>OY776116.1:67206158-69711806 GCA_963675035.1 Allygus modestus
ACTTAATCGGCGGTCACCTCTATCAGTTGAGAGAAAATGGCGATAAGGCTGCGATCATGTTTATGTCACGAACACTACAACCGGCAGAACAAAGATACACCACCACCGAGAAAGAATTGCTCGCCATTATATATTGTCTCCAAAAAGCTAGATACATCGTCCTGGGAACCAATTTAACAATAATCACTGATAACTACACCTTGGTATTCCTCAAAAGTTGCCGATTACTAAATAATCGTTTGGCCCGTTGGATTTTAATTATCCAAGAATACAACTTCAAAATAATCCATTGCAAAGGCACGGACAATATAACCGCCGATACACTCAGTCGTATTTCTATTGACAAACCTGCTGTCTCATATAATAACCCAATTGAATTAACGATTCACTATATCGACAAAATTCCAGATCAAAATTTAAAAGACGCTTTACGAAACCTGCCACAACTTCAAAGAGAAGACTTAAAACTCCAACCAATCTTCGAAATATTAGAAAAACAGCCAGAATCCCAAATTGCAACAAAATTATCAAATAACTTTCGATTACATCAGAATACCCTCTACCAACGATTAAAACACAAATGGCTTATTGCACTACCAACTTGCATGATCAAAGACCTTGTGTGGGGCACTTATTTTACCTTCACTGCGGAGCCAAGAAGTGTTTTCAACTACTTCAAGAAACATTTATTTTTCGAAACATGAACAGAACAATTAGGAAATACATCTCTACATGCGATACCTGCCAAAAGTGCAAGATAGCAACCATCCGCTAGTGGCCACAGCGAAGGGTGTGCGTTGTACCGGTAAAAACGATCAGATTGCCGTGGACATCATCGGAGTCTTACCGACCAGTGTATCAAATGTAAAGTATATTTTAATTGTAATTGACATTTTCACGAAATTTATAAAACTATACCCAATCCAACGAGCCACAACCAAAATAATTCTGAACAAACTTTTCACATTACATTTTCCAACCAACGGTTATCCAAAAAGGATACAATCAGATAACGGAACCCAGTTCAAAAGCAACGAATGGATTAACAAAATGGAACAACATAATATAGAGCTAATATTTAATCCTGTCTACCACCCGTGCTATAATCTTGCTGAAAGACCGATAAGGGAAATAAAAAGATGTTTGCGAACCTATTGTTCTCGCCGACATAAAAAGTGGGTAAAATTCATACCGGAAATCAATGCGTGCTAAAATGAACTCTATCACGAATCAACTGGGTACACACCAAACGAACTCCAGTTAGGAATCAAAGATCAGCGTTTTTGGGAAAACTATTTAGCCGAGAACCCATTTATTAAAGACACTCCCATTGAACAAAAATTAATCCTAGCAAAACGAAGATTGGATGAAAAACGTTTAAAAAGATCAGCAAGATTAAATAAAAATAGAAAGCCTCAAACACTCAAAATCAACGACAAGGTACTAATTAAAGCTCATCCCCTCTCTAGAGCTATATATGGTGAGACAGCGAAGTTATTTGAAGTGTATGAAGGACCATTTATTGTAAAACAAATATTAAGGAAGTCTACATTCCACGTCACCAGAGAAGATGAAGATGTTTTATACGGACCATATCATATATCCGCACTTAAAAAGTATTTAGAGCCGACCCGAGAAACAGAAGCTGTAATTGACGAACCAAACAACGGTAATCCTACCCTCGAAAACAGTGATCGTATGTAAATAAATTTCATCCATTTCCACCAATAGACTTGTGTTCATCATCATAATAACCTTTGGAAAGTGTCATGGACCTTAACCGCGAGTGCGTAAACCCATAATTTGTGTTCCCCATAAAACAATATTCTCCATGTGATAAAGTTATAAACTATGCACCTTTAACCCAATAAACTGTGATATCCCTAATAGAAACAGTGAAGTTATCCCATAACAAACAGTGTGTGTATAAATAATATAAAATATTGCAACTATAGCAAATAATATTCATGCTTCAAATTTCCCGGTTAATAAAAAGTGCAGTAACTAAACCCCACATTCTCCTCCCCATATGCCAGGCCATGAACATTTTATTCCCGTCCCTTATTCCCTGTGTTATGTATCTGTTCCCTGTGTTTTTGTTAATTAGATTAAGATTTAATGTGTTATAATGTAATAATTTGTCATCCAGTTAAATCAATCATTTAATGTTGTTCATACCTCTCTTTAAGTATCATTCATATTAATGATTCATGATTCCATTCCATACTTTGTCGAAATCTGTACTACATTTCATAGCATACAGATTTCTGTGGGGATAAATTGTAGTATTCCATTACATTCCATTCATCATTAATAATAATTTCTCATAATTGTGTATATTTCTCCCCATGTAAATAGCACCATACCCTAGTCATGCTGAATAACCCATATTTTATTTATCTATTATCACAATGATTGTCTTTGTTCAATAATAATTTATGTCACTGTAATTTGAAATGTTCCCTTTTATTATGTGTTATTTTGTGTTAATCAAACTGTTATTTCATGTTATTTAATTCAAAGTGCTAAATATTAAATAACTGTTCCCATCACCCCGCAGGAAGTCATCTCCCTTATTTCACAGTAGAATATATAATTAATTATGCCCATGTTCATTTTATTTAGTTTATATCAATTGATAATCAACTATCCTTCACAATATATTAATAATTCTGATTCATTAATTGACCCTAAATTAATTTCAATATAGCCTACTTTAGATATAAGATATTTGTAAGAAAATTGCAATATAATAATATTTTACATAGTACTACTTTTCAAAATTAGTCCTTAGAAAACCAAATTTAGTGTCAAGTGTTATAACATGTGATTTCTACCATCTGTGCAACCCAACAATGGAACAATGAACTTCCAGACTACAAACCCTGCCCTCCTCCTTGTTCCTGGCTTCCCTCCAATGTGTTAACATCATTTTTGCATGAGACAAGTTCTCATTTAATAATTTACCCCAGTATGGCCTAAGATTTGCCTACTTAGTGCCTAAATAGTAGGGATTTCTCCTGCCCAATAGAGTGAAGTTTAAATTCAAACCCTTTTTTATTTATTTCCCATTTATAACACTCTGGGTGAAGAATTTAGTAAGCAGTGTGGTAACCTTCTCCATTTTGATTCTCTTATTAGGGACTTGGTAAAAGAGATATCAGAAACATTTGTGAACAAGCCCAATGTTCAGAAAGTATCAATTAAAGTAATTAAGAAGAATCTCATCCAAATTGAACTAGTTTTCCAAATTTAATCTCAAATATCTTTTAATCAATCCTTAAATTCAGTGAAACTTTTGGCCTATCTTTTCTATGGACCTCTTTTACTCATTGTTGCATTTAGTAAAAAAACCTATTTAGTAAATTCATGTTATCTCTATAAAAACAAATAATATATCATTCGAGCCGGCACGACACCCCTCCCTAAGAAAAAGAGTATTTATATTGTAATAACCCATTATTGTTAGCCCTGAACTGTTAGATACATTTATTGAAGGCTTAGGCCTAGCTGACCTAATTAATTTGAAGTCCCCATATTGTCAAAATATTATTTTTATACCCCTTAAACTCATTTGCTATCATTTACTGTTGTAATCCTATTTAATAAATATTCTATTGTGAACCCCAAATCACCTGTTATTATTTAAGCCTAGGTATTAAAAGGTAAAAGGTATTCTCATTATAGCTAAGACTTACCTCGAATGTGGTAATCCAACAATAGACAGTTATTTAACACAACTAACTACAAATAAAGAAGACTAAGGTAAAGTGTATTTATTTATTAAAACTCATCAAGTGTGGGCTAAATTAATAGCCAAAGGAATTTTGTAATGTATGATCCACCAACAGCTTCATCAGTGTTGATGGAAGCCATATTGCTTTAGGCTTAAAGAAGGCATTCTTAAGACCACATTTTGTATTCCTCACAGATTAGAACTCATAGCTAGGTATTTCCCACGTTAGGTAGTTAAACTAGAGATAAGTAGAAAAATTTATTTATTTATTAGTAGCAATATCTAGGTCAAATATAAATGTATCACTAACATTTTTTATTTTCACGTAAAAAAAACAATAATCTACAAGTACATAATAGTTGCTGGGCTGAAACATTATTTTTTTGTTTTTTACATGTAACTCCTTTTAAAATTAATGTTTTTTATATATATATATATATATATATATATATATATATATATATGTGTGATATATATAATATTTACCATACATAAATGCTGTCAAAAGTATTTTCTTCTTGTAGATAATTTATTTCTCTAAAGATTAGTGAAAAAATTAAGTAAATTGAGCAATAATTGTTGCTATAGTGACAGTTTTAGTAAAAGTCTACATTAACGTAATTTTTCTTAGGAAACTGAACGGTTTGTCAGGTGGAAAATTTCAGGTAAGCCAATGGGCTAAATTAATCAAGTTACATGCACATTCTTTGTACTCCAATCCCCCAAGTCTCCTCACTAGTTTATGAGCTGCCACTAGTGGACTTGGAGCTTACAAACAGCCAAACTCCAATTTATCCCTGGAACTAACATTCTTTAATTTATAATCTTGACAAAGTTCATTGGCAAATACAATTTATAAACATAATTTTATCTGTTCTGACAGTAGCTTTGTTAACTTGTTCGGCTGCCTTGTTTAAACATAAAAATTGTAAATTTTCTATACTAATTGGTGATTGGAATCCCGGAATGCTGTAGCCAACATGTTAAGAAAACAGATTACGGGCACTCTACCTGATATTTGTCCGCTACAAACTCCTGTTTGAAGTGCACCCCGAGGGAGCCAGCCTGCTTGAGCACACTGACGTCCACGGTGAGATAACTGCCCGACTCGGAGTGTACCATCTCCACCCATGCCATGCTGTCTGCGGACACAATACACACACACTGATGGAAAGTAAAAGCAGTAAAAGGATAACTATTTACCTATACCAATAAAGAAGTAGTGAGTCCAGGTCATTTCAAAAGCGGCTCCTTAAAACTGCTCCCAAACCATACCACGTTGTAGGAGACTAAAAAATTTTGTAGGGATGAGTCGATTCCAATGGTCGATTCTCGATTCCACTGATTCTCAGGCTTGGAATCGGAATCGAGAATCGATGGCCCAAAGTCGATTCCAATTCTATCGATTCCAGGCCGTCGATACTCCCGCCGTCTACCCGCCGTTTACCCAGATTTACACTGCTAGCCATAGAAAATTTGAGTCGAGTAGTTGAAAATTGCATAGCTACTCTGCCATTTACTCAGATTTACACCGCTGACCATCGAAAATTTGAGTCGAGTTGTTAAAAATTTACATATATTCCCGCCGTTTACCCAGATTTACGCCTAAAATATAAGACTGAAATAAAGAAAAACAAGCCTAAAATCAATTTTTAGCTCAAATGAAAGGAGACAATGACAGGTGAGTTATTTATGGATAACTGTGAAAGTAAGATAAGTAAAATAAGGGCACAGGGAGAGTTTGGGTCGGGTGCAAAAAATCTGATCTTGGAGATAAGGAAGGAAGACGGGATGGGAGGGGAGGAGTGTGGTCCGGTTGAAAGCAATAAATCAGTCGGTTAACCAACATTATTTCTTTGAGTCATTGTCTTACAACCACGTTTTTCCCCATGACTTATGAATTTATATTAAATATTAAACAGATTTTCTTGTTCCGTATTACTACAGTGTACTAGTGAAATTAACATTAAATTATGTAAAAATTTCATTAAAAATAGTTTGATAATTAACTTCAAAAAGCTGCTAAATAACGTTACAGTATATTTAAAAAGTTGATCAACATCATTAAAAATGAATTATTTATAAAAAATCGTTTTCTAACTTTTATACAAAAATTAAAACCTTAAATTTAACATTAACATTAAAAATGTATTTTTATCGGTCAAAAATAGTTAACATCCAAAGTGATTGTTTTATAACACAAGAAAACCATTTTTAAAAAGTATCATGGGAGATTTATGTAACTTAAGCTTAACAATTATATGAAAAATAAACATGCAATTCAACTTAGTGTTTTTAATTATTTATTTTGGTAAGTTTATTTATTAATGAGAAATAATCACACAACCAACTAATTGTCTTTTATCATTTTTAAAACATTACTTTGCCTATTCACCTATTATTAGGAATCGATGGAATCGGAATCGAGAATCGAGAATTGATTTGTAAGAATCGGAACCGGGATTGGAATCGAACAAATTTGGAATCGACTCATCCCTAAAATTGTGGAAATGTTTTTTCCCTCAAACTTTAGTAACCCGCCCCATTAGCTAGTTGCCATGCTATCCTTATGGAGGAGAGATACTATCTAAATGGCTCCTCAAAACTGCTCTCGGACCATACCACATTCCTGTGGACCAAAAATGTTTGGATATTATTGGCCTTTCCTTTAATTTCCTGGCGTAAAATTTTAACATATCATGGTTAGTTGAATTTGTTTCATAAAATCTCTCTTGAAAGATGCATCTATCTACCTTAGGGCTCCAACCCACTGAAAAAATTGCAATGTTATGCTTTCCGTCTTTTGTGTGATTTAGTACATTTTTAATGACCACAAAATGTTGATGTTATTTTTTGAACTCCAACCCTAGGGCTTCGCCCCAATGTTCTTTAAAAGTTGTGATGTTATTATTATGAATGTCGTTGGGTGTGCCTTTTTGCATGATTTTAGTCAACTTACATTGTTCAAAAAGGTTTGGGTACTTTTTTTAATACTGTCCTTTGGGCTCAGCACCACGGGCAATCAAAGTTGCCATTTTATTCTTATGGAGATAAGGTGTTTCTTGGAGCAACGAGAGGCGCTCGGTCTAGGTACTTAAAAGTATAAACTGAGAATAAGATAATTACGATGAGAAAATTTGGAGAATTTCTCAAAGAAGTATTTTAAGACTTAAATTCAAAACTTCTCAAAAAGGAAGAAGGAAGTTTAAAGAATAAAAAGAGCTTATTCAGAGAACAAAACTTAAAATATTTAATGTTTTACAACCACTCTAGGAATACTTTGAAAAAATTAAATCATTCCTTTCTGAATTAAATATAAAGTTTGTTTGGAAGTGCAACACCAAGCCAGATGATATTTATTTAAGTCCAAAATGTAGACATGTATTTTGGCATTTGAAAATGTTAAACAGTTAAGGTTGCCCCATGGACAAGAGATTCAGATATATTCAGATTTTCAATAATGACGTTATAAAGTATTTTATCACATGGCATCATAAAACAACTTTAGTAACCATTGTTTCAAAATATATTTTGAAAACCTAGGAAACGTCAATTGAATTCAATTGCTTGTTTTTATAACACACATCTTTTAACCCTCCAGTACACGCGCCGCGGACTCAAGAGTCCGCACATTTGAAAAAGCGCGCGGAAATAAGTGAATCCGCGAGCGAATGACATGACGCGCCATCTACCTTCCCCCACTACCTTTCCAAGGACAATGGCGGTGTTTTGACCATCTTAGCGTCAGTTGGCCCTGAGCTACAAGGGTGTAAAGTTAGGCGCGGACTCACACTCCGCAAGCGTTCTTTTTTGCCCTGTGAAGCGCGGAGTCTCACTCCGCAGGCGTTCGTTCGTGTTCTGTGAAGAGCGGACTATTACTCCGCAGGCGTCACTTTGTCAACACACATTGCTGACTACTTCTGATGGATTACTTGCGTTTGAGGGCTCAAAAGGAGAACATTCCGGTCACAATCAAGTTAAGACTGAGGGAAATTGTCGGGTTGCCCATGAGAGTAGCTCCAGCACCTGCTCCAGGCAACGAAGAAGCACGAGGGCGATGTCACCTCTGTGACAGGAAAAAGAACAGGCCTACCCGATTTCAGTGTAGGGGATGTAGGTTCTTTGTGTGTCTTCAGCATGTGAATTCATATCTGTGTGCCACATGTGACCAAAAGGTCATGTTTCAAGAGGATGAAGAACAGGCCATCGATTGACTGATTGGTTTTCAACAGGACATTTTCAATTTGAAATATTTGTAATTATTTTGAAATTTATCTATATCTATTTACCTATATTTGGATTATTTGAAATTTTGATGCTATACGAACTTTATTAGGTATATAAAAGAGTGTTTCTACACCATCTCTTTATATAAACTCAAAAAATTCTGTATACATTGACTTAACTTCTAACAAATTTATGTTCTTTTTTTTATAAAATTAGTATACATATAAAAAAAAGTTCAAATATATGTCATTGTTTAGTTCTTGGTGTTTTTTAAGTTTTAAGTTAATACCAAACTGATTAATTTTATGTTATTAACGAAGAAGTAAGATGCGGACTGTCAGTCCGCGCGCGTGTACTGGTGTTACTATTAGCCGCGCGTGTACTGGAGGGTTAACACGTTCACTGCGTCTAGAAAATGGTTAACATTATCCAAACACTAAAAGATATTTTATCATAAAAACATGCTTTTGTATGATAGAAGATGATCCCAAGTGGTTTTTTCCAGTTTCTGCCAAGATTTTCACTCTGCCGCCATTTTGAAATCTCACACCGTACGGTGTCAGTACACAGCAACCTCCGTAATTCATAAGTGATGTTAAAAAGTCACAACTGATGGTCAAAGTTCCTTACAGGTATGCTACACGATGGTCCTAAGTGTTTTTTCCAGTATTTGCCAAGATTTTGTACACTGCCGCCATTTTGAAAAGACACACCGTAAGGTGTTGTCAGTGCTCAGGGACCTCCCGTCACTGTCATGGCACGGGCGTCGACCTCGCCTAGCCCTGTGAGACGCGGAAGCCATAGTTCTTTAGTTCACCCGCAAATACACTGTTTTTAATTACGTATATAACTAAAAAAAACTAACAGGAACACTCCAAACTAATTATAAAACAATGTCACTAAAGATACCGAACCGGTGGCGCAATCCGAAAACTGACTATACCGCAAGATAGCCTTGTAAACAGACAAAACACGGACAAAATATCTCCTGCCTACTCCTAGCGTTGCCGCACTGAGCCTAAACAGAGTTGGCCACCAGCAGCAACACCTTACGGTGCCGTGCGTAACCTGGCGAAGTACGCGGCTACACCGTACGGTGTCGCCCGCAGCGAACGTGTTAATTCATCTACATAATGGAGATGATCGCCAAATTTTGTAAGTAATCACAGCTTTTATTTATTTAAATAAAATGTATATTATGATTAAAAACTTGTAATATAAAACAAAACGTAAACTCTCAAAAAACCTAGTCTAGTGATCAGCTCTTCATCATGTATTACAATAGTTCCTTTATCTTCTCTAAGATCCCTTAAAAATGGCACACGATTTGAAACAAATATCCTTTTCTCCTTGATAATATTTTGTCAATCCTTTTGGAAAATCTGGTAAGAGTTATGTGAGCGCAAAAAACTTTTGCATAGTAAATAAGAACAGAGCAAATCAATTAAATTCTGTGCAGTAATTAGGGGTGTGCAAGTAGTGATTTTTTTTAATCGAATCGAGTAGTGCCAATTATTTTTGAGTTTTGAATATTTTCGAGCGAGTATTTGCCATCAGTTAGTAGTTTAAATAGTGTAATGGGATTTGGATACCACCCTAGGTTTGATAATCTAATCATGGTTTCTAATACATGAGTATCAACACAAAGTTTTGACCAGTACAATCAAACTGGATTACATATTGACAAACAAAACACAGTTTAAAATTCGTTTCCAGCCGATAAAACACGGTCCAGTTGTCATTTAGCCAAGATCATCTGGTCCAGACATCGCTTATAATCAATATTAGATGACAAAATCGTTAGTTACGGCCAAAATTATGTTTTCCGTCGTCATTGACGGCCAATTTTACGACATGCGATCGCCTTTTACGGGCGTTAATACGCATTTTGGCCGGTCGTAATCGTTAGCGATCGTCATTTATGGCTGTTTTTAAGACATGTGGATCGCCTTTTGCGACCGTTCTACGCGTTTTGGCCGGTGGCAATAGTTAGCGATTGTCCGGAAATACTCGCTCAAACTTTTGAGTATTTTTCAAAACTTTGAGTCGAGTTCAAGTATTAAAATACCCCCGTTGCAGCAAACCTGCAAACTCAGCGAATTTCCAATGCAAATATGGGGTATCACTACTACCTAGAGCCACTTACCAAGTTTCACAAAAATACATTCATTAATAAGTGATATATAGCATTTTATTTATTCTCTATAAGAATAACATTATAAATGAGTACGCAGATTTGCTGCAACAAGGAAGATATGTGTTTTTTTTTGCAATTATCAATATAACTCAACCAGGTGAAGCTACATACTAAGTTTTATTAATTTAGGTTCATAACTAAGGGAGATATAAAACATTACTTATTCTCCTTATGAATAACATGGGGGCGAGTATGCAGGTTTGCTGCTACCGGGAAAAAACAACAAAAAACTTGTTTGTGCTATTATCAATATACCACAACTAGTTGAAGCCACATACCAAGTTTCATCAATATACATACATAAATAATCAAAATATAACATTTTATTTATTCTCCATAAGGATAACATTGGACAACGTACTGTGTTTAGCACTTTGAATATCACTGCAACGATTGGACATAAAACAACAATTAAAACGCCAAAATGATTGTTTTGTAGAGCTAAACTGATTGGTAGAAAGAAATGTGGAGTTTTTAGTGAAATTATCTGAGGAAAATCTAAAAACCGTATTCCCATAAGATTAACATGGGAAATTTTATGGACACATTTTTTGACTTTTCACCACAACCACTAAACCTAGCTTAATGATTCAAAATACTAAATTGTTTGTTTTTTTAAGCTCTACAAAATGGCTATAACCTAAATCTAGTGTTTTTAAAATTTTAGGGTAAAAAGTTCAAAAAACTGATTTTTGGAAAATTTTAAACCCCCATAAAACCCCCTTCCCATAAACTGATCGATCTGGTTTTCGAATTTAAAATCATAAATGTTACTCCCAACATTTGTGCCAAATTTTATAAAAATCGGGCGCTTCTTTCAAAAGTTATCGCGGTAACGGACACATATATCTATATATATATATAGATATATATATATATATATAGATATATATATATAGATATATATATAGATATAGATATATATATAGATATAGATATATATATATATACATATATATAAATTTGAACGAATAGTGTTTTTGGCATCAGGGGACCTCAAAACAAAAAGTTATCATGGTCTGGGGCTTAAGTCTTACCATGCCACCTACAGTAATAGCTTCTTTCCTATAGGGGAAATTCGCTAATACTCGGCCAAAAACTCAAAAGTTTTGAGTACACCTCTAGCATAAATGTGTAATCCATAAATCAATCTCACCGACAGCCAGGCTGCAGTAGACAGGTCCCACTGTGTCCGATATCCTTGAAACTTGCAGCACTGTCACTTCCAGCAACCCAGTCATCACCACCTAAACAATATAGGGAGGCTACTGTAAACATGGTTATTGCACATGGTTCACACTTTTATTTGGTAAATGATTTCCCTGTCTTTCCCCAACAAAAAAAAGTAAATTTTCCCTGACCCAACTCGGAATATGCACTTTATTTACAACAGTTAATATTTTTTTAAATCCCACACAGTCCCCCTCTCTCCCCATAGCCTCGTTTTTCCCCCAAGAAACCACGCCCATTGTTATCGCTACGTTCATGGAAAACTTCAGGTCTATCAACTTCCAGCAGAAAATTAAGATAAATCATAGAAGCGGAAGTGTCTTATAAAATTGAGTACATAAAATAACCTAACTCCCGAAGGTGATGTGTATGTTTTTAGTACAGCATAAAAATGTGATTAGCCTATTTACTTTGAAAATTATAAATAACAATATTTCATTCAATTTTCCTTTGGACTTCCCAGGGAATAGGGGGAAATAATATAAAGTGGTAATTAAGGTAATCTCCACAAATAGTAATTAATAATTTTGCCAGATGCCAAATTAATAATTATGTTCTGTATAATTATGCTTGGTAAGCTATTGACACCATTCATTGTACATATGAACTTTATTGAATAAAGAGATTATGAATGTTAAAATTAAGACACAGGGAATTTTCATAAGTTTTAAAGTCCATAATTCAATGAATGTTCTCTTTACACAAATAAATAAATTACCAAAATCTCTTCAAAAGTGTGGATTAATGCAATGCTAAAAAACAAATATTCCGACAAAGAGATTATAATTTGATTATCTCCTCTTTTATAATCAGTTACAAAGAATTTAGTTACTAGACTGACAGAAAGATCCATAGTTTGAAATTACGTACTTTATATGACTAATTTGGTGCTCTTTATCTGAAGAGAAATGAGCACCAAAACAGTTGATTACCTGTCATTGGTCAAAGGGTGGGGTCTAACTGACCATACATTCTCCGTAGCATGTAGCACCCAAACCTGACTCCTCAAATTGAGTTGCCTACAGTAAACACGTTAAATATTGTATTTCAATAATGTTCTTACCTCCGCAGATCCCTCATCTCCCACAATCCCTGGGTCGCCTTTGTGGAAGAAAGGCTTGTAGCGCAGTTTGAAGTTGGGCAGCGTGTGCTTTCTTTTCAACGCTTTCCTGATCTGTAGAATAATGAAATGGTTATGTATTAAGAGCGTAAAGACACACTCCACTCAAATTACTAACACAACTAGTGACTTGAAGGGGGCATAAGCCCCTAACCTTTCTCCAGTACTAAGCCTTATCTGATTTTTTTTATTCTTTACATGCTGAGGAAATCAGACAATATTAGTGAGAACACATGGCAGAAAAGTTCACAAACAAAGTAGACACTTAATCACATTTTTTAATGCAAACAAAGCAGAAGTTTTAAGATTCTAAAGTATTTAAGTGTGAATTATTTTATTCTTTAGAAAATTGTCTGTACATATTTAAGAAAAATGAATAATTTTCGCCAAATTATGCAATGGATATGCGTCAAGACCGTTAAAATGAGACAACTTCCAGCTTTCTATGACCTACCGTTCGCTCAAAATTTCATTGTCAAATTTGGGGTAACGGAATTAGACATATTGATTTTTCTTACAGCTGCAATGTTGGATACCGGGTACCACACAACATAGGCTACAAAAATTCACTTTCAACCATTTTGGCTGAACTCGTGAGATTGAGGTTATAAACATTGAGTCAGTTTTTGTGTTATGTTCATATAACATATTTATTCTTTTTCTTTTGTGTTTAAAGACTTTTTTGACGACCTCTTTATGAGTGATAATTTTATCCCCAGCCTGATAATGAACCCCTAACTGGGTCAAAACTGGTTGCCCAATACAGCGACGTTTTGGATTACTCAGCAGTTTAATGTAATTTAATATCTTGATTAATTTCAATCAGTGATCGGAGGCAAATCACAACGAGTTTTCACAATGGCTTGTATTGGCGGAGTTCAGGTGGGAGTGCAACTATAACTAAAATATGTAGAGGGTATCAGAATAGATTGGATTTCAGAATGTATATATATTGTTTTGTTTTTAAAATCTGGAGGTGGGAATCCGTTTACGGACAAAGTGTAGGACTCACCGAAGCCCTACCCACTAAACCCACCCCCCATGCCAGGCTATTATCTCCCTAGAATTGTTTATTCAATTACTTCCGGGAGAGACCCTGTGTTGCTGTCTAGCGTGCTGAGGTCCGCAGTGCTGAGAGAAAGGAACTACCTCCTTGTCTTCGATGGCGCTGCTTTTGGCAATCGCCTTTCTTCTTTAGCCTATTCCAGAGCAAGCCTAAAAACACGACATGCCCTGGACCCAGCAATGTGGCTAACCTTTTTCCCTGGCTGGAGCTCACTGTAGAGGAAGCTGTGAAGCCCACAGATTGTATGTTGTGGTTACCTGGCTGGCAATGATGGAGTTGATCTGGGGAAGTGTGCGGCCCTGGAACTGGGACTCTACAGTGAGTTGAAGCTGGGGATCGGAGTAGAAGCTGAACGACCAGTGAGTGTACGGATGTCTGGTGAACCTCAGACAGCCCAGGCCCTTCAACTGGTTCACTGGAAAAGTCAACTGAATAAGCGCTTGTTTACAATAGAATGGGTTTCACTCCAAATAAAAGTTTTACTCAAGGAATTAGCATAAAATGGAATTTATTATAAAACAAGTTCCTTTTGATAAGTTACATGTTGGATTGTGTTAACAACAGTTTTAATAATAATACCCCTACTAGTCCAGCACCTGAAGGGGGTCGAGTATGCACTGAAAGGGTGACGCATATTGACTTTTGATTGTTGTTGGGACACCTAGTAGATGAAAAAATCCATGTCGTTGCCCCCCCAACAGGTGCACAACATTGGGGGAGGGGGTATTTAGCGCCAGGTAGAGGGCTATCAAGCGCAGGGGCGCTGTTTACGGAATCGCCTGTATCTAATCAATGGTTTATGATGGCAGGACGAAATAAGCACCATTTTGTTTGTAAGATGTTGTTTTAAGAAAAAGATAATAACGATAAAGTTTGTAACTATTACATAAATCCAGAAAAATTACGTTTTATTTTAAATATATTTATTTTTGGTAGAAACATGTTGCCATTAAAAATAATAAATGTACAATACTAAACAATTTTTAGCTATAATCATTCCCAAAAGTATTTAAAGAAACAAATATAAATAAAAACATAAATAAACAAACGATACTGTATTAAAAGTACCACATCTAATAAACGTGAAAACAAACATTATGGTAGAAGTCTTGTTACAGGGTGTTGCCACCAAAGTTGCAATTCAAAATTCATGCATAATTCGTGGTTTTCCAGGTCAAAATCTTAAAAATTCCAGGTAAACTCGCGCGGCTTGTTTTATGTATTTGCTATAACGATATACAATATAAATCAACGTGCTATTTTAACAAAATATTATTACTATTTATGAAGTATATATGTTTTTTTATTTATGTTATATCTCATACTTTTAATGCTTTTTTTAAAAAAATGGGTGTATACGCTGGGCCAATTATTTATATTTTGGGATTATTTGGATCTTGTTTTTCTCTCTATATAAAAACATTACATATTTTAATTTACTATATAGGGGCTTGAAGGGGCCATAGCTCCTAACCTTGCTCCAATACTCTGCCTTTTCTGATTTCTTTTACTATTTATTTGCTGAGAAAGTAAAACAATATAAGAAGGAACACGTGTCAGTTCAAAAACAAAGGATACTCTTAGTCACATGTTTAAAGTAAACAAAGTAGACTTTTTTTAATTCTCTTGTTTTTCTTAAGGGGGATGTTTTGCGTTATTTCCCATTTGCTGGTAACTTTTTAGAAATACTGATATTTTTCGCTGAGTCCCTGGGACCAAAACTACCAAGACCTTTAATTTAAGATGCCTCTCATCATCCTGCAATTTGCCAAACTCCCACAATTTTGAGTTAAAAATGTTGCTTACAGAATTGTATATAAAGATAGGAGGGAAAAATTATGTCAACAGATACACCCAATTATATCAAATTCCATTTAACCTTGGCAATATACTATCTATTGTAAGAATAAGAAAATAGTATATACCAATCTTTTTTTGTGTGTCTATCGACGACAAAGGTATTTTTCAATATTCTTGATAGGGAGTGGGCCCAAACCCTGATCTCATTACAAAAAAATAAACATTTTCTTCAAACATTATTATGGCAGCTGAATCCAGTTTTGAACTTTCCAAACATTTTCAAGATTTTTGCTAGTAATCAATCTCACAACAAACCTCAGATTGTGAAGCGACCAACCTATACACACTGCCCAGGCAATTATGATTTAACAAATTATCCAGCGACTCCAAAGAGTACATATTAGAAACTGGGCTCCATAACAACGATTAACATTGATCAGACAACAAATAATTACAAATGAGCCACTTCTATTACCCACTGTTTGTAACAACATACAATTTAATTTTATTGATCTTAATACAAAATTTCACCAACAATCTGGACTGAATTTCTTAAAGTTTCCTCAATAAGTTCTCACACACACATGGCTAACGTCGCCGACTATCAGGAACGCATTCTAACGCTGACCATCGGGAACGTATCGCTAACGTCACCAACCATCGGGAATGTATCGCTAACTTCGCCTACTATTCAGAACGTGTCAGAGACCAACCCTTCTAACCTTTGGACTCTCTTATCGTGTGGCCACCACACACACTCACACACACAGTCCACTGCCGTCTATCAAGGCGACCACATCAGCATTGCGCTACCCGCTATATGGTGAATCCTAATTAATTTTAATTATTTGCTTCGGCAAAAATCTTGTTTTTAAATCAAAAAGGATCTTTTGTTTTCTGATATTTTGAGAGGATATTTTAATTTCAAACTTTAATAAGTGACAGTGAAAAGTGAACAATATTAGACAAGACAGACGCCTTCACGTCGGCCTACCAACTACAACAGGAATGGGGTACCCCAGCCAGCCTCCAGTCTACGCTTTCTCTACAAACTAAAGAAGGTGAAACGTTTATTTTTATCCTCTCATAGCTTCTTTTAATCAGTGACAACAAAAACTTTGCCTATAATTTGAGAATTTTAATTATCAAACGAGATATTTTTCTGCTATCATACAAAACATAACATTTTTTGGTTCTTCCGAGCCGAATATCATTTTTGTACTAGCCTAAGGGAAAAAGTAATTTCACATCAAATTGATTATTATTATCACGTATTTTTCAATCATTTATGATTAACTTATAATTCATGTGAAATGTCTTGTCCTTTCCTGAATTATGTCAGATTCACAAAATGCGTCATCAATGCTGCCATTTCAATTCCTCGTTTCAATAAAGTAGCCAGTCCTGTTCACTTGTTCCAATCCAATTCCTCCTTCACTACGTCATCGCAGTGAATTCATCAGGGCTACTACTACGTCACGCTGCTACTTCGTTTCGTCTACACTGCTGCCGTCGCTGCCGTCTATATTCCAGTGTATGGAAACTTAATCACAGCAGCATTATTGCACACGGCTGTCAGCTGTCTCGAGAGTTTGTTTACGATTTTGGACTTGTCAATATCACTTTGCCTTAAACAAAATATAATATGCTGAGTTGAGGTTATAATTGAATTAACCTGTTTATTACTTAAATATATTTTCTTGTGTTGAATTGAATAACTGAATATTGAAGATTCATATTTATTATTTATATTGAAGATATTCTCATTATATAGAGGATATTCATGTAGGCTATTTATTTATTTTGCTCCTTGATACAACGAATACTATTATTCTGAATGAAATGTTTGTTTTCAATCAAACTGATTCATCTTGTATTTGATATTTTATTAATAATAGAAGAGGAGAGAAGCACATAACCTCTAACAAAATGAGGTTTTCAACTTTTGTTAAACACGGTGAGTTGATAGAATTAAGGTTACAAGCAATCAATAAGCAAGTGTTAGCCCTTTCTGAACAAAGTGTTATTAATGAGTTATCCCTTCAGTAAACTAATAAACTTAAGCTTTTGTCCAATGCAGCAGTTCAAAAGAATAATGAGTTTGAAAAACAAGTTATTAAGCTATTTCAAACTATTCCTTCTATGGATGACATTGATAATTCTAAGATTAGTGAATTGCAAGATAAAATCTCAGACTTATTCATTGGCATACAATCAAATTGTGATGCTTTGCTACCTACACCTCAAACTGAACAACCAGTTTTAAATGAATCAGATGTCAGTGGAGCTACTCAATCCACTGAAACTAAACAAACAGTTAGGCTACCAAAAATAAATTTGCCAACCTTTTCTGGTCAACCTGAACAATGGGTAGCTTTTCAAGGCATTTTTGAAACTACTATTCATAAGAATGGATCACTCTCTAATATTGAGAAATTTTCTTATCTGCTTTCTTGCCTATCTGATGAGCCTCTCAGTCTTGTAAAATCTTTGCCTCTCAACTCAGCTAATTATTTCTTAGCATGGGACAAATTGGTGAAAAGGTACCATAACACTAGGCTATTGATCACTTTGCACACAAGCAATATCTTGGACCTTCCTCAAGTTAACAAACCTACAGTTAAGCAGCTCAGAGATTTTATTTCTGTTTCTAATGACAACTATCAGGCTCTTAAGGCACTTAATCATGACATTGCGGCTAATGAGAACTTGGTTCTTACATTGCACTTATTGCGTAAATTCGATCCTAATTTACGAAATGAATTTGAGCGTAAAAGGACAGATTCCAAAGTCATGCCTACAATCACAGAATTTATACAATTCCTTGAAGATGAATGCTCCCAACAGGAAGCAGCCAGTTTAAATAGTTCGTCTGTTTCTCTTGTGCCTTCGCCAAAACCACTCAGCTTGCATAAGAATATACAATTGAGTAAATTGAATGTAGGCCTAGGTAAAACTAAGCCTAGTAAATCTTATGTAATGTCAGCTTTGATTAACAAACAACCTCAAATGTGTGTTTATTGTAAATCTGCTCACAAGATTTTTCAGTGTGAAAACTTTAGTGCATTGACCCCACAAGATAGGTACACTGCCATTAAGGATAAAGGCCTATGTTTGAATTGTTTTGGTACACACAAGACAGGCTCTTGCAAATCTCTTCATTCATGCAAAAAATGCATGAAGCGACATCATACTCTCCTACATTTTCAGAAGCAAGAACAGACTATGCCCTCGGATGTTTCACAGACTGCAAGTTCGGCTTCTCCACCACAGGTTCTCGACAAACCTAATGCTGACTCAGGATCAGGTAATACCTTGGTTGCTACATCATGCTCATCCGGTAATATGGTTCTTTTAGCCACTGCATTAGTTAGTGTTTCTACTGAAAATGGGAATCAAATTGTGGTGCGTGCAGTATTAGATAGTGCATCTCAGACAACTATAATTTCAGAATACTGCGCTAACATGCTTAAAGTGATGCGTTCACATGCAAATGTACCTGAAATAACAGGCATATCTTCTAGTCATGTTAGGCCTAAAGGTTTGACCTCTGTTAACTTCTCCTCTCTCGGAGGCTCTACTTTGGCGACATCACATCCTGTCCTAATATTGGACAAGATCTCAGGTGATATGCCCCGTACTCAATTGTCACCAAATGTGCGTGCCCAGTTAAAGGGTTATACTTTGGCTGATCCAAAATTTGATACTCCCGGACCAATAGATGTTTTAATTGGTGCTGATCTGTTTACTCAGACCTTGGTCGGACCTACAGTCACATTAGGCGACAACATGCCTCATGCAATCAATACTATATTTGGCTATGTTATTCTGGGTAATGCTCCAGTTTTGCAACAGTTTGATTCTCAATACAGTGGATTAACTACCCTTCTCTCAGTCAATGACATTGATCTTCATTCTATGCTTCAAAGATTTTGGCAGATTGAAGAGCCGCCTCAGTGCTCAAAATTGTCTCCTCAGGAACAAGAATGTGAAACTCATTTTGTGAAAACACACACACGAGACAGTAGTGGTAGGTTTGTTTGCCGGCTGCCATTTAAAGATGATCCGAGAAAATTAGGTGAGTCTTCGAATATCGCTAAGAAAACTTTTCTTTCTATGGAACGCAAATTTGAATCAAACCCTGAGCTCAAACGCAACTATGTGGATTTTATGGATGAATATCTATCCTCTGGCCACATGAAACTTAGTGAAACCTCCAACATTTCTGAAAATCACTGTTTTTTGCCTCATCATAGTGTTTATAAGGATAATAAAATCCGTGTTGTGTTCAACGCTTCTGCACCCACAACTTCTGGTCTTTCGCTGAACAATATCCTTCATCAGGGACCAAAACTTCACAACGAAATTAGAGACATTATTTTTCGCTTCCGCTTTTATAAAATTGCGTTCACGTGCGACATCAAGCAGATGTTCAGAATGATATCTATCCATCATGACGACCAGTTATTTCAACTTATTTATTGGAGAAATCACCCTTCACACCCGCTCAAGACTTACCAGTTGACCACAGTGACATTTGGAATGACATCTTCTCCGTTCCTTGCCAACCGAGTCATTCAAGAACTCATCAAGAAAGAAGAGGAAAACTACCCCAAGACTTGTAAGATTCTTCAGCAACAAATCTATGTGGATGATGCCCTCCTAGGTGCAAACTCAACCCAAGAAGCTTTAACTTTGCGCAATGAGGTGATAAGCCTACTAGGAAAAGGTGGTTTTGAACTGCGTAAATGGACTTCGAATAATAAACTAATTTTTGAAGGCCTACCAGCAGAACATTGTGTCACTACAGTCGTACTTGATCAACACTTTGTTGGAATTTTAGGTCTAAAATGGAATCCTGAAGCAGATTACTTTTCATATTCAATTGAGAAACCTTCAACAATGTTCACTAAGAGGTCTATTCTGTCTACTATTGCCAGAATTTATGACGTTACAGGTATGCTAGCTCCTCTTACACTGTGGGCCAAAGCTTTTATGCAACATGTGTGGGCATTAGGCCTAGAATGGGATGCTCCCCTTCCTCTTGAAGTTGCGGACCGATGGTCAGAGTTTATTGAAGAACTTCATTTGATTGAAGATTTGAGAATTCCACGATATTTATCCCTGGACAATGCTGTAAACATTCAGTTACATGGTTTTGCTGATGCCAGCGAATTAGGCTATGCTGCCTGTGTCTATCTACGCACAGAGGACACACAAGGTAATGTTGCAGTAAATTTATTGATTGCTAAATCCAAAGTAGCACCACTCAAACGCATCACTATCCCAAGGTTGGAACTCTGTGGTGCCCACATCTTAGCAAATTTAATTAATTACTGTGTAGCACAGTTTTCTGACAAATTTCAAATTGACTCTATCACCGCATGGAGCGATTCGACGATAGCCTTATCATGGATTCAAACACCTGCTTATAGATTGAAACTTTATGTCGCCAATCGTGTCTCCTTAATCCAGGAATTAACTCCTTCATGTATCTGGAAACATGTGTCAACCAATGACAATCCTGCAGATTACGCCTCCAGAGGTTTGACTGCCTCTAACCTCAAGAATAATGAGTTATGGTGGTTCGGTCCACTATGGTTACAATCACCCCCTTCTTCTTGGCCTACGTCCCGCTTCACTGTATTAGAAGATGATCTACCTGAAGTCAAGTCTACTTCTATTAATCTTCTGACAACAGAGAAATCCAGTAATTTTGAATTCATCAGTAAGCCTAGATATTCATCATGGAAGTCACTACTGCACATCATGGGCTATGTTCTACGCTTCATCACTTGTATCAAGAATAAGTCCAAGATCACTCAACCATTAACTCATGAAGAGTTAGATGAATCTGAAAAGCGCATTTGTTCGATAGTACAGGTAGAGACATTTCCCCAAGAGATTGATCTTCTGAAGAAGACAAAAACTTGCTCCAAGCGCTTTCAACGCTTATCTCCATTCTTAGATAACAGTGGTATCATCAGAGTTGGAGGACGTCTTAAACATTCCAATCTTTCATATGCCAATAAGCATCAGATAATTCTGCCCAAGAACCATGCTGTAGTTGACATGTTAATTGATCACTACCATAAGGTTAACCTACACGCAGGACCTCAACAGCTACAAGCTTTACTTCAAGAAAAGTTTTGGATTCTTAGCGCACGGAGTGTTATCCGATCCCGTCTGTTTAAATGCCTACGATGTTTTCGTGCAAAACCTAAGCTAACCGCACCACTTATGGGCGATCTTCCCTCTGATCGAGTGATCCCATCACGTTGTTTTAATGTATCTGCTGTAGATTATGCAGGACCATTTACTATAAGATTTTTCAGACTTCGTGGAGCACAAGCCCTGAAAGTATATATCTGCCTTTTCATATGTCTCGCCACTAAGGCTATACATTTGGAAGTTGTGACCGACTTGACAGCCGAAGGCTTTATTGCTTGCCTAACCAGGTTTATATCTCGTAGAGGCTTGGTATCCGATTTGTACTCTGATTGCGGTACCAATTTTGTCGGCGCTGCATCATCCCTGAAGAAGTGTTTTGAAGATCTCATGCGTAGTCCTGCTACTCAACAGTTTGCGGAGAATCATCAAGTTAAGTTTCATTTTAATCCTCCACGTGCTCCTCACCAAGGAGGACTCTGGGAGCGAGCCGTAAAGAGTATGAAATATCACCTCACAAGAGTTATGGGTGAACAAATTTTGACATACGAAGAATTTCTCACTTTGACCGTCAGGATTGAGGCTATCTTGAACTCTCGGCCCATCACACCGCTCTCGGCTGATCCTAATGACATGCAGCCTTTAACTCCAGGACATTTTTTAACTGGTGGCCCGTTAACTTCTCTCATTGAGCCATATCTCTTAGACTCTTCTAGTCATCTTCAGCGTTGGAGACTGATGCAAGCCTTCACTCAACATTTCTGGAACAGATGGCAGAGAGAATACCTACAATCTCTTCAGGAACGTTCAAAATGGACTTCCCATCAACCAAACCTTCAAGTTGGAGACCTAGTCATCGTCCACGAGGACCACTCTCCACCACTCACCTGGAAGATGGGTCTGATCACAGGAGTATCACCGGGGAAGGATGGAATCGTCCGAGTAGTCCACCTCGAGACAACCAAAGGCACCTTAACCCGCCCTGCCGTTAAGGTATTCCGCCTTCCTATCCATTAACTTACTGGCTACAGCCCTAAAACCTCCTTTTTTGTTTATTTTTTCTTTTCTGTGAGTTCTCAACTTCCCATTTATCATTTTTGTTGAACCAAGTTGGTTCAAGGGGGGCGATATGTCAGAGACCAACCCTTCTAACCTTTGGACTCTCTTATCGTGTGGCCACCACACACACTCACACACACAGTCCACTGCCGTCTATCAAGGCGACCACATCAGCATTGCGCTACCCGCTATATGGTGAATCCTAATTAATTTTAATTATTTGCTTCGGCAAAAATCTTGTTTTTAAATCAAAAAGGATCTTTTGTTTTCTGATATTTTGAGAGGATATTTTAATTTCAAACTTTAATAAGTGACAGTGAAAAGTGAACAATATTAGACAAGACAGACGCCTTCACGTCGGCCTACCAACTACAACAGGAATGGGGTACCCCAGCCAGCCTCCAGTCTACGCTTTCTCTACAAACTAAAGAAGGTGAAACGTTTATTTTTATCCTCTCATAGCTTCTTTTAATCAGTGACAACAAAAACTTTGCCTATAATTTGAGAATTTTAATTATCAAACGAGATATTTTTCTGCTATCATACAAAACATAACAGAACGCATTTGTGGTTTGTCATTCTGTCACGTTTAAACTCTTCATACTTGATCTTTCCATTTTCGCTTATACTTAACAAAAATGTCGCAGCTTCTGTTGTCGCTACGGACCCACTGACAACATTTCTGAGTGTTGTAGTAGATTCAACAAAGGGGTCGTCGCGATCATTGACAAGTTTAATTAAAGCCTGGACATCATTTTCGTCTTAAATTATTCTACAAGTGCTCCATTCCTTGTGTAAATTACATACATCACCTGTTGGATCTTGATTTAGCTCTCAAAACTTTAGAATAGCCATGGAAAGTTCAGCTTTTTGGTGATACAATAAACACCATTTCCTCGTCGCTATCTCGCTATTTGTTATGCCGATTAAACCCCCTTGAACCTTTGATGATCGGATGAGGGACTGCTCTAAAGCATGATCTGAAGCAACACAGTTGAATTTGTCTCGCTGTCTTTTCACTGTAAAGTAGACCTTTTTGAAGTTCAGGGTTCCCACTCAAACTTAATAATCAAATTCACGGGTTTTTCACGGTTTTAAAGGTTTAAAAATTGTCAATTTCACGGTCGAAATATTAAAAAACATAACCTATACCGGTTGCAAAACAACAATGCAGACGCAGCGCAGCGGTCAAATACTAGTTAAAACTTTCCAACATTCCAATTACGATGTCACAGAACCATAAAACCATGCCATACATCCCAAGTGAACCTTTTAAAAAAATAAGAACTATTTTAGAGTTTCTTATTGTTTTATTGTCGTCGTAAGTCATGTCATTAGTCTATTGGTTATCGGTTGCTGGTGGTGATTTCTACTTCGCTCAGTGTTGCCAATCACTTTTTCCCGAATTACCCTCGATCCTCGTCAAAATTACCCTCAAAATCTAAACTCCTGTATTTGAGTAAAGAGTGCTAATGAAATAAAGGAAATGTGCTTGAAATTTGATAGGTTTGAGGAGTCGCCTATAGATGTCACTGATGTATAATTAATTTTAAAGTTTAGAATAAAGAATGAAAATAGAAGTTGCATACGCCAGCCAGTGTTTGTCTCAATTTTTTTAATGCGAGATATAATGGATTTTTCTCAGAATTTATTTTACTGCTTAAAAAAAATCACAGTGATTAACAGCTGATGCAATTTTGTTTACAGCCATAAAGGTCAATTATAAAACAGCTAACGCTGTCTATCTTTCAGTCTATCAACTGCTAGGATTAGGTAGGTGGAGACAGGTGACAATAATCCCCATTTTCTATTTTTGTTATTTATTGTCTGGTTGACGTTAAAACTTGCAGACATTGCTGAAACTTAGCGGAGTTCTTGTCGTCCTGGCACTCGTGGCTCTTTCACGTTTTTAACATGAGACAATCACTGTACATGTAATCCTTACTCAAGCTTGATTTCTGTCATGGAGTTCGTGAGTATTCGTCAGAGTCACGAAAATCGGAAGGGTCGATAAAGCAGAGAAATGTAGTAGGCCTAATTTAATCATAAATAAACATCAATGAATGTATAATAAGTATATAACAGAGGATAATATAAATTTGTATTTTTAAAGGCTTTAGTAAAATTACCCCTTTTTACCCTCGAAGTTCAAAATTATCACCGGCAAGGGTAATTTCTCTCGAAGTGGCAACGCAAACTACGCACCGTGTAAACGGAATGGGCGAGTTACTGACGCGACAGTTGTATACGTAGTGATGGGCAGTGCGATTCTTTTTAGCGAACCGATTCATTTGAATCACTTGATTCAAAAGAATCAAAATTTGAACCGATTCATTTCGTTCGTTTTGATTCATTATCTGCCCTCGCCGTATAATGTAAACGAATCGGTTGTTATAGATTATTTGGCCGTCCTGTTACGTTACGACTCCAATATGTGATATGCGAACCAACAGTCAAAGTGATGCAATGAAATTTGACTATCGAACATCGCAAATTATTATTGCTCAGCCGCAAACTCCTTAAAGAACCAATAAGAAAGCGTTTAGACGGATTAGCTGATATTCAAAGTTAGCTGAATGACATAACAACAATCGGTTCGCGAACCGATAGTCCAACTGAATCAGCACCAGCAGATATGATATTGTAATGAAAGAGAGGTCAAAACCAAATAGATTTGCATGGAATTGTGGGATTTCACAAAACGTTTGCTGCGCATACGCAAACCAATGAGACTGCGTTTAGCGATCTCTCCTCTTGTCCGTCTCCCTCCCCTTCTTTCTGCTTCAACTTCCCCCCGCCACCAACCATTTCTCAGCGGAAACGCAATTGAATCGCGAACCACGATGGTCTACACCGATTCGCGAACGAAGTGAACGAAACCGAGGCATATTTACCAGAGTTGATTCACGCCACGAATCGGTTATTTTAAAAGTTGAATCATGATTCATCTGATTCACTCGATAATTTGTTCGATTTGAACGTTTCGTTCGCGAATCGCCCATCACTATTGTATAGTTAACAGTCTAGATACTTTAGTTGTCTACTGTCACCGACTAATACAAAACAATAGGCAAATGACATACAGTAAAGAAGACACTTAAACGGTCTTAGACAAGTGTCAGTCAGCAGTCAGTTGACAGTGAAAAAAACACCAGCAACTTAACAACTGTCGCCCGAGTTGGCCCGAGTTCCTTTGCACCGTGGAAACCAGAACCTATCTTAAATTAATTAGTGATGTGCGATGCGTATCGTATCGTATCGGAATATCGCGATACGCTAGGGACGATACGACGATATTTTGTCACGATATTTTTGAAACGATACTCGATTTTGTATCGGCACATAGAGACGATATTTCCATATTATTTTCTTGGCTGTAAAACAATGAGGTTATATTTATATTCGGCAAGAATTCTTCAAAAGTCTTCTTTCTGTCGTACTACAATTAAAACCAGTGGAAATACCTCGATGGCCGTATTTTTAACTGCAGTGTATAATACAATATACGTCGTATCGTTTATGCACAATATGTTAAGCGATACGATACGTGTATCGCGATACACAGCACCGATACGATACGGCCGATACGATATCTGACTCCGATACGTATCGTATCGCCGTATCGCACATCACTATCTTAAATCATCTGCACAGCTGCAATCTGCAAGTAGGCAGACGACGCAGTATTCACCATATTTACAACGTAATAACAACGGTAATAATTCTGTTGTACATTTCCCTATCTGAAAACAAATGTGATATTTTCTGATATTTTTTATTGTTTTTCAAGTTAGATATATTTTTAAGGTTTGATATCGAAATTCACGGCTTATTCCAGGTTTTTTCACGGTATACCAAATTCACGGCTCATTCAAGGTTTCACGGTTTTCACGGTTGGGTGGGGACCCTGAAGTTACTCAACAATTCCTCAGGTAATTTGGACATCTCATCCAAGTACAGAACACACCCTCGTGCATAGTTATAATGGTTGAAGAGTAAAAAATAGGGGACAATTGTTTTGACAACATTTAAGTGGAGGTCCCAGTTTCCATCCCTGTCTGCTCTCACACAATCTAACAAGACTTCTACCATAATGTTTGTTTTCATGTCTATTAGATGTGGTACTTTTAATACAGTATCGTTTGTTTTATTTATGTTTTTATATTTGTTTCTTTAAATACTTTTGGGAATGATTATAGCTAAAAATTGTTTAGTATTGTACATTTATGATTTTTAATGGCAACATGTTTCTACCAAAAATAAATATATTTAAAGTAAAACATAATTTTTCTGGATTTATGTAATAGTTACGGACTTTATAGTTATTACCTTTTTCTTAGAACAACATCTTACAAACAAAATGGTGCTTATTTCGTCCTGCCATCATAAACCATTGATTAGATACAGGCGATTCCGTAAACAGCGCCCATGCGCTTGATAGCCCCCATGTTGTGCACCTGTTAGGGGGGCGACGACATGGATTTTTTCATCTACTAGGTGTCCCAACAACAATCAAAAGTCAAAATGTGTCACCCTTTCAGTGCATAATCAACCCCCTTCAGGTGCTGGACTATACTACCTACATTTTCGTTATTATTTAAATTTTGTATAAGCAATACAATCTATTTAATCCAAGCGTAGTCTCCATCGTGTTCACTAGCAATAATTTGTGATGTGTGAGATTATTGGAAAAAAATGTAACACTAAATTAACAAAGTTAACGGATTTTAATGTAACATAGCCTGATTGTTTTTACTTTTGAATTATTTTCAAAGTAGCCTATGTAGATAAGAAATACAATTTTGCGGGGTTTTGATTGATGCCGCCATTTTGAATTGCTGTAGAAATAAGATGCGTGACCGCTCAGCAACCAGGAGTTACAACGAGGAGGATGCGTGACCGCTCATTTAGGCGAGGAGTTGAGTTGACTACCATACACAAAATTGCAATGGTAGGGAAGCTGTGCTAGGTGCAGTGCG
Organism: Allygus modestus; assembly: GCA_963675035.1. Classification (NCBI taxonomy): domain Eukaryota; kingdom Metazoa; phylum Arthropoda; class Insecta; order Hemiptera; family Cicadellidae; genus Allygus; species Allygus modestus. The sequence goes on from OY776116.1 coordinate 67,233,741, forward strand.
CAAATGTTCTTTACTTTCTGGATGACCCACGTATATTCAAAAGTTTCAGCAATGTAGTGTAAAAAAGTTGTGGACAACCAACATTAGTACTGCTGCAGGGTGTGTTACTCGAATGAAACATCTCTCGTTGAAGAGTTACCCACCTTTGACGGAGACCCGGGCCGTCTTGTTGAGCCGCATGTTGGCATCGATAGTGAGCTGGAATCCGCCACTGTACTCTAGTTGGAGGCATAGCTCGAGGTCGTCTATCAGGCCCGAACTGGGGCTCACATTCAGCATCTTCACCTCTATGTCCACAATGTTCGGGAACTGGGTACCGAGGTGGAGCTCCCGCAGCTGCGAAACAGTATTTCTGCCACATCAGCGAGTCACAATAATAATTTTAATCAAAATGTATACAAATATTTGCGAGGTTAGTAATAATTTAAACCCTGACAAGAATAGTTTTTCCTTGTATATTGAACTGTTTGCAAAGCCGATTATTGTTATGAATACATTGCCAACGTAGTAGTACCATTATAGAGCACAATTTAGTTTTGAGTTAATAGAGAGGTTGTAAAAGCTCTGGCGGGCCCGCATTTTGGGATGAGATTGTTATATTTCATTTTGATAAATGTTAATAACTTTATCCATTTTGAATTTGTTATGCTGGTGTACAGTGGCGTGGATAGAACTTTGTCAAGGGGGGGATATCTCATTAGGGAATACAAAACAAAAAACTGTGTTCGTGACTAGCGTGGATACTGGTATACAAAACTGAAGACATCATTGACGTGTCCCTTACATTCATAATTATTGATAGGCCTACACATCCAAGACATAAACCATTGATACAAAGTAATCAGTATTTATAACAGGACTAAATACCCCCGTAGCAGAAAACCTGCGTACTCAACGAATCTCCAATGTATATATATGTATCTTAGTACCAAAATAGGGCTCATACCACATTTCATCAATATACATTCATAAATAAACGATTTATGACATTTTAATTATTCTCCATAAGAAAAACGTGACGGCTGAGTATGCAGGTTTGCTGAAGCACGGAACACAAAAAATGGGTTTTATACAAATATTAATATAACTTATTGAGGACATACCATATTTTATTAATTTATGTTCATAATTAAGGGAGCTAACACGTTACTTAATCTACATAAGAAAAACATGGGGGCTGAGTATGCAGGCTTGCTGCTACGGAAACTATCGGCCAAAAAGTGTTTTTTAATGCAAATATCAATAGACCACAATGATATGAAGCAATATACCAAGTTTCATCAGGAAAATTTTATAAATATGCGAGATATACAATTTCTCTTATTCTCCATAAGAATAACATTGGACAACGTACTGTGTTTAGCTCTTTCAATATCTCTGTAACCATTTGACGTACAGCAATGATCAAAACACCAAATTGCGCGTCTTTTTAAGCTGATTCTAATAGAAACAAATAAAATTGACTTTTTCAAAAATTATATGTAAAAAACTAAAAAAAAAAACATTTTTGGGGTACAAAACCCCCTCAAAATACACCATCTAGGTCACCAGATAGGTCGATCTGTCTGGTTTTCGATCTTGAAGTCATAAATGCTGCTTTACACGTTTATACCAAATTTCGTCAAAATCGGATTATTTTTACAAGAGTTATCGTGCTCACGGACACATATATATATATATATATATATATATACAGTTTCGAACGAATGGTGTTTTTGGAGTCTGGGGACCTCAAAACGAAAAGTTATCATGGTCCCGGGCCTAGATCTTACCATGCCGACTACAGTAATAGCTTCTTCCCTATAGGGGAAATTCGCTAAAAGTACTTGCATCAGTTGTAATCAGTACTGGAAAGTAATCATTAAGATAAGAGTTGTCAAGTCACCGGATTTCCCCAGAGATTACCGGAGTTTAAGATAAAAATATAGCTCCGGGGAATTTCCTTGAAAAATTCAAAATCTCCCTTTTTTGAAATTGTTTCCAAAATTGCGTTGAATAACGCAAATTTTGTGTTGAAATCCTATCTGTGAACAAAAATGTATTTATGTTTGCAACTTTATCATCATGCGACGATTGCCAAATAAGCTAAACCCTTATTTCCCTGTTCACTCTAACCTCTATTACTTGTTATTCTTTGGCTTTATTTCGTCGGGAAATATCGTTGACTTTTACAGATACTTGCGGTTATAGAACGCTGAAAATCAGTATGAAGATGTATAATTAAATTACAAATCTAATATGGCAACCGTAAGTTTAGCACATCACTAAGACCGTCTAGACATCAAGGTTAAGGTCAGGCGCGCTAGTTGACGAACTGGCTGCTGGGGGTGAGGGTAGACTGTTCAGTGACTCAAGTCCCAATTGTGGCGCGCAAGTGCCACCGTGCCGTGTGCTGGTGCAGTTCACCTGCTACTATTTATTGTACGCGAACAATATTCGTAATATATAAATAAGATATTTTGGAGATATTGCACACATATTTTTTGTTTCTCAGTAACGGCATTTCTTTTCAATCAAAAGGCAGAAGCTTGATTTCAGAAGGATATAAATTTTAATTTTCCAAGTTAAAAGGGGGGGGATATTTCCCCCTATCCCCCCGCGTACCTACGCCCCTGCTGGTGTATGCTGTATAAGTCGTCTAAACAATTAGAAAACAGCAATGTATGTGCTGCCCACAATTTAAACTTTGTTTTAAACTAGGAGTACGTTCAAGTATTCGCTTAATGGTATGACCGAACTCAGAAATGGTATATGGAAGTTACTGCTGTTAACATAAGTTCAATCAATCAATCAATCAATCAAATCTTCTTTATTCAATAAGTAACACATTACATGTTATGAATAGGGTCACAAATTATGATTATAAAATAAACTTATAAATTAAATTAAATCAAACAATGTCAACAAGTTCATACAATGTCCAAAATAGTCAATTTTCAATTTGCAAATCTTAAGTCTGAAAAATTTCCAACTAAGAAAAAAATAACATTTAAATTGCAACTTAAACATATTGCAAATTATTAAATTAATAAGAAAATAAACTTCTAGTACAAAGGTCAATTCTCAGACATATCTGTAACTGTCACTTGTTGGGATGCTTATGAAAAGGTTACAGCAGGATGGAATTCAAAAGATCAGCGTTTGGTATTTATAAATTCTTGAATTGAATAGGAGGGGTTATTTATTAATAAATCTTTTGGTAGCCGTTTAAATATATTTAAATTGCTTTCTAGCCTTAAGGGTACTGGTAGATGCAGAAGGAATTTAAGTCCTGCATAAGAGGTCTTTTTTGTATAAAATTCTAAATTATGTCTAGGTAGATTAATTTTGAAACGTGTGTTATATTCGCCAGAAGTGGATGACAACTGAAGCAGTTTTGCATAAATAATTGTTTCATAAATATACAAATTGTAAACTGTTAATATCCCCAGTTTGCAAAATAAGTTTTTAACTGAATCCATTCTTTTTAGCTTCATCATTACACGGATAGCTCTTTTTTGTTGGATAAGTATTTTATCTAAGTTTTTTTTGTTGTTGCTCCATAAATAGCAATACCATAAGATATGTGGCAGTGGATTAATGAATAATAGATTGTCTTTAGAGTTTCCAAATTGCAAATCTTAGACATCTGTCGCAGTGCATAAATACCAGAAGATAATCTTTTGACCACATGATTGATGTGATCATTCCAAGAAAGTTTTTCATCAATAATTAGACCAAGAAACTTTGTTCGGCTCACTCGATCTATTCTATCTGTCTTTATTAAAATATTAGGTTCAAATTTTGCTTTAGATTGTTTAGTTGAAAATGATATGAAATTTGATTTGTTTACATTAATAAGCAGATTTTTTTTATCCAGAAATTTTTTAGTAGACAAAAGACTTTCAGATGAAGACTCTTCAATATGTATTTGTGATTTTCCTGAAAATAAAACATTAGAATCATCAGCATACAGACACATGGACCCATCACTCCCAGGAATCGTCTCCGGCATACCCCTGATGTAACAGAGGAACAGAAGGGGCCCCAAGATCGACCCCTGGGGTACTCCATATCACAGTGTCTGATGCTGGGATCTGAATTTTTCAATGTATTTTGCATTATTTTGTTCTACCACATAGTCGACCTCAACAAATTGTTCTCTGTTTTCTAGGTATGAAGCAAACCACCTCAGCTCTTTTCCAAAGATTCCAAATTCATTTAGGGTGTTTAACAGCTTACAATGTGAGACACTGTCAAATGCTCTACTAAGGTCTAAAAATACTCCAACAACCTTTTCACCTTTGTCTACTGAATTTATAATATTTTCTATGAATTCTATGCCAGCCGTTATGGTGGATTTTCCTGGTCTAAAACCATGTTGTTCTTTATCAAGCAACTGATTAATTTCAAGATATTCAAGTAGTTGAATATAAACAACACGTTCAAAAATTTTTGAAAAAACAGGCAGTAGAGAGACAGGGCGATAACATGATGGGTCGGTAACATTTCCCTTTTTAAAAATGGGAATGACTTTGGCTAGTTTTAATTTTGATGGGAATGTCCCCGAAATAAGAGAGGAATTTATTAAATGCGCTAACGGTTTTAAAATAAATGTTAATGATTTCTTAATTAATGTAATAGGTATATCATCATACCCTGCAGAATATTTATTTTCAAATGAAAGAACCACTTTTTCAATATTTTCCTCAGTTATAGTTTTAAATTTAAATTTAAAATTTCTACTTTCGGATTGAAAGTTCTGATGGATTGCAGTATTTGATGATGGTTGATTAGAAACATGTGGCAATACAATGTTTTCTACTGCATTTGTGAAAAAATCATTAAAAATATTACTCACCGCTACTGGATGTTTTACAATTTTACCATTTTGTTCTATGCTTATATTTGAAATTGAACCTATTTTCGACTTTAATCTTATTTCGCTCTTCGCTAGTTCTAACTGAAACGTCATAACAAAATATTAAATAAATATTCTTGGGGACTAAAAGAAATATCTACTTTTCTTTTGGTTAATTTTAGATCATAGGATACATTTTTCTTAGTTATATTAAAGAGGGGCAAATTCTTCAACAAAAAGTAACACAGTAATTTGCCTATGTAGTGAGGTACGGTACATTGAAAATTATAGCTGGGTACGCAGGTTTGCTATGACGAGGGTATTCAAATATCACAAACTGATAAAAGAACACAGATGGCAGAATTAAATATGAAACGAGATCGCACGCAGCACGCTGATGTAAGGGGAGTGAATTTCTGTATTAAACCTTTAAAAAAATCTAATAAAGGGTTTAAAACAACACTGGTACCATTTTTTTAAATTGAAAAATGTTAATATTTTTGGCTGTTATGATGTTCCTGGTTATATTTAAATTGACTATTAGGATGGCATTGTTGTACATTATAAGGTTAGGAGGAGGTATATTCAGGATAACAAGTTGGTACAGGGGTATTGAGGTGATAAAAGTACATCAAGATATGAAAAACAGCCTTCTCCAGTGTAAAATCCCCGTAAGACAACTTATTGTGTTAAGACAATTAATATTTTCTTTAATAACTCGGTAAATATTTGTGCTAGAATGATGAGGGAGGGCTTACAATTTTTGGCATTTTACATACAATAATTTAATATGAAATAATGTTAAATTTCGGGCTTTTCTGTCCGTTTTTGGGTCCAAACTCAAAATTTGAAAAATTAAAATCCCAAAAAGGGGTTAGAGTTGTCCGATTGTTTTGCCCAACGACCTTGTCCAACCGTTTACAGAAGGGAAAGTTCCTTCCAAAGTTCAGGTAAATCGGACAAAAATTGTGACCGCTAGGGTGCGAACACACACACACATATATATATAAAGTTTTTAGCGACCCCCCAAAACGTGTTCAGGGGGTCAAGTTAGGAACTTCTATGGTGGTCCCGGGCTAAAGTTTCACCGTGCGGGTCATGCTAATAGTTCACTTTTGCATAGGAAATTTACTAATAAATGGCTACTGCAATCTAGCGGATAAATTATTAACTCACTCACATTACTTACATTATAGGAGAACGTTATCTTTATTTGTAATAACTGGTATTGCTTTTTAATCTAAAAATTTCAAAAACCTTTGATAAATTGAATTAACTAATGTTAAACTTAGAAGTACTTTAATTATTTAATCATAAAACATAAAAATATGACCATTTGTTGGTAGTTTCTTGTAATTATGAAACAATAGCCTATTGTATTAGTATCTCGTACTTTACAAGCAGTATTTTTATCCAATGCTTTACCTTATAGAAATTTTATAACTTTTAAATCTTACTTATTAAAAGACTGTTGAATGAGTGTGTTCCATTTTTGAACTGGTAGCGTAAAATGTAATGGAAAAGATTTGTGTAAAATTTTAAAAAATCCGTTTAACCGTTTTCACGTTATTGTGTCACGAATACAAGGACACACTGACGGTCAACAAATCATTGTCCTTCACTTTGTTCTGTCATCAATTATACTAATTCCAATATTTAAGAAAACAGAAACTTAACAGTTCCATATTTTTTTAAGTCAAAGTATTAAAGGGTGGGAAATTTTAAGTTCAACTATACTGACACGCTGGTCGTCTCAGATTGATTCTTCACCCACAAGCACGATCCTTCAATTCGGACCAACTAATGACATCATATAGTAGTAGATGTATGAATAAGGAGGGAGGGTGGGAGTTTCCGGTTGCAAGATGAACATCAGATTCTCAAATACAGTACCTAACTGAGGTTTCGGAATTTTACCCAATAATGTACAAAACATATTTATAGAGGTTTACCAGTCAAAACTTTGATTTATAGAGGTACAGAGACTGTCCAGTTTCGATTTGTAGAGGTTTCCTGATTAAAACTTTGAGTTATAAAGATGCGGTGATAGAATGAGCAGTCCACATAAACTGTGAACTATCAAACTATTTCCCACCAACTCTTTGGTTAATAGAGATCAAATAACATAGTAGTAGCTAAGCAAGTTCAAGGGGATTGACAAAACTTGGGTTTATCAAGGAACTTAATGTATTAAGGTTTGAATTATCGAGGTTCAACTGTACCAGTAAATATTTCTCTGTTTTTCTGAATTTCTTTTGTTTAATGTTTCGATGGCCTCAATATGAATAAAGCTATATGGACCTGAAGAAGGAAACTTTGGTTTTAAAAACTATCGTTACTAAATAAGTGGATAACAGGATCACTTGTCAGCTAGATAATATAACTTTAAAGCTTTAAAAGTGATTCAGTGACCAACAACTATAAATGGAGGTAAATGTGTTGTTTAGTAACATACAGCAATGGCCTCAAACAGTTTGCCGGTGGTTGTGCGTGTGAGCAGTTCTTCCAGTTCAAGGCTTAGGCGTGTTCGGAACCACCTCCGCACACGGTTGGTGTTGCGGCACTCTTGGAACAGAAACTGCAGGACAGAATTCAAGGCTTTGGCAGGCTCTGGCTTAAAATCCCCCTCGAGGAGACTCTGGAAAATATTACACAGGTTAAGATGTTTGTACAACTAGGCATTTTGCATTAAGTCTATTTACAATACAATGGCGATTCAGTCGGTAGCCTACTACATCAAAATCATGCCGTTTTGGGAGGAAATTTACTATTATTAAAAAAATACTTTAGGTATAAAGGGAAAATTACGACAGCAGTATAAATTATTTAGATTAGATCTAAATCACGGCTAGAGAAATTTGACTAAGCCAAGTATTCATTTTAAGGCAAAAACCCTTTGAAAGAGTATTTAACGCATTCAGTGCGGCTGCAGGTTATCCGGCAGTTGCTTGACAAGGAAACAAATGCAATAATCATGATTAATGTAGTAAAGGTGTGAATGATTAAGTAAAAAAATTGATCTATCACAGATCGGTTCATCAACTGTTAACAACGTGGGTCAACTGTTCATAATTTATTTTTTTTAAATAAACTAATTATAACAAAGAACATTGACTCTTTTTAGTTGTATTACAGCTGGTTTACATTTATTCAAATAAAGTTTTATATGGAATATTAGCTTAGTAAATTAGGGGTACATGTAATTGCTTAGTAAATTAGGGGTTCATATAGACAGATTAATAAGTAGGCCATACCAACTTGTGAGATGTGAAATTTAATAAATTTCCAGAGAATGTGTCAGTAAGGTGTACTGAAATAAACAAACTGACATTAACATTGGGACTTCAAAGAAAATTAAATATAAACAAAAGAATATAAAAGTGAACAGCTGATATTAAAGTACCGATAGCTGGGTCGCCAACATACTTTATATATATTTTTACTATCATCGATGGTGACACCTTTGTTGCACATTTAACCACGAGGTACCTTTATCATAATAATGCTGGGGAAACGTAAATCAAATTTGTCTCAAAGTTCGGGAAAAGCCTGATTTAATAAAGTGGATAGAAGTGAAGCAACTTCAGCACAAATGGACATTAGAAGGCTTCGACAAGCTCTACAGCAGGCAGCACACAGGGCAGTTCTTAAATGGCAGAACAGTGATTTACAGAAACTAGTGAGGAAACTGAAGCTCGCAGATTAGCTAAGTTATTGCTGTAAGGGCTGCCCAACGGTGGCATTCATTTACTAGAAATACGTGGGGCGTCTTTGAAAATGCTGCCTTGGAATACGACACGACTCTTTAGTTAACAAATATCTTACTAACTCTATGTAGTGATCGCGGGCAAAGCCGCAACAGGTATAACAGCTAGTCATAAATAAATAAAAATTACTTACATGATATCGGTACCCTACAGACAATTTGTAGGCTATTTATTCATAACAAACTCTGCAACTAGAGCTGTATGGTAATGGTAATTTAAATTTTTATATCAACCTAGGTTTTTTATTTCGCTTTTACAATTTATTTATAATAAAAATTTGTGTTTTGTTTTTACAAAAATTATCCCTTTCTTAATTTCCCTTTTTTAGATTCTATTTTTTAACTAAGGGAATTATTTTCCTAAATTCCCTTAATTTAGGTTTTCGTCAATACTTTTTCAATATAAAATCACAATTTCCCTACCAATAACCCGGAATCTTACTGAGTCCTCTAGATTGACTGGATTTTCCAATTTATTTTGACAATAGCTCACTTATTAATTTTAAATAAGTTTATTGTGAAAAAAACTCCTTTCAATTTTTCTAAATTTTTGGTTTGGTCTTATATGAACGTTTTCAAGAGTTTTGGTTGGGTACAGTGGGTCTAGACCTCAAATTATTACCCAGGAATAAGCTTAGGCCAACTGGAAAACTAGGAGAGAGTAAACTTCTATGATGTAAGTTACCGGTACAACTAAAGTACAAATGTGACACTCGTTAACTTGAATTTGACTTACGCAAAAGAAATCAGTTACAAGTAGGCCTAACTTACTAACTTACCCAAAAAAAGTCACATTGATATTCAATATAGGCCTGCAGATTCTTTGATTTATGAAACAAAACTAATCATGAATTAAATAATAACTAGCCTAAAATAAGCCAGTATAAATGTTATATGACATTAGTAACGGATATAACCTACCTGTGGTATTTGAAACTGTTCAACAGTAGGTTCTTCAGATTTAGATGCCAGTGGCAATTTCATTAAGTACCTGTTGAAAAAGTACCACTGAATCAGCAGTGTTAGCACCATGCCCACCAGCAGGGCTAGCACAATGAGGAAGACAGCCGTGAGTAAACCTATTGTAAACATTGTTATTGCTTGGCCAGGCCGGACTTGAGACTAATCTGAAACAAACAAATTATTGTATTTGGCTATAAGCCTTTATATGATCTGAATCCTAACTTACAGTATTATTCAATGCTTTGGATAGTTTCAGTCTATAGTGTGTAATGGTCCATTTTGTGTCACGTATTGCACTAAGTCAGGAATACTGGTATTTAACTTGTGATAATTTACCTAATAAATTTTCTACAGTCCCAATCCTATTATTAGGCTCATGTTTTGAAGCTCCAGATTCCAGATATAGCCATATTTTAGGAAAAATAGTGAAAGTCTCTAGTTTCACTAGTTTGTAATGTGTGTGAATATTGAATATTGGGGGTTGGATAGAATTGTCTTTAATTTATAACAAAACTTGTTGATATCAAATAAACGAACTGCCCATGGTTGATTCAGCCTACTTATTTTATAAATAAATAATAGGTAGGTAAGGTATCCATCTAAACATACTTACCAGGCAAAAAACTAAGCCATATCTAATCTAACTGCAGCGACCGATTTATTACAATGGAAACGAAAGTACTGTATTTATTTCTGATGATTACGATCGAAAGCTTGTCAATTTTTAAAACTACATCAAATTTTAACTACTATCTAAACTACAAATGTAATCCTGTAATCATACTGGGCCTGAGTGTTCTGACAGGAGGATGAGAGGATAATTGGAATTGGATTTTCAATTTTCATATAAATTTGTTTGGAAAACATATGCTGCAATATCAGCTGATTTAACAACTGTCAAAATATTTATCAACAAAAAAAGTCTATTGCTTGGCTAAATCGAAATGGAGGAGAAAGTATTGTAAAATCATAGACTAACTACAATTGGTTATTATCAATTATGTATATAAAGGCTAATGCACTTGGTTTATCGTTACACGAGGATCCAGTAGAAATTGAGCAAATTTTTTTCTTCCCAGCTCATTTCCAGTCATATTTCTTTATATTATCTTGCCATTAGTTAGTTTGAAATAGCTGTTCTTGATTCTTTAGAGTGTTTTGCTAGTATAAGCATATGTTCTGCTGTTAAAATGTCCATGCAACAGTTAAATTGACTCCCACTCTCCCATAAGATTAACATTGAATCTTTGAAAGCCCAGGGGGCAGAGCCCTTAAAGGCGTTCTCCAAACTCCCAAAAGGCAATCTAAGTTATACGTTAAGAGTTTAAAAAATTAAAACAACACATAACTTAAACTATGGGCCCCATATGGTCTAGTCCCACAAGATCTAACCGTTCCAATTAATTAATTATTTATATACATAATACATACATAGTTATATAGTGTAATAAATTTTTACACTCAATTCTTACACTCTCTATTACTCCTCTCACCCCTCTTCCAACTTTTGGCCCTTTGCTTTGGTGCGGTTGACACGAAAACTGCAACCGTCTGTCGACATCTGGGTAAGTTAAATTTGTATTTCTTTACGTAGTTAGTTGGAAATAATTAGACGGTTCTTAGGGATTTACATCGTTCACTCTTTATAATCAAAAACATTTGTTCAAGTGATGTGTCAATTTACCATAATTCAAGTATTTCGTCGCCTAACCTACTTTCATGTTGCAGGTTATGATTATTATCAATCTACTTAGATAAGAATTATTTATATGTGCAAATTCTGATTGGCTTATTCCTTTTACCAAAAAATAATATATAGGTAAAACAAAATTAAATACAAGGAGTTTTCTGTCTTATTTTAGTGAAATATCTAAGCGAGCCATGTGATGGCTGTTAGACCAATGATTAGACTATGGTTAGGCCTAGTCTTTCTTGTATTAAATTTTGGATTTAAGAATTATTTTGGGTGCAGTTCTGCATATGGCTTGTAAAACAATTGATATTGAACTAGCAATGCCAATGATACCAAAACGTATATGTAGGTTACCCGTACCGGTATATGTAAATTTACCGGTAGGCTACCTAATTCAATTCAACTTACAAATTTTGATATGCGGTGCCCCAAAATTACTGAATATTTTGATAGCACTGATTTTTATATGGGATATTTCAATATACGATCACTCTTTACTATATATTTATGTTCGATGCTAGACAAGTCTACTATCATCCATTGTGCGTGTCACTTAACCCGAGAACCCTAGTACCTGTTATTCCCTGTGGTAGCAGCCAATTTATTTTTATTTTTTGTAGAGTTTTATTTTACTGCAAAAAATATAAAATCATGCCTAATCTAATTATGTTTCTTCTATCAAATTACAGGCCATGGTCGGACAATGAAAAAGGTTGGTTAACCGAATAACACCAGAAACAGTCACTTTAAATGTTAAAAACAATCAAACTTGTGAAGTATGGTAAACATAACTTATTGAGAGCAACTGACTGAATTTACCTTCTACGGAAAAATGTACCTAACCTGTTGTAACCTGAGAGTTGTTTGCGGAACAATATCGCGACATTGGCTGCTGCGGCGGAAGTTTGTCTATCCATGAAAGACGGGTGGTTGATCCGAAGTGGTTAAGAGAGCTTCCACTGTATTCACAATAAAGTTGCTTAGTTATGGACCTGAATCAAGAAAATATAGGGCCTAGGCTATCAATTTAAGTTTAAAAAATTTTTGTTGGGGGGTTTTCACAGCAGTTAAAAAAAATATAATTTCTGAATTTTGTTTACTTTGAGTGAAAGTTGCAATTATTAGAAATTTGTGTATTAAGAATTGGATCAAGCATATTTGTTGTGACTTTGATATAAAATAGAAAATATATGCATGGTTCACGCTGTCTGGAACCTCAGGGAAAGTCAGGGAAAACTTGATATTTTATACAAGCAAAAAAACTTTGTAAAAAAAGGCTTTGTTTTAAATAATAATACCGGTATATGAATAAACATGCTTTGTAGTGATGGTCAAAACCAGAAATTTCGAATCTCGAAACTGAAACCGAAACTTACAAAATCGAATCTCGAAACTCAAATCGCGAAACCCTATTTACTTGCCTGGGTATGGTTATGAAAAATAAGTCCAGAAAAATTAATTAAAACTAATTATATATTTTGGTTAGAGTTGTTCTTTCAGAAATAAAAAATCAATAATCCAAAAAAGGTGAAGGTAGACGACCGATGACAGTAGGCTTTTGACCTTTGCATTATTGATCGAAACACGGGCGTGATTTCTGTTAAAAAAGCAACAATAAAGACACAAAAAATCTCAGCAGTTTTGAGTTTTGATTCTCGAAACTCACCGATCGAATCTCGAAACCGAAACTTTTCCAAAGTTTTGGTGGTTTTGATATTCAAGTTTTGGTTTTGACACATCACTAATGCTTTGAAACAACTGAATGTTTTGACTAAAATATAACTCTCCTATGTATTAGTGCTAAGGTAGTACCGGTACCGGTATCTATTGTTCTTGGTCCAAGGGATAGTTTTTAATAATCATAAACGCAAAACAATTTGGTGCAAAAATCAAAACTTATTAGATTATGGTGCAAATTGGTTTTATGGTGCAACAAAGAGGAAGTGAACCATAACTGGTGAAGCAAAACATATATTGGATAAAAACAAACTGTAAATATTAAAATAACAAAATAAGGATTGCGTTGGATGGCTTTGGAGAAGGTAGAGTCGGATAATTTTTGTATGTTACGGTACCTACCAATTGTAAATAAAGTACACATTCCGAGTCGATAGTCAGGAAATTTACTGTTTGTCCAGGGAAAGTCAGGAAAAATGAACTTTTATGGTCAGGGAAATCATTAACCAAATAAAAGTGTAAACCATGGTATTGATTTATAAAGTTATAACTTACGGCCACCCTAGAGAATATTTTATTTTGTTACGAAAGTTTACTGACTAGAATAGTCCGGATTTCAAAAATTAGAGGGACTGGTACACTGATGATTTTAGTGACTTACTTAGGTAAGCTTGCGCTGATTTAACAATAAAACAATTTAGGTACGGTAACAATAATTTTATTTTTTTGTGTGAGTTTAAGTGCATTAGTACTCTTCTGGGAAAATTCCAATAATAGAGAATCAACAGCCCGAGGAAGACCATGAGATTTTCATAAAAAACTAATATGATCACTTAGAGCTCTTTTTGCAATGCTGCCAACAGTTTCAGCACTCTAATTTACTATCAAACCCTTTCCCTGCTGACCCTTCGACTTATAGAGGTAAAATAACATAGCATTAGATAGACAAATTCAAGGGGAATGACAAAACTTCGAGTTATCAAGGAATTTGAGTTATTGAGGTTCTAGTTATCGAGGTTTCTACTTTTTGAGCGATAAAGTAATGTTAACATCTTTTCATGTGTAATTTTTCAGTGAAATGCCCCGTAACCACAAAGCAACAGAAGAGACAGACAAGTTGACTCGTATTGCAATCGTCAATACTGACAAATGCAAGCCAAAACGATGTCGCCAAGAATGCAAAAAGTCATGCCCTGTTGTGCGGATGGGGAAACTTTGTATAGAAGTCACTTCGAATGATAAACTGGCTGTGATTTCTGAAGAACTTTGTATTGGCTGTGGTATTTGTGTAAAAGTAAGTACTTTCGGTATTCAGATTTTAAGTTTTCTACCATCTAGTTTTAGTTTTCCTAGTTTTATAGCTGTGTGTCTTGAAATTGTAAATTCAACCCTTTGGTGCCAGCGTTCAGGTGGCTGGGCTTTTTAAAACAAGCACTGTGCCAACCTCACTAATAGTGTCCTGTGAACTGGATGTTTAGTAACAGTTGAATAGTCTTTGTAACCACAGAATGGTTTCTCAAATATTTTTAAAAAACCGATATAGAAACATGTAAAACTTAGTCAAAAGTCGGAAGATTTTATAGATTGATAATTAATTATCAATATATCAAAATTGATTTTTACAGTATTTTTAGCCACGGAATCACCAGAAACTGTCTGGTAATTTCAAGTCATGCCTTAAAAAAGTACCCAGCTCTTTAGATTGGAACTGTTATTGTTCACCTGGCAATTCCAGGGTTAAAACAGATTTGTTAAGGGCTGACATTATTTTATTATTTATTAGGAAGTATGGAACTTTTACCGTTCTCATGTAATAATGTGATCATAATAGTGCATATAAGGATCCTACACTTACTGCAAAAAAATCCAAATTTTATACAAACCCAGATTCAAGAACAATAAGTGCTTGGCTTTTCTGTGAATATAGATTTGTTAATTTACCTTTACTTCAGTAAGGTAAAATCACATTTTGATCTTTTTTGTCTATCATTGTACCTTAGATGGTTAAGCAACTTGCAGAGATTTTTATTCCTATTAAGTAGTTTTTATTTTAAAATTACTTAAATTAACGAAATTCCACTCATTCTGTGATAAAAGGAGCCATACACATATTACGTAACACTTTTTTTGTCATTTCAGACCCCCCTCCCCCATGTAACGCACCATAACGCTTGACCCTACCCCCCCACCCCCCAATGTATTACGTAAATCAATCGTAGTAGGCTTTAAAACAGCTTAAACCTTTTAAACATTGTTTTATTAGCAATTTGAAATATGGATTTTAATGAATCATTCAACGTTAAATTATTTTCTTTTACAACATTTTTCAATTACTTATTTCAAAGCAAAACTTCGGGCAAACAAACAATACCATTACTAATAAAATTATAAACAACAAAATAAACTATCTCAGGTAAAACGTAACAAATTTCATTGGTGACTAATACAAATACAAACAACTTAAAAAAACAAAAGATGTGGGTGACATTGAGCAATAATATAGATCAAGTCATGGTTTTATACTAAAAAACAACAGAAAACATAGGTGTAAAGTGCAAAGCAATACAGAACGTACTCAAAACAAGTTATGTATTTATTTTTACATTAACAGTTATTAAAATAGTATGACATAAGTATTTTAATATAACTAACTGTAACCTTGATTTAGTTATCAATTTGATTATTTTTTAATTTTGAAAGATTTATAACTATCAATATATGCGGGAGTGCGCCAGCTCTTAGGGTTAATATGTGTGAGTTACGTAACATTGATGCAACCCCCCCCCCCTTCCCCCACATAACGCTACGCCATACCCCCTCCCCCCTTAAGTGTGTTGCGTAATTTGTGTATGGCCCCAAACATAAAATAATTACTACTCAAAACTGGCCTACACTTAAATAAAATTTTAACCAAGTAGTCTAAGCTTAGATCTACCCAGAAGTACCATTTAAGCTACTGCAGTCATCAGGCATACAAATCAAACTTCAAACCTTATTGACAGTCATGACTGTCACGGGAGGTTTGTAAATAGCACTCTAATTGGATGAAGCGAGTTGAATCCTTCATACTCGTGTTTAGTTACTCTCTTGTTACGCTAACTCCTTTTTAACGGTTTAATGAATTGCTTTGAAATTTTCAGGGTAGCTCTTAGTTGTAAAAAGGGTGGTAATAAACTATAATTGGACTATGATTTTGGTATATTTATATTTTTCATTTTCCGGAAATATTCAGATGTGTGTTGGGTTGGGTAGTAGGTGGTAAGCAAACAGTCGCTCAACCGATTTTGCAGTCAAACAGACTACGGCCGGATGTTGACAATAGCAGCTAACCAAAACAAAACAACTGATCACATTTTGTGTGTAGTCTGTGGTCTCCTGGCCGGCAGTGGCCGGTCAGTTCAGTGTTCAGTAGTTCAGTTAATGGCGTTTGCGAATAAATGAGTTTTGAATCAAGAATTTTTAATAGAATCATTCCACATTTATTCGTTTTAAAACAATCAAAATTATGTATTCAGTATTATAGTGAAAGTACCTATACGATGTAATGGAAGTTGTAGGCCATATGGAAAGGCTACACAATCTGTGTCTACTTGGTTACGACTTTAACCTATGTAAGGTACGGTACGATGTAAACTATGGTTCAGTAGATCTACAGCTTTGAAAAATTCTTATAGCCTATCACACAAAAATTCCAATCTGTCTCCTTTTACAATAGAATGGGTTGAATTTTAAGATATCATTTTCAGTAAGTTGTACGGTAAGTTTGCGTCAGCTCTATTACTTGTCAGTGGCGTATTTATTTAGGATTCTTTTTTTGCGGTGAATAGGGTTTGGCTTTACCTACATCCCACAAGTTTCTCACGTGTCCCGTTTTTCACATGTATTTTTGAAATTCCAGGGAGATATTCCCCCCTGGATACGCCCCTGTTACATGTTGGTTATTGTTTATGAAAAATTTGGTTAGGCCTAAGCGTAGTATAATGTTATACATATCTAATTATTATGACTTTCTTATTGTTTGAATAACTTAGGTCATGACTTTGACACTAAAAGAAACTGTGAAATGTAAAAAAATCAATCCTAGCCAACAACAATACTAAAGTTACCAAACAGCCTGAGGCTAATATATCATTGTTCTATGCCTACGTTGTGGGTTAAAATTGTTACTTAAAACCTTATAGGGCCTATTTCAGTAAGAGATATAGATTTCTAATCTACTACATTTCAATTGTCTTTTAGCGCCTAGGTAGGTTATTCATAGTTTAGTTATTGTAAACATAGTTTCATATTTAATTTTCTTCATTTGTGATTCTGACAATAAATTAAAAGAGGAGATTCTTAACTTTCATTCTTATATAAAAAATTACCTCGATAGCAGTAACGGATCAATATAGCCTACTGTAATTGTAGTTGTAATTTGAACTCAATTTTGTGCGTGAGACTTGCAAGTGCTGATATCTTGTCTTCAAAAATCGTAGTGTCAGTAATTTTGGTTAAATCGGAAGTGTTTGGTGCCATTGGAAAAACGTCATTAGTTCTTGTTTTTTGTAACAATTTTTTTTTTTAAATCAGCTGTCATGTCATGTGTTCAAATAACACATTTTGGCTTTTGGCAAAACTCAGATTTTGTTTTTCAATTCATATATCGTATAAAGTCATAAAAACAGTCATAGGTTAGTGTTATCCTAACATATTTTCATGGCTATATTAATTTGCGATTTTGACATTACATTAATGTTTGATAATAAGGAAGGCAATGGCAGATTCTTGAAAGTAACATTGGCTACAGTTATGCCTCAGTAGGTTCGAAGTAAGTGGGCTTTAAAGACTTACTCAAATTTTTGCCCATAGCCTACTATGGTAACCCCAGGGCTCTGAGCGGGAAATATCCCACCCCTCAGAGCCCTGGGGTTACCCCTATTATATTCTCTTAAACTTAACTCTATTCAAAGACAAATTTTAAACAATGGCTATTCTGAGAAGTATGATTACTTGTTGTAAGTAGTTATTTTTCAGGGTCTATAATTTTTTGTTATTCACCTAATTTACTAGACTCTACAACGAACTGGAATGTGTAGACCAGTTGAAGTATTAATGTGGGCCTAGGTGAGGTTTGGTAAGTTACTTGTAGTCAATTAATGTGCGACACGTTACAAATATGACAATGTTTGTTTATATTTCAACCAACGAGAATACTTTCACATTTGGTCTAGGTCTTACCGGATACTGTACTAGCTTTTTCCCTGGCAATAATTTGACCCATAATTATTGCCTGGTTCTCAAAAGTGACATTGACTGAAGTTGTGCATTGGTTGCCAGAAGTAAGTGGGCTTTAAAGACTTGTTAAAATAAATGCCTATTGCCTATAGCCTATTTATATCCACTTCAAATTAACAATACAAAATTCAAAAACAAATTGTTTACACAATGGCTATTCTGAGAGGAATGTTTATGTGGTAAGTTGTTCTTTTTCGGGGCGAATAAATTTTGGTTCTTCACCTAATATAGGCCTACTAGATTCAACAATAAACTGGAATGTGGTAGGCTGGTCGAAGTATTGATGTGGGCCTAGGTGAGGTTAGGTAAGTTACTTTTAATTAATTAATCCGGTACCTATACTGCCTATTATGGTTATGGTGTTATTACAAATCCTCGCTTCATCCTATTACGGGACATAGGAGTGGGGGTATACCTAGTATTAAATGCCTAAGCAAAGATTTAGATTAAGGTCCATAATGACAATTCCTTTACAACACTCCTTATATGGTTTAATGTGGTTATATTATAAATTACTACAAAACAAACAAAAACTACCTGAAAGGTGTTTTACTGACATGAATTGTCTTTTGTAATTACTCTTACTCTTTCCAACGATCTTGCTTTATTAACAGTTGAAGACAGCTTACTAACATTTGTTTTGTTTTTTTCAGAAATGCCCTTTTGAAGCTATTACAATCATCAATTTGCCGAGCAATTTAGAAAAAGACACAACTCACCGCTATTCCCAGAACTCCTTCAAGCTCCATCGCCTTCCCATCCCGAGACCCGGTGAGGTCCTGGGTTTGGTAGGCACCAACGGAATCGGGAAATCAACAGCGCTCAAAATATTAGCAGGGAAACAGAAACCTAATCTAGGTCGTTTTGCTGTAAGTATTTACCATTTTAATGTTGATTTTTATTTTATAAAGGATTTTTCCCTATAATATTTTGTAGCCTAATTAAAGTTACTCTGACCAGGTGAAGGAAACATGTCTCAACTCATTCAAATAAAACCGTCGTAAATAATTGAATGAATCGTTTTTATCTTAAGTGGTTTATCTACAGCATAGTGGTTTACGTTAATTTCTTTTACTGTGAAGAGTTGCCTTATATATTATAGCGAGCATTTTGACATATTACCACTGTCACAAAGTACTTGGAAGGTACCACCTACAAGATGTAGAGCTCTGGCTTTCAAGGTTACGCTTCCATTTCCTAAATAGTGAATACAATTTTTTGTTAATTCAATGGCCAGTGATACTGGCCGTTTGTGCTCAAAGGATTGAAATTAGAGCTGTGCGAGTACTCAAAACTTTGAGTTTTCAGCCGAGTACTTTAATACTCGAACTCGACTCGAAGTTTTGAGAAATACTCGAAAGTTCGAGCGAGTATTTCCTGCCGATTTCCAGACATTGCTAACGATTGCGACCGGCCAAAACGCGCAGTAACGGATGCAAAATGCGATTGCATCACTTAAAATCGGCTGAAAATGACGATCGCTAACGATTATGACCTGTCAAAACGCGTAGTATTGTTACGCGTAGTATTGATCGCAAAAGGCGATCACATCACGTAAAATTGGCCGAAAATGACGATTGCTAACGATTACGACCGGTCGAAACGCGTATTAATGGCCGCAAAAGTTGATCGCATCACGTAAAATCGGCCGAAAATGACAATTGCGACTGGCCAAGATGCATAGTAACGGCCGCAAAAGGCGATCGCATCACGTAATATTGGCCGAAAATTACGGTATACATAATATCGGCAAAAGTGGTGACCAGGCCACTTAATATCAGGCTTAATTATCGATTTCGTCATCTAATATTGATTATAAATGATGTCTGGACCAGGTGATATAGGCCAAATGACAACTGGACCGTGTTTTACTGGCCGGAAACGAATGTCAGACCGTGTTTTGCTTGTCAATGCGTAATCCAGTTTGATTGTACCGTCCAAAACTTTGTATTACTATTCATGTATTAGTTAGAAACCATGTTTAGATGATCAAATCTAGGGTGGTATCCAAATCCTATTACACTATTTAAACTACCAACTGATGGCAAATACTCGCTCGAAAATACTTGAAACTCAAAAATAATTGGCACTACTCAACTTGACTCTACTCGATTCAAAAAATCACTAATCGCACACCCCTAATTGAAATATATGTATGATGCCAGAATCCTCCAGACTGGACAGAAATCTTGAGCCACTTCAGAGGATCAGAGTTGCAGAACTATTTCACAAAGATCCTCGAGGATGATCTGAAGGCGTTGATCAAGCCCCAGTATGTAGACCAGATCCCCAAGGCAGTCAAGGGCACAGTTCAGCAGCTCATGGACAAGAAAAGCGAGAGAGATAACCAACACGAGATTTGTGATTTGTTGGGTGAGTCTAGCACTTCTTGGTCTTCTGTAACATTATTTGTATGTAAAGCGATTGATGTATAATTATGTGTTTGAGTTAAATTTGTTATTTGTGACCATATTTAAATAGTGAAACTTATAGGCTAATCAAGTTTGTTAATCAACCATTTGCTGTACACTGGCCACTTGCAAATCAAGCCTGCATTAACTTGAAACTGATTGATCCCATAATCACTGTATAAGAAGCTGACGCAACTATGGCATATTTTAAGGCGAATATGAATGAATGATCAGTGTAGAATAGGTGAGATGCCTTTAGAGCCTTGATACTGTCTAAGAACGACTGATTCTTTAGCCAGGATCATTAATTAACATCCCAATAACAATGGCAGCTTCAAACGATTTTTTTAGGATTTTGCTCAGGAACCTTGCTTCTTGTTCTTTTTCAAAAGTAACAAACTAGGTATTTTATCTTAATTGGATTTCAATATGAGTAGAAGTCTTGATGGATTGTGTTATAACAAACACGTTACTGAAAAATTATCTTACATTGTCCTACAACTTTAAACACAATTTTTGCACCAAAACTTTGGGTTTTTCGGCTTGACTCTGTTCAATGGTTATTGAATATGATGGGATCAACAATATCAACTTCTAACATATATTGATGATACACATTTTGTATTTTGACATGAACTTTCAACATAATAATCAATTATTTTAAAGTTTTTAAGTATTATGCTATTTTAAAGATTATTTTGTTTCCATTTTCACTTCCGTTTGGTATAATTAGCGATAAGAAAACTCCTTTTTCTGAAGTTCGTGGTTCCAAAAAGGGTCCATTGACTGTGCAGCCAATGTAGAAAACTATAAAGGGAAAGTTAATAACATATTTTTTAAACAATAATTTACATTGTTATGGAATTGAATTAGTAAACCATAGCTTCAGAGGTGATAGTACTCAGCACAATGCTGTGCAGATGAATTATTGATGTTGAATATCGTGTCAGGGTTCGTGGCATTAAGGGATGGTAGTGCAAGGGATGGTGAATACCCCAACCCTGTTGTCCCCTCCAACGGTTGCATAGTCATTTTAACTTGTAACAACAAATTGTATACAGTGACCAAAATAATCATAACATATATTTTCACTAATAAATATAGGTTGTTAAGGTGACTGTATTAAAACACAACTAGCAGCTAAAAATACACAAGAACCACTGGAAGAGGAGACATTTCCTACGTGAGCGCTGCCAGGTGTAAAACTTTGAAATCACACCGAGCGCTACCCGTGGCAAATTTTAAAATCACAGTGTCGTGTACTACTTGGAATTGTAACTTTTACTTAGTTCGATACGCTATGGTAGTCTAATGAATATGGCACTGGATTCATGATCATGCGGTCCCAGGTTCAGTTCTATCTTTTCGTGTTTGCTTTTTGAGGTACAAATTTTTGTTATATTTTACAACTTTTTGACAAGCATATTACGTGTTGTTATTACTTACTGGATGTAATAAAAGATGTCTTACAACACTTAAGAATATATTTACATTTATACTGATTCACATACAGATGGTAAACATATATAAAAGATGGTACAAGGCTATCGATTTCGACCAGTCACACCGGTCATCATCAGGCCAATGAAAGAACTGACAGAATCAAAATGGTGTTCCTGCTTATATCCTATTGGTACCGGAAGTTCCGGATACAGGTTCCTAAATGTGCCACCAGAGTCGAAGTTATCTTGTTCATTTATTAATTTATCTCTATCCTTACACTTTTCTTTAAATATAAACAATTCTTCCCATGCATTCATTTCATTTCCTTTTTTACAATTATTGAGAATGCTGAGGTTATCTTCTATTTTCCCTATGGTGTGGCCATTTTCTAAAAGATGTTTCACTACGTTTGATCTTTCCGGTTTCCTGTTCTTCCAAGCTGATACATGGTTCTTAAATCTTTTAACAAAATTAACAGTTTGACCAATATAAAAGTGATCACAGTTGTTACAATTAATTTTGTAAACACCAGGCATGTCGAATTTGTTACAATCTTCTATCTTGGGATTTAATATTTTGTTCATGGTGTTTTGCATACTGTATGCTATATTAACTCCATATTTCTTGAATCGATTTACGACCTTTTGTATCTTAGTTCCTGTGAAGCTGAACGTTGCAAAATTACTTGATGTTTCTTTTCTTCCGTCTTAACGTTATTCTATGCAGTTTTTCTTGGTTCTTTATTTTCCTTTGGATTTTTGCTCCAATTTCCTCTATTATTGTCGGGTTGAATCCGTTGGCTCGAGCAATCGCCTTTATAGTTGTTATTTTCCTTCTTCTGTTATATTCATTTAGAGGAATCTTGAAGGCTCTATATAACATCGATCTGAATGCAGCGGTCTTGTGGCTGGTGGGATGAATAGACTCGTTGTTGATTGTAGTATCCGTTGCGTAGGCTTCCTTTAATGCCATAGCAGTTAAAGCTGACAAAAGCAATGCCATAGTAATAATGGAAAAAGATGTGTATATCAAGAAAACGGAAGAATTCATTAAAGAAAACAACTTCAAAGAATTGCCAAAAGACCCCACGGAGAAATATCAAAAGGAGCTCACCGACGCTGTGAAAAAATGTACCAAGGTTATTACTGAAGATTGTAGATTGAAAATGAACATTTTAAACTCTAAAGCTCCTGTAATGAGGGGAATCCCAAAAATCCATAAGAAGAACGTACTAATCAGACCTCTAGTAAACTTCAAATGTGCTCCTACATACAATGTATCAAGAATGATAGCAAGTCGACTTAGTAGTGATCTGGAGCTTGAATATAAATACAATGTAAAAACTAGTTATGATCTTGTTGATAAAGTTATGGAGATTAATGTTATTGAAAATAGTAGGCTAGTTTCATTTGATATTTCAAATTTATATACAAATATTCCTGTGAATGAAACGATTGAACTAATCAAGGCTAGACTCATACGTAATAAGTTGGATAATGAGTATGTAAATCAGCTTGTAAAGTTGCTCAGAATTGTATACACAACTGTTTTAGGTTTAACAAAAGATTTTATACACAAACTGATGGTTTAGCCATGGGTAGCCCCCTTCCATCAATATTATCAGAAGTATTTTTGCAACATAACGAGGAGATCATTTTGGAAAAGTTTAAGAAAGAACATGAAATAATAATGTATGTCAGATATGTGAATGATATACTTGTTATTTTCAAGGAAACCGAAGAAAAGGAAGCGAAACGAATGATGAGATTATTTAATGGTCATCATAAAAACTTAAACTTTACTAGAGAGTACGAAGAGAACGGCAAAATAAATTTCCTAGATCTCAAGATATCAAGAATAAATGATGCGCTGGAGTTTGACATATACAGGAAACCTACGTACACGGATACTACAATCAACAACAAGTCTATTCATTCCACCAGCCACAAGACCGCTGCATTCAGATTGATGTTATATAGAGCCTTCAAGATTCCTCTAAACGAAGATAACAGAAGAAAATAAATAACAACTATAAAGGCAATTGCTTGAGCCAACGGATTCAACCCGACAATAATAGATGAAATTGGAGCAAAAATCCAAAGGAAAATAAAGAACCATGAAAAACTGCTTAGAATAACATTAGACGGAAGAAAAGAAACATCAAGTAATTTTGCAACGTTCAGCTTCACAGGAACTAAGATATAAAAGGTTGTAAATCGATTCAAGAAATATGGATGGAGTTATTATAGCATACAGTATGCAAAACACCATGAACAAAATACTAAATCCCAAGATAGAAGATTGTAACAAATTTGACATGCCTGGCGTTTACAAAATTAATTGTAACAACTGTGATCACTTTTATATTTGTCAAACTGTTAAATTTGTTACAAAGATTTAAGAACCATGTATCAGCTTAGAAGAACAGGAAACCGGAAAGATCAAACGTTGCGAAACATCTTTTAGAAAATGGCCACACCATAGGGAAAATAGACGAAAACCTTAGCATCCTCAATAATTGTAAAAAAGGAAATGAAATGAATGCATGGGGAGAATTGTTTATATTTAAAGACAAGTGTAAAGATAGAGATAAATTGATAAATGAACAAGTTAACTTCGACTCTGGTGGCACATTTAGGAACCTGTATCCAGAACTTCCGGTAACCAATAGGATATAAGCAGGAACGCCATTTTGATTCTGTCAGTTCTCTCATTGGCCTGATGATGACCGGTGTGACTGGTCGAAATCGATAGCCTTGTACCATCTTTTATTTTTGTTTACCGTCTGTATGTAAATCAGTATAAGTGGTATAAATAAATTCTTAAGTGTTTTAAGACGTCTTTTATTACATCCCGTAAATTATATTTTACACAAACCCATTTTTGTAATATGTTACAAAGAAAAGAGCCGCCATACAGCTCTCTGCGGAGTTAGGTTAGGTTATTTTATTATAATTTTTTCGTAAATGTAGCGTAATTTTTTAGAATATAAGAAGGTTTCCACTTTTTACATTTGAAAATACTACCTTTCATTGTTTTCTCATAATAAAGCTTCTGTTTCGGATAGTTCGTTCGTCATCGGACAAGTTCGGCTTCCTTCGGTTGGCAAAGTCTCCTCTTCCAGTGGCTCGTGTGTTTTTTTAGCTGCTAGTCTAAAACACATGGATGGCGAGAGTCATTACTGAGCATACACAAAACAGGCACCATACACTTGCAAATCTAATTGGAAACCATGCAATGAGAATGTTGTATTCAGTGTTTGAAAAATGAAAAATGAATAATATATGAATAAACATGCTTTAAAACAACTGAATGTTTTTACTGAAATGTAGTGCAAAGGTAGTTATATATTGCAGATCTTTCGAAAATCCGGGACAGGTCGATAGAAGACCTTTCCGGAGGGGAGTTGCAGAGGTTTGCTTGTGCCATGGTGTGCATACAAGACGCCGATATCTTCATGTTCGATGAGCCCTCATCCTACTTAGATGTGAAACAACGACTCAAAGCTGCCATCACAATACGTTCCCTTATTCGTGCTGACAAGTCAGTATTTTCTTTCTTAGCTGTAGATGTAATGTTATAAGGAAGCACTGATATTTAGGAAGGGGAGATGGGCATAAAACTTGCTGGACAGAGCATGGCTTTTCATAGCAGATTTGAAGAATTTTTGCTGGAAAATGCATTTAATTCTTTAGAAGAGTTTTGTAACCAAGCAAATTATTTATTTTTAAACATAACTTGAAGTGTTGTTTTTGATTTGTTTCTAATATCAGTTATATCAGTAATTTTAGCGAATTTTCCCTATAGGGAAGAAGCTATTACCGTAGGTTTCATGGTAAGACTTAAGCCCGAAACCACGATAACTTTTCATTTTGAGGTCCCCAGATGCCAAAAGCACCATTTGTTCAAATTTTTATATATGTATATATATGTGTGTCCATAAGCACAATAACTCTTGTAAAAAAGGACCGATCTTAATGAAATTTGGTACAAACGTCTAAAGTGCCATTTATTTGAACGAATTTAAAAACCAGATGAATCGCACCATCTGAAGGGGGTTTTTGTACCCCAAAAATTTTTTTGGATTTCCTCATGTAATTTTTATTTAAATCAAATTTAAATTTTTACCATTGAATTTAGCATAAAAAAAATTTGTATTGAAAGTGCTAAACACAGTACGTTGTCTAATGTTATTCTTATGGATAACAAGAAAAATTGTATATCTCGCTTATTTATGAAAATAAACTAACAAATTTTGGTATATGGCTTCATCTGGTTGTGGTTTATTGTTGTTTGTAAAAAAAAACATTTTTCGCCTATGGTTCCCGTAGCAGAAAACCTAGGTACTTGGTCCCCATGTTATTCTTATGGAAAATAATTAATATGTTATATATCGCTTATTTATGATTGTATATGGATGAAACTTGGTATGTGACTTTAGTAAGATGAGTTCTTTTGATATTTGCATAAAAACCCATTATTTTGTGTTCCTTGATGCAGCAAACATGCGTACTCTTCCCCAATGTTATTCTTATAGAGAATAATTAATATTTTAAATATCGCTTGTTTGTGAATATATTTCTTATGAATCCTGTTATGAATGTGTTATGTTATATATTCATTGAGAATTCACTTAGTATGCAGGTTTGCTGCAACGGGGTATTTGTTTTTATGGTATAAAGTAAAACTAGGTAACCTGTTTATTGAAACTAAGCAAAATTCTATCCTATAATTAATTGAAGGGAAGCTAGAATGTGCACTAACAGTTGTTTGGGTATTAACAATTATTTGTTTACTATGACTATATTAATTCTCTTCTCAAATATTGAATTGTGTTATGGAGTAACTCAACAGATTGAAAGTTGTTAAAGCCCAACAAGGCCGCAGACTGACCGCCATCCTCTCCGGAGTGGGGATGACCCTCTCCCTTGTCACTCTCATTAGGCTATTCGAGTTATGTTAAAGGATATTCTTCGTTATTAATTAATTTAGGCTTACTTGATTAGTGTGTCAGCAGCTGCGGTGATATGGCGCTGTCATTCCTATACTTTCCGCTTGTAAACAGTGATATTGTCACTTTCTGCATTTATAATTTCTTTTGGAATATAACAGTTGGTTTGCTAAATAGAAGGAATTAAATAAATTTGCTCTTTGATTTAATTTAGGAAATTAAAGCCAAAGTTTATCTTATTTCTAGTTTTATACTGATGTTTTGTAGATTAAAAATATGATTTTTGTTTTCTTTTATGTGGATCTAGTTGTTTAATATTGAGAACAGGAAAATATAAAATTATAAATTAGTAGGGGTTTGCGGTGCACCGAAAAATCGATACTGGTACGGTACAAAACGAATTACCGTATTCAATTCAGTACCACTTACGGTGCCGGTACTAAGTCAGTACGGTACAGGCTACAACTAAAAAACAGTATTCACTGTTATTCAACCAAATTTTTTCTTTAATTTGATTTTTAACATCTTATTTGTCCGTTGACATTCGATTTACATTTATGTGACGTTCCTTTGCTCACGACAGCAACTTTCAACTTTGACCGGCATTGGAGAGTTTATAGGTTGACGATAATGAATGATGACGAGATGCTTTTACAGCTTTGATAAAGCCGCCTCCACACACTGGCCGAATGTTTCGTCGAGTTGCATACAACTCTGCGAGTAATTTTATAATGAGAATAACAGAGGGTAATAACAAACTATATCAAACTGAGGGATAAACACATATATCTCTGTTTTTTATATCAACGAAATTATAACACCGTTTTGTGTTGTACATTGCCGATTGTTTAATGGCCCCCTAACCTAAAAACCGTTAAACTTGATACTACTTTAAATCGCTAAACATTTGGCAAATACATTCTGATCTATGCTCGTGTGTTACAGAGAGTAATAACATGTAGAAAGTCTAGGTTGACACTTGATATGCAAACGTAATAACATGTACATCAATTGAAAAACACAAATCGGGCTTATCATAACATTTTCCTAATAGGCATTATGACGCTTCCTAGCGTTTTATGGATGGAAATTAAACCAACCAAAAGTAAATGTTTGAATTAAATATTAAATATACCGTGAACGGTTTAGAAGAGTGTTTATTAGGTTAAATATTAGTTTGATTGCTAAAACGTAGATTAATAAAAAAACAAATGTTTTACACGAACTACTGTTGTAACAAATAAAAAAGTTTAGCCTACACTGGTTCTTAATTTTATGTCGTATTTCATAATTTTGGAAACTGCGTATTTCTTTCTCTCTGGTATTCACTTTCTAGTTATACTCTTTGTGTGACGATGACGTTTGGACG
This sequence comes from Allygus modestus, assembly GCA_963675035.1. NCBI lineage: Eukaryota > Metazoa > Arthropoda > Insecta > Hemiptera > Cicadellidae > Allygus > Allygus modestus. Next base: position 67,262,131 of record OY776116.1, read on the forward strand.
TACTCACCACCTCCACTTAAAGTGACCGCGCGTCGTCTTTGTTGATAAAATGTTTTGAACAAATCTTGTGATAGCCTTTACAGTTTAACTATTTAAAACAAAAAATGAGTGATTGTGATGGATTCTTGATTCTTGATGAACCGCCATCGCCGTCGACTTCTGTTATGACGAGTAGGCTACAACTTCGACGCCTGCTGATTATGTGTCATCTGATTGCAAATACTAATTTTTATTCTGTTGGGTTACTTGGTTATAAGATTTAAAAGTTGTTGGAGGCTATAATTTACAATTCATACCACCTTTATTTAATTATAATCAAAACCTTACCTAAATACCTACATTATGTTTTTCTGCCAGTATGTTTTCTTTTTTTAAATCTGTTGTTTCTATTTGTTCTGTTTGGTTTCTGATTACACTTTGGCTATGATAAATTGCAGCTATTTTATTACCGCGAGCCATACCGATTTTGTATCGAGAACCAAGGTACAAAAATATTTACCGTACCGACCTTAAATTTCTGGTACCGCAGACCCCTATAAATTAGTTGACTATTTGTTGTCTTTTTTCAAAATTTGTTTATTATTGACTCTGCGTTACAGCCAGTGGTTCCAGCACAGTAAAATAATTCGCCAAAATTTATCCTTACTAATATATAAAAATGGGATGGTGTGTGTCTTGTCTGTCTGTCTGTCTGCTTTTTGTTCCTTAATCACTCAAAAACTACTGAACCGATTGGCATGAAAATTTACAGGAAATTTCCATTATATACCAAATAAACACATTGCCTTGTTTCGTTTTGAAAATCCTATAGGGCTTTGCCCCACGGGAGTTCAAAGTTCCCATGTATTCCTTATGGACATTCATGTTTGTTTGAGCTGATAAAAATACAAACAGCTGATATTGATTCGTAGTAGTTCCACGGGCCAACCACAGAGTGCAGCACACATAACTGTTGTATTCCTGGGTGAAACCGGGTACAATTGCTGCTAGTTACTTATGAGAACCAAGAAATATTCCTTTTAAAAAGTTTGTCGGAGTCTAAACAAACAAATGTTAACACCTCTAGTTGTTTTAACAGACATATTTGATTGCAGATTCATCATTGTAGTGGAGCACGACTTGTCAGTTCTGGATTACTTGTCCGACTTCATCTGTTGCTTGTACGGGGTCCCGGGGGCGTATGGCGTAGTCACCATGCCCTTCTCTGTCAGGGAAGGTAAGGTTATTGATTTTATATTCATGCTCGTCAGTTGTCTTACATACACAATAACTTATAATATTACATAATAATTATTATACTTTAATTTTATTATTTTAAAACAAGTGTGAACAATATTCATACATGAACCATATGAAAAAAAAATTTTAGACATTTGTCATTTTACTAGTTGTTATTTTACTTACGTCGTCAATCTAATCTTGTTCGTGATGAACGCCGAACAAAATTGTTTTGTTCGTTGATGGCCTAGTGCCGAAACGTGTTCATCACAAACAAAATTGGATTGATGACGTAAGTAAAATAACTAGTTTGTCATTATCAATCCGTGTTAAAAACCGCACATAATTTGTCATGTTGCTTAGAAGCCAGAAAATATTTTGTTACAAACCATACCAACATGACAATCCCAACTAAATCAACTATCTAAATTCAGTTCTAAAAATGTTATGGTGTCAATATTTTAGAGTAAGTGAGCATTTTCTTTGTATATTTTTTTAAGATGAGAATTTGATGTACCCTGCTTAGTTTTGTCTGGATTTGGCAATAAGTTTATGTTAGTAAGTGCTGAACAACATTAAAGAGATTCAGAAACTCCTGAAATTCTGATATTTTGTCGTCCGCAGATAAACCAGTATTGTTTGGTTGTTTTATTATTTCAAGAAAACCAGTTATATATAATTATTACAAATAATAGTGGTCCCAATACAGATCCTTGATAACTCCATACTTTATGATGTTTGTTAATGGGCAATTAATTAATTGTTTAAAACTCTTGATACAGTCTATTATAACATATTGTTTTCTGCTCATGAGGTATGACTCAAACCAGTGCAGAGTTCTCTTTAAACCCAATACAAGATAATTTTTTAATTATTAAGTCAAAAGGTACACTGTTGAACTCCTTTCTAAGATCCATAAAAATGCCTACAACTTTCTCTTTTTTATCAATGGAACAAATGACTGATTCACAGAATTCAATGTCAGCGTTAATCACAGTTTTTCCGAAGCAAAGCAATACTGCTCTTTGTCTAATAAATTATTGTCTCCGAGAAATTTTGATAGTTGCAATTGCATCATCATACTCTAAAAAATTGTTGATAAAGAAGATGTAAATAGATATGTTTATAATTGCATAATTTTTTTTGAGACACCGATTTTGTAGCAGGGCTTGGCTTTCAATTTTTTAAAAATCCCTTATTACTTCTTCATTAATAACATTCTATGTAGTTTTCCTATCATTTTGCGAATTTTCCAGTAATCTAGCATAGGCCCTAATTAGTGATGGTCAAAACCAGAAATTTCGAATCTCGAAACCGAAACCGAAACTTACAAAATCGAATCTCGAATCTCGAAACTTAAATCGCGAAACCCTATTTACTTGCCTGGGTATGGTTATGAAAAATAAATCCAGAAAAATTAATGAAAACTAATTATATATTTTGGTTAGAGTTGTTCTTTCAGAAATAAAACATCAATAATCCAAAAAAGGTGAAGGTATACGACCGATGACAGTTGGCTTTTGACCTTTGCATTATTAATCGAAACACGGGCGTGATTTCTGTTAAAAAACAACAATAAAGTCACAAAAAATCTCAGCAGTTTTGAGTTTTGATTCTCGAAACTCACCGATCGAATCTCGAAACCGAAACTTTTCCAAAGTTTTGGTGGTTTTGACATTCAAGTTTTGGTTTTGACACATCACTAGCCCTAATAATAATTTTATAATTTGTTTTATTTTGAAAAATTCATTTCTTAATTATTTTTCTTCTTTTAAATATATTTTAAAGTTTGATGTTTAGTTATTTTTATGGTATTAATTTAATGTCACATATTTTATCAATCAGTATATATATGTTACAATTATCATAATAAGAACTGAAGTACCCTGGGTTTTTTAATTTTTTATTGACATGTCTCGATACGTTTAGGTCATTTTCACAGTCATAATTATCTAACCTAATATAACTAGCATAGTATTAATTCAAATTTAAATTGATCAGCTGAGTTAACGTTGGTGGAGTAGGTTTAATTTAGTTTTCTAGTTTTTTTCAAATATGGGATTGTTCACTTGACTTTTGTTATTAAGTTGTTTGATTCATCTTTATATTTTAGGAATATATTTAATTCCTCTTTAGAGTCTAATTTTTTACCTTTTGGGATATACTCTATTATTTTAAGTTTTTCTTCCATACTCTTATATGTGTGGTTCTTATTCAGCAAGTGCTTCGCAAAGTTTGATTTCATCGTTTTTGTATTATTGCTTTTAAGAGCTTGAATATGTTCTTTGAAGCGTGACTTGAGGTTTCTTCCAGTTTGACCTATATAAAAACTGTTAAAACTGTTACAACTTTTGCAGTTAATTTGATAGATTCCAGATTTACTATAGTAATTTTTTACTTTTGGTTCTTTTTTACTTTTTATTTATTAATCCAAAAGTGTTTTGTCTTGTTCCAAAGGTAAGTTGAAGATCAGTTCCTTCAAATGTTTTCCGTATGGATTTGTTTAGGATGGTGTTATAAGGGACTTTAACAAATATTTTTGCTGATTATTTTCATGGATCTTGTTATTCTTTTGGATTAATAAATAAAAAGTGAAAAAATATCCAAAAGTAAAAAATGATTATAGTAAATCTGGAATCTATCAAATTAACTGCATAAGTTGTAACAGTTTTTATATAGGTCAAACAGGAAGAAACCTCAAGTCACGCTTCAAAGAACATATTCAAGCTCTTAAAAGCAATAATACAACAACGATGAAATCAAACTTTGTAGAGCACTTGCTAAGTAAGGACCACATAAGTAAGAGTATGGAAGAAAACCTTAAAATAATAAGAGTATATGCCAAAGGGTGAAAAATTAGACTCTAAAGAAGAATTAAATATATTCCTAAAATATAAAGAAGAATCAAACAATTATAACCAAATTCAAGTGAACAATCCTATATTTGAAAAATTTGGAAAACTAAATTAAACTACTTCACCATCATTAACTCAGCTGATCAATTTAAATTTGAATTAATACTATGCTATTTATATTAGGTTAGATAATTATGACTGTGAAAATGACCTAAAGGTATCGAAACATATCAGTCTTTATTAAAAAATAAAAAACCCAGGGTACTCAGTTCTTATTATGATAATTGTAACATTATATTAGTAGCCCTATTCAGTGAACTTCAAACCATGTATATATGTAATTCTGTAAACAAAATTGTTAACTGGAAATTGTGGGTGTGTGGCAAATTGTCGGATAATGGGAGAGGACTCAAATTAAAGTCTTGATCCAAGGGACTCGGGGAAAAATACCAGTATTTCCAAAAGTTGCCAGCAGATGAGAAAAACGTAAAACATCCCCCTTAAGAAAAGCATGGGTATTTAGTGTCTACTTTGTAGTGATGGTCAAAACCAGAAATTTCGAATCTCGAAACCGAAACCGAAACTTACAAAATCGAATCTCGAAACTCAAATCGCGAAACCCTATTTACTTGCCTGGGTATGGTTATGAAAAATAAATCCAGAAAAATTAATTAAAACTAATTATATATTTTGGTTAGAGTTGTTCTTTCAGAAATAAAAAATCAATAATCCAAAAAAGGTGAAGGTAGACGACCGATGACAGTAGGCTTTTGACCTATGCATTATTGATCGAAACACGGGCGTGATTTCTGTTAAAAAACAACAATAAAGACACAAAAAATCTCAGCAGTTTCGAGTTTTGATTCTCGAAACTCACCGATCGAATCTCGAAACCGAAACTTTTCCAAAGTTTTGGTGGTTTTGAGATTCAAGTTTTGGTTTTGACACATCACTACTACTTTGTTTACAAACTGACATGTGTTCCTCTTTATATTGGTTTTTTCCTCAGCATCTAAAAGAGTAAAAGGAACTGATGAGGCAGAGTATTGGAGCTAGGTAAGGAGCTATGGCCCCTTATCTCGAGCAATATTTATAAAAACATCAATATCGCTTTTCTTTGTTTCACATGCTCTGGTCAGGAAATATACTAAAGCTTTAATTCTATTTACGAGAATAAAGATAGATTGAAATTTGCATCTCCTGTGATTACTATATTTTTAAGGTATTAGGCCTATTTAATATTTCTAATAATTCATCAGTTTTCTAAAAAACTTTGTAACGCTTTACTTCACATATGAATTTTATGATAGTTTTAATTGATATAATAAAGTTTGGAAAATATGATATGTGCCCTTGTACTTTTTTTGCTAAACAAATATGAGTCTCAGCATAGTGATTGGGATAAATCTTCTTGACCTGTAGCCTTTAAAGTCTCATGTTGATTTGACTTTATTTCCTAAATAAATTGTTCAATATCAAAGTTATCCATTGCCATTAGGTCGGCGCCACCTTGTCAAAACGCAAGCGCTCTGTGCACAGTCTGATGCCAAATAACACATTACCCCTAAGCAATGTCGCGGCTGTGTTGCTGTGTTGAAGCAGTGTCTCAATCCACAGCCACAATATTTCATGTGTTTTGCTCAATTTGAGTACACAATCTGTTCGAACATGGTGCAAAATGAGGTGACATTGTTGCTGCTGCAACATGCTTGCCCGTGATAGGCCCAATAGTTCTCTGAAATCAAACTAGAAAGCATGTAAAGTCGGAAATTGGTTGATGCAGGTATAGGATAGGCATCCTGAGAAAGGAATGAACTTGTAAAACATCTGTCTAGGGATCAACATATTCCTTGACGGGTTTGTACCAACGGAGAATCTGCGGTTCCGGGACGAGTCACTGGTGTTCAAGGTGGCGGAGAGTGCGACGGAAGAGGAAGTGAAGAGGATGAACCATTACGAGTATCCTTCGATGGTCAAGACCATGGGAGACTTCAAACTCACGGTGCACCGTGGACAGTTCACCGACAGTGAAATACTGGTACTTCTGGGGGAGAACGGCACTGGGAAAACCACATTCATCAGGATGCTGGCTGGAAACCTGACTCCTGATGATGGTTCTGGTGAGTTGCTCCTGAAATTGTATTGGTTAAGAATACTAGAACCATAGATTATCTTTGATCTGGAATTCTACCACTCACCAAATTATATCTGATAAAAAACGTCACTCTCAGATTTTTCTGGTTATGCTCAGGCTTTTTCAGACTATTCCAAAATGCTTTGCCCCAAATGTAATTTTAAATGCTTTTTTAAGTATTGGTACTGTCCGAAAATAATGGTACAGCCACATTATACGATGGGTTGATCATTTTAGAGTTCACCTAAAGTGGTTTCCTTTAATAGTACAGTTAGTTAAGAACTATGAATTTAAGATAATTCCACAAAATAAATTATGGTTTTGATCAAGTGAGGTCTGTGTTATCTTTCTTGGAATTTTTTGAGGTCACAATCGAACGATTGACTAAACTACAATTCGTGATATTATTTTTGGCCGTTCAACTATGCCTCACAATTACAAATGATGTGAGCATAATTTATTTTGTACCTTGATTTGAGCAATGATTTAATTTGTTCTGTACATTCCAATGGAACTGAAATTTCTAATTAATCTGAGGCGATTGAGCCATTGGAATAAATTCTTAGGCAATATTCCCTCGCAAATTAAGTCTTGATAAAAAAATACCTGCTGTACGCCGAATTCCTTCCTGCCTGCAGGTCCACAGCCGTCTCCAGTTGTATCTGATTGTGCCATGTGGGGGAGAAACAAGAATTCACAGAAACCCTGTTTATGTTTTGTAATGACATCTTTGACATCTATTTCACATTGCAGGTGAGCTGCCCCGCCTCAACATTAGCTACAAGCCACAGAAGATCAGCCCCAAGTCTCAGGGGTTGGTTCGCCAGTTGCTGCACGACAAGATCAGAGACGCCTACATTCACCCTCAGGTCTGTGTTGTTATTTGGTAAAAATTTATTATATTGTCGGATTAGTCAAGAGCCCCGATTGGAGAGGGGTGGCTTCATGCTATCCCAGGCAAGAGGAGTGCTTGAGGGGTAATTAAATCTAGGATTTACAGTCAAGCAGGTTTGATGTGACAGAAATTGCAGTTTATTTAAAACTGTAATTTCATTTGAATTTCTAATGAGTTTCATTAGTGAATGTTTACCACTTGTATTACCAACGGACATTTATGGAGTTTGTTGTTTTATTTTAATTCAAAGGTCTGTTTTTCAACTGAAATTAATTTAGCTAATTTTTGTGAAGCATTATTTGGCACAGAGTACTACATTATATTTTATTGATAGTTAAAGTAATTTGCCGAAACAGAAGTAGTCTATGACTTTCATTTAGAGATGTGCGAGTACAGGTTTTTTAAGTCGAGTCGAGTTTGAGTCAAGTAAATGGCAAAAGATTCTAATCTCGAGTTCAAGTCGAGTATACAAATAAAAAAAAAATTGGTCGACTTGAATTTGATCAAAACAGTGTATAGGGTTCCATTTATAAATGTTGTTATTAAAATATACTTTTCTAATCACTATGACCTGAAAATAACAATAGTAAGTAAAATAAATGGATTCCTGCTTCATTGGAAAAAGGTAAGTGTACATTTATCTGAAAATAAATCATATCAAAGTAATTGCATAACATTTTTCCATGAAGATAAAATAATTTTAATATGTTGGTATTAAGGTTGTTATAGCCTATATGGTATTAATTAACAGTTTCATTAAAAAATAATCTCAGTTTTTTATTTTATTTCCTCCTTTTCATTTATCCCATGTTTTTGTATATTATGTTTAGGCCTAAGCTACATCTTTCTACGAATGGAGAAAATAAAATTCCATTTAGGCCTATAAGTTAAAATAAACTTTATTTTAATATTTAAAAGGTCGATTATATGGTAAAACATTATCCTACTTACTTACCCCACAAAATGTATTTATTAACATATCTTAGCATTAATTTTAACAGTATTAGTCCTCTCTCCGTTCAGCGCAGGGCGGCTCTTAGGGTTGCCTGTGCGTATCGCACTGTGTCTGGACTGGCTGTAATGGTTGTGGCTGGAGTGTTTCCCCTTGATCTGCTCGCCGCTGAAAGGCAGAACATCTTTCGCCGTGCCCCTGATCTCGGAAGAGACCAAGCTGCTGTGGAAGCCAGACTCGAAACTCTGCGGGTTTGGCAAGAGCGGTGGAGCGGTGGACTGGAAGGGCGATGGACGTTTCGTCTCATCAGAGACATAAGCCCGTGGTTGAGTCGTGCATTTGGGGAAATTGACTTTTTCTTGTGTCAATTCCTGACGGGCCACGGGTACTTCAGGGAATACCTTTTCCGCATGGGGAAGGTGAGGTCACCTCAGTGTAGTTACTGCCCGGAGGAGGTGGATGATGCTCATCATACTTTCTTTCGGTGCAGTCGTTTCGCTGAAGACAGGAGGAGGCTCGTCTCTGCTGTCGGCGATCTATCCCCGGACGTCGTGGTGGGGGCGATGCTTCGAAATGAAGACTCCTGGAGAGCGGTTGCGCTCTTCGTGCAATCTGTTCTTCGGGGAAAGCGAGACGAGGGATGCTTAGGTGACCTCTAAGTTTCCCAAAACGGTGACGTGACCCGTCTGGGCGCAAGACACGCGGGCCAGTGCCGAAGTTGTCCGATAAGGGTTCCGGCCTGGTTTTTCCCCGCAGCTCCGTAGGAGGTTTAGTGGGTATACCTCGTAAGAGGGAGTCCCACACTGTTCCTTTGGGTTCGCGCATTAAGCGTTCCTCCTACGTAAAAAAAAAAATAAATAAAAATCAGTTAGTAACAACATGAAGATATGTTTGAAAGTGCCTGGCAAATCAATTGATGAAATTGAAGCCATGTCTTAAATAGTTTTAAAATATTACAGTTTATTTAAAAAATCACTAATGAAACTTAAACAAGGCCAAAACAAATCACTTGTCTGTAAAAATAGAGCTCAATGCCAAAGGACCGTTGAGCCCAAAATTAATGGATTGACTCAATTTCAATTATTATGGAACAAAAAACAAGCACAAACTTCTTATGCTTACCTATTAGATTTCATTACAGATATGTTTTTGATATTTTACTTTAAAAAATGACAAGGTTAGGTTAACTTAAAAGTGGACTATACAGTCAGTTCAACTCAATCTGAAGGTCCTGGTAAATCCTCCATTTTGGTGTAAAGAGTAACACAAATTTATAAGCCACACCTTACTTATTTATTAATAAAACACTAAAATCCACAACACAACTCTTAACGTCTCAAATGCATTCACACTGAATTTAAATTTACAGACGAAGCACAGCCAGGGACGACCCTTGGTAGCGTGGATAAACAGCGGGAGTAAACTCGCTTGAAACTGTTGAGTTTCAGTGCCGAACTCGCCTTGAACTCGAAATTTTGAGTACTCGCACATCTCTACTTTCATTGTATACACCTGGCCTTTGACTTGCCTTCAAGTCATCTTCATAATTTGTCATAATTACTTTAATAACTCTTATCCATTTTCTTCATTTTTGTTGATGTTTGCAGAATTTCTTTGTCACAGAATAAATACTGAAGTAAATGCTTCTTATTATTTTGGATCCTCATTAGGCGTGTGCGAGTATTCGAGCTTCGAGCTTTTTCAAGCCGAATATTGCAGTATTCGGCTTGGCTCGAGATTTGCAAAAGAAAGCTCGAAGTTCGAGCCGAATATTTCAAACAACGACTAGTGAAAAGAGTCGTTTACAAAAGTAAATTTAAAGAAAAAATGTTCCGCAGTCAATGTTAGAATTCTCATAGTTTACATTGGTAGAGCTCCATAACAGATATAATTCAGCAATGCTAATAATTTTGGTCTTTCGTTTAAAAAAAAATAAAGAAATATAAAAGAACAAATATTTTAAACTGTCGACCTGATCAACCAGTGCAATGCATCTTGATCTACTTTCTCTACGCTCATCAATCACATCAAGTGGACATCTACACAATTATGTTTGCAGTAGTGTTGCTGTTGCCCACTTGAGTTGTGCAATATTTCTCGGTTAATAATAATTAATACAATAAACCAGCTGCTCCAGAAAAAGTACCCCAGCAAAAACTAATATCCATGAAAACACATTTTCTAACTGTTGCAGCGGTATAGTCTTTACTGCAACTTACAATTTTGTACATTACATTACACAATAATAATTTCCTGGCGTCTGAAATTACGTCTGGCGATTACACTGTTGATTGCGAGCTATCTTAAGCAGGGATTCAGCTGGGAAAAAAATTCTTTGAGCAAAAATGCTACAAGCTCTTAAATACTTGTAGCAAAAATATTTTCCTTTTCGCATTTTTATCGCATGTCATTATACTATTTTTCGGTCTTAAGTTTTTTTTTGCTTGTATTTGTTTTTAAGGGTTAACTTTTAAATAATATATAATTCAGCAGTGTCTACTTTTCTTGGTAACTTATCCATTTTAACCATTAAAGTCTATAATGGAAATATACTAAACATTCTAGTAGAATAGGCCTAATATGGCACCAGAACAACTAAAACTCACACAACCCAAACATTACACACTCTGAAACATAACCTCAAAGCATATCGCGATCGCATTTGCGCATCACCGTTTTCGAGTTGTCTGTTTTCGCTAACCTCTACACTTTCGCCCGATTGTTGCGACTTCGAGCGACTCGTGCTCATGTAACCGTTCACATTCAGCAGCGAGTCGAGACTTAAGTACTCGTCTCCTTTGACTCGGTCACAAAAACCACCAAGAATCGGTGCGATGGTGTGGCGAGCGCCGTCATCCCTTCGGTGGCGAACTAGCCCTTGACATTCTCGTATTCGCCGATTCGCTCGGCTACTAAGGACTGACTCACAAGGGGGGTCTGTTACTACAAGGCAGAGGCTACGTACACGTCCGACGTGAGCCGCTACTGTTCACGTCTGTTCCAAATTATGCACCGTACGTTAATTTTCCTATGATTTTTCAAACAAATTGAGAGCCAGAAAACCTCCTAACCTAATCTAACGTAACGTAACCTAACCTAATGTAATGTAACGTAACCTAACCTAACCTAAGCGGTAGCGAAGTGAATTTGCCCTTACATTGGACGTTTACGTAGTCACTTCGTTACTACAACTGTCATATCAGTAACTCGCCCGTTCCGTTTACAAGGTACGCAGTTGAAATCGTCAGCAACTGTTTACGTAATGTAGGCTCGTCCCCTCTACCAATCGCTCAGAGACGATCGGTAAGTGACGTAGTGCAACCAACGCAACGTCAAGCCTCTACAACATCTCAACTAATCTTCTAATCTTTTTTGGTTGTGGATCGTGATCACGGACTTTTAATACCTACAATTTGTATTGTTAAAACCAGATTTTCTGCAATAAAATTATAAAATACCTTTCTTTGTAGCAAAAAAGCGACAGCCTGCCCAAATATTGTCGCATTTTCGTGGTGCATGTCGCATTTTGCGACAAACGCGACCGCAGCTTAAACCCTGATCTTAAGACATTGAGTGAAGATGGTGATGAATGCCAAATCATGACGGCATTTTGGTGTGCAGCCGAAATAGTACTCTCCAAAAATTGTATTGTTAAAAGATCGTCAATTGACATAGTCTAAAGTTCTTAAATAGATAAAGCGAATATAAATATAAATGTAATTATACTGTAGTTGTTAAAGTTAACAATTATTGTCGCGTCGCTGTTGTAATACTTAAGAAATCAAAATCACTAATTGCGAGATTCACAAGATCAAAGAGTTTTTTTAAATTCTAAATGGTTACGTTACGCATGTTATAATACCGGTGGTCATATTATTTACCAGGTTAGATTTGATTATATTCTATGAACGCCTAACCAAGAGCAAGATGCGATCAAATTGGCGCAGTGTTTTGTTTTGCTACAGGTGTGCGATTAAAATCATATTGTTAACGCCGTGGGATTGTTTGAATTGGTAAATAAATGTCAGTAGAAATCATTTCATTTTCAATTGTAGGCTATCAAATTGTAAAATCAGTGATGGAAGAAGAATGCGTTGACGATCCTCTTTCACCTTCTGTTTCAAAAGCAGACATAATAGGTTAAGTCTATTAAGTAATAGGTTGGATACAACATGAGCCAGGCCTACGATTACTTGATAACTTATTTCTGTGAGTGCAACAAGATATAATGATAGTTTACAGTGATTATATTTACAATATGGTTAGCTGCTAAGTGTCCTGGTTTAACTAACTTATATTAAAAGGATAACCTAAAATTTACTATTCACTATCAGTTGAATGAGAGATAGGCTTACTGGGTTTTGGCAATTCCCTAGGCTAGGGCCTAACTGTTTGGTTACATGGATGGTACATCTTAACATATAGGCCTAGTCTATTTATTATCGCTGTTATAAAAACTGTAATAACTACATTAGGGCTTATCAGTCTGGTTTTAAATTTGTACTTCTCTTCTTTATGTTCCTACTTTATATTAAAAGAAAACTTGTCATTACTATCAACAATTAGCCTCAATAAATTTTCCTTTTCAGTACTTAATATTTTTGAACTGTAGGCCTTTTTTAGGCTTATTGAAATTAGGGCTAGTGAATGAAAGATGACTTATATTGAAAGTATAAAATTATACGTGACGAAATTTGTCTCGGGTTTTAAAATCACTACCGGTATATTGCACACCCCTAGAGAAAATTCCCATAAAAAAAGCTTGGCTCAAGAAAGCTCGGAAGTTTGAGAACTTAGAAAAAGGCTCGGCTCGAGTCAGAAATCACTATTCGCACACCCCTAATCCTCATAAAGAGCACTGACATTTTCCAGTTGTTTTGTGTTCCTCTTGCTTATTCCTCAAATGCTAGTTCTGGTGTTACAGTTTGTGACTGACGTGATGAAGCCACTCAAGATAGACGACATCATGGACCAAGAGGTGCAGAACCTGTCGGGAGGAGAGTTGCAGAGAGTTGCCATGGCGTTGTGTCTCGGCAAACCTGCTGATGTCTACCTCATTGACGAACCTTCTGCATACCTCGACTCCGAACAGCGACTCATTGCTGCCAAAGTTATCAAGCGGTAAGTTGTAAATTCTTTCTTTAAGATGACCTACATTGAAATTATAATGTTAACAGACAAGTGAAAAAGATAGCCTATTTGGCATGGAAAAATTGGCAGATATTTTGGCATCTAGAATCTGAAAAATGTGTCTATATAAAAATTGAAAATACTCTACTGGTATGTTAAAAAAGTTAATTTAATTGTTTCACATTCAGTTCTTTTAATTACGTAAATTCTAAAAAGATTCATAACAATATAAAAGATGGTCATGTAACGATTGGTAAACATTTTGACAATTTTGACAAAGTCTAATTTATGAGTACATATTTGTGGAGCTGTTTCAAAGTTGTTACGAACATATTGTTACAAAGTTGCCCCAAACGAGATATACAGAACACTCAACTTTACCCAGGTTCTTAACCAAGTGCCGGATTATATTAAAGGTATCTATTTTCATTCTTTAAATATAACTGCATGGAAGCTTTTAAATCCTTTTGACCTTACAAGTATGTATCATACTGACCAACTAGTCCTAATGACCTATTCTACCAATAACTTGTTTCTCCCCACTACACCATATATTTAAAAATAAATGGAAAAAATTTAAATGCTTTTAATTTAATCATTATCAATAATTTAAAACTGGTAATTTTTTAACCATAACAACACAAGAGTCTGAAAAAATCATGAGACACTAGGTCTTTGTTACTTTTGCCTTTGGAGCCATAAGCAGATTAACACATGATAATGGATTCATCACGATGTTGTTCACTGCCTGAGTAATTTAGGCAGGTTCAATATTTGTTTCTAATCGCAAGATGAATTTTCCAGCTTCATTCTGCACGCCAAGAAGACCGGTTTCGTAGTAGAGCACGACTTCATCATGGCCACCTACCTGGCAGACCGTGTGATCGTGTTTGAGGGCCAGCCGAGTGTGGACACGACGGCCAACACGCCGCAGTCACTGCTGGCCGGGATGAACCGGTTCCTCGAACTGCTCGGCATCACATTCCGTCGAGACCCCAACAACTTCCGGCCTCGCATCAACAAGGCCCAATCTGTCAAGGTGAGAGATGTTAAGAGGTAGAGCCACCCATTATAGGGTTTGGGCGACCCCTTCTATAGTCAAGGCTAGGAGTGATTGCACTTGACCCGATCTGTGAAGGAAAATTGGAATAGAAACCACGTACTTACCTTCATTCTAGTTGGCATTATCTGTATTGCTGTTTGTCCTCTCCATGTATCTTTACTGATTTTCTGGGGAATAAGATATATCGGGTGTACCAATTTTAAGTAGGAAGCAGTATATCAGGATAGTGAAAACATCTAACCAAATCTGAATTGCGCCTCATACAAAATTTAAGATCTGATTTGAATCACGTCACCAGAATTTGTTCACAGAGTAGGCAGTTTTGAAACTCAGCTATCATGTGTCGCTCGGAAGTGGATCACCTCACAAGCACTCGTAGAGGTTGGCGGCGCAACAACAACCAATGCCATTTCTACTCTGTATTCTCTTATATTAGTTTTAGCTTCTATCTTCCAGGATCGCAAGTGTTTTTATATTAGTTAGGCCACCAACCATGTGGGTCCGTAGTGAGTTCCGGGCAACCCATTTATTCTTGAATGAGTTTCATGACTGTCTACCCCAGATATTCCCAAACAGTGTGCAGCGGATATTGTTTTTTTTTTATGGTGTGCCACAGGTGAAAAATTTGGGAATCACTGGTCTATCCTATTAGTTTTTAGACTGATTTTTCTCCTGTCTGTCTCATTAATGGGCTGACTACTATTAATGACTATTATTAATGGGATGACTACTATTAATGACTATTATTAATGGGATATCTGCACTGAGGTGTGCAGATATCCGAAAAGCCGGATCAGTTTCCGATTGGATCGGATATCCGAATCCAATCCGAAGGCTTTATCGATCAAATCAAATCAAATCAAATCAAATAACTCTTTATTTGCTCAATACATATCATGTACATAAATAGTGTCAGATATCTTATATACTAAATACAAAATACACAAAGTATACCAGTACCCAAAATACCTACTTCTTTGATTGACATCATTACATGCTAAAAAGAGATTTTTAAAAACTCATTAAATGAGTAATGGGGGTCATTGATTAACATTGTTTTTAGCCTCCTTTCAAACTTTACATGATCAGGTTCCTCTTTTATGTCAGTAGGCAGAAAATTCCAAAATTTTGCCCCCATATAAGTTGTTTTTTTAGTAAAAAATGAAAGTCTGTGTTTTTTAATGTTGATATCATTTTTATTTCTTGTGTTATGCGAATGAATTTCAGAGCGCAAACTCTGATTTTGGGAATTATTTCTTAAATACAAAACGCAATCAAAAATATATTGATCGTAGATTGTCAGTATTTCTAAGTTTTTAAAATGGTTTCTTACATGATCATCATACTTTAGTTTTAACATTACTCTTATTGCCCGTTTTTGAAGTAAAAGAATTTTATGTAAGTTAGAGATATTGGTTCCCCCATACACACAAAGACCATAAGCAATATGACTGTGAATGTGAGCATGGTAGATCATTTTTAATACAGATAAGCTGCATAGCTGTGACATTCTTTTTAATATATAGATTCCAGAATGAATTTTTTTTGACACACTTTGAATATGTAAATCCCAACTAAAGTTACTATCTAATTCTAGACCCAAAAATTTTGTATTGTTGATTTTTTCCAGGCAGCGATCTTCAATAGCAATACTAGGCGCAATTATACTTCTATTTTGTTTTGTTTCAAAACCAACAAAATTGGTTTTATTTAAATTCAAAAACAAATGATTATTTTTTTTAAATTCTTGAATGTTTGATAATTGAGTTTGGCTTATTTTTTCTAAGTCATTTGGATTTTTTGTTGAAATAATTAAGTTAGCGTCGTCTGCATAAAGAATGAGCTCACTTTTAATTCCTTTGATTTTATCCAAGATTTTAGGAAACCCCTGAATATAGCAAAGAAACAATACAGGCCCAAGGACTGAACCTTGGGGGACTCCCTGCAACACCTTTAATTTCTCAGATTTGACCTTAGTAACTTGATTATTTAATAAAAATGGAATTTCCACATACTGAAACCTGTTCGAAAGATAAGAATCAAACCAATTTAAATGTCTTCCTGAAATACCAATTGATTCTAGTTTTTGGAGTAAAATACTATGAGAGATGGTATCAAACGCCTTAGAAAGATCCATGAAAATGCCTATGGGTCGTTCACCCTGATCTATTGAGTCAATTATTGATTCAGTAAAGCTAACCAGAGCAGAGGTCACTGATTTACCTTTTCTAAAACCGTGTTGCTCCTTATCAAAAAGTTTGTTATCCTCTAAGAAATTTACCAACCTATTTAACATGACTTTCTCAAAAATTTTTGATATGGAAGGAAGCACTGATACTGGCCGATAGTTATTTATTTCAACTTTGCTTCCTTTTTTATAAACTGGCACTACTTTAGAAATTTTCAGTTCTGAAGGAAAGACACCAGTTACAAAAGATGAATTGATTAAGTGAACTAATGGTTTCAGAAGTGGTTTTATAGAAAACTTTATTAGTTTGATTGGAACTTCATCGTACCCGCTTGACAATTTATTTTTAAAATTTTGGACAATTTGCATTACCTCTTTTTCATCTGTAGGAACGCATATAAAATTTTTCGTAAACAACTGGTTTTCTTTGATTTTAAACTCCATTTGATTTTGTTCAACATTTGATTTAGTACTATTTTTTAGTAGATTTTGTACTGTGTTAGTAAATTGCCAATTAAATAAATTACTTATTTTATTTGGATCAGACATTTGCTCATCACCCTCTTGCAAAACAATATTGTCCACAAAACTGACTTTAGAATTTCCTGTTTCCAAATTTATGATATCCGATAAGGTCTAGTAAAAATCCGACTTAGTCGGTTAGACTGTATATCTTGGGATAAAAATCCAGAAACAAAACAATAAATATGTTTAGACCATTAATAAACGTTTTGACTCTTAACGATGTCGTTCAAGGTAACATGACGAAATTACTGAATTCCTGTCGCTTTCAATGTTTTCGGTACGTAACTCATATCAATTCATTGATACGATATTTGTGTAGTCGTGTATCGCGATACATGGCCGGATCGTACATCATTTTACCAAACAGAATTAATACTATGGTTTATAAAGAGAAATGTGCGATAGCGAACGTTTTTGATAGTAAACAACCGCAAATGTATACAATATTGAAACATTGCAACTCGATATTGATTCACGATTCTCGGGATAGCCGCAGACAACGATACAACAGTAACAGTAGTGGATTACTGGCAAATAAGTCGATAATTTGTCGTCGATAGTCGATTTCCAATAGTAACAACTTCTAACGAATGCAATGAGCAAGCCCTCATGGAGTAAGCTGTTATTCAAAAGTTGCACTATGCAAACGTAAATGTTAGTGTATGAAATTTAAAATTGCTGCTACTGATATTTTCTTTTCCATTCAATACAATTCAGAAACACTGGTTAAAAGTTTGCTGACTTGCGCAAAACGAGTTGCATAGCTTTCTCCACGGCCAAGTTTCCCGGTATGATCAACGAGCTTAATCTATCTAGAGCTCTTATTCTCCAAGAAAATACTTCACTTGTTAACCCCCGGACAAGAACTCTATATATAATATATTGAATATTTATCTGGCTTAATATCGTCTAGTATCTTTTTTAGTCTTAACGACGATGCAAAGCAGCGACGATTTGACGACGGATTCACGAAGGCATCGCTTAGTTAGTTATCTCTATTTATACAGATTTCGTCATTTGGATATTAATTTATTTCGTTAAATTTGTGTATTTCAAATGGAACCGAAAAGGAAAAAAGCATGATAATATGTAAATTCGTTAAAAAGAACGAAGCCGATAGTGAAGTTGCCGATTGTTTGAAATGCAACCTGACACTTTGTAGTCCATTTACATTCCGGTGACAAACTAGGTTAAACAAAGTTTCTAATTTGTAGTAAAAAAAATAAATTCGAACTAGGCCTATATAGTAAATTTATAAAGCACAGGAAATTCTCTGGTCATGGATGTTTTTGGTTAACTCTTGCAGTGATGATGCCCTATACTGATTCTTGTTTCAGTAGGGCTGATTGCCTATGTTGTGCTAGGCCTTTAGTATGTTGTGATGTCTGCTATCAACATTGATTGATTTCAGTCTTTTAAATAGGCTGTAATCATATTAAAATGTTTCCTTGTTGTTTCTCTTGCCTGACCATATGTCTATGTGTTTTGTTTTTTTTTTTTTTTTACTAGGCCTACACCCAGATAGACTGGGTGTTATAGCATAATGTCAAGGATTAACGAAAGTCAAGGTGACATTACATGATTTGAGTAGCCTAACCTAAGGCCTACTGTTATTAAATTACCTATTTAACTTATACCTTTACAACCAGTGAACATATTTCTTGTATTTTTCACTGCAGAGAAGATAACATTCTCCAGAATTTACAAGGGTTGGTATATTGCTCCTCCAATTAGACATGCTGTTTTCTGCTGAGGGTATGTAGTTAGTACAGTCTTCAGTTACTCAGAAAGATACATTTGTAAAAATAATAACCACTTTGTTTTTCCAAAAATCCAATCCAAAAACCCTTACTATCCGATCCGTATCCGATCTGAACTTCAGCTGTCCGAACCGAAACCGATCCGAACTAAAAATTCACGATTCGCACACCTCTACTGACTACCAGTAAAAATTAGTAAAACAGCCATAGGCTATGCAGTAGTGGTTATGCATTTTTGTTTCTTTTGAATATATGTTGTTAATAAAGGTACTTTTTCATTCATTAATTGGCTCTATGTATCTATAATGATTTCAGTTTTGTTATAATATATCCTTGAGCTGATAAATCAAATGCCTTATTCTCTACGACTTTAAAGAAGTTTTAAACAACCTTGAAAATGAATTGAAATTGGGCTTAATAATATTTGGGTGTACTCCATCTTGAACTTCTCCAAACTAGTTCTCCAAAACCTATGAAGGATTAAAACTTTGAAGTTGTATGATATATATGTTATACTACAATTGTATTGATGTTGATAATGTAATTGTTTATATCGTAAATCCAAATATTTATAAAGTTTTTGTAGAAAATAAACAACTTTACCATGTAATTGTATTTAGTTTTACAGGCCTGATAACTGTTTTATAATATGACAGCATAATGACTTGTACTTTGGTTTGCTCTATCATATAATTGGTTTTAGTATTATTTTATTATTTAACCTATATAACTCGTATCAAAATTGCAAATTTTGTTTTTTTCAGGACGTGGAACAAAAGAGAGCGGGCCAATACTTCTTCCTGGAAGATTAGTTGGCAGTTCTTACTCCTATTGGTTTGGTACTGTTACAAGAACGTCTGAATAAATATACATGCTGAATTTGTTTTGTTGTAATTTTCACCAAATGTTTACTTTTTGTATGATAAATTTTGAAGGATTAATTTTACACTTAAAATGATTTGTTTCTTATGGCTATCTTCCTTTGTTCCTCTTTTCACACTGCTTATATATTTAAATTGAAATGTAAAAAAATGTAAAAATGTAAAAAAACTTCATGGATTTGGGTTTGAGGAGTCAACTAAAGTATGAAAAATGCAAAATGGATCTTGACATCCCTCACAAAGATTTGCTTAAACCTCTGAATTAGGAGTTTTTGGTCTCAGTTGGCAAAATCCTTTACCCAAGAAAACTCTTTTGACCATTATAAGAGTCAACATTATTTTGTTTTAGTCAAGATTTAATTTGGGGTTTGGCTTATGGAGTTTCAAAACAAAACAAAAGAATCATAACAGCTTGTTGGAATATACCAAATTAATCAACTTACTCAACAAAATGTTGTTAACAAAGTAGTTTTAACATGAGTTAAAAAAGTAAATTTCATGTGTACCAGTTAAATCAAGAATATTTGCAGACTGAAATCTCATCAAGAGTTTGGTGGTTTGCAACTGTAGCTGCTTACAAAACTTGCCGAGCATGAATTTGAGGAATTTGTAGGACTCTTACAGAAAATAACAGTGTCTCAATCTTTAACACACTTTTATTTCATTTGTATAAGTAATAAAATATCATGAAAAATATATACAATATATTTTTGTTAACAGTATACACTCCAATATTAGTAATAAGTACAAAAAATATTATTTTATAAACTGAAAACCCTTTACCTAAGAGTAGGACAATTATAAGTAAATTTTTTTTAAATAATATTTTACAATAAATAAATAATACTTGGATAATTTAAATTTAACAATCTCATAAAGAGCACACCAGATCGAAAATGAGCACTGACATAATAATAATTATTTTGATAAATATATAGTTATTCCTTACAATTATCATGACATTACCTCTTTTAACTGGACTTCAGTGACAAACTATTGAATTATAATAGTCAATACAGTTCATTGGAAAAGCTTAACATTTAGTATAAATAATTTGTAAAAACGCTCAAAAGTATGAATTTTAAAGTCAACAACAAATTATTATCTTTGAATAATACTTGAAAAGAATCACATGGCACAAGTTTTTAGCTAGCAGCGTGCTGAGTAGGAACAGGGACTTGAGTTGGATTCTGAACCGCTCCAGCAAGCAACACGGCATCGGACGCAGAATGAACGAGGAAGAATAGGAATGGCCGGTTGAAAACCACCTTGTTTGTCTCCCGCTTTGACCTCCCGGATGACTTTATATCTGGAAAACGACATTGGTTAAAACTCTCGACTTTTATAATAAATTAGTTGTAATATTTCTAATCATTTCCACTAAATTCTGATAAAGCAAATTTAAAGTTTATAAAACAAGTATGTAACTTATGGGTTGTAGATTTACAAATTAACTGAAATATTCCATCAGTGCACAGTGGCAGTGAGTAAGGTTGGTGTATGCTTGAATATAAAAGCCCATTTTATAGTTACAGTGTTTTATCCATAAATATGTAACATTTTGTAACAAGTGTAATAGTTGTTTTCTTGTCCTTTAAAAGTTACTTGAGACAATTAATTCAGAGTTTTAATAACATTTCATGCACATAATAAGTAATAGCATTTAACTATTAAGCTGGTTATAGTTTGTAGCCATGACTACCTAACTTGGATAGAAAAGTTCAAATTTGTCAATCTGAAAGTTATGTGAGCTCGAAGTGAGATTATTTAAAAAAATGTATGCCCTGCTAAATTAAAACGTAACTGTTGCAATGTGAAAGATTAGTAGTAACTCTGTATAATGCAAAATTCTATCTTTGAATACAACATCAACTAACTTTACGGTGATATCATGTTTAACCCTGCAACTGCTGTCTAAATTTCACTTTAGTGCTTTAGGTATTTTTAATTGTCTTCCACTATTTTTTATCTATAACAAAATGGTTTAACCAATGAATCTACCTATACTAGGTGTATGCTCATTCCTCCCATATAAGGATAATCGAAACACATGAAAATAATTTGTAATTGTACCTCAAACAAATTATTGATCCGATTTGAATCATTTCATGAGAATCTGTCCCTCTGTTTCCTTCAAGGGCCGCTATAATGCGCTGTTTATTCGTTTATTGCTTCATTGCTTTATGACTAGCAACTTTTCTGTCACGCCGTAATGACGCGTTAGCTCAGTTGGAAGCATGTTAGTCTCACAAATCCAAGATCGCAGGATCAATCCCCAGTGACATCACAACATTTTTGTTGCAGAAAAATATTTATGAACTAGTTTCTTACATCATTTTGCCTCTAATCAAATTAAATACTATTGTAATTTGTTGGATTATATATATTTTTAAATAATTTACAGGCAGGGTTGGAAGGATGCTTATTGCGATAGGTAAGCTAAATAACACAAACCACACTTGACAAACTAGAAGTCAAGTATTGATACATAGGCCTATACATGATATTAAATGCAAGGAATATGCGCTGGTGCCCTAGTGTACGATCGTACATGAGACAATTTGTTTTATATGACAAGAAAGCTGCAGGCCTAAGTTACATAATCAAAATGGTATACTGCAGGTCAATTCTAGGCTATGTTAGAATAATCATAGATAACCTACAAAAAGTCTTAGAATAGTTGAAAGAAAGCTTTTGTTGTGGTTAGATACACAATTTCTGTTAACGTATTTTAAGTTTTACAGAATAAACAATGTTATGTATTTGTCAAAAATTTAACGTAAAAAGATTACCTGGAAGATTGAAAATTATCTACAAAATTAAGTTTGTGACAATAAAACGTCTTTTTTGGTTACATACTTACCGTTTTATTACCTTGGATCCAAGGTTTTGTACTATTTCATACGGCAATCATAATATTACCAATTATCGATAAGAAAATGTAATGAAATGTTACTCTATTGGTGAGGCATAGACATTGGCTAAATTTCAACGACTCAAGCACCGCTAAAATGGCTGCCAATGTTATTCTTATGGGATAAAAAGTATATTTGTTTTCTAGATAATTTTTTTAATACTGAACAGAATTCCAATAACGAACTCAACTGAGATTTGATACTAAATAATTTATCTGCAAAATTTAATTTAGATCTATCCTGGCATCTTTGAGTTATTGTGCGTAAAGACACTCCAGTTTGAATCACTTTCGTTAGCAGTACCAGCATTGAAGTTGGGTATGAGGATACTCTCCACTTTGTTTTGATTATCCAATTATTGTAATGAAAATTAGGGGTGTGAGAGTACTTACAAAAGTACGAAAGTTTAAGTTTTCGGCCGAGTATTTTAATACTCAAACTCGACTCGAAGTTTCAAAAAATACTCAAAATTTCGAGCGAGTATTTCGGCCGTAAATTATGACGGAAAATATAATATCGGCAAAAGTGACCGGGCCACTTAATATTGGCCGTAACTAACGATTTCGTCATCTAATATTGATTATAGGTGATGTATGGACCAGGTGACAACCGGACCATTGTTTTATCGGCTGGGAACGAATGTCAAACCACATTTTGTTTGACAATAGTAATCCAGTTTGGTTGTACTGGCTAAAACTTTGTATTGCTCCTGATGTATTAGTTAGAAACCAAGTTTAGAATATCAAATCTAGGGTAGTATACAAATCCCATTACTCTATTTTAAACTACCAACTGCTGCCAAATACTCGAAACTCAAAAATAATTGGCACTACTCGATTAAAAAAATCACTACTCGCACACCCATAATGAAAATAGGCATGATAACCCGATCACAACACTCAAAATGGCATCAACAATGTAAAGACGCAAAATCTGTTAATCGGTTACAAAAAAACACCAAAATTCTACTTCCAATACATTTGTTCGATTATAAATTACATGTAGATTCATATGGCACTGAATCGGAAATGATTTGAGTATCAATAAATCATACCATGAAGAAAAAGTCACAAACGCGATTTTAGCACTATACCACCAAATAGTGCCAATAGTGCTTTCCAATGGTATTTACTTAGCGGAAATGGATCAAGATTGCAACATTCAGCACTTGGAGAGTTTATAAACTACCTGAATGGCTTAAAATCTGGTAGATTAAACAAAAGGTCTTGATGATCATTGAAAAAAACCTGTGTTGAGATAATTTGCTAGTTCACAAATGAAGTAAATGTGACATCTCCATCGACAATAAATTCATAAAATACTCACCCAACTCGGTGGAAATAGAGCCGACAGAGTTGACAGCGACAAAGGACGTGGAGAAGTAAGCATTCTGCTTGATAGACCTAACGTTAACGTGAGGGTCTGTGAACAGCTGCCTCACGCCGAGCTGGCGGATGAATGGCCCGAGGTCAAGGTCACTCGTCAGGATCGCCAACTGAGGCAGCGACACCTCGGTCTCCTGCTGGGGCAGAGCCCTGACCATCTGCAGGAGCTTCTCCTTAGCCAATGACACCAACACCTGGTCTATACCGTCCGGTGCGTCAGGGAGTAGTAGGATCAGGTGGACTCGGCTCGACTGGAACATTTACAGAAGGAATTCTCAAAAGGATTTCAGATGGATGTTTGCTCACAGAATGTTCGCATACACTCGCGAAAACCCTTACGTTGACTAGTTGTAACCATTCACTCAGTTTAAAATACTCTGCTTCTCAACAAGTGTTTGTTATGGCCTACTTCAGCTTCTTCCATCATCAACTGAACGTATGGAAGATAATATGTGTTGGGGAAATAGATCTGGTCCTGCACAGGTCCTTTTGTGGCAAAAGGATGCCTTGCCTACTATGGCAAGTGTTTATTTATTTATTTCCAACAGTCAACACCATTTACAAATAAATATACATATTTCATAATTTAATGTATCTTAAAATGATAAGACAGTAATATAACTCGCTTATCTACTAGTGTTCCAAGTAGAGGTAGTTGTAAACCCTTCTGGTTCTAGTATTTTGGTTTCTTTACAGTTCAAATTATATACATTTTTTAAAAACTTCTATGTGTTAAATCAAATTATGGTAAATTATCATCCAGAAGTGTCGTTCAAGGATATTGAACAGGACAATCTGAAAAACTCTACTAAGGTTGCAAAAGTCTGATTTAAAGATTAAGATGGTTTACCAATTCTCTGTTCATGTTCATAACTGAAAATAAAGGGAATTGAGGGATTTTTTTTTTTCCTATCTATATTATTTCACAAAACACACTAATCTATTATAACAGATTACACTGCACATTTATGCATTATGGGTTGCAAATAAACTAGGGAATAATAGGTTGGAAAACTATGAGAAATAGACAAAGCCTACCTCCAACGGAAGCTGTACAGCTAAACAGTTGAGCCGGTGCAGTCTGCCGCGCCGGAACACCCCGACCTGTGGCACCATCGGCACCTGCACCGTGGCGCCGGTCGGCAGAGTGAACGGTGCGGCTGCCTCGTGACTCAGGTACGTGTACACAGCCAGTCGCTGGTAGTCCCGCCAGTGGCTCATTACTCCCGAGTCACTCTGGAGTGACAAAACCCGTTCTGGCGAAAACACCGAGTATTAGCCATCATCAATCAATCAATCACTTTATTGTCATCAACAATTTACATATTGTTTGACATGCATCAACAATGTTACATCTACTAACACTAATTATAAATGCTATACGTATAACAAATCAAGTCAAACATTAGTTCCAAGATGCAAACTATATAATCATAAAATAAAACAAGAACAAAACAAAGATGAATTGACAATCATTAGTTATGGGTCTGTTGGGTCCTTATTTCTTTACGTCATATCTGGACTCCTACTAAGTATTGTTGTTAAGCTCTTTTTCATGGTGATACACTGACTAGAACCCTGCCAAACATAATTTCGCCAAACATAATTTCCCATTTCATTAAAAAAATTCCCAAGTTAAAAAAATGTCCAGTATTTTTCAAAATTTAGCCCCGGTTAAAATATAAAAGGAACTAATGTTCAAATAATATAAAAGCAATGTTTTATTAACATGTTGAAATTGTATGCAGTATTGTCATATGGTGTAGAAAAATATTTTCAAATGTTTTACTGACTTAAAAATAAAGATACTCGAAGGCTACATTGCCACACTAAAAGGGATTGTCTCTACGCTAACGTTATTTTTAATGAGAACCTTTTTCTGGTAAATGAGAGCTTATTAGATTGTAGAATCCTCTAGTCCATGGATTGTAACATCGCTGTAATATTGGGGGGAAGAACACACGGGTACATGCTGCAGTAACAGCGGCACAGGGTACGTCCATTGACTATATGGTACGACTTACTCACCTCTCCGAAAGGGGAGAGGCTTTGACTATGGTTTTGTAACGCTGGTGATTAATAGACAGGCGGAAGGTCGGACATTGGACTAATGTACTTTACTTGAATGTACAATGCGTTGCAAACATGCGTTATTTAGAAAACAATTCTAAGTAAGGTTTAAATACATTTTAGACTGTACATTGCACCTTGACACTTAAACAAATGATATAAATGGATTTTCACAGTTAAATTTTTGGTTTCCGGATAATCTGACATGGCTCGTCCCAATTAATTCGGATTAGTGGGGTTCTAGAGTAATTAAATTATATTAAAGGTATTTTTGTATTTTTGTTAAATCCAAAATGACGTTCAGTAGAAATTTGTTTCCGGTTTTTTTTAGGGTTTGTATTGTTTTGTTTTCATTCACAGGCAGATCTATTGAGGGCCGGATTTAGGATCTGTAAGCCCCTACAACCTGTGATGTGGGCCTGGGTCTGTGACCCAGGGTCATTGACCTTTCTTTTTTTTAAGTAGTTTTTGTGAGCGTGACTATGTAGCTTAGATCCGGCTCTCGATCTGTTGCAAACATTATACAGTGTACAAAATCATTTATTTAATGGCTTGGACTTCAATTAAAGAAAACATAACACTTAGGATCACAAACTACATTATGAAAAATGAAAGAGTCTGTTGTGGAAATATAAGGGAAAGTTCATTTAACAGATAAAAATTGAAACAGATTCAGGGATTGAAATTCAAACTAAATTAACAGAAAACACAACCTCAACATGTATAACATGTGCATTTAAGTGAAATAGCAAAGTCAAACAAACGTCACAGCCAATGGTCATATTAATATGTTAGAAATTAATAACTAACATACTAACATACTCAAGTTCATTATAGCCTAAAACAGCAAGCTTAATAAATCCTTAACGATGAACTGTCTGATTTATTTCTTAACTTTTAACTGAAATTTTCATAGGCTACTCACCAGTTGTATTTAGTGGAGTACTGCTCACTGAAACATTTGCCCGGTAAGAATCTGTTAGTATGTCGTAATACTGGCTTGAAAGGTCATGGGCTGTGAGCATTGTAATTTTGTTGTAAGTTCCTGCTGCTTCTTCTTCTTGTAGTGCTCTCTGTTAAAAAAAATATTAAGTTACTTATACGAGAATCCGTTATACACCTCCAACAGCATTATGTTCACTAATAGTATTTTGTTTATCAGGTTCTTTCATTAAAACCTGAGCCAACTTAAACCATACAGAATCGTAGTGTGACTTAATTTTAATATGCTGCAGCAAAATTTTAAACTTTCCAACCGAAAATAATGTGACAACAGTTACCCTATCTTCTTAATTTAAAAACTCAAATACCACTGACTGACTGACTCAGTCACTCGCTCATCACGAAATCTCAAACGGATAGCAATGAAATTTGGAACATAACTTCCTCTTGGGTCTTAGGTGTTCATTAAGAAAGGGTTTTAAGAAATTCCCACAGGGCTCCGCCCCACGGGGAGTCAAAGTTCCAATCCTGTGTTATTCTTATGGACATTCACTTTAAGTTTGAGCTGATGAAAATACAAACAGATGATGTTGATTCGTAGTAGTTCCACGGGATAACCACAGAATGCAGCACACACAACTGTCATAGTTTTTATAAATTATTATTTGCGGGGCGAAGCCTGTGGGAACAGCTAGTTATCTATAAAGACGAAAAACCTACCAAGCACCAGGCCAAAATAAAAACTCTACAACCAAAAACGCAAAATTTGGTGTGTACATTAGAGTCCCGCTATTACAAAAATCCGCCTATTCCGAACTCAATTTTGGAAATTATTTAAAATTACTTAAAAACCGGAAAAATTAAGAAGATATTAGTTTTTTTGTGAAAAGACATTTATTGTTACACAAAGAAGTTAACAATAAATGCTATTCGAGAATTTGTTTTTCGTACATTTTTTAAAATGTCCAATATATTGAACTTCGGAGTTTTTGGCAAAAGCAGCGACGTCCGATATATCGGACGTTTGAGTGCAAAGGGTTATCAAGTCAATACGCTGATACCGTATTAATTATGAAATCCGCCCATTCCAAATTCCCGCTAAACCGAACAGGGTCCGGTCCCAATTAGTTTGGAATAGCGTGACTACTGTATACTCTTTTCATAATGTAGGTAGGTCTAACTAATAAGATGGGATTTTAAGAAATTCGCATACAGCTCTGTTCAGCGGGTACTAAAGTTTCCATGTTTATTCTTAAAGGCATTTTTCTTTTATTTGATCAGATTATAACTTTAACAGATGTGCACTGTTCCAAATAGTATAGAAGGTTAACCACAGCATGCTGCACTCACAACCGGTGTATTCTCTGGGAGAAGAGGGTACACTGCACCAGCCAGTATGAATATATAAATGTAGTTTGTATAATTAAGCTTAAAAGAGAGCTTTAAGCTTATCAAATCTGAAGGGCATAGGCCACTCTTAGCAATAAAACACAGCCCGGCAGCAAAACCAGAAGTTACAAGCTGAACATAAATACCCAAACTAAAGAAATGGTAACACAACCTGTCACATTCAGAGTGTGAAGCTACTGGACTGTATAGGCTTCATATTTCAAATTAATCTAAGCCTAATAAATTAAGATATGCATAACATTACGGGATTATCTAAAATGCTGACCGACTGACTGACATTGTCATTTTCCTTGTAGGTCAGACAATTTGTTGATAAACCTCAAACTAATGGTAATAGAAATTAAAGTTATGCCATTATGCCAGCAAAAGTGTCCTCAATATAATACTAAAAATTGGCAAAAATCGGAGTGGCGGAAAGCCGCCATTTTGGAAAAAAAGCTTCTGCCATGTTGGATTTAGGTAGGCTTTTCGTAAAATGGTAATACAGTGACACCTAATTGACGTAGGGTGCTAATTTTTGCATCGCTCATTTCGTAATTAAATTTTACTTTAAGAAAATAATAATGTCTACTGTAATACTAACTAGTAAAGCTGCAGCCACAAAGAGAGACCGACTAGTTGAATTTATTCACTAGGCCTACATCAGTTATTTGTAGACAACGATTTATAAATGAATATAGGCCTATACAAATTCTATGTCTTTAACCCTTTGAGTGCCAACTACCGATATATCATCTTTCGCCGCCAACGTGAATAAGGCCAACTGCCGATATAACGGAGTTAGCAGCAGACGTGAATATCAAAAATCAATTTTTAAGAGAAAATTCCCAAAAACGGTCTGGCACTACTTGATATGAATGCGCATGGCACCGTCGGCCTTTTTGGATTCGGTAAATTAAAAGTCTGTGGCGCTCGACGGGTTAACCTTCATGACTTGGTTTTCCCTTGAGAAATAACTTTGTACTTTTCTAGCTAACCTAAATTAGAGGCTACAGCTGAAGTAGGCTAAGCAATAGTAAGCTTTTACTAAGATGATGTAAGAGACAAATCATGGTAAACAAAATATATTATGGTACCGGTACTTCATAAATTATGGAAGGCCTAAAAAATAATTTTTTAAGTTTATATCTTAAACGTTTATCCTAACCTTTGAAATAGGATTACAGTACAATTTCTATAATATTTATTGTACATTATTTAACCCTTTCAGTGCTATGGCCCGATATATCGTCTTTTGAATCTGTTATCAATAAACACTGTTACTGCTTCATAAGCGATTGTACCGTTAGGCACTCAGTCTGCAGTCTGAGTCTGACATGTGGTGAAACCTGGTAGACACAAATTGAACTACCTCGTCCAGCGCCTAGTCTCTATAATACCAACTGATCCACTGCAGCTGCTAGCCTGACCAGTGGCTGTGCGGTCTAAGGCGTTACCTTCCCGGCCGGGGGTAACACTTGGATCGAGGGTTCGAATCCCGTCACAGTCGGTGGTTTTTATGTGCAACTCATGGACAGTTCACCTGTCTGTGGCAGAGTTGAAGGGGAGGGCGGACCTTAAGCAAACGGTGGACGGCTCGGGTACAAGCTGACGGAATGGGTGGATTCTTTGTGAGATGCACATCTAATCAGGTGTTTTGCTACTTTTTACCTATCCTTTACTGTGTGTGTCCAGCGGAAGCACGTTTTTATTAATTTTAACTGTTCAGGCGTTCAATATATTTAAAAAATCAACAAAACATCACGGATTCAACTACTCCTTTCAGAAGCTTAGCACTCAAAGGGTTAAGTAGACAAAGCTTTTTTAAAAATAAATAAATGTTTTAGAAATTATAAAAATGGCAGTTTAGGTACCGGTACTCTCAAATTTATATCATTGTTGGTCCTATAAACCAATTTTATTATTTTGAAAACAACAGTTTAGCATATTATTACAGGCAACTTTTACGTCTACAAATAAAATACAAACCGTCAATATAGCCTACTTACATTTTGAACTAGTGTGCTGATTTATAGTCTTTAGTCATCCTCATCTGATAAAACTTCCTCCTCTCCTGGTTTCTTTATTATTTTCCAATTTTCTGCTGCTTTAAGGCATTCTTCAGCAAGGGATTTAATCTTCTCCTTTCCTTCTTCGTTTACAATTGACAGTGCCATTAACAACTCCATCAAATTCGTTGACATAACTTTTTCAGCAGACTCTTTTGAAGACTGAATGATGTTCAATGTTATGACGATCCCTCGATGTTGCATTTCAAACTTAGGATTTGCAAGAAGTTCTTGAAAATTTTCTACCCATGAGCTGACTTCAAACAGTTTCTTACAACACTTTTTACTCACAGACGTTAACATGGCCAGAGCACCTGCAGCCGCCTCAGCAGTTTCTTCATCCTCCTCCCCGCAAAGTAACAACAAAAATTTGGTCCTGTCGTTTTCACCTTCATACATTTTTATAACATCTGGAGACAGCATCATGTTTGTCATACACTGTGTTGCCGCTCTTCTCAACATGACGTGATCTTCAAACAAATAACCTTCTATCCTTGTTACACCACCTTCTTTGATAATTCTTTTGCGTACTGTTTCATTTACTCCCGCTAAATTGCAGAGAGCCATGAGGGCCTCAAAACTCTCTAATGCAGAACATTCAGGATGAAGAAGCATTACGAGAGGACGAACAACTTCAACACATTTCTGACCAGGAAAAGCAACTTCAGGATTTATTGTGATACCTATCCTAGCTAATGCTTGGGCTGCATTCTTTTTACCTTTGTCAGTCCCTTCAAGTGCCATTGAAAAAAGTACTTTGGCACCACCTTGCTGAACAACAATACCGCGAAGGTCTTTTTCTGCACAGATAGCATTAAACACACGGCAAATAAGTTCTCTACTATTCTCACTCTCTGTTTTTGACAAAATGACAAGAGCACTTGTTATCCCTTCTTTTGCCAGAACAACACATCGTTTCGTCACAAAGTCTGGATCATCCAGTTCATGATCCTCTGGAATGTGATGTTTTGCAAACTTTGCTAGCTCAATCATTTCAGGAATGACTTCTTGTTTCTCATAAGCATTACACAGATTAACCAAAGTTGTGACTGTAGGGTACACACATGCTTGATTTCCTGATTTTGCCAATTCTAACATGGCATGAAGGGCTTTCTTGTCATCAATAAGCTTTTCTTTAACATCAGCATCCAATGTAAGGTAAGATAAACCTTCCACTGCCCAACGACGCATGTCTGCATCTTTAGAAGGGTTTATTAAGAATCGCCTACAAGCTTCAGCAAGTTTTGTTGTTGAACCATCAGCAAAAGGCCTTATAGAAGCATCTGTACCTCCCATACTTCCCAACTTGCACAAACCGACTAACGCTCTAACTCGGATGGAATCATCTTTAGATTGGTAAAGTTTCTTGAGGATATCTGCACCTTGTGAAATAATTGATTTTATCTTATCTTTTTTTGAAGCAGCGGCAATTATACACTCACATGCGACTTTTTGTTGGAGCTTTTCTTCAGAATTGGCCATCACCAATATCATTTCAAGCATCCCATCTCTAGCCACTATCGTATTACCAATATCTAATGGTCCAAGTAAAAGGCAAGTTAAAGCAACAACAACTCTCACCTTCGATTCAATTTCAGGAGTAATCAATTTACTTTTTATGTAGTCATCAACAGCTTCGAGATACCTTTCACGTGCCTTATCGTAGTACATGTTTTCATATATTCTGGCTAAGCAAACTGCTGTGATGGTGCGAGTGGCTTCTGTGATTTCCATTGCAGATTCGTACTTATATTCTTGAAGTTCACTTGCCACTTCCAATAACCTCTGTAGACCTTTAATTTCAATCAATGTTTCAGCCCAGTCAATACCTCTATAATGCACATTACGCATGATCAACTGTATGATAGCATCCCTCCCTAAGCCTGACAGTGTTCGACTTGTTGTGGAATATATTAGGCATGTCAGCAAGGTATCAATTTCTTTTTTGTTTTCTTCGCACAACTTTTGATCTGGTTTTGAGTCAGGTTTATTATCTAGACCACTAAGTGAGTTTAATATCATCTGTAAGCAATATTGAGAAGCATTAACTTGTTCTTCTTTTGAACAATTTAGTATGTCCAGAAACCATGGTATTCCTAATTCAACCAGAATTTCCTTAGTTCTCTGCAAAGATCCTTTACATAGTTCACCTATAATACGTACTCCGCTGAGGAAAATTTCATTATTCTTTTCTACTTTTAAAAGATTACCAATCTTTTGTATGACACCAGCGTCTACAAGAGCTGATGATCCTGCAGAGTCTCGAGCCAAAACTAAAATGTTGTTCATGGCAGTTTCTCTTTTATCTTTAGTTTGTTGGAAATCAAAAGCTATCTCGAACATAGAAGCTACTTTGTTATTTGTCTGGGCATTGATTCGCAATTTTTTTTGGACAATTTCATGAAGCCGAGCAAGCACAGGTTGAATTGCTTTGTTTGTTGGGTCAACAGTGTGAACTTGTCTGGCATCACGGTATGCTTCTTCTGGTCGGTTAAGATGTTCTAAAGCCTGACACCTACGAAAAAGAGCTTTAGGGTCATTGGGAACAATCTCTAGTGACTTGTCACAATCATTAAGAGCTTTCTCAAAATCTTCCTGCTTCAAATGCACAGCAGCTCTGTTTTTGTAGAGTATTGCCTTTTCTGATGCTTCCTCATTTGTTAATTTAAGGGCTTTGGAATAACAATTTAAAGCATGGTTAAAATTACCTTCCTTAAAAGCAGCATTGCCTTCTTCCTTCAATTTAATAGGATCTTCAGTGTTGCTATCCTTAGTCATTTTGAAGTACTTAACTCACGTGAAAATGCACAGGAACTCAATACTTCGCACAAGATAACACCCGAGATAAACTAATCCTCGGCTACACTGCCGACAATTTATAATGAATGAGTCCAGAACTCTCCACAATGTACTATTTTAAAACTTGGCACCATTTTCCACAAGAAACTCCTAAATAGGCAAGAATGTTCAGGAGACGGTTGTTTTGACATCGACCAGAGACCAGAGAAAACGAGAAACTGAAACTAGAACAGACGATACAACAGCTGTTTTTGCTGTTACATTCAAGCACTGACAGGTTAGCCAACAGCAAATTAAGATATACTGAAAACTGATTAATTATTCAGCGTGTACTATAGAAATTAAGATGAAACAATTGTTATTTCTTTGTAAAAATAAATTCCTCTATACATACATAAAAAAAACATAGTTTTTTTTACATTATTGGTTGAGTGTAATAATATACGTGTTTGGTGTATAGTGAAATTATACTCATTACAACAAACTATTAATGCGACCATAACTAAGTTGTTTATGTTTGCATTAAAAAAAGTATTTTTACATATAAACAAAAATAAAATTTAATTTTAATTTATACAGTACATGTTGAAAAATGAAACAATATTCAGCTTAAGTTCTTATGCTGTTGGCCAAACAA
This sequence comes from Allygus modestus, assembly GCA_963675035.1. Taxonomy (NCBI): domain Eukaryota; kingdom Metazoa; phylum Arthropoda; class Insecta; order Hemiptera; family Cicadellidae; genus Allygus; species Allygus modestus. Next base: position 67,295,938 of record OY776116.1, read on the forward strand.
TTGGTACCTATATGAGTGCAATGGGTGAGTTCGTAGCCAAAATAGCAAAAACATCGTCTCTTCTAGTTTTAGTTCCTCACTTTCTCTGGTCTAGCCGTTTTTTAGTGAATTTCCTTTGGAAAGTGAACTATTAGCATGACCCGCACGGTGAAACTTAAGCCCGGGACCACCATAGAAGTTCCTAACGTGACCCCCTGAACACGTTTTGGGGGGTCGTTCAAAATTTTATATATATATGTGTGTGTGTGTGTGTGTGTGTGTGTGTGTGTGTGTGTGTGTGTGTGTGTGTTTGCACTCTAGCAGTCGCATTTTTTGTCCGATTTACTTAAAATTTAGTAGGAACGTTCCTTTCTGTAATCAGTTGGAGAAGTTCGTTGGGCAAAACAATCGAAAAACTCTAAACCTCTTTTTTGGGGATTAATCTTTCAAATTTCGAGTTTTTGGGCCCAAAAAGGGTCAGAGAAGCCCCAGATGTAAAATCAATAGATGTAAAAAGATGGGAATTAGAGAGAGGCGAAATTGTTATGCCCTCACTCGTCATTCTAGCATAAATATTAACCAAGTTATTAAAGAAAATGTGTATCGACTAAACATGTCTTATGGGGGTTTTACACTAGAAAAGCCTGTTATTCCTTTGTTAGAGTACTTTTATCGCCCCCAGCAACCTCACGCCTACTTTTAAGCTTGTCTGGACCTTCTCCTAACCTTATAATGCGCAAAATTGTATTCCCAGCTTTGCAAGTAAATGAAACCGGAGCATCAGAACAGCCAAAAAATCAATGTTTTCAGATTTCAATAAAAATTGGACAAATGTATGATTTTACACTGATTTTGAGTTTTAAAAGTTGTTATGTGGAAATTCACTTCCCTCACGTCAGCGTGCTGCGTGCGAACTCGTTTTAAACTAGTGTGGTGGGTACCGGTACGTCGTTCGTTACAGAGGGCTGCTGAAAGGGTTATGGGGATCTGGGTCAGAAATCCTGTAATGGGCCCTACTTTACTAGACCTAACTCGATATATGTTTTATCCCAAGCCCCAAGAAGTGGATGCCAAGGACAAAGTGTCTCAGTTACCTCCCTCCCCCCCACATTTTAGAGGCCCTTTCGTCTCGTGTACAGACTAAATTACAATATTGTACGTTAGTCTATCCGTAAGAGTACAAAAGTCAAAAGTTAGCATATCGGTGTACTTTTCATTTCAACCACTTTTTATACTATTAGGGCATGTCTAGTGTGTCATATAAAACACAATAATACTCTCTGATATGGCATACTACAACCCAGGGCCGGATTTAGACTTGGGCTACATATGCGGGTACCTCGGTGCCCGCACTACATAGAACTATATTCAAAAGTCTCATAGCACAAGCACAAAAAAATCAATTAAACCTGGACGGTAACAAAGGGACCACACCACTGGTTAAAACACAGCTCACAGCTCCTAAATCCAGCCTTGCTACAACCACGTTGGCTATGTATCCTTTGGCTTTACCACATGTCAAAAAGTTCATTGGTGGCAACAATTTTAATCTTAAATTTATTTCTTCAAGTCTCAGTCGGGAATCCCTCGCTTGAACTTTTCGAGGATTTTTCAAAACTTTAGAGTTTTTCAAACGAATTTTTGAGTACACACCACTAATAGTTAATAAATAATTCCATCTCAATAATAATTTAAAAATTCATTTATGAGGTTAAAATCGAGAAGTAGTACTAATGTATAAATAACAATTGTTTCATAACAACATCTTTTTTCTGAGTGAAAATATTTTTTTATAAGCGAAAAATATATCAAGGGAGGTCCCCTCGCAGGCCGAGGCCCCCAGTGGCCACCGTGTCCGCCGGTAGGGAAGTACGGCCCTGAGAGAGGCTTCACTTTTTTAAACGAGACGAGACCTCTAAAATAGATACTGCATAGTACCTCGTTGGATAAATTGATTTTTAAACATTTGGTTGGATAATAACAAAATCATATTGTACTGGACTGGTCACAGTGCTTGGCATGTAGGGGAGGTAGTGCTAGAGAGAGAGAGTGAATACCTCCCACCACTATTACCTTCGAACGAATGATTGCGCACAATCAATTAAAATTTTGCATGGACTGAAATTATTTCTGATATCTTTACATACACTCTGCTTTGTTTACATTTTAAACCAGCTTGCAGCTGTATAAAATAATATAAATCCGCCATAAATGAACGAATATTGACAATATGCCAAAGCGAGTGAAGACGGTCACGAGAGTGTAGATCGCTTCCGCTCGTGTTATTCCAGCTGATTATGTAGCCACCATTGTTAAATGACTTTCCGCTTCGCCTCATAACGCTCTCCTGAGTCCCGAGCGACTCGACGAATAGCACAAATAATGTAAACGCGATGACCAAAATAGTCAAAACGTATGCTTTTACAGAAAGATACACATTGAAAGGCTGACTGTACTAAGACCAAAGTGTGGCCTTGATAAGACGCGTAGAGGGGAGAAAAGCATTACTGCGCATGCGCAAACCAGGTGCCAACCACTGCGAACAGGGCTGTATTTAGTAAAACCAAGGAGGTTTATTGTATAACTCGAGATATCACTGCTTCTCTATTTTTGTCGAAAAAGCGAGCAAGTGATTTTGTCAGGTTGGGACACTGGTGAGGCAAATTTATCGTTCTTTGAACTATCCTGACTCGTTACTTTATTCCTGTAAGTGAAACTACTCATGCAAATCACTGATATAAAATTAATACAAGTTGGGAAAAATTAATTTTTTCGTTCGATTTATGCATCTACTCTTGTCGTGAAACATGATAAATTATGAGCAAATAAACAAATACAAGTTTATTAATGTTCAAATCATGATTAGGTATTTTTTTAATCACTTTGTCTACTCGTTCAATTTCAGCGAGTAGTTCTTTGCCTCACCAAATTTGGCAAAGAACGGCTCGCAATTTTGTTCATCAGTGTTGCCTCCAGTACTAGGTGTACGCTCATTCTTCCCGTAAGAGGATGAACGAAGACTGAATTTTTAAAGATATGTAGGCAGGTACTGGATTGGTAACACTCTTCTGTTATCCGTTTTAACTCCACAATAGCAAGAACAGATAATTAATAAACCACACATTTTACTAATGGAATGGTAACACCATTCCCATATCCGTTTTAACTCCACAACGGCAAGAACAGATAATTTAGGACTAATGTAAATAAAAAATACTACTGACTACTGGAGTGGTAACACCCTTCTCATATCCGTTTTAACACGACAGTACCTGGGGGCCCAGCTTTGCTCGGGGGAGGACCAGTCAGTCAGTTTAGATGACTTGGAGTAATATTTCATCACTTTCCCCTACTGATAATCAGATTTGTATAACTCATTTGCCTTTTTTCTACATTTTTAAAGTTCCTCCAGTTGGTATAGCTCAATGTCCCTTTCATTTATTTTACTACTCTATATATATGTAATCTTCACTCAAATCTTTTAATCTCTGTTCTCAGGAAACCACATGTTAATAATCATAAAAAACATGAGTATTACTTTGACAGTTCCCTGGTTGATTATGAACAGCTGATAAAATTCTTTTGTGTTGATTTAAAACCCCATAAGCCCAATGTTAATTTTTGTAACCTATCATTTTAGTTTTTTTTACATCATTTGATATTTCCTGGGAATGAGGACTGTCTAGAACTTATTTTTATCCCAGAAATTAGTTATTTTGAACATTTTAAGGAAATCGTTGGAGCCGTTTTTGAGATCAGTGTCGCAAGCAAGCAAACATACAAGCAAACCTTACTCATATTAGAGTATATGATACCTGGGGGCCGAACTTTGCTCGGGGGAAGGCCAGTCAGTTTGTTTAGATGACTTGGAGCATATTTCACCACTTCCCCCTACTGATAATCAGATTTGTATAACTCATTTGCCTCTTTTCTACATTTTTAAGGTCACTCCAGTTGTTATTTATAGCTCAAGATCCCTTTGATTTATTTTACTACTCTATATATGTAATCTTCTCTCAAATCTTTTAATCTCTGCTCTCAGGAAACCACATGTTAATAATCATAAACAACATGAGTTCCATGTGGTTCCATAAAATCAGATAATAAATCCTTTGAATGAAGATTATATGTAGAGTGGTCATATCCAGAATGACTCAAAGGTGCATTATAATAACAACTGTTGTGACCTCAAAAATGCTCGTTAGTAGGGTACATGGTGAAAAACAACTCCAAGCCATAAACAAGATTGACCTTTCCCTAGCAAAGCTCAGCCCCAGGTAGTACTTAAACTATATGAGTATAACTTTGAGAGTTCGCTGAAAGATTTTGAACAGCTGTTATGACTCTTTTGCTTTTATTTTAATCTCCAAAAGCCCAATGTGATTTTTTCAATTTTCCATAGCAGCTTTTTACATTATTTGATTTTTTTGGGGGATGGGACATGTCTAGAACTTATTTTTATCCCAGATATCAGGTTTTACAACACAAGTAGTTGGAAGGATACATTAGTTATTTTTCAAGAAAATCGTTGGAGCCGTTTTTGAGATAAGAGTTGCAAGCAATCAACCAAGCAGGCGAGCATGCAAACCTTACTCATATTATAGTGTAGGATAGGATTGAGTCAAAATAATTCAGCATTTGTATTGATTGACTATAACATATTTTTACTCTTAGGCACATAGAATGTACACGAGACAGGGACAATGATTCTGGATTCTAGCATGTTTGAAGTTCTGCATACAGACGGCCAGGGCTGAATTTAGGTCTGTACAGGCTCTGGTCTACACCCTAAATGCAAGTGCGGGCCCTTACCAGCCCGGCCAACTTTCCTGTTTGATTTATATAATCTAACCTACGCTTATATCAGGCTCTACAGATGGCGTTGTGCAATTACTTAAGAGTCTTCATCACCGGAAGTTGCTCAACACCAGCTTGAAGTTTTGTTCCATAAGGCCAATGTTAACTTTGTGCCTCCATTACTCCTCACTTGATCGTCATATACAATTCATTTTGGTGTAAAATTAAAGGTTTAGTCGTCCTCTAGGGAAATACAATGTCGAATTCCTTAATTTGTGTATCATAGTTTAATAATAAATAGTTTAATGTTGAACCTAAACAATGAACATGTTCTCATTAATTTGTAACAAAATCAAAATTCTACTATTGCATTTCCCTAGAGGACGACAAAACCTTTAATTTGACAACAAAATTAATTGTTTGTGACGATCAGGTGAAGAGTAACGGAGGTACAAAGTTAACATTGGCCTTATGGAACAAAACTCCAAGATGGCGTCCGGCAACTTCCGGTGATGAAGACTCTTAAATTTCAAATGGCTAAAATCCGTATTGCTGCCTAGTGTATAATGCTGTCATGGCAAGATATTATTAAGCGATTTTCATTATCTAAATACATAAAACAAAGTCGGGATTGTATGTTAGTTATTTAGTTTCATCAAATAGCTGTTATAAGGATGATATCTAAACATACTTGAAAAGCATATAAACATATGTTTATTATATAAATAATAAATCTATTTGAATAGCAACTCATTTTCAATACCGAAGCAAGCTCTAAATAAACATAGACAAGTGAGCGTAGTTAACGAGCTCATCTTGAAAAAGAACGAGAATCTTCGACATAAAACAAATTCAGTGACATTAGGACAGAATAATGTCTATCTGACCAGCTAGTAGTACTCAACCCGAACGCTGACCCGAACTCCCGAACGCTTACCCAAGGATCATCTTTCCTCCATAAATTTAACAAGGCAACTTTTAAAGCCAGCGAGGCGGAGCTCTAAGGTCGGGGTTAAAAGAAAATAACAACAATTTTTTGTACAATTGAAAATTTTCTAAAATTACTAAAAAAGGCGTAAATAATAACATAGAAAATTTGCCTGTACGGTGGAGGTCTATGGTTGAGTAGGGCGGCGTATCAAACGTGGGGACATATTTCAGGAGATGCTGCTTTAACAAAATAAATCCAACGAATCATACGTTAAAATTAAAAGTTGGGAGTGATAGTAAAGGCAGAGCCCTGAGGGAAGAACAAAGAGGTATCCATAATATTTTGGTACCCAACAACGTAGTATATAGGTCTGGAGCAGTTTTGAGGAGCCGCTTTCGAAATCTTTGGATTTTTTATTTGGTGGTTTATATTAGGTTTCTAATAAAATATACCACCTGATTTTTTAGAAAAATTTGGGTTCAGAAATTACAGGGCTTAAGAGATCCCAAACTTCAGTTTTTTTACCTTTCTTAGTACCATAAACTTTAAATATTTTTAGCAGGTTTCAACAGTTTTATCTCATTGCCATAAAAAGCTCTAAAAGATGAAAAATTAGTACTCCAATCCACACACGGTTAAATTAGTATTTCGTTAGTAGGCTATTCGGCTAATGGTTGTGGAGAATATTTCAATTTCCATTCAGCAGTAAACTAAGTATATTGTCCAATGTTATTCTTATAAGAAATAAAAAACATATCTCTCTTGTATACTGATTAATTTTATTAAAACTTGGTGTGTTAGCATTGACCAATAGAGAATATTCGTCCTAGGACAACCTTAAAACTGGTCTATACCAGGCTGGATGCTGACATTGGGTACAGAAAATAAAATTGTCATTACATATGAAGTTTTTTGGATGTCCATTATGACAAACTTCCCTTTCACCTTTGGTCCCTCCACTTGCAGCGGCTCGGGGCGGAAACTCAGGGGTTGGTCCCCAACCTGAGAATGTATGGTCCCTGGCTGTTGTACATGGATATTATTAAATCATTGGTTAGCCTGCGATCAGCTGGTCTGTTACAAAATTTGGCCCTCTTTCCGGCGCGTAGGACACTATTCTTGGTAGGCACTTGAAATGAAATCTAAATAAATAAATGTATTATTTACATAGTTATTAATTCAAGCAACTACGCGGTGTTGGTGTCACTCATGTTGATAGTCTTTTGGGTGTAATGTATTATGAAATCCAAGTTCAACCTTAATAGAAGGAATTATTGTTTAGATCGGCACTACTTTTTTAGTTCAGAACTGTAGTGTGTAGCATTAACGAGGTATATATCTATAGAGGCCTCTTCAGAGAGTAAAAAGCTGTGCCTACATGCTGGCCGCCATTTTGACCCTTTATACCCTCCGCTCTCCATGTCAACAGTATTTGTTTAACCAATCAAATCCTCTCTTCACACGTTAGTCTTTACTACTCTTTGACCAGATTTGTTTACAAAAATATCCTCCAGTGAGGCTTCACTTTTTAACACGAGACAAGAGCTCTATATTTATTTACATCTCGTTGTGTAGAATCTTCAGCGGCGCAACGTCGCGTAGTCGCCGGACGCGGTAATTCAGAGACAGAGCGCTGGCCTCACAAGTCAGCGATCATGGGTCAAGCGTAGGTTTAATCCACTGAGCTCTACGTTATATCTCGAGTCACTACTCTCTGACTAAATATTTTCCAAACATTATGTGCCGTCAACACTGACTTTTTCCTCTACTGTGGTGTCACCTTGACGTTAACTAGGTCAATCAAAATACATTGGGTAGACGATGTCAAAATTTCAACCAATAACCATTGTTAATTATTACCACTGTTATTGATTGTTACAGTGTAAACACTGTTCTCATACATTGTTCCATCTTGGATCACTGAAATTATTGTAAACCTTTGTTAAATGGTGTATACCGTGAATAAATAGATAAATAAATAGGAAATAAAATAACTATAACACCAAAACGTCAAAAACATATCTGGCCAACATAACGACCATAAACACAGCGGCACGCTTTTTCACCACCTAATGGTGACTCCAGATATAACATAGAGCTCAGTGGTTTGATCCCGGCTGATTGCTATAATATTTTTTCACGAGCGGTCACTCAAGCGCTCCGTAAAAAACGTATACATTAGCTCGGCAGAGGCAACGTATATATTAGTTGCTAATAGTTGTTAGTTGTTAGCTATTAATTGTCTGTGCCACTGGCTTGCCCATGTGCCTAATGCAGTAATCAATGCTAATGCCGTTACGGCACCTTGTTGTCTGTAGATTGACGCACAGGCCTATTGGCACATGGCGATGAGCAGTTTAGTTTTTTAATTGCACTCAGTTAGTTATTAGTTCCAAATTTCATCTCAAAACATACGCTTGACCAGCATCACATGTTACTCCGACGTCGTACTAACCCAATAATGACGTCCTTCCGCACTGAATATGCTATATAATTGGTGAATCACATATGAATCTGAACTGAAATTACCTCAGAATTATGTTTTTCTTATGAAGCCACGTTCGATTTAACGGAAGAGTAAATATACATGGTTGTAGCATATATAGCGAAGGAAAACCCCCTCCCTAGGTTCGTGATCGAACTCCTAAGAGAGATCCTTACCCGAATAAAGCCGATATTAAAAAAATGCTATGATGTCAGTTACTCAGGAAATGTTGTTGAAACCTAGGAATACCACACATCGCTTGTAAACTTTACAATATATCACAGGCGCACACGTCAAGGTGTATCAAGTTATTTGTGTAATATAGCCACAAGAAACCTAAGGATGTATTTTTTTTTACTGAAAATAAAATATTATATTCTACGATTAAGCCTATTGGTTTTAATATTATTCTAAATTTTTATCAGGGAAAACGTTGTGGATACCTGGAATATACAAGTAATATAACAACTTTTGTTAGGAAGAAAGTATATAGGAATTAGACCTACCTCACACTCTATCAGGATGTTCCTAAACCCAGTCCTGAGGAGGTTCCTGTCCTCTGGTCTGATCCTGAGGACTCGCCGCGCCTCCTCGGCTGCCTTGGCATCCAGCGTCTCCATGATCATCGCCAGACTCGCAGACAGGCCGAAGGGAGCGAACACCAGGTTTTCTCGACCGGGAAATAAGGCCTGTCAAACACTAATTGTATAAATCTTTTGCCAATGGTTTATTTCAGTTTTTAGTCGTAAATGTTTGTTTTAATGCCATCATGGCGTAGCGTCGTCACGTCGAGTCGGGAGGGGGGGGTGGAGTTTCCTCCAACTTCCAAGAAGTTCTTGTCACGTGCTGTCACGTGCAATTGCAGTGTCTGCAATCACGTGGTCCGGTCATCACTTGCCCGTAATCACGTTGTATTTTTGTCGTGTGCAACCGATTTGTAGTTGTTACATTGCCATTATCTGGCTTACGGCTCATATTAGGTTAGCGATCCGATCATCGTATACGGCCAATAATATGCGATCCTGACGCCATTAACGGGCGACATTTTTTCGATTACAAGAGTCCAGGTGATCGGAAACGTAAATCGTTAGGTATACTATCTCTATTTTCACAATTACCACAATAGAGTCTGTAACTGACCAGGTACCCATTGCTGTGCTCTGTCATTTTTCTGTTCTATTATGCAAATGTAATAAATATAATATCACGTCTCAAAATAAATAATCCCTGTGACATAGCTTATACTGTTCACCATTTCGTAAACAATATTAATACAGTATGATAGTAACGTAATAGTTGTTCCTCACAATTATGTTTGATTTATTTGTATGTAACACGAGTAAGTGAACGATTGTGTAAAACGGACCGTTCTTTTGATTGGTTTACGGTAAGTAGCTCTAGATCATTGGATATATATACCCCCTTAGCAGCAAACCTGCGTACTCAGCGAATTTCCCATGCATATTTATACATCTTAATACCACATAAAGCCACACATGCCAAGTTTCATCAATATACATTCATAAACGATTTATGACATTTTAATTATTCTTCATAAGAATAACATGGCGGCTGAGTATGCAGGTTTGCTGAAGCAAGGAACAACAAAAATTGGGGGTTATACAAATATCAATATAACTCAACTAGGTAAAGCCACATAGGGTACCAAATTTCATTAATTTATGTTCATAATTATGTTCATACTTATTCTCCATAAGAATAACATGGGGCTGAGTACGCAGGTTTGTTGCTACGGGAACTATCAGCCAAAAAATATTTTTTAGTACAAATGTCAATCAAATATCAATAGACCACAATGATATGAAGCAATATACCAAGTTTCATCAGGATAAGTTGATAAATAAGCGAGATATACAATTTTTCTTATTCTCCATAAGAATAACATTGGACAACGTACTGTGTTTAGCACTTTCAATATCTCTGTAACCATTTCACGTAGAGCAATGATCAAAATACCAAATTATGCGTCTTTCTAAGCTGATTCCAATAGAAAAAACTAAAATTTGACTTTTTCAAAAACTATATGTAAAAAACTCAAAAACCCATTTTTGGGGTACAAAACTCCCCCAAAATACCCCTTAGGATAAGTCGATCTATCTGGTTTTCAAACTTAAAGTCATAAATGCTGCTTTACACGTTTATACCAAATTTTGTCAAAGTCTGATAATTTTTACTAGAGTTATCGTTCTCATGGTCTCTCTCTCTCTCTCTCACACACACACACACACACACACACACACACACACACACACACACACACACACACACACACACACACACACACACACACACACACACACACACACACACACACACACACACACACACACACACACACACACACACACACACACACACTCACACACACACACACACACACACACACATATATATATATATATATATATATATATATATATATATATATATATATATATATATATATATATATATATATATATATATATATACAGTTTTGAACGAATGGCATCTGGGGGTTTTTCAATCCTTAAAACTACCCTTACAACACGGTTAACAAATAAACATTGTTTATAACAGTTTTAAACCCTTAGTAGCAGATTTTCATTTTAATGTTTAAAAATAGAAATGTTCCAGGCTTATTTTACGGGGGCTATTATTAGTGAATTTAAACTTAAGCCCGGGACCACCATAGAAGTTCCTAACGTGACCCCCTGAACACGTTTTGGGGGGTCGTTCAAAATGTTATATATATATACATATACGTATATATATATATATATATATATATATATATATATATATATATATATATATATATATATATATGTGTGTGTGTGTGTGTGTGTGTGTTTGCACTCTAGCGGTCGCATTTTTTGTCCGATTAACTTCAAATTTGGTAGGGACGTTTCTTTCTGTCATCAGTTGGACAAGTTCGTTGGGCAAAACAATCGGACAACTCTAAACCCCTTTTTTGGGGATTAATCTTTAAAATTTCAAGTTTTTGGGCCCAAAAAGGATAAAAAAAGTCCCAGATGTAAAATTAATGCATGTAAAAAGATGGAAATTAGTAAGGCGAAAGTTTTAAGCCCTCTCTCGTCATTCTAGCATAAATATTTACCGAGTTATTAAAGAAAATGTGTTTCGACTAAACACAGACGTAGTCTTATGGGGGTTTTACACTAGAAAAGCCTGTATTCCTTTGTTAGAGTACTTTTATCATTCCCAGCAACTCACGCCTACATTCAAGCCTGCCTGGGCCTTTTTCTAACATTATAATGTGCAAAATTGTATTCCTAGCTCTGCAGGTAAATGAAACCAGGAGCATCAGAACAGCCAAAAAATCACCACCAAAAAATCAATGTTTTCAGATTTCAATAAAAATTGGAATACATATATGTTTTTATACATATTTTGAGTTTTAAAATTGTTTTGTGAAAATTCACTTCCCTCACGGCAGCGTGCTGCGTGCGAACTCGTTTTACAGTATTACAACTTATCCAATATAAAACAAAATCCCCAAATAACCTACCAACAGATAATAATGCACCTGCAAACAAACACTGCAAAATCCATAAATGCGCTCCTACTTCAACCACAGCTACATTTAGAAGGCACGTTTCGATTCATAAAGTTTAACAACAAGATAAAAAAATACACAGTATGCTTATTTAGGTGATTATAATAAGCATATCTAAACCCCATTTCAGTTACGGAGTTTAAAATAACAAACCCTAACGAAGTAATCAAAATAGGGTTGATAAAATGAAGACAAATAAATTTAAAACTTCCCAATTTCATATTGTTTGATAAATAAACAAATCACTAGTAAAAAATAAAAATGCCGTGTAGTACAAATATCCAGTAAGTATTCATTTAAAATTGCGGTATATTCACTTCTTACGACTGTCAAATATGGATTCATTGATTTATAATGAAAAGTTGACTGCGTACCTATTCCTTTCTCACTCGTTGCTCGTAGCCCCGTTAATCATTGTGTCCATTTGAGGGCTTTTGACTCTTCTAAGGGATATTCAGCATTCAGCTTTCAAGGAATCGAAAATTTGTTAGGGTAAAACCTTAAAGAAAACTAAAGGTTTAGAGAATTTCAAGTTATGTCCTTCCTTGGGAACTTGCTCTTGAATGTATGCATTTTTTATATAAACTGACTTACAAATAGGTTTTGAGAGTGTGTTTAAATTATTGTGCCCGTCGCGAGTATGGGTATCGATACTATTAAGACATCTATGGCATTTTGGAGGTCAAAACAGGCTTTAATTATGAACTTGTTTTTAACTATACTGTATTAAAATATGTTTTAAACCGAAGTTTAAAAATTAGTCGAGTTTTATGAAGACGCTTCAATTTTGGCCTAAAACATAAAGTAACAATTCTTTGTCTGAAAATGAGAAAACTTCATTTACAAAATGTTGAAATAGTCGTAAATAACATGTTTGAGGCTACGTCATCATCATACTTATAGATTATGATTTCTACTTTTCAGAAGTCAATGCTTTTCTCTCATTGCATCTAATCTGGTCATTGCATATTGCATCAGTAGAACTGTGTGTTCATACGAGTTAAATCAGTTATTTAATATTTTACTGTTTATTCAACATTTTCGTTCAGGAAATAACAGTAATTTATTTCTTAAGGGTATAATTCAGTAAATACGTAACTTCTTTTAATTCAGCCTTAGTTGTACAGTGTATCCTTACGGCCTAAAAACTCAACGACTTTATGCATTGTTATTCAAAACCAGGTATTCTGGTCCTGTTGTGAGGGGTTTTTATTAACCCCTAAACCACCTCAGAAAACACATAATCAAAACTATATATTTTCACTCAGGACTCTCCCCCCCCCCCCTAAAATGATAGTCATCTATCCGCCTCTTGATAGTATTTACAAACTCCTCACAGCATATGATAAAGTAGCGTAGCAAGAGTAGAGAAAGCAGAGTAGTAGCGGTAGCTGGCGGTGTTTGTACTCCTTTGTTTGCTCCATTATCTTGTTGGGTCATGAATATACTTCCATATTTGGCAAGTACAGAAATGTGGATATTGGTTTGAATCCTGTTTAGAGTTTATATGCTACTATTATTATCAGGCTGGAATGTAAAGCTGTACCTGATGCCTACTGAACCGATTGAGTTGACACTTCGCATGTTGACAAATAAAACACTCCAAGTACACGCGAAAGTGTGTTTTATTACGTCCATATTTCTGATCCAAAAATCAATTAGCCCTTCGACGTTCAAAGTACCAGCGTTAATCTTGTGGATATTTACTTTGATTAGATCAAGTTACTACTTTAATCAGCTTGTTTGAGATAAGCCAGTAGATTTTCCTCAGAATGCAGCACAAAAATGTTGTAAAGTCGGGTACTACTGCAGCTAGTCAGAAACATCAATGAGCTAATTTTCTGGTGGCAGCGTGAAACAACAAGTTTTTTGAGTGTTGTTAAAATAATTCAGACTGTGTTAAAGGTTAGTCCTCGATCTAACTTCCTGGGTAAAATATAGTGTATACGGATATAAAACTTCCAATTTGGATCAGAGTATGAGTTCATAGAAAATTAAAATTCACAACCTAAATAGGTTATATGTTACATCCGAGATTTCATTGCCTCCTGCTTGCTACTGCAGCAAATTAACGGGAAACAAAAACAATATCATCGTTTATACTGTATTCTAGCTACGACAAAGAACGTATGAATCTTGAAACTGGTAGAAATCTCACCACTTGCTAATGAGTAATGAGCTGAATATATGATTTCTATAATGGTATTTTTGCATTAATTTGTTACACTAATACTCCCCCAACGCGTAATACGGACAAAATCAAAATACTTTGTCTGAAATGCAGGTAAGCAATGATGTAGCCTACGTATAAGAACCATATTTTTCTCAACAACAGTGGTAATGATTTACGTTCAGCTTGACCTAGGTAGAGAAGTTTGGCTTAGCTTTACTCATTTGGCTTCCAAAAAGAGTAAAGTTAGAGGTGAAGGTCGAAGTATCATGTAACTCAGAGAGATTACGCAAGTAACAACAATCCAGTAGTTGTTAAATGGATGAGATCGACCGGCGACAGAGTCGGCCTAAGTCCTAAGTGCTACATCTACACGACCCAATGATCAGATCCACTTTGTCGTTCATTTAAAAAGAAACAACGTGTAAAATGATGGTGGTAAAGTCCCGCCTTTAATAACCAAGTAATTGATTTGTTAGATGCAAACCTAATTAGTATAACTTATTTCGTCTCTTTTAAAAACATTTTTAAGTTTTTAAAACCCCATACAAAGTAACCAAACTAAATTGTAAAACCAGAGTTAATTTATCTATGAAACACTCTTTTCTACAAGCATTCTGCAAAACAAGAACTCAAATCATTAAAAATGTCATGGTTGTCAGATTTAATTTAAGGAAAACAGAAAATGGGGTCGTAAGAGAAGGTTCATTGAGCAATAAAAATCGTAAAAAATATTACGAATGTATTAAAACCCTCCATGATTGCGGCCTTGGCTTAACAAATACATCCGCTATGCATCAGACATCAGGGCCGCCGCCTTGTTTTGCATTTGCGATATCGCAGACTCTCTCTCTGGGACTCTGGGACTTCACTCCCTTTAACAAGGAAATGCTGTTAGTGTTTTAGAACTAAACAACCCTAATGCTTTAATGCTATTAATCTATAGGAAATCAATCGCAGTAACCTGGACCTGTAAATTGTAATTTGCCACTGTAAATAGAGATTGTGATAATTTACGACCTTATCGTGGTTACTGGTATTACAAATTAAATGTAGGCTATCCGAAGTGTAAGTAAGTAACTTAATTTAGTGTAAAGTTTAAGTGCATGGGGTAAGAAAGTTACCTACAGCATGGGCATAAATACGAGTAACACTACAGTAAGAGTTTATAGATCTGCGAACGTCCTTTTGAAATGATATGACTTTATAAGTTACGTGAGGTTATTGACTTCGATTTCGTTTTGTTGTCAGACCCTTATAAATTATAGTTAAATAAACATTCATGATCGGGGTCTAGGGTGAATTGTGGTGCCAGGTTGCCGTTTATTACTCCACTATAGTTACGTACGTCTAGATGCTCCACTGGTATATCAACAATCAAAAATTAACTACCACAGTTTTTTTGGTTAAACTATTTTCGATAGTAATTTATTGCTTCTGGTCTATTCTGATCGTTTGTTCCTTCACCAACCACCCAATTGTTGTGATAACTTCGGAGGGCGTCTTTCATTAGCCGCAGTTATTATAGCTATTTGAGACAGGGTTCAAAATGCTACAAATCGTATGGCAGGTACGTGGTGCTTTCCGTTGCTGAAACAGTTCTTAACCAGAGGGCGCACTACAATATATTGAGAAGTTAAGTAAACGATCAATTAGGACGAGCGAAAGGGTACATGCGAGATTTTCCATTTGTCTTTGTCTACTAATATTATCATCGATTTTCCATGGACATGGTTATGGTTATACCAAAATCTGTTTCCAAATATCGCAGGTTCATTCATTTTGGTTTTTAAATAGAGCGTTCGCTCGGACTACACCCATCATTCATTCATTTTCGCCAAAATACGCCCTAGTTGCGTCGGCGTCTTAGACAGTATGGTTTAGTAATTTAGTGGACTTCCGGAATTGTCTTGGCTTCCTGATTTGTCTGATGACACTGGTTGTGTATCGTATGTATTCTTGAACGAAGTGACTACGTGCACGTCCAATGTAAGGGAAAATTCACTTCCCTACCGCTTAGGTTAGGTTAGGTTACGTTACGTTACGTTAGATAAGGTTAGGTTAGGTTACGTTAGGTTAGGAGGTTTTCTGGCTCTCAGTTTGTTTTAAAAATCACAGGAAAAGTAACGTACGGTGCATAATTTGGATCGGACGTGAACAGTAGCGGTTCACGTCGGACGTGTACGTAGCCTCTGCCTATTATATACCTCAATGTCTCAATGTGTTCTAGATGTGGACTTGTTTACCTGAAACAGCTTGGGTACGAAGCTGTTGCTAAATGCCGCCGCCAGAGGCACTCCTTCCGTGTCCAAGATGGCGCACAGCGTCTGCGGCGCCAGGGCGACCAACAATAGTAGCCCTGCAATCAAAATATGAACTGGTTCGTACATACATAAATACCAACATAAAACATATCATACAAACATATATATAAACATGTAATTTAAGAACAGCTTAATAAAGTGTAAAGTTTTTCTTTGCCCTTCTGAACAAGAGACTTAAAAGAAGACAGTTTTTTAGAAGGATACATTTTACATATACTGTATTTGAGTTCCGCTCTTATCTGTCATAGGAAACTATACTTTTTAATTTTCAACCACCCTTTGAAATTTGCACCCTATCTTAAACTAACAATAACAAATCAAATAAAGGTATGAAACGTAATGTTCGCGCTTTGTTAAAATAATATAAAACAATGGGAAACGTGATTTATTGTGGTCTTATGAACCCAATTATCAAAAGCTTCATACTTATTCTGATTTGAAACATTAACTTTTGTCGGGAAGCCCGAAGTGGTTTAAGGAGCCCCCATAGTCCAAAAACTGGCCCACAATAACCAGAAAATTGTACCACTGGATTTTTTTTTCAACTTTACTAACTTCTGAGTCTCAACACTCCTCCCCTATAACAACCTAGTCGTCATAATCCGGCAATCCGACCCCCACGATGGATATCAACTTTAGGGATTTGCTCATATAACGAAAGGGCTTCTAGAATAATTTATGTATAGTTTCATTAAGTTACTGATTATCTAATTTATTTCTGTTCTTCTCCTTTTTGCAAAATCTTTTTTAGCGTTTTTTTACGACTGCAAGTTTATATATATAAAAATATCTATCAATAATATTTAAGATAATCCCCTTGGTTCTTGTGAAATAATCTCACCGTTATTTGCAATCCCTGTTTTCATATTATGTAATTTTGGACGGCCCTGGGATTATTACTGGTACGTAATTAGATGTTGAATCCCAACCCGTTATTTACTGTGGATAGCACGGAGTAGAATGTGTTATTTGATCTATTACGATCTGGTTCGCCAATACGGGTAATATATATATTGTATTTAGTTTGCGTGCAAAATAAATTACCTTACAACAAATTCGGAATGTGGGTTACTCAGTTGACGATTCGTAATCCTCTCACCTACACTAACAACTCACTCGCTGCTCTTAAACTCTCGATTACCTCAATAATAGCTATATCAACTTATCCTATCGCAGCTACAAATACCGTGTACCGTTCATCTACTAGACATTAATATTAGCGATAAAACGTACGATTCAGTTGTTTTCTTGGTTTAATTACTTAGTTAATTAGTTACTGAGAGTCGAGTTCGGCAATAGAAAATACATTTGAAGGTAAATATTGACTATAAATATTAATGGTAAACCGAAATGCTTACATTACTGTACCGCACGTGTCATGATAATGTAAAACTGAACATGTTTAATACAGTGTAAAAAATACGTATGAGAAATATTTTAAATTGTAAAATTGTAATAGTTATTTGTGTATTAAGGGAGTAAAGTGCAACTTTGTCCCCTTGAGGGAAATTGTTGGCACCCGAAGCCGCGTAGGCGAGGGCGACAATTTTTCCGATGGAGACAATGTACTTTACTCCCGTAATACACACATTTTCCCACACCCAAAAATCCACAAGTATCGATAAGTATTTACAATCACAATCGCTGTCCATATTGGTTGCGTAAAATAGCTAACCTCGGAACTCGGAATGTTAATTGCGAACTGGAGCGAAATATCAATCAGCTGATCCGATCCGTTATAGCCAACGAGGTATATTTATTCTAACTAGTTGCAGCGTTAATTATTGCAGCGAAATATCAGCTGGTTCTGTCTCCCTCTCCGGCGGTAGACAAAGTAGCACTTTACTCATTCATTACAAGGGGTAAAATTCGACTTTACACAGTAGGTGGGGAATAGTATATTTCGCACCAAGGGCCGAAAGTGGGGTTTTGCTGGCCCGAGATCGTGTTTTATGACCGAGACGAAGTCGAGGTCATAAATCGTTCGAGGGCTATGCAAAACTCTTTCGGCAGAGGTGTGAACGCTATTTTTCACCATACTACAATTATTAACGGGTTAAATATGATCGGTCATAAAACACGAGCGGCCTCATGCAATATCGGACTAAACACAGTTAACCAATAAAAATACCCCCGTCGCAGCAAACCTGCATACTCAGCGAATTTCCAATGGAGATATAAATTTCTTAATACTACATAAAGCCACTTAATAAGTTTCATAAACATATATTCACAAATAAGCGATACATACAATTTTAATTATTCTCCATAAGAATAACATTGGGGCTGAGTACCCAGGCTTGCTGCAACAAGGAACACAAAAAATCGGTTGTTATGCTAATATTAATATAACTCAACTAGGTGAAGTCGTATACCAGTTTTTAATCATTTATGTTCATAATTAAGGGAGACAGAGTATTTAATTATTCCCCATAAGAATAACATGGGGGCTGAGTACACAGGTTGGCTGCTACAGGAGTCTTTGGCAAAAACTTTTTTTGAGCAAATATCAATAGACCACAACGAGATGAAGACGTTTAGTTTTCCACAACGAGATACCAAGTTTCGTCAGTATACTTTCATACATAAGCGAGATATAAAATTGTTCTTTTCCTCCATAAGAATAACATTAGACAACGTACTGTGTTTAGTGCTTTCAATATATCGGTAACCAATTGACGTAGAGGAATGATCAAAATACCAAATTGTGTGTTTTTTTAAGCTGAATCCAATGGTAAAATCTAAAATTTGACTATTTCAAAAATGATATATAAAAATTCAAAAAACCCATTTTTGGGGTACAAAACCCCCTCAAAATACCCCTTCGGATAGAGCGATCTGGCTGGTTTTCGAACTTAGTCATAAATGTTGCTTTACACGTTTATACCAAATTTCATCAAAATCGGATTATTTTTACGAGAGTTATCGTGCTCACGGACACACACACACACACACACACACACACACACACACACACACACACACACACACACACACATATATATATATACAGTTTCGAACAAATGGTGTTTTTGGGGTCTGGGGACCTCAAAACGAAAAGTTATCATGGTCCCGGGCCTAGGTCTTACCATGCCGACTACGGTAATAGCTTCTTCCCTATAGGGGAAATTCGCTAAAATCATCAATAGCACAATGTTTTGAATTTTATTGTAATTTGTTCCAGTGTTTCAACCAAAGAACACAAAATAGTATGCACGTAGTAACATCGTGTATGCTTGAAAATATGTTGGCAACACTGGCTAAATAGAGCAGCTGATTTTCGGCCCTTGGGCGGAAAAACTCTACTTTCGGTATTCAAATGACGTTCCGAAAACAGGTGATTACAGCGTAGTATGGTGAAAAACTTATTTATGTGTCATATTTTTTCTAATATACAAGGGTCATTGCAATAAGTCATACGGTTTAATCTGGCAATTTCGTAGTAAGTAAATATTTCAGTCATCCCTCTCAGGGATTATTCTTCATGATATCTACTGTACAAGTATATATTAACTCCTCTATAACTCTAAATACAGTGTGACCGCGAGAGTATGGCACAAATGCAGGAGTTCAAAAGCAGGAACTTAATGTACAATTATAAAATAGCTTCTTTTTCCGACTGTCTTCCTGTATGTGAATTTTAATCAAAACAACATATCTTAGGAACCACTTAAAATACTGACTCGAAACTTTGCAGGAGTATATTTATTCCAGTTTCGGGCTAAATTGTTATTGAATTTGGCGTTTATAGTTTTAACCGGTTGAACATTGCGGCCATTGTTTTAAGCTTAATATCTTAAACACGTCAATATTTTTAGCAATTGAAACTACTATATGAAACTATGTGAAATTTTAAACAAAGAAAATTATATAAATATTTTAAAGACCACTCTTTATTATTTGCAGCTTATTTGCAGCTGAGCAATTACAATTTGTACGAGTACAACCGTGACAATTTACATGGAATTGGCTTAAAAAAATGAAATGGCCACCATTTTGAAACGGTTAGTGCTAGAAACGCAAAAATCAATGCTATATTAGCATTCAACTAGAATAATATACGTACCACCGTTCAGCGCAGGGCGGCTCTTAGGGTTGCCTGTGCGTATCGCACTGTGTCTGGACTGGCTGTAATGGTTGTGGCTGGAGTGTTTCCCCTTGATCTGCTCGCCGCTGAGAGGCAGAACATCTTTCACCGTGCTCCTGATCTCGGAAGAGACCAAGCTGCTGTGGAAGCCAGACTCGAAACTCTGCGAGTTTGGCAAGAGCGTTGGAACGGTGGACTGGAAGGGCGATGGACGTTTCGTCTCATCAGAGACATAAGCCCGTGGTTGAGCCGTGCATTTGGGGAAATTGACTTTTTCTTGTGTCAATTCCTGACGGGCCACGGGTACTTCAGGGAATACCTTTTCCGCATGGGGAAGGTGAGGTCACCTCAGTGTAGTTACTGCCCGGAGGAGGTGGATAATGCTCATCATACTTTCTTCCGGTGCAGTCGTTTCGCTGAAGACAGGAGGAGGCTCGTCTCTGCTGTCGGCGATCTGTCCCCGGACGTCGTGGTGGGGGCGATGCTTCGAAATGAAGACTCCTGGAGAGCGGCTGCGCTCTTCGTGCAATCCGTTCTTCGGGGAAAGCGAGACGAGGGATGCTTAGGTGACCTCTAAGTTTCCCGAAACGGTGACGTGACCCGTCTGGGCGCAAGACACGCGGGCCAGTGCCGAAGTTGTCCGATAAGGGTTCCGGCCTGGTTTTTCCCCCGCGGCTCCGTAGGAGGTTTAGTGGGTATACCTCGTAAGAGGGAGTCCCACACTGTTCCTTTGGGTTCGCGCATTAAGCGTTCCTCCTACGTAAAAAAAAAAAAAAAAAAAAAATATACGTACCACATTTCGAGTCAGCACTTCAAGTGGTTCCGAAGATATCTACATCATATTTTTAAAAAATCCTGCTTTTTGTTCACTCACTTCCTGAAGTTAATACTTAACTAATTTTGATGATTCTTTTTTTTATTTAAAAGATAATTCACTGTTCTAATAATTCAGATTTCTAATAGATAATTAATACCCCCGTCGCAGCAAACCTGCAAACTCAGCGAATTTCCAATGAATTATAACATGACACATTAAGCCACTTAACAAGATTCATAGGAAATATATTCACAAACATTCGATATTTAAAATATTAATTATTCTCCATAAGAATAACATTGGGGATGAGTACGCAGGTTTGCTGCAACAAGGAACACAAAATAATGGGTTTTATGCAAATATCAATAGAACTCAGCTAAGTGAAGTCACATACCAAGTTTCATCCATATACATTCATAAATAAGCGATATATAACATTTTAATTATTTTCCATAAGAATAACATGGGGACCGAGTACCTAGGTTTGCAGCTATGGGAACCATATGCGAAAATTTTTTTGTACAAACAACAATAAACCACAACCAGATGAAACCATATACCAAATTTCGTCAGTTTATTTTCATAAATAAGCGAGATATACAATTTTTCTTTTTCTCCATAAGAATAACATTAGACAACGTACTGTGTTTAGCACTTTCAATATCTCAGTAACCAATTGACGTAGAGCAATGATCAAGATACCAAATTGTTTGTTTTTTTTATGCTGAATTCAATGGTGAAAATTCAAATTTGATTTTAATAAAAGTTACATGTGAAAACCCCAAAAAATCCATTTTTGGGGTACAAACCCCCCCAAAACCCCCCTTTGGATGGTGCGATTCATCTGGTTTTCGAAATCGTTCAAATAAATGGTACTTTACACGCTTGTACCAAATTTCATTAAGATCGGACCTTTTTTACGAGAGTTATCGTGCTTAAGGACACACACACACACACACACACACACACACACATATATATATATATATATATATATATATATATATATATATATATAAATTTGACATCTGGGGACCTCAAAATGAAAAGTTATCATGGTCTCAGGCTTAAGTCTTATCATGAGACCTACGGTAATAGCTTCTTCCGTATAGGGGAAATTCGCTAAAAGTTATAATTCACTGTCGAGCCATAATTTCAATTTAGGCCCCAGGGCTCTGCCCCACGGGACTTCCACGTTTCCAAGTTTTTCATATGGAGGAGAGATCTATTTGGTTTATGTCACACGTGTTTTTTTCAATTCAATAAACAGCTGTTATAATGATTACATCTGCAAAATATTGCGGGGAGTATTAATTAAAAATCCTGAATTCGTGCCTAGTATCGCGGGACACCCTGCATAGTACACATTAAAACAAAAGAATAGCAAGTGAGTGTTATTTTGCAATCTTTTCCTTCTGTGTGAACCTGTCCGAGTTCACTCTCAAACGATGGGAGCACCGCCATTGAGAAACAATTGCTAGTTTCCCTTTAGCAATAATTAATTTGCCTAATTGACGAAGGATCCCAACACTTTCACTGCACTGCACAACCTGCATGACCTTCGCAGCATGTCGCTCACTACCCCAGTACTGTTTACTGATATACGAGTACCAGAGGACCAAGAAATATCTAATATCTGTTAATAAATTGATGCAACAGTAGTGTTTCACCCTAGCCCCTCTACTTGGAAAAAAATAATCAATTATTTACTCTCAAAGTATTCTCTAAAGCGAATTCACACTAAACCAGTCGCTGTTCTTCACGTGACAAGAAAATAAATGTTGTTTATTTGATTTTAAACTATAATTTTACATTCTAAATTAGGTTTTTACAGAATCAGGACGGTCCGTAACAAAATGTAATTACCAGGCCAGGAATTAAATCACGATTTATAGATCGCGAAGAAGAATATTAGAATATTTCTAAATGTTTGTAAAAAGTAATTTTGATCAATGTCTTTAAATAAAACTTGATTTATTGCTATATACGATTTTATACGTTTTTGTATTTTCTGTGTGAGTTGCCGTTTGCTAATAAACCGATTTCACCGTTTGGTTATTAATTACCTCTTATTTTGGACAGTACAAAATTAAATTAAAAAGTCGTCTTTAAATCCCAAGGTGCCGTATGCAATTTCAAAGAAAATAATGTAATAGTGTGTTGAGGAAGAAAGCAAGAACATTGAACATTTTAAAAGTCTTCAACGTTTAAAATATAAGTAGCCTACAAATAACTGGAGCCGCACGAATTTACAAACTGGATTTAACATCATCATCGTTGGACATAGTTTTATGTATTTACTGTCGAAAATGTATTCATTCATTACATTTATAGTTAGTACCTACCACTAAAAATTACAGTCATCATGCATATAATTATTTTTATGCGGGAATCAAAAATCAGTTTAAAATTTACATTGATTAGGCCTAAGATAATTTATTGTTAGTTCAAACAAAAAAACTACAACATATAGTTTTTTAAGATAAATGGTATAAAATAACAAGCAAAACTTACAACTTAAATATAACTAATTTCAAGGCAAAAAGTGCTGATCAAGTTGTGCTGATACTATAAGTGAATATTGACAATGTAGAGTGTAGAGCTCATTGACAAGAAGATAATTGATGTAAAAGGAAAGTGAACTTCAAAAGCAATTTGTAACAGCAATTAAATGATTCAACAGGGTGAGTAACCGAATAGAAATAGGTTCAAAATGTTTGGACCGCTATTGTTAAACAGTGATTACATTCCCGAACGATCGTATAGCGGCGCCCACGCGTTTGGAAATAACTTCATTAGTCAATGAGCTGAACTGAAATTGTATTGATGTGTTTTACAAATTATTTAATCTCTAGCATAGCCTAAACTATCAAGAAAAATTTGTCAATTATATGAGGTATTGTTCAATATTGTTAATAAAAATTCGTTAATATTTATTATTGTTTTTTGGAACTGTATTCAAGCTTTATGTTTTATTTGTTACTTTAGTAAAACAAAATAAGCAAATACGTATTCATCTCAGTATTCTTTATACAACCTTCTAAATTCTACCTTCCCTCTGGACAACCTGACAAAAACAGCTGAACGGCTATCAGCTGATTATCTCGTGTTAAAAATCTTTATACAGCAAATCAGGAAGGCCGTGGGGACGACACAGAGCAAACAACAATGATGTCGGAGAGACAGAGAGAACAGAAAGTGAAAGTTACCTGGTAGCATGTCTGAAGCACCCTTGGCAGCGGTAACACAGATACTGCAGCAGCGAGAGTGCTCTTTGTAGGTCACTCCGTCACTCAACCGGTTACATACAGGTGGCGCCGAACTTCGATGACGTGACATTGTGACATAATGCATGCAAGGACAACGGTTCCTTCTCAGTTGGCGCTAACTGTATTGGAACGGAACGGTTGATAAGGTCTCCGGTTGTCCCGGCGAGTTGGTGATAACGGTTCGTTTGGATGGGGGGAATGAAATGTAAATTGATTATGGATAAGCTTGAACACATAAGGAATTATTGGATATGTTTTATCACATAAGGTGTTGCTGAATGTGTCTTATCATATAGGCGTTATTGGAGAATGGGTCGGTAAAATGTGTTGTGTTTTTGAAATCTTAATGAAATGTTCCGTTCAAACACAATGGACAAATGCACCTTAGCCCAAAGCAATTAATTCAGGTAGGTATTACCACGGTCGGACGCAGAACTACTATTGCCTATTGGGGCTGTTGGGAGTTGTTGTCATTAACAACAAATGATACGAACTTTCTTTTACAACAAGTAGATCATCTCTATTTGCCAATTTTCAAAATAAATATAGCTTTGAAAAGTAAACTATGACATAAATATAAAGACTAATATGAAATACCTTATAATATGATTTCACTTTGGTTTGTTGCCACATCCTATAAACAAGAATAGAAACGTAAATCATCATTTATAAATACATAAATTCTGAATATTATATCTGAAACCTTCTGAACCTACAAAAGAAGTAGGATTCCAGTAACATATGATTGGGACGGATCGTCAGCCTGGCGGATGGACCCGGTGTCGTCTAGGAAGCGTTATATAGGGTGGGAGCTACTAAAAACATAATCCGCGGCAGGTAAACTGGCCAACTAAGCAATTTTCGAAGTAAACGGACAAACTATGTTACATTCGTAAATAATGGCTGCGTGTATTTGTTATGGATGGTAATTTAAATTGTATATTACACTTAACTATAAGAATAACAAGCTGTAAAATAATACAGATATTTTTATCTGGAAGAGACAATTTTTAAGAGATTGGCATCCTCTCGTTTTACTTTGCTCGTCTACATAGACAGGCCAATGCGTTTGGAACGTATCAAGCAAAACAAGGAGCGAACCCATGCTGTTGCTGTACAAAAGTTAGACAGTGCTGATCAAAGTCACATGTGTGGACTTTACGATTGAAATCCACGTCAGGGCTTCCGCCGCGCCTCTGTTCCGGGGTCCCGCCTCGACCACTATGCTTACGAACATAAGTTCCAGTAAAGCTATTTAAAGGGTGTTTCAAATAACTATAACGGTAATCATTTTGTATTTAGAACTTGAAGTTCTAAAATTCTTGAATTAAATATTTCAACCCCGAGTCGGCAAATGCGCGTAAAACCCCCAAGCTATATTAACAACCATATTGAAACCCCTTACTAGTTGATGGGCTAACGGCTATTGCAAGTGTCATGATGGCTGAGCCGAGGAAGCCGTAGGACGGTGTAGGCGTGGACGAGACACCGTTAAGTAACTAGTAACCGTGCCTCAGTTTACATGTCGACCTTGTAACATGCGATGGACATTGGCCAACCGACGCGACGCTGACAAACAACGCCAAACACCGTGCAAATAAGACACCCGAGTGTCGAATTTTATCCATAAATAGTATGTTGTTTTTGTACTCGTAGTAAAACAGGTTAAGTTTATATAGTTTAGGGGCTTTGTGAATAAATTCATCATTTAATTGAATGCCATCAAGTTATCTTATCTTACAGACTTACAAATGATGTACTTTGTCAATAATTAACTTGACATAGTATATTATTTGTCTTGCGTTTGCTTAGGACGAACGCAAGGTCATCTCAAACGTATCTCATTACAAGTACTAAGTAATAGTTTTAGCGAATTTCCCAGTAGGGAAGAAGCTATTACCGTAGATGCCAAAAACTCGCATCTACGGTAATAGCTTCTTGTTATTCGTTCAAATTGTTATATGTGCCCTAAGGCACGATAACTTTCGTAAAAAAGCTCAATCTTGATGCAATTTGGTACAAACGCGGGAAGCAGCACCTATTTTCATGAGTTCGAAAACCAGCCAGATTCCAATATCCAAAAGGGGTTTGGGAGGTTCGTATCCCATTTTTTTGTTCTTTTTAGGGGGGTTTTTGCATAGAAATTTTTTAAATCAAATTTTGCATCAATCATTTAAGCTTAAAAGAGAAATAATTGAGTAATTTGAATTATTGTTCTACGACAACCGGTAACTGAGATATTGAAAGTGCTAACACAGTCACAGTACGTTGTTCAATGTTAATATTACAGAAAAACAATGCAATTGTAGATCTCGCTTTATATGAACATATATTTATGAACTTTGGTATGTGGCTTCACCTGGTTGTAGTATATTGATATTTGCATACAAATCCCATTTTCCGGTGGTTCCCGTGGCAGCAAACCGGCTTACTAATTTATAATGTTCTTGGCAAGTACACAATTGTGTATCTTTCTTTTAAATGAACGTAAATTTACAAATTTTGTTATGTTGCTTCTTCTGGTTTTTTTCCATTGGTATTTTCTTAAAAACCCCATTTTTGTCGTCCCCGCTGCAGCAACCTGCGCACTTAGTCCTAATTTTATTCTTATGAAGAATAATTCAAACGTCATATATCGTTATTTATGAGTATGTTTTGATCAACTTTGTAAGTGGTTTCATGTAGTGGTGATGAACATATTATATGTGTATTTGAAATTCATTGAGTACGCAGGTTTGCTGTGGTGGAGGTATTATGTAGGTATTTTGCATTTAACCAAAAATATATATTTAAATCTGGAATGTACTTGCTATTACTCTTTAAAATGAACTTACTGCATGAAGATAACTTGGTGGGCAGTAAAATCTACACCAAGGGGGGAGGGGAAAGTCACCCCCACCACGATACTTCCTTTTTCCATTGGACATTGGACAACTCAATTGATTTGTATTTATTGCAATACTTTATTACAGCTTACTTATACACATCATTAAGTTTTACTGATGGTTTCTTGGCTGGCTGGTGTCAAAAACAGTGGCAAGAGTAACTTTCTCCTCAATCCCTTTGTTATTTAGCTGGCCATTAAGTCTTCTCCGTACGGTAAAACAGGCAAATTAAGGATAATATTATCTATATCAAACTTTATTAACTCAAAATTGGCTAAAAGTTCTAAATAGTATAAGGTATAAGATCAATAAAGATTCGATGTCGGTTCTGATTAGGTTATAAATCTTATTTACGTAAATACTTTTTAATATGTAACGGGGATAAAAATTCATCCAGAAAACCGTTATTGAAATTGAATTGTATATATGGCTTTCTGTTTGAAAAATATGTACAATAGTACTCCAGATGAAATTACAATATTTTCTTCCGAATGTTTCGTCCAACTGCGGCGAAACCGAACACATTAGAAATTGAAGATGTTTTAATAATAAATACAGTAATACAAATTACCTGCCGTGGGTTCGAATCCCAGTAATCCCAGTCCTGGTATGTACATGTTATAAGTACTGTTTACTCCTCATTCTGTAACGGCTCTCTGTTTGCTTTGCCGGATTCGTTCTACGCACGACTCATGGTTTATGTCTATGTGGACGGGCAAAGTAAGGCAAAAAGAGGCTTTCACCCTCTTAAAAAAAACTTACTGTGATTCGTACTCTTTCGCAGTTTTTTTAAGGCGAAGCTCGAAAGTTTTAGGACATATCAAATTGATACTGTAGACCTACAACTACTAGACTAATGATATAATGTAGCTTACAAATACTATGCTTTCAAAATACGTTCTTTGACATGGAAAAAGAAGGTAAACGGTTAAATTATAAATGGAGGAGGCGAAACATAGAAAAATATTAATTACTTTAATCTTTGCTTTGGAGGAGGCTATATTAGTTTGAGCCAAGAGACACGATCGCATCGGGTTGAAAGTTAAAATACAACGCGAGGCGCCGCGCCGGCCGGCCGTTGCGCTGTCCAGAAGATATGACCATAGCAAAATAAAGCAGGTAAGCAGGTATAGAAGTGTCACGTAATGCTAAAATTTGCTAACACAAAATTGTTAATTCAACCGGCCAGATCATACGAGCAAAACCGGCCAAGCGACGTTGCCTGTCTGTGCACTCCAGCCGGCTGGCCGGCCGGCCCAGCCGGTAGGGAAAAATTCCCTCGCCCTGCTTGGCGCTTGTCGTATTGAGTGCAGTGTTTACGCGCTCTTCGCATTATCTACTTCTCTGGTTAGTTTTCTATTCAATGATGCTAAAGATTTTGCCTCAATGTTAATTTATCGATTTACCAACTTTAAAAATACATTTAAAATCTTCTGAGATACTGGTACGTTTAATGTTGACTGACGATTTCTTTAAACATTTTTTAGTTCGAGGATAGTTTTCGTGTATGGGTTCATCGCGTCAATAATAAGATTAAAAGCTTAAGCTCTCTCTGTATGTTTTATAAACATACCCTGATTTATAAATAAAGGGTTACAGAAAATAGGTAAAATCATAATTTTAAAAGTAAACTATGTTTCACGATTAAATTGTAATACATTTTATAACTGAATTTAATATTTTACAGTAACTTGTTCGTACGTGAAGAGCTAATTTCTTCAGTGAATTTATAGTAAATTTGTATGGCATCGGCTGCTAACATTTCAACATGTTATATACACTCTGCATTTTATGTACAGTATTCTCCTAAAGAACAACATTAAAGGCTGAGTACGCAGATTTGCTGCATCAAGAAATATAAACAATATGTTTTTGTGCAATTATCAATATAACTTAACCAGGTGAAGCTACATACCAAGTTTTATTTTTTATTTATGTTCATAACTAAGGGAGAGATAAAACTTCATTTATTCTCCATAAGAATAATATTAGTGCTGAGTATGCAGGTTTGCTGCTACGGGGACAATAACAAAAATTGTTTATGCAAATATCAATATACCAGTACTAGGTGAAGCCACAGGCCAAGTTTCATCAATATACATTCATAAATAATCGAGATATTAATTTAGAATTATTCTTACGGTACACATTATTTAGATGAAAGATGCATATATTTTTAATAATTTTAATAGTTTTAGCGAATTTCCCCAATAGGGAAGAAGCTATTATCGTAAAATAAAGTTTAATATTGCACTTATTTATGAATATGCTTTGATGAAAGTTGGTAAGTGGTTCATGACGTAGTGAAGTACCATTTGAAATTCTCTGAGTATGCAGGTTTGATGCAACGGGGGTATTTTATTGTTAATCATCATTGCAATTTATGGAATTTAAAAGGTTTAATTTGTCTAATGCAGTTCATGTTTTATCCTTCTGTAATAATAACATTCCAGAAATTTAATAAATACCAGATCAGTTCGAAACGAGATTTGTGCACATCCTCCATTTCCTGTGCATACAACGGGAGAGTGATCTCCACTGCCACACAGCCACACGTTTATCAGATCAGCCTTACCGCCTACCGATGCCGTGGCCGTGGCGGAAGCGACCGAGATTGCTCCCTGCGGGAATTTGGGAATCCCGCACTGCCCGACTTGGCAACAAGGCACCGCTAACTCAGACTTGAACGACGCGACAGCGCCTGCATTTCCATGATACCCGCGTACGCTTTTTCCCTACTTCGTGACACTTCTGTACCTGATTTATTTTTTCCTGATTTATTTTTCTATGATATGACGGTGCAAACATTCACATAGGGGGTCTTTAATTTTATCAGCTATCAAATACAAGCATTTATAAATATGCACCTTGTCCATTCATAGCTGCAATATAATCCAACGGAAATTATCGTGCTGTGTCACGTCATTATTCCACGCCCTACGTCACCTACAAAACGTTATTACGGTACAATAACATATCTGACACCAGCTTTTGTAAAAGAATCGTGTATAAATAAATTTGTATTCAACAGAATAACACTTTCCAACATACGGATTTTAAATAAAGTACAATGATTCAATTTCATATAATACTATTATTAATTAATACTATTAATTGTGTGGGCTTTTGAGGCCAAATAAATGATTCCTTAAAATGTAGAAAGAGTATTCTGCGGTGATACTATTGAAAATAATGTTTTACACCAGCGTTTTCGATAAAACAGTTTACAAATTATTTTTACCCACTGCTGTTTAAACATGTAGAACTACGTATAACTTAACTAGTGCGTCTAGAAAACTGTTTCAACCCTATATATTATTCTAAAATTACAAAAGAGTGTAAGAGATGAGAACAAGTGAAATTTCCTCCGTTTAATTTTTACACCATGCACCTACGCCGATACAACCGCCCGTTTCACAGGTTATTTTTAACCTCGTAACCACTTCCCTGTAACCCTTGTTGGCCTTTGAACCCGACACGGAAGCGCGGTTACTCTCCGATCATCCTCTCGCGTTCGCGATCTGCGCGACCGGGCGTGACGCTCGGTGCGCTAAAGAGCGAACGCGTGAAATGTATTAAAAGTGATCGTCCACCGACGACACAAAGGAAAGTTAACAAGAGCATGAAAGTAGCGTAACCGAGGCTGGGGGGAGGGGGGAGGGGGGAGGGCCGGAGCATGGATGGCTTCCCTGAGTTAGTAGACCGTGCGCGAACATCGAGACCGACAGTAGGCTACTGGGGAGAGGTCTAGTGTTGTGGGGATTCGCGTCATCTTGGAAGGTGAGGAATAACATTTGGCGATGAGTGCTTTGAAAACTATTAAATTCTGATATCAAACTTTGTTTAAGCTTATTTACTTTTTTATTAATCCTACTTATACTGACTCTAGTTTCTGTAAAAATACGATTTAATGTGCAACAAAATTGTTAGACGATTTTTTTTAGCAAAATATACAAATTGAAGTAAAATGAACTAGGAAAATTACATTTTAGTTAATACAACAATATAAATGTCGTTGGTGGTTAAAACAAAGAATTTTGCTAATTTTAGCAAATTTCCTCTTTAAGAAGGAAGCTATTACCGTGGATTGTTGCATCGTGGAATGGTAAAAGTAGAGTATAGCGTACCGTCGGCAGACGTATACATTTTCTGTAGATTCCAGATATAAAACAATTTATTGTTGGAAACTCATTTGTAACTGCACTAAACACATTGGTTCAAATTTTTTACATGTGTTTGTATGGGAAACCAAATTTTCAGCTTTTTGGTGACCATTAACACGATAACGGCCGTATAAAGGTCCGATTTTAATTAAATTTGGCATAGATATCTGAAATAGCATTTCTTTAAATGAGTGAAAACTAGATAGATCACATTATCCGAATGGGGGTTTTAGGGGGTGCTATACCATACCCCATATAATATATGTGTCTTGTGAACGCGATACATTTTGTAAAAGACGTTTGATTTCGATGAAATTTGGAACAAATGTGTAAAGAGCCAATCATAACTTTGAGTTTGAAAACCAGAAAGGTCGGACCATGGCAAGAAGGTTTTATGGGTGTTTAAAATTTTCTAAAAAACAGTTTTTTTTGCATATTTGACTCTCAACATTATAAAAACACATAATTTTGGTTTTGACCATTTTGTAAAGCTTAAAAAACTTATAACTTAGTATTTAAATCATTAACCAAGGTTAATTGGTTGCAGAGAAAATCCAAAACATGTATTCATAAAACTTCTTATGTTTATCTTATGGAAAACAAGTTTTTAGCTTTTCCTCAGTTAGTTTTACCGGAAACTGCACATTTGTTACAGTTAAGCTTGTAATAAAAAAAAACTCAAAAAAAATATTTTGGTGTTTATGATTCTACGTCCAACCGATGCAGAGATATTTAAAGTGCTAAACACAGTACGTTGTTCAATGTTATCCTAATGGAAATTAAATCAAATTTAATATCTAGATTATTTATGAATGTATATTGATAAATATTGGTATGTGGTTTCACCTAGTTGTGGTATATTGATATTTGCACAAACAAATTATATTTTGTTCATTATCCTCGTAGTAGCAAACCTGCATATTATTCCCTAATGTTATTCTTATGGAGAGTAAGTAAAGTTGTATATCTCCCTTAATTATGAAAATAAATTAATACAACTTGGTATGTAAATTCACCTGATTGAGTATTGACAGTTTCATAAAGACAGATTTCTTATCTTCCTTCTTGCAGCAAACCTGCATACACAGCCTTAACGTTATTAAATGGAGAACAAATAATATGCTATATATCACTTATTTATTTATGCATTTTTATGAAACTTGGTAATTGGCTTTATGTGGTAGTGAGAAACATATACATGCATTGGAAATGTGCTAAGTACTCAGGTTTGCTGCGACAGGGGTATTTACATTATCTCTAACAATGCTAATGATTAAAATAATAACAGTAATTACATTTAGCATAGTTATCGTTAAAATTAAAAGTCAATACTTTTTTATAAACTTATTTTTTTCTCATGTTTTTACATATATAAAATCTTATCCTATATCCTATCCTATCCTATCATCTACTCTAATATGAGTAAGGTTTGCTTGCTTGTTTGCGACACTGATCTCAAAAACGGCTCCAACGATTTCCTTCAAATGTTCTAAATAAACTAATTTATGTGATAAAAATAAGTTCTAGACAGGCCTAATCCCCAGGAAAAATCAAATAATGTAAAAAAGCTAAAATGAAAAGTTAAAAAAAATTAACATTGGGCGTTTTATGGAGTTTTAAATCAAAACAAAAGAATTGTAACAGCTGTTCATAATCAACCAGGGAACTATCGAAGTAATACTCATGTTGTTTATGATTATTAACATGTGGTTTCCTGAGAGCAGAGATTAAAATATTTGAGTGAAGATTACATATATAGAGTAGTAAAATAAATCAAAGGGACATTGAGTTATAAATAACAACTTGAGTGACCTTAAAAATGTAGAAAAGAGGCAAATGAGTTGTACAAATCTGATTATCAGTAGGGGGAAGTGGTATAATATTACTCCAAGTCATCTAAACAAACTGACTGGCCGTCCCCCGAGCAAAGCTCACCCCCCAGGTACTCAAATATAAATTTATTATTATTTGTATACTTTTATTTTATTTATCTGTGGGTTTTCTTCAAATTCTGACTTAAATCCATGTGCTTTGCATTTGAATTTATAGTGTAGATAAAAAAAATCAAAACTAGGTTTGAACCAAGCACAAAATTATAAAAAAGTAGGCCTAATCAAGTAAGTAAAAAGTAGTGTTTCCTAATCAAGAAAGCTCAAACAGCATTTTAACCATAATTTATGGTTTCAACAGTTTAACCGATCAACCGACTATTGCTTTGCATTTGCATGAGTGATAAACAGTATAAACTTGATTTATACTATGTTTATAAAGTTAAAATGTGGTTAACGCTACATAACCCCCCGATAAAAGCCATTCAAAACTTTTAATTGAATTGGACACCCCCTCCCCCATCCAAAGTGTAATCTTTGTGTATACAAAGTGACTTTGTAAAGTACCTGTATTGTGTCTTAACTTTATATAAATGGATTTGCAATAATTGTCTATGTCACACCATCAGTAGATTTGGTACAGTTGGAGTACGTGTTTATTTGACTTTTTCTATTAAAAATAGTACCTGGGGCAGAGCTTTGCTCACATTAAATCACATGTATTGGTTCTTTGCCATGTGAGTGTTACTTTTTAACAGCTCACTGGTTCTTTTTAATCAGCTGTTATGATTATTTTGTTATGATTTAAAACTCCGTAAGATGAGCCCAATATGTTGAAATATTCAATTTTCAAATGTTTTCAGTAAAATTTGAGTTTCCCTGTTGGTTAAGGAGTTTGATAATTGATTTATGAGTTCAAAATCTTTTTTGCAAATTTTAAGTAAAATCCTCACTCAGGAATTTGAGATCCATTATGTGTTCAAAAATGTCCATTTTGTGTCCTCTTTTAAAAATTTAGGAGAATTTACAATTTGTCCCTTTAAGATAATTATATTTTAATGAACCCTACAAGGATTTTTTTTCAAGAGCATCATGTAAGGAACTACTAACTGTTTTTTTGTTGATGTTTTAGTTAAAAGAGGCCAAGGTATTAATTTTACACAAATTTCTTTAACATTCATCTTCAGGCTTCCTCCCCTCAGGCCTTCAATGCCTAAGTGAAAAATAATATAGAATAATAAAAACCATTCATCTCTAGAAATTTTTAAGAACTATGAAATAGTAACTTTTTTGTCTATTTTTATTTTTAAAATATTAACCTCATAATTCACAGCAATAAAACATTTTCAAAAGACATAATATCCAATACAAGATAAGGGTACGGGGTACAAGATTTGGGTTGATACAGGGTGCCCCGCAACCATTTGATCAAATTTTACCAGGTTGTTCAGCAGGTAAAAACAAGCATAAAATGCAATATAACACATGTCCTATCTTTTTTCGTTTTCCGTCTGTCGGTATGTATGTGTTTTTAACAAAAACCGTAATATCTTTGAAATGGTTTGAGATAAAACCATACGATTTGGTATGAATACTACTCTAGGTGGTTTATAGATTCCATAACATTTTCATTTTAATACAAATTTCCATTTCAAAAAGGCGGCAATTTCAAATTTTCTAAATATTTTAGTTTTTTCAGATATTTACTTTGAAGATTTGAAACCGCCACCATTTTGAAACGGAAATTTGTGTTAAAATGAAAATTGTATGTAATCTGTAAACTACCTATAGTAGTATTCGTACTAAATTTTATGGTTTTATCACAAAACCATTTCAAAGAATATTACGGTTTTGTAAAAAACACATACAGACTGACAGACAGAAAACGAAAAGAGATAGGACATATATTATATTGCACTTTATGCTTGTTTTTACCTCCTGAACAACCTGGTAAAATTTGATCAAATGGTTGCGGGAGACCCTGTATAATGGACTAAGTTTATTCAAAAATTCATTGACAGGCAGAACCAATCAAAACAGTTATATAAAAATAAAAATAAACACAAAAAATTATACTAATATAATGAAAGTTAAAAATATTCTTAGTTACATATTTATGGAGAATAGTACAGGCGTTAAACAGTTATGAGATAATTAATGTAAGTTATACAACATTAATTTATTACAATATTCATTTTCTTCAACATATTATATGCTGATACAATTTTTCAAAAATTTTCAAGGCAATAAAGTTATTTATTACTGTCATAGTTTGCAAAGTTTGCACACATCACATAGAAAATAATATGAAATGTTAATTTTACATGAAGAATGATAAAAATGTTTCTATTTGTAAATTGATGAATAAGAAAGCTTCATAAATCAAAAAGCATACAATGCATGAATGGTTTTTTTTTCATTCTGCTCTAAAAGGCATAGTATTGGTATAGCTTTTGATATGTTTTTATTGACATTGCAAGCTGTTGTGTGGACGGTTGAACATACAAAGGTGGAGCTCCCTATCTAGCTGTAGTAAAGATTGCAGTTCAAGCAATTAAAAAGGCAAGCCTCATTTTCAAGGTCACTGTAGAAGTGAATTTGATTTTCAGTGTCTACAAAATTAAGCTGTTAGTTAAATTAAAAAAATATTAATATAATTTTTAATATAGACTTGTCTTTAAGATGAATTACATGTGTACCTTAATGTATGAGGATCAGGAAAACCTCTTATCATAGTTTAATAATATTCTACACACTATTGAAGGGGATAAGGGGATTAATGTAACATCAGGCCTTCAGCCTACCTGAATCATGACAGTTGGCAAGACTGCTGTCAGAAAGTGTTAGCATGGTTCCACTTAATTAGTACATTGTTCTGTCTATTTTATCATACTAAGCCGTAATTTGTTACTCTTATGGTTATAAGCCAAATTTAGCTGTTAGTGATTTGGATACTGTAATTTTTAAAGAAGTGGACAATTTAAAAAAAATCATTATGTCCGGCATGAAAGATTTTAACAATTATACTATCTCACGTTCAACTCATTCTTATTCTATGCTCTTATGAAATATTTAATAGTTGTTTTAACACGATAACCACTTTAATTTATTCATTTATTTTTTGATTTATTTGGACTTTACCTATCGCTTCTAGTGTTTAAAACTACACTACGTTTTGGGAGGTAAGGAAACTCCTCCCGTTATCAAGTGAACCCTAGTTACATCTAAATATCAAATTCTTACACAAATCAAAAATACAGTTATTCATTTATTTACATTTAACAATCCTAAAGATTTATGTGTTTTAAATTTAATAGATAAATAATCTTACATTTGCCTTTTCGCGTTGCAGCTCAAAAAAGCAACACTCTCCCCGCAGGATGCAGGAGCTGTACTCCCCCAGTATAGAGGACTTCTCCCCCGGAGGTTCCACCCCCTCGGAGCGCAAGAAGCCGAGATGGTTCTCCACCTGCAGGGAAGAGCCCTTCACTGTGCACAAGTCTGGTGAGAATGTAACTTGCATTGGGTAGTAAACGAGTATGTATTAGGATTGTAACTTACATTTGAGTATGTATCTCAATAGACAGGTACACAAGTATGGTGTATCATGAGGGGAACTCTGCAATTTGATGTTCACAAAGTGTCTGTGTTTTGAAATACATTAATGAGACTCATAAGAGATTTAGGTAAGCTTCCCTATGCAAAGCTGTCATTTAAGTAACAAGTTTTTTCCAGTTTAAGGCCTCAAAATCGTATATTATAGACAAAATAATCTTTATTGTAGTATTTCCTTAAGGGGTAAAAAACATTTTATGAGAAAAGTAACTGTAGTTAAAAGATGTTATATGCTACACCAGCCTCTGATATTGACGAGGGGAAGACCAGAATCAGAGGAGCAATATCAACAATCACTGAGGAGATGTTGGTTAATACTAGGGCAGAAATTGAATTTCGGCTAGATATTCAACGGACTACCAATAGGTCACACCTGGAAGTGTACTGATGTGTATGTGTATATTGTAAATAAACCCCTATTTGTTGAACTTTCTTAAAAATATAAAAGCAAGTATATGTCTAGAGGTTTCAATTGTATTACATATAAAAATCAGTCCAGGAATTTATGGACACTCAGTATTTTAGTGTTGTAGACTGTTAGTTAGTGTTATTTGATTTACAACTCATTATGCTATAAACAATTAATTGTGTGTTAGACATAAATTTGCAGGATTTAATTTTTAAATAAATGGAATTCATCTCGGGGCTTCAAAATTTTGTTGGCAAGCCAAAAAATTAATTACATCATGGACGTTGTTCTTTTTAGAAATTTGTTTATTATGCCTGAAGAGGCTTGGCTACCTGGTAAACAAAGAGAAAATAA
This sequence comes from Allygus modestus, assembly GCA_963675035.1. NCBI lineage: Eukaryota > Metazoa > Arthropoda > Insecta > Hemiptera > Cicadellidae > Allygus > Allygus modestus. Next base: position 67,333,632 of record OY776116.1, read on the forward strand.
GGTTGAAATTAGAGAGATTGCTCTGTAATATGCAGAACAAGCGAAAGTAGGTATCTGCAAAAGACATCTGACTCACTGTAGGCTGTTGTCAATAGACTATTTTAAAATCATGGCTTTTGGAAAAGAACAGAGTCTGTTCCATAACCAGCAATTAACTGTTTCAGGAGAGTGAATATTGAGTTTTGTGTCTTATTTGTTTAATCCAAAATATATTTTTATTGGTCAATATATACGGTATGATTTCGTACAGGGATAACACAACAGAAGTAACATATCTGTACACTGTTAAGACTAATTAATTACAAATTCAAGACAACAGAATTAATTTGTTTTGTTGTTAATTGTCATTAATATACAATTTAAGACTTCAAACCTCATTTTCAGACTAAACACTTCAAATGAAGTTTATAGTGTGGTAAATTTTGTAATCACTAAAAAAATGCCAAATAAAATATTGATAGTGGAATTAAGTTTAATGCTGGCTGGTACAGCAATACCAACCTTAAATTTGTAACTTTTTTGTAAAAGGTAATTTGTAAAAGTTTTTTGTAAAAGGCAACATTTTGTAATATAATTGACATTATTCGTGTCATCTACACAAAACTGTAAATTTTTAGAAATTATGTTAACACTGAATTTCAATTTATAAAAAAATTAAAAATTCTTCCGAATACATTTAATTGAAATGAAATTTTAAATATAAATAATGTATTTATTTATAGTTTTATCAGTAAATCAACTTCAGTTCCATAAGTTGGGATTGTTTTGTAAATGGATCTTTCAACAATCAGCTACAACCGTTGAAATGATGATTCGGTTGTTGGCATTGTTCATTGTTGGCTCTTCTTACTACATCAATGAGAAAGTGATTTCCTATAACACAAGACAACCAGAAAGGATAAAGTTTCACTATTGTATTTCCTAAAACAGAGTCAGACATAGAGCTACTCCACTACTCCATCCCAGACCAACTCAGAAAACAATTGATATTATTTTTATTAAAAATGTAGAAACCTTTGAAGTAATGTAGTTTTATTTGTCCTGCTCATAATTCAGTACACTTCAGTATTCCTGATTTGTTTAGAGGAACATTTTTTTGAAAAGTACTTTAGAACTTTACAATAAATCACAAAAGTGTATTAATGAAGTTGAATCATTGTAATCTTCTGGTTTTTTAGGGCTACTCATTACATTAGCCTTCAACAGATACATAAACAATCCAATTTATCTTCTTTTAGACAGAGCATCAGTTAAATTTAACTTTTTTTACATACAATAGCCACCATGTTTGTTTGTCCTTTGCATACAGTCTATTGACAAATACAAAGGATTTAAAGTTTAAAATCTAACTCATGTTCTGTATCTGTAACTGTTACAGAACACAAACAATATCAGTCTCCCCCAAGCCTCCTAAGTGTAGAAGTTGGGCCTGTTAATTGAATAGTGTTTCAAGCCACAACCTACATTTTAAATTGCTGATTCTGAATTGACGTGAACGAAGTTAGATCTTAATCATTGGAGTTAAGTTAATGATTGGAGCCATCACTATATCACAAAATACAACATAAACAACTGTTTCAAAATTACAGTGACGTGAATCAGTGATGTAAATTAACCTTCAAAGTATAAACGCAACAATCTAATTTGCAATGAAATGTTACAAAGTTTATAAACGAAAAAATATCACCGCTATCACGACCCCAGCAAATAATCGGCTGTTTCAGGAACAAAGCTTGTAGAAATAGAAATCCACAACTGAATACTCCAGGCTCCGCTAACATATGCTAAAATGGCCTAAAAACAAAACTTTAAGCTACCGTAACTCAAATAAGGTTGCTTTTAAAGCAAAACAAATGACATGTGCAGCTTCCCCGACCTCGATTACCCCTAAAAAATATCTTTTCGTAGCTTGGGAGCCATTACAGCTCAAGAAACAGCCGTGGACGGTCGGGCGCACGGAGTCACAGACAAATGCGAATTATAGTATTGATGATTGGAAATTTGCTTTTCATGTAAGTTAAGCACAATTGGAAGAACAGAAGTTTTCCTAGAAACATTAGTCCTACTAAAACATGTTATTATTATTCAAATACTAAGTTATTTAAGTGTAGATGGTACTTTCACATAAAAAGAAATACTCGCCATTTTAAGCTCTGTTGTCGATTTATTAATAAGTTATATTCAGATATATATTAAATTACATTTCGATTTCAATAAATTATAGGTTCAGGCATGATAAATTATTTTTAAATATTCTTTTGTACAGTTTCAGAGGCGTCCATGTATCGTGCCAACAGCAGATTTTCACTGAAAAGTAAGTTTATCTCAAAGTAAAAACTGCATTTGTTTTAGAGGTTATAAAATTTGTTTTATAGTCACTTAAAAAGTAAAATTCAGAGAACAATGAGCAGGTTACAGTATTTTTCACACTTATTGAGATATTGTTATGAGTTGAGAGTAGACTCTCATAATCTCAGAATATACGGACTGTTAGTCAGTCAGTCTAAACCAAGAGGTTTTAAAGTAGTTAGGATTACGGTACTGTAAAACACCAAGTAATTCCTCTGTTCCAACCAGGTGAGAGCATGAGCAGCAAGACGCTGGACTACCTGATGCAGTGTTTCTGGATCTGCTCTACAGGCTGTCACCAATCGACGTGATACCGTAGACGAAGCCATCTCAAGCTTGGAGCTCCAGTCGTGGAAGCTATGAAGCAGTGGTTATAAAACTGTCAATGTCCAACACACCCTTTGAATAAAAAAGGCCTGTACATGATCTTTCACAGGTTGATTTTGCTTTGGAGGCTTTAATGTGGTGAATACCAACTGTTGGACAAAATTAGAGCATCTAATTGACAAAGAATCAAGATTGTTAAAATAAAATGGTATTTTTGATGACTTTATCAGCTAATTAACATTTAACAAATGAATAGTTTTTTGGTTTAAAATTGTACCGGTACTGAAAGGTTTTTCTCAAAGCTTTCAGATACAAAAGAGATTGTGTGGCTGAAAGATAATGGCACTTCTAGCTTGCAAAAACCGTAACCTGCGTAAAGTTTATGATTTAATCGGACAATGCTATGTGGCACTGTGTCAACTATCATGGAATAGAAACAGCTTATCTTTTAGTAAATCTATCAAGGTCGTCAACCTAGGAGGCAGTAATGTCACAAGTGCTCCAGCCTTGTCCTTCAAGTTGTAGGGGGTTTTGGCAGATCCAGAGTGTACCATAACACCAATTTGGAATCCTAATTGTTTAAAATTTGTAATACAGTGGAACTTGGATATTTCTAAACCTTCTTTAATTCAAATTTTTTGCTTGGTCCTTTGGTCCCTGGTACTATATAAACAATATTAAAAAACTTGGGTTATTCAAATTTTTGGATGGTTCGAATTTGTGTACCAGTCCCTTGAGATTCGGATTATCCAAGTTCTACTGCAACTAAATTTAATAAACAAGCTCTTTAAACTCAAACTAATTAATTATGTAAATTTGTTTATATCATCACATTAAAGTTATTATTTGATTGGGACACCAGCTTTTCTATTCTGAACTCGGGGGCCAACTAGAACAAAATAACATGGAGTGTCCCTACTTATCGGGTTATATTGCCACTGTCCTGAACATAAGTGTTATGTTTATTTAGGATGTTTGTTAAGTGGGACATTTAATAAAATAGTTTTCCTAGACTATTTATAATAAATAGTTTATTATACTATTAGTAACATTAAGTGGATAGATGAAGATCTCACAAACATTTTTAGCATTAAGATATTATTTATTAACGTGCACCTTATTTTTGTACTTAGTTAAGCTTATGAATAGTACATCTCTCCTGCATTTCACACTTTTACAATGCAGTTTTTTTACAATTTGTAAGTGGTTTATTATTATTGTCTCTGTGATTGAATGTTTTAATATATGTGTATAACTCTACAAATTTGTTTGTTTTTTGTTAATTAATTTTAATGTGGACTACTATAGTGGATGATGATTTTATAGCCTTCAAAAATGTATAAATTAAACTTGAACCAAAGATGTATTTTACCTAGCTTTAGGCTGATTTCTGAATTCCTATTATTTATTAAAATTATGGTTTACCATTATCAGTGTCAAATTGATTCCCTGCCTTACACTGACATTAAGATTCAAAAATAACCACTAAGGAGAAAAATATTTATTGTATTTTTGAAACTCATAATAGCGATAGATTTGAATTTATTATTGATTTATTTAGACTTAACCTATCGCTTCTAGTGTTTAAAACAACACTACGTTTCGGGAGGTATGGACACTCCTCCCGTTATCAAGTGAACCCTACTTACATCTGAATATCAAGTTCTTAAACCTAACTAACCTACATTTTTTGGGGGGTATTTTTTTTTTCCTTACATTTTAATTAACACAAAACTAACAAATACAGATACAAGAAACAAATACAATACACAACATGTACATACAACAAATGAAAGACCGACAATACATAACCTGTTCTGCATCGCTGCCTCCAAGCTGACAGTAAAGTGGGAAAACCGACCTCTCCCGCCTACTAGCTATCACAACATGCACTTGACTGACTTTTAAACACTAGAAGCAATAGGTAAAGTCCAAATAAATCAATAATAAAATTATTTATTTTAAAATTAATTAACTTACAGTGGATACTGATGTAAGTTAAACATTGCACAATGTCAACATGGAATTAATAAAACAAATACAAGGGTCACTCCCACTTAACAGGGAATAAATATTTTCAATTAAATCTCTAAGAACATATTCCAAAACAATACTATGTTACTATATAAAACATGAAACATAACTCAAAACATTAAATACCGAAAAGAAAACACTTTATGACAACTATTTTTATGATTGTTTTGTTTAACCCTGCAGTGTTTTGTTGCACCAAGTACTCGGCTCTCACGACTTCATAACTACCGTAACTTCAGGTATGTGCATTAGGTGTTAGCTTGTTGTGTCTCTAGTGTAAAAATCGTAAGCCTTTAAGGTCGCTACACACTAGGGCACCCGGTCGCTCATCAACTGGCAATCTGGTTGATGAGCGACCAAATGGCACAAATATCGCCATGTGTGTGGGGGGCATTTCAATCAGATTGAAGGTGATTTATACATTTTGATTGCCAGTATAGCACAGAAAATCACCAGGTGATGAGATTTCTCGAAAAATTAGGGTGTGTAGGGTTCAGCGACTAAGTTGATCAACTAAAGACGGCTTGGGCATGTGCAGTATTACTAAATGTGAACCGTCAAAACAGTGCTATACGTGGTCTCTTGCGAACTGGTGGTTTTTCTCTGTTGTTTGCATTTAGTTGAGTATATTTTTTAGTAGGGATGAGTCGATACCAAAATTTATCGATTCTCGATACCGATACCAGAAAAATTGATTCTCGATACCGATACCATCGATACCTAGGATTTTTCATTACCTTTAAAACTATTGATAAAAACAGTTACCGGTACAAATTTATGTTAGGTAAAGTTCAAATTATTTAGTAGTATTTTATAGTTAATTATCAAACAAATTTTTGAATGAAATTTTGTACATAATTTAATGTTAATTTTACTAATATGCTATAGTAATATAGAAAACAAAAACTATTTATTATAAATTCATAAGGGGAAAAACTTTGATTGTAAGATAATGACTCAAAGAAATAATGTTGGTCAGCCTACTGATTTATTGCTTTCAACCCAACCCCTCCCCTTCCATCCTCTTCCTTTCTTATCTCCAAGGTAAGATTTTTTCTGCCAACCCAAACACTCCCTGGGTCTTTTGTAGCGCGGGTAAACGCCGGGAGTATCTCTTCCCGTGCACTTCGTAGCGCGGGTAAATGGCGGGGGTATCGATAGTATTGGTATCGACATTGAACGAATGAATCTCGATATCGATACCAATGTCCAAGAATCGGTGGTATCGAGAATCGACTCTTCCCTATTTTTTAGGCTGCTCGTGTGTGTGTTCTTAAATACAAAGTGTGTGTGTTTCAAGTCACAAAGTTCGTAGAAGTACCATGTGGCTGTAACTATTTCTATGCTGAAGCCACCCTTTAGCCCAAAATCTTCTGAACAATTCCTTTTTTCTTCTCTGGTTGCCACAATTGATTAGAATTATAACTGCGGCAGCTATTTCTTCTTCGTAGGCGGGCATAGTGTTGTCACTACACACCGGTAAGTGCAACTTAGCTTGAACCAGAACCAAATGCCTTGTCTATCCCCACCAAATTGTTATTGATTTCCCGCTAGATTGAAAGTGCTAGGTATCCTAGTCTGTGGCCCCCAGCAATAAAACGTTCAATCATCAACTTAGTCGCTCGTCAACCAGATCGCCAGTTGATAAGCGACCGGGTGTCCTAGAGTGTAGCAGGCTTTATATTCGCCATTAGAATGCAGCACTACAATGTTATGGCAAACACAACCAAGTGTTGATACTTTTAGATAAAACAGAATTAACAATTCAACAAGATTCACCTGCATTCAAATTCATCAAAGGGTAAAATAATTCAAAGGATTTAGAATTTATAATTTTTATTTAAAGAAACTTATTTTTAAGTAGTATCACAGACATTTAAAATCAATGACAAACATTTCTTATATATTATCCTATTTGATTACATTTGGAAGTGAGCATGGTAAGCAATAATATATATATATATAATAACAAACCCTTATAATACACTTTCATGAACACTCAAATTATCCTGTTTATTATTAATTGTGCACATGAAACCCATTGAAATTTAAATAAGAGGTGGTAGAAAAACAAAACTTGATGTAAAAAAGTGTTCCAGAGGTATTATTCACTTTGAGAATGTCAAATTCACAATTTAATAAATTAGAAAAAAAACATTTTATGCTTTCTATACAAAGTTTGTGAGTACAATCATTACAGACCTGCATTTTCCCCCACACAACCAATTTATGTACCCAACAGAACATATTTTCAGCATCTGATGTTTTATATAACATTCAAAAAGTGATGAGATTGTTTAACCAATCATCAAAATAACCATTAACCATAACAGGTTTAAACGTTTAAAAATAACAAGAGCATTTTTCAGTTGTTGAGAATATGATCATCGATCTGATTTTGTTACTATTATTATTTACAATATGATCTTCATAAAGGCTGTTAGATTCGTACGCTAAGAAAGCCACATTACCCTGAACAAATTATTGGACTGATTCCTCGGGCTGCGCTTTATTTAATATGGCTTCCAATATGAGCCACAATACAATTATGAGGTTTACAATTGGTACAAAATCTCTTTAGGTCAATATGGTTATGAACTTGAGTATAAGCCAACAAAGTAGCCTATCATGGAAAGCAGGCTCCAAGGTAGGCATATTCACAATACATATCTGTTCATTCACTAGGCAGCACTCGGCTAGCTCGACGGTAACGTGGTACGGAGACTGGGCAGTGACTGTTTGTCTCGGAGATTCATTGATGCCTGAAACCAATTATATCACATCAACATACAGTTAAGACTGGTTTATCAAGAGTAATATGGCAGTAGTATAAGTGTCACATGACAGACGGCGTCGCCCAATCAGAAGTGACGCTTTAACTTTTGAGGGGGGGATGATAAATACAGGTCCTTCAGGGCGAAGCATTAAAGCTTTCAAAAACTTCGCAAAATATTAACTTGCACAGTAAACAATACTATTACATTGAATTTTTAAATAACTTAATAGACTAAGTACGCTATAGTACGCTAGTGCTCTAAGTGTGTCACACAGGAACAAATCAAAATCTAACTGTAACTTACAGCAAGCCTGCAATTTCTATGATACTATTCAGGGTGATGACGGTACTGAGGTTATCGCTGAAATTTTGCAGGCACTACACTAGTTCAAAACTATATATTATTAAAACCAAACTGGACTTTTGTATCAAAAGTAACAAATTAACTGGACAGGTAAACTTTTTGTTTATGAGATAAAACAAACTTTCAAGAACAAGTTCAAGAGAGAACACCACACGTTAGTTTTATGATATAATGTCATGAACAACAAGCTCTGAGGATCAAAACCAGTGCTCTGGAACAGGAAATTTTCTTCATGTTCTCAATCAAACTACTACACCCTAAGCTGTTTCCTTAAAGTTGAATTAGAATTAGTTGCAATACCTCTCTAAATATTTACTGAATCACATATTAACCTAACACTACACTATCACCACTGCAAATAATTTAACCTCTTCTGCAGAAAAGTAGTAACCACACATGATGATGTGATGTACACATAGCTGACCTGTATGATGGCCTTGTCGCAAGCCACTTGTCGCGCTAGAGCCAGCCGCTTGTCCACATTGTCTATGAGTTGCAGGAAGGTGTACAAGGTGTCCTGCGGCGCACCACACGCATGCAGCGACACTACGATGTGCTCCAGAGGCAACGACACTCGCAACTTGGGCCCTCGCAACCAGCTCTGCAATACAAGTTACATAGGTCATCTATACTGCGAGACAAGTCTTTGGAACACTCACTGTAACGTTATAATGGACAAAGATATTTTTAAAGAGGATGAGGGCCTTTTATATAGCAGCGGCAAAAGCCTTTGCATCAAACACCAAAAGTTAAAGTTCAGTGTAGTGAAATTATAGAGATTGACAGCTTTTTTTAACATTACACTGCCAATCCACGAATACTTCAGGCCTGTGTAAGCATCAGGTATTAAAGTACAAGTTAGATAGTTCTTGCCAGGACCAAGATTCAAACCCATTCTGAGTTTGCTGAGTGGGATGTAAAAACATATTGTAAATTACATTAAGTTGGATGATTATAATAATTGTTTTGGTAGTTTTACAGGTTCGATTTAATCGAGTAAATAAAACCCAAAACACAGAAAGATAATAACATTCTTTCTTAATTAAACTAATAACTTCTTAAATTTAAAATTTCATTGTAGTTTTCTGATACAATTTATTATAAAAAGTGAATTTTTACTCCTTAAGATTGTGTTTTAAAACTCACTTTTTGAACTAATCTTTAAAAATATAATTGAGTAACAAAATAATTATATACTGAAAACGATCTATTTAAAGTGAACACAATATTGAAAGACAAAACAAAATTAGTCTTGTCCACATTATAAAGCCATACTTCATACTTCCCACTCTTCATCATAAAGTCTACATAAAACGTGGTAACAATGCAAAAAATACCATTCAACTCACAGTCCATGCATTGAGTTTCAAAGGCCAATAATCAAAATTAAAACTATTAATATTCATAAAATTATTTTTACAGGAGTTTCAGATACTCCCTTCATTTAAAAGCAGATTATGCCACAAAATATGGCATATTATTTTTAACTTTATACAGGTAAGAAAAAATACTGGAATAAAATAAAGTATGAGCTCAAGTCTTAAATGATTTTTAAAACAAAATCCAATCTCCTTAGCCTATACTATAATTTAAACAAAGTTAAAAAAGAGAAAACTGTAAGAAGACTGCAGCCACAATTTTTAGCAATCCACAGTCTATAAATATCATAAAGAAAACTGTCAGGATTAATAATTAATAGTATATTTCGTCACTAGGATCAAAAGTGGATCTTTTTAATACGAGCTGGAGCTTGTATTAAAAAGATCCACTTTTGATCCTAGTGACGAAAGTGGGGTGAACTGGAGTTTAACTGCCGAGGCGAAGCCGAGGCTGGGAAATGGGCGAGTATTAAAAAGACACTTTTGAGCCGAGTGACGAACTATATTTTTCGTCATACTGCCAAAAAACTTAAGGTTTAAATAAAAACAAAAGTAAAATTTACGTACTGTGTCTTCATAACCTCAAATGTTTCTTTCAGCTTGTCTCTTGAAACAATCAGCTGTTGCACATGCACAACTTCGGTTCATTCATATATATCGGTTGTTGAGTCGATCACTTCAAACCAATCATTGTGGTTTGAATCAATCGGTTGTTCTTCAAAACAAACATTCGATTTGGGTACGGTTGTCATTGAAATATGATTGTTTGGGCTTTTTCTATTATATTTCGATACGAATCGTTAGGCCTACTAACTTCGTCCATCGTGTCACTCACAGTTGTCACTCACCAGTAGTGTACGGGAAACGAACGCAAAATAATAACAATACAACAATGAATGTCTCGATAATAACAATGAATGTTTCGATTATTTATAATCGAATGAATTTTAATCGAGTTATGACGACCTCGAATCAAAAGTATCATCAACAATGATCTTTTCGTCATACTGCTTCAAAAACATCTGTTTTTGACAGATGCGTTAAGATTCAAAAGTTCTTCTTTTTAGTCATTGGATAATAACATATGTTTTGATGATCATTATCGTACTAGGACTAAAAAGATCATTGTTGATGATACTTTTGATTCGAGGTCGTCATAAATCGATTAAAATTCATTCGATTATAAATAATCGAAACATTCATTGTTATTATCGAAACATTCATTGTTGTATTGTTATTTGAAGAACAACCGATTGATTCGAACCACAATGATTGGTTTGAATGATCGACTCAACAACTGATAGATATGAATGAACCGAAGTTATGCATGTGCAACAGCTGATTGTTTCAAGAGACAAGCTGAAAGAAACATTTGAGGTTATGAAGACACAGTACGTAAATTTTACTTTTGTTTTTGTTTAAACCTTAAGTTTTTTGGCAGTATGACGAAAAATATAGTTCGTCACTCGGATCAAAAGTGTCTTTTTAATACTCGCTCATTTCCCAGCCTCGGCTTCGCCTCGGCAGTTAAACTGGAGCTCGTATTAAAAAGATCCACTTTTGATCCTAGTGACGAAATATACTATTTTAGTACTAGTACGATAATGATCATCAAAACATATGTTATTATCCAAAGACTAAAAAGAAGAACTTTTGAATCTCAACGCATCTGTCAAAAACAGTTGTTTTTGAAGCAGTATGACGAAAAAGTATTTTTACAAAAAATATGAAATATTTGCTAAAAATAATACCTTAGCCATAAGAAAGGTCTGTATATCCTGCCACGCCTGACGCTTGGCCAGAGCGGTGATGGCTGTCCACTGATACTGCTTATCACTGACTCCCTGCTGTTGTGAGAAAAGGAGGGGGGAGAGAGGCCCCTTCCCCTCCCCCCAGTGTTGCTCACACAGAGCAAACAAGCTGTCCACGACCGACTCCTCACTCGCCTTCGCTTCCACCTGCCACTCTGTCAGGAACAAACCCGTGTGGGGGGATGTTAGGTTAATGAAACTCACCAATCTAGCAAACAAACCAGGTGTATAATTAGCTGCCAAACCATAACAGCACTTTAATGTTTTAGAAAATGTGTCATAGACATGTGGTTATCCATAGAGCTAAGCCTTGGTCTTGAACCAAAAACTATTTCAGTTGGCCTGCACCTTCTTGAATTACCTCCGTATCACATCTATTGGGGTTGGTATCTTAGAGCGGATCTGTTCATGTACAAGAATCATTTTGAGCAATGTTGCTTTTACGGGCTGGATCACAATGAGAATGATTTGATGGGTGTCAATGTTTTGGAGTCATTTATCACCATAGACATCGTCGTAACTACGGTGTATTTTATATCTGTATAAAATGAACACATAATTATTATTGAATCAAATCGAACTGAAAGAGAGGATACTGATTCAAATACGACAGTAAAATGTTTTAAAAATAAACTAGGCTTGACGAACCCAGTTACTCTGGAAAAATCATGAAGAGCAAAAAACATTTATAACCAACATACACATGTTTATATAATCACCTGACCAAATAAAATCATCATCTGCCATAGATAAATATTGACATTTTTAAGGCCAGTAACGCAAGTTTCCCTGTGGGGATTTTGGAAATTGTCTGAATTTTAACACATGTAGGAGGGTGAATCTCACAAAATGTGACATTTTGAGTCCTTTTGGCAGGAACGTGAAATAAAAGGACTATTGTAATTAATGTGTTCTTGTTACTATCTAACCCCTTGCCTTTCCACCAAACATAGTTTTAGATCATAATCATAATTTATTCAATAATAATTCAATAATAAAAATAGCATATTCTATCTTATTTGCCAGTAGTTCACTGACCTTAACCTGTTGTTGTAATGTTCACTCAAAAATAACCTCATAATTTCACATAATAATGGAACTATAAACAACGGGAGTTCGTCTGCTCTCAATAACAAACAGCAGAACAAATATAAAATACATTGGAGACCTATTTTTGTACGGTTTAAAAGTCGTCCCCAAGGTACAGCTTGTCAAAGACGTCTCACGTGAAAATTGTGCGAGGCGAAAGAGGCGATGTAAAAACTGGCGCCAAAACTCAACCCAATGCTTGTAATAAATGTTGAGTACTAGGCACAGTTGTTATATTTGTGATATATTAAGAAATTTTTGAGAAATACATTGATAAACAGATGAGAAACACATAGTAGCTTAATTAGGTTGCCAGTCGTTCACTTCAATAATAATTCAAAATCTTTGTAGTCTACAGTAAAGAGCATTGCATATTCTGGCAATGTTTGTTGGACTTAAACCTAACCTGAAATACGCAACCAACTTAAACAATGCAGCTTCTGTTAGCTTATATTTTAGCTCAGATTTGCCAGTCGTTCATGGGAACGATGTGGCATATCGGGAAAAAATAATCCCACTTTTCGGACAGGTTTTATTTTACCTTGGGATTATTTCGGAATGGATCATTTCCTCAAAATGGTCATCTACGGTGCTTTTACGACCATGATTGCGCTGTGCAATGTCGTTAACGGCCGATGTTATGACGTGCGATCGGCAATTATGGCCGATGTTCTGCGGTGCGATCGGCAATTGCGGCCAATGTTATGCGGTGCGATCAGCAATTATGGCCAATGTTGTGCGGTACGATCGTCATTTGCGGCCTATATCACGTGGTGCGATTGTCAATTTACGGCCTTCATTACGCGATGCTGTCGTCATTTATGGCCGAAATCGTCTGGTCCGGTCGTCGTTTCGGCAGGTAGCAGCGCAATCGTCATTATTTAGATTTGTCACACTTGTAGTTGTCTTATCTATATTAATTTGCTATTTCAAACCAAAGTGTATTGTTCATAATCACAAATGACCAAAGAATGTTAAGTTAATATCATGAAACAACTTTTTCATTAAATAATTGTAGGATATTCAATCAATCAATCAAGAATTCTTTATTTATAAACCATGTACATCAGTACAACAAAATAGTGTCAATGGATAGTTATGACAATAAAAATGCCATATCTTTATATCTTGAGTATAAATCTTAACTATTACAGCTATTTACTAAAAGAGGCAAAAATTTAAATAAAAACAAACACATGGTTTTGAGCTAAATTAAAATTGCATCCAGTAAACCAAGATATCTACATTATATGAATTCCACCAGTGAATAAGGTGATTTTTCCATTAGATATTATTTTAGTTTTGGTTTGAATGAGTTGCAGCTGGATTCATTTTTTATAGAGATAGGTAATTTTTTATGAAATAATGATCCAGCATAAGTTGGCTTTTTCTTGAATAATTCCAACTTGTGGGATGAGGTCACAATATCTCTTTTATATCTTGTGTTACATTTATGAGAAATCATTGGATCTTTGTTCCTACTTAGTTCCCTTGCCAAACATGTGGTTTCAAAAATGTATATTGCATAAACAGTTAAAATATTTAATTCTTTAAAGTATAATTTTACTGAATCGTCATTTTTGAGGCGACATTTTTGATTCTTATTGCTTTTTTTTGAACAATCAAAATTTTGTTTAAATTTTGCTTTGAGGTGGCACCATACAGTGAAATACCGTAATATATATGGGCAAAGTATATTTTTTTAAGTGCATCTAAATTACATAAATAAAACAATCTTTTTAATGCGTACAATCCGGAATGAAGCATTTTTAACAGTTTTTCAATGTGAAAATTCCAATTTAAATTTTCATGTATATGCAATCCCAAAAATTTTGTCTCTGAGATTTGTTTTAATGATGTAGAATCAATTATTAAGTTTGGTTTGATTCTATCTTTACTTTTTTTAGTTGAAAATTTCATAACATTTGTTTTAGAGATATTAAGATTATTTGTTTTAAGAAATTGATGAATATTATTTAACTCCAAAAACGCATCTATTTCTAAGCTCTCTATATTTTCCCCTGATACTTTAAGATTTGAATCATCGGCATAGAGACATAGTTTATTGTTTCTGGGATTTGCAATAATTTTGGGCACTCTTTTATGTAGCACAAAAATAAAATTGCGCCCAGTATTTGGGTTTATCTTTACTCAAACAATATCCATTACTCTATGAGTTTTTTAAGTAGCCCACTCCAATTATACGTTGTTCATGTCGTCAATGCCAGTAGTTCACGCTTACCAAAACACAGATATTTCGTTATCTGCATTGTATATATTATGATATATGGTGTTTTCTGGTGCATGCCATACCGGCAATCATAATTCAGTACAAAAAAACGGTTCACTATTTGCATTATTTGCATTCCAAACTAAATTTTCATCTGCACTGTGAAACCGATTCATTTTAGGTTAGCTCAAGTTGTTAATATTTCTTAAAATTGTAGGAATCTGAAACTTTTAATTTTGTTTATTTGATTTTCGAAGGGTTTTCAAACATTTATGATGAAAGTTGTAATTAAATATCTTTTATACTATTTTATTTTTGCATATTCATTAGCGTGACCGACTGGTATTTTGTGTGTGACTGCCAAGCTAAAAATATTTTTATAAAAAAAATTAAGAGAAATTCAGCTCTGCTGTTTAGTTAGCATTAATCCTTAGTAAATGCCAATTTTAATAGGCTACTTATACATGGATTTTAAGAATATAAAAAAATTATTTTTCTTTCCTGAAAATTCAACATTTTGTGAGATTCACCCAGGAGTTCTTATAAACATTTTTAAATGCAATATTTGAGGGTTTTATCATAACACTTTCAAATCTGACATGGCGGATTTCCCATTTGAATACATGCATTTCAAAAGTGTTTAAAATATAGATAAACCCTACACGCTGTATTAATTATAAACCCAATGAAATGCCAGTGAAATAATTATCTGACACAGGTTTTTACCAAGAAACTTGATGTAGTTTCCCAAGATCTGCCCGTCCTTTCCATCCAACAGGTGGTTCTTGGAGCACGTGACCAGCCTCTGGAGTTGCCGCTGGGGGTTCTGACACGCCATCTCAAACTGTTTCATCTGCCCACACAAGAATAACTTAGAAATACAATAACTGAATAACCACTTGTTGATATCTCAAAGAATGGACTTCTATGTCTTACTTTTCTAAGAAAATGTTATCTTACCATCAATGGTTTTTATTTTATTAAGTGAATGTAAATACTGATTTTTTCTTTGACAAGTGTAACTGGTAGGAGCAGGGAAGTTTAACCTCAACTGTTAGAAGAGAACAACAATGATTAAAAAAAGATGTATACAATGTAGATATAATTCTTTTGGTAGTTTTGGTTATTAGTATTTTTGTTTGTTTATCTTTCAGTAAGGGAAGCAGTTAAGGTAATCTCTACAGCGTTCCAAAAATCAAAATCAAATGTACCATATTCCCCATTAAAAAGCTACAAGTTAATGTGGTATGCAGTAGGCCTAACCGTACAGAGATTGGTTATTGATGTTTATCTGATCTTTTTTGGTACACCTCAAATAGGTACTATAAACCAGTCTTGACTCAAACACTTTTATATGGTTTTTAGTTGTAGCTCAGTTATAGGTTAAGATATTAAAAATAAATATTTACCATTAAATTATGTGTGTTATATTCATTATAACCCCACCTTATTTGACCTCTTTCAATGTTATGTAACAGAAAAAATAAATAAATAAAAGTGCCCGACTCAATCAAGTAAACTGTTCTTGACTCGGACATAGGTTTAAATAACATTATAAATTCAAAACTAATCTCTTCAGTCCGAACTTGGACATGCCATTGAATAGAGCAACTTGTTTACTACGTTATTGATTAGTTGGAGATATAATGGTGGAGAGGAGGGAGTGCATAGAGTAAGCAACACCAGAATACTCAGACTTTTTATGTCATATTATAAAAACACAAGAAGATGACATAATACAGTAAAAATAATTATGATATTATGGATTGCACAGAAGATGTGTGGCTTTGATACTAGTAAACACTGAAACCATCAAAAGAGCACTTAAATTTAAATTAAACCAATCTATCAATTTTATAGTTCAACGAGGCCAGTCCGACTTTTTGTTCAAGTTGGTCGTAGTCGACAACACACTTGTCCTCTGGATCTGGCCAACGGAAAACACACTTGTTGTTAGATTTTCTTGCAAAATTCATCGTAAGTATTTTATTTCTCTTTTCCCCGCGAATTTAACCAAAAGCCAGTCGGGTCTTTGAAGAGTCGTCTCGTGGCTCATCGGGGTCGTCAACCATTTCCTCTAAAATACGGACTTCATCACTTGAATTAGATGGTTCTTGAAGCCGTTTCTTGGCCTGTGGTTTCGGCTTCCTCGGCACGCTGCTAGTTGATGGCAAATTTCCATCATCCACCAAAATGTCCTGGGCCGAATGCTAAGCCCTGGAGGAATATTAACTTTCTTCTTCCTCTTCGGCTTATTTTCTCTCGGGCTGTGTCGGAGGTTGGAGAGGAAGTCTATCACAGCCTCACCAACGAGTTGCTTCGGCTTCTTAGTTGGTGAGACTTCAACTTCGTTCTGGGTTTTTTGAAGCAATTTGCCCAGAACGCGGTTAGGATCCAGAGGACTGATCTCACACCAGCTTCTAAATTCTTGGCTTGGTTAGACTCAATAGCCTTGCACAACTTCTTCAGAAGTGAAGGAAACATGTGTTTTGGTATGTTTGTGAGCCTTCGGTCCGCACCCATTTTCCATTCCAGAAAAATTTGTCTCCAGGCTCCCTTTAACGGTCTGAAAAACGCTACGTCTAGCAGCTGTAACATGTGCGTTGCATTTGGCGGGAGGCACACAAACTTTATGTTGTGTTTCTCACACATCTTCAAAACTTCACATGAGAAGTGGGTTGAAAGATTGTCCCCAATCACAACATTGCCACCATCACGTGATTTTACTCATCGGACAACTACTGTTGCGAACCAATCGAAGAATGTGTCCTCATCGATCCATCCTGATTTTGAGCTGTTGTACCACCAGATGGGCCTCCCAGAGCCCAAGTATCGTACATCCGCTCAGCCTTATAACAAACATAAGGCGGAAACAGCTTGTTCCAGCGAACATAATAGAAGTTGACGATTTAGAGAAGATCAAAATTCACTCAGGGTATTTTGTACCCCATCTGAAAATGCATTTTTTTACCCAGGATCGTCACTCAGGTTTGTTTCGTCGTAATTTATTACGTTTGAAGCAGGAATATTTCCAATGGTTTCTTTGAGGTTATCAAAGTACTTGTTAACCTCATCATGGTGAACCATTGCTCGCCTGAATGTAATGTTCCTGCTCATGTGCAAGCGTATGTCTGGGTTTCTGGACAAAGCCCATTAACCCATTCCTCACCAGGAATGTTATTTTTAAATACCAGGACCTGGCGCCCTTCCTCGTCGAGTTACATTTCAACAATTTTATGAATGTCTATACGGATAACGGGAAACCCCCAATCAGCCACTTTCATTGTGTGAGCAGCAAAACCCTTCTCTTCATCTTGAGTGAACACAGTTTGTTTCCTGTGGACACCTGTACACTTACCAGAGAAGTGGTCACTCAAAAGTGGATTTCGGGTTAGAATATTTTATAGCCGCAGCTCTTAACGAGATTTTCTTTTCCCTTATTTCTCCCAAAGCTTTTCGTATTAGTTTGAAACGTTCTTTAGCGGCACTACCACTCATTGTCTTCCTAATGACTTTAACAGGCGAATGAAACAAACGGCATTTATTAACTGAAATTTAATGAAACTTTTAATATAAAAAGTCACAATACAGGCATGCATAACCACAAACAACAACAACAATAAAGGAGAGGAATACGGAGGGGAATTTTGGCGCTAATACACTGCAAGGCACCAGGCCTGCCACCCAGACGCTTCGCCGCCTACCGTTGCACTGTGTCCGAGTCAAAACAATAATTACTCAATGAAGATCATTTTGTTATACGTTACTTATATATGCTGAATACTATGGAAATATTGTTCACGAGAATATATTCCATCAATTTATATTAGCTAGAAAGTGTTTGATGTGTCAATTTGGATGTTATTCACCTTCGTCGGACAAAGAATATTTTTTCTCAAAATTTGAGCAGTTGGTATTCCTGCGACTGTAAGAATAAGCAGTGAACAACAGATTCAATCCCTATGTCGCTGTTTAGGTTATGTTTTGACGTTTCTATTTACGCATTAATCGCCGTGATATTCCATCAGCTGATGTAGTAGTGACGTTTTTAAAAATCGTCTGCACTGTCTCTGAGTCTAGACCCCCTGTCTGAGTCAAGATGGTTTTACGATACAAAACTATCACTGTTAAGTAATAATTAGCGGAAAAAAGATACAAATAATATATAAGACTTACCGAAGCGTCTTTATTTTTCCCCAACATCCTGAAAAAATATTTCATGGAAGTTTTTAAACTGTAGAAAAACCACACTGTTACATATGTTATAACCCAAATGTTTTAAAATAAGGATTGAAGTTTCATTAAAAAACAAAACATGCTAAAGAGAGGTAAAGAGAAATGAGGCCAGTGATAAGAATTAGATTAGTATGATCATTGAGTATGATATGTCATGTCTAATAAAAATGTCCATCACATCCATAGCTTTAACCATATTTTTAGCAGAATTCATATCAATTGATTTATTATAAACATTTCTGATAAAGTTTGGACACGATGTTTGGGTATTCAAACACAGCGCGCCCGCCCGCCCGTCAGTGCCGTAAACTGCACCTTGGAAGCATGCTACATGAGCTCGTGAGAGGAAAAGGGCTCACAGACTATAACTATGGGCAAGGAAGAAAAAAGTATCTGTGGTGACTGCAAAAAAAACCTAATAAAACAAAACCTTCCCCTTTCAAAAGTCTGGTGTACAAATTGTCTGTGCAAAAAGGTATACAAGGGCGTTACACAAGGTATACAAGTAGAAATACAAGTAAGGGGCTGCTTCCCCAGATACAAATTTAAAAAGACATTGCAATTGTGCGTGTGTTGTGTTTTAAGTTTCAGTTAACAAGAGACAAAACCTGCGGGAGCGGCAAGCTGGGGCTGCTGCCTCCCTTCAGTTAAGCAAATCACCAGTCAAAGAAGAGTGACAATATAGGCCAAACCTACATTAAACAAATTTTGGGACAGTTTCTGGAGCCAAATTCACAGAGGGTGCTTAGATAACAATCTGAACACCTGAAATGATTTTATACCAGGCAAAGAATTAATAAAAAGTGATAAAAGCATGTAGCCGGAAACAACATTTTGTCAGAGGGAAAAATAAAATAACTAAATAAAATGAACAAAACATACTCTCAGACCAGCTGAGCTGGAATTAACTTAACTTTGTACTGGTTAGAAACAGTAAATGTAAGACATTGGCAACTTTAAAAGGTAGCCTAAATTCACAAAATGACGTTTAACCACAACACAGCTACTGTCCTTATTTAAGAAGGCAAGGTACAATAGTGGCATTTGCATAAAACAGTTGACTCCAACCAGAAACGCTGTCAGGAGTTGAGAAGCCCCTCCCACGACTATTACAGTCAGTCAGTCTCAGCTCAATGCCACAAATCAAAAGAACTTTAAATTAGTAAAGTAAATGTAAAAATCATTATAACATTCAATAAATTTAAATATATTTTAACACTTCGACTGCGCGTGGGTCGCCGGCATCCCATCGCATGCACGTAGGACACTGGCTTCCCATCAAGTCCGCTTAGCTATGACTCAGTGTGAGCTCAGGCTGGGCCGGAGGAGGACAATATATTTCGCGCATGTCCCTCAGAATGCAAGCTTTATTTTGGTGCAGGTTGGTAGTAAATTTCCCCCAATTTCTAAGCCATCACGGGACTGCCCTGCATTCGTTTTCGTACCTTTTAGTCCCTCTACATGGCGACCCTGGTTGATAACTGCTATCTGGATTGTGCTGCGACCTGTTGGCGCTTTTTAGAACTATGTCCAGTTGTGTTGTAACACAGTATAGCACCGTACAGTGTTTTTGTCATTCGTTAGCCGGGAATTGAAAATGTGACCGCGCCTATCAGAACAGTTGCCACGGGAACACGCTCCACGTCCCACACGCAGTCAAAGTGTTAAGAGAGGGAAGCAATTTATCAGGAGCTAACCGAATATATCAAATGGGTACCTTAAAGTAAATTAAATTTTAAAAAGTTTAAGGATATGTCTTACAAAAAACCGTTCAAGAGCAAACAAATAAATACATTATGAAAACTGATGCATTAATGTCAAATATAAAAATCTTAAAAACATACTCCAGAAGATCAGTGAGTTCAGACACACGCATGCGGGTGGAAAGATACGCCACATAGTGTGTAGCAGCTACAGGCATCTCCAGCAGAATCTGGTTGAAGTAGGTTTTTTTCAATGTCCTCGATAAAAACACCACCACCTGTGGTATAAAAGCGATGTTACAACAACGTTAATTAGCACCCTGATCGGATAAAACTAGTAAACCACTCAAGAAATTTGAAGTCATCCAATAGTCTACTTTATGTCAATAACAAATTTTCACTTAATATTAGGGGTCTGTGATGCGCCAAAAAAATGGTACTGGTACGGTACAAAACTAATTACCGTCATCGGTTTGGTACAGAACATAACCCCGGTACAGATTTGGTACGGTACAGTTTACTGTGTCAAACAATAAACAGAGATAAGCTAAACAATGTTTAACAAAATACAGTACGTGGTTTAAATGCCTTCTAATTATAACTAGTTATTTCCTTTAAGGAAAAATAATCCTCAAAACTACTCTCAACTCAAATGAAAAGAGACGTGACAGGTGTTATTTATAGCTTTACGAGAATAGAGGTAGGAAAGGTGGGTGAGGGGAAAGGGGAGGGGCTGGGTCGAGTCGAACAAAATATCTGACCTTGAAGATAATTAGGGGTGTGCGAGTACACGAAACTTTGAGTTTTCGGCCGAGTACTTTAATACTCAAACTTGACTCGAAGTTTTGAAAACTACTCGAAAGTTCGAGCGAGTAATTCCTGCCGATTTCCGGACAATCGCCAACAATTGCGACCAGCCAAAACGCGTAGTAACGGCCGCAAAAGGCGATCGCATCACGTAAAATCGGCCGAAAAAGACGACCGCGAACGATTGCGAACGGCCAAAACGCGTAGTAACAGCCGCAAAAGGCAATCGTATCACGTTAAATCAGCCGAAAATGACGACCGCGAATGATTACGACCGGCCAAAACGTGTAGTGACGGCCGTAAAAGGATCGCATCACGTAAAATCGGCCGAAAATGACGATCGGACCGCGTCATTTAGACTGTAACTAACGTGTTTTGTTTGACAATACGTAATCCAGTTTGATTGTACTAGCCAAAACTTTGTATTGCTACTCATGTATTAGTTAGAAACCATGTTTAGATTATCAAATCTAGGGTGGTATCCAAATCCCATTACACTATTTTAAACTACCAACTGATGCCAAATACTCGAAACTCGAAAATAATTGGCACTACTCGACTCGACTAAAAAAAATCACTACTTGTATACCCCTAAAGATAATAAAGGTTTAGACTAGGAAAGCGTGATGGGTGAGAGGGGAGGGGCCCGGTCATTAGAAATGAATCAGTTGTTTATCCAACATCATTCATTGAGTGAGAAAGGAATATTATATTTCAATCATGTTATTTTTCCATTATGAATTCAAATTAAACTGTTTTTTTTAGCGAATTTCCCCTATAGGGAAGAAGCTATTACCGTAGGTCTCCTGGTAAGACTTAAGCCCGAGACCATGATAACTTTTCATTTTGAGGTCCCCAGATGCCAAAAACACCATTCGTTCAAATTTTTATATATGTATATATATATATATATATTTATATATATACTTATATATATATATTTATATATATATTTATATTTATATATATATGTGTCCGTAAGCACGATAACTCTCGTAAAAAAGGTCCGATCTTAATGAAATTTGGTACAAATGTGTAAAGTACCATTTATTTGAACAAGTTCGAAAACCAGATGAATCGCACCATCCGAAGGGGGGTTTTTGGGGGGTTTTGTACCCCAAAAATGTGTTTTTTTGGGGTTTTCACATGTAATTTTAATTTAAATCCAATTTTAATTTATACCATTGAATTCAGCTTAAAAAAACAAAAAATTTGGTATTTTGATCATTGCTCTACGTCAATTGGTTACCGAGATATTGAAAGTGCTAAACACAGTACGTTGTCTAATGTTATTCTTATGGAGAAAAAGAAAATTGTATATCTCGCTTATTTATGAACATAAACTGGCAAAATTTGGTATATGGCTTGATCTGGTTATGGTTTATTGTTGTTTGCACAAAAAAACAATTTTTCGCCTATGGTTCCTGTAGCAGCAAACCTAGGTACTTGGTCCCCATGTTATTCTTATGGAAAATACTTAAAATGTTATATATCGCTTATTTATGAATGTATATGGATGAGACTTGGTATGTGACTTCACTAAGATGAGTTCTATTGATATTTGCATAAAAACCCATTATTTTGCGTGCCTTGTTGCAGCAAACCTGCGTACTCATCCCCAATGTTATTCTTATAGAGAATAATTAATATTTTAAATATTGCTTGTTTGTGAATACATTTCTTATGAATCCTGTTAAGTGTTATGTTATATATTCATTGGAAATTCGCTGAGTATGCAGGTTTGCTGCGACGGGTGTATTTTATTTATGTATTGTTATTGAAGTACATTTGAGAAATTAATTTTAAATTATTTAAAAAAGTGTTTAAATAAGGTTGAAAATTAATTAAAACATAACCCCTAACTTAATACATTTCAAATGGTAGCATAAATTTGTAATTGATTTATTGTGTTGTGAAATTGTTACATACAGATATCTGTTGTATGTTATATTATATTATCTTGAGTGGATTCGGATAATTCTAAAAATTATTAACAACAAACTAAATTTATTTTTGATGAGGTTAATAGTTTATTATTTTAAAGATGAGTTAGCATTTACATGATATTACTATACTTTTATTACTTTCTTTATTTTGTAACGTCCTCATTTTCAAGATAGACCTACATAACCTAACTAGCCTATGCATTATTGTAAATAAAATATTAACCTAGTCTAACATGAACTTTTGTAGATACTCACAGATAATTTTAATACATATTAGTTTATACATTGGAATAATTACATAAAGATAAGTTGTTAAACATCCGTAGGTATGTATTCCACTAGCAAGTTCACGTTTAGGTTAGAACAACATTTTGACAGTTGAGCGGTATGTTACGGCTGAACTCTGGGTAGGATAATTATTTGAGCATATAATGAATTAGATTTTCTTAACACAAATTCACATTCTGAATGAAGGAAAATTTTGTAATATGAAACTAAAAGATTCACTTGTTTATGAAAGTTATAATTGTGGCCTAGCCGAATTTTAAAACGCAATGCTATTCGCCCATAAGCTAGCTGTGAACCCAGACATGGCGGCGATCTGTCATTCTCAATTCCTTTGGCAACGATTCAGAATCCAAGCCACAGCCTTAGGGAGTAGGCAAGTGAAAGAACGCTGTCTTACCAACTTGAGTAGGTGGGTTTACAATTGCAATCGCTGTATTATACAAGCGTAGTCGCTGTGACTATGATAGGGTTTCTAACTATTAGGTATTCTAGCTTAGGAAATAATTAATGGGTTTCTATGTAAATAATTAATATTGTAATTCAATCGTGTATTATCTTAAAATAAATATTAAAATGACATTTGTTTAAACTGGTGTGATCATTGAATATTAAATTAAGGGTAATACTGAAACAAATATTTGGTGACAGGTAAAATATTCACAAGTGGTAGAACGATGTGATTTTTTAGGAGTGTTGTGGCGTACAAGTTTTGTAAGCTGTGGCCCAACAGAAGGGCAAATGGTAGAACGCTGTCCTGTATTAATTTTCCCTTACCCATTTGCCCTGAGTTATAAAGAGATCTCATTCCTGATAAAAATATTCACATAAAATAAAATAAAACATTGTAATTGGCATGGTAATTACCGAATGCGAGGCTCGAGTAACAAATATCGATTCTCGAATAATCAATACCTTAAACCGAATATCGAGTAACCGTATCAAAAAATAACCCACAGTCCAAATATAACCTACAACAAAATATAATACATTTTGCAAACTTAGCAAGGCAACTAAAAAGTAAAACCATGCACAAACATTAAAGACGAATTAATACAATTTAGTATTAGTATTAACGTAACTGTAAACAGTTTAGTATAAGTGACCGTCCTGAAAAAACAGTATTATAAAAATAAAATAAGTAAATCTTCAAATGTAAATAAGACCTCTTTGAGTATTATCAACTCGGAGGCAGGCAAAATGAAGGTAAAAAATCAAAACATGACTCTAAACATTAACAATGATTTGTGCTCTGACCCTTTCATTATTAGTAACCTTTTCAATGACCATTTTACAGATTTAGTTGATACTAGTGTCATTCCTAATTTGTGTTTGTCAACAATAGAAGTGATAAAATTTCAGAAAAGGAAGTGTGTAATAGTATTTTCAGATGTAAGCCAGTTGATGAGAAAGAAATAGACAGTATAATTAGTAACCTCAAAAATTCATTTAGTACTGGTTATTATGAGATACCTGTGGTACTCCTGAAATCTGTGGCAGCAAAATCTGTTCTAATCAAACCTTTGACACATTTAATAAATTCATCATTTATATCTAGACATTTTCCCAATAAGTTAAAAATCTCAAAATTGAAACTACTATTTAAAAATGGTGATAAATCCGATATAAAAAACTACCGACCCATTGCACTACTTCCATCAATATCAACAATTTTTGAAAAAGCGATGTATAACCGTTTAGCCAATTTTATGGAAAGCTGCAATCTCTTAGAGGACTGCCCCAACATGGTTTTCGCAGTGGAAGATCTGTGTTGACAGCAGCTACCGAATTTACTGAATCTGTTAATGACAGCTTAGATAGTAAACAAAAAGTAATTGGTATATTCATGGACATTACTAAAGCTTTTGACTCTATAAATCATGAACATCTTCTCAGTACATTATTTAATCTTTGAATGAGAAAAAAATCACTTAATTGGCTGAAATCATACCTTTGCAATAGGAAACAGAATGTTGAAACAATTTACTTTAATAAAAATAATATGAAAATTTTTCAACAATCTAAAATTATAACTGTGAAAATGGGGTACCACAGGGGTATGTCTTAGGCCCTCTGTTATTTATCTGCTACACAGGAAATCTCCCAAAACTGACCAACAATAGCCAATTATATATTTATGCAGATGATGCCAATCTTAACATATCAGCTTCTTCTGAGAATGATGTAGAATTGGTATCAAAGGCTGACTTAACTCTTATCAAAATATTTTAATGATAAGCAACTGTTACTTAATCCTGATAAAACCAATTTTGTTACATTTAGAACTCACCAAACAAAATTCCCAATCAAACCATCAATTGGAATTAATAACAGTTCCATCAATGAAGTAGATTGTGTAAAATTCTTAAGATTATAATTAGACAAATCTCTTCCGGATTATTTGCTTTATCGAGACTGAAAAAATGTTGTGACTTTGAATCTTTAAAAGCAGTGTATCATTCTTACATTCATTCAATTATCTCTTTTGGTATATCTCTTTATGGATCAACATCTACAAATAATTTAAATTATATTATAAAGTTACAGAAAAAAGCAATAAGAATGATTCTTAATCTTAAACCAAGGACATCAGTAAAATAACACTTTGTTTCATTAAAAATAATGACAATTTATAGGCTCTATGTCTATGAAACTATTCTGTCAGTAAAAACAAGGTCAAGTGTGTTAGACTTAGTTGGGGATAACCATAATTATAATACCAGAAGTAGAGGGGAAATTGCCCTGAATCTTCCCAGATTAGAACTGTACTCCAAGAAGCCAAAATATATAGGGTCGAAATTCTATAACAAACTCCCAAAAGATATCAGATCTACAGTTTGTCTTTCAGAATTTAAGAAAAAACTAAAAATATTTCTCATCAACAAAGCTTTATACTCTTTAGAGGAACTTTAGTCTTGATGTAACCAAACTTGTATTAGAATAAGTAACTAAATGACATTTATACTTTTGACACCATTCTTGTATATTTTTGAAATGTACATAATTGAATAAAGATGTTTTAATTGAATTGAATAACCTAAAATTCAATGAATAGGCCTAACCTAAAAAATTAATGACACACCAATATAACTTGAGAAAAACTAGAAACCCCATAAACAGATTAATAGAAAACATGGATAGGGACGTTAAGGAAACAAATAACGTTAATGAAACCATCGCTGACCTTAGTGTTAATGCTTGAAGTAATAATGAAATAAACTTAAGTAGGCCCACACCCCAAAACGACCAAAACATTGCAATCAAATGCAGGAGCTAAAAACTAATTTTAAAAATCAGATACAGGCTCTTGAAAATAGAATAGTTGAAAAGATAGAAATACAGAATCAAGATATGCAAAACTACGTGGAAAACCAAATGCCGGCGATAGAAACTAAAATAAAAAATAATACCATGAAACTAATTAATAAGCTAGAGTTTAAACTATTGGATAAGATTGCAGACGCAAAAAATGAATTTAATGTGGCTGTCCTGTATTAATTTTCCCTTACCCATTTGCCCTGAGTTATAAAGAGATATCATTGCTGCTAAAAATATTTAATATAGTCACATAAAAATAAAATAAAACGTTGTACTTTATCTACCAATTGTACATAGTACTTCAATATCTATAGTCAATTATAGTACTTTCATTCAAATAGGCCTACCTAGTTTTTTAAGTTATCTTTTTTTACTTTGTATTATTTACTCTAGCTTATTATAATAACCTCCTAATCCACCCAAGAATGATATTTATAAAATTTTAGTTTTTGCTACTCTTGTCAGTTTTGATTTATATTTACAGCAATGTAATTAATCACTTGAGAAACTTATGGAATTGGTTGATTCTCAAGTTGTTTTTTAATTCATTTATCATGAATATTTCAAGAACTTGTACACCAGAACTTTCATATACAAAAATTAAAATACACCACTCAAAGTTGCAGGTTTAAAAAAAATTTCATCCAAAGTATAGTCTCTTAATCAACTAAATAATAAAAATTGTAAATGACCTCAAGTATTTTATTACTTAATAATTTATGATAAATACAAATTAGTATATATGACGGTACATTGTACCGTACCGCATTTGTACCGAGAACCAAGGTACAAAATCTTTTACCGTATTGAACCGTACCGATCTGAAATTGTTGGTACCACAGACCCCTACTTAATATTGACAAATTTGGCCCTATGAATTTGATTTACTTAAAATAATTCATAACTTCTTGTCTGTTTAACCATTATATAATGTTCCCAAGTGTGTATAAGCAGTGCTGCATACTTGATTACGCCATTTAAATAGCTTCAAATCGGGTAGGCCTAATTTATTATGACATCGGGTAGAAAATAAGAGAATGGCAGTTGTAAATTATTTTTTGCCTAAGCAAGTCTAACAACAGGTTACAGAAAAATGTTTTGGCCAAACGTCTGGAAACCAACATATCTGTATGGATGACAAATATATTTATCTACAGTCAATTACAGCAAATAACTCCTTTTACTAGTATAGATCATGAAAAAAAAAACTTTAAGGATAAAATGAATACACACAGTCAGAATGGCATCTCCATCTCCCAAAGCCATGGCCTCTTGGAGTAACTTCTTCTTGTCTTCAAGTGAGCGAAATATCTCCAAGATAAAGGGCTCTTTAAGCATCATTTTCTGAACTGTCTTTTTAGCATCTGGTGACACCCACATCTCCTACAAACAAAGATAAAGAGTGTTTGGCATCTGGCAATTTGATAGTGGAAAGTATCAATTTATATAATTATAATTCAATTTTTTAATTTAATTATACAGTTTCAAATTGGGATAGCAATGTTAACAAATGTTAATGAATCAACTTTTAATAGCTGATTTATCAATGCTTGTCGTTATCATCTTGAATAAAATGATAAAAAGATTATAACTGTGAAAAGGTCACCCAATGAAAACCCTTTAGTGATCATGCATGAGTTGAAACCCCATTATGAGTCAACGTACTTTATGAGGGTCTCAAGAATCCAAAAATAGCAAGAAGCTATTATACATTTCCATTTAAATAACACTTGAATTACTAATGGGCATAAGGTGAGGGGGTGTCAAAAGAGGATAGTTCCTCCACCCACCCTTAATAATTTAAACAAATATTATTGTTATATATGAATAGTTACAATAATTGCGATAATTTCTACCCCCAATCAAAAAATTCAAATTATGCTTATGCTAATTCTGCAAATAGGATCTGTAAAAACAAAATTTTTAATTTAATTTAATTGAATTCAATTCAATTTATTTTCATCACAAAAATTCATACAATAGCTGAAATTCAGCGGTGAATATATGACAAGTTAAGTTGATTAAATAATTCTAAAATTTTTAAAAATAGTAATAAATATATATGTACGAGGGTCATCCAGAAAGTAAAGAACGTTTGCTTGCTGCGTCTAGCACAGCTCCCCCATCACCGCCATTGCATGTGCGGCAGTCCACTCACCTCTCCACCAAAGTCTGAGTCGAGTCTCGTTGCTGTGCGGTCACACGTCTTATTTCTACAGCG
Organism: Allygus modestus; assembly: GCA_963675035.1. NCBI lineage: Eukaryota > Metazoa > Arthropoda > Insecta > Hemiptera > Cicadellidae > Allygus > Allygus modestus. The sequence goes on from OY776116.1 coordinate 67,362,507, forward strand.
ATTCAAAATGGCAGCGGCAATCAAAAATCTCGCCAAATCTGAGATAAGCAGTGTCAATCGGTCTCTGAGTAAAAAAATGTCCATACCGACGAAATTTTTAGAAAAACACCAAAGAAAGTTAATGATGAAAGTGCAAAAAAACAAATCTTAAAATTGATGTAATATGCTAAGATTTTAGCAGCTGTTTTCCTCCAATCTTCCCTCAAATCGTCTTTTGCGAGCAATGACCTGCCACTCCGATCCTCGTCGTGCATAATGGATTTTATTTCATTAAACCTGTTGCACCATTTTTCCCCCTGAAAACTCGACTTGAAGACTTGTTTGCACTTTCACCACCAATTCTATTTGGTGTTTTTCTAAAAAATTTGATGGTCTAGACATTTTTTAACTCAGAAACCGAATAAAACTGCTTATCCCATATTTGGCGGGATTTTCGATTGCCACCGTCATTTTGAATCGTTGTAGAAATAAGACTTGTGACTGCACAGCAACAAGACTCGGCTCAGACTTTGGTGGAGAGGTGAGTGGACTGCCGCACACGCAATGGCGGTGATGGGGGAGCTGTGCTAGACGCAGCAAGCAAACGTTCTTTACTTTCTGGATGACCCTCGTACAATAACCTTAACTAGAGTTATGAGAAAAAAAATCTTGAATACTATAAGGGCATAGTTCTATTAACTTAATAGACAGTTCCCTCTTAAATACAGGTACACTTACATTTTCATTTCTAAGAGCCGGTGATAGTTTATTATAAACCTGTATACATTTATAGTAGGGTCCCTTGAAATAACGTTAGCCTATGGCTTGGGTTTTGAAAAAGAGCTTTATGTTGTGTATTATAACTATGGGCTTGTTTACAGTCTAAATAAATTCATGTTGTTTTTAATAAATAGTGCCAAGTCTAAAATATATAATGCAGGAAGGGTTAGAAATTTGTATTTTTTAAAGCTGGGTTTGCAAGATTCTCTAGGGCAAATACCTGCTATAACTCTGACAGCCTTTTTTTGCTGTTTAAAAATATTTTCTGCTGAAGGTGAGTTTTCCCAAAAAGTAAGCTGCATCTCATAATCAAAAGGAAATATCCATAGTAAACCAAAATTACTGTTTGATCATCACATAATTTTCTAATAATTTAGAGATTGAACGAAGCTTTATTTAACTTGTCAAACAGTCTGTCAGTGTGATCATACCATTTTAGATTATTTTTGAGTGTCAGACCAAGAAAATCTGCTGAGCTACTGGAGAAAAGCTTAACGTTTGTATCTGAACAAGGAAACTAAATTCTTTACAGTGATTCACAATCGTAGAAAATTCTAATACTTTAGTCTTAGCACAGTTTAAATTAAGGCCATTCTTGTTCAACCAGAAATAAAGATTTTTAACTGTGGATGAGATACTGAGTGCTAGTTATTTTTTGTCTTTGTCTTTTATTAAGGCTGTTGTGTCATCAGCAAACAAAATCAGAGTTTATATTAAAAAATAAATCATTGGCATATACTATGAACAAGAATGGCCCGACTTTGGAACCTTGACGTACCCCCAATCTGACTTTGTTCAAATTTGAAAAGCATGAGTTGCCATCTGAGGTATTTATCTTTACTTGTTGAAATCTATTGTGAAGATATCTTGAAAACCACCGAATGACTTGCTGACTCACACCGTAAGCCTCTGATTTTTTCAATAAAATGTCATGTCTAACACTATCAAAAGCCTTGGACAGATCACAGAACACACCAACAATACTCTGCGACCTATCCAGGGCATTTGAAACATCTGTAATTAGTTTAAAAATTGCATGTTTTGTTGAATAATTTTTTCTGAATCCAAACTGATTGGAATGTAGAATATGCTTTTAAAAAAATGGAACAATCTGTTTTAATACTATGTCTTCAACTATTTTTGATAGTACCGGTAACAATGATATAGGACGGTAATTATCAATAAACTTTTTGTCATCTTTTTTTTAAAAATAGGTGTTACAACAGAATATTTGAGCTTTGCAGGAAAATCACCATTTCTTTAACTATTATTGATAATAAATGTAAGTGGTTAACAATGAAACATGAAACAGCTTTAAGTATAGGAGCAGGAATTTCATCCCAGCCAGTAGAATAATTGTTTTTTAATGCATGGATGTCTTCTAAAACATCCCTCTTAGATACTACTTTAAAATCAAATGAACAATCAAGAGGTTTAAACTTAATTGGATTAACAGCTTCTAGAGGAGACAATTTAACTCTACCTTGAACACAGTTTACAAAAGAATTATTGAAGTGTTTGGCAATTGAGTAAGGATTTTTTATAACAGAAGAATTTACAACTAGTTCAGTTATTTCATTGTTCATGTTTTTCTGACCCAGGTCTTTTTTTTACAATGTCCCAAGATTTTTTAGCAACATTTCCAGAACTAGATATAACTAAGAGCAAGTTTTTTTTCTTTGAACGTTTGATTTCTTTCTTAAGATCATTATATAGTTTTTTGTACTTAACCCAAAGGATTTGATTGGTGGTACCCTTACATTTTTCAAATAACTCTCTTTTTCCTCACATAACTGTTTTAATTCTTTGGTCATCCAACCTCTATCATTATTTTAGTAATTTCCACACAAAACCTTTCCTGTTACTACTGGAAAAGCTTCCAAGAAAGCAAGATAAAAACAATCAAAAAATGAATTGGAGCTGTCATCTGATTTGTTGAATGTGTAGTAGTAGTGGTCCCAATCTATTTTCACTTAATAATTTGTAAAAATTTGTAATATTTTCCTTACTGAAAACTTTTTTTCTTGTGGCCGTACTACAGGCTTAATTTTCAACAAAGGAATATAAATATATTGAGCTGGATGATCTGAGAAGCCCAAATTAATTACTGTTGTATTTGGTTTGGACAAATCAATGTTGGTTATAATGTTATCAATACATGACTCACAACTGTCGGTAATTCTGGTTGGAGTTTCAATACACACAGATAAACCATAAGATTCCAGCATACCTAAAAACATTCGTTTATTATTTCTCCCAGTGCCTGTTTCTGCTAAAATATTTATATTGAAATCTCAAGTAATAAAAACTGTTTTTTTTTTGTTTTTTGTTAACTCTTTGGCAATATGAAAAAGAAACTTTTCGAGGCTGACAAAAAAAGACTTTAAATTATTGCTTCTGTAAATATTTATAATAATGAGCTGCTTTTAGACTCAAGATAAAAGTTTCCAGTTTCGATAGCTACACACTCAAAAGTTTCCTCTACTGAAAAGTTTTCAATATCATTTATTATAATGAAATCTAAAGACATATGTGCTAAAATCCATGTTCCTCCTCTTATCTTTTTCTTACGACTATAACAACTGGCTAACTTGTAACCAGAAAATGAGTTAAGTATTCCACAGTTCGCATCCTAGAGTCAGTGCTCACAAATACAAACAAAACTTGGCCTTAAATTATAAGTTTAAAATACCCCCGTAGCAGCAAACCTGCGTACTTAGCAAATTTCCAATGCATATATATTTATCTTAATGCCACATAAAGCTACATACCAAGTTTCATCAATATACATTCATAAATAAACAATTTATGACATTTTAATTATTCTCCATAAGAATAACATGGCGGCTGAGTATGCAGGTTTGCTGAAGCAAGGAACACATAAAAATGGGGTTTTATGCTAATATCATTATAACTCAACTAGGTGAAGTCACTTACCAAATTTCATTAATTTATTTTCATAATTAAGGGAGATAACACGTTACTTATTCTCCATAAGAATAACATGGGGCTGAGTACGCAGGTTTGCTGCTACGGGAGCCTTTGTCAAAAAATTATTTTTTTGAGGAAATATCAATGGTCCACAACCAGATAAAGCCGTATACCAAGTTTCGTCAGTATATGTTCATAAATAAGCGAGATATAAAATTTTTATTTTCCTCCATAAGAATAACATTAGACAACGTACTGTGTTTAGCACTTTCAATATCTCGGTAACCAATTGACGTAGAGAAATGATCAAAATACCAAATTGTGTGTTTTTTTAAGCTGAATCCAATGGGAAAAAATAAAATTTGACGATTTCCAAAATTATATGTAAAAAATTCAAAAAACCCATTTTTGGGGTACAAAACCCCCCCAAAATACCCCTTCGGATAGAGCGATCTGGCTGGTTTTCGAACTTAAAGTCATAAATGTTGCTTTACACGTTTATAACAAATTTCATCAAAATCGCATAATTTTTACGAGAGTTATCGTGCTCACGGACACACACACATATATATATATATATATATATATATATATATATATAATATATATTTATATATATAGATATATATATATGTGTCCGTGAGCACGATAACTCTCGTAAAAATTATCCGATTTTGATGAAATTTGGTATAAACGTGTAAAGCAACATTTATGACTTTAAGTTCGAAAACCAGCCAGATCGCTCTATCCGCTCTATATAGATATATATATATATATATATACAGTTTCGAACGAATGGTGTTTTTGGGGTCTGGGGATCTCAAAACGAAAAGTTATCATGGTCCCGGGCCTAGGTCTTACCATGCCGACTACGGTAATAGCTTCTTCCCTATAGGGGAAATTCGCTAAAAACAGTTCCATTTCCTTAATTTTAAGACCATCTGTGCAACCTTGGATATTTAAATGTAATAAAAGGGAGTTATTTATTTGTCTGCTAGTGTCAGATATAAAAAACTACCTTGACTATTAATACTAACTTAATTTAACTTTAATGTATTAGTGAATACCAATTGTGGATCACCCAATCCATCCACTAAACCAGTTTCATTAGAATTATGGGAAACATTACCTTGATGATTACAAAATTTGGTTATAACATTATTAACTACATCTAGCTTGTTCGTTTTTGGAGTAGTCCAACCGTAGAAAGACACATCAGAGAATGTTGGACTCAAAGATTCTCTGCTGAGATGCTGTGGGCTGGGCTTAATCATACACATATGTCTATTGCAATCTTTTTTAAGTATTAAAAGTCAAATCATTGTGTAATGGCAACCAATTTTTTGTGAATTTTAAAAAGTGATTTTTATTAGTATCCACTGTCTGATAGCAAATTTAATCAACCTTGAGTTATTATTTAGAAACGATGCTTACAAATAAAATCACACATACATCACATACATTAGAAAGTAAATGCATGAAACTCAAAACAACTGATCCTTCTTATTTTAAAATACTCAATTAAGACTACTGTAAAATAGAATCAAAGAATAAAACATCAATAGACTAACATCATATCTGCGACGAAGAATTCTCAACTCCTCCGCTGGATCAATCTCGCTTTTCAGACACAAGTACTGAGGAGAATCTGCCTCCATCACTGAAGCAATACAAGATTCAGTCATACTTTCAAACAAAAATAGGTGACAACTCACAACAAATCCACATTTCAAAACTCTGATTTTTAAATCCACGTATCTAAGGAATACAACTTTAACATTGTCTTGCAGATATTTAACTATACACAGCTGTAACAATGTGAATCTGATTCCACAGAAACAAATATCATCTTGTTCATGCAAAAAAACAGTCACTCCTCATCATAGGGCAGTAGCTTGGACAGACGCTTCTGTACGGCGCTGCCTGCGCGAATACTAACGCTTACAGGATTTGCACAGTGAAAAATTACGATGACAGTTAAAAGAGAGTAACGGTTAATCAAAGTTTTACTGTACTTAGAAACACACACATTTTTACATGCAAGATGTTCAATGTGCTTCTTAAATACCTCATAATAGCATAAGCTTAGATTAAAATTAAAATTATTTTCAATATAAAAAGAGAGTAGTAGCATCCAAAGTACCTTGCTGATAAGGATGTTTACTTAAGATTACAAGACTTGCTCTTTGAAAATAATTTATGGTGACATATCTTGTTAGTTCCTTTGTAAAACTTGACTATTTGACCTTGCTATGGTAATAGTTGTGTAGCAGTAACTCGCTTTGCTCGCTGGGTGCTCTGCCTCCAGACCCCTGTGGGGGGCTTCGCCCCCAGGTCGCTGTTTGGCCGGAGGTTAGTGTAAGTTGGTCTAAATTCGATTTAAGACCTAAATTCCCCAAAAATTCCAAGGCTTTGAATATTTTTAGGTGTTTAACCTATCAAATCTGGTCATATGCCTGTTGCTAAATACTACTTGGCACGGAACATACTTGACGTAGTGTATGTTAAACTTTAAGCCATACTTGACGTAGTGTATGTTAAACTTTAAGCCTCCATGTATTACCTAAGTGCTTGGAAAAAATTAATACCATTCCGTGATTTATAATGTAGCCTTTATAAGGCGTATTTTGAACCTTATAAGGAATTCAACCGCTATTAACAACCTGAAATGCTATGACTTTGGGTAACTACACAAAGAAAGAATCAGAGGTAGCATCTAATATTTTGCCAAATGGCGATTGAATGCGGAGGACCTACACTCGATTTCTTAGTTTCCCAGTCCGCCTCCAGTCGGCAGCATCGTCGCCACTCCCTCCCCTCGCCCACTCCTTACCTCCCTCGCCTCTCTCATGTCTCCCTACTACTCGTTAAAATACAATCACCGGCTCGAGACTCATCGCCTGTCCCGTCCATCTAGGTAGAAACCATGGAGAGCTCGCGCCCATAGTCGGAAGACACCAAAATTCGGTCCGGCAGGGCTCAAGGTCACATCTCAAGGTCACATCTCAAAGTGTAGGACTCGTCGCAGCACTCAGTACAGCGTCTTATGGGTTATTGGCGACGCGTGCTCAATTAAATGAGGTTTACGGCGCGAGGAATTTTTTTATTTTAAAATGGTTTTCGGAATCGTATCATTTGATAAATTCTTTATCTTTTGGTACTAAAGTCAAATGTATTTAACCTCTAATTATGACGTAGTGTAGTTTTCAATATCAGTATAAATATCTCGATCTTCACGTACTTAACCTTGATTTTTATCGAAAAAAGAAACATTTACGACTCAATAGCTGCCATATTTGCTTTACTCGATACATTCCTCAATTTTTGACATGAAACCAAACTATATAACAACTATTTTAAGGCTTCTGCAGAGGCTTAGTTTTGAGTTTTGACATAACAACATTGATTCTATATTATTTAATTTATATTTTCGGTAGAATGGTTTATTAACAACTAAGTATCCTTCGTATTCAAGTTCCTTGATAAGTTCCTCTACTTTTAACGCCAAACATATTTTTATAGGATTGGTTATATTGCTTATATAGAGAATTAGTTTTGAGTTTTTATATAAAACATACATTTATTCGTTATATTAATCAAATTTTTAGCTATAACAATTCATTTACGGCTAAAAAGCTTTCGTATTTGGAGGTGGAATAAATTTTTAAGTAACAGATAGTTTAAAAGGAAGTAGGTTTTGTTTTATAAAAAGGCAACGTTATGTTTTCCTACTAAAGTATTTTATTTCATTATTGATTAAAAGAATTTTTTCTTCACGAGTAAAATATAATTACTAATCAGATAATGTTTATCTTATCATATAATGTTTTATTCTTTCTTACAAATAAGTCTCTTATTATTTACTGCCTAATTAACTTTAAATAACAAATTATAAGATTCCTCATGAGCCTAATTACATCTTGATAACTGAATTTTCTATCAAAATTGAAAGTTATGTTAAAAAACGATAATCTCAAAACAATATGGAGTAGAATGTACATAATTAATATTTTATAGGTGAAAATCTACGTAAAACAAGAAGCATTTAACTATGCTGGATGTGTTAGAACAGCGTGGAGCCGTGGTCCGCGACGGCGGCGCGCGTAGAACTGAACATAGCAGTTATTTACATCGGATTATTGAACAAACTATAAGTTATATCGAAAATTGTTTTGAATGAAAATTTAAGATCATCTAACTAGCTACAACTTTCTCGCTGGAAGTTTGTTTCTATCTCAAAAATAAAAAAAGTTCTCGCTTGCTGACTTTTTCATGTCATGCTGTTACAGCTTTCCCGTATTTTCATTATTAAAAATTACACATAATTTTAAACTAAAATATATTTTTACTGTTGGATGCGGAAAAATCCATGCAGAAAAGGAATATATAAGTTTCATTGTAGTTTTATTATTATTAAGATGTACAGGAGTGTGTAAACGACGACGCGCTCACCGCTCGGGATTACTTAGTTTTGCCGTATCCTACACTTTTGGTCTGGACTGGCAATACGCGGACCGTTTTCTGTCCATTTGGCGAGCTCTTCATGGTTTCATGGTTTCTACCTCGCTCGTCCCATCTTGTGACTTATCGCCTGCCCCGTCTCCCGTCTGCCTTAACTCGGGACTGGCACTGGCTCCGTGTACTCACCAGAAGAGTGGCGCGCTGTTTAAACTTAATGAAGCTGTAATTGGTAACTTTTTAAAGAAATTATACAATTTAATATTTAATAATAAGTAAGAATGAAACTGCCAAAAGCGTTATTATTAGTAATTATAACAATGGCTTACTTAAGTTTAAGAATTGAAATTATACAATAGTTTGTATAACTCACACATTTACAATTATTTAACGAGAGCCCGAACAAATATCTAATCTAGATATAATTATTTTATAACTTTGTTACTGTCCATTTTGTACAAGTACAAACCGTACATATAAGTAATAATAACAAGTCAAATATTTAACTATGATTATTATATACAAATTTAAGTATATGTGGTTGAATTTTTTTAAATAAATTAGAACATTGAAAGTAATAAAATGTAGGCCTATTTGTCCATAATAAATTATTAATAAACCAGTATAACTGTAACTGCTGAAATATGTTTGTTTTTTCTGTTTACCTATACTCGGGCAGTACGCCCCCTGTCGGTACACGAGTAAAAATGATATGTTATTAAATATAATCGTAATAGACTTCAAAATTAACCAAACAACTACTAAACATTAGGTATTAAAATTACAACTTTTAAAAGTATTACTTAACCAAATGAAGTATACTGACTGTTTGTATAAAATTAATGATAGTGATAAACTGGATAACTTATGAATAACTAAATGTGGATAGAGGAGTATACACTTTTAATTAAAGCACATAACTTGAAAATAAAATATTTTTAATCCCAAATAATGTTGTAGGACTATAATCGCTTATGATAAGTCGGTAAGAATCGTACCCCTTAAAAAAGGTGTATTCTTTTAAGAGTCCAAGAGAATAAACCAAATAATATTCTTAATGTACATACATAGATAGTATAAATAATTGGATTAAGTTAATTATAATATTTAATACACAAGCAGAGTTTATGTCACGCTGAGATCGGTGAGATCTCAGGAACCACAGGACCCATTTTTAATCAACTGAATAACATTTAACACAAAACTTACAAAAACTACCCTGAATGTTGTATACCCATAATGTCCCTACAATTTTTTTTGGCTTTGACGCTAGTTTTGTGATGTTCTGTCAAAGTGGCCCTAGTTTTGGGTTCAATGTGGGATTTAGGAAATAATACCAAATTGATAAAACCAGCAATATCAGAATCAGAATCAGAAATCATTTATTTCGTGAATAACAAATTGTTATGTGAAACAAGTCAGATTTAAAACTAATACTTAATGCTAAATTGACAATTTTAAAATTTGTTCTCTAGCAAAAAGTGCACATTTCCTTCACATATTTGTGCAGTCTGACAGGAATTCATCCACCGAGTACGGACACCTTTCAATCAGAATATTTTTTACCTCTTTAAGAAAAATTCTTCCACTGGCTATGTTTTTCAGGTGCCGGGGCAGAGCATTGTATAGTCATAGAGCAGAGTAGTGGATGCCCTTTTCAAGTAGTGCCAATCTACGGATAGGGTAGACCATGTTACACTTATGACGTGTATTATAGGGATGTCTAGCAATATTCTCTTCAAAGAGATGGAAGTTGCATTTAAAAAAGGATAAAACCTCCAGAATATAAATACTTGGGAGAGTGAGAAGATGCAGTTGTTGAAAAAAAGGCTTACAATGCGCTCGGAAGCCAGCTCCACACATAATACGAACAATCCTTTTTTGGAGTCTAAATACCCTCAAGAACTCACTAGACGATCCCCAGAAACCAACTGCATATTTCATTCTACTATATGCATAAGCATAGTAGATCTGAAGGGTAGTTTCTTTACCAACTACAGGCATTAATATTTGAAAAGTGAAAGTAAGTGAAGACAGTTTTTTACATAGGGAGCAATATGTTTGGACCAGTTCAGCCTATCATCAATGGTAACACCAAGAAGACAGGCGGACTCTGATGGACTTATTCCGTTTACACTGAAATTTGCTAGATCACGTTTAACTGTTGATAATACCATAATTTTAGTCTTCTCGTCATTCAAGTAAAGACCATTTGATTCAAACCAGCTATTTAGGCTAGTGTATGTCTGATTCATTACGATCTCTAGGTTATGCATGTTATTACAAGAAGTCAGAGCAGTTGTGTCATCAGCATAACAAACGATGTCAGAATTTATAATAGCAGGAAGGTCATTTAGATATACGGAAAATAGAAAAGGACCCAGAATAGAACCTTGAGGTACTCCTGAAGTGACCATCATCCAATTCTCCTGAAATTGACCTCTATTTGTCAATGAAACAGCCTGCTTCCTTTCAGAGAAGTATGAGGACAGAAGTGACAGCGCTGCACCACTCACACTGTATCCCTCCAGTTTACCCAAAAGGACAGAGTGATTCACGCAATCGAACGCCTTGGACAAATCACAGTAAATTGCACCAACACACTGTGACTCGTCCAAGGCACCCAAAACTGCTTCCACGACATTATTGATAGCGCTAGAAGTTGAACATCCTTTTTTAAAACCAAACTGAGATGTCGTCAGAAGAGTGTTAGAATAGAAATAACGCTGGAGTCTTTCTAGAATGATGATTTCAAACACCTTTGCAAAAGAGGAGAGCAGGGAGATTGGCTTGTAGTTGGAAATTTCAGTTTTCTGGCCTTTTTTATGAATTGGGCGGACAACAGATAGTTTTAGATTTTCTGGAAAAATGCCATCCATAAAGCACCGATTTATAATGTGTAGTAAAGGAAGTACTATAAAATCTGCACAACTTTTCAAAACTTCAGATGTTACTCCATCCCAACCACTAGACTTAGAGTTTCTCAGCTTTGATATAGAGTCTAGAACCTCAGCCTTTGTGGCTGGTTCAAATACATGAAGGTTTATTTTGTTGATGCAGAGCTGGAATAGTATCAACATACTCGAGTGCTTTCCCCAAAGAAGCATGTCGTGACAATTGATTTCCCACTGAAACAAAGTATTCATTGAACCTTCTTTCTACTTCTCTTGGCGTTTCAATAGTTACGTCACCATCGGGAAGAATTATTGGTTGGTTTGAAGATAAATAATTTCCAAGTTAATTATTTACAACTTTCCAAGTTGCCCTACCCAGATTTCTGCTTTGATTTATAAATTTGATGTTGTAATTTTTTTTGCCTGAAAAATTAAAATTAAAATAAAAATAAAAAATAAAATTTTCCTATCCAAATACATATAGCAAGCCTTCTTAGCTCATGTAGCAGATTTTCTCAACCTATCATGGCACAATAATAACTGGATTATATGTACATTCTTGACTATATAAGTTTTATAGAAAATATTTTCTAATAAAAGTTGAATACCAACTAATTAGCAACTACTTTCTCGCTGGAAGTTTGTTTCTACCTCAAAAATATAAAAAATTCTCGCTGACTAACTTTTTCATGTCATGCTGTTACAACTTTATAATATTTTTAATTATTAAAAATTACTCATGATTTTAAACTAAAATATATTTATACCGTTGGATGCGGTAACTTATGCAGAAAAGGAATATATAAGTTTCATTGTAGTTTTATTACGCTTAAGAGGTCCAGTAAAATGTAAACGACAGCGCGCTCACCAATCGGGATCGCTCCGTTGCCGTATTCTACACTTTTAGTCTAGCCTGATAATTCTGTTTTCTGCACATTTTTGGGCTGCCAGACGGATCGCCAGCAGAACTGCAGAACTGAGCAGGAGCGGGAGGGGGATGCGACATACCTCTCCTACGTCATCAACTTCCTTCCCCTCTTGAACAAGGTGCATTTCAAGATTTCAGCGCTGCCTACTAGGACAAACTGTAACTGCCACTGAGGCGTACGCTACTCCCATAAGAAAGCGACCTCTGATTCTTTCTTCTCTGTGGTAACTACAAGCTTTTTGCAACAAATATAGCTTGATTTATAAGGGATATTACCCTCGGCAGAGCGCAACAATAAAATACCTGAGAAACACAAAGAAATCTACAAAAACTCAGATTCTGATTTTTTTTGGTGTTTGAGATATTTCATCTGGGCGTCTGAATGTTGCTAAATACTAATTGTAATGTAGGAATACTGTGTGCCAAATATTAGGCCTCTTAGTTCTATAGTAGAGCGACAAACCATTAAAAATCACGAATAAATCTTGGAAAATAGTTGAAATTTGAAAAATCTAGCGGTACCTAAGGGTGAAGGCGGTGAATACGGCAAAAGGTCATAGGACCAAAGTTGTAGTTCATCTAAATCCGTGGCACGTAGTGTTCTTCGTTTTTCGATAGGACAATCCGTTCGGCCGCTAGAGCTCAAATAAAAAATTACTAAATTTTTATTTTGTTTTTATTCACAATTATTTTTTTTTTGAGACAGTTAAAACTAAAATTAGTAGGATTTGGGAATTTCTGTAGGGGTTGAAAGGTGCAAGGCACATGCATGCCAAATCTCACGTCCCTAGCTCAAGTATAAATGGTGTCACGTCCATTCTAAATAATAAAAATTGGTCCAGAACCGGCATTTCCTTCCTACTTATACTGATAAAACGGACAAATCTAACAAATACATTAAGTTTCTTTTTTATTTTCCGACAGGTTTGAGTAATCGAAACTGGTCCTATGATTGCTGCTTTTTACTAAGTGTAATATAGACACACTGTGTGCCCAATATGAGGCCTCCTTCAAGTATATTAACTTGATACAAATTAAAAAACCTCCACAAAACCTTAAAAAATGCCGAAAATTGAAAAATCTAGCGCTACCTGAGGGTGAAGGAGACGAGGTACGGCAAAAAGTCATAGGACCAAAGTTGTAGATCGCCTGAAATCTGTGAATGGTGGTGGTGTCTGTTTTTCGATAGGACCATCCGTTCGGCCGCTACAGCTCAAATAAAAAGACTATTTTGGACATGATCAAAATGTCCTCCATTTTGAAATTTGTTGAGGTTAAAATTTAAAATTGTGACTTTTGGCGATTTTCCTGGGGGTTGCAAGGTACAAGATGCTTGCATGCCAGACTTCACGTTTATAGCTCATCTAGAAGTGGTCTAGAATTTGTATACCTCAGTGAATCAATCAGTGAGTGAGTGAGTGAGTGAGTGAGTGAATGAGTTACACGTGAGGTTGTATACATGTTAGAAGAAATATTCAGTATCCAAAATAATTATAAGCTATTTAAAATTATAACTAATAGTATGTAGGTCCTGTAGAAAAAAGTGTTTCTTTTTCTACTATCCTATCCTATCGCATACTGTAATATGAGTAAGGTTTGCTTGCGACTCTGATCTCAAAAACGGCTGCAACGATTTCCTTCAAATGTTGGAAATGACTAATTTATGAGATAAAAATAAGTTCTAGATAGATCTCATCCCCAGGAAAGTAAAATGATTAATAAAATATATATGAAAAGTGAAATAATTAACACTAGTGGCTTGAAGGGTCTATAGCCCCTAATGTTGCTCCAAGTAGGAACACATGAAAGTTCCTAAACAGAGTACACACTTAATCACATGTTTTAATGTAAACAAAGGAGACGTTTTTAAATACTCATGCTTTTCTTTTGCGGGATGATTTACGTTATTTCTAGTTTGCCAGCAAACGATAAATAGCGTAAAACATCCCCCATGAGAAAAGCATGGGATTTTAAAACGTCTGCTTTGTTTACATAAAACATATGTGATTAAGTGACTACTTTATTTACAAACTGACATATGTGTTCCTACTTATACTGTTGTTTTCCTCAGCTTTTAAATAGTAAAAAATCAGATGAGGCAGAGTATTAGAGTAAGGTTATATTAAGGGGCGATATTTGGGCTCTTCAAGCCACCAGTTATATATAAATATTGGGCTGTGGAGTTTAAAATCAAAACGAAAGAATTATAACAGCTGTTTACAATCAATCAGTGAACTGTCAAAGGAATACTAATCTAATATAGTGGGTATAAGTTTAACATGTGGTTTCCCGAAAGCAGTCACTAAAACCATTGAGTTAAGATGTCATATATATATAGTGGACATGTCCAAAATGAATTAAAGGGACATTGAGCTATGAATAACAACTGGAGTAGGAGAACTTAAACATGCAGAAAAGAGGCAAATGAGCTATGAAAATCTGCTAATCAGCATCTGTGAGGCAGTGGTGAAATATTACTCCAAGTCATCTAAACAAACTGACCGACATTCCCCGAGCAAAGCTTGCCCCCAGGTACTTTGTTATCCAGGTCCTACTTTTGGGCAACACTCACCTTGTTATTCTGCACGTGCTGAGAAAAAAGGAAAAAATGTCGTTCAAAACTAGGTACTTTGTTATAAAATCAGAAAACTGGAACAGAAAATAGTCATATGTGGGACATTACATATTGTCTAAAAATAATTTTTAAAGATTACAAAAATGTTCATTAGAAGGACTTTATAATTATTATAGAGAAAACATATTATAAATGTCATTTTGTTGAGATCATACACTACTGGTACCTAAAAAGTGTTTTATAACAGTCAAAGCCATGCATTTTATCATGGTAGGCAAGGAACACTATGGGAACCTCTTAAGCCTAATTTTTTAGAAACATTCATTCAACCATTAGACAGTGGCATAACCAAAGGAGAGGTTCAGGAGGGCCAGAACCATAACCAGAGGAGAGAGGTTCTACTCAAAGGTCATTATTAGAAAAGTATATAACTTACTGAAAAATACTTACAAGCATTTAGAGCTTTCTCAGAAATTAGCTGGTGAAGTTCAAGTTGTGCCGCACGTTTGGCATCTATAATAAGAATCAATTTATAGAACTATACAGATCTAGATTGGCTACAAGATCTACAGATTGGCTAAATTTTAGTATCATACATTGACAAATATTGATTAATTTTCTTCATGCAGTCCTTCTTTGAGATATGGAGGGCAAGAGAAGGATATATTGGCAAGGGGGACAACTTCCCCCACTCCAGCATTAGTCGGAGGGGAAATTAATCAATCACAGTTCTTGCATATATGCCACGGACTATAGCATTTTTTGAATATCACTGTTTTAAACAACTTTTTTATTAGCATATTACGTGGTGTTACGTGTAGCCTAGTACCATCTTTTATATATGTTTACCGTCTGTATATGAATCATTATAAGTGTAAATATATCTTAAGTGTTGTAAGACGTCTTTTATTACATCCCGTATCACTGTTTTATCACAGGTATTAATTAATATGTCATTACGTTTTGTTTCATAGTTCTACAGTAATTTTTTTTTTTTGCCTTTGTAACTACAACTGTAAGATAATTTTCCAACTATAAATCTCAACTATATACGTAAGAGAAGGATCGCATAATTTAAGTTACACGGTCACTACTGTTACCGAAATATAACACATCACGTTATCACTAAGTTTTTATCATAACAGGTAAGTGTATGTGTATGAACGGTGGATTACAATTTCTTTCACCCCTCTCTTCATTTCACTTAATTTTGTGACTGCGCCAGTGTTAAATACTTTATTATTTCCAGTATTTAAGGATCGTGACATACGAATAGAACACAACTTACTAGGTGATACTGTAGTACAACGGCTGCCAAACAGGTCGTTGGACATCACTGTTACCAATTGTAGTCATTCAGTATTTCTTCTACATATTACCATACATTTTCACACTATAATTTTTAGTACATTTTAGTAAGTTTTTAAACTTGTTTTACAGACAAGTCATTAGGATTGTTCTCTTCTATTTTTTCTTATGAATAATTTATGAACAACTGTTTAAGAAAATACCCCCCGTCGCAGCAAACCTGCGTACTCAGCAAATTTCCAATGCATGTATATGTTTTTCAATTAAAACCACTTACCAAGTTTCATAAAAATACATTAATGAATAAGTGATAAATAGCATTTCATGTACTGTATTCCCCGTAAGAGTAACATTAAAGGCTGAGTACGCAGGTTTGCTGCAACAGGAAAAATTAGAAATATGTTTTTGTGCAATTATCAATATAACTTAACCAGGTGATGGTATATAGCCTACCAAGTTTTATTAATTTATGTTTATAATTAAGGGAGATATAAAACTTTACTATTCTCCATAAGAATAACATTAGGGCTTAGTATGCAAGTTTGCTGCTAATAAAAATGTGTTTTTTCTGCAAATATTAATATACCAGTACTAGGTGAAGCCACATGCTAAGTTTCATCAATATACATTCATTTTTCAGTTCCCCATTTAATAAGAATTTCAGTAGCTTCCAGCTCCTTTTCGACAGATATTCTGGATCCAATCTTAAGAACTTTAAGGTTATCCAGAAGTAGACCCTTTCTCTTCAAAATTGCAACCCCGCCTTTCATGAATTTACTGTGACAAAAATAATTGACAAGTTCGTAACCACCGAAATTCAGAATCTCGACATTCTCATTCTTTAAGGCAGTCTCAGAAAGAAGAACAAAATCTGGATTCTCTTCAGATATAAAAAACTCAACTCTTATTGCCAAGGCTGTTCAAGTTCAAAAAGTTTCAACTTCGTTTGAGTATCCGGATGTTTGTGGGCACGGCAACTGAAGTCAACTTGTATGCATGGATAGGAATGCGTCTGGCGACCGGACCGGAAAACAGATAGTGTGTAGGAGCCTATGAGTGTCTCTTACCTGCCACAGATGGACTCTCAGACTCTCCTTGCTTCAAGCCAGCTTGAACTTGCTGAAACAGTTGAGCTGTTCCATCTAGTGAAATTCCACACATTTGCAGACTGGTTGATTCTCCGGACCCCCATGCTGCCTGAAATTTATTACAGAAATGAGAGGACGGCTACAGCAGCCCCCCTGGCCCACTTCGACCTTTGACCCCTGACGTCACACCACCACTCCTACACTCACCACTCCCCTCCTACCACTACTTTCTAACCTACGTTTATTCAGCGTGACCAACTTAACTTTTTCTGCGTAGTGTTGCCAACCTTTTTTCGTACCATATTATGTCACGCTTAGTTATACCTCGCTATTATATGTATATATTTATTACATCACGCTACTTGCGTTTGCTACACTCGGCCCCCTCACACTGCTTACTTATACGAACTTGTTACTTATCCGAACCTGTAACTTATCCGAACAGGTACTTATCAGAACATGTTACTTATCCAGCCAACCCACTGCTGACTGATGCTTAAGACGTAACAATGCCACAACGACTAACCATATTGTAAATAATGGTTTTTAAAATGTGCATGGTCTCCCCACCCCTTATGGTGGTGAAGAGCCCGAGTTCATATACTAAATTTTGATGGCCCCGCATGGGATTAGAACCCATGTTTATCGCATTCTCCGAACTGAAGGCCACAGCCCTATCCACTGAGCCACGGGACCACCGTTGAGAACTAACAAATAACCTTTACTTACTGATACAACCTGTCAACAGAGTGCAATCTGTGAGACAACGGCAGAACTACCAATGATGGTGGTACACTCTGGTAGAGAAATCAAGAACTTACAGTGCATACTCTAATGGTGTTTGTTGGAACTACCCTAGTGGTGCGATCTAGTAGTGAAATCAATAACTAACAGCGCACACTCTAGCGGCGATATTTTGAACTACACTCGTAGTACACTCATGCGGGAAGTATAAAACTAGGTCGTTTAATATACCATTGCATAGCAATAAGACGAATAGAGTTTTGCAACATTTTATTCAGGCTTAAATATTGGTTTATTTTGAGCCACATAAGATGTATTCCTAAAGCCCTACACAAAAGGGATGGAAGTAGTCACACAGCAGTAATAGTTCCGCATATTTTATTTGCGACTAATGATGGCTGAAAAAGGATGTTTCCATCTCGGATCCATGGCTGCGACTGGTCCGGATCTATTAAACGAGACGACATATTTATACCTTTATGGCTCCTCAAACCAAACCTTCGCAGTGACAATTCATTTGTAGGACAACATTTTATACAGTTTAAATTTGCCGTAGAATGACTGTTAAAAACGCACATTTTAATACAATTACGAATGACTCATAGCGGAGTCGGCATTTACATTTGTACACTTCATATAGTACACACTCATCAATGTTCCACTTACTGATTTATTATTTCCAAAGGAATTTGATTACTTTCATTCGGTTGTTCCATTAAGTTGTTTCTTTCAGTTGTTATATTGAATGAACTTATCGACTACTTTCGTCAATTTTACTGTTGGTTCTGATGGGAAAACCATATCGGCATTCGGTTGTTTTCATCCAATTGTTTCATTCGGTTGATGTTCGATTCGATCCAATATTTTACATAAATAGAGGGAGCAAGCCGCCCGGAGTTCATTTGCGTTCCAGCACTCCTAACGTCAACATCGACTTGTTTAATCATGTCTGTGACGCCATCTCCAACTTCTATGGACAAACAGCCCTTTTCAGGGCTACAGCTCTCTTCCCAAGAGGTGGCAGATCCTGCGGGAGGAGTTTATTTCTCTTCACCCGATAATCAGGGTGAATTTAGTCTGATTGGAAACTTGGCTGACAGTGTTCAACCACTTTGGGAAGTACACCGTCCTCCGCTTTGTATGGACATTTTGCCTCTTCCTTCTACCTCCCGAGCAATGCCTGGCCCCACCTTGACCTGTGCCATGCCCCAACTCGGCAGTCCCGATCCCATCCCTGTACCTGACTTTGATATTGTGGGGGATGTAAATCCTTTTCCTCCACCCACCTTCCACATCATCGGCGAGCGTGCTCGACAGTATAGCAACTTTGAGCTGTTAGCCCGCTAAGTCACTGTCATTATTGATCCACCCCAACCCCATGACAATCCTCATGATTGGCTTCGTGATATTTTTACTTGTTTGACCCATCATCTTCTGAATGATTCTATTGCCCCCAAGAACGTGTAGGCTTTACAATCCATAGTCCTGCACGTGTCGGTCAGCGGCCCATTGGTCTTATTGTTCGTTGTATGGATCAGTTTTCCGTCGCCGTTTTTTTGCAATTGATTAAACATTTTATTCAGAGCAACGAGGAATTTCTTATTGCTGGTCCCTTACGTGTGGTATTCCTTCAAGTCCAACTACCGAGGGGGGCATTGACAACAAACGTATCGACTACACATCTGACTTTCATACGTTCTGTAAAAGAAAACAATCAATAGTCACGATAAATAACGAGGACAACCTCTGCATGGCCCACGCACTAGCTGTGGCGATCGCATATCAGAACAAAGACGACATATTACAGGACACTGATTAAATGTGTTCGTAATCCACGAGCCTTGCAAACAGTAGCAGCACAACAATTGTGCTGTGATGCCAACGTTGACCTGACTGCGAATGGGGGAGGAATCGAGGAGTTGCTTATCTTCCAACAACACTTGACAGATTATTGTATCACTGTGTTTACTGATAGAAGAGGCCGAGAGACAATTTTCGAAGGTCCTGTAGGCACTCCCGAACATCCTAGAAAACATACTGACCTTATATTTGGTGACAATCGTTATAATGTAATTTCTTCCGTTACGGGGGGCCTTCACTGCAAAATCGTACTGTCGACCCTCTAAATATGTGGATTCCGGCCATATCACACGTCATCGTTGCCCTACCAAGAGCCCTGCCTTTATTCAGCCGGGGCTGTGTGAGGCCGATGAACGTGTCAACTGTAACTTGTGCAATCGTTTCTTCTATAGTCAGGCATGTTTTCGACGCCACTTTCTTCCATCGTTTGGCAACCAGTCGGCATGTCAGATTTTTAAAAAGTGCGGGCAGTGTTTGCATACATATAGTTTAGCACAAAAGAAACGTATTCATGTGTGCAGGGAGTCACTGTGTGCAGTATGTGACAAGTACGTCCCATCAAACCACCTGTGTTACGTGCAGAATGTGAAACCATTTGTCACTGCAAAACGTCTTCTCTTTGTATTTTTTTATTTTGAATGTACACAAGGGAACCCTGTTCCCGGAAATCCAAGTGCATTTGAGCATATTCCCAATCTCTGCTTCACAGAACAAGCTTGCCCAACCTGTGTAAACATCCTAGATTCTGAATATGTTTAAGGATTCTGCGGCCAACGGCGATACGTCTTTGAGGGCACCAATATACGGTAAAGGATTTTGTTGCTTACCTCGCGGATCGCATCCGCAGTACAAGGACGTGGTAGTCATCGCCCACAACTTTAAGGCATATGATAGTTAATTTGTTCAGCGACACATGATCGAGGAACTCGGTTGGGCCCCCGAGTTGATCATGATCGGGTCAAAAATTCAGTCGTTGAAATATTCACATCTGCATTTCATTGATTCCTTAAATTTTCCTCTCGAAGGTCTAACAAAGTTGCCAAAAACATTTGACCTGGAGAACACAGTTAAGGGATATTTCCCACATTTCTTTAATAAGATCGAAAATGTTGACTATATTGGCCCCATCCCTTCTCCCGACATGTAGGGATGTGATGACATGAACAAAGTCGATAGAAAGAAATTTGTTGACTGGTACTATTCTTTGTCGCAGGATTCCAACTAGGTTTTCAATTTTAAGACTGAATTATTGAAATACTGTTCCCAGGACGTCAGAATCTTGCGCCTCGCCTGCTTGAAATTTAGGGAAGGTTTCTTGGCTGAAAAAAATGTTGATCCCTTCAGACAGGCAGTAACTATTGCTGGGGCATGTATGGCGGCATACCGTACAAATCATCTTCCACAAGACACCATCTCCGTCATCCTAGCTGGCGGATATCGCCTCGCCGACCGCCAGTCCCATGAGGCACTTCATTGGCTGCTGTGGGAAGCCCATTCTCACGGCATTTACATTCAGCATGCCTGGAACGGGCGTGAGAAGAAGATTTGTGGCCGCAAAGTTGATGGTTATAGTGAAGCCGGCAAAGTACAAACAGTGTGGGAGTATCACGGCTGTTGGTTCCATGGCTGTCCTCTCTGTTTAAAAAACCATGACACCACAATTAAAAGTGGCAGTGCTGGGGATACCATGGCCTCACGATACAAGAGGACAGCGGAAAAGGCTGCTCTTTTGCGTCGTAACGGCTTCACGGTGATTGAAATGTGGGGATGACAGTTTTTAACCTTGATGAAAACTAATCCTGAGATCCAGCGCTTCATTAATTCTTGTGACGATATTGCTGCACCACCCCTTGATCCCCGAGACGCTTTCTTTGGTGGTAGGACTAATGCCACCAAACATTATCATAAGGTGGCAGAGAGGGAGAAAATCATGCACCTCAATGTTTGTAGTCTCTACCCCTACATTTGTGAGTGCAGGACGTTCCCAGTCAAGCATCCGAAAATCTACGTGGGTGCTGACTGTCCCGAAGATTTTACAAACATTGAGGGTCTTGTTCGTATCGACATTCTTCCCCCTGACGAGTTATACTATCCAGTCCTTCCCGCCCGGTTCAACAGCAAGCTCTATTGTGCACTTTGTCGTACTTGTGCCGAAACTATGAATCAGGGGGACTGTGACCACACTCTCCTGAACAACGGACTCTCTCAGGTACTTGGGTAACGTGTGAATTGTGGAAAGCCCTCAATCTTGGCTTTACGAAGTCCACAAAGTTTGGCAATATGAGACCACAACTTACAAACCCGATGACAATTCCGGTGGTTTATTTGCGTCATACATTAATACATTTTTTAATACTCAAAGTTGAAGCTAGTAGCTGGCTCGAATGGTGTACCACTGACGAGCTAAAAGCGCAGTTCGTTCGTGAGTATGAAGAGAAGGAGGGAATCAAGATTGATCCAAACAATGTTTCTTTTAATCCTGGAAAACGATCCATTAGAAAAACTTGTCGGGGCAAATGGGGTCAACACAGCGATTTACCCCATACATCTGTTGTAAAGATGCAGGCCAGCTGCTAAACCTTTTGACGGATCCCGGAATTGAAGTTGACGAACTGCTTCCTGTCAGTGATGAATTGGTGTTTGTAAACTGGCACGACCTGAAGGAAGCGATTCGCCCGCATTTCTATACCAATGTGGTGATTGCAGCGTTTGTCACGGCACAAGCCCGCCTCAAGCGACTGGGTAAACGGGTGTTATATTTTGACACTGATTCAATTTTGTTCACCCAGAAGTCGGGCGACGAGGAAAGAGAGGCGGGCGAGTTCTTGGGCCAGATGACCAACGAGCTAGCCAAGTACGGGCCTGACGTCTATATCGATGAGTTTGTCTCTGGTGGGCCTAAGAATTATGCCTACATCATACGGGTTGGTCCAAATTAGTATGGGAAAGCATTTAACATATATAAAAATAACAAACAACGTAAAAATAAGAAATTCTAACAGAGACATTACATTCCAAGTGATAATAATAAGTTAAAAACAAGCAAAATCATCACAGTTTAAAAAATCGTCAATTGAGTAAAACGCCTTGCTCAATAGCCACCTTGATAAACGTTTTTTAAATAAAATAGAATCTAAGCTACGGTAATCTACTGGAATTTTATTAAAAAACTTAATCTGTAAATACTTGTGGCTGTTAATGAATCTAGCAGCTGGAGCATTTAAATCACAAGATCCTCTAGTATCATAACCATGAACTGAATCATGAGTAACAAAGTTGTTAATATTTTCCTTGACAAAAATTATATTTTGAAAAATGAATATGGAAGGCAGAGTCATAATTTCATAACTAATAAAAAAAGGTTTACTACTAGTTCTAACAGGAATACCAAACGAGATTCTTAAAGCCTTCTTTTGCCAGATAAATACCCCGTAGCAGCAAACCTGCGTACTCAGCGAATTTCCAATGCAACTATATGTATCTTAATACCACATAAAGCCACATACCAAGTTTCATCAATATACATTCATAAATAAACGATTTATGACATTTTAATTATTCTCCATAAGAATAACATGGCGGCTGAGTATGCAGGTTTGCTGAAGCAAGGAACATAAAAAATGGGGTTTTATACAAATATCAATATAACTCATGTAGGTAAAGCCACTTACCAAATTTCATTAATTTATTTTCATAATGAAGGCAGATAACACGTTACTTATTCTCCATAAGAATAACATGGGGCTGAGTACGCAGGTTTGCTGCTACGGGAGCGTTTGGTAAACAATTTTTTTTTAGCAAATATCAATGGTCCACAACCAGATGAAGCCGTATACCAAGTTTCGTCAGTATATGTTCATAAATAAGCGAGATATAAAATTTTTATTTTCCTCCATAAGAATAACATTAGACAACGTACTGTGTTTAGCACTTTCAATATCTCGGTAACCAATTGACGTAGAGAAATGATCAAAATACCAAATTGTGTGTTTTTTTAAGCTGAATCCAATGGAAAAAACTAACATTTGACTATTTCCAAAATTATATGTAAAAAATTCGAAAAACCCATTTTTGGGGTACAAAACCCCCCCAAAATACCCCTTTGGATAGAGCGATCTGGCTGGTTTTCGAACTTAAAGTCATAAATGTTGCTTTACACGTTTATACCAAATTTCATCAAAATCGGATAATTTTTACGAGAGTTATCGTGCTCACGGACACACACACACACATATATATATATATATATATATGTATATATATATATATATGTATATATATATGTATATATATATATATACAGTTTCGAACAAATGGTGTTTTTGGGGTCTGGGGACCTCAAAACGAAAAGTTATCATGGTCCCGGGCCTAGGTCTTACCATGCCGACTACGGTAATAGCTTCTTCCCTATAGGGGAAATTCGCTAACATGTCTAGCTCCACTACTATTACCCCACAAAAGGTTTGCGTATAAGAGATGGGTGTGAAAAAAACTATGGTAAGTAATAAGCAGCATATGAATGGAAATACATTTTTTGAGCCGTCTCAGTAAAAAACAAACTCTGGCCAATTTAGAAATAACATTATATGTATGAGACTCCCAAGTAAGCTTGACATCAAGTGTGACTCCTAGCAGTTTAACGTGGTCATAAATCTTATTATTAGCACAGCCTAATTGCCTCAATGAGAAACAAATTCTTTCTGTTTTCTCATCATTAATAGATAAAAAATTACTACTAAACCAGGTTTTACCAAAATCAATCATATCAGTTATAACTTTTTCAGTCTCCTTAAAATCCTTACCCATCACAAATAATACGCATCACTAGACATCCAATTCCTGTGTACCAAGTGCAAGACCTGGCCGGAGAAGTTATTGATGGGACCTTTTACGAGACGGAACTTCAAAAAGTAATAGTTCCAAAAAACAAGGTTTACAAAATTGAAAAAATCCTAGAAATGAAAGGTGCGGGAAAGGCGAGGAAGGTGTTGGTAAAGTGGAAAGATTACCCTGCAGCAAAGTTCAACTCCTGAATTCTTGCGACTAGCCTTTTGGATTTAACCCGGTGAAGCCTATCGCAGCTGTCAGTCTGGTCCGAGACATAGTCGAGTGAACATGGCAGGTGTTGGTGGTATGTTTGGTGCTGCGGACCGCGCTCCCATGACTATATCTGGCGGTGTTAAAAAAACAGAGGCTTAGTCTTTGCCAAAACGTCGCAGAGTGAACATCAGTCCTGACTCTACGTCATCAGCGAAGAAGAGGAAAACTATACGGAAACCTCGCAAGGGAAAAAAACCTGAAAAGAAGCAGACACGTATGAAGACCAAAGTGACAACAAATAAGAAGAATGCTATAAAGAAAACTTCAAAGAGGAAATTACCCATCGACATTTTTACATAATGGCCTACCTACATAACCTCTCTGCCGATTGTTCTAAAACTGAACTGGACTTGTTTTTTCTACCACCTACTCAGACTAACATCGATGGCGGTCAATGGATCCAATACAAGCCTCTGTCCTCGCTCACTAACGACTCGCCCATCGAATTTGTAGTGCCTGGCCATGGTGACGAATAGTTGGACGTCTCAAACCTTAATTGCTGTGAAAGTGAGAATTTTGCAAGAGGACGGAAATGTTTTAGATGCAACCTGCGATAAAGTTGGACCTGTAAATTATTTTCTGCATTCACTGTTTAGCCAAGTGGAAGTGTACTTTAATCAAAACCTCGTATCGGTAAACGGAAACATTTACACTTACCGAGCGTACATTGAAACCCTCTTGAATTACGATGATACCGCCAAAGAAACACACCAGTCATCAGCACTTTGGGTGAGCGATACAGCCGTCAGATGGACAAAACTGAAGATGAAAACGATGGCCTAAAGAAAAGACGGAGCTACTTTGCCAGAAGCCGGCCCATAGACATGATGGGATATATACACGTTCACGTATCACGTATTCCTCTCAAGGAAAGTATCTGCTGAACGGAGTGGAGCTTAAAATCAAATTCACGAGATCCCGCGACAACTTTAGTGTAAAAATGTCCAAGTCTGGGTTCGTGATAAACGAGATGGAAGCCAGCCTGATGGTGAGAAGGGTGAAGATTAACCCCACAGTGTTGATTGAACATGCCAAGGAGCTAGAAATATGCACTGCAAAGTATCCCGTAACGCGTATGGACATTAAGGCCTTTACTATTTTCAGCGATGTTTTAGGCAAAGCTATAGACAATGTATATCTGGGACACTTGCCAAAAAGGATCGTATTGGGACTAGTGAGTAACAATGCTTATAACGGGATGTTTTAAGCGCAACCCTTTTAATTTTGCCCACTACAACATAAACTTTCTAGCTCTCTACGTTGACGGACAGCAAGTACCAGCTAAAGCACTCCAGCACGACTTTACAAATCATCAGTTGTACATCAGCTGCTACAACACCCTACTTTCAGGATGTGGGATTCATAACAAAAACCAAGGCAACGGAATCTCACGAAGCATGTACCCCAACGGCTAATGTATGTACGCGTTCGATTTGACATCAGATTTGGCGGCAGCTGCGTCCCTCTGGAACCTTGTCAGAAGAGGCATTCTTCGCATTGAAATCAAGTTTGGTGTCGCCCTCACGGAAGCGGTCAACTGCATCGTCCCTGACGAATTTTGCAACATTATCGAAGTGGACAAGTACCGAAACGTCACTGTAAACTAAAACTAAGCACTACATTATGATTAACGAGACATGATTAGGTTTTATTCAAATGTACATATTTTAGAAGTGTAAATATTTTTGTTTGGTTTTCCAAAAGAGTCGTTTTTAGTTTCTGAAAGATGAAGCGACAGGAAGCATGGTCTTTTGTTTAGTAGATTCTTTAATTGATAAAATGTTTATATTAGTAGTTACATGTAGTAGGCTACATGTTTGATATTTATCTACTTAATGCGTGTCACCTGTGTACATAATTGTATTTGATGTACAGTAAAATTGTGTGTATTTCTTAAATTGTTATTTCTTGTTCCTGCAATTGGTGTCTGAAACGGTACTATATAGTGGGGGTAAAGGTGGGGGTGGCTACCGCCTGCTCATTCTAGTGCTGGCCTTGGGTGGTGGCGGTCGACCATGGTTTCAGGGATTTAAAGACTCGCACAATCAGTTTATAATTAAGGAGTTTGCTGTCACCACGGCTGACGGTACAGTTCTACAACACTGGAGAGTGAAATCCCCGTGCCCTTACGCTACTCTAGACTTAAAAACCAAGAAACAGTGCTCATGGGTCGCCAATCATTAACACGGCATACTGTGGCAGGACGGTGATGTCAACATTCAAGCGCTTCTCACAGATAGTTGTATCTCATATTTCAAGATTCAGTGGTGTATGTGAAGGGCTTAGAAAAGGTAAAATACATAAGAGAATTTTTTTAAACGTATCTGGTTATGGACTTGGAAAACTACCCGTCCTTAAAGACTCTCGCCAATTTGCCATTATTCTGTTTTTACCACGGGAAAATAAAAAAGGTATGTGGCTTAAACGACGTGTTGAAACTTGTCCAGTATCATCACCAATAATTAATGAGTGACATTACCTTTGGAGGTTTTTGGAGTTTTACCCCCCACTTTACTGGTATAAAAGGCTTACACGTAGAAATTCTTCATTATATCAGCGACAGTGGTAGCAGTAACATCTTTGACCTACAGCTACAATATTTACAATGGACATGAGCAATTTGAAAGGACGCTTCAACAACTGTAACGCTCCTCGATTCACCAGACTTAACGATCTCTAACCTGATACTCCGTACGAGATTACAAATTTTGCAAAAAACAAATTCACGCTACGGCGAGGCTGTCTGCGCAACGTTGAAAGGAATAGAAGGCGACAACGTACTATTGAACGTCTATCTACCACGGCGATTCCTCACCATGCTCACAGAAGCCACCATCGAGAGTTACAACGGAGATGCCGCTAGGATGTCTCTAGTGCACTGGGGCAACGGTAGAGGAATATAATTTGTTTAAGAATATAATTTTGAATAAATTGTTCCAGTACAAAATGTAACATTAAACGTTTTGGTTTGTAATTAGTGAATTTCCTTTGGAAAGTGAACTATTAGCATGACCCGCACGGTGAAACTTAAGCCCGGGACCACCATAGAAGTTCCTAACATGACCCCCCTGAACACGTTTTGGGGGGTCGTTCAAAATGTTATATTATGTATATATATGTATATATATATATATATACATACATATATATGTGTATGACTCTAGCGGTTGCATTTTTTGTCCAGTTTACTTCAAATTCGGTAGAAACGTTTCTTTCTATAATCTGTTGGACAAGTTCGTTGGGCAAAACAATCGGAAAACTCCAAACCCATTTTTTGGGGATTAATCTTTCAAATTTCAAGTTTTTGGGCCCAAAAAGGGTCAGAAAAGCCCCAGATGTAAAATTATTGCATGTAAAAAGATGGGAATTAGTGAGGCGAAACTTTTAAGCCCTCTCTCGTCATTCTAGCATAAATATTTACCGAGTTATTAAAGAAAAAAAATGAGTTATTAAAATGTGTATCGGCTAAACACAGTACCGGTACGTTGTCTTATGGGGGTTTTACACTAGAAAAGCCTGTTATTCCTTTGTTAGAGTACTTTTATTATCCCCAGCAACCTCACGCCTACTTTCAAGCCTGTCTGGACCTTCTCTTAACCTTATAATGCGCAAAATTGTATTCCCAGCTTTGCAAGTAAATGAAACCAGGAGTATCAGAACAGCCAAAAAATTAATGTTTTCAGATTACAATAATACCCCCGTCGCAGCAAACCTGCGTATTCAGCGAATTTCCAATGCATAATATATGTCTTAATACTATATAAAGCCGCATACAGTTTCATAAAAATATATTCATATATAAGCGATATATACAATTTTAATTATTCTCCATAAGAATAGCATTGGTGATGAGTACATAGGTTTGCTGAAACAAGGAACACAAACAATTTGTTTTTATGCAAATATAAATAGAATTTAACTAGGTGAAGCCACATACCAAGTTTAATCAATATTCAATCATAAGTAAGCACTATATAACATTTTAATTATTCTCCATAAGAATAACATGGGAGATGAGTAAGCAGGTTTGCTGCAACAAGAAACTAAAAAATGGGTTTTTATGCAAATATCAATATAGCTCAACAAGGTGAAGCCACATACCAAGTTTTATTAATTTATGTTCATAATTAAGGGAGTCATTACATTTTACTTATTCTCCATAAGAATAACATGGGGGCTGAGTACGCAGGTTCGCTGCTACAGGGATAATCAACAAAAAATCAATTTTTTGTGCAAATATCAATAAACCAGTACTACGTGACCCCACGTGCCAAGTTTCATCAATATACATTCATTAATAATGGAGATATGAAATTTTATTTATTCTCCATAAGGATAACATTGGACAACGTACTGTGTTTAGCACTTTGAATATCTCTGCAACGGTTGGACGTAGAATCACAATTTAAACACCAAAATGATTGTTTTGTGGAGCTGAGTTGATTGGTAAAAGCAAATGTGAAGTTTACATTAAAATTAACTTAGGAAAAGCCAAAATCCTTTTTCCCATAATATTAACATAGATTTTATGAGCAGGTTTTTTTGGATTTTCTCCGCAACCACTTAACCTAGCTTAATAATTCAAAATACCATATTATTTTTTTTTAAGCTCTATAACATGGTCTAAACCAAAAGTAAGTGTTTTAAAAATTTTAGGGTAAAAAATGCAAAAAACTAATTTTTGGAAAATTTAAAACCCCCATAAACCCCCCTTCCCATGGCCCAATTTTTCTGGTTTTCGAACTTAAAGTCATAAATGTCACTTTACACATTTGAGCCAAATTTCATCGAAATCGGACGTTTTTTACTCAAGTTATCGCATTCACGGGGACACACACACACACACACACACACACACACACACACACACACACATATATATATATAAATTTGATATATATATAAATTTGAACGAATAATGTTTTAGTCATCTGGGGACCTAAAAAAAAATTTGTCATGGTCTCGGGCTTAAATATTACCATGAGACCTACGGTAATAGCTTCTTCCCTGTAGGGGAAATTCGCTAAAAATTGGACAAATGTATGTTTTTACACTGATTTTGAGTTTTAAAAGTTTTTATGTGGAAATTCACTTCCCTCACGTCAGCGTGCTGCGTGCAAACTCGTTTATTACTTATTATTTTCTTTGTCTGTATAGTTTGAGATCGTTTTATAAAAGGTTAAATTTGTATGGAATTAGTTTAAACACAGAGATACATACATTTTATCAATCTTAAAACTAAAAAAGGTTTGGTAAAGCCACTAGGTAATAAAAACTGTTTAGTGGTCATATCTATTAGACAAGTAGTGACAAATCACACGTTGAAACTGAGTACAATAATATTATCCACAAGGTACAATTTCCACCATAAAGAGAAATCACTACATAGTACCGGTATATCAACATTCAGAAATATATATAGTTTTTATTTCTATGTATTACACATTATATTTTAAGGTAGGCCTACAGACAAAGTAGGTTAGGGGTTCCAAATCCATCATAATACCAATAGTGCTTAGATTCATTGCTATGGTGGTTGAAGGACTAAAACGGTTGGGTTTAGGGAAAAGGGGCGCCGTCAATTACATACATTTAAAAATGAAACGCAGTTTAGCGTGACGTAATATGTACATATAACAACGTAGCATACTTTAACATGACGTAATATTCCACGAGAAAAAAAATAGGTTGACAACCCTGCACAGAAAAAATAAGTTATATTAGCAAGACAACACAAAAACAGGTTGGCAACAGTGCAAAAAAGTAACGTAAGTAAGGACTGGTAATCCCATGACATCAGGGGTCAAAGGTCGAAGTGGGCCAGGGGGGCTGCTATGGTAGAGAGAGGATACTGTAAACTACAGATTTAATTTTTATATGATATTCACTTTTTTAGTAATAGGCCTAAAAGTAAAATTGAACGTAATTTGAGTGTACCTTATTTAGGTAGTTGCATATGCTTACATAGTAGAGCACAAATAAATGTCTTCCTTGATACTGGTGTCTCTACGGTATGACGGTAATTAATTTTAAAAACAACATTTATACCACCATAGATAAAATATACTAAAATAATGTGTGTCCCATCCTCTGCACAGGGATCTTGCCGGCACAGAGCAGAGGATTAAAGATTATAATTTACTGACTAAAATTAATAATTCCATACGATTTACGTTTAAATTTGGAGGGCTGTTAGGGCAGAACTTAAGAGAAATTTGTAAAACCTTTCCTTAGTGAGCAACTAGGCCCAAAAAGGAATGTACGTGCAAAATTTCTACTCTGTAGGCATTATAGTTGTGGAGATTTTGTGATCCAAGTCAGTGAGTAGTTTTTTTTTTATCAGGCCTACACATATTTAGACTAGCATTTGCAGTAGGGCCTACCAGGCTTCTCCAAGAGAATGATACTGCATTCTGATGCTAACCTTTTAAAATACCTAGTTTGAACAATGAACATCTGCTTATGTTATTGTCAGGTAGGCTAAAATAAATGGTTATAAGAATGAAATTGGAAATTTGAGGACTTGTGGGGCGGAGCCCTAAGACCTCAAAGAATCAGTGTGCCAAATTTCATTTCTCCAGCATATTAGGAAGTTGAAGAATGAGTTGATGATAAAACTTGAGGGAAGGAATTTGCTCCTAAGTTTTATAACTGTTGTATTCAAGTACCTCCAAAATGTGCTGCTCAGTCGTTTAGTGTTTCATTGCTTTTTGTCTACTAACTTTGATGTTTGCATCTCTTGGTGGCATCGTGAATATCGTGCTGGCCATTAGACTTTGTGGTCACAGGTTCAATCCCTCATGATGTTCCAATCTTTTTGTGATGGAAAATATGTTCATGGCCTTTTTACTTTTTCCACTGCAGTAAGAATTACCTTAGTTGGTGGTTTGGTTTATTAATTTGTAATTAGAAAAATAATTTACAAAAAAGGCAAGGTTAGTAGGTGGGGTTAGCATAGGTAAGTTACTTATTACATTAGGTATAGCATGGGTTAGATCAGTTTTTTAACACATTTTGTATGGTTGACTGTTTAACAGCTTTGCTGTGTTTGTTATGTTTAAACATGAAAATCTCATATATTTCAATGTTGAGCGATATCCCGATTTCGGGACACCCGCAGCGAATGCGTTAAACATGAAAACTGCATAGGCCCTACCTATTTCCATGTTTCACCACCTCTGCCGGGGAGTGAATAGAAGCGAATGTATTAAGATAGTGCTCGATTAGAAAATCTAGGTGACTTAAAAGTTTGCTTTAGTAAACATCATTGTATAGATTGATACAACTGATTTTTACAAATTCCTACTTTGCTTTAGTTGGTGTGTTGCTCTCATAACCATCAAAGTGTTATCCGGCTCACCGTCCATAAATCAGGACTGCATCTAACATACGGGTTTAATATATGAACAATTAAAAACATACTTGTGTTCAACTTGAAATTCGAACAGTTATAATATGCCTACCCACAATGCTTTAAGTTACTAGATAAAAAATCTAAGGCCTATAAGCCTATCCCAATTTTCTCTCTCTTTTTAGGTTTTTAGCGAATTTCCCCTATAGGGAAGAAGCTATTACCGTAGGTCTCATGGTAAGACTTAAGCCCGAGACCATGATAACTTTTTGTTTTGATGTCCCCAGATGTCCAAAACACTATTCGTTCAAATTTATATATATGTATATATATATATATATATATATATATATCTATATATGTGTCCGTGAATGCGATAACTTGAGTAAAAAACGTCCGATTTCGATGAAATTTGGCTCAAATGTGTAAACTGACATTTATGACTTTAAGTTCGAAAACCAGAAAAATCGGACCATGGGAAGGGGGGTTTATGGGGGTTTTAAATTTTCCAAAAATCAGTTTTTTGCATTTTTTACCCTAAAATTTTTAAAACACTTAATTTTGGTTTAGACCATGTTATAGAGCTTAAAAAACAAATAATATGGTATTTTGAATTATTAACCTAGGTTAAGTGGTTGCGGAAAAAATCCAAAAAACATGCTCATAAAATCTCCCATGTTAATCATTTGGGAAAAAGGTTTTTGGCTTTTCCTCAGTTAATTTTACTTTAAACTTCACATTTTCTTTTACCAATCACTTCAGCTCCACAAAACAATCATTTTGGTGTTTAAATTGTGATTCTACGTCAAACCGTTGCAGAGATATTCAAAGTGCTAAACACAGTACATTGTCCAATGTTATCCTTATGGAGAATAAATAAAATTGGATATCTTGATTATTTATTAATGTATATTGATGAAATTTGGTATGTGGCTTCATGTTGTACTGGTATATTGATAATTGCACAAAAAATAAATGTTTTGTTGATTGTCCCCGTAGCAGCTAACCTGCATACTCAGCCCTAATGTTATTCTTATGGAGAATAAGTAAAGTTTTATATCTCCCTTAATTATGAACATAAATTAATAAAACATGGTAAGTAGCTTCACCTGGTTCAGTTATATTGATAATTGCATAAAAAATCATTTCTTATCTTCCTCGTTGCAGCAAACCTGCGTACTCAGTCCTAATGTTATTCTTATGGGGAATAAATAAAATGTAATAAATAACTTATTTATGAATGTATTTTTGTCAAAATTGGTGAGTGGCTTTATGTACTAGTGAGAAACATATCAATGCATTGGAAATTCGCTGAGTACGCAGGTTTGCTGCGACGGGGGGTATTTCAAATTATAAGCAGGCATATTTCCAGAATAAATGTGGATGTCATTTAGGACATTGTGATAAACAACGTATTTGATTAGGTCTACGAATGGAAGACCTACAGAGAAATGTACCAGAAAAACATCAAATCGTTAGCCTAAAGAGTGTTTATTCATAGTCCAACTTAAACGACAAAATCAAAATCGCAACCCTTCAGAAGTTAAGCTTTCATCAGTAATGAGCCTACTGAGGGAAAAATATATACAACTTATGGAACCCAACCATGACATTGATTAATAAATCTACTGTACTATTACAAAACCTGCCTAAAATCAAACAAAAGTTAAAACTCTTTAGTAAATTACATTTTCCTTAGCACGTACTAACCTCTCTATCGTCAAAGCTAAATTTCTTTGCTGATGTTTTCACTTGACTTTCATTCCAAAATTCGTCATCTGCCATATTCAAATTAAATAAAATTTTGCATCGATGTTGCTGACTACTGCTGGTAAATATATTCTAGCGTCAAAGCTAAATAAGGTGACAATGACAATAACTTT
Organism: Allygus modestus; assembly: GCA_963675035.1. Lineage (NCBI taxonomy): Eukaryota > Metazoa > Arthropoda > Insecta > Hemiptera > Cicadellidae > Allygus > Allygus modestus. The sequence goes on from OY776116.1 coordinate 67,396,386, forward strand.
GTTTACTAGTTGACATTGACATTGGTTTTAATGATTTGTTTAGCTATGTTTGTTTATATTTATTTACAGTATTGCCATCTTGCCAATTACTTTTTTAAATTTCCCTCAATCCTCGTACAAATTACCCTAAAGTACCATCGCAATCTAAACTCCCATAATTGAGTACAGATTGCCTATAGAGTGCTCACGAGAAAGGTAAATTGTGGCATAAATTTTATATAGGTTTGAGGTTCTGCCTATATGTATAGGTGCTGCCTATCGCTAGAGCAGCAGTAATGACACTGATTATGTATTCAGAATAATGAATCGAGCTTATGGCCCATCTGTTACGCGAAAAATACCTATACCATGAAACCTTGTTCTACACTATACCGACACACAATATTTATACGGCAATGTCAGTATAATATAATATTACGTTGTGATCGTGAGCGAAGCCGCGACAGGCTTCTAGTAAGGATTAACGAAAATATAATTTATGTTTTGTTACTCTAATTAGTGTGTAAGAAATTGTTAAAATTAGGTTATTGTAAAAAAAGGTTTGGACTGTGCCTAAGATATTCTCAGTGGTTCACTCAACGAGGAATATATCTACTGTATAGAGTTCTTATCTGGGATAAAAAAAACTGTAGCCTACATGCTAACCGTCATTTTGACTCTCCTGTACCCTCAACAACCAGTAAAACCCTCTTTTCACAAGTTATTGTTAGTCTTCATTGATATTTGGCCAGATATCTATCTATATTATTAAAATAATTTTTCGATTTTTCTTCGCAGCATATCGACCCCTAGAAATTTAATTTTCTATGCATATTTGGTATCAAATTAAAGCTACTTCTCTCTAGATGTGCCTTTTTCGGGTTTCGAAAATATCCCATGAAAAGCCTTCGTCCAGGAGGCTTTTGAAATTTCAGCGAATGTGCTACTATCTGTTGTTAAACCTGTGAACTTTTTCCAATTCGCATTTGTTTATAACAAAACATATGGTGATGATTTGATCGAGTTCTTAAGTTTTACCACAGAATACAGCACTTGCATTTATTTATTTGATGAAACTGGTGTTTTCTTTAAAGTTATAAGTAAGTTGATTTTCAGATAGGCTAATTCATTTAATATCTTGAAATATAGATTTTTGGAGGAAAAAAATTAATTTTGACCACGAAGAAAAGTACCACTCATTTAAATCTGGGACATAGCCAGTTTGATTTCAACTAATTTACTGTCTCTTATATGGTAGATGTTGAAAGCTGTTATTTTATAATCAGATGGAAGAGTTTTCCCCCGAATACATAGGTTACAGAATTTACAATAAAATGTAAAGTAAAAAGTTGAAATTTTATTTGTTCATCGTTTATCTAGAAAATGTTAATATGTTTTTAAACTTAAAACTAAAATAGAATGTGTTTAAGTTTTATTTCATAATCTATGAAACGACAGTCATTTTTATAATAATTTTTATACGTTTTACCATGTATTAAATACCTTAACATCAGTGATTTTCCGTCATTTATCAGTTTATTATGCAAATTGTAGACATTTCACATAAGACAATGAAGTGAAGAGAATGAGTGAAGTGTTCAACAATTTGTGTGTCCTAACTTTTCAAATATTTTATCATGAATTATATACTTCGACATAAGTGTTTTTCTGGTTTCACATCAATATATAATAATCATTTTGTATCTAATATGTATTAATACAAACAATATCCCGAAATCCCCACAATACCCCCACAACTGTATGATAATTTATGCTACGTTAATTAATAGCTATATTCAGAGCGTTTTCGTGCTATTTTTGGGACACATGATTGATTTACTACTTTTAGGTTCAACCAAGTATGGTTCCTCAAAAGTTCAAAAAGATAAGTCACGAAGTGACGCTGGCTGCTAGTTTTGTTTACAAAAATATCCTCCAGTGAGGCTTCACTGTTACCTGTTACCTCCGTTGTCCGTCCCGTTGACCAGAGAGGCATGGGACCTGTCAGTTTCTTCTTATGACTACCGTCGATGATAACGTTGTCTAATCAGGTGTAAAGGTTATAGTTATGGTAGTGTTCTTAAGCGGACCATAGGAATGGTTAGGAAAGATTTAACACTTTTAAACACAAGCAGACAATACCTCTATAGATAGGCCTATATACCTCTTGGATAAATTGATTTTTAAACATTTGGTTAAATAACAACCATATCATATTGTATATTTAGTAAAACATGTCTATAGACCTTGTTGGGTACTCTGATGAGAAAAATTCTCGTTCTTTGATATAATGGTTTATTTGATTCTTCAAAGTATGTCCATTTTAACCACTAGCTGGAATAAAAATAATCAAAATTGAAACAAATAAATTTTGTGTGTTTTATTGACATGTATTCTTTCCCGTGAAATATTGTGATAAACTGTGAACAAACACAAGTTTATTAATTTTTAAATCGTGAATAATTAATTTATGATTTACTCTGTTGATTAGTTCGATTTCAGGGAATAGTTCTTCTCCTCACCAAAATATGGCGGCGGCGGCTCGCAAGTTTGTTGATTAGTGTTCTCGTGTTCTCCAGTTGTTATATCGCCACTCATGTATACAAAATTATACCTGGGCCAGAAACAAAATGTTCTGGTCCAGATTCTGGGCACTTCCAAAACTTGCAATAGCTGGCCACATCTAATCCAGTAATAGCCAGTACTGGCCCATAATTACTCGGAACCTTGAACAAATATTGAGTAGTTAGAGATCGATTGAAATTAAGGATAAATACAACCATAGACAAGTTAAATAATTATATTTCATAAATCCAATTTAATAAAAATATTTTAAATAACAAAGTGTTAAGATACAAAGACTAAAAGCAAATTTAATAATAAATGAAAAAATGCAAATATTTAAAGGAAAATTTTTATTGTTGATATAAAAACTATAAAAATGTTGAATGAAGACAAAACAGTCTAGAAAAATGTGACTGATTACTATTGGCTGCTCTATGAATTTCACATAGCCTTGTCGATTGTTGGTTTTTACATATTCCTGGTCTTCTACTTTCATCATTTCTTTAACGTGCGTAATGTTCTGCAAAATCTGTAAAAATTAAAGATTTTAGTAGCTTTAAAAAACATTAATATTTTTATATTACACACAATATTTTGGTGATTGAGACGAGTTCTGCAATACTACAACATTGAGATAAGAAACTAGTACCGGTAACAACATGGATAGACATTTAAGGAGTTGCATGCTGAGAAATAAATTTGATTGGACATAATATGAACACAATGCCAAGGCTTTAGCATTATTAGGTAGTGAATACAACTAAAATACCCCCGTCGCAGCAAGCCTGCATACTCAGCGAATTTCCAATGGAGATATAAATCTCTTAATACTACATAAAGCCACTTACCAAGTTTCATACAAATATATTCACAACTAAGCGATATATGCAATTTTCATTATTCTCCATAAGAATAATATTGGGGCTGAGTACGCAGGTTTGCTGCAACAAGGAACACAATAAATGGGTTTTTACGCTAATATGAATAGAACTTAACTAGGTGAAGTCGTATACCAGTTTTTATTCATTTATGTTCATAATTATTAAGAGAGACATAGCATTTAATTATTCTCCATAAGAATAACATGGGGGGTGAGTATACAGGTTTGCTGCTACGGGAGCCTTTGGCAAAAAATTGATTTTTTGAGCAAATATCAATAGACCACAACCAGATGAAGCTGTATACCAAGTTTCGTCAGTATATGTTCATAAATAAGCGAGATATAAAATTTGTCTTTTCCTCCATAAGAATAACATTAGACAACGTACTGTATTTAGCACTTTCGATATCTCGGTAACCAATTGACGTAGAGGAATGATCAAAATACCAAATTGTGTGTTTTTTTAAGCTGAATCCAATGGTAAAAACTAATATTTGACTATTTCAAAAATGATATGTAAAAAGTTCAAAAAACCCATTTTTGGGGTACAAACCCCCCCCCCAAATGCCCATTCGGATAGAGCGATCTGGCTGGTTTTCGAACTTAGTCATAAATGTTGATTTACACGTTTATACCAAATTTCATCAAAATCGGATAATTTTTACGAGAGTTATCGTGCTCACGGACACACAGACACACACACACACACACACACACACACACACACACACACACACACACACACACACACACACACACACACACACACACACACACACACACACACACACACACACACACACACACACACACACACACACACACACACACACATATATATATATATATATATATATATATATATATACATACAGTTTCGAACTAATGGTGTTTTTGGGGTCTGGGGACCTCAAAACAAAAAGTTATCATGGTCCCGGGCCTAGGTCTTACCATGCCGACTACGGTAATAGCTTTTTCCCTATAGGGGAAATTCGCTAAAACGTCAAAATATATGCATTATTAAGTAAGATATAAACTGTTTCTCTTTTCTGTAAGAATAACCATAACCTACTGCATATATACCACTTATCCCTTAAGCATCAGAGTTTGTACAGAATGGTGGTTATATCCAAGAGTACTAGAAATGGCACATATGCTGCAAATACTGTATCAATAAACTACAACAAAACAAAGTAAAATGTAAATTTTTTAAAGACCTTTCTTGCTTCATAGACCTGACTGCAACAGCTTATGACACTGTCTTGAAACAAGGCCTTCTGGTTTTAACATATAATCCCTGTTGTATCTCCTCAACTCAATGGTATCTAGTAGCTTAGTCAAAGTATATCTAAGGAGCAGGGAAAGTACTCTAATTACTCTACTTTAATGACGATGTAAAGTGGAAATAAGTGTTTTTAAAGAGATTCGGACAGCGCGCCCCAACATGAAAATATATAAACAATAGAAAATGTTAAGTTATAATCCTCTAGCAGATTCAAATGAAAACCACAAATGTTTATGTTTATGTTTTTTGTACATTCCATAAAATATTTGTTTTGTGTCAGTTGAGCTAGGTCTAATATCAATGAATTTGTATTTGTATTTGTATTTGTATAATTAATACTCTAATTAGGCACCTCAAGGACACGGTCTGCCGCAGGGATCAGTGCTTGCCCCTTGCCCCTCTTGTGTGTACACTGCCGACATTCCACTTACTCGGTCCAGGAAGTTAATTTATGCCGATAATAAAGCCTTGGCATATCCGCAGGCTGAGACGGCACTAAGCAATGACCTTGCGCCCCTCAAAATAATATTTTAGATCCTGGAAGCTAAATCCAAACCCAACAAAAACTGAAGTTTCATGTTTTCAGTTAAATAACATTTTGAAACTTTGCATGGTCATTTAAGTTAACCCTAGATAAATTTCTAGCCACTAATCAAAGTCCTAGGACTTTGAAACTATCAGTGTGTCCATGGGGATAATATTTTTATTTTATAACAATGGGGGAAAAACAAGAATCAATTGTAGTAAAGAAAAACCGTGCACGAAATAACAAACATGTTTAATACTAAACTAAATAAACGGTAACAGGAAACGGACACATACTTTCTCCCTTTAAGCCCAACTTTAATGACTAAATTATTTTTGATTTACTAACTATAGAATATAATGTACGGTATAATCAGCGGGTAGCTGAAGTTAGCGGGTGCACAGAAAATCTTTTATAAACCTTTTTTCAGATAGGTGCACTCAAATCCCATTTTTGGAGACACTACAAAATCCTATGCTACGCACAGTGGTTTTAAGATTGGAATCGTCCCCTTATCCCCCCCCCCTGGGTTAGGGGATTTATAAATTTTGAATTTCCTCTGTTTATTAATGCTAACTTGACCTGCATAACATATTTAAATCATTAAATAACATTTGATCATTAAATAAGAGAGAAATTGTAATTTTTGTATTCCACATAAGAATAACATTGGACGAGTATTGTGTTTACCGCTAAATAAAAGTTTAAATATTCCTCACAATCAGTAATTGTAGAATAATAATTCAAAATACTAAATTGTTTAGTTTTTTGTACCAAATAAATTAAATTTATAAGTATCTAAGGAAATTTAAAGTAAATTTCCTTTAAAACTAAAATTTTTCATGAAAAATCAAAAAAGCTGGATTTTGGAGATTTTAATCCATGTACCCGAACCCGAACCTTTACAGAAATGCGGCTGGTGTCATTTTGTTGGAATCTTAAAGCTCTACAAAACACTAAATCTTAATCAGAATCGTTAGAGCTGTTTTTGAGAAATTTTTGTTTTTTAAGTTCTTTAGCAGTTTTTGGGGGATAATTACCCTTAAAAATCAAAAATTCAAAAAAATGAAAAAAACACCTGGAGATATTTTGGATTAGTACCTTCATGCCAAATTTAATCAAAATCGGACCACGGACGAGTGCGGTCTCCCGCTCTGTACACATCCAGACAGACACACAGACATCACTCGGAAAACCACTTTTTTAGAATCTGGGACCATTAAAATGAATATTTACACTAATAACTCAAATTCTAAAATGTTGACAAAAACAATACTTTCTCTATATACTATGTATAAGGGGGAGAACGTAAATATTCATTTTGAAAAGTTTTTTGAATTACCGTCAGAGAATAAACAACCCAGATTTACTTTGAAGGAGATCAAAATAAGCCAAACCCCAGGGGACCTCAATCAATCTGAACCGAAACCGCCCTCGTCCCCTATGTATACTGCACTGCTGTGATGTTGTAACTTCACAAAGAAGAAACACAATCATTACTATATGCTTTAAGCAATGACAATGCATAGTACAACGAGTTCGCACGCAGCACGCTGACGTGAGGGAAGTGAATTTCCACTTAACAACTTTTAAAACTCAAAATCAGTGTAAAAATATACATTTATTCCAATTTTTATTAAAATCTGAAAACAGTGATTTTTGGCTGTTCTGATGCTCCTGGTTTCATTTACCTGCTAAGCTGGGAATACAATTTTGCGCATTATAATGTTAGGAGAAGGTCCAGACAGGCTTGAAAGTAGGCGTGAGGTTGCTGGGGATGATAAAAGTACTCTAACAAAGGAATAACAGGCTTTTCTAATATACAATTTTTCTTATCCTCCATAAGAATAGCATTGGACAACGTACTGTGTTTAGCACTTTAAATATCTCAGTAACCAATTGACGTAGAGCAATAATTAAAACACCAAATTGTGCGTCTTTTTAAGCTTATTCCAATGGAAAAAATAAAATTTTACTTTTTCAAAAATTATGTGTAAAAAACTCAAAAAAAAACCATTTCTGGGGTACAAAACCCCCCAAAATACCCCTTCGGATAAGTCGATCTGTCTGGTTTTCGAACTTAAAGTCATAAATGCTGCTTTACGCGTTTGTACCAAATTTCATCAAAATCGGACCTGTTTTAAGAGAGTTATCGCACCCACGGACACACACACACACACACACACACACATATATATATATATATAGTTTCGAACGAATGGTGTTTTTGGGGTCTGGGGACCTCAAAACGAAAAGTTATCATGGTCCGGGGCCTAGGTATTACCATGCCGACTACGGTAATAGCTTCTTCCCTATAGGGGAAATTCGCTAAAACCCCATTTTTGTGTTCCTTGTTTCAGCAAACCTGCATACTCAGGCGCCATGTTATTCTTATGGAGGATAATTAAAATGTAATAATAATTTATTTATGAATGTATATTAATAATACCCCTGTAGCACCAAACCTGCGAACTCAGCGAATTCCCAATGCATATATATGTATCTTAATACCACTTAAAGCTACATACCAAGTTTCATCAATATACATTCATAAATAAACGATTTATGACATTTTAATTATTCTCCATAAGAATAACATGGCGGCTGAGTATGCAGGTTTGCTGAAACAAGGAACACAAAAAATGGGTTTTAAAACAAATATCAATATAACTCAACTAGGTCAAGCCACATACCAAGTTGTATTAATTTATGTTCATAATTAACGGAGATAACCTTTTACCATTGACTATTTTACTTATTCTCCATGAGAATAACATTGGGGCTGAGCACGCAGGTTTGCTGCTAAAGCAACTATCAACCAATAAATCGTTTTTTGTGCAAATATCAATAGACCACAACGATATGAAGTTATATACCAAGTTTCGTCAGGCTATGTTGATAAATAAGCCAGATCAACAATTTTGCTTATTCTCCATAAGAATAACATTGGACAACGTACTGTGTTTAGCACTTTAATATCTCTGTAACCAATTGACGTAGAGCAATGATCAAAACACCAAATTGTTTGTTTTTTTAAGCTGAATTCAATGGTGAAAAGTAAAATTTGATTTACTAAAATATGATAAGTGAAAAACTCAAAAAACTCATTTTTGGGGTACAAAACCCCACCCCACTCCCGAAATACCCCTTAAGATGGAGCGATCTGGCTGGTTTTCCGGTGGTAATATATATATACATTGGAAATCCGTTGAGTACGTAGAATTGCTGCTAAGGGGTATTATAATGATGAACACAATTAGTGCACTGAGGGAATTTTCATAATGTAACAATGAAAAAGGATATTTAACATTAGTATTTCTAATAATAATCCCAATTTTGGAAGGGTTAAGATTTTGAACCAAACTTTTTATCAGAGGTTTTCCAAATCTCTGACGTATTTTAGACTAATATACTGTAAAATTCGCTGCAGTTGAACTCAGATGTATACATGCAATTCGCACACGAGCACTTGGAGAGGTTATTTTGGTGTTTCCACGTTCTACGCCCTCCGCGAGTCTTTGACAGTCGTAACGCGAGGCTGCCAGACCACCACTGGCACTGATCGACGCGGCACGTGCGATTCCACGAATGCATTACACCAAGACCACAGAGAGGGCACACGCAGAGGAGGGGGAGTGGCGACAATCGTTGCCTAGCAACCAGCGCACTACATTACTGCACTACGGCACGGCCGCGCTTTCGCTTCAGCCAGCCTTCAGTGCTGAAAACCGCTTCGCGTGTCACACACGTCGCGGTATCTCGGACTTCGCTGTTCGTATCACGCTCTCGTCACTGCTTGAATTGAAATGTGAGTTATTGTTTTCAATAAAATTAAAAAAAACTAACATTAATACTATTAGCTTCGTAATGCATTCAACTAGATTTAGAGTAATTTTTTAGAGGTTTTATAATACGTTTTTCGTTTACTCCAATTGTAATGACAGTCACATACTGCAATTTTGTACAATTGATTCAATAAGGACATTCATATGCATTATTCAGAAACATTAATAATGAACATCTTTTTTATTGAGTTTCAAGTACAAATAGTTACAGTAATTAAAAATTAAGATGCGAACCAAAGTGAAGGAACAAATTATGGACAACAATTATTAGCCTACAGACTATTCAAAACAAGGGGCAAGTAAGATTTCTACTATCAATTCTTAGCGATTTGGTTAAGAAGAACGTTTCCAAGTTTAATTGGTGTTCATTAATGTGCCCGGTTTAAAGTTAACAGCGTCAGCCATTCTATTTTCCAGATACGTTGTTGCAGGAGATGGGATATATTTGGCTTATGGTATCCTCTTCTTTATACTTTAATGCAATCCGCTGCTATAAGTAAATGAATAATATTCAAAAGCCAACAAGTTCGGGACAGTTAGAACAGTTAAAATGTAACTATAAATGTCTACGTTTTTATTGTAGATTACTGAATTTAACTTTTCCTTGTATATAATGGCAGTTAATATAAGCGTATTGATGGTATGGTAACGCAATTTCCAAGTCCAATAGATAATGTCATAATGTTTGCACGCTCGCGATATTCTTGGGTTTATACAACATTATTCTTTTTTCATTTTATTTCATTTGAGTAATTTAATTGAATAGACATCCCCCATATCAGAATGTCATAGTTGAGATATGGACATTTGCATGATATACAATGTAGTGTACCTTAGTTTTTACTTTGCTTGAAAATTTACTCAGTGAGAACACCCCGTTGAATACTTTTATTTATGTAAAATTAATACGTCCATGCCAACTTAGTTTTATGTTAGTAGGAATGGGTACCTACAAATCTTACACTATTAATGAGATAATCATACCCAATATCGCTCTCCGTTTGTCTCCAACTTTAAAACAATTCAAACGGACGACCGCCGTTTTCAATACATTTATTTTTAATCTGCAAATTTGTAATTTTGAAATACTTAAGTGATATAATTATTTGCAAATTATCAGTTATTGTTATTTTTATTTTTCAATATAAAATTATCTAATTTCATTTTGACAAAATTTAATTGTTGAATTTGATTTTCTTTTAGTCTTTGTTTCTTTGAGTTTACTTTTTTATTTATTTTGTGTACCCACCAATGTACAGAACGATCGGGCGTCTGCAAATAGAACATTAGTAATATTTGGCCTATAATTAACAAAGGCAAGTCAATAACGCAAATAATATTAAACATCAGGGGTCCACGGGAGAGCCTTGTGGTACCCCATTGTTAATAACATTACTCTAGCAGAAACTTGTATCATAAAGTTAAACTGTACCGGAAACTGCTGATTTGAGGTAAAAACCTGACATAAACCTGACACCCATCAAACTAATATTTGAATGGACTTGGGGAAAAAATCTGAAGACCTACATTAGTTTTTCGTAAAATCTTTACTAAGTGAATAAAGAAAATAAAGGAGTGTTAATACATCTAGAGGTCTCGTTTGGGCTAAAAAAGTGTAGCCTACATGGTCGGCCGCCGTTTTGCCCTCTGTCCACTCTGCTTCCATGACAACCAATTTTCTCTTTCACAAGTTACATTTTTGCCAGCTGACAGTGACAAACATGTTACTTGTGAAGAGAGGATTTGATTTGACCTGAGGAAAATGGTCGTCAGCATGTAGGCTCCTCTTTTTTACCAACAGATGAGACATCCAGGTATAACCTCGTTGTCAAAACACGTTTAAAAATCTGTATCTGCATTTCTGATTTAATTTTAAAACTGAATACAGGTGAACGAGCGCATCTTATGAGCCCAGCTACTAAACATACTAGTTCACATAAACATACTGGTCTCGATTTGTTACATGTTATTTAACCAGATCTAACGAACCAGTTAACCCCATAATGAACCAGTTTTTTTTTTAAAGTAAACCATTTAATATAATAATGCCCGGACATTTCCAAAAAAATCGGATTTTCCAGCGTTACATAATTTAGAAATGAGGCATTGGTTAGTCAAGCTTTTTGGATCGCCAATGCAATTTCAGTACCTTACTGAAAATTCTACTTACTGTGAAGGATGTCTACCTGGATTTACGTTACTAAATCTTAATCTATATCTATAATACCCCCGTAGCAGCAAACCTGCGTACTCAGCGAATTTTCAATTCATATATGTATGTATCTTAATATCACATAAAGCCACATACCAAGTTTCATCAATTTACATTAATAAATAAACGATTTATGACATTTTAATTATTCTCCATAAGAATAACATAGCGGCTGAGTTTGCAGGTTTGCTGAAACAAGGAACACAAAAAATGGGTTTTTATAAAAATATTAAGATAACTCTCAACTAGGTAGAGCCACATACCAAGTTTTATTAATTCATAGTTCATAGTTAACAAGGATAATATGTTACTTATTCTCCATAAGAATAACATGGGAGTTGAGTACGCAGGTTTGCTGCTACGTGAACTATCAGCAAAAAAAATAGTTTTTTGTAAAAATATCAATAGAACTCAACAATATGAAGCAATATACCAAGTTTCGTCAGGATAAGTTAATAAATAAACGAGTTATACAATTTGTCTTATTTCCCTTAAGAATAACATAGGACAACGTACTGTGTTTAGCACTTTCAATATCTCTGTAACCAATTGACGTAGAGCAATGGTCAAAACACCAAATTGTTTGTTTTTTTAAGCTGAATTCAATGGTGAAAAATAAAATTTGATTAACTACAATATAATATGTAAAAAAACTCAAAATAATATTTTGGGGCACAAAACCCTCCCAAAAATACCCCGGATGGAGCGATCTGGCTGGTTTTCGAACTAAAGTCATTAAGTTGCTTTACATAATGTTTTTACTAAATTTCATCAAAATCTGACCATTTTTTCGAGAGTTATCGCACCCTCGGACATACACACACACACACACAAACACACACACACACACACACACACACACACACACACACACACACACACATACATGTCCCTAACTTGCTATGGGGTCCTGTCCTTAAACCCAATTGTGGGGTCCTAAGAGTTATATACGGTTTATTAACGTGTAGATGGAGACAAGTTTTAGTACATGATTTGTTTCTCTAAACACACCATTTTAATAACACAACCTTGCATGAAACCAAATATCGGGGCCAAACACATCTGTACACTATCCCAAATTATGGGGCTATACACACTGTGCATCAGACAAGACTGGGGGGCTTAACACCCGTCCCAAATTATGGGGCTATACACACTGTGCATCAGACAATACTGGGGGGCTTAACACACGTGTTCCTCGAACCAAATCTAGGGGACTTAAACAAATGTGTTTTAAAACATTACATGGGGGTTCAGGGCCATTTTTACATAGGGGCGCACGGGGACAAGCTTTGAGCCCGATGAGGCCTCTTCGGCGCTCTTCTTGGCCCGGGGCCCCGGTCGAAAATGGGCCCCCGGGTGAATTGAAACTCCCAAGCGAAACGGAGCCCCCAATAAATAGTAGGCCCCCAGGAAATAAAGGGCCCCAAGAAATAAGGGGCCCTCAAAAAATATGGGGCCCCCAGAAAAAAGGCTCCTCGGGGCCTATTCATATTTGTGTAAACGATGTATTAGGGGCGTGCGAGTACTCAAAATGTGAGTATTTAAATAGTCAAATGAACTCAAAGTTTTGAAAAATACTCCAAAGTTCGAGCAAGTATTTCCCGACAATCTTTGGACGATCGCGACCTGCCAAATCACGTAGTAAACTGCTGCCAAAGATGATCGGACCACGTAAAATCGGCCGAAAGTTACGAGACTTAACATTATGTATTACACATGAATCGGTCATAAAAAACAACCTTACTGTGTAAATGGACCGAATCACGTTTTATCCGCCGTAATTGAAGACGTTACAGATGATATAATCTGGAATTAACGTCCTTGCCGCGTAATATCGGCTATAAAGTTCGACAGAAAACAAAATACAGTCCAAAAATGACGACTTTACTACGTAATAACGGCCGAAAATACGACAGTAGATCGGTAGCGATTCTCCGGAGATCGGCAGGAGATACGCTCAGATTTTTTAATATTTTTCAAAATTTGGGGCCTATGCCAAAGCGGACCGCCCCCACGCCCCCCCCTGGTGCGGGGTGGGGGGCATAGGCCGCTAACATAAAGTATTTGTACACATATAAATACCCCCGTCGCAGCAAACCTGCGTACTCAGCGAATTTCCAATGCAAAATATATGTCTTAATACCACATAAAGCCGCATACCAAGTTTCATTAAAATATATTCACAAATAAGCGATATATACAATTTTAATTATTCTCCATAAGAATAACATTGGAGGTGAGTACACGGTTTGCTGCAACAATGGACACAAAATAATGGGTTTGTATGTAAATATCAATAGAACTCATCAAAGTGAAGCCACAAACCAAGTTTCATCCATATACATTCATAAATAAGCGATACATAACATTTTAATTATTCTCCATAAGGATACAATGGGGATCGAGTACCTAGGTTTGCTTCCACGGGAACCATATGAGAAAAATTTTTTTTGTGCAAACAACAACAAACGACAACCAGATGAAGCCATATACCAAATTTCGTCAGTGTATGTTAATAAATAAGCAAGATATAAAATTTTGATTTTTCTCCATAAGAATAGCATTAGACAACGTACTGTGTTTAGCACTTTCAATATCTCAGTAACCAATTGACGTAGCGTAATGATCAAAATACCAAATTGTTTGTTTTTTTAAGCTGAATTCAATGGTATAAATTAAAATTTGATTTAAATAAAAATTACATGTGAAAACCCCAAAAACCACATTTTTGAGGTACAAAACCCCCAAAACCCCCCTTTGGATGGTGCGATTCGTCTGGTTTTCGAACCCGTTCAAATAAATGGTGCTATACACATTTATACCAAATTTTATTAAGATCGGACCTTTTTTACGAGAGTTATCGTGCTTACGGACACACACACACACATATATATATACATACATATATACAAATTTGAACGAATGGTGTTTTTGGCATCTGGGGACCTCAAAACAAAAAGTTATCATGGTCTCGGGCTTAAGTCTTACCATGAGACCCACTGTAATAGCTCTTCCCTATAGGGGAAATTCGCTAAAACCAAACTGATATTGTAAATTGTTGTATATTAGTATTATAAGTTGTTGAAAGGCAATATTTGAAAGAAATTTATGAGTATCCACCATGTTTTGCACCTCATCATAATTAAACATTAAATTTACTTATCAGATAATAAAACTTCTGTTCCCCTCTATTCCAAAACGAGCAGTTGTTTTGACCTCCATCGGTTTGTGACAACTTCAGGGTATTTTGATTGGTATTGAGAGTTTGAATAAAACTCGCAATACGATGCAAAAAATTTGCAATGTTAAAATATAAAGTAACACAATGCAACTAATTGTTTTAATCCTCCCTTTCGATTTTTTAAATTAGTTCCTGTAGATGAAGAAATTATATGGTTTGGAGACTGGAGAGTATTGAATAGGTATTTGATATATTTAAGTTTAGTATTAATGCATATGAAATAAGGGGGAAATATGATGCACCCTCCTCAGATTTTGGCGCCCCCTTACATCGTCACTTGTAAGGTCCACTCGTTTAGCTTACTTTGAAAAATATAGTTTATCGTTCCGTCTGTTTAGTAACCATTTCAACCATGTTCTTATTTATTAACTGAGTCATTTAGGAGTATTGGAGATGGAGTGGGAAATGTTAAGAATTAAACATATACTTCTCATTACAGATTAAGATTATTTGAGCTCTGGGGTGACTAATCATCTGTATTTCTTACAAATCAGCAATACTTTAAATAAGTTGCGACAGTATATCACAGTATAGTACTAACGAAAAAAACATGTTTGCACCCAACTTGAGTTTTTAGAGTACAATTGGTATTAAACTTAATTGATCCAAACACTTTTAGAAGATAAGATTCAATATATCACAGAATGAAGACAAATAAAAATAAGGTTTATAGCTACACTAAACCTTAAAGATTAAATACTCGAAGATAGAGTCCGTATAACTGAAAAACGTGTTGTACATTAGAACCAATAAATAAAAATTATATTCAGAAGAAATTAGTTTAAAAAAACTCTAACAACAAACTTTGCTGTATCCATCGCGAACATCAGCTAGGAACCGTCAGAATCGCTGTCGGTTTTGATAAGCGTTTTCATTATTGTTTTGGTTTCCCTGGACGAAATCTTTCCCACGCTCAGAACAGATGTACTGTTATCAGTATGTACTTCACCGTTCCTACTCAGTTTTAAGGGTTTGTTTTCATTATTATTTTTCTTAAATAAGCATGTAATTGTTTTATGATACACAGTGTATTGTGATACGTTGACTACAATTGTGCACATTTGTGGTTTTTAAAAAGTTATATTTTTTTAATTATTTGAGGTTTTGAGTTTTTTTATTGCAAACATTTTAGCGGCGCGAAGATTGAAAATGAGATACATTTCCAGGACGATAATATATGAAATCATGATTTTGAACTACACAATTCTCTTATCTGAATGAGTTCCATAGCTTGTCATTTCAGGTGATCAGCATAGCATGGAACCAGAAACATCGCAAACGCATCAACAACAAGCGAGGGAGTGAGGCGCGCACGTATCAGTATATCTCAGAACTATGGGGTAGGAAGGTTTTGGTTGATGGTGGTGGGCGGGGGGCGGCAAATTTGGTCTTTGCACGGGCGCTGAAAAACTGACGGGCCGCCCCTGGACACGAGTCACGTGTTGGAGTGAGAGCAGGAGGTAGGTAGAGCTAGGACCGCTCATTATCACTATCACTATCTATCCTTGAACCTCTCCTGGAGATGAGAGCGCCTTTGTCGACAGCAGGAATGACATCAAGGCAGGGGTTTCATGGTAAATCAATGCAGGGGTTTAAGGTATGATCGAGTAAAACTTGTTTTAAAGTTATATTTGTTGCTTTCATCGGGGTTAACAAAATAAAAACCAATAAAAAATACAAATGTTGTGGTGAAAAGTTAAAAACCAGACAACATTCCAAATAAAACATGTAATTAAACAGAAAACATGTTGCTTGTTTTGGTCCAGAAATCACACTGAATGTTCAATTTTAAAAAATGATAACAAAGGAGTTATAGTGTAGAGGCTTTCATAACTATTCGGAAAAAGGAAAGTTTTTTATTTTATCAACGAAACAAAAGTAGTTTTTGCTCTTCCCTTTCGATCAGGAGCTCGGTTTCCCATTCTAATATACTGGGAGGACGTCTCGTCTGTTCCGGTACCAAACTTAATAATTTAGTTTTTTAGGTAAAAATAAGCAAAGTTCCTCTATCTTGCTTAGTATAGCATCTCGGCCTGTGCGTATTTGTATTATAATTAGTTTTCCTTATTTTCTGTAACATTTTTCGTTCCATAGCAACATAATACCATCATCAAGCACGGGAATTGGTCAAAAATCTATTTACATTTTTAAACGAATTCTTGTCTGTCTGTCTGTTCGTCCTTTATGCATTACTAAACCGTTCATCCGATCTCTGCCGCCGTGAAACTTTGGGAAATGGTTCTATGCCTGGGAAGGTTTGTGCCCTATTCCCGTTCTTTTTGGGCTACGTCCTGTGAGCTTCTTTCGTTCATATTTTATACTAATTTATTGTGTTTTGGTGATTTTTAGCGAATTTCCCCTATAGGGAAGAAGCTATTGCCGTAGTCGGAATGGTAAGACCTACGCCCGGGACCATGATAACTTTTCGTTTTGAGGTCCCTAGACCCCAAAAACACCATTCGTTCGAAACTGTATATATATGTGTCCGTGAGCACGATAACTCTCGTAAAAAATAACCGATTTTGATGAAATTTGGTATAAACGTGTATAGCAACTGTCAGAGACCAACCCTTCTAACCTTTGGACTCTCTTATCGTGTGGCCACCACACACACTCACACACACAGTCCACTGCCGTCTATCAAGGCGACCACATCAGCATTGCGCTACCCGCTATATGGTGAATCCTAATTAATTTGGATTCACCATATAGCGGGTAGCGCAATGCTGATGTGGTCGCCTTGATAGACGGCAGTGGACTGTGTGTGTGAGTGTGTGTGGTGGCCACACGATAAGAGAGTCCAAAGGTTAGAAGGGTTGGTCTCTGACAGCAACATTTATGACTTTAAGTTCGAAAACCAGCCAGATCGCTCTATCCGAAGGGGAATTTTGGGGGGGGTTTTGTACCCCAAAAAATGGGTTTTTCGAATTTTTTACATATCATTTTGGAAATAGTCAAATTTTAGTTTTTACCATTGGATCCAGCTTTAAAAAAACACACAATTTGGTATTTTGATCATTTTTCTACGTCAATTGGTTACCGAGATATTGAAAGTGCTAAACACAGTACGTTGTCTAATGTTATTCTTATGGAGGAAAAAAAAATTTATATCTCGCTTATTTATTAACGTATACTGACGAAACTTGGTATACGACTTCATCTGGTTGTGGACCATTGATATTTGCTCAAAAAACAATGTTTTACCAATGGCTCCCGTAGCAGCAAACCTGCGTACTCAGCCCCATGTTATTCTTATGGAGAATAAGTAACGTGTTATCTCCCTTCATTATGAAAATAAATTAATGAAGTTTGGTATATGGCTTCACATACATGAGTTATATTGATATTTGTATAAAACCCCATTTGTTGTGCTCCTTGCTTCAGCAAACCTGCATACTCAGCCGCCATGTTATTCTTATGGAGAATAATTAAAATGTCATAAATCGTTTATTTATGAATGTATATTGATGAAACTTGGTATGTGGCTTTATGTGGTATTAATATACATATATATGCATTGGAAATTCGCTGAGTACGCAGGTTTGCTGCTACGGGGGTATTATTTGGTTTCCATAGGAACCATTGCCATTTTCCCGGTTATTTATCTAAATCCGTGCGAATAACGGGTACAACAGCTAATAGACTATAATCATTCTTTATAACTTGGCTGTATATTATCTGTTTATATTGATCAAGTTATCGTTTGATTCGTCCTTGAATTTTTCTTACTGAAGTCAAGTTTTAATATTATTTTTTACATTTTACAGTAATATAAAAAATATATAAACCCAGTAACCGTTCAAATTTTTTCATCTTTGAAACAACAACAAAATCGAATTTGGGGTGATATCAACTTCAGCCCAAATAATAATTTCTGATTTGAAGATGTAAGGTTTTTTTTATAATTTGACAAAAATAAACAATATTAGCAACATTTCAAATTTTTCCGTGTGCTGGACTTCATGATAATTGATCAATCTTCATTTTCTATTAATTAATCGAACGTATACAAACCTCTTTATCTGTTGCTTTATAGAATTAACTGAAGGAATACTTTACTATCCTTCTTAAGACGTGCCCCTTTTAGTTTAACACAACATTTGAAGTGGACCCAGTTTGACTAAGCCTCTGACATGGAAAATCTTTTCAGTACCAATAGTCAATGGTTATATTTACAGTTATAAAATTATGATTTTGCTGATAAAACTGTGTTTATATCAATTAATTTTGTAATTTAATCCAGCTGTTGCTTAAAATTTCCATTAAAAAGGTAAATCTTAAGGACAAATATCAAAATTTAAGGGCGTCTAGACCTCTGCCCTTAAGTTTGACCTTCATAAATTCTATGATATGCACAACTTGTCGGCGAGCTCTTTCCAACGACACTTTATTAAAATTAGTTCAGAACTATATTAGGAGCTCTGATTTCAAAAGACCCCTAGCGTTAAGTGTAGATTTATTGGTATTGGTTTTGTAACATAATGAATATGTTAGTACGAAACAGAACTGACAAGAAATTAAATGCATCAGTAGTCTGTTATCGTAAAGCATGCAATGTTCGCAGGCGTGCGAGCGTCACTCCACCTCAACCGAGGCGCCTGCGCCCGCGACCGCCGCGCCGGCACGGCACATTACAGTACGGGTACCCAGTGTATCATTGAATCATTGGGTATCTTCGCATTCAGACAATGGATCTAAAGTAAAAAGTAACGTTACTCAGTACCACAAGACGAGTTGAACGAGTTACAGGGTTAAATCGAGATTATTAGAGATGATTTAATATGATCCAAAAATTACCCGTAATCTGTGTTTATTTGATATCGAATTAAAAGCCGAATGAAGGAAAATTAACCTAAAAATGGTTTTATCCATAGCCAATATGTATGTTAATGGGAATATAAAGCCTCGACATGTATTCGTTTGTGAATAAACTACTTTTAACAACTATAAATTTACATATTTACAATTTACTATAACAGATTCTGATAAAGGAAACAACTCTTGGGGAACATTTGAAAATCGAGACCCTTTTCGCTTTTTTCGATCTCGGATCTTTGACCATTAAAATAAAATTGTAATCGTTGTTAGAATTTGTCAGGTACTTTATTGTTTAGTATGATAAACGTTGAAAGCAGGTGATCTGATATTTTCTAACTTTTATTCAAGTATGGACTATCATCAACCTTGAAAAGTAAACTTTGATGACGTACAGCTCTCTATAAAATGTTAAGATAGCAAAATAATAAATACCCCCGTCGCAGCAAACCTGCGTACTCAGCGAATTTCCAATGAATATATATGTTTCTCACTACCACATAAAGGCACTTACCAAGTTTTATAAAAATAAATTAATAACTAAATGATCTATAGCATTTTATTTATTCTCCATAAGAATAACATAGGACTGAGTATGCAGGTTTGCTGCAACAAGGAGCACAAAATATGTGTTTTTATGCAATTATCAATTTAACTCAACCAGGTGAAGCTACATACTAAGTTTTATTAATTTATGTTAATAATTAAGAGAGATATAAAACTTTACTTATTCTCCATAAGAATAACATTAGGGCTGAGTATGCAGGTTAGCTGCTACGGGGACAACCAACAAAATATTTGTTTTTTGTTCAAATATCAATATACCAGTACAACATGAAGCCACATACCAAGTTTCATCAATATACATTCATAAATAATCGAGATATCAAATTTTATTTATTCTCCATAAGGATAACATTGGACAACGTACTGTGTTTAGTACTTTGAATATCTCTGCAACGGTTGGACGTAGAATCACAATTTAAACACCAAAATGATTGTTTTGTGGAGCTGAAGTGATTGGTAAAAGCAAATGTGAAGTTTAAAGTAAAACTAACTGAGGAAAAGCCAAAAACCTTTTTCCCATAAGATTAACATGGGAGATTTTATGAGCATGTTTTTTTGGATTTTTTCCGCAACCACTTAACCTAGGTTAATAATTCAAAATACCATATTATTTGTTTTTTTAAGCTCTATAACTTGGTCAAAACCAAAATTAACTGTTTCAAAAATTTTAGGGTGAAAAATGCAAAAAACTGATTTTTGGAAAATTTAAAACCCCCATAAACCCCCCTTCCCATAGTCCGATTTTTCTGGTTTTCGAACTTAAAGTCATAAATGTCACTTTACACATTTGAGCCAAATTTCATCAAAATCGGACGTTTTTTACTCAAGTTATCGCATTCACGGACACATATATAGATATATATATATATATAGATATATATATATATATAGATATATATATATATATAGATATATATATACATATATATAAATTTGAACGAATAGTGTTTTAGTCATCTTGGGACCTTAAAAAAAAAATTTGTCATGGTCTCGGGCTTAAGTCTTACCATGAGACCTACGGTAATAGCTTCTTCCCTATAGGGGAAATTCGCTAAAAGAATTATAGTACGAAACAGGGTATTAATTGTGTTTACTAGATTACTGTTGCAGCTTCGCTTACAATCGCATTGAAATTATTTAAAAATGTTGACTACGCTGTTCTCGATACCATCCTATGTTTTGTTGATGCATCAACATGTGTTAATTGAATTGAATTGAATTATATTCTTCCATTAGAATTGTATTGATTGAAACTTAAAGGTTTGTAGGAAGTACCGATGGACAAACAAAAATTTCGAAAGAAATTCGGCAAACCTATGCATTATACTTTTTAATTTAACACATCAACCTTCAAAATCGTTTCGATAGCCACTGAGATATCAGCGTTTCAACTGTGCATTAATACATAAAATACCTCATTGTAATAAAAATGGTTAGAACAAATTAAAAATACGGCAGAAAAAGTTTCTTGGGCGTTTCATAGATTAAAAGATACTTAACTTGTATATTCAGCCGTATATTTCTATGTGAAAGATGAGAAAAACAATAAAATATACTTTTATAAAACATTCAAAGTGATTTACAGCTTCAAGATGACCAGTGACATGACCAAAAATGTCTAGAGGCCAGTTACTTATCCTATTTTTACCGTAGGCCCCGATTTGATAATAATGTAGGACGTAAGTATTTAATACTAGTATACAATAATTGATACGTCATGTTTGCCTCCTATATTCCATGTTATCGACCACTGGAAAATAGACGATAAGAGTTTACGTACCACCAAGGTTTATATTGCAATACTCAGCAAAAAGTTACTTTAGACTAGATGCCGACTCAAACCCTCACTCACAGCTCCTAGAGTCTCGAGTAAGGGTAAAGACTGTAGGGACAGCTCTGAAGTCTGAATTATCGAAACCATAGCTAGAGTTCTCCACAAAATAAAAATAATGCGAGAGAACGGAAGCGCTTCCGGGAATTCACAATGCCATGGAGAGGGGAGCGGGGGGGCGAGCGGCGGTGGGAGTAGTTCCCGTAGACGCCACGGAGCGCAGCGCAACAGAGCGCTAGCGTACGTAGGGCCCCGTAAGAACACATGCATAGAACCAGAATGTGGGGTCTTCACTAAATTTACGAAAAATGATCGTTGTTGAGCCAGAACTCCAATAGTACGATTTTAACTCGGGGGCCCTGTGTAATGCCCCACAATTCGTGCGGACCCCCGAGTCTGGTGAGATGCACACACAGGGCCCCCTAGTAAGATGAGTCCACACACACACACACACACACACACACACACACACACACACACACACACACACACACACACGCACACACGCACGCACGCACACACGCACACACGCACACACGCACACACGCACACACGCACACTCGCACACGCGCACACACACACACACACACACACACACACAAACGGCCGCAAAAAGCGATCACATCACGTAAAATAGGCCGAAAATGACGATCGGACCGCGTAATTTCGGCCGTGACTAACGATTTCGTCCTTTAATATTGATTATAAGCGATGTCTGGACCAGGTGAAATTGGCCAAATTACAACCGGGCCCTGTTTCATCGACCGGAAACGAATGTCAAACTGTGTATTGTTTGTCAATAGGTAATCTAGTTTGATTGTACTGGTCAAAACTTTGTATTGCTACTCATGTATTAGTTATAAACCATGTTTAAATTATAAAATTTAGGGTGGTATCCAAATCCCATTACACTATTTTAAACTACCAACTGATGGCAAATAATCGCTCAAAAACACTCGAAACTCGAAAATAATTGGCACTACTCGACACGACTCAATCGATCAAAAAAATCACTACTCGCACACCCCCAATATATATACACACAGTTTTGAACGGATGGTGTTTTTGGCATCTAGGGACCTCAAAACGAAAAGTTATCATGGTCCCGGGCCTAGGTCTTACCATGCCGACTATGGTAATAGCTTCCTCCCTGTAGGGGAAATTCCTAAAAAAGCTATATAGGTACTCAAGAATCTTGAATCAAGATGGGTTAAAAATATCACCAAACATTGGTTTAAATATATTCCTGATGATGAGTTTAAGCTTTTTATGATAGACATATCAAGAGAGAAAACCATTAATTGAAACATAACAGACCAAATTAATGGATTGCCTGAAAAATACAGCGATTTATGAAAATTTTACAAAATTCGCTAAACAACATTGATAAGGAAGGAGACTCTTATCGTTAGTTAGAAATATAAAAGGCTAATAAAATATATGATTTTTCTCTTTTCTAACAGACCTCTCTGGTTGTTAATTACTATTACTAACAATACACTTAACCACTGTTCAGAATAAGTTGTGCAATGTTTAACCAGTAACAGATTTAAAAACCAATTAATTCGCTTGTTTACGATTTTTCCGAGAACCTAAATGGAAAATACTGAAATAAATAAGTAACCCTAAAAAACATCCAAACCCACAATAGTAAATATTTAACTCTGCCAACAAATTTAATTTACCCATAAAAATGTAGCTTTGTACTTTCGTAAATTATAACCTCTCAATACCACATTAGTTCCACAATTTTAACTGCACAACCTCGTCAACTGGATATCAGCATAAATATTTATCAGCCATTGCAGATTTATTGCCAATACGCAATCAAGAGTTTATGCAATATGTAGCGCCCGTGATACTCTGTTATCTCGTGCCTGTGCCTCGTTTTTGCTGTGCAATCGTCTAGACTGAGTGTCTAATGCGCCTTTTTTAATTGCAGAAAATAAATCAAATCAGTTGTTTGTGTAAACCGTGTGCAAAACAACAAATTTCAGACGAACAAATTGCACTAGAAGGTTGTGACCCCGAGGAGTTACGTAAACGTAGTTTTAACTTCCTTTAACTACAGAATGTTACAAAACCAGAGGGTCACGAGTTCGAATCCCAACAATTTAACATATGGCTATGTCGTTGCACATAATGTTAAAACACTAAAATAGACAAACATTTGGTGAACAATATTGTTATTTACAGAATCTGCACTTTTCTAAACCACTAGACATACCTTATTAGTGAATTTCCTTTGGAAAGTGAACTATTAGCATGACCCGCACGGTGAAACTTAAGCCCGGGACCATCATAGAAGTTCCTAACGTGACCCCCTGAACACGTTTTGGGGGGTCGTTCAAAATTGTATATATATATATATATAAGTAGGGGGCAATGGCGGCTATTGCCCCCTACTTATATTTATATAGACATATATATATATATATATATATATATATATATATATATATATATATATGTGTGTGTGTGTGTTTGCACTCTAGTGGTCGCATTTTTTGTCCGATTTACTTCAAATTTGGTAGGGGCGTTCCTTTCTGTAATCAGTTGGACAAGTTCGTTGGGAAAAACAATCGGAAAACTCTAAACCCCTTTTTTGGGGATTAATCTTTCAAAATTTCGAGTTTTTGGACCCAAAAAGGGTCAGAAAATCCCCGTATGTAAAATTAATGCATATAAAAATATGGGAATTAGTGAGGCGAAAGTTTTAAGCCCTCTCTCGTCATTCTAGCATACATAATTACCGAGTTATTAAAGAAAATGTGTTTCGTCTAAAGACAGTACGTTGTCTTATGGGGGTTTTACCCTAGAAAAGCCTGTTATTCCTTTGTTAGAGTACTTTTATCATCCCCAGAAACCTCACGCCTACTTTCAACCCTGTCTGGACCTTCTCCTAACATTATAATGTGCACAATTGTATTCCCAGCTTTGCAGGTAAATGAAACCAGGAGCATCAGAACAGCCAAAAAATCACTGTTTTCAGATTTTAATCAAAATTGATTTAAATGTATGTTTTTACATTGATTTTGAGTTTTAAAAGTTTTTAAGTGGAAATTCACTTCCCTCACGTCAGCGTGCTGCGTGCGAACTCGTTTCTTATTCAAATTGTTTCTTATAATAAATCGGTATGCTATATGGCAGTATTTAAACACCAATTAAATAATATTTCAAAAATATTGTTTTTTGAAACCGTTTATGAGCTCGAAATTAAAAAAGTCAAATACTGTAGTATTATGTGTCAAAAAGGTCAAATAGTATTTTGTGTCAGAAAGGTCTTGGAAATATTAGCAACTTTGTAATCTACATTACCCTCGTGTATTTTTTCCAACCAGCATAATTCATAATTTTTTCTTATGAAATGCATGTTAATTGTATAATATAAATTTATATTTGAAAGAGACAGGGCAATTCACAAATAACATACATTTTATATGGGGAAACGATGGTTTTTATCACTTATTTTATAGAGCAAAAATATACTTATCAATGTTAAACATTGCAGGCTAGGTCTGCTTATTTCACATGTCAAAGGGTTTACTAGTTGAACGGAGAATACCTCGTACGGAGTCCAAAAACAGTTGCAATGATTACCAGTCAAGTGTTCAGTATTGCTGGAAACACTGTGTTTATCGTGTGTATTTTTTATTTTCCTCCTAAAATCATTTTTGATAACATTTTTAAACTGCTTTATCGCTTTGATTACCACCAGTTATATGATCAAACACATTATATTTTAGAATCTCAGTTGGTAACTTTTTATGTAAACAGGGGATAGGTTTTATTTTCTCCCTGATGTATTTAAAGAGAAACTTATTTTGTGCATGTGATGTAATTATTTCATATAATTTTGATATTTTTGAAATTCAAATTTTTTTAAATTACAAATAAAAATAAATTAAAAAATTAATTGATTTACATTATCAATTTTGTAAAAATTTGTAAAACCTTGAAAACCGAGTGACGTAACTAAGCTGTCCAGCGACAATGTCAGTCCCATTATTGTCCTTTGTGAGGCTGGCAACTCTTGAACATGCACCAGCAGAACGACCTCGGACATTGTTAGTGCGAGCATTACTCTTATGAGATCGAGCAGACCTTGTCAGCATTGTATATTATTGCTCTCATACGGACCTTGAGAAAACATGGCACGTGAAACAAACGATTAAAGATAATGAAAATTGCCAACAATTTATTTTTAGAATTGCAAATGTATGAAAGGGTCAATGTATAATATCGTATGATTTTTAAACTTTAGCAACAAAACGCATAAACCGATCTCGTATAATGTCCTGTGTTAGTCAGTATTGATCTCGTGAGAGTTTTTTGATTTTTTCAGTACCGTATGTGTCGTGTTGACGAGTTTCGCAAGAACTTTATTGAAGGTTTCAGGTTTCTTACTAAATATACCACTGAAGGAGCAGGGGCTATTTAAAATCCGAGGACCGTTGAGTGGTAATTTGTTGTTTATCATGGCTACACAATGATTCTCTCTTATCTCATCCACTGCTCACACAATTTGTATCAACATACTGTATTCGAATATGTTTAATCATGAATGCTGCAAGGGCTACTTCATTGCAGCAGTTCGTTAAGCTCTTGATTTTTCAATGTCAATATACAAATAATTAATTTTCAAGTACGAACCTTTGTTTTCAGAATAACGCAGTGCAGATTTCAAAATCTTTAGATCTTATGTCTATGTTGTACATTGTTTATAGAAAATGTTACCATTAATCAAGTGCAATGTACAATATAACCCCATACCTCTAACACTTAATAACTTATCAACACAACTCGTAAAATGTTTAACGAAAAAGGCCATAATCTGAAAACATTATCATAATCCCCGTGAAACACAGAGTTTTTTAAAACAATAATCTTTTTAGCGAATTTCCCCTATAGGGAAGAAGCTATTACCGTAGGTCTCATGGTAAGACTTAAGCCCAAGACCATGATAACTTTTTGTTTTGAGGTCCCCAGATGCCAAAAACACTATTCGTTCAAATTTATATATATGTATATATATATATATGTGTGTGTGTGTGTGTGTGTGTGTGTGTGTGTGTGTGTGTGTGTCCGTTAACACGATAACTTGAGTAAAAAACGTCCGATTTTGATGAAATTTTGCTCAAATGTGTAAAATGACATTCATGACTTTAAGTTCGAAAACCAGAAAAATCGGATCATGGGAAGGGGGGTTTATGGGGGTTTTAAATTTTACAAAAATCAGTTTTTTCCACTTTTCACCCTACAATTTAAAAAAAACTTAATTTTTGTTTTGATCATGTTATAGAGCTTAAAAAACAAATAATTTAGTATTTTGAATTATTAACCTAGGTTAAGTGGTTGCGGAGAAAATCCAAAAAAACCTGCTCATAAAATCTCCCATGTTAATCTTATGGGAAAAAGGTTTTTTGGCTTTTCCTCAGTTTATTTTAATGTAACATTCATATTTCCTTTTACCACTCTGTTCAGTTCCACAAAACAATCATTTTGGTGTTTAAATTGTGATTCTACGCCCAACCGTTGCAGATATATTCAAAGTGCTAAACACAGTACGTTGTCCAATGTTATCCTTATGGAGAATAAATAAAATTTGATATCTCGATTATTTATGAATGTATGTTGATGAAACTTGGTATGTGGCTTCACGTAGTACTGGTATATTGATATTTGCACAAAAAATTGATTTTTTGTTGATTATTTCCGTAGCAGCAAACCTGCGTACTCAGCCCCCATGTTATTCTTATGGAGAATAAGTAAAATGTAATGACTCCCTTAATTATGAAAATAAATTAATAAAACTTGGTATGTAGCTTCACTTGGTTGAGTTATATTGATAATTATATAAAAACACATTTTTCTGTTCCTTGTTGCAGCAAACCTACGTACTCATTGCCAATGTTATTCTTATGGAGAATAATTAAAATCGCTTATATGTGAATATATTTTTATGAAACTTGGTTTGCGGCTTTATGTGGTATTAAGACATATATTGTGCATTGGAAATTCGCTGAGTACGCAGGTTTGCTGCGACGGGGGTTTTATATTTATTTATAATCAAAGAGAGGTATTTAACGAAAAAGCCATAATCTGAATACATTATCATAATCCCCGTGAAAACACATAGTTTTTCAAAACAATAATCTGTTTTATGTTTATTTATAACCAAAGAGAGGTATTTAACGAAAAAGCCATAATCTGAAAACATTATCATAACCCCCGTGAAAACACATAGTTTTTCAAAACAATAATCTTTTTTATATTTATTTATATGCCACAATTACACAAATAGGTCACCTCGTGGTACAACCTCCGTATCGGCCCACAACCACGGCAGATTACAGATTATAAGGATTGTAGATTGTATGGGGAGTAATTAACTATTTCAGACCGACCATCTGGGTCATGGTGGACCTTGACCTAGTGTTCCGCGCACGCGCACTCACGCTCGCACGCACGCACGCACACTATCTTTTCGCGGCCTACTGCGGCACGTGTACGCACTGTCCACGTGCCCCTCCCTCTCTCTCGCTCCCATCATCTCGCTCTTTCCCTCTCTCTCACTCTCTTTGTCCCTGTAATCATCGGAAGGTGGATTTATTCAAATATCAAATACCTGGGGGTTATTTAAAAATACCTCGTTTCTCTATTAGGAGATTCCTCCCTTTTGACTAGCGATTTCCAACTGATCGATTTGTTTTCTTGCATTTATTATTATTTTTTTACGTTGAACATAGACATTGTAAGATGGTAATTTATCCTGAATACGCGGGTATAATAAAGTTCACAATTTTTATTAACTGGTTTCTGAAGAGGGTTCTTCTATTATTTCTCAGCAATATATTATACCGTCGTTACTTAAGATGGGAATCGTATTTTTTAGTAGTTTTATAATTTGGTACCTACTTGTTTTTCTTATGAATTATTTTACTGTTGCTTGAAATTATTGTAGGCTAGCATAGCTGTGAATACGTGATTTTGCATTGAAGCAGCTTGGCATCTTAAAACACAAAACATTAATTATATTATTAGTTTATAACTATCCGATTGCAGTTTATTTCATTTTCGTAAATTTGTACACGTATTCCCACACCTTAATGTCAGATATATTATTTATTTATGCAATATATAACAACTTAGTATGACCGTCCAGCTGTTCTAACCGAGCGTTTTCCTATAAACAAGGTTGATTACCCTGCCAACCTTTGTTTATCTGCTTGCAACTCATATCTCAAAAATGGCAAGTGAATGTTCCCTTTAAGTGTTGGAGATAACAAATTCTTATTGAAAAAGGTTTTCTAAACAGGTACCACGCATAAAATCATTTTTCTAAACGAATTTTAAAATTAACAAATTGGTTTATGGAGTTAAAGGCAAAAAATCACAACATTTGTTAAAAACAACCTGACAAACTACCAAAGTCTCTAATGGTAAAATATTTACTATATTATTTGATATTTAATTTAAAACTGTTACATGAAAAAGATAATGGTAATCTCAAGCTGGCATCCTTCCCAATCCAAGCTTAGACCCCTAGATACTAGTATGTATGCCCAGTCATGTCATTATCTGTGATTAGATTAATATTTTACATGATAGGTGTTCGTCTCATTGGCTATTAAAGTCTCCATTCTAATCTTACTGGGAGAATTTGATTTAATTAGATAATTTCATAAACAAGTTAATAAAGCAGACAGACATTTCGATCACAAAATGTTGCACATAAAAAACTTACCTCAAGGTGTTTATATGTTCACCTGAGGGATTTTCTCTTATCTGTTACAAAATGTTCATCCTACGATACAACCTTAGGCTTATAGATTATTGTAGCCTACATTTTGCTTTGTAAAATTTAGGTACTACTGGGTACGTTATTTCCATTTAATTTCCTCGAGTATCTGCAGTATAATCAATGTAACGCTTTATCTGTTGTGCCACGAGTGGCAAACTAGCTGACTGTTATTCTGAGATAATACCATTGATTACACACTTACATAATTTCGCAGTATGAATAATGAATGCGTAGTTATTTTTGTCCATTTTAGAATAAGAGGGGGGATGATTAATTGTACTGTATACAGGTGAAATGTAGTATAGCCTAAAATAATTAATATATGATAAGCTGAATGTAGACAAACTGCTGGAATGGCAACACAACCTGTACTATTCCGATGACAAAGCCACTGTGTCTATTACAAATTTATATTTATCTAACTCTCTGTCCACTAAGTTGGTATGAGTCCACCTTACTTTACAGGACCAATTATCGTGGCCGTGTTACAGATTGGCCCTGTTTCGGAAAAACCAAATACAAGGAACGTACGAACGGCGCGAACCTTCTGTTGTTTGCT
This sequence comes from Allygus modestus, assembly GCA_963675035.1. Classification (NCBI taxonomy): domain Eukaryota; kingdom Metazoa; phylum Arthropoda; class Insecta; order Hemiptera; family Cicadellidae; genus Allygus; species Allygus modestus. The sequence continues at coordinate 67,426,498 of OY776116.1, forward strand.
CCCAACAAGCCACGCGCGTCAGCTGTCACCCCTCGCGGCGGCACGTGGCGTGTGCGAGCGCCGCGCCGTCTGGTGGTGAAAGTGCGAAGCGCCGCACAGCTGACCGGGATCGCGTCCCGGGTCGTCTCCACGTGTAACGACTGTGTGAAACCGCTTCCCCCCAGGACCGTCCTCGCCTCCCATCCGTCCGCTTATAAATATGGATACAGGATGAACTGGATAATGACATGGTTGATCAAATTAACTGGGTTTTAAAGTTCAACTTCGGCTGCGTTTCGTCATTGGTCAACTCTTACGATGTGTGATCTCGAATGATGGCAATGGAAGGATAGTGTAGTAGAAGTTTAAGTGGGGAAACACTGACTTGCGAATAAAGTTTGAACAGGTCAATCAATATACCATCTATATGATGTGTAATCGAGCTTCCCCCGTGATAAACATGTCCTTAAAATATGAATTGCTTTACACTGGACTTAATATAATTAATTTAGCTTCAATACCTGACCTTTTATAGTGGATAGTTAAAATTCAAACAGTTTTATAAACAAACATTATTTTAAATATACGTCTTAGTCAACAGAAAACAATACTTGTTAATATTATTGCATACTATCTATTACCATCTTTGCAACGGATAACTATTTTCAGCGTTCTCGCGCATTGTATTCAGAGGGAGATCGCTGCTTACTCATTTTCAGAACGGGTGTTCATATTATCAACAGTTACAATATCAGTTAAGAAACAGTTAAGTAGCCCTGCAAATCGGCTGTTTATAGTAAATAATAAGTAGTTAGATTATTGTAGCACGTTGGTCAGGTCATTTATAAAGCTAGAGAATAAGAATGGACTCAGGACGAACCCCTGATGAGGTGCGCCTGAAACTACTTTGTGTCATAACTGATACATAACATACTGTGGTTTGTTAGACAGACGTGACTCAAAGCAGCTCCGACACAGGGGTGTAGTCTATAGGGGGTCTAGTAATTTATGGTGGACTCAGCCGAAAGCCTTACTACAGTATAAGCAATTAGGGTCAGAAATGTAATTTTTCGTTCATCCATAGCAGCCTTATCAACAGTAATACGAAGCAAAGTGGTTGTTGTACTGTGACCATATTTGAAACCAGATTGTAAATAAACATTGTGTTAATTTTTAGTGAATTTCCTTTGGAAAGTGAACTATTAGCATGACCCGCACGGTGAAACTTAAGCCCGGGACCACCATAGAAGTTCCTAACGTGACCCCCTGAACACTTTTTGGGGGGTCGTTCAAAATTATATATATATGTATATATATGTATATATATATATATATATATATATATATATGTTTGTCCGATTAACTTCAAATTTGGTAGGAACGTTCCTTTCTGTAATCAGTTGAACAAGTTCGTTGGGCAAAACAATCGGAAAACTCTAAACCCATTTTTTGGGGATTAATCTTTCAAATTTCGAGTTTTTGGGCCCAAAAAGGGTCATAAAAGCCCCGTATGTAAAATTAATGCATGTACAAATATGGGAATTAGTGAGGTGAAAGTTCTAAGCCCTCTCTCGTCATTCTAGCATAAACATTGACCGAGTTATTAAAGAAAATGTGTTTCGACTAAACACAGTACGTTGTCTTATGGGGGTTTTCCACTAGAAAAGCCTGTTATTCCTTTGTTAGAGTACTTTTTATCATCCCCAGCAACCTCACGCCTACTTTCAAGCCTGACTAGACCTTCTCCTAACATTATAATGCGCAAATTGTATTCCCAGCTTTGTAGGTAAATGAAACCAGGAGCATCAGAACAGCCAAAAAATCAATGATTTCAGATTTCAATAAAAATTAGAATACATGTATATTTTTACACTGATTTTGAGTTTTAAAAGTTGTTATGTGGAAATTCACTTCCCTCACGTCAGCGTGCTGCGTGCGAACTCGTTTTTAATTTACGGTGTTTGTTGCTAGTCACTCAGATGAATTCTCATTTGCTTTACTGTAATTTAAAAAAAAATGTGTTTTCTATTTAAAAAGTGCATTCTATTGTGTGGTACCTAATAAACTACTTTCTCTTATATTATATTATAATAATAGCATATGTTTAATCTAACAAAGCTGAATGTCCATAAGATTATTAAATTGAAACTTCAAAGTCCGATCCCTAAAGGTTTTTCGAAGAGAGGCTGGTAGGCGTTTGTTTGCTTCGATTGGAATGTATTATATTTAGTTGTCAACGAAATTTTAGCCCAAACAGTGTAATAGATAAATTTAATCTTTAATTTATTGTGATCGCAAATCCGCTATACGTATTAGTACTGTTGGACCTTTTTACTAGACTTTTCACAATTAAAACGTGTTTCCGCATATGCCATGTGTAAGTGTAACGTTTTGTCCGGTATTCATTTGAGCCGCTCATTCAGACATATTATAAGGCGAATATGGAAATACTGCTACTGGTTCTTGTTGTTGGAAACTGTGCTGTTATCGCCATTATATAACTTATCAATACATTAGAATTTTACTGTGTGTTTCCTGTTGTTGTGACAAAGCAACCTAAAAACGCATGATTAGAAATATGTCAGAATAGTAAAAATCACGCAACTCGGCCGCCATGGCACCGTTTGCCCCTAATATCATTTATTTATTTTTCATACTTGTTCTTACAATATTTAAATTCTAAGAAATCAGTACATTACTCGTTATATTACATTATACAAATATAAAATTATTGTAAAGCAATAAACAGCATATCAGTTTGACTGCATTCTTAAGTAAATACAATCTGTATAAATCGTTGGCGTTCAGTGAGATTTGCATACCAGTTTTGACATTAGCCCTTCACAAAAAAGTGCTACAGATCCGCCTTTAACTTCGTTCATTAATTTATAGCGCAATGGCCAATGACTAATTGATGGCCTACAGTTGGCGTGTATCCTATCCACATAGCACTACCACTATGAACTATCACCGTTTAGTGATCTGTCGCTAGTCGAGTGGCATAACTGTGATGTTGCATGTAATGTTTTAGATACAAAGATTTCCTCAAAAGCCGGCATATTTTTACAATCTGCTTCAATTCATATTTTTGGGTGCGGCAACATGTTTTAAGACCCATTAGGTTGAGGTTGAGGTTGAGGGTGAAAGCCTGCGCTAATTTATAATACCGGTTATTTTGTAATGGCTAGTGGCTAGTGATTGATAGACCAGAGACAAATAAAAAACTAGATCTCCTCGCAGATTTTTGTGTCGTTAGGCAGATTTTGTATACGAACTGTTTGTCAACTGCATGTACATTCCACTATGGGGGTCATTTTACCATGAGACATCGGATTTTACATGTTAAATTACTCATGTCGTACATTTCGTAAGGCATATACTCATACGATACGAAATAACATGAAACAGATAGGAAGCTAAAGTGTTGCATGTTTCTTAAATTATACCTCACAAACATGGATTGAACTTTCTATTTATTCATTGGGATGTATGATTGTGTGTTTTATTTTGTGGAAATAAATTCATTATTTAATTAATTAAATTATTTAATTACATTATTACATTATTTATCCATCTGAAAACAAGCTAGACCTAATGTCAAGTCCAGTTGCTGGTATTGCGTCGGCTTTGACCGTCATCGCATCTCGTCACAGTGCTCTTTGTAGGACCTGGAGGCTGGTGTCTTGTGTATGCGACCGGGGATGGCAGTGGCCTCTGTTGACAGTTGAGTAGACTTGTGCCTGGTACCAGCAAATAGTTTGCAGTTTTATTTGCGTTATTCACATCTCATGCCTGCAGCCTGCAGTTTTATTTGCGAACTTTACATCTCATGCCTGCAGCCTGCAGTTTTATTTGCGAACTTTACATCTCATGCCTGCAGCCTGCAGTTTTATTTGCGAACTTTACATCTCATGCCTGCAGCCTGCAGTTTTATTTGCGAACTTTACATCTCATGCCTGCAGCCTGCAGTTTTATTTGCGAACTTCACATCATATGACAGTTGCGTTATCACTCATACCACAGACAACTTGGGTGTTTTATAGTTTTCTGTTCTCATACGGAAAACCTATCAAGACTCGACCATGATTTATCGTCCTGTACCGGTACTGTATTAATAATCTTTCTGCCAAGTCTTTTTATACCGTTATTATTTATCAAGGGTGTCTTTTTTGTCAGTATGCTACGTTACTGAATCCAATAATCGAGCCATAATTTTGAAGACAACCTTCACCGCTAAATGCGAAAAATAAACAAACATTCAATAACCATTAAATGACAATTTAATGAACTGTACTCACTTGTTTATCTGTCAACATTCTGTAAGCGAAACTTTCAAGTCAAAATTGTGGGAGTTACAATTGGCTAAACGCACGGCAGTTAGTTGTTACCGAATGTCTGGGATTTAGCCAGAAGACAATTTTGCATGACTTAAATTGTTGTATGTTTTAACTCACAACTACGAAAAACAATCGTTCTAATGTATACAACGTGTCAAATATTAAATTATTCTTTACGAATGTTCATAATTAGATTCTATAAAGTATAAAAACTCCTTTAAAAATGGCATTGATTTTGATATCCCATGGGTAAAGTGGGTGAGAGTTTACTCCTTTAAGAGGGTTCTCCAATCGCCGGTTCATTTCAAATAAAAAATACACCTAGCGGTTTCAGAGAGCAGCATTTTGACATTCCAAGAAGTTTACCCATACAAAAATTAAAATATTGGATATTTTGGAATTGGATTGGACGATTATATTATGTGTGATCCCTACATTCTGATCACTGAAATCGCTAGGTGTTATTTGTTCTCTTTAAAATTAGCCATAAATTAACGATATCGGATAATCCCTTGGGGAGGGACGGACTTTGAAAGTTAACGTAGGCTTAAGGGGGAAGCAGGTAATTGCTATAAGTTCCGTTACTGGTGACCCCTTTGGCCTAGCGTGAAGACCGGGTTTCCCCCATGTGGTCCCCTGCGTGCAACCTTCGCCTAGCAGTGGCCTAGCGGCCCAACTCAGCGCTAGTGGCCACGGCCACGGTATCGCATGATGACAGGGGCGCGCGTGGCGACACGTGGCGGCGACGACCTCGCGTTGCATAACGTAACCTCTTCCTCTAGCGATCACAGCGTTCGCACGGCCGAGTCCGACTGCGAAACCAAACAACGGCCCGCGGCCCGCGCACTGACTACAGGAACAGGAAACGCTCCGGTAACTCGAGGCCGTTGGCTTTTGGTCCGCGGGTTTTGTGGACAACAGGTAGGCCTACATATGAAACGTGAGTTTCAAGAATTGTTGAAGTCCTTCGACAAATAACGAGCTTAATTATATCGCGGGCTCCCGATATTTTTTTTATTTTTTTATTTGGAAAATGGATTTATAACTCACCGCGCAACGGGGCGACTATAGGATAGCTGTGTTGGATAGCTTCCAACATTCAGATGGTCTTAAAGGCATGTATGGAGTCAAGTCGGAACATAACGAACCACTTGCAGAACGTTTTTGGCTTGATGAAAAGAATCCTTGCTGTAAAAATAATAGTTAAATTCGACCAAAATCTCGTGTTGAAAGGTTATTCCTCAAAGTTTCCCGACTTATTATCCTAAATCGATGTTTATGGGTTATTTCAAAAGACAACACTGTAATATCAATATATATACCGGCACTTCAGTAGTCAGTTACTACAGACTGCTATAGTTAGAATGATTATAGATGCTTCAGTATCCACAGTATGAAATATTAATGCTGTAATATAGACACTGAAATATCTACAGTCCCTATAGTAAACCCACTGATACTGGTAGCATAATTTTGATAACAAGTATTCTCCATTTCTGACTAGAGTGATTTAGATCGCTCAAAATCACTACCTCCAATCGGTCTGTGTAAATCACCAGAGATTTACTATTGTAGCAGTTTTACAAACTCAAAAATCTCCAATGAATGTTACAGAGTCAAATCCAAGCTCTTTAGCCATTCAGTCACTGCTTCTGTAGCATTGCGATGGACACTGTGTATTTACTAGCTGTTATTAGCCCGTCAAAAATGACGGGCTTAAAACACGAATCGAATAGTTTTCATTAGTAATCAAATAAATGCAGTGGCTTCAAAATTGTTCTTTACAAATCTATAACTAAACTAGCTGTTGTGCCCGTTCTTCGCACGGGTTGAACTAAGGTTTCATAAACAAAAACAAATAATACTAATGAACAATCGATTCTGAAATATTAGAATTAAACCTAGGTTAAAATTTTAAACCCCCCTTGGTTTTGACAACAATTTTAAATGCTTTACTTTTGAAACACTTCCTTACAAAAACATTCGCTCTGCGACCCTCTGGCTGAAGAATGGTCAGACTGTCTGAACACCTCACTCTAGACACAGAGAACGTATAGACGTTCTCTACGTTCTCTGTGTCTAGAGCAGGCCACGTAGAACTGGGTTGTGAGAGAAGCAGTCTTCTTTTAGGTTAACTCTGACTTGCTTCAGAGCCTTGTTAACTGTGTCCTTGAGCCTTGTTAACTGTCATGGAAAAACAAACTCTTACCGGAAATTGTATCCTTTTGAACTGAAAAGGCATGTCAGTTGGAATTAATGGGATTCGAGGGATAAAAACAGACGCCTTTTCCACATCCAGTCAGAATAACCGCCTCAATTACAGTATTTTTTAGGGATTTCACAATCAATCTTGTTCCATTGCACAGTTTTGGTGGATGGAGGTTACTCAATAGCATTATCGGTGCTCCAACTTTAAGTATAAGGTTGTGGTCGGGCATTCCTGGTGGAATAGTGTGTTAAGAAATTCTATAGGATAGTGAACTGCATCTTCCATTTCAACAACGGAATCAAGGGACTTATAATGTCTTGTCTCATTGAAAACTGTTGCAAAAGCAGGTTGTTGAATTCGGCTGACAGTTCATTTTTAGGAGTTAAAATTGTTCGCTTACTTAACCAAGGCAAGTCTTTGTTTAAGATATTGTTGATGTCAGAGTAAACCGTCTCAATTAGGCATTTTAAATCAGAGACTACTGTAAAGAGTTGTTTTGGTATTACTATTTTTCCGTCATGAAATGCATGTAATAAAATGGGAAATCACCGAGCGAAATTGTAAGATGCTATTGTCACAAAGCATATTGCGTATAAAATATTCATTAGAATGTGACAAAATTATTTTTACAAAAGACTTAAATACGCCTGCACAAAAAATAACCCAAAATAAGAATTCGACTGTTTAGTTTAAACTTTGTTGTTAGTTTAGTTTTGGAAATTGAATCAGATGCAGATTTATGTAACTTAAAGCCAAATTCTGTTCCTTAAAAACTGGTGTCAAATTGTATTAAATGTTTAAATCTTTTTTATTTGGGGTCAAATATGCAATACAAATTTACCTAACTGATTTCCTTGTTTTTATAACCAAAAGATAAACACAGTCTTCATATTTACCAACACTTAATTGTATTTCGTCTGCTGGCATACAAACTATCTAAAGATAGATCAACAAAAAAACACATAATTAGCTGAACTGAATAAAAATGTATGTAGTCAATGCTAATAGTGGTATAGGTCCATATTCCTTAGTTTTCTTATCCCTTTTAACACATTTTCTTACCAGAGTTTCATCTACCTTCGCCCAATTTCATTCAATATAGCAGAGAAGGTATCTATATATTTATAAATACCCCGTCGCAGCAAACCTGCGTACTCAGCGAATTTCAAATGATATATATGGGTATCACTACTACCTAGAGCCACTTACCAAGTTTCACAAAAATATATTCATTAATAAGTGATATATAGCATTTTATTTATTCTCCATAAGAATAACATTATAATTGAGTACGCAGGTTTGCTGCAACAAGGAAGATAATAAATGTGTTTTTTGCAATTATCAATATAACTCAACCAGGTGAAGTTACATACCAAGTTGTATTAATTTAGGTTCATAACTAAGGGAGATATTCATAAGGGCTCATAACTTTACTAATTCTCCATATGAATAACATGGGGGCCGAGTATGCAGGTATGCTGCTACCGGGAAAAATCAACAAAAACCATTTTTTTGTGCTAACATCAATATACCACTACTAGTTGAAGCCTCATACCAAGTTTCATCAATATACATACATAAATAATCGAAATATAACATTTTATTTATTCTCCATAAGGATAACATTGGGCCACGTACTGTGTGAAGCACTTTGAATATCACTGCAACGGTTGGTCGTAAAACAACAATTAAAACGTCAAAATGATTGTTTTGTAGAGCTAAACTGATTGGTAGAAAGAAATGTGGAGTTTTTAGTGAAATTATCTGAGGAAAATCTAAAAACCGTATTCCCATAAGATTAACATGGGCAATTTTATGGACACATTTTTTGACTTTTCTCCACAACCACATAACCTAGCTTAATGATTCAAAATACTAAATTTTTTAAGCTCTATAAAATGGCTATAACCAAAATCTAGTGTTTTTAAAAATTTAGGCTAAAAAGTTCAAAAAACTGATTTTTGGAAAATTTTACCCCCATAAAACCCCCTTCCCATAGACCGATCGATCTGGTTTTCGAAATTAAAGTCATAAATGTTACTCTACACATTTGTCCCAAATTTCATCAAAATCGGGCGCTTCTTTCAAAAGTTATCGCGGTAACGGACACACACACACACACACACACACACACACACACACACACACACACACACACACACACATATATATATATATATATATATATATATATATATATACATATAAATTTGAAAGAATAGTGTTTTTGGCATCTGGGACCTCAAAAAAAGTTGTCATGGCCTTGGGCTTAAGTCTTACTATGAGACCTACGGTAATAGCTTCTTCCCTATGGGGAAAATTCGCTAAAAAAAGGATGTTGGCTTGTTTGTTTGTAGGTTAAATGTAATAGATCTTAGTATTGTATTTCAAGTTAATTGACTTGAACACCGTTGGACCGTTTGCCATGAAATTTGGTACATATATGTAAAATTTCACGGAGAAGCTTTTTAAGCCATTTCGTCCTAATTCAATTGGGTTCCTCCCAAGAGGCCCAAAAGGGTTTCCATAAAAATCTTATGGAAAGATATTGTTGTTTACATAAAAGCTAATGTTTACTTGAACAGGTGATATTGGTGATATTGGTTTTAGTTAGTAATAGTTAAAGGCATGACAACGTCTGTATGGTAACAACCAGCTACTATTATATAGCAGAGAACGACTCTGTGAAATCAAACTGAATTTTGGACTTTAAAAATTGTTTATTGAACTATACAAATTGCCTTAACTTTTACCTTAGCATTTTATCATCCGCATAACAAATAACCCTCCCCCCCATTTAAGTTTTGTTGAATCGTGTGTTTGTGCTTTAATCATGTTTTTTTATACTCATATTCAAATTGCACTTTAGAAATAATAATGGCTATCATCATCGTAGTTTACAAAAAGCTTTTGATTGTTCATATTTATACAAAACAATAGAAACTGTCTAAACTGCAACAACAATAAAGACTACAGTTCCAGATGAGAACTGCTATAATGCCGCTTTGTCGTAATAATTTCCGTGACCCATGATTAAACAAAGGAAAAATATCTTTTGTTACATTATCAGTAATAAAACACAATTATTACTGCATCATTAAAGGAAACGAATTAGAAGTTTAAATAGAGAATATAGAATACCTAAATCTGAATTTTAATTACAATTAATTTTTCTGCCACTTTTATACAGTTTTATAAACTCTATTTCTACTCAGCACATAATTTCTGTTGCTTATTGCCTGCCAATTTCAATCCAAAAAACTAAATTTAATTAAGAATAGTTGTCTGCTTTGTTTACAAACACAACTTGCTCAACTTGCTAACTTTACTCAGCTGTCGTATTGAATTTGGATGTAAAGAAGGGAAAGTGAACACATGGTACGGTAAACAAAATGATTGATGAACAATTGCCAAGAATTAATTAAAGAAAAAGTTATTTAATTACCTCAAAATTTTAGGAATGATTACCCAAAACATAAATTTGTGTTCATAATTACCCTTATGTTCTATTAGTTTACTCATACCTTTTACAAAAACAAACTTTAACAATGCAAACTTTGAGAAAATGTAAAAATGACGTTTACGTTGACTCGATTTACTTCCCCTTGCAATCCACTGAACGTTATTAAGTTGCTTAGTGTGAGTGCCAAGGGATTTTATTTAGGACACACAATTGAAATATATAACTAAGTCGATTAGACTGTTTGTTAATGCCCCAAGAGAATAACATTTATTCATTGTTCACATTGCAGACCAGTTTTTAAGCATCGCGGACCGGTTTTAAGACATTTTATACATTGCGAACCAGTTTGAAAGCATTGCGGACAGCAGGTTTTTTTTTAGTTTTCTTCATAACCACTCAATATTGAAACACGATTTAAAATTAGCCTATTGTTAATTTTTAAGCACTACAAATATTAAGAAACATATTTTGGAAACAAATTTAAATAAATATTAAAAAACATCACACAAAAGATTCAAAATCAAGCCTGCCATTTTCCGATAAGGCGTGGAAAGCTCACCTTTCCCGAAGTATTACATCGGAAGATCTTGGAGCAAATTTTACAGCAAAAACAAGTCTGCCTGCAATTTTTCCTTTTAGCGAATTTAACCTATAGGGAAGAAGCTATTACCGTAGTCGGCATGGTAATACCTAGGCCCGGGACCATGATAACTTTTCGTTTTGAGGTCCCCAGACCCCAAAAACACCATTCGTCCGAAACTGTATATATGTGTGTGTGTGTGTGTGTGTGTGTGTGTGTGTGTGTGTGTGTGTGTGTGTGTGTGTGTGTGTGTGTGTGTGTGTTCCGTGAGCACGATAACTCTCGTAAAAATGATCCGATTTTGATGAAATTTGGTATAAACGTATAAAGCAACATTTATGACTTTAAGTTCGAAAACCAGCCAGATCGCTCCATCCGGAGGGGTATTTTGGGGGGGTTTTGTACAACAAACATGTTTTTTTTTTTTTAATTATTTACACATAATTTTTTAAATAGTCAAATTTTAGTTGTTACCATTGGATTCAGCTTTAAAAAACACACAATTTTATATTTTGATCATTCCTCTACGTCAATTGGTTACCAAGATATTGAAAGTGCTAAATGCAGTACGTTTTTTAATGTTATTCTTATGGAGAAAAAGAAAAAAAATATATCTCGCTTATTTATGAACGTATACTGACGAAATTTGGTATTCGGCTTCATCTGGTTGTGGTCTATTGATATTTGTTCAACAAAATAATTGTTTGCCAAAGGCTCCCGTAGCAGCAAACCTGCGTACTAAGCCCCATGTTATTCTTATGGATAATAACTAAATGCTATGTCTCCCTCAATTATAAACATAAATAAATAAAAACTGGCATATGACTTCACCTAGTTGAGTTATATTCGTATTAGCATAAGAACCCATTTTTTGTGTTCCTTGATGCAGCAAACCTGCATACTCAGCCCCAATGTTATTCTTATGGACAATAATTAAAATCATATACATCGCTTATTTGTGAATATATTTTTATGAAACTTGGTAAGTGGCTTTATGAAGTATTTAGACATTTATATCTCCATTGGAAATTCGCTGAGTATGCAGATTTGCTGCGACGGGGGTATTTAAAACCTATTTTCACTGGCCTAATATTTGTTATAGCTAAAATATGTTTTATTGCTTGTGTCACTTTTTATTACGCTACAACTACAGTAATTACTACAGTTTCATAATTTAAATACAGTATGTTTTAGTCGATGTGTTCAAATAGTCCACCTTAACAAGGTCCACTCTTTCCAGAAAATTTGAAAAACCATAAATGTACTTTAATGTACTTATTTTCTTAAATAGTTGTACGTCCACGCGAACCTCAGCTTCAACGCACATCTCAGTACCCGCTCCCGCGTCGTGCTATCAGACAAGTTTCCTAATTCGGTGGGCATTTAGGTTAACTGAACTGATTTACATTAATTGCCTGATTTGTATATTGCCAAATTTCTTCTGGGCCAGTCTGCAAAGATTAAACTCACAAGTAACTTAATCAGCCGAGATTGATTGACACGATTCGGCCATTCTGCACTAAATGGCTGCGGCAAGTGGAACGATACGTTCTAATCAGCATTTCTTTCAACACCGCTTGACAAATTGAAGTAAGATACTGTCCATGGCACTTGTACGTGAGTTTTTTTTAATGTTTTTACCCTACCAAGTATAAATTAATTACGGGTGGTCCTCCGGTAAATTTCAAATGTTCCATTCCAAGTGGGACATGCCTTTACCTGATCTGTCCTGATAGAATTACTGTATTATCATTTTGAGGGAGTGAACCATACCTTAACAATTATATCTCCAATTAAAAATGTTGCAAGTCACCGAATTTTAAGTTAAGTTGTAACTGAATCGATGTTACAAGTGGAAAATTTTCACCTACCTACAGAAGAGTTATTCTTTCTTTGGCATTGCCCCTGGTGCTAGCTAATCGGTTTGATTTGTATAGCGTTATTCATTAAATCAAGACAAAGTATGCTGTACTAACAACGTTATTCACATAAGCAGTCGTTCTCAGTTTATAAAATAGTTTACTCTCTTTGAACTTTCTGATCGAAGACCTGCGCCTTCCCTAAAGTTAGAGTAATTCTGCTGTAATTATAAGTAATTTGCAAGCGAACGCCATAAACGTCGCTGCGCATGGAGGATTCAACTCCTTATCTGTATGCCCATCGGTTGAACCTGCCTGGGTTGAACCATAGAAAAATAAACCTGGTTTATTTTTCTATGGTTGAACGCACTCATACTCGCGAACACTCGCCGATTTCTTCCTTCATAACGTCACTCGACCTTATCCGTTCGGCGATTGTCGATTAAAATCCCGGCCCAACGGATTATCCAAAATTGTTGATTTATGACTAATTGTGTAAAGCAAAAATATACAGTTCGGGTGTCAGTGCTTGGCGTCTGGTGAGCGTATGCTCTAATGACTTTTCGCCTCTGTATGGCTTTGTACCGTTATTGTTAAGGTATACTTTTCAACAGAAAGCAAAATTTTTTTTAATTGGTTTTGGTTATTTTTGTTATTATCTGCTTTTATTTACGAGAAATTTAAGTTTTTTCTCGCCTTTCCCATGCGCCAAGCACCGTATAGCCCGAACCGTACCGCGTGATTTCAGTGGGTAGAATGTTGATATCACAAATAATAATCGTTAAACGAGTTCGCACGCAACACGCTGACGTGAGGAAAGTGAATTTCGACATAACAACTTTTAAAACTCAAAATAAGTGTAAAAACATACATGTATTCCAATTTTTATTGAAATCTGAAAACATAGATTTTTGGCTGTTCTGATGCTCCTGGTTTCATTTACCTGCAAAGCTGGGAATACAATTTTGCGCATTATAATGTTAGGAGACGGTCCAGTCAGGCTTGAAAGTAGGCGTGAGGTTGCTGGGGATGATAAAAGTACTCTAACAAAGGAATAACAGGCTTTTCTAGTGGAAAACCCCCATAAGACAACGTACTGTGTTTAGTCGAAACACATTTTCTTTAATAACTCGGTAAATATGTATGCTAGAATGACGAGAGAGGGCTTAAAACTTTCGCCTCACTAATTCCCATCTTTTTCATGCATTAATTTTACATCCGGGGCTTATCTGACCCTTTTGGGCCCAAAAACTCGAAAGTTGAAAGATTAATCCCCAAAAAGGGGTTTAGAGTTGTCCGATTGTTTTGCCCAACGAACTTGTCCAACTGATTACAGAAAGAAACGTCCCTACCAAATTTGAAGTAAATCGGACAAAAATGCGACCGCTAGAGTGCAAACACACACACACACACACACACATATATATATATATATATATATATATATATATATATATATGCCTATATATATATATATATATATACAATTTTGAATGACCCTCAAAACGTGTTCGGGGGGTCACGTTAGGAACTTCTATGGTGGTCCCGGGCTTAAGTTTCACCGTGCGGGTCATGCTAATAGTTCACTTTCCAAAGGAAATTCACTAATGATTCGCGGCTGGAGCTCCCCTAACCTCAATATTGTAATATTGGAATTTGCAATGTTTTAAAAGTAAATCAGATGTTGGTACTGTGTTATGATTTTTTTCTTTTAGAAATGGGCTTGATTTAGCCAATTACCGTTAAACATTCAACTTGATGGTAATTTATAAAATACGAAGTGAAATTCCAACCAGAGGCGGATTTAGGGGGGGCTATAAGGGCTGTAGACCAGGGCGGCAAGTTTTTAGGGGCGGCAAATTTACAGAAAATTAATAAGTTGTTTACAAAAGAAATGTTGAAACGGGGAACATTTTGACGAAAACGGATGACAATGACGGTGTGCCGCCCTTTTAAAGGTAAAGGTAGTAATCAGAGACTAATGATTGTAGTTTATGTAGTCATTGCTAATGTATTACGCTTGAAGTCCCTCACACTGCAGTTCCTCAAAACAGTCATATAATGCATTCATCCGTAGTAGCGACAAGACGATTACGCTACAGAGAAAGAGGGGGGGGGGGCAAGCTGCCAGATGAAAGGGGATTAAACTGTGTTAATGTGAATCAAGTCAATTATATATTATGTCACTGTTTTTTTCAACTAAGAAATAACATAAATTTCTTAAACTTATTCATTCAGGTATTACGTAACTTCTTTAGATACTGTCACAAAATAACCAAACAAGATATAAATATAACATGTGGGTAAACCTGGGCGGCGAAAAGGAGAAAGATTATTGGGGGGGGGGGAGGGCGGCAAATTTTCTAATAGCCCTTAGGCGGCAGTTGCTTAAATCCGCCACTGATTCCAACACTCAGAAAAGAAACGTTACCGACTGAGCTAATCTGTCGGAGATTTTTACCTCAGTGGGTTGTTGGAAATATAACAAATCAATGTCCTTCTATCACTGTGGTAGGGGATGATGAGTTGTAGAAGGAACTCATGTAAACGCGTGATTGGACATGAAAATGGCCACGAGGTAGTTATTTTCGAGAATTTAACTTAAAATCTTTTTATTGGTTAGTAATTGGATAAATACTTGTAATGGAAATGATAGTGTATTCTATAATACACACGGCACTTTTAGGAATGTAATACTATGGTACTGTAATACTTCCCAATCCTTTTTTAATCTAATGTAACGCTCAAATTATCCCTATATAACAAATAAGAAAAACTTATGAAACTGAGGTGGGAAAAGCAAATAATCCAAATAATGTCTGAGCATACAAACGTTATTATTCTACTATTTTCGAAGAAACACCTAAGCAATTTATAAAACGTTGAATTGAAATGTTTAATCGTGTTTTGACAGATGGCGCCGACCGTTTGCATGGCGGAGGTGGGCGAGAGGCTGGGTTACCTGGACACCACGCTGAACCTCAACTACAGAATTAGTAAGTTGCCAAAAATATAGTTTTATTCATACAATTTTTGAATGAAGATCTCTATAAACTGCCGATGTACCGGACCGCTCGACCCCAGTATAGAGCCAGACGCATGAGGGCACGTTGTTCGCCGTGTATTGTTACACACCACTGGGGGTTCGAGGGGTGACGGAGGGGTGATTTCAGCGGACAATGGTAATGGTGCCGACTATAAAATTCTTTTTAGCAATCAGAAATTAATGTTACCTGCGATCACATAATTTACGGACAAGGATTCTAAACTCTTTGATGGATTGATAGACTATACTTACTTGTTAACGCAAACCCATCACTTTATCACAAATTCTCCCACTTCCGACAAGGTTGAAAATGTTGACATATGTATTCCAATTACGGTAAATAACATACAAGTACTGCCGCTATACTCCGACTAAAAGGGGAACCCCCACTGGTCTTCAGAGGTCCATTGTCAACTTTTTAATCAATATTAAATTTAAACAAAACTATATTCACCCGGTCTCTTGGGATTCATTTGAGCCTTCTCCCATCCCCCATCCAATAACTGTCGAAATTTGTTTTTAAATATTTGCAAAGGGATAACAAGTCAACTATGAACTTGCTTTGCTTATGCCATCCTTTCAACAGTTATCGTTTTCGTTTGGCTTTAATTGTTTTGATCGCCGTTAAAGACACGTGAAGATGCAAACAGGAATATCGCAAGGGGTTGACGCACTCGGGAAGTGACGTGCGACATGAAGCCATGCGCATCCGGCGGCGGACGTTATCTGAGAGTGCATCTCGCGAGCAATGTTTACTCGATCAGCTGTGCCCCCACTTCCGCCGCCACGCCGCTCCCCCCCCCAAACTCATCCACGAGCCAGTTTTTCGCAACAACAGTTCCACGTGTGGCCACGTGTAGCGCAGGTGACGTCATTTCCCCCTCCCTCACACAATCCTTGCACCTTCCCCCACCCCCCTCCATCGTCATGGGAAGTATTTCGGCCAGCAATTATTACGAAACTGTTCGCCGGACAATGAGGTGGCTGGTGGCTGCCATTGATGTTATTTACAACGCCAGGTCATTCGCTCTCCTCGTGCAAACCTATATACGGTGACGGTGTGCCAACGTCCGTGGTTCAACGCACTCGCACGTGCACGTCAACGTACGTGACGTTCTGCTTAGGAACTCCACCCTCAGGGTGGTGAAACGCAGAACGTCATCACATTGAGGGTCTCTTGAGTATGAAGTTCGACAGGAAACTGAATTATTTTGCAGTTAATAAATTGCGTACAAGGGAGCAGTAAATAGGAAATATGTGCCAAACATTATTAATAGGAAAGTTGTGGCCTATATTATTCTTACCAAAAACACTTAAATCCATCTTCATAAGTTAATTGACTTATGTTGTAACTGCGTTAATGAATCCTGAGACAAAGTTTACAACACCAACATACCCTATGCAAACTTGTGAGGTACTGGAGCAAAACTGTTGGTTTGTTTACACTTCATGAGGTGGATGGACTTGTAATAAATCAAGTCTTGCCCCGTATCAAAGAGAAGAAAAGGTTTTCGACCAGACGTTTACGAATCGTTTATATATGAAGACAAAAAGTTAATATATAGTGTCATTTTTTGTCATACAAAAACTGAAATAATTGAAAAAAATTATATGTCACCAATGGTTTTATTTTCAGTTAGTTTTTTATAGTTGTTTACGTTATTCTGTTTTGTTTTGTACTTTATATTAGAGTTAAGTGAGTTTTTATGAAAACGTATTTTATGAGTGTGATATTTTCAAATCTAATAATTTTATATTTTCAAATCAAAACCATTTACCTGTGACGCCACCGCGTGACTCTCACAATATTTTCGTTTGCCTGATAGCTCTTAGCTGGGATAGTTCCAGAGGTCGGGTAGATTATCATCCAATTTGGCAAACGACCTTTAGTGAGACAATCCCCTCAATTTTTAATTGGTGTTAACTCAGGTACTGAATACATAGCTACAGTCAATTTGAGGGGCTCATCATCGCTAACACCAAAGATAACTGGAATGAATTTTGAATTTTGAACTTTCGGCCGATCTTGAAAATAAATACCAAAATCCTGTTTACTCTGAATACAGTCGGTGAGAGTTGGTTCGGGACAGGATTAGTAATGGTTAGTGGCGGTTAGACGGGATAACCACTCCAAAAGGATATGAGGTAGCCGTCGTGACGGAAAACTGGACAGTCACTCCGTAAGGAACATATCTGGGAAGGATATGTCGTCGGGTAAGTTTTGCGAACGTGATCGTGACGTAAGACAGGATTTCAATTGGTTGGTGGCGGAACAGAGAAAGGTTTGCCACCCCACTGGAATCGGTTCGTCGGTCGTGACAGGTAAGGTTTGTCACTCCGTAAGGATTATTTGAGCAAGGATATGTTATTTTGTAAATCGGTCGGTGCGTCAGAGTGATGTATTTTAGGATTGTGTTTGGTCAGTGGCGGATATAGAGAGGTTTGCCACTCCAAAGGAGGCAGGTAGCCGGTCGTGACGGGTATAGGAATCGTCACTCCGTAAGGAAGGCAAAGATCGGTAAGGGAATACCAGTCATGATACAGTAGCCAAACTGCAATTAACGTTTTACTTTTCATAGTAAAAAAAATAGTCTTTGAAAGTAAATCTCAAAATCAACTCAGTTAATAAAAACCCCTTGCCTCGGGCAAATAAACGCTGCACTAATCCAGCGAAACAATAAATATGATTTTCTTGTTCTTATTCCAATTAAATTTAAGAAAACGATTGTAAAAAAAATAGGCTCCGTGAGCAGAAAATTAATAAAATATCTTTGTATTTCACGTAATCACTTTAACAAATAAGCAAGGAATATTCGATTCCTACCTTAATAAATGGAAGACGATCTGCACACAGTCACTATCAACCAACGACTCAGATCCTGTTTGTCTGTTATCAGCAGGAAAACTCGGTCGTCGCGGCGCGCAATGCGTGCCGTCCCCGCTATTGTTATCCTGCCGCGCGTCGAACCACCTGCGCGGGAAACGTAAACAAAACTCGGCAGCGCCACAATGAAGTATTCTGCGTTGACTGTGTCACAGGAAAAAAATAGATTCTTCTATTAAATGGATTTGTAATAATAATCGTGCTAATGTGCTGGAGAACTAAAAATTATATTGTAAATAATTCTGGGTTTACATTATGCACAGTAAAATAATCGATCTGTTACATCCCCTCCTTACTTAGGGTGACAAAAAAAAGAAAACCAGAAAAAGAAAAAAAAACTCCTTTCCTTCTTAAAATTAGATTGATAGTCCTTGGTTTGAGTCCATCCATCATGTATAACTAACTGGTTTGCTAGAAAAATAAAATAACACTCCGAAATAATAACTAAATTAATAAACTTCTGTCTTTGGCTCTGCCAACGGAAAAAAAATGATAGAAAACAAAATCTAAGAAAAACATAGACTCTTCTCTTTGGTTTACCATCTTAGGTCGGGCCTGACCAACCTCTTTGGTATTTTTTTCCAGCCGATGCCTGGGAAAAATATCTTCGTTTTCTTTTGCCTTTTCCTTCTTGGAGGGCGTGATTCATCACCATTGTTAGACTTCTCTTTGGGTTTCTGTTTTTCTTGCGCCACCCCGCATTCTGATTCCGCTACTTCCGTCGATAAGTCCGTTGAGAGCTGGTCGAAAAGGTCATCCACTTCCTCGGGGGCTATTGATAGACAGGGAGATAAAGTGTCTTGAGTCGAGTGCAGCTCAATGAGTTCGAACTCATTCATTATTTCTGCCAGTTCTAGTTCCGATAACTGTTTTGTGGACTCCTCCTTCTGAGGGTCTGTGAGATTTAATAGATCATCCACGAGGTCACCCCAAGAAGATGAGAGGTCGAGACTAGTAGTAGGATCTTGGGTGCTCTGGCCAGGGTCGGAGCTCGCAGACAGGCCTAGCAGATCAATAACCTCGTTTACCGGAGTTTCTTGAACCGGTATAACATCATTTATAGGTTCCTGCTCTATCGCATTGGTGGATGGAGGAGTGAAGCAGGATCTTTCGACTTCTGCTCCGGCTTCCGGGCTCAACACATCTGTTTGGATTGCATTTAACATATGTTGTCGCCAGGCAGCTGTGTCCAAGGTTATCCCTGGGCTAGTTACGAGGAGTCCCCGCGAAAGCCTTTCCGCAAACCATGCTACAAACACACCACAATCAACTCCATTGGTTTGTAGAGGTGTGTCACGAGGTGTGTCCTGAAAGGTCCACTGATCGTTAAAGTCTTTGTTGTTACCTTTCGCATACCGTTTTAACACATGATATACTTGGCACATTCTAGGCATATGTTGTCTTCCAAGGGAGTCATAAGCTTCGATGCGTTGCACTTGGGGACGAGCACAGATTAATGACCAGTGGCCTGGGTCACCTTCAGTATGCAGAGGAAATAATATCAGTTCCTTCGTAAGAGGGTTGATATTCTTGAATCGTCTGTTAACCTGATCCAATCGTTTTCGATCTAAGTCACAGAATACGTATGTATCCAAGACCAAAACCCGTGCGAAGCTAGACAGTGCACTACTTCTTCTCTCAAGCTGTCTCAAGTAGGCTTCCAGCACTGTTTCATTCAGCAACTTCCCTGGCAAGAGAGTGGCTAGTGAGTCGTCATTGACTTGTATTTTCCCACGCATGGTGTACCTGCAAACCAACATACCGCCAAGCAACAAACATGCAAAGCACAGGCTATCGTGTTAGTAAAAGTGAGGAAGTAAGGCTCACGTTTGAAAAATGCTAAAACTTCGTGAGCCCTTGGATTAGGGAGGAGGTCGGGTGGATCGGGTCTCTGGACTGGATAATTATCCAAGCACGTCACCAGTAAGGTACAATTTTAAATCTTTTGCGTGGGCCCGGCCTGCGTTCTTACCCTTCATGTCCTTAAGATTGAATATATTCACCCCAATCTTTTCATCTATGATAAATGGGCCTTCAAATTTTGGCGCTAATTTGGCGGCTACGTAGTCTGCTGCAGAGGAAAGTGTATGCGCCCGCTTTAATACACTCTGCCCCACTTGAAAGGGGTTATCTCGCCTGCGTAAATTATAGTACTTCGCCTGACGCTTGTATGCTTTTTCCAAATTTTCTTTGCATCGTTCTCGTAGTTCTATAATTTTCTTTAGTCGTAGGCCGTGTAAATCAGTAATAGTTTCCTCCGTATTCCCTTTCTGCTCCATTAAAGGGCCGTATGCGCAATTTGGAGTTTTGAGTTCCCTACAATAGTTCAGCATGGCTGGGGTGAAATTTGTTGACTCCTGAACGGTAGTGTTTAAAGCGAATCGGAATTCATCCAAGTGAATATCCCAAGAACGGTGATCTTCGGCAACATATTGCGATATCATTGTCTTTAAGACGCGATTAGCCCGCTCTGTTGGGTTTGACTGGGGGCTATAAGGAGCCGTCAATTGGTGTACAAAGCCCCAGTCCTTAGCCAATTTTGAGAAGATATTTGAGACATATTGCGTCCCATTATCGGTTAGCAACACCTCGGGTGTGCCATATCGAAGAAGTATTAAGTCCATGAATTTAGTAGAGACGTTATGTGCCGTAGCACTCTTAAGTGGAGCTAGTTCTATCCACTTTGTAAAAGTATCTTGAAATACAACAATAAAACGGTTTCCTCTTCGGGTACGTGGTAAAGGCCCAATTATATCACTGGTAACTTTATACCAAGGTCCGACTGGACGACGAAATTGCATTTTCCCAAATGCTTTCCGTTGCTCCACTTTGTACCGTTGACATTTGTCACAACTGCGCACGTATTCTTTAGTATCCTTCCTCCATCTCGGCCAGTAATATTGGTTTTGAACTCTAGATAACGTTTTGTAAATGCCTAAATGCCCTGCTGTTGGACTATCATGATTTTCATGTAGTACGGTTTTCTTATCATTTTCGGGAATACACAGTTTCCATTGTAAGGTGAGATCTGGTGGGCGTTTCCGTGAGTTAAATTTTCGGTATAGTTTGTTTTCTTTCACCATGTAGTCTTTGAAACGAAACGGGTTTTGTGAAACTTCTTGGAATTTCTTAGCATACCAATCTGAGTTTAAGTGATCATTTCCGTGATCTTGGATAACCGTTTCCTCCACTTGTGGTTTTGTAGGTTGGGAAGCATTCGTACTATTGCCGGTCAGATTACACTCTAAATGTTCCTGATCCTCGGAAGTTGGCTCCCCTACGGGGTTTCGGGATAGAGCGTCGGCCACTTTGTTAAGAGTACCCTTCCGGTATTGTACGGTAAATTGGAATTGTTGGAGTTCTAGGATCCAGCGTGCGAGACGGCCCGAGGGCTTCTCTAGTGACATCAGCCATCGAAGTGCTTGGTGATCTGTAATGGCTGTAAACGAATAGCCTTCCAGATAGGGACGAAACTTTCCCACTGCCCAAACCAACGCCAGGCATTCTTTTTCAGTAACTGAAAAGTTTTTCTCCCTATCGGATAAAAGCCTACTTGCAAAAGCTATGACCTTCTCTGAGCCATTTAAATTTTGAGTGAGCGAGGCTCCTAAGCCAGTATCGCTAGCGTCAACTTGAACTACAAAGGGTAAGTTAAAATCGGGACATGCCAAGATAGGTGTAGAGGATAACGCATCCTTTAAACTGCAGAAGGCCCTCTCTTGTGACTCTGTCCATTCCCATCTTTGGTGTTTTCTTAGCAGTTTAGTTAGAGGTGACGACATTTGGGCGTAATTTTGCACAAATCGTCTATACCATGATGATAGGCCGAGAAAGCTTCTCACTTGACGAACATTCTTTGGCGTTGGGAATGATTTAATTGCCCGTACTTTATCGGGGTCAGTTTGAATGCCCTTTTCATTTATCAAATGCCCTAGATACTTAAGTTCTTTTCTACAAAACTGGCATTTTTCTGAGTTAAGGACTAAGCCCGCTTCACGAAGACGACGAAAAACTTCCCTTAACAGTTCTAAATGTTCACGAAAGGTCTTTGTTACAATTACCAGATCATCTAGGTAAGCAAATGCGTTTGGTTCAAACTCTGGGCCTATAATCGTGTCAAGGAGCCTCTGAAATGTGGCGGGAGATGAATGTAAACCGAACGGCATTACCTTAAAGTGGAATAATCCACGTCCTGGAACCGTAAATGCTGTGATGGGCCTGCTTTCCTCTTCAAGAGGGACCTGCCAATACCCGTTCTTTAGATCTATGGTACTTATGTACGATGCATTTCTTAATTTTTCCAATATCGCATTTATTTGATGCATCGGATAGGCGTCTCTTTCACTTACAGCGTTGACACGTCTTAGGTCTACACAAAACCGGTATTTACCCGATGGCTTACGAACTAGGACCACCGGGGAACTCCAAGCACTATTTGACCTTTCGATTATGCCGTCGTTAAGCATTTTATCTACTTCTTCATCTAGGATTGCCTGCATCGCGGGGTTTCTAGGATAATACCTCTGTTTTATTGGGGTATCATCTTTAAGTTTGATTTTATGCTTTATCAACGTGGTTCTCCCCGACACTGATTCAAACTTGGGTAGTTCAACGTCTAAAAAATCTCTCAAGACATTTTCCTCTTTTTCGCTTAATTTAGTTACTAAGCTTGTCGGATATATATTACTAGTGTCCTCGGATTTATTGTGGTTGGGATCACTAACAATTTCCTTAAACTGTAACACATTTAATTTTCCGATTGTATCCATACCTAAGACCATTGGCGTCGTCAAATTTGGCAAATATAAGGTCCTTACACGGTGGTGTTTACCTTCTCCTAAACCACAGTAAAACTCGTAAGCTGTATCTATTTCAGACTTTGAACCATCCGCTAGCGTGAGTTTAGTATCGACCTTAATTTCAGTGACTCCATTGTCGATTAAGTGTTTCTGTAGACGATTCCCAATTAAAGAAATCATAGACCCGGTATCGATGAGAGCGCGAAACATTTTACCCTTAATTTCGACACTTACAAATGGCCGGGTATCGTTTGATTTTAACTCTGTACATTGATTTTTGTCGAAATTCTTCACAAACTGCTTCCACTTTTCCCACTCGTCGGAGGTGGTTTTTGACTCTCGAGGCTCGGGACACCCCCCTCCTTCCGACCTCGATTCATGTTTTCCGACCTACAGTCGCAGTGTATCGTTCGTATTCCCTCTCTTTTACAGTTGAAACAACGAAGAATCCTTGGAAGTCTACATTCGTTATACCTATGACCTTGTTTTTCACAGTTAAAACAAGTAACAGGGGGTTTCGGGCCGGAAGCGTTACCTTCTTGTTTGAAATTAGGCTTTCCTTCACTCATTTTAGACGTTAACGTATGCGGACGTATACCGTGACTGGGTCGCCAAGTTTGGTGTTCTTCATTCAATTTTTGTGATGATGCAGCCCCACCTGTCCTCACCACATTTCTATGGTGATTGTTTGTTGTATGGAATTCGACTGAGTCTACTCTGTACATATTATGTTTTTGACTCCTAGAATAATAAGCTGTTTCTGGCGTAAGAGATTGTGCGGGATTCGGGGGTGGGCGATAGTTCTTAATTTCTCTTAGGTAATTTTCGTATCCCTCGGCAAGACGCAAAAATTCGCTTACTGAATGAAATTGTTCCCGCCTGACTGTAATTTTGTACTCTGGCTTCATATTGGAATACAACCTATTCAAAATATCGTTCAAAGAGCTAGTACCCCTACGTCTCATCAAGGTAGTGATTGCAACAACATACTTCCTTACTGGTTCGTTTTCTCCCTGAGTCCTTCGAGATATTTCCTCATCTAGTTTGCGTTTATAATCTGGGGGCAAATATTGTTCCTCAAAACTGGACATAAAGTCCTCATAGGTTTGCCAATTCGCTTTCATGTTCCTATACCAAAATAAGGCTTCGCCTTTCAATATTTCGGGCAGTGCTTTTAGAATGAGATCTGACTTGATATTGTAGGATTCCATTAACTCGTTTAATCTCTCTAAAAATGAGATGGGATCACGGTCACCATCAAATTTAAGATTCCATTTTCGAACCTGATTACACACCTGGGCGATTTCATTAGCGAATTCGAATTCCTTCCTATTTACTGCGATTGAGTGTTCATACTGAGGCACGCTATTATAATTACCCGCTTGCGCCGCCTGGTTAGTTAGGTCAGACAAATTTTGGGATTGGTACCACGGTGGTCTATTGGTTGGTTTCTCTCGTACTGAGGGCACACTTAACACCGTTGAGCTTGGCAAGTGAGAAGTGACATAGGTGACGTGGGTAGTATCAACTCTCTGTGTCGACGAAACAGCCTGTTTGCTATTCCTACTTAGTTCAATTAGTTTTTCCTGTACAGTTCGAAAATCGGCAAAAGGTGGTAACCCAAGAATTTCTCTAATGCTCGACCCCTCCGTAGTTTGAGCTACGTTTTCCCACAGCAAATTTCCTGAATTCCTATCTTTGCCCTGCGCTACTTCCCCACCGGTAGCCGTGCATAAACCTCCACTCTCAACCGTTGTAACTATTTCCCCACTAGTCATGCCGTTTCGAATAAAGTTGACAAAACGTGTGCGTAGTTCGACTACCTTTCCATTCGTATCTAGGTTAAACCTACTCATTTTCTCTACCAATTCGGGTTTTTGGAGCTTATAGATCCACCCTACTGTGACGTCACTTGCAGTAGGAGAAGGAAATGATGGTGAGTCTTCCAGTGGTACATGTAAAGGTATCAACAAGGATTTGGTAGTTTCAACTGTTGTGTCTGATGTAGAAGGTGAAATTTGTAAAGTAGGGGTCTGTGTCACAACTACGGAACCAGTAGTAGTTGGGGTTGGATGTAGAGCCATAGTTGTAGAACCGGATGTTGCAGTAGACGTTGTGGTAGTGCTGCAAGTCTTCGTCTTTGTAGTCGTGGATTGGGGCGCTTTAACGTTTTCTCCATGGATTGACATAAATAAAAGTAGTTTGAAGGGTCGCAAGAAAAGTTCTAAATTGTACAACATTTTGACTTTTCTCCAAATTTACGAACGAGATAATAATGAATAACACAGTCCCTGTTCGGGCGCCAAAATATGTGACGCCACCGCGTGACTCTCACAATATTTTCGTTTGCCTGATAGCTCTTAGCTGGGATAGTTCCAGAGGTCGGGTAGATTATCATCCAATTTGGCAAACGACCTTTAGTGAGACAATCCCCTCAATTTTTAATTGGTGTTAACTCAGGTACTGAATACATAGCTACAGTCAATTTGAGGGGCTCATCATCGCTAACACCAAAGATAACTGGAATGAATTTTGAATTTTGAACTTTCGGCCGATCTTGAAAATAAATACCAAAATCCTGTTTACTCTGAATACAGTCGGTGAGAGTTGGTTCGGGACAGGATTAGTAATGGTTAGTGGCGGTTAGACGGGATAACCACTCCAAAAGGATATGAGGTAGCCGTCGTGACGGAAAACTGGACAGTCACTCCGTAAGGAACATATCTGGGAAGGATATGTCGTCGGGTAAGTTTTGCGAACGTGATCGTGACGTAAGACAGGATTTCAATTGGTTGGTGGCGGAACAGAGAAAGGTTTGCCACCCCACTGGAATCGGTTCGTCGGTCGTGACAGGTAAGGTTTGTCACTCCGTAAAGATTATTTGAGCAAGGATATGTTATTTTGTAAATCGGTCGGTGCGTCAGAGTGATGTATTTTAGGATTGTGTTTGGTCAGTGGCGGATATAGAGAGGTTTGCCACTCCAAAGGAGGCAGGTAGCCGGTCGTGACGGGTATAGGAATCGTCACTCCGTAAGGAAGGCAAAGATCGGTAAGGGAATACCAGTCATGATACAGTAGCCAAACTGCAATTAACGTTTTACTTTTCATAGTAAAAAAAATAGTCTTTGAAAGTAAATCTCAAAATCAACTCAGTTAATAAAAACCCCTTGCCTCGGGCAAATAAACGCTGCACTAATCCAGCGAAACAATAAATATGATTTTCTTGTTCTTATTCCAATTAAATTTAAGAAAACGATTGTAAAAAAAATAGGCTCCGTGAGCAGAAAATTAATAAAATATCTTTGTATTTCACGTAATCACTTTAACAAATAAGCAAGGAATATTCGATTCCTACCTTAATAAATGGAAGACGATCTGCACACAGTCACTATCAACCAACGACTCAGATCCTGTTTGTCTGTTATCAGCAGGAAAACTCGGTCGTCGCGGCGCGCAATGCGTGCCGTCCCCGCTATTGTTATCCTGCCGCGCGTCGAACCACCTGCGCGGGAAACGTAAACAAAACTCGGCAGCGCCACAATGAAGTATTCTGCGTTGACTGTGTCACAGGAAAAAAATAGATTCTTCTATTAAATGGATTTGTAATAATAATCGTGCTAATGTGCTGGAGAACTAAAAATTATATTGTAAATAATTCTGGGTTTACATTATGCACAGTAAAATAATCGATCTGTTACATACCTTTGATTTTTTTACCTGGAGTTACTAGTCCTGAGGCACAAAGTATAAAATAACTGTATTTAAACTTACTCGATAATTTTAGAGGGCCCACCAATTGATCGACATGCCACTTGTCCGGATGACAATTTGATCGACATTTCAAATATTATTAATTATTAATAAATAAGTGGCTGAAACCAACTTATCGACTTGAAACTTGTCCGTGTGACCATATGATCGACATTTAAAAAAAATAATAATTATTAATAAAAAGGGGGCTGAAATCAAGTCATCGACATGACACTTACCCATATTATCGACATTTTAAATAATTGGATGAGCTCACGAAGTGAGTGAAATCAATATACGTAACTTTTGTATAAATAGTTTGGGTCCATACACATATTACCTAACGCACTTAAGGATGGGAGGGAGTATGGTGTAGCGTTATGTGGGGGGGGGGGTTGGATCAACGTTACGTAAGTAAACTATTTATACAAAAGTAATGTATAAGTATTTCACTAACTTCGTGAGCTCATCCAATTATTTAAAATGTCGATAATATGGTAATACGGACAAGTTTTATGTCGTTAGGTTGGTTTCAACCAATAATTTATTAATAATTATTAATATTTGAAATGTCGATAAAATTGTCATCCGGACAAGTGTCTTTGCGGTCAAAAATGGTACCACCCCATAATGTTACACAGTAGAGTTTTATCAATTTATTGTTTAGTTTTTTTTTTAGTTATGTTATTTGAGTTTATACTGTCAATTCTTTTTGCATGAGTGCATTTGATTTAAAATCACTTATTTGCAAGAATCATGTTTTATTTGCTATTATGCCAATTTATTGAGAAATTAATTGAACATCCGGAGAAAATTACTCATTCATCAGCTCTTTTACAACTTATTTTCCAATTGCAATTTTTGGGAGCGGAAACAAAATCAGGTGACAGTGTTGCGAATTATACGGGGTTCGTATAAAAATATGCTAAAATCAACTATTTTATCTTTTTGCAAATAAAGATAGTTTATGAAAATTGTAAAACTTAGTGAAATGAGCTTCAGGATTTTAACGACTTAAAAATTAAATAAATTGTACCGGTTAGGCTGTACACAATTTAAAATCAAAATGTTGTGGTTTCAAGATTGGATGAAGATTATTTTGTAAGATTCAAGGATTTAAATAATCAAAATTCTATCAGTTATTATTAGCATTACATACTCTGTCAATTTAATTTAGTCTTAACCATAGTTTAATTATGGCGATTAAGATATTTACCAATAAAGAAATAGAAATAGAACTTTCCGAAAAATAGACAGTATATTTTACAATAAACACATTTTTCCTATGGTACACTTATTGTAATTATTTAATTAATTATTATTTTATTTATTTTATTTTAATGTCCTTTTCTGATAAAAGTTACTTACTGCTTATCGTATCACAAACATTGAACAAAAATGGTTTCTTTATTTTCTCCTGCTCTCAATTTATTATATTACTAGCTGGTACCCGGTGCGTTGCTGCCGCAGAAGAGGCATTGAATTTGTTTTATGTCAAATACTCGTTCATTTTCAATATGAGCTCGTTCGCTCGCTCACTCATCTATCGAAAAAAGAGTTTGAGTTGTCATTCAAGTAGTTTTTTAATTTCCATTACGAGATTTGCCATTCAAGTAGGTTTTTATTTCAATAATGATACACAGCTGTTTGTTTTAGATATCGTCTGATAAAATCAAAAGAAATCTTTCTTCCATAAGATTAATGTGGAAACTTTGAAGTTCAGTGGGGCACAGTCCTAATGTCCTAGGACTTCAGTTAATGGCCTATAATCTTCCCAGGGTTAACCTGTGTTACTATGCAAAATTGCAAAGCAATCGGTTGAACGGTATGGCAGCGCATAAAATTGACGTGCAAACATTGATTTTTATATATTAGATACATTAAACTTTATATATTTATTCCGCCTGTGCTTTATATTTTAAAGATATTTTGTAGCTGTTAGTATGTAAGAAAATAACTGCAGTACTTCTATTATTTTTAATTTCGTTAGGTAAAAGCGTAACAATATTTAATTTATTTAATACTAGCAGTTTCCCGGCGCGGATTGCTGCGCCCAAATTAAGTTGTTTACTAACTACAGCTGTTAATTTTGTAAACACTAAATTTCTAAAACCTGACACTGCACCCTTGTATGCCCTCTGGGTCGGAGCCCTTTGGGCAGATTTGCACCAAACTTCACACAAACCATCCTTGAATAATGCTTAATAATGCCTGAAAGTTTCATTACAATCTGTCGAGCGGTTTCGGAGTCCATAGGCTACATACACACATATATATATACACATACATACTTTCTCTTTTATATATTTAGATTTACTTAATTTTTCTTTAGATTTTAATTATTTACTAAACATTAAATGTTAGTGGCTTGTGGAGTGCCCCAAGACTATTTTTCATGAATGTACATTATCGTTAATATTGAAATGTGATGTTTTTGATTCAAGCACGCGTCTACCACTATGTGTATCTGTTAAGTTACAGAAGTTTATTTTTATTCACCACTTCCACTTCCGGGCTAAACCACTTCCTAGATTCATTCCACTCATTCGGATGGAGCTTTTCAATCAATCAATCAAAATTCTTTATCTGCAGGTTACATTAATTACAATTGTATTACTAACGTCAAACATGTATTCATATGTATAATATATTGCATTTTTTTTTGAGATTTTATATTTATACACAAGTTTACTGAAAATACAATTCATCAAACAAAAATACAACTAATATAACAAACTAGCTGATTACCCGTGCTTCGCACAAAGAATTCAGGTATGAACAGCTGATTAAAATTGTTGCTGCAACTACATCTGTTTCTGATCTATTAAACATATTGATCATAAGAATAACATGACAACTTTAAAGTCCAATGAGGTGAAGCACATTGAACTGAGGGAGACAAAAGTTATTACATGATTTCTACAGAGAAATCCCTTTAATTTGACACCTCAATCATCAAAATCGGTTTATAAATAAAAGAGTTTTGCTGTACACAAGAAATTCCTTAGGTAATTAGTATAATATAAGATAGATAGATAGATAGACTAGTGGACCAGTTGCTCTAAATCGAACAATCAGGTGTTCTTACTGTTTACCTGTATTTTACTGCATCTCACCTGTTTTAGAATGCAACTAAATTCAAATTATTCCCCATGTTAATCTTATGGGGAAAATCAACTTTTGGGCGGCCCGTGCCCTTCATATTAAAAATATCGAAAATGTAAAACCACTTTGCACAACTGCGAATCTGAGTAATTTTTGACACCTTAATAATCGAAATTGGTTCCAAAATAACGGAGGAGTTATATTTACAAAAATCGGCTTAGCGTATTATAGATATAGATAGAAGATGATAATTCTAGCAGTAAAAACCTGATCAACGAGTAAACTGCTCTATCAAGGTATTACAAGGTATTATTTTAACCAAATGTTAAAAGTTTTGGGAATGTTTTGCGATTTTATTGCTGAGGGAGATTGTTAAATAGTTTAGGACCAATGTTTTGTGGGAGAGATGTCGCTAGTCGCTTCTGGTGAAAGGTCTGTCTGTGATGTTGCTGTTGTCTGGTGTTATATGCATGAACGTCTGCTCTGGTTATGACTTCAGCGTATTTGAATCTTTTTAAATGCGAGCATTTCATAGATAGGCATAGTGAGATGTCAAAGTTAAAAAAATGTAATGATTTAAAAAACGTTCGACAAGACGTTCACCTATATTTACTCCATCCATTGTACTAATTCCTCTTTTCTGCAATCCAAAAATTCGACTGTATAAAGTATGGGACGCAGAACCCCAAGAGCTCGGTGTACCTTATGAGAAAAACGTTTTGAAATTTTGCAAAGGTACAATAAAAATATTTGTGACGATAATTTAGAACGTAGCGCATTGAAGTATTGGGTCCGCGAAAGATATCATCAAAAGATCAATCCAAGATATTTATTTGCTGCCGGGCCCAAATGGAAGCTCAAAATCGTTCATGAGGATCAGAGGATTGGTTTCAACATTTCTTCTTCAACAGAAGTCAACCAGGGATGTTGTATTTTTATCTTTTATAAACCCATATAGCTCCTTTCACAATAGGTTAGAGCGGAACATCAAATGTAATAATCGATGTTCAAATATGTGTTCGTATATCTTTGAAAAGGATGATTATTCAATTATTTTAGCCTTCCTAATGAAATAAGTGCCTAATTTCGAGAAAACACGACTTTATATTGATTTTATTGTCAGCAATTAATAATTTCTACTTGTTCCCATTTTCATTCTATATAACCAACGCCCCCAAGAAACATGACCGGACACAAATGTATTCATTGCCTGAATATCACCGTACGGTGTAGGTTTCCACACCGCGACTGTGATGCAATTTCTGAGGCGACATGTGATCCACACCGGACGATTTTTGTATTGCAGTAACGCACACGCGCCCCGGTTTGTGCAATGTACAATCGAGTGCAAGGATCAGTGACTCAGAGCGCCTAATTGCACATTGCAACTTCTCGCCTTCTGTCCTTGTTGCACGTGCACGTTCCTCGGCGGTTCGTGTTAATTGTTCGCTTTCCCGCAACGCGCCGAGCGTCAGATCTCAAAACTAATGATCGTTTTCAACCAAGATGAACTCGCTGATTATGATGTGGGCGGACTTCATGGTCAGCGCGTGTACATCGCATGTTGAATGTTGATCCGTGCAACAAGCTTGTTTGCCAATTGTCACAAGGATTGTTTTTTTACTGTTACCTAACACTCTAGATTCGTTTTTTTGAACTAATTTACTTAACGGCAATATTAATGGTTGACGGAAACCACGTGCATGCCGCACGATGAAAGGGGATCATGATGCATATCAACGTAGATTATTGTTAGTGAACTTTCCTTTGGAAAGTGAACTATTAGCATGACCCGCACGGTGAAACTTAAGCCCGGACCACCATAGAAGTTCCTAACGTGACCCCCTGAACACGTTTTGGGGGGTCGTTCAATTGTTATATATATATATGTGTGTGTGTTTGCACTCTAGCGGTCGCATTTTTTGTCCAATTTACTTCAAATTTGGTAGGGACATTCCTTTCTGTAATCAGTTGGGCAAGTTCGTTGGGTAAAACAATCGGAGAACTCTAAGCCCCTTTTTTGGGGATTAATCTTTCAAATTTCGAGTTTTTGGGCCCAAAAAGGGTCATAAAAGCCCCGTATGTAAAATTAATGCATGTACAAATATGGGAATCAGTTAGGCGAAAGTTTTAAGCCCTCTCTCGTCTTTCTATCATACATATTTACCGAGTTATTAAAGAAAATGTATTTCGACTAAACACAGTACGTTGGGGGTTATGGGGGTTACGTTGAATAAATTATTGATCCTTCATCTGAATAATTTTATTTGGAAACGAATACAATACATTAATATGATGAGATTTAAGTAAATCTAATATTGCACAATACTTTTCGATAATCACGCGCGCATTATCATAATATTATAATATTGCGCTAAACACTTCCGTCGATTGAAAACGACTGTTGATTTGACTGTTGTCAACCTAAAATTCGCTATATTATTTAAAAAATGATTATGTTCAATAATCGGTACAAATATTGGTATGTTTAACTATTAGCCAATTTCCCCTATAGGGAAGAAGATATTACCGTAGTCGGTATGGTAAGACCTAGGCCCGGGACCATGATAACTTTTTGTTTTGAGGCCCCCAGACCCCAGAAACACCATTCGTTCGAAACTGTATGTATATATATGTGTGTGTGTGTGTGTGTGTGTGTGTGTGTGTGTGTGTGTGTCCGTGAGCTCGATAACTCTCGTAAAAATGATCCGATTTTGACGAAATTAGGTATAAGCAACATTTATGACTAAGTTCGAAAACCAGCCAGATCGCTCTATCCGAAGGGGTATTTTGGGGGGATTTTGTACCCCAAAAATTGTTTTTTTTTTAAATTTTTTACACACAGTTTTTGAAATAGTCAAATATTTGTTTTTACCATTGGATTCAGCTTAAAAAAACACACAATTTGGTATTTTGATCATTTGTCTTCGTCAATTGGTTAGCGAGATATTGAAAGTGCTAAACTCAGTACGTTGTCTAATGTTATTCTTATGGGGGAAAAGAAAAAAATTATATCTCGCTTATTGATAACGACGAAAACGACGGTTTCGCTTTATTAACTGACGAAACTTGGTATACGGTTCATCTGGTTGTGGTCTATTGATATTTGCTCAAAAAAATTTTGACAAAGGCTCCCGTAGCAGCAAACCTGCGTTTTAAGCTCCATGTTATTCTTATGGATAATAACTAAATGCTATGTCTCCCTTAATTATAAACATAAATGAATAAAAACTGGAATATGACTTCACCTGGTTGAGTTACATTCATAATAGTATAAAAACCCATTTTTTGTGTTCCTTGATGCAGCAAACCTGCGTACGCAGCCCCAATGTTATTCTTATGGAGAATAATTGAAATTGTATATATCGCTTATTTGTGAATATATTTTTATGAAACTTGTTAAGTAGCTTTATGTAGTATTAAGACATTTGTATCTCCATTGGAAATTCGCTGAGTATGCAGGTTTGCTGCGACGGGTGTATTTTTATACATATTAGCAATTTACAATTCTGGCATATTAACATTTTTCAGGCATACGCATTACACCTTATTGTGCCCTATGGGTCCTCATGTAGGCCCTATTATTACATTATAATAACTGTAGATCTAATATAGGCTGATCGTGGATTTTATGTTGAATTTGATTATCATGTTTTTTGAGCAATCGTTATCCATTTTCTTGTTTCAAATAAGCCTTTTGTTCGATTACATTAATATCCTATACTCTAATATGAGTAAGGTTTGCTTGCTTGCTTGCGACACGGATCTCAAAAACGGCTCCATCGATTTCCTTCAAATGTTCAAAATAACTAATTTCTGGGATAAAAATAAGTTCTAGACAGGCCTCATCCCCAGGAAAAATCAAATTATGTAAAACAAGTTCGCACGCAGCACGCTGACGTGAGGGAAGTGAATTTCCACATAACAAACTTTTAAAACTCAAAATAAGTGATTTGTCCAATTTTTATTGAAATCTGAAAACATTGATTTTTTGGTTGTTCTGATAATCCTGGTTTAATTTACTTGCAAAGCTGGGAATACAATTTTGCGCATTATAAGGTTAGGAGAAGGTCCAGACAGGCTTGAAAGTAGGCGTGAGGTTGCTGTGGATGTTAAAAGTACTCTAACAAATAAATAACAGGCGTTTCTAGTGCAAAACCCCCATAAGACAACGTACTGTGTTTAGTTGATACATATTTTCTTTAATAAATCAGTAAATATTTATGCTACAATGACGAGAGAGGGCTTAAAACTTTCGCCTCTCTAATTCCCATCTTTTTACATGCATTGATTTTACATCTGGGGCTTTTATGACCCTTTTTGGGCCCAAAAACTCGAAATTTGAAAGATTAATCCCCAAAAAAAGTGTTTAGAGTTTTCCGATTGTTTTGCCCAACGAACTTGTCCAACTGATTACAGAAAGGAACGTCTCTACCAAATTTGAAGTAAATCAGACAAAAAATGTGACCGCTAGAGTCCAAACACACACACACACATATATATATATATATATATATATATATATATATATATATATATGTCTCTCACTCTCTCTCTCTCTCTCTCTCTCTATAAATATATATATATATATATATATGTATATATACCATATGTATATATAAACCATGACCCGCACGGTGAAACTCAAGCCCGGGACCACCATAGAAGTTCCTAACGTGACCCCCTGAACACGTTTTGGGGGGTCGTTCAAAATCTTATATATATATAAACATATATATATACAATTTTTGAACGACCCCCCAAAACGTGTTCAGGGGGTCACGTTAGGAACTTCTATGGTGGTCCCGGGCTTGAGTTTCACCGTGCGGGTCATGCTAATAGTTCACTTTCAAAAGGAAATTTACTAATGAAAAGTTAAAAAAAATAACATTGGGCTTATAGAGTTTCAAATCAAAACAAAAGAATTGTAACAGCTGTTCATAATCAACCAGGGAACTGTCAAAGTAATACTCATGTTGTATATGATTATTGACATGTGGTTTCCTGAGAGCAGAGAAAGATTTGAGTGAATATTACATAAATAGAGTAGTAAAATAAATCAAAGGGACATTGAGTTACAAATAACAACTGGAGTGACCTTAAAAATGTAGAAAAGAGGCAAATGAGTTATACAGATCTGATTATCAGTAGGGGGAAGTGGTGAAATATTACTCCAAGTCATCTAAACAATCTGACTGGCCTTCCCCCGAGCAAAGCTCGGCCCCCAGGTGCTGATATTGTTATGAGACCTTGATGCGCCCACTACGATACATATTTGAAAAACCTTGCTCTCGTAACATAATTTAAATTAAACCCATTTAACATGCCATAAAACCACAATGAAACTCATAAGGATAACCTCTAACTGTGTCAACTCGTCCGTCGGTACACAAGTAGTGGGTTTACAGTTTACACGAGCGAGTCGTATATACTCTGTCCTTGTCCCTCCCACGATAAGTAGGCAAGGTCATGTTCGCCAGTCGTAGTGGCGCGCTCTGCCCGGTCAATAGCGAATAACACGTGGCGCTGTGATCAAAATCTATTTAATAGCTTCTTTCGACATTTCTCCCACCCGTAAACTCTAGCCTCGAACTGGTCCGACCGCAGATTTCCTCCTCAGATCGCAGCTGCCTCTTCCGGCCGATACTACGTGATAACCTCGGGCTATTTTTTAAAATAAGACTAGGCTATAAATCCATTAAATCGTTCGTTTTGTGTTTTATATCAGAGTTTGTACTATTCTTGCAGTTTGTTGTTATATGAAAACTATAGAATTTTTTGATTACCCAAAATTAAACCGTTAATATTATTCGGGGTTACCTTGATAACCAATTGACGTAGAGGAATAAACGAAATACCAAATTGTGTGTTTTTTAAGCTGAAACCAATGGTAAAAACTAATATTTGACTATTTCAAAAATTATATGTAAAAAATTAAAAACCCATTTTTGGGGTACAAAACCCCCCAAAATACCCCTTCGGATGGAGCGTTCTGGCTGGTTTTCGAACTTAAGCCATAAATGTTGCTTTACACGTTTATACCAAGTTTCATCAAAATCGGATCTTTTTATGAGAGTTGCTCACGGACACACACACACATATATATAGAATTCGAACGAATGGTGTTTTTAGGGTCTGGGGACCTCAAAACGAAAAGTTATCATGGTCCCGGGCCTAGGTCTTACCATGCCGACTACGGTAATAGCTTCTTCCCTATAGGGGAAATTCGCTAAAAATATGACCGTTTTGACATAACGAACCATTTCATTTTCAATAAATTTAAATGAACGGTTTACTCTGTAAAGATCATCGCTCTACGATATCTGTGGTTCTACACGACGCGCAAATAGCATCTGCCAAACTGAAGAATAGCATCTGCCAAACAGCATCTGCCAAACTGAAGAATAGCATGTGCCAAATAGCATCTGCTGCATTTTTGTGGATTGCATTACGCACACGCCTCATTACTCATTTAGCCAGAACTTCACTGAGCAATGATAGGATTTGATTATGCCGAGTCATACTTAGAAATGGTGTAACTGCAACGTTTCGCGGGTGAGTCATAATTAATCATGTCACCTGGAAGACATTTACGTTACTCGCCCCCAGCACGTGTCGTAGCGGGCAGGTGGTGATGGGGTGGCAGGGGGAGGGTGGGAGGGGATGCCACGTGGAGCCTACTGCCAAGGTCACACGCGTGTCGCCCGTGCCGTGCCGTGCGTGACGGTGTGCGGTCCTTCACCCGCGACAAAGAGTTTCCGCAATGGCTAATCCGCGAACGACACGCTCTCGCTCCAGTAGTGTTTCTGTGAGGACATTTGAGTCCTTTTGGGGATTTTCTCGAGCTGACGAAAAATCAAAGTGGGTTTGAGGCATTCATTTTACATTCTCCTCTCAACCTATACATAAAATACAGTATAATATTGAGAAAGTAGGCCTATTGCGTCTTCGTCAATATTTTCGAATTTGAGTTATCGGTGGAAATATTTGTTTTGGTGCTCCCTGGACCCAAAAAATAGTTTTTTAGGTGATCCTGTCTATCTGTCTGCATGGATGATTATAGACCTAGAGACCTATGGACCTATTTAGATACAATTTGATATATAGATAGGCACGGTTTCCTGAGGCGTTTTATAATTTTTAGAATCTTTGATTTCCAAGGGTAATGGTAATTATATCCCCAAAGCCGCTAAAAAACACAAAAATTCGAATTGTTCAAAAAGGGCTTTAACGATTGTTTTTACAATTTGGTTGTTTTTATGGTGCTTTAGGCCTCTAATAAAATGACACAACCTTGTATTTTTAAAATTATATTATTACCGGAAAAATTCGGGTTAAAAGGTTTTAGAAATTGTAGGGCTTAGAGGACTAAAAAATAAGTTTTTTATTTTTCATAAAATCGTACAGCTGAAAAAATGAACTTATCATCATTAAACAAATCTTAGCAATCTAAACAAATTAGTATTTTGCAATTATTCTACTACTAATGGATGCGGAGAAAATTTAAATTTTCATTTAGTGGTAAACGTTGTTATACAATGTTATTTTTGAGGGGAATAAAAAATTACTATATCTCTCTTATTTACTGATCAATTCTATTCAAACTTGACATGTAGGTCAAGTTAGCATTGACCAGTAAAGGATATTCAGAATAAGTTGCCAACAAAACCTGGGGGTGAGGAGGGGGTATTTCCCTCTTAAACCCAGTTTGTGTAGTAAATGATTCTGTAGTGTCTCCAAAAAATGGATTTGGGTGGATATTTCTGACAAAGGTTCATTAAAAAGATTTTCTATACATGATACTATATTTTATATTCTGAATTTATTAAATAAAAAGTAATTTACTTTACTAAAGAATTGGGCTAAAAAGGAAAAAGTTTGTGTGTCAGTTTCCTGATACCGAATCAGACACAAAGTAACTACAAATACCAAACGAAGCGAAAATGATCAAAAACACTAATGGTTTAAAAAAAAAAACTGTAACTGACCCTGGTTGTATATAGAAGTAAGTGCAACATCAAATAACAATAAGAATTTCGTCATTGCTGTAAGCAGTTGTATATATATTAAAGATCGATATTTCTACCGACATATTCTATATCTCTTGTTCTTTATCCAAATTACCTTTGCCATCCTCACAACACAGACCTTGTTCTCAAAGTTATTTCGTCAATCTTGCTGATTAGTCAA
Organism: Allygus modestus; assembly: GCA_963675035.1. Classification (NCBI taxonomy): domain Eukaryota; kingdom Metazoa; phylum Arthropoda; class Insecta; order Hemiptera; family Cicadellidae; genus Allygus; species Allygus modestus. The sequence goes on from OY776116.1 coordinate 67,464,699, forward strand.
TAAAGTGTTTAAATTGTTTGTAGTTTATAAACTATCTAAACAGTAGCAGCTCGTGAACTCGTTCTACGCTGTAAAGCAATTGCCGACCATCGAACACCCATAGAGGGAGTAGACTCATTAAAATACTTGAATGTGGACAACAGTTGAATAAACTTATTTGAACTGACAATTTTACATTCAACAAATTTTCAAAATTACAATCGGTTTCAAATAAATTAGGAACTCCAGCCCCGTTTTCAAACCCCTTACTCATGTTTTTATATTTATTCTCAAGCTTGTTGCCCTTAAAATTGTGCATGTCAGCCTGACCTTTTTCCAGTTTATAACTAAGCTGTAGGGTTTATCCCATTTGTCAGTTAATCCTCCAACAATTGAAACAATCGATCTTTGTAGTTTTTGGAACTATTTTCATAATATGCCGTCAACGGAAGTCATAAGGCCGTGAAAGAAGCGGGTCTGTATTCGCAAACGGTGAGATACTTTCTTTTTTCTTTCTCAGCATTTTGAAAAACTTTTTCACGCGGGAGGGATGAATAGGATGGAACATCATAGTCAATGCTTTCATCAGTGTTACCCAGACACTCTTCATGCTAAATCAGCTCTGAGTGCTGGAGCAGTCAGCCTGCCTAGAGCATCTCTAACCTTATTAGTGAATTTCCTTTGGAAAGTGAACTATTAGCATGACCCACACGGTGAAACTTAAGCCCGGGACCACCATAGAAGTTCCTAACGTGACCCCCTGAACACGTTAAGGGGGGTCGTTCAGAATTGTATTATATAATATATATATATATATATATATATATATATATATATATATATATATATATATATATATATATATATATATATGTATGTGTTTGCACTCCAGCGGTCGCATTTTTTGTCCGATTTACTTCAAATTTGGTAGGGACGTTCCTTTCTGTAATCAGTTGGACAAGTTCGTTGGGAAAAACAATCGGAAAACTCTAAACCCCTTTTTTGGGGATTAATCTTTCAAATTTCGAGTTTTTGGGCCCAAAAAGGGTAAAAAAGCCCCGTATATATAATTAATGCATGTAAAAATATGGGAATTAGTGAGGCAAAAGTCTTAAGCCCTCTATCGTCATTCTAGCATAAATATTTACCGAGTTATTAAAGAAAATGTGTTTCGACTAAACACAGCTACACGGGGGTTTTACACTAGAAAAGCCTGTTATTCCTTTGTTAGAGTACTTTTATCATCCCCAGCAACCTCACGCCTACTTTCTAGTCTGTCTGGACCGTCTCCTAACATTATAATGCGCAAAATTGTATTCCCAGCTTTGAAGATAAATGAAACCAGGAGCATCAGAGCAGCCAAATAATCACTGTTTTCGGATTTCAATTAAAATGTATATTTTTACACTGATTTTGAGTTTTTAAGGTTTTTATGTGGAAATTCACTTCCCTCACGTCAGCGTGCTGCGTGTGAACTCGTTTTATATTATTAAACCACCATTGGGTCATCTCATCGTATATGTATTATAAATAATTTCGTAGTTATAGTACAACGGATACTCGAAACAAATATTAGTCAATTTCCTTTGGAAAGTGAACTATTAGCATGACCCGCACGGTGAAACTTAAACCCGGGACCACCATAGAAGTTCCTAACGTGACCCCCTGAACACGTTTTGGGGGTTCGTTCAAAATGTTATATATATATATATGTGTGTGTTTGCACTCTAGCGGTCGCATTTGTTGTCCGATTTACTTCAAATTTGGTAGGGACATTCCTTTCTGTAATCAGTTGGACAAGTTCGTTGGGAAAAACAATCGGAAAACTCTGAATCCCTTTTTTGGGGATTAATCTTTCAAATTTAGAGTTTTTGGGCCCAAAAAGGGTCAGAAAAGCCCCGTATGTAAAATTAATGCATGTGAAAAGATGGGAATTAGTGAGGCGAAAGTTTTAAGCCCTCTCTCGGCATTCTAGCATACATATCTACCAAGTTATTAAAGAAAATGTGTTTCGACTAAACACAGTACTTTGTCTTATGGGGGTTTTACATTATAAATGCATGTAATTCATTTGTTGGTGTACTTTTATCATCCCCAGCAACCTTACGCCTCCTTTCAAGCCTGTCTGACCTTCTCCTAACATTATAATGCGCAAAATAATTATATTCCCAGCTTTGCAGGTAAATGAAACCAGGAGCATCAGAACAGCCAAAAAAACACTGTTTTTAGATTTCAATAAAAATTGGAATAAATGTATGTTTTTACACTGATTTTTAGTTTTAAAAGTTGTTATGTGGAATGTGGAAAGTCACTTCCCTCACGTCAGAGTGCTGCGTGCGAACTCGTTTCTAGTTACATTTCATATTAACAAAATGCTGATTACAGTCCCAGTGGCAGTCTCACAGTGATAGTCTATTCGATCTGCTGATTTATTCAACAGTTTAAAAACTCCCCATGCTTTGTTAAGATGCTTCAGTCCAGTTATCTAAACAGAATACAGCAATTTTATCGGTGATAATGGATGACGATGGCACTGGTCGATTACATGTACAGTAATTCATATTACTTCTTTTCCGAATACTGCTTACAATCAACAATCATTGCGTAAATAGTCTTTGCAAGGCCCTGTAATGACCCAATAATCTCGGAAGAGCAAACTATCATTATGTCATTTCATATCCTCCTCGAAAATAGTAAGCCATTTACCATTCGGAAACGGTGCAGGAATATCCTAACATGAATTGAGAGAAAAGTGACATTCGATTTTATTCCAGTTTCAAGGATAGAAAATAACTTATCCCGGGCCAGATGTCAAAGCATAGAGCGGAACAGAATCCGTCTGATCTTGTCGGTGTTGGATTGATAGAGTTACTTCAGTAAAAATGGTAGAACTTCGCAATTTCTCTTGAAAGCTAAATAAAGTATCTAAAACTTCAAAACGGTTTGGTTCAGCATACCATAACAATTCAAACTATTACTTGTATTACTCAATGTAAGTTAATTGATAAGGAGTGAAAATTATATCACCATAACATATCTGTAGATGAGATTTTCCCTAATGCGATTAAAAAAGAAAAACAATTTGTTCTGTTATTTTAAATTGCGTGAAAATAGTAAGAACGTTTTAAAATGTGCAATACGTATTATGTAGGAATAACTAATATAAATTTAAAGTTGATCCTATATTGTTTCAGGTCGTTAAAATTTAAAGTATTCTAAAACGCATTAATTTTAGCTTTTGATTTTAATTTACATCCAGGCCAGTTGTCAATGTGCCTCTTAATAATGCGGTGGGCGAGAGTATCCAGTTCGTGCGCAGGATCGTCCGAAGTGGAGTGTCTGGGGAATACAAGCACTAAGTAGCGATTTAGTGTCCTGTATTGTAATATATTGTATCTAAAATGCATATCCATCTTCCTACTCTCAAATATTTGTTCAGTGCCATACCACAAACGTATGAGAAATGCCCTATACTGACGGATTAGGCTGTATTATATACTTTTCCCATAAATCCCACTAATAAAACAGATTAATTAACCAGACCCGCGATCACAATTTACTTAGTAAAATCAACTGATAAACCAACTAACCAAATGAATTGCCCTTTCTTCTCCACTAAACCTCCACTATCACATAACGCGCCCCCAAACGTAATAAAACTCAGATATCCTAGTAAAAAGTCTGTTAATTTTGACATAATTTATTGAATTTTCTCTTCACAAACGCTGACGACAATTCGCCTTGACCGATGACAGGGGGTGGGGGTGGGGGGTGGTGATCGATCCCAACGGCTGGTAGGGTAGGGTCTGAGCAGGGTACGGTAGGGTAGGTTTGGGAGAAACGACCTACCCCTCCAGCTGCCAGCTGCAAGGTTAGGGACGCTCTTTCCATCTTCACGGCTACGTAACCAACTGTAAGTTACAAACTAATTTTCATTTATTGTTTCAAGTCAATGTCGAACTCACAGATGCCACCATCATATTAACGATCCTTAACGACCACGAGTATATAGTTTTAGTTTTAAATATTTTATTTGCCTTTTGCTACCTCGAATTAGTGTTCTGTTTTAAAAACCTTGGTTATTAACTCCAGATCTGTAGCAATATAATGTTATAATCGATCATTTACTGAGAGAACAATGACTTACAGGCTTCATATGATGGAGCCTGTAGCCTGTTGTATGGTAATAATTGATGATTTCTTCAATAAGCTGCTCGAACTCCTACCATTACAAAGGCGGTGACTCATATTTCCTCATCGCGATTTCTACCCAAATTTAACTAAAAATAAGTCAACTTTAATTTAAAATGTCTTTGATTTATAAATCCAAATTTTTAATTTGAGTTTTCTGATTAGGCCTAGTTATGTCCGAAACTGTAGAGGCAAGTTGTATTCGAAATCCGAGTACAGTTTTCCTTTCATAAGGTCTGCAGTTATCGAGTACAAAATAAACTCCCTTTCTTCCTTGTGATTGACCAGAATTATAAATCAATTGATTATATGCATAAAAAATACTTTTAGTAATCAATTCATGATTTGGGTTTAAAGGTAAATTAATTATTCTGTACCGCTTGAAAGGTTAATTTCGTGCCGAATGTTAGGCTATATAGAGGTAAATTTTAAAAAAGTATAGGTTTCCTTTAGGAGCTATATTAAAAATTTATTTTAATTAAAAATTAGATTTCCCTTATTAATGGTCAAATTGGTTATTGTCAAAACTAAGTCAGTGCAGTGTTGCGGTGAGACTGGTACTTATATAGACTTCACTTTGCATCAAAATTCAAAGATCACAAGAAAGTATAAGATATTAAAATATCTTGCTGAAAAAATTACATGGGAATTTATCCAAAAGATATAACATATAAAATGAAAATGCAAAACATAGAATGAAATTCAAGAATTTTTCAGATAGCCTAGTTAATAAAAAAATATTCCAATGATTTGATGCATGCTAATGCAATTGTATCCATTGTGCAATAAAGTTATCTTTTCTTATTTTGACTTGTCATAAGATGTCATCAGGACACTGAAACATACTTCCTCCCTTTTAACCCTTAGCATATTATAATCAATAAATTGCTGTGTATTCTTACAATATACATAGATTATAGTGCACAGTATACACAAACTTCTTGTGAACTATTTTTTCAGATAGTTCCCTCTAATCCCTTTATTGGAGAAGTCATTTTTAGTAATTTGTTATGAGTGGTTATATGGGAGGGGATCCCCCTCCACCTACCCTTGGTTGCAACAAAGTCGAAATACCCTCAATTGGTTATTGTTAGCTTAAACTTTATAGTTTTAATGACATTGATTCGTAAATAAGAGAGAAATGATAATTTATTTATTAATCCTCTATAAGATAAACATTTGAAAAGGTACACATTGTGTGTTTACTGCTAGGCCTAATTGAAAATTTGTATGCAAGTAGTCAAACAATACTAATTCAAAAGACTAATTTATTTAGTTTTTTTTTAAGTATTTTGATGGTAAGTCAATTTTGTGAAAAGTTAATGTTTTGGGTAAAAAACACACAACAAAATTGAGAATTGGAAGATTTTATGCTTTTTGATTTTTGAACCCGGATTCAATTTGATTTTTTCAGAAATTCATTTTGAGAAAATTAATTAATTTTTTCATGTTATTTTGATAGTGATCTATCTATATACACTATAAGCACAACATTTGTAACAGAATAGTTTTTTAGAAGCTTAGATTTTTAATTGTATTAGTGGTTTTGGGGGGGGGGATAAAAACCCATGATAAAAAATAAAAAACATCTGGAGATACTGTGGGGATTATTATCTACTGGTACACACAAATCAAACAATTATTATAGGTGTGGTCTTCAGGTTTGTACACATACAGATACCGGAAGACAGACAGATATCACCTCAAGAACAATTTGTTTACATTATGGGAGCACCAAATAAAATAATACTAAATAAAATAATAATAATACTAATACTAATAAAATATTACCAATAACTTAAATTAACAAATTTGGGTGAAAACAATACTATCACCATATATAATGTAGAGGGGGAGAAAGTGAAAATACCATCATCCCTGCAAACTTGCGTATAACTGTAGCACTTGCAGCATCTGATTTTCCTTTATGTTTACATGCTAATTTGTAATTATTTAAGCTATTCATCCCTTGTTTTAGTTGCATTTGAGTTTTGAGATAGACGATTGCGTCTAGTTGTATTTTAACAACAAAACTCTTCTGCTTCTGATATTAATCCAATATGTAATTTGAAAATGTATACTGATTCTCTTGTCAATAAAATTTAGATTTTCATTTTTTTTTTGTAGGTGAGAAAAGAAGAAGTTTACAAGGCAGAAAGAGGCCTCACAGACACCTAAAGCCTTGCCATAAAGTAAGTCATAAAACTGCTCAGAGAATTCTCTGTAGGTAAATAGGTCTACTTAGTTACCAATAGGGTTAAACTAAATTAGTGATATGATTAACTTTGCCTGTGAAATGTGAAATTGTATGAATGTCTTTAGAATCCTTGGAAATTTTTGGAATTTTCCGATTTTTCTGTATCAAATCAGTTTTTTAATACCCCTAACACAAAGAAATTACCTTGTTGTAGTCAGGTCGATTGACTGCAGTTCATATGCATATATCCAAGTTAAAGGACACATATAGTCAGTTGAGTGTGTTTGTAAAATTGTTAGTTTTTTTTTATATCTGAGGGAAAACTAATAAAAAGATTAAAAACTAAAAAAAAGTAAAATCCATGGTTTGAAAACATTCTGCAACATTTTTGATAACAGATTTGATGATTGCATTTCTGGAAACACATGTTTTTTATCAATAATGGACAGAAAGTTAATTTTTTGCAAAATATTAAAATAAAACTAGTGGCTTACAGGGGAAATATGGAATAATTTGATGTTTTCTAGATAGTTTTAAGAAGAAGGTACAGTATAAACATATACAAAGTAAATCTAGCGACCAGAATTTGATGTAGCAAACAATTATCCCATACAAAAGCCAATAGTGAATATATTGTTTATAGCAACTGACTGGAGCCCCTTTTATTTACTATCTGCTAATGCTAGAGTTTGCAGGATTGTGGTTTGTAGAAGTCAGGTAAACCCTAAAATCAAAGTTAAGGTTTATTTTTAGCAGAAAATAAATCTTCATCATAACATTTTTTACTATATATTTTGAAATGGCTTATGTTTATAAATTATCTTAAATGTATATAAAAGAACTTTTTCATACAGCAATAATTAAAATCAGTAATCCTGCAGACCACTGCAAGGCTATTTCTAGCTTAGCGATTTGTTTTCATAAAGTCATAACATAAACATAATTTGAGTATTTCGTTTCGAGGGGCTCAGTGATCGAGATTGTGTCTTTTCACATATTATAATATGTTCTTCTGTAGCCCCTGAACTATACCTATGCACACTTCTATGCAGATTTTTTTGTGTGTAGTAGACTAGAGCCTGAAGAAAATCGTTGCCTCTTAAGTTTGTCCCTCCCAATTAATATGGATGCGTGCAGTTAAGGAGTATACAGGAGGGAGGACATGGAGGTAATGACTCCCCCCCCAAAACCTCAAACCTTAATGTATTTTACCCATTTTTCACTGTAAAGATTATTGTGTTTCAACAGTTTATATATTCTTTTAATGAGGCGACTGGGGCCCGGGGCAAAAGTTCTGGGGGCCCCCTATTTTAGTATCTTGGAATTTTTCTTTCAGCCGGGGGCCCCTGGAATTTGGAGGGCTTGGGGCAAAGTGCCCCTCCCCCCTAGTGGCGGCCCTGACAAGGCTAGAAAATAAATTTTGACTAATATTTAATCAGTCTTACGTAATTAACCACTTTTCATAAAAACTTGTTCCTACTACCGCGCCCAAAGAACTTCTTTACAATCTAAAAACACATCATAAAACAGCTGTTTTCTGTTTAGCGAGCGAAATTACTTTATGCGCCTTACTGTTTCGCTCGCTGACGATAATAAACAGCTAATTAATTGTTTCTTTGGACCAAGCTAACTGACTCGGTGTTTGTAACCTCAATCTCGTTAGTTCAGAACAAATGGATGAAAGTGAATTTCTTTTATGTTTTGTGGTACCCAAAATTGCAGTTGTAGGAAAAATTGTGTATGAAATTTAAGTGTAAATTGTCTTCTCGCTTTCAGAAAATTACTGCATGACGCGTAGCGTAACAGTTTTCCTCAAGCGAGAAAGACCTACTTTATGCTATTAATACATAAATAACAATTTCCTCACATGGAATGAACTGTCATACGAGTGAGGAAATTTAGGTTGATTAACTCTAACCATAGTTGCATAGTTACAGATGGGGCTCATCATGGAGGAGTGCCACCAGCCTCCGTCACTGGACTGCGAGCGGGACAGCGACACGAGTGACTCCGACCAGTGCCCTCGCCTGGACAGAGAGAGTCTAGTGACCATCACACTGCGGACGCTCGCGCTGCTGCGGCGCAACCAACAACTGCAGCATCGACTCAGCCTTCTGCAGCAGGAGACCCGTGCCTTCGTCAACACCGTCCTCGAGTCCCCCGACTCTGTCCCACCCGTCACCGCGAACAACTGAACCTAACCTACTGCTGTTAGTGATGTGCGATATTTATTGTCAGTGGTTCTGCAAATTCATCATATAAGCTACACAAATTTTAATTATGGTTTGATAATTTGTTGGTATAGTTGTATTGATATTTCCTGTGAAAAGATTTATGTGATTGAAAGAAGAAACCAGCTTCTTAACCCTTTCAGTGCTGTGGGCTGATATATCGGTTTTTGTCTCATTCCTTAAAAGTGCTAAGAGCCGATATATCGGCTTGCTTGTGTCACCTGAAAAATGCCAAGGGCCAATATATCAGCCTGCGTCAGTTTCTGATACTGTGGATTTACATGGGTATATCGGTTCACTCAGTTGTTCTTTCGAAACACTGGTGATTCAATTTGATTCCCCATATGATCAAGATCCAATGTATTGGCACATAGCACTTTTGGATTTAAGCTACATTTTTCAGATTTTATATTTGCGCCCTTTTAGCTGCCCAAGTGCTTTTCAGATGAATGTTGTAAAAAATTTAGCACTTTAAAAAAATATTGAAAAAATGCTTAGCACTAAAAGGGTTGACTGTGTTATTGCTCCTAATTCACTAGAGAAGGAAAATAACCTTCAGGGGCATTATCCAGCACTGTTTGCTTGAAAAAATTGTTTTAGGAAATAATTGTTATTTGGCAGGTAAGTGTATTTATCAGTTCTCTCCCTATTTCAAAAAATAAAATAGCATATGTACCAATTAAAGAAAGTTAACGTTAATATATATCAATGTATATCGCATATCACTATTCCTAAATTATTTGCAAAACATTTCCTAGTCACAAAGTGTGAGTGTCACAAATCATATTTATTTCAGTGATAATTGTTCTTTCAAACAACTGTAACTGAGTCTTTGATGCAATAAATATTTTCAGAAATGAATCCTTGATTTAGAAATTTGTGATTTGAACTAAACAAAGTAAAAATTCAAGTGACAGTAATATTCTTGGTAGTTTTGATGAAGGTATGTGCATTTCAGAGTAGAGACAGTAACATGTACTTATCTTCCATTGAACTGACCAACGAGTTGCTTATAGTAATGAAAACTATGTTTCTTTAAGTCAATTTATCATGCTATAGGCCAGTGCGCTACCATCAAGATTCTGGTTTACAGTGATTCAAATATATAAAAATGTATGTTTCTTTACAATGAAATGGAACATTCTCAGTAAGCTTTACTTGGTCATGGATAGAAAGAAACGTAGTTAAATAAAACAGCAATATTTCACACTAGTTAACACATATTTTCTATATTTCTCTAATAAATGTTTTAGAGCTAGAGTGTATTGGCAATTTGTTGAATTGACTATTTAATGTATTTCACCCATTGTATTTTCTGGTGAATAAAGTTGAGTTATATATTCACTGACTTGAACAAAATATGTAGACTATTCTTATTCGTTGATAATTTTTAAGAGAAGTATAACATTCCATGTCATAAATTATATTACTGGCTCAAACAAAAAAAAAACAAAAAAACAGTGCTCTTAGTATTTTTGCAACATAACACAATACTACTATTTTCTATTCCAGAAACCTAATAATATATGGAAAATCTATTATCAGTGGATTTATTTAGTAATTTATAAAACGCAATAACCCTACTAGAGACTCAAAACGATAAGCAAGATCACATCTTTACCCTTGATAAAAACTATAAATGTTGCAAACGAGGAAAGTTTAAAAATTATTCATTTTCACATACAAGCAAAAGTTTTTGTGAAAAGTTAAAACCTAAGAAAATGTTAAATATTTTGCTCCTAATATGTACGTTAACATTAATTTCAGTTGAAGTCATATTTATCATGAAATGTATAGCTACTTAAATCAATTAATTTTTTTGCTTACTACAATAAAGTTCCAAAACTTAAAATAAAAGTCCATTTAAGAGATTTATGCAATCAAGCTTTAATTTAGGACTTCCTGCTCATTTTATTATTGGAGTTGTTTCTGTGCTTTCTTTAGATAAAGATGTCCTTAAGTTTATGTAGTTTGTAAGGTTATCAAGAATTGTTGTACATTTTGTTTGAAAAATTGTTTGTAAAACATTAGAAAAGTATTTGAAGTTAAGGAGGTTGTGGTATAAAATAATTAATCAATTGTTGTAATTATAGTCCAATTTTAAAATAAATTAATCATGAACATGTTATAACCTTGTTTAAGGATACAAATAGCTAAAACGTTTGTGATAAATAATAATTTAAAAAAGTTTTATGTCAATAGACAATTAAATAAATTATAAGTTGTTATCAGTGAATCTTTTACTGCATCTGAAGGTGTGATGATAAAAATACTACATTTTTATAAGTACAGTATTACTGAAATGTGTGTTACCTTTAAAAAGTGATTCTTATTTAGTTTTTCACTTCAGCAAAAATTTGCCATTTCACTCAGTTTTAAAATCCAAGGAGAGGAATTAAATGCATTTGTTCATCTCCAAAAGGAGAAATATAACAGGGTAAAATTAAAACAAGGTAACAACAAAACTTGATATAAATTTATTTTTACCAATATAAACATATTGCCTAACACATAAAATCACAACACCATTCTTAATAAAAAGTGTATTTTCGTCTTACAAATGTTGAACTGTATTTACAATCCGACTAAACGTTGTCTTTCATTACAAAGTTAATACACAGAGTGGTTTGACAAGGTGAAACAACATAAATGTAGGCCGGTTGCTAAATGAAAAAACTGGTGAATAAAGTTAATGAAGTAATCGTTAAGAAACTTGATGAATATTTAATAAGCTCAGCCTCTTGAGTGACCAGTCTTCTAAACAACGAACCGGACAAGCCAGGCTTCACTTCATCACTACTGTATAATCTGTAATATATGTGTACTATATAAATACAATTTAGTTGAATTGTTACATTGTTTTATTTTATTTTGGGACCTTTACCATTTTGAGATAATACCTTTTTAAGTCTTTACTCATACAATGAGAAGAACAACTGAACCTAACCTACTGCTGTTAGTGATATAAAAAAAAAAAATTGCAGCCACTTAAAACCATTCTTTGGGCTTGGAGTGGCGGATAATGGGCGGTTCTTACGCTCATTCGCCTTCCAAGTAAGCAAAAGGGGAGCCAATTCACTGTAACCATTCACAGTCTTCATTTTGCTAAACTCAATCACTGTTTTTTTACACTGTTCTGCTATTTCAAACCTCAAAAAAGTAAATGGAATAAACGTCTGACTGGCGCTCAATGATACTTAAGCCCTTATGAAATACAAAACTGAAACTGTATGAATGGGACAATCCATAGTCTCAGTTCAACATGTAGGTTTGAATGTTATGTATGCTCAAATTTAAATAAACATTTACCGTGTGTAAAACTATCTTATTTAATTATTATTACAACTGTAATGAACAGCAAAATACTATAAATAATTCTTCATATATACTGGTAATTCTTGTCATTACTGAATTTGAAACTAAACACATAAATGAACAATATATAGACTGAATTGTTCCCAGATGTTGGTTTACCGTAACATGATTTTTAAGTGCTTCTCTACAAATAAATTTGAAGTGTTAGCACAAAGAAGTCTATTGGTAATACTGAGGACACCACTGCTAAACGATATACGTCGATAAAGCGTGCTGTGATTTTGAAGTGTTAGCACAAAGAAGTCTATTGGTAATACTGAGGACACCACTGCTAAACGATATACGTCGATAAAGCGTGCTGTGATTTTGAAGTGTTAGCACAAAGAAGTCTATTGGTAATACTGAGGACACCACTGCTAAACGATATACGTCGATAAAGCGTGCTGTGATTTTGAAGTGTTAGCACAAAGAAGTCTATTGGTAATACTGAGGACACCACTGCTAAACGATATACGTCGATAAAGCGTGCTGTGATTTTGAAGTGTTAGCACAAAGAAGTCTATTGGTAATACTGAGGACACCACTGCTAAACGATATACGTCGATAAAGCGTGCTGTGATTTTGAAGTGTTAGCACAAAGAAGTCTATTGGTAATACTGAGGACAACACTGCTAAACGATATACGTCGATAAAGCGTGCTGTGATTTTGAAGTGTTAGCACAAAGAAGTCTATTGGTAATACTGAGGACACCACTGCTAAACGATATACGTCGATAAAGCGTGCTGTGATTTTGAAGTGTTAGCACAAAGAAGTCTATTGGTAATACTGAGGACACCACTGCTAAACGATATACGTCGATAAAGCGTGCTGTGATTTTGAAGTGTTAGCACAAAGAAGTCTATTGGTAATACTGAGGACACCACTGCTAAACGATATACGTCGATAAAGCGTGCTGTGATTTTGAAGTGTTAGCACAAAGAAGTCTATTGGTAATACTGAGGACACCACTGCTAAACGATATACGTCGATAAAGCGTGCTGTGATTTTGAAGTGTTAGCACAAAGAAGTCTATTGGTAATACTGAGGACACCACTGCTAAACGATATACGTCGATAAAGCGTGCTGTGATTTTGAAGTGTTAGCACAAAGAAGTCTATTGGTAATACTGAGGACACCACTGCTAAACGATATACGTCGATAAAGCGTGCTGTGATTTTGAAGTGTTAGCACAAAGAAGTCTATTGGTAATACTGAGGACACCACTGCTAAACGATATACGTCGATAAAGCGTGCTGTGATTTTGAAGTGTTAGCACAAAGAAGTCTATTGGTAATACTGAGGACACCACTGCTAAACGATATACGTCGATAAAGCGTGCTGTGATTTTGAAGTGTTAGCACAAAGAAGTCTATTGGTAATACTGAGGACACCACTGCTAAACGATATACGTCGATAAAGCGTGCTGTGATTTTGAAGTGTTAGCACAAAGAAGTCTATTGGTAATACTGAGGACACCACTGCTAAACGATATACGTCGATAAAGCGTGCTGTGATTTTGAAGTGTTAGCACAAAGAAGTCTATTGGTAATACTGAGGACACCACTGCTAAACGATATACGTCGATAAAGCGTGCTGTGATTTTGAAGTGTTAGCACAAAGAAGTCTATTGGTAATACTGAGGACACCACTGCTAAACGATATACGTCGATAAAGCGTGCTGTGATTTTGAAGTGTTAGCACAAAGAAGTCTATTGGTAATACTGAGGACACCACTGCTAAACGATATACGTCGATAAAGCGTGCTGTGATTTTGAAGTGTTAGCACAAAGAAGTCTATTGGTAATACTGAGGACACCACTGCTAAACGATATACGTCGATAAAGCGTGCTGTGATTTTGAAGTGTTAGCACAAAGAAGTCTATTGGTAATACTGAGGACACCACTGCTAAACGATATACGTCGATAAAGCGTGCTGTGATTTTGAAGTGTTAGCACAAAGAAGTCTATTGGTAATACTGAGGACACCACTGCTAAACGATATACGTCGATAAAGCGTGCTGTGATTTTGAAGTGTTAGCACAAAGAAGTCTATTGGTAATACTGAGGACACCACTGCTAAACGATATACGTCGATAAAGCGTGCTGTGATTTTGAAGTGTTAGCACAAAGAAGTCTATTGGTAATACTGAGGACACCACTGCTAAACGATATACGTCGATAAAGCGTGCTGTGATTTTGAAGTGTTAGCACAAAGAAGTCTATTGGTAATACTGAGGACACCACTGCTAAACGATATACGTCGATAAAGCGTGCTGTGATTTTGAAGTGTTAGCACAAAGAAGTCTATTGGTAATACTGAGGACACCACTGCTAAACGATATATGTCGATAAAGCGTGCTGTGATTTTGAAGTGTTAGCACAAAGAAGTCTATTGGTAATACTGAGGACACCACTGCTAAACGATATACGTCGATAAAGCGTGCTGTGATTTTGAAGTGTTAGCACAAAGAAGTCTATTGGTAATACTGAGGACACCACTGCTAAACGATATACGTCGATAAAGCGTGCTGTGATTTTGAAGTGTTAGCACAAAGAAGTCTATTGGTAATACTGAGGACACCACTGCTAAACGATATACGTTGATAAAGCGTGCTGTGATTTTGAAGTGTTAGCACAAAGAAGTCTATTGGTAATACTGAGGACACCACTGCTAAACGATATACGTCGATAAAGCGTGCTGTGATTTTGAAGTGTTAGCACAAAGAAGTCTATTGGTAATACTGAGGACACCACTGCTAAACGATATACGTCGATAAAGCGTGCTGTGATTTTTCAGGTTGGTTCACTAGTGAGTGTAATTTATTGTATTTGAACTCTTCTAAGTAATCTATTCATTCAAATCATTAGAATAAAAGTAATAACAATTGGAGCATAATAATTTTGTTTGTATCTATTCTTGCCGTGGAATGCGATAAACAACGAACAAATTTACAAACACAAGTTTATCAATTTTAAATCATAGTTTTTCAGTCGATTAACTTTTTTGACTTGTTTAATTTCAGCGAATAGTTCTTTTCCTCACCAAAACATTGCAGCGTACTCACAATTTTATTGATTAATATTGTTGTAATCAATATTACCAATAGACCAAGTGTTAGCGTCAGCTGCTAGACTTTAACAAATTTAAAATTACGTTTGTAAAAAGTGGAAAATTGAAGTTTAAATTCTGAATTTTCAGTTCCCTTTCATTCAAAATTTTATTTGATAAAAAAAGTTTAGATTCCCCCAAAAGGCTGTATTAGGACTATGAGATTATTGGTTAACACACCAATATCTTGTATTTTAGGATATGAACAACTAATTTGATTAATGTGGTTCGAGTTATTTAATACAACTGAATTATACAATTTTTTATGTAACCCAAGATTTGGTAGGAAATTAAATTACAAATATTTGATACAACTAAAACTGCTTTTGGCACTTGCTACAACAAAAGTTATAACATTATAACAGAAAAGTATTACTTTTTAGAATAGGTACTTAAACAAACCACCTAAACCTATTGGCGTAGACATACGATCTGGTCTCGTTCCTTACTTGTCATTTTGTACACCTATGAATTGGAATAGAAATTTGTGTTTTTGAATGGATTATTGGATTATTTTCATTAAAATACTGTTTTCATTCAGATTTAAGAGTCACATTGGCACACACACAGTAGACATAAGTAAATACCACCGTCGCAGCAAACCTGCGTACTCAGTGAATTTCCAATGCATAATAAATGTCTTAATACCACATAAAGTCGCATACCAAGTTTCATTAAAATATATTCACAAATAAGTGATATATAAAATGTTAATTATTCTCCATAAGAATAACATTGGTGATGAGTATGTAGGTTTGCTGAAACAAGGAACACAAACAATTGGTGTTTATGCAAATATAAATAGAATTATTAAACTAGGTGAAGCCACATACCAAGTTTCATAAATATTCATTCATATAAATAAGTGATATATAACATTTTAATTATTCTCCATAAGAATAACATGGGGGCTGAGTAAGCAGGTATGCTGCAACAAGGAACACAAAATATGGGTTTTCATTTAAAAATCATTATAACTCATCTAGGTGAAGCCACTTGCCAAGTTTCATCAGTATACATTCATAAATTAGCGATATAGACCATTTTGATTATTCTCCATAAGAATAATACCCCCGTCGCAGCAAACCTGCTTACTCAGCGAATTTCCAATGCATTTATATGTTTCTCACCCTACGACCACTTACCAAGTTTCACAAAAATACATTCATAAATAAGTAATTTATAACATTTTATTTATTCCCCATAAGAATAACATTAGGACTGAGTACGCAGGTTTGCTGCAACGAGGAAGATAAGAAATGAGTTGTTATGCAATTATCAATGTAACTGAATCAGGTGAAGCTGCATACCAAGTTTTATTAATTTATGTTCATAATTAAGGGAGATATAAAACTTTACTTATTCTCAATAAGAATAACATTAGGGCTGAGTATGCAGGTTAGCTGCTACAAGGACAATCAACAACAAAATGATTTTTTGTGCAAATATCAATATACCAGTACAATGTGAAGTCACATACCAAGTTTCATCAATATACATTCATAAATAATCGAGATATCAAATTTTATTTATTCCTCATAAGGATAGCATTGGACAACATACTGTATTTAGCACTTTGAATATCTCTGCAACGGTTGGACGTAGAATCACAATTTAAACACCAAAATGATTGTTTTGTGGAGCTGAAGTGATTGGTAAAAGCAAATGTGAATATTAAAGAAAAATTAACTGAGGAAAATCCAAAAACCTTTTTCCCATAAGATTAACATGGGAGATTTTATGAGCAGGTTTTTTTGGATTTTTTCCGCAACCACTTAACCTAGGTTAATAATTCAAAATACTATATTATTTGTTTTTGTAAGCTCTATAACATGGTCCAAACCAAAATTAAATGTTTTAAAAGTTTTAGGGTGAAAAATGAAAAAAACTGATTTTTGGAAAATTTAAACCCCCCTTTCCCATGGTCCGATTTTTCTGGTTTTCAAACTTAGTCATAAATGTCACTTTACACATTTGAGGCAAATTTCATCGAAATCGAACATTTTTACTCAAGTTACCGCACTCACGGACACACACACACACACACACACACACACACACACACACACACACACACACACACACACATACACACACATATATATATTTGAACGAATAGTGTTATTGGCTTCTGGGGACCTCAAAACAACAAGTTATCATGGTCTCGGGCTTTAAAAGTCTTACCATGAGACCCACGGTAATAGCTTCTTCCCTATAGGGGAAATTCGCTAAAAATATGGGGTTTCATGCAAATATCAATATAACACAACTAGGTGAAGCCACATACCAAGTTTCATCAATACAGATTCATAAATAAGTGATATATAACCTTTTGATTATTCCCAATAAGAATAACATGGGGGATGAGTATGCAGGTTTGCTGCAACAAGGAACAAAAAAAATGAGTTTACATGCAAATATCAATATAACTAAACAAGGTGAAGCCACATACCAAGTTTTATTAATTTATATTCATTATTAAGGGAGATATTACATTTGACTTATTCTCCATAAGAATATCATGGGGGCTGAGTACGCAGGTTTGCTGCTACGGGAATTATTGGTAAAAATTGCTTTTTTTGTGCAAATAACAATAGACCAGAACCAGATGAAGCCGAAAACCAAGTTTCGTTAGTATACGATCATAAATAAGTGAGAGATAAATTTGTTCTTATTCTCCATAAGAATAGCATTGGACAACGTACTGTGTTTAGCACTTTCAATATTTTTGTAACCAATTGACGTAGAGAAATTATAAAAACACCAAATTGTGTGTTTTTTAAAGCTGGATCCAATGGTGAGAACTAAAATTTGACTTTTTAAAATATTACACTAAAAACTTCAAAAACCCCATTTTTGGGGTACAAAACCCCCCTAAAATACCTTTTTGGTTAGAGCGACCTGGCTGGTTTTCGATCTTAAAGTCATAAATGTTGCTTTACACGTTTGTACCAAATTTCATCAAAATTGGACCATTTTTACAACAGTAATCACACACATGGACACACACACACACACACATATATATATATATATATATATATATATATATACAGTTTCTTATGAATGGTGTTTTTGGGGTCTGGGGATCTCAAAACGAAAAGTTTTCATGGTCCCGGGCCTAGGTCTTACCATGCTGATTACGGTAATAGCTTCTTCCCTATAGGAGAAATTCGCTAACATGGGAGATGGTAAGAAGGTTTGCTGCAACAAGGAACACAAAATAATGGGTTTTTATGCAAATATCAATAGAGCTTATCTAACTGAAGTCACACATATACATATACATCCATATACATTCATAAATAAGCGATATATAACATTTTAATTATACTCCATAAGAATAACAGGGACCGAGTACCTAGGTTTGCTGCTTCGGGAACCATAGGTGAAAAATTGCTTTTTTTGTGCAAACAACAATAATCCACAACCAGATGAAGCCATATACCAAGTTTCTTTAGTTTATGTTCATAAATAAGCAAGATATAAAATTTGTCTTTTTCTCCATATGAATAACATAAGACAACGTACTGTGTGTAACACTTTCAATATCTCAGTAACCAATTGACTTAGAGCAGTGATCAAAATACCAAATTTTTTATACTGAATTCAATGGTAAAAATTAAAATTGGATTTAAATCAAAATTACATGTGGAAACCCTAAAAAACCCATTTTTGGGGTACAAAACCCCCGAAAAACCCCCCCTTCGGATGGTTGTGATTCGTCTGGTTTTCGAAAATGTTCAAATAAATGGTACTTTACACATTTGTACCAAATTTCATTAAGATCGGACCTTTTTTACGAGAGTTATCGTGCTTACGGACACACACACACACACACACACACACACACACACACACATATATATATATATATATATACATACATACATATATACAAATTTGAACGAATAATGTTTTTGGCATCTGGGGACCTCAAAATGAAAAGTTATCATGGACTCGGGCTTAAGACTTACCATGACACCTACGGTAATAGTTTCTTACCTATCAAAATCAGTGTTGACCATGTGCAACTCACAGAGAATTAACCGATCCTGTCAACTTCCAAGCAAGTATGCCACCGTTTATATTACTTGGGCCCTCCCATCAACCTTGCCACAGACCGGTTAACTCATTGAGAGTTGCACGACTGCTCAGATGTGGTTGTGTGTGGGAATCGAACCCACGAACATCGTATCAACACCTGGCCAAGGTGTTTCCACGACGTGGCCAACTCAGCTAACACGACCAAAGGCCTAGCGTCGTTATTTAGGTTTATCAGTCAGTCTGCGCCCCTAGCGGAGAGAACCGTAGTTACCAGGTCATTAGTTACAGATTCTGCTACTAGAGTACAGCACCAATCAAATCCCGTTATAGGCTGTTGCGAATAGAATAATATTACCACCTTACTGGGCAGTGGCGTAGATTAGGGGGGGGGGAACAGGGAGATATATCCCTCCCCCTTGAAACTTGGAAAAATACAAATTTATATCCTCCTGAAATCAAGCTTATGCCTTTGGATTAAAAATAAATTTTGTCACTGAAAAACAAAAAAATATGTGCAATATCTCCGAAATATCTTATTTATATATTACAAATATTGTTTGCGTACAATAAATAGTAGCAAATGAACTGCACCGGCACACGGCACAGTATTTGCACATTGCGTATTTGGGACGTGAGTCACCAAACAGTCTACCCTCACCCCCTAGTAGCTAGTTTCTTCAACTAGTGCACCTGACCTTGACCTTGACGTCCAGACGGTCTTAGTGGTGTGCTTAACTGCAGATGTGTAATTTAATTAACTGCAGGGAGTCATAAATCTTCATACTGATTTTCAACGTTTTATAACCGCAAATATATGTAAAAGTCAACGATATTTCCCTACGAAATAAAGCCAAAAAGTAACAAATAATAGAGGTTAGAGTGAACAGGGAAATAAGGGTTTAGCTTATTTGGCAATCGTTGCATGAAAATGAAGTTGCAAACGTAAATACATTTTCGTTCACAGATAGGATTTAAACACAAAATTTGTGCTATTAAATGCATTTTTGGGAACAATTTCAAAAAGGGGAGATTTTTAAAAGGAAATTTCCCTGAGCTATATTTATCTTAAAACCCCGGTAATCTCTTGGGAAATCTGGTGACTTGGCAACTCTAGCTTAACGATTACTTTACAGCTTTATAGCACTGATTACAACTGATACAATTACTTTTTAGTCCTATTACAAATGCTGATTGCTTTGTATCAATGATTTATGTCTTGGATGTGTAGGCCTATTTCAAGAATTAAGAATGTAAGGGACATGTCAATGATGTCTTCAACTTTGTATACCGGTATCCGCGCTAGTCACGAACACAGTTTTTGTTTTGTATTCCCTAATGAGATATCCCCCCCTTGACAAAGGTCTATCTACACCACTGTTATGGGGTTAAGCATTTAATCAGCAGTCCACTATTTTCAGCAAATTTAAGAAACCACGTTTGTACCATAATATAACCTTAAAATAACAGTAAATGAAAAAAGCAACATTGCAACAATGCAAACCAGCAGGAGAGTGAAGTGAAGAAAGTAGGGATGCCGACTTCTAAACTTGTATTGGTCTTCATAATTTGAGCTTATCTGTGTTATTTTATAGATGATTTTTCCCATATACAAGACAGTAAATATACACATTAATTTATATGTATAATGTATATGTAATACATTATGTGAGCATAGAAAAAGTGTAATTACATCTTAAAAGTACTGTACAAATAACATGTTTTACTTTTTGAATGCTAACCTTTTAACAGTTAAAATATAATAAACCTAATTAACACGTTGTTATAGTACTTTTATTAGATATAATCATAAAAAATAAAGATAGTTTAAAAAAACATTTTTGATAGCTTAACCATTTACTTATACAGCTGGGAGTAACTTGTAGAATAGTCCAATTCTACTATCCACAGAGTAACATAACACAGGAAGGGCAGAAAAGACACTTTCATATTTTAAAAATAACATTTATTTGCTTACCATTTACATCACAATATATCCTTCACTTCTGAGCGTTGTCTGGAGTTCGAGAACAAAGCACAACCAAAACCAATGAGTGTAGCAGGACCTACAGTGGATAAAACAAGATATATTAAGACATTTCTCTTGAATAAGGCTGCTTATAAGTATAGAAATGCCTGCAATACTATACGGTAACAATAAAAAAACAAAATTCTACACTGGTCAAACAGGGCGGCCTTTTGAGAGAAGGTTCAAGAACATCTTTCCAGAACTGTCAATGTACAAAAGTCAAATTTTACTGACCATTTTGTTAATAATAACCACAATTACTCAAATCTAGAAGCAAACTTAAAGCCATTGCATATATGTAATAAAGGACGTACGATGACAGCTCTGGAGCAATTCAAAATACTGTATATAAAGCCTCCAAAACTCACCTGCAGCATTTATTAAATGACCGTAGCACCTTCCAGGCTAATATATTATTCTAAACTGTCATAAAATTGGACAGAGAGCAATGCCATGATTAAGGTAGCCGGGGATCAAAGGTCAGATCCTGACGCCCGCCTACCACCATTACTCGTTTTTAACAAGGCCTGAATTTTATTTTTTTCGTTCGTTTGTGTTCATTTTTAACCCTTTGCGATCGGAATGAATATTTGCCGCTATTCCTCAACGGTCGCGCGGCCAGCTCTACTGGCCGCCGCCATTAGCACACGGAAGTCGGATTTTTTTCCACAGCAGTTGTCCTTTGCGATCGGACGGCCAGCGGTGCTGGCCAACATGAAATCCAACGAACGCTCGGGCGTCCAGCAGGACTGGCCGACAACAATGTTTTCGTTTGTAATATTCCAAACTGTGGTATGATGCCTGTAGAGTGCTGCCTAGTAAGGAATTTTTAAACTAAACGATCAGCAGGCTTGCAACATTATATCGTAAGAATTGTGGTGGAAACAACTAAGATAAACACCTGTTCTTCTAGCACAAGAGCTGTCATAATCATCATTGTTTTGGTTCAGTTTTATGTGATTTTAACTGTGTTTTGGTGATTTTCTCGAGAGATTTGTGTTTATTTGTATTTTTAATTAAGTTTTAAGTTTTAATGTACATGATTATAAGAACACTTGTACGTTTACGTATAGGCCTACACCTATATCATAATTAGGCCTACAATAAAATTGTTTTATCCCGTATAAACATTTATTAGTAAGAATGGGATTATGTTTTTTCCCCCCGTATATTTAACTAAGAAATAATGGATGATCGTTAAAGATCAGACGAATTGAGAGACGTTTTATTAAAATTTAAATCCCCTATGCTAACATTGAAGGTTTTCAGTGAAAATAATTCCGAGCTGTGGGGAGCGAGCCGCCATGATAAATGCCGAGGTGACGCGGAGTGGGACTTGGCCAGTACAGCTGGCCGTCCGACCGTCGGAATCAAGTTAGTACGGAAAGAATTCCGACTGGCTGCCAACTGCGTTGTGGCCACTCCTGCTGGCCTTCCGATCGCAAAGGGTTAAAACTATGACGCGACCGTCCCAGTGATAAGTCAAGATTCACAAGTTATTTGTTGACCTGAAGATGACAGTTTACTGTTGAAACACGTAGTATTTTATTCTACTAAGAGGATCACAAGGCAGACTACAGGTATTTTTAACCTTTTATTATAGTCAAACGTGATTCAGAAAAAACAAAATAATTATGAAACAATAAAAGTCTGTCAAGCATTTATCATTCATAAGAAAATTATTAAATACAACACTCATCAACTAATGAAATGACTTTCAGCTGCATCTTTATATTTCTCAAATGTATTTTGTTCAGTAGGCCATATCTCTCTTATTACTTCATAAAAAAACCAACAGCCTAATGAAGCCATTATTTATCAGATTACCTTCACCACAAACTGTGATAAATAAACAAACAATGCAAAACCATATAAATGGTCATTTAACAGGTGATTCTCACTTATTTACTTGTCACTGTACTGGTGGCACCATCTTACAGCAACACGTTCAACTAACTCAAAACAGGTGGTTTAGTGCGCAAGCTGTGATTAATAGAAATAAAAATAAAACTCAATCACAATTTCTTACACTTTAATTAGGACTTGATGCTCGAAACTGAATGCAGATCCTAGTTAGGCTGTAAAACTTAAAATGACTGGAAAAAGGTACATCCATTACAACTTTTATTTAGGCTGTTCAGGCCTGTTAAAGTTGGACTTGCAATATAACCTCGGCCTTCGGCCTCAGTATTTATATTATAGACAAATAAAACTAGAATTTTACTCTCTATATACTGGGGGTGTGCGAGTATTCGAGCTTCGAGCCGAATATTGCAGTATTCGGCTCAGCTCGAGATTTTTCAAAAAAGCTCGAAGTTCAAGCTGAATATTTAAAATGCCGACTAGTGAAAGGAGTCGTTTACAAACGTAAATTCAAAGCTTCCCAGAACAAATTTTAGAATTCTCGTAGTTTGCATCAGTAGAGATACATAACAGATATAATTCAGCAATGCTAATGCTTTCGGTCCTTCGTTTTAAAACAATAACTTATAAAACTACAAATATTTTAAACTGTCATCTTGATCAACCAATGCAATAGATCTACTTTCTCTACGCTCATCAATCACATCAAGTGGACATCTACACAATACTGTTTGCAGTTCAGTGTTGCCGTTGCCCAGTTGAGTTGTACAATATTTCATGGTTAATAATAATATAATTAATACAACAATCCTACTGCTCCAGAAAAAGTACCCCAGTAAAAATCTAAATTCCATGAAAACCCGTTTTCTAACTATTGCAGCGGTACAGTCTTTACTGCGACTTACAATTTCTTACATTACACAATAATAATTTTGTGGCGTCTGAGATTACATCTGGCAACACTGTTGATTGCGAACTGTCTTAAGACGTTGAGTGAAGATGGTTATAATGTTATAATAATTTAGCGTGACCAATGACGAGGGACAAGGTTATGTAGGTGATGAACGCCAAATCATGACGGCGTTTTGGTGTGCAGCCAAAATATTACTCTCCAAAAATTGTATTGATAAAATTTGTCAATTGACGTAGAATCTAAATTTCTTAAAGAGATAAAGCAAATAGAAATGCAACTGTAATCATACTGTAGTTGTTAAAGTTAACAATTATTGTCGCATCGCCGTTGTAATACTTTACAAATCAAAATCACTAACTGCGAGATTCACAAGATCAAAGAAATTGATGATAATAATTCTAAATGGTTATGTCATGCACGTTATAATATCGGTGGACATATTTACAAGGCTATGTTTGATTATATCCTATGAATGTCTAACCAAGAGCAAGACATGATCAAATTGGCACAGTGTTTTGTTTCGCTACAGCTCAGCTGTGCGATTAAAATAACATTGTTAACGCCGCAGGATTGTTTGAATTTGTGAATATACGTCAGTAGAAATCATTTCATTTTTCAATTGTAAGCTATCAAATTGTTAAATCTGTGATGGAAGAAGAATGCATTGACGATCCTCTTCCACCAGGAACATCTGCTTGTGAAACAGAAGGTTTCAAAACAGATATAATAGGTTAAATCTATTAGGTAATAGGTTAGATACAACATAAGCCAGGCCTACGATTATTGGATAACTTATTTCTGTGAGTACAATAAGATATAATGATAGTTTACAGTGATTATATTTACAATATGGTTAGCTGCTGAGTGTCCTCGTTTAACTAATTTATACGAGGCATGTTTTTTAAGTAAGTACCGTTTTTAAATTTCTCCGCTCCAGCGCTGCGATTGGCATTTTGGATATTTGCGCTGTGTATGTGCATCTATTGGCAAGCCTGCGCCGGAAATTCGACAACAATCGGCCATGTTTACATCCGGTATCGGGCATTCAAAATGGCGCCGCTGATTGAGACTGCCGCCGACTGTGAAGTGCACGCTATAATTAGATTTTTAAGTGCTAAAGGTGTGAAAGCCGTTGAAATTCATCGGCAGATTAGTGAAGTGTATGGAGAGAACATTATGAGTGACGGAATGGTACGCAAGTGGGTAAGGGCATTTAAAGACGGCCGCACCAACGTTCATGATGAGCAACGCACTGGGCGGCCATCTGTCATTACTGATGAATTGGTGCGTAAAGTTGATGACAAAGTGAGAGAGAACAGACGGTTTACGATCTCATCATTATCTGATGAGTTTCCTTTGGTTTCCAGAAGTGTCCTTTATGATATTGTGACTGAAAAATTAAAGTACCGAAAATTGTGCTCACGCTGGGTGCCGAAAATGTTGACAGAGGTGCACAAAACCAAGCGTCTAGGCAGTGCACTGACTTTTCTTGAGCGCTACAATGAGAAAGGAGATGATTTGTTAAGTCAAATTGTTACAGGGGATGAAACATGGGAGTCTTATGTTACGCCAGAGTAAAAAAAACAATCAATGGAATGGCGGCATTCACATTCGCCAAAGAAATTGAAGTTCAAGCAAATGATTTCAGCCCGAAAATTGATGTGTACTGTCTTTTGGGACAGAAAGGGGGTGTTACTGGTGGATTTTTTGCCTCGTGGTGACACTATTAACTCAATATCGTACTGTGAGACCTTGAAAAAATTGCGCCGGGCAATCCAAAACAAGCGGCGTGAAATGTTGTCCAATGGGGTCATTTTGCTGCACGACAATGCCCGTCCACATTTGGCTAATCTAACGCAAGAACTAATCGAATCATTTCGCTGGGAACAACTTGACCACCCTCCATATAGCCCGGATCTAGCGCCCACTGACTACCACCTTTTCCTGTATTTAAAGCAACATCTTGGTGGTCAGCGCTAGACAACGATCATGAGGTCAAAACGGCAGTGACGCAGTGGTTATCGAGTCAGGCGGCAGAATTCTTTGAGGAAGGAATGCAAAAGCTCGTGGAACGATATGATAAATGCCTTAATATTGATGGAAACTATGTCGAAAAGTAGATTAAGATACTGGCTTTCAAGTAAAAATATAATTATTACAATAAGTATACTGGTTTTTGTTTTATTTTAAAATGGTGCTTACTTAAAAAACGTGCCTCGTATTAAAAGGATAGGTAACCTAAAATTTACTATTTATTATCAGTTGGATGAGAGATAGGCTAGGCAGTTCCCTAGGCTAGGGCCTAAATGTTTGGTTACATGGAGCGTATATCTTGACAAATATGTCTGTTTATTATGGATGTTATAAAAACGGTAATAACTAGTGCTTATCAGTGTATTTTAAAATGTGTAGTTATCTTCCTTCATGTTATTTTTTTCCTATATTCCTACTTTATATTAAAAGAAAACTGTTCATTACTATCAACAATTGGTCTCAATAAATGTTCCTTTTCAGTACTTATTTGTTATTTTTGAACTTTAGGCCTTTATTTAGGCCTATTGAAAGTAAAGCTCCAAATATAGAAGAAATGATGACCAATATTGAAAGTATAAAATTATACGTAGAAAAATTCAGCTCGGGTCATAAAATCACTACTGGTATATTGCACACCCCTAGAGAAAATTTCCATAAAAAAAGCTCGGCTCGAGAAAGCTTGAAGCTCGAGAACTTAGAAAAAAGCTTGGCTCGAATCAGAAATAACTATTCGCACCCCCCTACTATATACTAAACTCAGCCTTTTGCTTCAAAATATCTGTGACAATAATTCACTTCAACGGTTTTACTCTACCTTGAGTTTCCTCTTTGTTATAAATAAACATGCAAAAAGTTGTTTATAATGTGTGTTGTTAATAAATTTGTTTAAACTCACATGTTTTCCCAAATGATCTATCACAATACATGATACACTGTATCCACAGGATATTTTTAGTAACTAAATGTTATCGTTTTATAAAAGCAAAGCATGAATGTTGAATTAGGACACAAACCATTTAGTATAAGTCCTATCCACAAGGCCACAACTAACATCAAACTCAGCCAAAATTTGTACTTGTTCCAATCACATAAAATGTCTAATAATTTAAATAAATATAGACAGCTGAAAAAGCCAAGTTACTGTTTAACAATCTCAAAGGTGCCACATAATGCAAAATACTCTTACCACATAGATTATGACCATGATCCTAGCGAGGGGGTAACGCCTAAGGAACACCCCCGTGCGTATACTGATAGCATCTAGGGAGGAGTAGGCTCGCTTGACCCTTCGTGCCACCCCAGTGTCGAACGGACTCTCCATCATGAAACTGGGCACTTGTGCTTTGGCTGCAACAAGGAACATATTCACTATTCAGCCAATACTTCCTCAAAACTCTTACAATTAATTTATTTTTGAATTTTCCATTCTACAATTATAAGTTTGAAAATTAATTGTGAAGTAGATGACGTGAACTGTTATTACTAAATTTGTTATTACTAATGTTTTACTACATTAGGAGACAAATCATATAAATTCCAAAAACATTCTGTGAAATTTAAACATTCTGTTAAACTTGTCCTCAGTTTGAGAACAGACAAAATAAATAGAAGGTATAAAAACAATTGTTGTCATACTGCTTCAAAAACAGCTGTTTTCAACATGCATTGAGGTTCTAAAGTTGTTCTTTTTACTCCTATGATAAAAAGTATAATTTTAGTGAATTTCCCCTATAGGGAAGAAGCTATTACCGTAAGTGGCATGGTAAGACTTAAGCCCGAGACCATGATCATTTTTTTGTTTTGAGGTCCCCAGATGCCAAAAACACTATTCGTTCAAATTTATATATATGTAAATAAATACATCTATGTATTTGTGTCCGTCACCGTGAAAACTTTTGAAAGAAATGCCCGATTTTGATGAAATTTGGAACAAATGTGTAGAGTAACATGACTTAAAAGTTCAAAAACCACATCGATCGGACTATGGTAAAGGGGTTTTAAATTTTCCAAAAATCAGTTTTTTGAATTTTTTCTGCTAAAATTTTTAAAACGCTCAATTTTAGTTATAGCCATTTTATAGCTTAAAAAACAAATAATTTGGTATTTTGAATCATAAACCTAAGTGGTTATAGAGAAATGTAAAAAAACGTGTCCATAAATCCCATGTAAACGCGTCCCATGTTAATCTTATGGGAAAAAGGTTTTTGGATTTTCCTCAGATAATTTTACTAAAAACTTCACATTTCTTTTTACCAGTCAGTTTATCTCTACAAAACAATCATTTTGGTGTTTTAATTGTTGTTCTACGTCCAACCGTTGCAGAGATATTCAAAGTGCTAAACACAGTACGTTGTCCAATGTTATCCTCATGGAGAATAAATCAAATTTGATATCTCGATTATTTATGAATGTATATTGATGAAATGAATGTATGTGGGTGGCTTCACGTAGTACTGGTATATTGATATTTGCACAAAAAACTGATTTTTTGTTGATTATCCCCGTAGCAGTAAACCAAACCTGCATACTCGGCCCCCATGTTATTCATATGGAGAATAAGTAAAGTTTTATATCTCCCTTAGTTATGAACCTAAATTAATAAAACTTGGTATGTAGCTTCACCTGGTTGAGTTATATTCATAATTGCAAAACTACACATTTTTGATCCCGTTGTAGCAAACCTGCGTACTCAGCCCTAATGTTATTCTTATGGAGAATAAATAAAATGTTGTATATCACATATTTATGAATTTATTTTTGTGAAACTTGGTAAGTAGCTTGGTAGTAGTGAGACACATATATATGCATTGGAAATTCGCTGAGTACGCAGGTTTGCTGCGACGGGGTATTGAAGATATTTTTCGTCCTAGGACAAAAACATAATTTGAAGATACTTTTCGATATAGGTCATCAGCTGTTAAATAAAAATTGAACGAATTAATCAACTTGTGAACAATGAAAACTTGTGAAACAGCTGTTTATTTAGAAAAGCAAGATCAAGATAGAAGCCAACTTTTAATGGTAAAAGTAAACAAAATTTAGTTTTTGTTAATTGTTATCTTAACATTGTTTGCAGTATGACAAAAACTATAACAGAGTCCCTTTTGGTCTTAGTGATTATATATACTATTAAAACACTACACAAATGTATCAAATGTAATATACTAGTTCAAAGCTTACAAATTGCTGCCTAAAAAGTGGAGACTCTTAAAAACACAAGAATTAATATACCATAAATTACGAAGACAAATATTACAAATATTTACTAGGTTGACACAATAGCTATGTTTATTTTTTAAAACAATTTTCATAATTGGATTTATAACGATCAGCATCCGTTAATCTGACTTCCTCCTCATCTTCGCCGACACCATGACAAAGCCACGAGGGTCCGTTTTGGTCTGGACCGTTTGCAAGAGCACGTCATCTGGAAGTCTGTGCCTTCTTACAAAGTTGTAGAACTTCCGCACGCCGCTCTCCTTATTCAACACCTTTCCTCGCACGACTATGTCACGTTTCTCCAAGCGCACATCGTAGTCGTGACTGACTCCTCCATTGTTGACATCCAGTCTGTACGTGTACTTACGGTCTGTCACCACCCTCATGTCCACAGGTTTCGGATACCATCCGGGCAGGTGGGCTTGTGCGGCAGGCACAGTAATCGGTACAATTCTCTTGTTGGCATTTGTTAATATGTTTTTTGCTATTGTTGACAGCATATTTAGATTTTTCTGTGTACAAATTTTCAACCTGGAATTTTGACTTGCCTCCTTGTTAAAATGTTAAGTATCAATTACTTAGCAACAACACTGTATTTTGTTGACTTTAAAGTCAAAAAGATTATGTAGCCTACAGTAAAGTTGTTTTGAGAATTTAAAAGTATAAGGATATACAAATGGAGATAGAATTACAGAATCTATGAAATTAATGATGCAGCAGTAGTGAGTCCTCACAGGGAATTGAGATAGTTGTTTCTGAATCTTCGACAGAGATTATGTGGTTTTTAAAAACATAATTTTGCTGTTATATTGTACCAAAAATTGCAAGTATAAAGTAGTGTGAGCATATTTAAATGTTTGCAGAGTTTTATCACCAAAGTAGTGTGATGAACTTCAAGCAAAATTTCTGGATTTTCAGCTAAAAAACTCAAAATGTCAGATAAGTTTGCACAGCATTGTCAGGTAAAAACTTGTTAGCTAAAACTCCCCCCAGACAGCCTAAATTTACCCTGATTCTATATTGTGGGAATTGAAAAATTTTGCACCCCTAATTGTATGCTGTAAGCTAAATATATATAGACAAACGATTGTAATGGCAAAACAACCTGTAACATTCCAAGGTCAAAGCTTACTATGCTAATTTATTGTGCCTGTTTTAAGTTGATTCATCCTCTGACTTTAGGAATGAGCTGACACCTAGTATTACAAACAATCTCGTATGCATCTCTTATGTCTCCAACCCTTGTGACTGGTGACCATTCCGAGTAGAACCTACAGCCTACCACACAGTGTTGCGAACGACTTTTACTACTTCGTGTAGCCTCTAAAAATCGCGACACACAATGTCACAACAATTACACAATGTCATGAAAATTAATACTGCTCGCCGGAAAGTAACATAACATAGAACACAGCCAAGTTAATTTTTGACAATCTCAAAGGTGCCACAAAATTACATCCTTGGCTAAGCTATACATTGGAATCTTAGTCTGTGTTTGTGAAGTGGTTTATACTGCCAGCGATTAAGACTGCAGATTTTGACTAATTCAGCAACCCACTTAAAAGCTGTTTTTACCAATGATAAGCAAAAACCATAGTCATACCTAGTTATGGAAAAAATTAAAAGATCATAGGATCAACACTCAAAAAAGGGATTTTTTTCTGCTTTGAAGAATTTGAAATTTATAAGTCAATCACATCTGAGCCCCAACATGAATTAAATGAACAAACATCTATCAAATTTACCATTATCTACATGCAGCAATTCGAGTTATCACATAAAATATGCGACAGGAATATTTCCGACATTCCACTGATAGCGGGGGAAGAGCAAGGACACTAACAGTCCCCAGTCATGACCAAACATCTGCCTGAGGATATCAAAACGAATATATATATATGGTGGTTATATAGTTATGTATGTGTATATATGTATGTATAGTAAATCATAGGGTTTTATTTTAAGTATTTTCAATGTGATTTAGTTTGGCCAAACATCAATGTCAATGTGCATTTTTCTTATAATCAATATTAGATGACGAAATCGTTAGTTACAGCCGATATTAAGTGGCCCGGTTGCCACTTTTGCCGATATTATGTATTCCGTTATCATTTACGGCCAAAATTAGGCGGTCCGATCGTCATTTTCGGCCGATTTTTCGTGATGCAATCGCCTTGTGTGGCCATTACTACGCGTTTTGGCCAGTCACAATTGTTAGCCATTGTCATTTTCGCCCGATTTTACGTGATGCGATCGCCTTTTGCGGCCGTTAGTACGCATTTTGGCCGGTCGCAATCGTTAGCGATCGTCCAGAAATCGGCGGAAAATACTCGCTCAAACTTTCGAGTATTTTTCAAAACTTCGAGTCGAGTTCAAGTATTAAAATACTCGGCCGAAAACTCAAAGTTTCGAGTACTCGCACACCCCTAATTTTTTGTTTCTTTGTTACTTTGAGCGTCCATGTCATGTTTATTTTTATTTGTGTTTAATGAACTGTGTATGTTTTAAATGTCAAACAATCTCTTGTGAGTGAAAAACATACATCACTTGTAGCCTGAGATGAGGTCATAAACAAACTCAACCAGGTTGCCTATTTTGAGGGCAAGTAGGATCACTAACAGAATAAGGTAATTCAAACCAATTAAGCAATATATAAAAGCAGAACTAAGGTAAAACTAAGTAAAACTCACCATCATCAGTATCATTGGCACTGATGATCCTAGACTGGTGTAGTAACATCAGGTGCTCTCTGTGCTTGTGCTGGAAATATAAAATAACATTAGTTTGATGATAGATGCGTGTATGTCCATAATGAAAAATATCCACGTAGCAGAAAACCTGCGTACTCAGCGAATTTCCAATGCATATATTTGTATCTTAATACCCCATAAAGCCAAGTTAAACCAAGTTTCATCAATATACCTTCACAAATAAATGATTTATGACATTCTAATTATTCTCAATAAGAATAACAAGGCGGCTGAGTAAGCAGGTTTGCTGAAACAAGGAATACAAAACATAGGGTTTTATACAAAGATCAATATAACTCAACTAGGTAAAGTCACATATCAAGTTTTATTAATTTATATTCATAGTTAAAGGAGATAACATTTTACTTATTCTCCATAAGAATAACATGGGGCTGAGTACGCAGGTTTGCTGCTACGAGAACTATTGGCAAACAAATAGGTTTTTGTGCAAATATCAATAGACCACGATATGAAACAATACAATTTACAATACAATTTTTACAATTATTACGAGATATACAATTTTTCTTATTCTCCATAAGAATAACATCGGAGAATGTACTGTGTTTAGCACTTTCAATATCTCTTTAACCAACTGATCTAGAAAAATAATCAAAACACCTAATTGTTTGTTTTTTAAACTGAATTTAATGGTTAAAATTAAACTTTGATTTAATATTACATTAAAAACTCAAAAAAACCCATTTTGAGGTACAATCCCTCCCAAAATACCCCTTTGGATGGAGGGATCTGGCTGGTTTTCAAACTTAGTCATAAATGTTGCTTTACAATGTACCAAATTTCATCAAAATCAGACCATTTTTACGAGAGTTATCGCACCCATGGACACATATATATATTTTAGATATATATATATATATATATATATATATATATATATATATATATATATATATATAGTTTTGAACGGATGTTGTTTATGGCATCTGGGGGACCTCAAAACGAAAAGTTATCATGGTCCCGAGCCTAGGTCTTAACATGCCGACTATGGTAATAGCTTCTTCCCTATAGGGGAAATTTGCTAAAAGTTAATAGAACTGAAATAATATATTTGAATTCAATTGGACAATTTAGTCAAATACTCTAGATCCACCTACTATAGAACAAAGTTAAAGAAAATATATGAAGCACAGGAAGAGTCAAGTGGGAGGAAGAAGATAGCTCAAAATCAGGTGGCTAATAAACCCATGACTAACCAATACACTCAAATCATCCTCTTAAAAGATGCATTTTCACACTTTGTCCAACATAAAAAAATTAAAAATCTAAAACGCTAAAACTAAATCAGTCTACAGGGCTCAATACATGGTGGTAGATATTTTAGTTATAGTAAATAGTCCAATGACTCCAAAACACAACAGCATTGTTCACTGCAGGCATATGACACTCTCATGAAAAGCCTAGGGTACTCCATAAAAACTTATAAAACGAGCACACTAATGAGATTAGTTATGTTCTATATTCAATAAATCTTATTATATTTATCAATGCTTATGTGGTAGTGTACGTTTAACAACCATTAAATTTAGGTTCACCCTTAGCACTCCGGAACAAATTTTTTGGACACTGCCAAAAACTCTCGGTACTTTTCTGAAAGTACTATCCAAAAACTCCGCGCCTTTTTAATCAATTTTGCAAGGGTTTGGGAAAAAAGCTGGAAAATTTATGTTTTAGCAGATAGAGTTATAATTATTTTTTTGTTTTATTCCTTATGAGTTTTCAAACAATAAAAAAAATGGTTGTAACTAAAAGAAAAAAATTTTTAAATTTTTAGTAAAAAAATGTATGTATATATATTTTACGTAAAAGTTAACTTTGAGGTGTAATAGCTAAAAAATAAACCATTGTCTCCTCACTTTATATTGATATTTTCAGATTCCCCATTTAGTTATAAACATGCACATAAAATTTCGTGCATTTATCTCGAAAAACCAAGCAAGTAAAAGGAAAAAATGAAAATTGTATTAGGCTCATTTACAAGCGGTCCTCCAAATTTGAGCTTTTTTGTAACACAAAAAATAAATATAAATTTTTTGCCTAGAAAATCTACTGCAACTTTGTTGTACAACCCTAACTATAACATAAAATGTCATAAAACTTCCAAAAGTAAACAAATATAAAAATAACTATGCCTTAGGCTTGGCCTAGTCTAGCCTAAATTCATTTTAAACTAAATATAAACTGAATATAGCATAAAAAAATAACCTACAACTTGAAATAACAAAATATGTCAGTGTAAACAACAAACATCTGATTCTCAATGAAACCAAAACATATGGTGGGCATAACATCAACAAAACAACTAATCACACAAAAAAACGGTATAGAATAAATCAATACTGACTTCACTGTATCCTCCACGACTATCCTGGCTTCCATTTATCACAAAGGTAGCGCATTTGGATATTTTATAAAGCCAGTCAAATTGGTTTCGCGGACGTCCAAAAAATTGGGCGTCGGAGTTTTTCGCTTATTTTGCAAATGGCCGATATATCAGACCGCAGAGTTTTTGGCCGAAACAGCGACGGCCGATATATCGGACGTCGGAGTGCAAAGGGTTAAAGGCGAGAATAGCATAAATCTCAGTAATGAAAATCAAGGTATACTATATTGTCATTCTTATTCGTTCTATGTAAATTATTGTTTGTTGTACAAAATATAAAAATGTGTAATTAATTTGTGTTATAACCTTACATATATATGTATTTTGTACACAAAATAATTTATACAGACTGATTAAGAATGGCAAAAGAGTACGGTAATCACTTGATTTTCATTGCTAGGATTAGATGCTATTCTCACCTCTACCTAAGGTTAATGGTTGTTAAAAGTACACTACACTATACCCTATAAAAAATATTAAGACTGAGTCAAAATCAAAATCAAAATCTTTATTGCCGTAACAATTTGTACATTGCATAGCATCGTCATGATAACACTAATATTATATCACAGATAATTGTGCATTACATATCACTGTCCTAACACTGTCAAAACTGAACATAGACTGGAACTTCAGTATAAAATAATTACACAGTATAACAACTCACAGTGATGGCTAGAAGGAGACCGACTAACAGTTCCGTACAAATATTAAAAACCATAATAACAGTAAATATATTAAAACTGATGGGTTTTGATCATGTCTAAAAACTCATTAACGCTATATACAGCTAACTCAAGTAATAGAGTCTTAACAATTTTTTTAAAGGCTAGGCTGTCTAACTCTCTGATTTTATTTGGCAGAGCGTTAAAGAGTTTAATACTGACAACATTAAAGCTATTTTGTGTCATACTGTAATTAAAATGACTTATATTTAAATCTGTCCTGAATCTGGTATCATAGCTATGCTTACAACTATTGGTTGGAAAATTGCATAAATTATTTGTAACATACATTAGGCATTCTAATATGTAGAGAGATGAAACTGTTAAAACAGATAGTTCCTTAAAAAGAGGTTTACCTGGAGTTCTTTGATTTACACCAAATATTAATCTAACCGCTCTTTTTTGAAGAATCAAAACTCTCTTAATATTACTATCATTACCCCAGACCAATATCCCATACCGCAGATAGCTTTGTATGTGAGAAAAATAGACAGCTTTCAATACATCATGACTAACAGAAAGCTTTAGTTTCCTTAGCATAAAAGTACTACGAGCAATCATCTTACAGACATGATCAATATGTGCGTGCCATTTAAAATTAGATTCTAGCATTACTCCAAGAAATTTGACTGGTTCTTGAGCAGGTTTCATCACATCCAAGCTAAACTCTAGGGTACTGCTTTTACTTTTATTTAAACATAAAAAGTTAGCTGCACACCAGTCCTCAACAATACCATCAATCACAACACATTCTCTACTTAGAGCCACATTATCCTGACTAGAAATCTTAATCGCCAAGTCATCAGCAAACATGTAAGAGTGAACTAGCTGCTTATTTACATTGGAGGGTAAGTCATTAACATAGAGTATAAAAAGTATGGGGCCCAGAATGGAGCCTTGCGGGACCCCAGATTCGACCCTTAAGAAGTCAGAAGCTATGCCATTCCAATGAACAGATTGATATCGGTCAGACAAATAAGATTGTAAAAAACTTACTACACTGTTATCAAAACCATAAAAACTAAATTTCTTTAAAATTAAGCTGTGCGATATGGTGTCAAAGGCCTTCGACATGTCAAAGAATTTACATAGTACACTAAGTTTACCATCAACTCCATTAATACATTCACCAACTAAATCAACAATGGCATTTTGAGTGTTACGTTTGGACCTAAATCCATACTGGCCATTAGAGAGTAAAAAATTACCTTCAAGAAAATCTACAATTTGTTTATTGACCACTTGTTCTAATAATTTACCGAGTACAGGTATTATAGAGACTGGTCTATAGTTGTCATAATTCTGCTTATCGCCCTTTTTATGGATGGGAACTATTTTTACATATTTCAAACATTGGGGAAAAATTGAATCATCAATACAAGAATTAAAGAGATAGGTTATAACTTCGACAATATGTACTGCGGCTAACTTCAAAATCGAAGAATTAAGACCATACAGTATTAAGTATTCCATATACTCAATCTTAGTATTTGAGATTGAAAAACACCAAATTTAATGAGATTAAATGCAACCACTGAGTATTGGTAAATATTAAGATTCACTTAAGTGAACTTCGAGTTACATGAGTTCTTTGAGCAGACTCGCAATTTGAGAGCTACTTGGCCATTTACATTACCGATACCACATAAAAAGAGATTATAGTAGCCTTCAATATAGCCTATTATTGGAATGCTGTGGATAAATATCAGTTAAGATTAGGCTGTAGTAAGTAGGTAGGGTGACAAAAATAACCCCGTTGCAGCAAACCTGCGTACTCAGCAAATTTCCAATGCATATGTATATATATTTCTAATACATAGAGCCACTTATCAAGTTTCACAAAAATTCATTCATAATAAGTGACAAATAGCATTTTATTTATTCTCCATAAGAATAACATTAGATGGCTCAGTTCGCAGGTTTGCTGCAACAAGGAAGATAAATGTATTTTTTTTTGCAATTATCAACATAACTCAACCAGATGAAGCTACACACCAAGTTTTATTAATTTAGGTTCATTACTAAGGGAGATATAAATCTTTACTTTTTCCTCCATATGAATAACATGGGGGAGGTTTGCTGCTACGGGGATAATCAACAAAAAATCAGTTTTTTGTGCAAATATCAATATACCAGTACTACGTGAAGCCACATACCAAGTTTCATCAATATACATTCATAAATAATCGAGATATCAAATTTTATTTATTCTTCATAAGGATAACATTGGACAACGTACTGTTTTTTTTAGCACTTTGAATATCTCTGCAACGGTTGGATGTAGATCAACAATTAAAACACGAAAATGATTGTTTTGTAGAGCGAATTGAAAAAATAAATGTGAAGTTTTTAGTAAAATTATCTGGGGAAAATCCAAAAACCTTTTTCCCATAAGATTAACATAGGAAATTTTATGGACGTGTTTTTTGACTTTTTTCCAAAACCACTTAACCTAGGTTAATGATTCAAAATAATAAATTATTTGTTTTTTAAGCTCTATAAAATGGCTATAACCAAAATTGAGTGTTTCTAGAATTTTAGGGGGAAACATAAAAAAACTGACTTTTGGAAAATTTAAAACCCCCTTCCCATAGTCCGATCAATTTGGTTTTCGAACTTAGTCATAAATCTTACTCTCCACATTTATGCCAAATTGAATCAAAATCGGACGTTTTTTTCAAAAGTTATCGAGGTAACGGACACACACACACACACACACACACACATATATATATTCATATATAGTAAAACCCCACTAAACCGGACCTCGTTAAACCGGAACGGCCTAAAATAAACAAATAATCAATAACAAAGAAGAAAAACCTGGCGTATGACTCATGACGCGCTGAGAGACCGCCCGCCGTGGCTGTCACTGAACTAAGGGGTTGTTTTGACGGGTTTTACCACATACCTGATCCACCTGCGAGGGGATGGGGGTTGTGACCTATACTACATTTTCCACATTTCCATATTGCACTCAATGATCAGTGTACCGTGAACTCACACACTTGCATGTGGTGACAACGCAGTTGCTGTTGTAGTTTTGTACTGACACTTGCTGAAGTTATAATACATAGTGTATTCGGAGAACGATTTTCGCGATGTCTACGAAGAGAAAACGTTTAGTAGTGAATATTAGTGTGTAAGTTGGAAGCCATCAGACATATAGAAAACAGAGATATTTTGAGGAAGGTAGCAGACATTAATGTAGAAAAAGTGCAGAAAAAGATTGTTGATAACTTTAAGAAATAGCCTTTTTAATGTACATTTGTAAATCTTTGTTTTTATATTAAACTTACGTTGGGAAACCTACAAGATGTATGTATATTTTTCCTATGTTAACCTTGAAATACCAACATTTGATTATCCGGAAAAATGGGTTATCCGAAACGGGCCCGCCCCCATTATTTTGGTTAAGCGGGGTTTTACTGTATATAAATTTGAACGAATAGTGTTTTTGGCATCTAGGGACCTCAAAAAAAAGTTATCATGGTCTCGGGCTTAAGTCTTACCATGCCACCTACGGTAATAGCTTCTTCCCTATAGGGGAAATTTGCTAAAGGGTTGACTAACATCTACTTAAATAAAGCTGGACGGGTTCACGGATTCACTGATTCACTGACATCAATTATGAGGCCCTTCCCGTAGTTGGAACCTCCTTGACCCCATACTTGAATTAAAGCTATTGATGAGAATCTCAGATAATTTTCCAAAAATTAACATTTTAGAGTTTTGAAAGTACTTTTTGTGGGGACAAAATTTCACTTTTTCAATTTTTCCACTTTGAGTGTATTTTGTAAGAAAACAGTACGAGATGGCAACAAATTTTAAGTACAAAAGTCGTAGAAAATTGTATTCCAAACAAACTAAAACATTTTTCTGTCAGACTTAAGACCTGATCATTTGTTTAGCCGTTATTCAACTGAGAAGGAGTAGTTTTGAGTGTTCAGGCCCATATGTGTACAGTTTGGGTCACAGTGCTTGGCATCTGGTTAGCGTATGCTCTGGAATGACTTTTCGCCTTTATTTGGCTTCATACCGTTAGTGTTAAAGCATACTTTTGTCAACAGAAAGTAAAATTAATTAATTAAATTTTAAAACATTGGTTTTGGTTATTTTTGTTACTGTCTGCTTTTATTTACTAGAAATTTAAGTTGTTTCTCGCCTTTCCCAGGCGCCAAACACCGTGGTCCAAACTGTACAATGTTTTGGATGTTTTATGAAAACACACTACCTTTGCTAATACAGCATGTTTGTAACAGCTGATTTATATAAAGCTCATTGTTGTAGTTTTTCTTTTAGCGAATTTCCCCTATAGGGAAGAAGCTATTACCGTAGTCGGCATGGTAAGACCTAGGCCCGGGACCATGATAACTTTTCGTTTTGAGGTCCCCAGACCCCAAAAACACCATTCGTTCGAAACTGTATATATATATATATATATATATATATATATATACAGTTTCGAACGAATGGTATATATATATATATATATATCTATATATATATATGTGTGTCCGTGAGCACGATAACTCTCGTAAAAATTATCCGATTTTGATGAAATTCGTTATAAACGTGTAAAGCAACATTTATGACTTTAAGTTCGAAAACCAGCCAGATCGCTCTATCCGAAGGGGTATTTTGGAGGGGTTTTGTACCCCAAAAATGGGTTTTTCGAATTTTTTATGTATAATTTTGTAAATAGTCAAATTTTAGTTTTTCCCATTGGATTCAGCTTAAAAAAACACACAATTTGGTATTTTGATCATTTCTCTACGTCAATTGGTTACCGAGATATTGAAAGTGCTAAACACAGTACGTTGTTTAATGTTATTCTTATGGAGGAAAATAAAAATTTTATATCTCGCTGATTTATGAACGTATACTGACGAAACTTGGTATACGGCTTCATCTGGTTGTGGACCATTGATATTTGCTCAAAAAAAAATTTTTTACCCAAGGCTCCCGTATCAGCAAACCTGCGTACTCAGCCCCATGTTATTCTTATGGAGAATAAGTAATGTGTTATCTGCCTACATTATGAAAATAAATTAATGAAATTTGGTATGTGGCTTTACCTACATGAGTTATATTGATATTTGTATAAAACCCCATTTTTTGGGTTTCTTGCTTCAGCAAACCTGCATACTCAGCCGCCATGTTATTCTTATGGAGAATAATTGAAATGTCATAAATCGTTTATTTATGAATGTATATTGATGAAACTTGGTATGTGGCTTTATGTGGTATTAAGATACATATATATGCATTGGAAATTCGCTGAGTACGCAGGTAATACAAACGCAGGTAATACAACTTGTAATACAAAACCACACATAAAAACCTGCCCTCTGGACCAGCTGATAAAAACCATTCACACAAATGGCGGGGGAGTGCTGGGAGTCATTACATTAGCATTATAGAAAACATAACCGTAAAAACTAGTAAACTACATACGAGATACGTCACCGGCCACAGACCTCGAGCTCCTCCAACTGCATCCTGAGCTGGTTCCGCTCGGTGGTGACGCTCTCCAGTGCCGTCTGCTTCTGTATCAGCGTCTTGGTGAGGCTGGACAGCCGCACCTCCAGCTCCCCCGGCATCAGGTGTGGCGCCGGGGCCCGCGGCGTACTCGACAACTGACTCCGCAGCTGCGCCAGCTCTGCCTCCCTCTCGCGCAGTCGCGCCGTCAGCTGCGCCCTCTGCGAACTGTACTCCTCCCTCACCAGACGGAGTTCCTAGAAATTGAGGTATGTTAGCAGATAAGACAACTAGCTACACACTATTTATACCTACCCCGCGGAGGGTGGAACATCCAATTTATTTTTGGCCTTATTGAAGACTTTAACTTAAACCTCCTTAACACGTTCACTGC
Organism: Allygus modestus; assembly: GCA_963675035.1. NCBI lineage: Eukaryota > Metazoa > Arthropoda > Insecta > Hemiptera > Cicadellidae > Allygus > Allygus modestus. The sequence goes on from OY776116.1 coordinate 67,505,617, forward strand.
GTTAATCATGTTTAATTATTGCATTTGTTTCCTTGCTAAGCAACCACCGAAAATCCCACGAGCCGCACTTAACTTGTAATATCTTCTTCAACTACTACATAATCACAATCAACATTACTCTCACTAAAAACAAACCCATTGTTAACAATAATATGATCACTTTCGCTATTTCACAAACATCATTTTGTGCGGACTTAATGAAGTTATTTCATTTTTACAGCTGGTAACACTTATGTATTTTTAAAAAATCTGACACTGGTGACAATGGGCTTGTTTTTAGTGATAGTAGAGTTGATTTTGATTATGAGGTAGTTGAAGACGTTAATTTAACCAGCAGGTTCAGTGTGGAGCGTGGGATTTTGTAATATATCCAAAACAGATGCTGGTGATGCATTTTTAGTCATATTGCAATTCCCTGTTGAGAAAACAACTATTGGGAGATAAGTGCTTTTGTAAGTATTGCATAGTGCCTGGTGGCCATGGTAAGAAAGACCCGTCAAAGTAGGCAAATGGATTAAAAAGTACTGAACATAATATTTTCGAAACATAGCTCATGACACACCAGCGTAAAAAAATAAATGATGCATCAATATTCTAACATCAAGACCAACATATGTCATACTTATGAGTTGGAAATGATCTAATGCTGATAAATCAGACAGAAACAAAATAAATAACTAAATACTGTAGGACTGCAATATATTGGAACTGGTGAACAATATCTGCTGTAAGATAGCATATTTTCAACTTATTTAGCAAACTGTTGTCTGAATGGACATTTATTGCAATTTATCAAGGATGGAATTGTATTTTAAATGTACCAATTTAATTAACTTTTACAAATAATAATTAGGGGTGTTCGAGAATGATTTTTTGGGTCGAGAGAGCCAATTATTCTAGAGATTCAAGTATTTTTGAACGAGTATTCGCTGTCATCAATATATTGTTATTGGTAGTTGCAAATCGTTGTAATTTGAATACCACTCCAAATTTGATGGTCTAAACGTGGTTCCTAACTATGCAATAAATTTTTTGCCAGGAAGATCAGTCTGGATTGATTTAACAGTCGTTTTCGGTAGATAAAAATTGGTTCGGTTGCCATTTGGCTAATATGACTTGGTCCGGTTATCGCGTATATAATCGTTGCTTACGGCTGATATTGCATGGTCCAGCTCTGGCCGATATTATGTGTCACAATGTCAATTTTGGTCGATATTAAGTGGCCTGGTCGCCATTTTTGATTGATATTATCTTTCCTGTCATAATTTTTGGCCAATATTATGTTTCCCGTCATATTTTACAGCCCATTTTTTGTAGTAAACTTTATTTCTGGATGATATTATGTTTTTTGTTGTAATTTTCGGCTGATTAATGTGGAATGATGGGCCTTTTGCAGCGTTACCACGCGATTTGACAGGTCTCAACTGTTAACAATTGTCTGAAGATCGGAGGGAAAATTCACTCAACTTTCTTGTATTTTTCAAAACTTCGAATTGAGTCAAGTATTGAAATACCCTGCCGAAATACTCAAATTTTCGAGTACTCGCACACCTCTACTAATAATAAATATTCTCTACCCTTGTTATCCAATTTTTACTGGTTTACATCAGCTTGATGTAGGGAGGTAAAAGTGAGGTTTTGTAACAGTGCAGTGAAAACAGAGGAATTTATCGCAGCAATGGTCATATTAATCATCAGATCATTATTGTGTCAATGGATTGCAGTTGTTACAGTACAGTTATGGTAAGTCATTTGATAGTGCAGTGTCTTCTCATTCCTCTCCGCTCTGTGTTCTCCTTCCTCCTATATTTGTGTTAGGAGTCAGGACTCTCGTTGGAGGACAAACAGTTTACAAGAACAATTCCCAGGTGACTTTTTCCAATGTATCGATCCTAAAATCCTTATTTATCCAACCTACCACCTGACCTGTGTCTGGACGCGGAAGTCGTCCTCGATGATGCTCCTCTTGTGCGCCTCGCGCGCCAGTCGGTCCTGCAGGTCCTGCTGTGTGCGCGCCGCACTGTCCCGCACCGCGTCCAGTGTGTGTTCCACCTCCACCAGTCTCCGGCGCAAGGCCTCCGTCTGGGCTACGGTCTCCTGATGCTCTTCCATTAGCGTCTGCTTCTCTTGTCTGTTAGGAAAATACATGAACGATAACTCTGGTGTCAATATAACAAACAAAGGTACTGTGTTAAACAGTTTCATTCACTTTGAGACACTAATATTACAGTTTTAATAAATTACCACTTGAAATACATTACAATGAAAAAAGCTGTAAACGATTTCTTGACTTATTTTTATACTTGGATAGTAGTCAATGAAAATCTTATTTCTGAATAGACTTGAAATCACAGGTATTTTAATAGGGAGATTTCTGTTGAATTACTTTCCATTAGGGATGAGTCGATACCGAAATTTATCGATTCTCGATACTGACACCCGATACCAGGAAAATCGATTCTCGATTCTCGATACCGATACCATCGATACCTACGATTTTTCAGTACCAATAGTTGTTAAAACTATTATTAAAAACAGTTACAAATTTATGTTACCATTTAAAATTATTTAGTAGAATTTTGTAGTTAATTATCAATCAAATTTGTTAATGTAATTTGTTACATAATATTAATTTAACTTGTATGCTATAGTAAAGTACACAAACAAAAACTATATATTATAAATTCGTAATGGGGAAAAACTTGGTTGTAAGAAAATACCTCAAAGAAATAATTTTAGTCAGCCGACTGATTTACTGCATTCAACCGGACGCCACCCCTCTTCCTTCCTTATCTACAAGGTAAGATTTTTTGCCGCCGACCCAAACACTCCCCGTGCCTTCTGTAGCGCGGGTAAAGGGCGGGAGTATATCTTCCCCCGCACTTCGTAGCGCGGGTCAATGGTGGGGGTATCGATGGTATCGGTCTCAACATTGAACGAATGAATCTCGATACCGATACCAATGTCCAAGAATCGGTGGTATCGAGAATCGGTATCGAGTATCGACTCATCCCTACTTTCCATGGAGGAACAAATAGATTATGAATGCTATAATTTGTAGTAAACCAGAGGAACTTGTATGGCTTACAGTTAAAAAAAATATGTTTCAAAAATTATCAAATAAAATCTAGATCTCTATAAAAGAATCCTAATATTTTTTAATTTTTGTATAATGTTATTAGTGATTATAGAGAACATTTGATATGCTACATATTTTTGCTGCGATAAAACCTTCAAATTAGGTACATTATTAAACACACATTTCGAAAGCGTTTCAGTGAAAAAAATAATATCAACATCACTTTTAGATGATAGCATAGCAGTTGTGACTTTCCAGATAATCCTTGCAATGTGAAATTCTGGTTGCAGTTTCCTTGAGGCTTAATTTTCTCAAGAGAAGTTCATAGAAAAAATTATAAAAAAGGCTAGGTAACTCATCCTGGGAAAAGAATGATGAATTGATAGGAGACGTTCAGCAAACATTTATGTATGTAATATTTCAACTGTGTAGACTTTTTCACCAAAGAGAATGGCATTTGTAGTATAAAAACGTTATTCCAAAGCGTTACTGAAGTATTCAAATTGTTCACACATCACGTTGCTACCTAAACTAAACTGCAGACTATAATTTAAGATCACATTTCTGAAGGGGATACTTTATGACTTTTCCATTATCTCAGCTTATTTTACTGAAATTCGTAAGTGCAACACCCTTACCTAACCACCTGACGAGATCCTTTATCAACCTCACAGTGGTAACAAGACTGGTAATTGGACTGTTCCCTATCAAAAATGTATATTAGCAGCTAAACAGAGGCACGGAACTTGTGAAGTGGATATATTCCCTTCATGAGCGCTGCCAAACTTAGAAATTACATCAAAGCAAATTTTCAAATCACAGAGTCGTCCACAACTTGATGAATTTTAACTTTTACTTAGTTCAGTATGATGAGGTAGTCTAATAAATTTATGATCATGCGGTCCCGGGTTCAATTTTACTTTTTTTGTTTATTTTTTAGCTATAAATTTTGGTTATTTTTTACATGAACCCATTTTTGTGATATGTTGCAAAGCAAAGAATTGCCGTACACCCCTCTGCGGAGTTATGTTAGATTAGTGTACTATCATTTGTCATGACTGCAGCTTAATTTTGTAAAATATAAGTAGGTTTCTTCTGCTTGTATACTAAAACTAGCTGTTACCCTTAGGCTTCGCCCCGCAAATGATTTAATAAAAACTATTACAGTTGTGTGTGCTGCATTCTGTGGTTTGCCCATGGAACTACTACGAATCAAGATCAGCTGTTTGTATTTTTATCAGCTCAGAATCAAGATCAGCTGTTTGTATTTTTATCAGCTCAAAGAAAAATTAATGTCCATAAGAAATACATGGGAACTTTGTCGGGGTAATCTCCAAGGTCAGATCAGGATGAAAACCATTTAGTTTTCCTATTTAATGCCAAAAGAATCAGTGTACAAAATGTCAACTTTCTAGGTAAATGGGAATTAGGAGAATTCGTGATGAGTGGGTGAGTTATTGCTTTGCATTTTACTGAGATATTACTGTTCACTGGTCATGTAAGACACACTTAGTTTCCTCCCAAGAATGAAATGTCTGTTGTGAATAGTTAAGTCGACATCAGATGGCAAAGTCTCCACTTCACGAGGTCTGCGCCTGCGCTAGCTGCTAGTAACCTGAGCTGCGCCAGTTCCGTTTGGTAGCTGGTCTCTACCGAGTGGTCCGAGTTGTTCGCCCGCAGCTGGTTGATGAGTGTCTCCTTGTCACTGAGCGTCCGCTGGGCTCGGGACCGCAGCTGCTCCAGTTCCGACCTCAGCTCGGAGATCCGCTGAGTCAGCGAGTCCACCTCCAGCTGTTGCTGATGCCGGGATGTCTCCAGCGATATACAGTCCCGTTCCTTCATTTCAAGCCTGTGTTACGGAAACAATAGATGTAGATACTGTCTGCAATCATATTTTGATTCAAAGAGGCTAATAGTATGTTTGAGTACACTTGACATTCAGAAAAAGGGCATCATGCACACATCTGAGGGAAATAAATAATGCTAGTTCTAAATGTTTATTTGGTTAAAAGATCGCAAATATGAGACTCTTAATACTTGTTTTAATTGATTCTAATGGATAAATGGCTTGTATAAGAATAAATTTACTGACCCATATTCTTAATGAGGTACAAAGGTAGTAAATATTAAATTTACTAACCCATGTTCACCACAGTTCTCCGCCTCAACAATTTATTTTCTTTAGGTTAGTGTGTGTATAAACAAAACCAACATACTTTACCCTAACTTCCAATAATACATTGGAAGTGAACCTTTTTTAAATTTCTAAAAATAAACAGTAGACAGACTTAACTGTCCTAGCTTCAACCGCCCATCGGATTAACCTCCCTCTTTCCAGAAAATGACTCATGGCTACTACTGCAACCGACGTCCCAATCCCGTACCATTAACAACGTTCAGGTCACAACAAGGCGATCGTATGTTTCCTTAGTCAAGTATTGCATCTCGGCACCTATTTTTAACCGTCATGTAAGTTTTATAATTTGTAGTGCTTAATATGACACTACCCGGGTGTTATTCATTTTAACCACCCTTTTAGTTATCTGACCTAGGTTTCACTCCCATGGAGGGCACTTAAGGCGCTTACTATAACTTAAAAATATTCAAAATATTCCAACAAGCCATAACATTTTGTTATTCCAGAATTAAGTTAACTAATAGTTTAACAGACAGATTTTTGTGACTTCAACAAAAATAAAATACAGGGCAAGGGAGCTTGCAACCCTTTTATAAGGATGATCATGTATATGTTTAGTATCGCAATACAAGCCGACCTTTGTGTAAGCATTTCCTCCCGCTCCTGCATATTTTTGATTTGTTTCTGCAGTTCCAAAACCTGCTCAGTTCTGGTTGACTGAGCACCAGCAGACTCTTCTAAACTGCAAAAGCCAAATTTCACACATTATTCATTAATATAACACAGGCAATCTTAGTTTTACTTATATCTATGTAGCCAACGAATTCATGTGATGTTTTGTGTTAAATTATAAAGATTATTAAAGATGTAGGAATTTTTCTCACAGGATACAGTGTTAAGGCATCAAACTACCTTTAGGTATTTTGAGCATTCAAAATAGTTTACAAGACTCACTCTAAAGAGAAATACCCCCGTAGCAGCAAACCTGCGTACACAGCGAATTTCCGATGCATATATATGTTTCTTAATACCACATAAAGCCACATACCAAGTTTCATCAACATACGTTCATAAATAAACGATTTATGACATTTTAATTATTCTCCATAAGAACAACATGGCGGCTGAGTATGCAGAGTTGCTGAAGCAAGGAACACAACAAATGGGGATTTATAAAAATATCAATATAACTCAAGAAGGTAAAGCCACATACCAAATTTTATTAATTTATGTTCATAATTAAGGGAGATAACACGTTACTTATTCTCCATAAGAATAACATGGGAGCTGAGTATGCAGTTTTGCTGTTACGGGAACTATCAGCCAAAAAATATTTTTTAGTGCAAATATCAAAAGACCACAACGATATGAAGCAATATACCAAGTTTCATCAGAATAAGTTGATAAATAAGCGAGATATACAATTTTTCTTATTCTCCATAAGAATAACATTGGACAACGTACTGTGTTTAGCACTTTCAATATCTCTGTAACCATTTGACGTAGAGCAATGATAAAAACACCAAATTGTGCATCTTTTTAAGCTGATTCCAATAAAAGAAACTAACATTTGACTTTTTCAAAAATTATATGTAAAAAACCCCAAAAACCCATTTTTGGAGTACAAAACCCCCCCAAAATATCCTTTCGGGTAGGTCGATCTGTCTGGTTTTCGAACATAAAACTCATAAATGCTGCTTTACACGTTTATACCAAATTTCATCAAAATCAGATCATTTTTGCGAGAGTTATCGTGCTCACGGACCACACATTCGTTCGAAACTGTACATATATATAGGTACTTTGGTATTATACGGATGCCACCCTTATACAGCGCGCTGCGGCAGTTATGTTAGGATGGGTTATCATAAAAATGATTGTAGGCCTTTCCTTGTTTTGTTACGAATCTAATGATTCCTGATGAGTCATACTTCAGGCCGCCAAACCCCCTCCAAATAGGCCAAGGTCAGGTCGTTGACCGGAGCGCGCGCATCACCTGTCACCGACCGCCTGTATCTGGGTCAGTGTCATGAGTGATTTACTGCCGTCACTACGTTACATTTGTTTTCATAATGAGTGACGTTCTTTTGGTGTGGGATTTACCTCGAAATGAAGAGGAAACCGTACAGATTTTTATGATAACCCATCCTAACATAACTGCCGCAGCGCGCTGTATGTTTGGCGGAGTACATGTGGCGATCGGGTCTGGCTGCTAGCGGCGGCGACGCATTCAACACGATCCTAGCGGACATCGCTGTCTTTTGGGAGGCACAACACAAAGACCGCTCATCAGAATGATGTAAAATTTGTACAGTAAGTCAATAAAAGTACGTTTTTTCGAATTATGTAGTTATCCTTTGTATCCGGTAAAAATTTAACCTCCAAAAATAGTGGCATCCGTATAATACCAAAGTACCTATATATATATATATATATATATATATACATATATATATATATATATATATATATATATATATATATATGTACAGTTTCGAACGAATGGTGTTTTTGGGGTCTGGGGACCTCAAAACGAAAAGTTATCATGGTCCCGGCCCTAGGTCTTACCATGCCGACTACGGTAATAGCTTCTTCCCTATAGGGAAAATTCGCTAAAAAACAAGATAATTCATTTAAAATGAATATTTTCACAGCAACTGGAAGTTGAATTTTCTATACTTTCTAAATTACATTAAGATACAGTTTAATATATTTTAAATGCATTTATATTTGCAAGTTACACTTGGTTATAACATCCACTTTTTTACAAAATAAGCTATGATGTTTAATCATTAATAAAAAAAAAATATATATATATGTATATATCTTAAGCGACAAATAAATATGTACAATACATAATTTCTAGGTGAAATGCACAAAAATAGGAAACTAATTAATAAGTAAGATAAGTTTGAATACATTAAATTTGTAAAACTGAAAACATAAAATGATTTCAAAGAAGTGTGCAGTTTTTAGTCAGATTTGAGTTAGGCAAACAAAAATTAAATGACCATATATGAATAATTGTGTGCCCAATAACGTTATGTGTTGTTGTAATAAATCAAAAACTTTACTGTTTCTTTTCATCAGTCAAAGCAGAGTTCTGTTGCTCCAAACTTTTCACTTGTGCTCTATGTTTCTTGATTTCTTCATTGAGGCTAAGACGAGATTTTTCAGCATCTCGCAACTCTGCCTTCAAACTTTCAGATTCTGTAAATAAATTTTTCTTGATAGTAAGCATTAGCCTGAGTTTAAAAAATAAATCTTAGCCAAAGGTTTTCTAGGTATTAAACTACACAACAAGATTATAATGGTTTCAAATCATTCTGCTAACATTCAGTTAGAGGCAAACAAATACCCCAATGAGGATAGAACTTTTCTGTAGCGTTGCAAAAGTTAATACTGGTGGCAGACAACTCGGAACATTTGAAGGGTATTTGCCACATCCCGTTTGGTGATATATATTTTATTTATGAAGTTTCCCCTTTTTTTAACAGAGATACTTGAATACATTGTACATATCTTCAATAGATATAGGCTATACAGAATTTACAATAAAACAAAACAATGCAAGAAATGTTACTCAGTGAGTATGTCAAATAAGTAAAACGTCTTCTTTGAAATATTGAAAACTAAAGCTCACAATTTAAATCAAAAATTTAATCCCTTCATTAGTAAAATTTATTTGAAATTGTCTTAGTAGGCTACAGAGGTTTGATATTAAATGATGTAATGAAATTCATTAAATTCATTAATAATGATATTTTTTAAATTTTCAAACAAGTAAATAGCCATTTCTTATAAAAAATTTTCACAGGGCTAGGAGAAGTAATTACCTTTCTCTGCAGCCCTGGTACGGTGTAGTAGCAACGACAGCTCGTTGTTCAAAACTCTGACTTCATTCTTTAACATCTGTTTTTCTCCATCCATTCCACCAGCTTCCTCATCTTTTGCTGGTGAATTATCTGTTTTGGTCCTATTTGTCTAAAAAAAGTACAATACCGTAATGATTCTTCAATAATGATCTAGGTCTGTGTTATAAAGATTATGACATGCATAACCCAAGCTCACGAGTAAAATAAATATTTTCAAGATACTTTGGTAATGTTATATCATTCTGAATTAACCCTCCCAGTCGCATGAAGACTTTGAACGTTTTGGCTGGAGTGGCAGGGTTATTTTGGTGATTTTGCATACTATTTTTTAGAAATTTGTAATAAATCCAATTTTCAAGTAAACATATCAATATGCATATTCATTTTGTTCACAACAAACTGGAGAATCCAAAAATAATGTTAAAATAAATGAAATTCAGAAAGGTCATTTAAAAAAAAAATGAAAATTTTGAAAAACATTTGAAAAAATTATAAATTTTGAAAGTAAAACCTTACTGTAAGCAAACTAATTTTTTTAGGTAAAAATGATAAATGTACCAAATGTTGCTCATCTAATTCCCTACGTAGAAATGTATATATGTCATAGAAACAAAAATCTGTATATGAATTATATAGAATAATTAGGAAAAAGTGCAAAATGGCTATTTGTACGCGATCAGTTTGATATTCAAAAATATTACCCCTATCAATATATAAATACTTCAAAACCTTATTTTATTTGAAGGTTATAAAATTATACATACAGTGATATAAGAATGAATAGTCAAAAAAAATTTCAAAAATTTATTAGATGTGAAATTTGAATATTTATTTTTGAAAAAAATAAATTTGTTATTCAAAGTGAGATAATTGTTTTATAACATCTAATCATCCCAAATAAGGTATGTAATATGATTCACTAGTTGTGCCCCTACAAGAAAATATATAGTTATATATAATAATACACACAAATAAAATTTATATCGCGTACTTCATGAGAATGGAACATTATGTTTTTCAGACGAAAAATCAAGTCAGATCGCTTGGTGTCAAAGTTTGCAAGGGTTTTTTGAACGAATCACAGCAAAGTAATAATTACTTGAAACCTACTGAACCCCATATTCTTTTTACTCGTCAAAGAAAGAAGTTCAGAAATGGTAAAATATATAATTTTCGGTCAGTTTATTTTCAAAATAATAGCCAATAAATAAAAAAATTTGCATTTCTTCGATGTGTTGATCCATCTGAAAATGAGAACTCACGTTGCACAATTTATCACTTTTAGTAATATTTATGCATAAATAATGCGATAAATATTACTATTCACACACACACTACACTGCACTACACATATTTCCAAATATAAACCGTAAATGTACACCGATTACACAGATAAACTCGGATAATAACCACCCTTACAATGAGTAGCAGTACGCCACGTGCCGGGTACAAACGAAACAGATCGACCAACTTCCGTCGTCTTACGAAATTAGTCAACAGGCGGGACAGGCTTGTAACCTTAGGAAAAATATTCAGTGCTCTTTCCTCTTGAAATTGATATAAGAACAAACATATAATATAAATGTAAACTTCATATAACATGTGTTTTGCCAAACCTCGCATTGCGAGGTTCTGCCACAGCTTGAACACGTAAAATATTACTATTTTATAATTTTGCCACAAGTCTGTCCGATTATATCTCGATGTAAAACTGTGCACCACCGTAAAGGGAATTTATCCCTATTTGCAGTGGTACCACCCGTTTCTGGTTACAACCAAAATTTACCCCTCTATGATTTCTTGAAACTTACTCTTTTCAGCCATTTCAGAACACATACAAGGCGTAGGCGACTTCGCGCAAAATTTTTATTCAAATATAACTTTCAGTTACATCGATCTACTGCTGCTATAAGGTTCATTCATGTAATAAAATGAAAGTTTAGAATGTTATCTTTCGATTGGTGTAAAGATTATCTGATCCCAAGCACGTTTTCAATGTTATTTCTGCGTTTGAAAAAAAACTGTCTTAAATCCTCGCGTTGCGAGGGTCGCCACTTGAGATACACGTTTGAAAACCTCGCACTGCGAGGCTTGCCACTGGGAGGGTTAAAGATATGAATGAATGGGGTCCGGACATAAAGCATTATCATTGTCTTGGGTCTTGTATAAAGCTTTCCGGATGACAAGTAAATTGCCTATAAAGATGTCATTACAACTGAGAACTAGATCTGATTTCTTCTTATCTATGTACTATCCAGCCAAACCATCCCAAGAACTATTGAGAAACCCATAAGTCTGGAACTCATGACTCCTATACTTGTGGATGAAAGGACTTGAGAAAAACAGAGGGAAAATATTAATTTGTTATACAAGTTTTCCTAAAACTATAAAATAAATTAGTGGAATTGATCAGCTTTGAGATTTTATTTTAAACAACTTTTTTATTAGCATAGTACGTGTTGTTATTACTTACGGGATGTAATAAAAGACGTCTTACAACACTTAAGATATATTTACACTTATACTGATTCACATACAGACGGTAAACATATATAAAAGATGGTACTAGGCTATCGATTTCAACCAGTCACACCAGTCATCATCAGGCCAATGAGAGAACTGACAGAATCAAAATGGCGTCCTTGCTTATATCCTATTGGCTACCGGAAGTTCCGGATACAGGTTTCTAAATGTGCCACCAGAGTCGAAGTTAACTTGTTCGTTAATCAATTTATCTCTATTTTTACATTTTTCTTTAAATATAAACAATTCTTCCCATGCATTCATTTCATTTCCTTTTTTACCAAAAAATTTATTTTACCAAAAAACTCATATGATCAAGTGGAGTTGCTAGGCCCAGCTAGTTTTTATTATTTAATTATACCCTAGAGAAATAAAGTGAAAATAAATCAAATTACAAACATGATTTGTCATAGTTGTTAAGTTTTAGTATGCTTTGTCTTGTAAATATTCTGGCTGTTGGGCAACAAAAAGCCCACCATTAATTAAATGTGAAGAAGTCAGTTTTTCATATTATGTCTGCTTGCCCTATCGAACTTACAAACACACATGGAATTTCTATTAAATAAGACATGCACTTCAAGAAATTCTCTCTCCAAAAGTGTGACACATTCACTTCTAAGTATATTCTCACAGTTCCAGATAACTTATTTTCAGGTAATTTTGCAGTAAAATTTAGATTCCACAAAAATGTATTTTTGTTGAATGGACAATCAAAATTCACGACTTTTGCCTCAATTTACATATTTTTTTAGAAAGGCCCACCTAAGAATCTGATTGGCTGTTATGATGAATTTTAAATTATCATACATCTGCTTAACTGGACGATATAACTGTTTTACTTTAATAGACTAACCTAGAAGTTGGCGCTAAAAGCATTAAACATTTTCTATATTAACGTTTTCCCAGTATACAAGAATGACCATGGATCTACATACCGTTCACAACTTTTCTTTTCATTTAAACAATGTTGTAAATGTTGACCTGAAGGTGGTTTAAGAATTAGCCTACCTCAGATGCTGTGGAAGAGTTAAGAAAATCGATGAGTTTTTCCTCCTCATGAGCCTGATTGACCATGACTGGTGAAGACTTGACTTGTGGTAGGGAGGGCTTCTTGGCTGGGGTTAGTGGCGGGGTTAGCCGGGACCTTTGGCCAGAGAGAAAACTGGAATAAAATACAAAACTATTAAGATTAAATTAATTACTGTTTACCTATCAGTTACTTTTCTTATTAATTTAGAATTTTAATGTATTACATCTGTACAAAAATAACTGTTCAATAGGCCTAAATAAAGAAAGCTTTAATGATCGGTAGAATAATTTATTTATTTTCCTGTTACACAAAAAGCATGTACCATTTACGACCGCTCAGCATTTTTGTATAGTTCCAACACGCGGACTTCTGAAAATTTTCAAAAAATACAGGTGGTCAGTTTACGCCAATGATAGCATTGTCAGTGGCGTAACTAATTTTTTTAGGCCCCCACCCATTTATCATAATCGTACAGTCTTACCCAATCCCTTTCCATTATTCTTGATTCTGGGATAAGGTTGCATGACCCAGACGTTTCCTAACCTCTAAAAACACAACTTCAGTTCCAGACTCCAACATTGTATAATTTTAGGGATTTAACCCATTGGCTCACAACTCCAAGTATACTCGTGGCCGCTGAAAGTAGCCCGGACGTGCAACCCCGAGTATACTCGGGATAGCACTTTTTATTTTTATTTTTTATTTTAAAATTTTTTATTTTTTATTTATTTGTTGTTTTAATTTGTTTTCATTTTTTGTTTGTATGTATTTTTTATGCATATGCCCATACTTGGGGAAACTTAGTCAAATTTCGGAAAAATATGATTTTGGAAAATATGTTATATCTACTGTCAGGGAAAAAAGATGTGCCCTCAAGTTTGAACCCATATATCTCTGGAATGGATTAACCGATTTTAATGAAATAAATGTTAAACTGAAGCTTTACTAAATATATTTTGTGTGATAATAATAAAAAAATTTTCGGTCAAGCCGAAAAATTGTTATACAATAAAAACCAGGAAATGTACTGGGTTTTCCGAAGGTCCGCACTAAAAGTCAAGTTTAAACATTTATTGTACAAAAACCGCTTGAGCAATCGTTCTACAATTTTTGTGGAGTAATATCTGGTTTATTTTAAATATATTCCTAAGGTTTCGTAATTTTATCATTAACATTTTTAATCCTGTTGTTAATTTTGTAAACGTTTACTAAAACCGCTGTTTACATGCCAACAATTTCGTTAAAAACACCAGTGTGCTTGTTATTACATAGGTATGAATGATAACTCAACATTGGTATGATCTGATAAGATCTGTATGTACGAGTTTTTATTTGTTAGCATTTTTTTCTCCCGTGCCCCGCAAGGGATCATACGACAATTCCCTACCAAGCGGAAGCGCGCCGCGCGCCGGCCACAGTTCGTTGGCCTTTCTTCTTTGGAATGTTCGGAGGCTATGGGTTGGCGGTGACTCATAGAGTTCATATTAGTCACATCAATAGGTTTCTATAAATATGCGTAATCTTGGGACAACAACGTCGGCCATCAGTGCATCAGTTCACTTCGTTTGGATTTTTTAGCAGTGAACATCTACTCAAAAATGCTTCTGCGACGAGTTTTTCAGAAGGTGAAATACAGCATTGCAAAAATCAACAGAAGAAATGCTGTCAAAAAGGGTGGTAGCATAACGGTGACAAGGGATTTGTGTAGTGAAATATTACAAACTGTTACACCGGAGCTATAGAAAAAGTGTGTAAAACACACTCTGAATATTGAAGATCAATATTGGGAAAAAGACTATTTGTCTGACGAAGTTCCACTTGTCCAACCGGTTGTTGTTAATCTACAAGAAGATTCGGACTCGGGCTCGGAATATGAATTTGAAGTGAACATAGAGGGAGACCTTTCTGAGATGGAAGATGACTAGTAGAAAAAAATATAGCGTATCATAGAAAAACAAAATAATAAAATGTAAAAAAATATAAAATAGCAAAACCCCAAAAAATATATAAAACAGTAAAACCCCTAAAAGTATAAAATATCAAAACAAAAAATCATTAACAAAAACCATTTTTAAAGCTGCCGTTGGAGGTCCAAAGACCTCATGAAAAAAGCTGATGGGAATTGGTCATATTGAACGGGTAATATATAAAAGTAGGCAATGAAAATAAACCTAAGCACAGTAACGCTAATTGATATGAGCGTGCGGATTTAAAAACTATTGCCATGGTGCCTTTGTACAGCATGGCCGGCGCGCGGCGCGCTTCCGCTTGGTAGGGAATTGTCGTATCGATCCCTTGCGGGGCACGGGAGAAAAAAATGCTAACAAACAAAAACTCGTAGTGCATACAGATCTTATCAGATCATACCAATGTTGTGTTATTATTCGTACCTATGTAATAACAAGCACACTGGTGTTTTTAACGAAATTGTTGGCATGTAAACAGCGGTTTTAGTAAACGTTTACAAAATTAACAACAGGATTAAAAATGTTAATGATAAAATTACGAAACCTTGGGAATATATTTACAATAAACCAGATATTACTCCACAAAAATTGTAGAACGATTGCTCAAGCTGTTTTGTACAATAAATGTTTAAACTTAACTTTTAGTGCGAACCTTCGGAAAACCCGGTACATTTCCTGGTTTTTATTGTATAACAATTTTTCGGCTTGACCGAAAATTTTTTTATTATAATCACACAAAATATATTTAGTAAAGCTTCAGTTTAACATTTCTTTCATTAAAATCGGTTAATCCATTCCAGAGGTATATGGGTTCAAATATCCTAATGCTGATTCACCATTCACCCTCAAAATACAGTTCCAAAACTTTACTGACACTACTAACAACTGTTTTAAAATTATCATGCAAAATGATGAAGTATTCATTAAAGTAGCCATTTTTAGGTTTAAAGTTTAGGCCTACTTTTAAAGTAGGCCTAATCAGACTTGAGGAAATTAAAATAATAAAACCTATTGCAGTTTTAAAGCGTGTCTTTATTAAACCGTAAGCACAACAAACGAAAGGTCTATTACTAGGCTAAAAATAAATTAATTCTTAAAGTTTTACTAACAAAATTATTGCTATTTTGAAATGTTTTGAAAATTAAATATAATAATTTCATCCCATTATACGGTCTTGCAAGAGCTTTTACCTCAGCCGTCTCGGTTTGCGGGGCCCTTAGGCCCGTGGGCCCCCCGCACCGCGGCAATGGGCATCGTGCATGCAAATCCGAAAGAATCATTGAAACTAACTTTTGGAAAATGCCCTGTAGGGGCTGTAACCGGGCTCCGGTTAGAGAAAAACTTGGTAACTATCTTAACTAGAATTTACTCAATATTTTACCTCTGTTTGACTGGACTAGACTCAGTGGTGACTTCACTTAAAACTGGCTCCTCAGCGTATTTTACAGGCTTCTTTTTTTGAAGTTTATCAGCAGCACTTTGATCAATTTTGTTCAAAATTTGTTCTGCTTTATCAGCAAATCCAGTTATCCATGACATTTCTGAAATATACAAATGATTTGTTTCTTATAAAGTAAAGAAACAAATTGATTCAGACTGGAATATACTGTAACAAATGTTATTTCAATAGGGCCTACAGGATTTTATGATTTGGGCTACTTATCCAAATAATAATGAATTGGGTAGAATACTGAACCCATAAATGCTCTGGGAGCAGTGGATTTGATATCTTAAGAACTCAATTAGATATAGCCTATGCCCTACAATGTATAATTTCAGTTTATGAACAAATGTACATTTCAGTTCCACACAAGGCCTGTGAAACAATCATACAGAAACTAAAGCTTTTTTGGAAAGAAGCCCTCATACAAAGGAGCGCTGTACTACAACCACCTGCCCGAGCTGTTGAAAAACCAACCTTCTCCAACTTTAAGAACAAAGAACAACATGGCTCCAAGAACGGCCATACTACAACAAAGCCGAATTCCTGAACGGTTTCATTCTATAACTTCCTTTGATTACCTAATAACTCTTTGACGCCTGTACTATTCTCCATGAATGTAATAAAGACTGTATTGTCTATAAAGTCTATTGTCTATTGGACATACAATATTGTATGAAAATGGATATTATTTTCTGAAATATCTGCAACTTGCACTCTTACGTAAAGTTACAATAGGTTTTAGGACATCACAACAATGTAACCTAATTGTTCCAGCATGCTGTATGAGTTGTAATCTATATCAAGCAAATTTTTACCATTAAATGCCGCTCTCACTTTTTAATATTCTTGTTTTCATAACGGATGGGAACTTTTATTTCTTGCCTGACACTAAAACTAACACAAGGTCTATTACACATAATAGTTCAAATAGTATATCTGAGAATACAGGACTCATAAAATGGTTTTCCACAGGCGATTTACCAGGAATTTCCACTGTAAGAGGGATAATCAAAGATACCATAAGTTAGTCATATTTTCAAAACTTTTTAAATAAGTATCACATACTTGACAATTACTACTATACATTGGTAATGCCGCCTAGTAGAGACCGCACCGTGTTATCCAAGACAATCTCTACTAAAGTTGCAGACAATCGCTCTACAATAAGACTTTGTACAATAAGTCTCATTGTACTTTCCTCTCATGTATTTGGTATTTCCCGTTGAAATAAATAAATCACTACTACACCGGTAATGACTTCCGATGATTGAGACAACATCGTGTAGTCACCTAAATATTTAAAGTGCATCAAATAATAGGACGTATGGCCACACTAGTTAAATCACTTGAGTACAGTACGATAAGCGTCCACCAAAACAATCGAATATAAAATATCGGATTACCATGATCGATATACCGATAACCATATTCCCATTTGATTATGATTGTTTTTAATACGCTATCACAAAGTGTTTTACTTTCCAGTCCTTTATGGTGATAGGTAATCTTAAATTAATATAAACTTTAATAAACTAACCTAACCTAACTTCGCAGATCATGGTTTTTGGCATTACATAGTTGTTTTCATTTTGTTTATGATATTATCATCTAATATTAGTGGTTCGATATTTATATTTGATTGATTTGGTGGGCGCTTACCGTACTGTACCCAATCACTTTTCTTTGTGTCTAAACAGACGGAAAATTATGTCCTTCTTGATGGAAAAGCTAAATGTTTCTAAATTTTATCTAGCGCCATTTCCTGTGCATGCCAACACATAATGCACACTCTGAAGGATCCTCACTCTCCTAGTACCGCCAGGAATATCCACTGTTGAGCAAACAAAATAGCAATCATATATAATAAAGAAAAATCACCTAAATGCAGTTTCTTTCTTAGATAAACTCACTTTATTCAATAAAAACAACCGGCTTACTACTGCATCACTGCCTGAAGACATGACGAGCGAGCTCAATGAGGGTGTGTGGCGTTAAATGAGGCTGAACTCAGAACTGATCTCAATCCCATATAAAGCAAGTTGGCACCTAATGGCGGAAGCAGGATTACTTGGGTCCTTAGGAGCACTCTCAGAGGCAGAATGAAAATGGAGTGGACTACCATGCCCTGCGTCAGCGCAGAGCACAACTAGAACCCAACATCATTCCGTGCTGACGCAGGATCCGTAGAAAATGTGCTAAATATGGCAGAGTAAGTAGACTTTTTCATCAATTTACTTGGCCTAAGCTTAGGCTATGACAAATAGACCTACCTACAAACTATTCAACTTCTTTGATGGTGCTGTATGAGTGAATATGTTCATTGAGGTGATTTTTAATTGTTAATATTAATTTTTCACCAACATAAATCATGTTATCGTGAACTGTGTCTTGTTTTGTCTGTTATATAAAACCAGAGAGTGGCTTGGAAATCATTTCCTAATAAAAGACAAATTTCTAAAAATTATGCTTTATTTTAAAATATTATTACTTACTGTGTTTGTCATAATCAACTCTTGGACTATTTTACCAAGCCTTTATCAGAAATTTCCTTCAAAATATAATAGTTGATGAATTTCAAGGAGGAACTATAACTATTTACTTTGACGTTGACGTTGACATTTACATTTACGTTTTACTTCTTTATTGAGCTATTGAGCTTCTGCTATCGGCTAAAAAATGTCCGAACCGCATTGAAAAAAGTCTAGTGGAGATAGTTGAATATTTAGCATCTCAGCTGACATAGGATATACGATATACATAATAATTAATTACTAGTTGTCCTGTTGCTCGAATCCGAGATCCGAGCAAGTTTGTACCCATCGAAAGGTTTCTTCAGTTGGAAACAAACGTAACAAAACATCTGATATTAAAATGGATGATAACAACGCACTTTCAATCATCACGTAGTTTAGACTTCCGCCGTCGGATAGCGCCACTGCTCAGAAAATTCAGTCCTTTACTGTATTTAAGTGATGCCCTTTCTTAAAATTCGGAGACGTATTGGCAAATCTACGTAAAAATGCCTTTATTTTGGCACCTCAAACGTTAAAATCCGTCCAGTCGTTATCGAGTTATGACTGTGAAGAAAAAAAACCCTATCTTATAGAAGATATAGAAGATGCACGTCGCATGCAAGTTTTACCATTAAGGGTGAAAAATAAAGCAAGTGAACAGGAATTGAGTAGTGCCAGATTTAAGCTTAAAGGCGACTCAAGACATGCGTCATTTCCCGTGCGCCGATTATCTGCCGAGAGACGAGATACTTTTGTTGGTATTCGCTGACTAACGAGCTGACACCTACAGACATGCAAGTTTTCCCGAGTACTCTGTTTTTTACGGTAATCAGTGTTGTATTTAGAAGCTGTGGGCCCCAAGGCTCAACCAGTGGTGAGGGCCCTTGTTACCGTCCAGGTCCAAGTAGGTGTTTTTTTGCTTGTGTCAGGCTTTTGCATGTGGTTCTGTGTGGTGCGGGCCCCTAAGCGCGCGCCTATGTAGCCTATGCTTAAATCCGGCTCTGGTGGGAATAGCGAGTAATCTGAAACACAGATGCCGGAGTAGTTGCTGTTACTTATGCCGCTTTTTTTTTAGCGGGTGGATATATGTTATTGTAGCGTATTATTATTATTTTATGTTATTTATTCCTGGGGGCCGAGCTTTGCTCGGGGAAGGCCAGTCAGTTTGTTTAGATGACTTGGAGGAATATTTTACCACTTCCCCTTGCTAATAATAAGATTTTTATTGCTCATTTGCCTCTTTTCTACATTTTAAGGTCACTCCAGTTGTTATTTATAGCCCAATGCCCCTTTAATTTATTTTACCACTCTATATACATGTAATCTTGACTCAAAGATTTTAGTCTCTGCTCAACATACATGTTAACAATTAAACAACACGAGTATTACTTTGATAGTTCCCTGGTTGATTATGAACAGCTGTTACAATATTCTCTTGTTTTAATTTAAACTCCATATTCCCAATGTTAATTTTTTAAACTTTTAATTTTCGTTTTTTGATATTATTTGATTTTTGGGGGATGAGACCTGGTTAGAAGTTATTTATATCGCAGAAATTAGTTACTTCGAACATTTGAAGGAAATCGTTGGAGCCGTTTTTGAGATCAGAGTTGCAAACAAGCAAGCAAGCAATCGCAATCAAGCAAGCAAGCACGGACGCAAGGAAACCTTACTCATATTAGAGTATAGGATTGCAAGTAGCGTATTATTTACTGTGGCGTATTTAAGTTAGCGTACATTAGTGGCGGATCCAAGTGATCCAAGCGACCGCCCCCCCCTCCCCAACAAGCTCAGAAATTTTTGTTATATATTGTATACAAATAGTGCAGTTATGTAATTTGCATCTGGTTAAATGTGTTGTGATTAATTCTTTATTGCCAATACAATTTATGCATCGTCTACCGTCTACCACCAAAGTTGTGGAACTACTATAAACAGTTAGTGGATGGGAGTGATAATTTCGTTCTGATGACGCCTGACAGTTGGCTACACTAAAGCAACGACGCGACTGCCCTTCTGCCCTTACACCTGCCTCCTTTTTTACCCGTGAAACCACCGTCGCGTACGTGGGTGTGGGTTCCGGCAAACGTCAAGATTAACGTCGATTAACGTTGTGTAGATATCAGAAGATCTCAGATCCCTACAACAGCGGTAACTCGAGTGAGTGGGTCGACGAGGTGCAGGCAGAGAGGTGCGTACGTCACGTTACCATGGCAACGGGAGTTTGACCACGCATCTACTGTGTCCATGTGTCTAGCCGTTCCGGTCGTTCCAAGTCCCAAGTCGGAGTCGGAGTTGACAGAGTTGAGTGGGGGTATCGTGGTATGGCAGTATGGCCGCAAAATCTTCCAATCTTTGCCTCAGACTTTGTTCTATACTCATTTGGTCACATTTTAATTTGTACTTCTGTTTTAGCAACTTGTCTTAAACAGTTAATCCTACGGTGATTAAATGTTCATTAACTAACTAAAGCGTTTATTTGATATAAAATAATTTTTTGCCATGTCAGTTACTTTGGAACTAACTCCGGCCCAAGTGTGGGAGTTGGAGTTATCGTTCCGGAACCCGGAGTAGTTCTTTCGGAGTCATTCACTCCGGAGTTACACACCTCTACCACGTGATATTATTAGTTATCACACCCTTACACTGCGCATGAACGCTGTTCTGCCTTTTCTGTCTTAGGTCAGCTCACTTTAGTGTAAGTTGGGTTTAACTGCTATTTTTATTATTTGATATTGCAATTATTATCCGTAACAATAAAAACGGGGGGGGGGGTATTCCACCACTAAGTTCGGCCCCCCTGACTCTAAAGCTGGATCCGCCACTGGCAATAAATCCCGAGTAGACAACCGAATGTTTGGATGGACCTAAAGTTTGTCTTTTAACGAATATTCGTGTGCTTTGATCAAGTAGAATCTATTCGTATCTAGATAATCTAATTTCAGATCATGAGCGATAATACGCAACTTTTCGAATCAAGACCAGGTTAAAGATTTGTTGGCCCATAGGCTCTTAACTCCTAAGTCAACGACCATTTTATGTCAATTTGTGTGTGGTGCGGACCTCTATACTACGCGCACGCCTATGTATAAATATGGTCCTGCTTCAAACCATTAGCTAAAATTAGTATCAACGCTCAAAATTATTGTAAAAATCCTATCACCTTTTTCCTATCTTATGTTGCCTTCATAAGCGATATTGTAATCAGTAGATATCAAGGAGGTCGATTGGTAATGGTTGTAATAAAGGAACAACTAACATTTCTTTACGAGTTTTGTCGAAAAGGCGAGCCGGTACTTTTTTCAGGTTGGGACACTGGTGGGGAAAATTTCTTGTTCTTTTAACTGCCCCAATTGGTGGTACTATAGACTTATAACTGCAGTAGTTAGTCTATGTTAGTATTCATGCAAATCACTGGAATAAAAGTAAACAAAGTCAAATTTGGACACATTCATTTGGTTCGCTTTAGCGAATTTTCCCTATAGAGAAGAAGCTATTTCCGTAGTCGGCATGGTAAGACCGAGGCCCGGGACCATGATAACTTTTCGTTTTGAGGTCCCCAGATGTCAAAAACACCATTCGTTTAAAACTGTATAGGGTCCGTAGGCACGAACACTTTCGGAATAAACGGTATCAGGAAACTGACACATACTTTCTCTCTTTTAGCCAAACTTGAATGACAAAATTATTTTTAATTTACTAAATATAGAATATGAAGTACAGATAAATGAACAGAAAATTGTCTAAAATAGTTGTTTCCAGAAATATCCACCCAACTCCCTTTTTAGGAAGCACTATAGAGTCTGTTGCTACACACAGAGATTTTGAGAGGGGAAATGCCCCCTTATCTCCCCGATGGTTAAATGGCAACATATTTCGAATATCCTCTGTTGGTCAATGCTAACTTGACCTGCATATCAAGTTTTAAAGAAATTGATCAGTAAATAAGAGAGAAATAGTAATTTTTGTATTCCCCATAAGAATAACATTGGACAACGTTCTGCGTTTACCGCTAAATGAAAATTTCAATTTTCTCCGCAACTAGCAATCATAGAACAGTAATTCAAAATACAAATTTATTTAGTTTTTTTCAGCTGTTTAAATGGTGAATATTCATCTTTTTTAGCACTTGATTTTTTATGAAAAATCAAAAAAACTGAATTTTGGATGTTTAAGTCCTGCAATTTCTGAACCCAAATTTTTGCAGAAATTCGGGTGGTGTCATTTTGTTGGAAACATAAAGCTCTACAAAACACTAAAGTTTTTAATCAAAATCGTTAGAGCCGTTTTTGAGAAATTTGGATTTTACATGTTTTTTGGCGATTTTTGGGGATTAATTACCCTTAAAAATCAAAAATTTAAAAAATGAAAAAAATACCTGGAGATATCGAGGATTAGTACCTACATACCAAATTTCATAAAAATCGGTCCATTGGTTAGGGCTCTAGCTCTGTACACATCCACACAGACACACACACTCACACACACACACACACACACACACGGACACACACACACACACACACACACGGACACACACACACACACACACACACACACACACACACACACACACACACACACACACACACACACAGACAGATATCACGTAAAAACCACTTTTTTGGGTTCAGGGACCACCAAAACAAATATTTCCACTAACAACTCAAATTCGAATATTTTGACAAAAACAATACTTTCTTCATATACTATGTATAAGGGGAGAAAGTAAAAAGGACAGATTTTTATGAAATTTGGTACAAACGTGCGGAATCTATGGATCCATAGATTGCGGAATTTACGGCGGGCGGTGCGAAATTTTCTGTTGCGGAGATTCCGCCACGTAAAATCTGGAGAGGTGGTCCCTGTGACTGCGTAAATAACCGTGGGGAAATTCAGTTGTGCCCAAACTAGTGACGAGGATGGTTAGGAAGAGGAAGGCCCTCGTGGCTTTGATGCTTTATATTGATATTGTCGATGTTTTGTCTTTTTTAGTGCCAACTCATAGTGATCGGAGTGATATTCTTAGGAATCGGGACAGTGAAGGAGCTTACAACATATTCGTTCGTAGACATTTGGTAGTTAATTAAACTAAAGTACCTGGGGGACCGAGATTTGCTCGGGGGGAGCCAGTCAGTTTGTTTAGATGACTCGGAGTAATATTTCACCACTTCCCTCCTACTGATAATCAGATTTGTATAACTCATTTGCCTCTTTTCTACATATTTTAAGGTCACTCCAGTTGTTATTTTTAGCTCAATGTCCCTTTGATTTATTTTACTACTCTTTATATATGTAATCTTCATTCAAATGTTTTAATCTCTGCTCTCAGGAAACCAAGTGTTAATAATCATAAATATCATGATTATTACTTTGACAGTTCCCTGGTTGATTATGAACAGATGTTAAAATTCTTTTGTTTTGATTTGAAACGCCATAAGCCCAATGTTAATTCTTTTAACTTTTCATTCTAGTTTTTTTACGTTATTTGATTTTTCCTGGAGATGAGGCCTGTCTATAACTTATTTTTATCCCAGAAATTAGTTATTTCGAACATTTGAAGGAAATCGTTGGAGCAGTTTTTGAGATCAGTGTAGCAAGCAAGCAAACCTTACTCATATTAGAGTATAGGATTTAACCGCTGCTTCCGGGTGACGAAAGACCAATCTTTCTTTTTGGTTAATATCATAAAAGACAAACAACCTTTGAATGCCGAGATTAAACTAGCAGTAAAATTAAGGTATGTATTAAACTTAAGTATGATAATTATTGTGTACGACTGAATTTCGTTAATGAAGAAAAAGGTAAAATTAATAAAATTACAGTTTGAACTTAAATGGCCTGTCACTAACTCAACGAGTACCCCCTCTTTGGTCGATTAAAAAAGTTCATCAACAATCCTCTTTAATGCACAAGACATAATATTCATAAAAAACTGCCCAGTAACAATGATAGATGGCTTCTCTCCGAAGGCGGATTCCGGACTGGCACTGGCACTGCTCTCAGACCAGTATGATTTGTCCGCCGGCCGGGCGGAACCGAACATTGCATGCGTAAACGCACGTCAGTGGAACCAGTCAACAGGGAACTCCATTGAACCAGTGTCGTTTTAATTACGTAGCGGAGAATTTCGCACCGCTCACTGTAAATTCCGCAGTCTGTGGAACCATAGCTTAAGTAAAATTTATGACTTTAAGTTCAAAAACCAGACAGATCGCCCCACTTGAAGGGGTGTTTTTTGTTTTTTTTGGGGGGGGTTGTACCGCAAAATGTTTTTTAAAATTTTTTTACATATGTTTTTTAACAAAATCAAATTGTAGTTTTCAAGATTAAATTTAGCTTAAAAAGGCAAACAATTTGGGGTTTTGATCATTGCTATGTTAATTGGCTACCGAGATATTGAAAGTGCTAAACTGGCTAAACACAGTACGTTGTCCAATGTTTTTCTTACAGAGAACAAGACAAATTGTATAAATTGCTTATTAATGAACGCATCCTTGCGAAACTTGGTATAAGGCTTCATCTCGTTATGGTCTATGGTCTATTTGTATTTGCACAAACAATATTTGTTTTTCGATGATTCCCGTTGCAGAAAACCTGCGTTTTCAGTCCCATGTTATTCTTACGGAGAATAAGGTAAATTGTTATCTCCCTTAATTATGGACATTAATTAATTAATAACACTTGGTATATGACTTTACTTAGTTGAGATATATCATAGATTAAGCATACTCATGCTTAATCTATGGTTATATTGATAGTTGTGTAACATCCCATTTCTGCTTTCCTTGTTCCAGCAAACCTGTATACTCCAGCCGCCATGTTATACCAAGGAGAATAATTCAAATCATTTATTTACGAATGTAGATTGATGAAACTTAACTTGGTGGTATTAAGACATGTGTATGTCTTAATATGGATGTGGATCCACATTGGAAATTCACTGAGTACGCAGGTTTGCTGCGAAGGTGGTATCCTATCCTATACTCTAATATGAGTAAGGTTTGCTTGCGACACGGATCTAAAAAACGGCTGGTACGATTTCCTTCAAATGTTCAAAATAACTAATTTCTGGGATAAAAATAAGTTCACACACACAGGCCTCATCCACAGGAAAAATCAAACAATGTAACAAACTAAAACGAGTTCGCACGCAGCACGCTGACGTGAGGGAAGTGAATTTCCACATAAAAACTTTTAAAACTAAAAATCTGTGTAAAAACAAACATTTATTCCAATTTTTATTGAAATCTGAAAACGTTGATTTTTTGGCTGTTCTGATGCTCCTGGTTTCATTTACCTGCAAAGCTGGGAATAACATTTTGCGCATTATAATGTTAGGAGAAGATCCAGACAGGCTTGAAAGTAGGCGTGGGTTGCTGGGGATGATAAAAGGACTCTAACAAAGGAATAACAGGCTTTTCTAGTGTAAAACCCCCATAAGACCATCATAAGACAACGTACTGTGTTTAGTCGAAACACATTTTCTTTAATAACTCAGTAAATATTTAAGCTAGAATGACGAGAGAGGGCTTAAAACTTTCGCCTCACTAATTCCCATCTTTTCACATGCAATAATTGCACATCTGGGGCTTTTCTGACCCTTTTTTGGCCCAAAAACTCAAAATTTGAATGATTAATCCCCAAAAAAGGGGTTTTGAGTTGTCCGATTGTTTTGCCCAACAAACTTGTCCAACTGATTACAGAAAGGAACGTCCCTACCAAATTTGAAGTAAATCGGACGAAAAATGCGACCGCTAGAGTGCAAACACACACACACACACACATATATATATATATATATATATATATATATATATATATAGACGTAGGATAACCAATTCGATCTCGTATACTTTCCTGTTAGAACTTACCACATGAAGTTTATTAATTCAGTCTCTATATTTTATTTGTGAGATAGTCAAATGAATCTCATTTAGACACAATTCAAACTCTATTTTGAATTTTCATTTTCAAGAAATGTGATACAAATAATTAAATCAATCTCTCGCACATTATTTAGAAAAAAACAATATAATTTCAAACTCCTTTATTTGTACGCGAGACCATCAAATCAATCTCCTGTTTACAACAATTCAATCTCATTTAAGAAATACGGAGTGTTGATATAAACAGTTATTTCAACCACTCTAACAGATTATTAATTAAAATTAAAAATAATTCAGTCTCTTTTAATCTTACCAATTAGTCATTTTGATTTCAAATTATCCATCATTTCGATTTCATTTTAGTAACATCGAATTTTAAAATCGTATGTGGATTATACATTTTAATCTCATTTTTATGAAACAGTCAATTCAACTTCAAAGATACAATTATTTTCTTATGGAAATATCACTAAGATGTTTTATTATTAATAAACAAAATGAACTAATGATCAGTCGTGGAGCTTGATATTTTCAAAATTGAAAACAATTAATTCGAATTGGAGCAGCTGGATTTGCTTTTTTTAAATATATGTAATCAAATAAAAAATCAACTATTTAGGTTGACCCAAAGAATAAATAATATTTTTTCAATTATTACAGTATTAATTGACACACTGTGTACATAACCGTTTACCAGCGAATGTGGACCGGACGTAGGCGTCTCCAAATTAAGAGAGTGAGGCTCGTCATTGCGGTGGAGTGCAGCTGCATTTAATGAGTGGGTTGCAATCTTGGCGGTTCACAAGAAAGTGAGAGAGAGGCTCATAATTGCGGTCTAGTGCAGCTGCATTTAATGAGTGGGTTGCAATCTTGGCGGTTCACTTCCGATGCAGTTGATTAAGAAATAATGCGTTAACTTTTACCTAGTTTCGAGATGAAATCATATATAAGAAACTAGAGCTGCTAGGAGATGATGCATTCTAGGCTGTACTACGGTGAGGTAAGTTCAGTTGTTTACATTTATATATGTAGTTTGGAGAAAATATGTTTAAACTTTTAAAGTAAAAACAATCCATAAATATATTTAATTGAAGGCTAAATATTATTGACATTCATCAAATATTTTTTTAATGAAATTATCTACATGTATTTAGTTTTGAAACACGGTTATAATACTCCGCAAAATTAGTTTTAAGGGGATTATTTTATTTACAAACTCATTGGAGTTTTACATGTAATTCTAAGTAGTATTAATAGTGATGTTTTCTCTGAGATCTCTAAAGGGGTCGGACCATGGGGGTTTAAATTAAAAAAACAGTTTTTTCATGTTTCACCCTAAATTTTTTAAAAACTTAATTTTTGTTTTGACCATGTTATGGAGCTTTAAAAAACAAACAATATGGTATTTTGAATTATTAACCTAGGTTAGGTGGTTGCGAAGAAAATCCAAATACTCCCGTCGCAGCAAACCTTCGTACTCAGCGAATTTTCAATGCATAATATATGTCTTAATACCATATAAAGCCACATACCAAGTTTCATAAAGATATATTCACATATAAGCGATAATACCTATATACAATTTTAATTAATTATTCTCCATAACAGTAACATTGGTAATGAGTACGTAGGTTTGCTGAAACAAGGAACATAAACAATTGGTTTTTATGAAAATATTAATATAATTTAACTAGACGAAGCCACATACCAAGTTTCATCAATATTCAATCATAAATAAGCGCCATTTAACATTTTAGTTATTCTTCATAAGAATAACATTGGACAACGTCTTACTGTGTTTAGCACTTTGAATATCTCAGCAACGGTTCGGCTAGAGTCACAATAACACCAAAATGATCGTTTTGTGGAACTGAACAGATTGGTAAAAGCAAATGTGAAGTTTACATTAAAATAAACTGAGGAAAAGCCAAAAACCTTTTCCCATAAAATTAACATGGGAGATTTTATGAGTAGGTTTTTTAGCGAATTTCCCCTATAGGGAAGAAGCTATTACCGTAGTTGGCATGGTAAGACCTAGGCACCTAGGCCCGGGACCATGATAACTTTTCGTTTTGAGGTCCCCAGACCCCGAAAACACCATTCGTTCGAAACTGTAAATATATATATGTGTCCGTGGGTGCGATAACGCTCGTAAAAAAGGTCCGATTTTGATGAAATTTGGTAAAAACGTGTAAAGTAGCATTTATGACTTTAAGTTCGAAAAACAGACGGATCGACCTATCCGAAAGAGTATTTTGGGGGGTTTTGTACCCCAAAAATGGGTTTTTGAGTTTTTTACATACAATTTTTGAAAAAGTAAAATTGTATTTGTTCCATTGGAATTAGCTTAAAAAGACCTAAAATTTGATGTTTTAATCATTGCTCTACGTCAATTGGTTACTGAGATATTGAAAGTGCTAAACACAGTACATTGTCGAATGTTATTCTTATGGAGGATAAGAAAAATTGTATATCTCGTTTATTTATCAACTTGTCCTGACGAAACTTGGTATATTGCTTCATTTCAACATGGAACATAAACAATTGGTTTTTATGAAAATATTAATATAATTTAACTAGACGAAGCCACATACCAAGTTTCATCAATATTCAATCATAAATAAGCGCCATTTAACATTTTAGTTATTCTTCGAAGGAGGTAATCATCAAGACCGTTTTCAGAAAACTAAAACTTCTCACGTTCCCTAGTATTTATATTTATCAAACTTTGATTTTTTTAAGCAGAACCACAGTATTTTCAATTCCCTCAATCTAAATATGGCCTCAGAAAAAGAAACAAACTAAATATTCCTTATCACAGTACTTCCTTCTTTAAAATCCATACATACTATAATGCAACAATATTATTTAATGCTCTACCTGATGTCCTTAAAACTGAATCGGATGACATTCAGTTTAAAAGAAAGCTTAAGTCCTTTTTGTTGGAGAAGTGTTTTTATTCTGTAGATGACTACATTAGTGGTACATATGATACTTCCTGATCTTACTTGTATGGTCCTTACATTGTTATTGTATACTTAGTATAATTATCTTTGTGTGACGCAAGCCAATGCATGTTATTGTGTTTCCATGGCAATAAAGAATATTTTGATTTGATTTGATTTCATTGTGGTCTATCAATATTTGCACAAAAACCCATTTTTTGCCCGATAGTTCCCCTAGCAGCAAACCTGTATACTCAGCCCCATGTTATTCTTATGGAGAATAATTAACGTGTCATCTCCTTTAATTATGAACATAAATTAATAGAACTTATTATGTGGCTTTACCTAGTTGAGTTATATTGATATTTGTATAAAAACCCATTTTTAGTGTTCCTTATTTCAGCAAACCCGCATACTCAGCCGCCATGTTATTCTTATGGAGAATAATTAACGTGTTATCTCCTTTAATTATGAACATAAATTAATAGAACTTATTATGTGGCTTTACCTAGTTGAGTTATATTGATATTTGTATAAAAACCCATTTTTAGTGTTCCTTATTTCAGCAAACCCGCATACTCAGCCGCCATGTTATTCTTATGGAGAATAATTAAAATGACATAAATCGTTTATTTATGAATGTATATTGATGAAACTTAGTATGTGGTATTAAGATAAATTAATATGCATTGGAAATTCGCTGAGTATGCAGGTTTGCTGCTACGGGGGTATTTGGATTCTCTCCGCAACCACTTAAGCTATGTTAATAATTCAAAATACCATATTATTTGTTTTTTAAAGCTCTATAACATGATCTAAACCAAAATTAAGCGTTTAAAAAAAATTTAGGGTAATAATGCAAAAAAACTGATTTTTGGACAATTTAAAACCCCCATAAACCCTCCTTCCCATAGCCTGATGTTTTTGGTTTTCGAACTTAAAGTCAAAAATATCACTTTACACACTTGAGCTAAATTTAATCGAAATCGGACATTTTTACTCAAGTTATCGCATTCACGGACAAATAAGTATAAATTTGAACGAATGGTGTTTTTGTAATCTTACTTAAGTCCAATTCTTACCATGAGACCTACGTTAATAGCTTCTTCCCTATAGGGAAGATTCGCTAAAACTTGGTATGTGGCTTAACCCGTTGAGTTATATTGATATTTGAATAAACTCGTTTTAGCGAATTTCCCCTATATACATTAATTATAAAATTATATTCTTATAAGAAAAATGTTGTATTTAAATTATTATTTTGTTCTAAAAAAAAATGTATCATTATGTATCACATCAAAGTAAAGCTGAGTTTATTATGGCTGGGGTTGGCCCTGTGGAACACTACAAGCCACTCTTTGTTCAGTTTCAAATATATACAGTCATTAATCTTTACATTTACACAAAACTAACCTACACCATTTTCATACCAAGCAGAAATTTCATACACATAATACAAGAGGCAAGAGTACACTGGACATTCCGCACCACAGGCTGGCAATTACAGGTAACTCTTTCAAAATTTATTGTGTGAAATGTTATAATAAGCTGCCTGTTTCTCTTGGTCAATTAACAAACCTTGATGGTTTTAAGGATAAGGTTTACTTATGGCTTGTGAACAACCCATTTACTCTATAACAGAATTTTTAGAATCAGTGGTTGTCGAGCAAACTGCCTAATTGGCTCGACTGTGTTAAAGATAATTAGCTTTAAGTAACTGACTATGCCCATTTCATGTCTTGTATTTTGATCAGCGGCAATAAATACTCTTGATTACAAGTAATAAATTTTAATCGGAAAAAACACATTTATAGGTTTAGAAAATACAGAGAGTATTCCGTAAATTTAAATATTTTGTACAAAAATAGCCGCCATTTTGAAACGGATAAAGATAAGTGGATTCTGTTCTCACCAAAATATCTGTTTTTACTAGACCTTTAAAATGATGTATAATTTCTCTCTCATCCATCACTTAATAGTCGCAACCCGAAAAACCCAAAAAGATCATGTAGGCTTGTTACAGCATATAATTATGGCTTTAGTCTAATAACTGTAGTACACTAAATTTTTTAAACATAAATTTATACATTAAGTGAATGTAACAACTTTAAATAGTGCATTCATTGAGGTGGAGCATAGGTGAGGGCAAGTTCATCAGTCTATAAAAGGTTTTAGCCGCAAGTTCATCAGTCTATAAAAGATTTTAGCCGCCTCCTCACCTTTGCCGATACACATAAAAGCATAGGCTGTCCGAACATTGATTTTAGAATGCTTTGTAGGCAGAGCAGGTGAATTCTTTGTTGACACATGATATGAACATTTACTACACTTAATAATAATATTGACACTTAGGCCTAACCTGGTCCCAGTTGAAATGGTCAGCGATCCCTTACACTTTACGCAAATTGCGATTTGTCCAAGCACATTCCCTAACCTTCTCAAATTTACTATATCATTGCTACATTCAAGCTTGGATACCTTTTTAGTGGAGGAACTTTGCTTTGAGATAGGTTCAGTAAAATCAGAGTGGCTAGGCCTAGGCTGATCCTCACAGTTTACTGTCACTGCTACCAGGCCTAGGCCTATTTTCCTGATGGAGAAACTGTTTTTGATTTTGACGGCCACCACTAAACCCACGTTTTCTCTTCTTCACTTGAAATCTCGGCATTTGTAGTTGCAATTATTACTAATTATCACAATAAAACACAAACTTCGCACTGAATTCACTAATTCACATAACCAAGTTGTCATATATAAACAAACAGTAACCACGAAACGTAAACAATAGACAACTACAGCTGACGCTAGCTTACAGTGTTGCCAACGGCTTGAAATGAAACAAAGTTTCAGCTTGCTAACAACTGTACTGTATGAAATTAGAATAACGTTTTTAGCAATTTGGTATGCGGCTTTGTGTGGTATTAAGACATATATTATGCATTGAAAATTAGCTGAGTATGCAGGTTTGCTATGACGGGGGTATTTATTATTTATGTTTTAAATACCAATGTGTATATTTCAGATAATGCCTTTCATTATGCCTTTCATCTGTGATCTATGTGACAAACCTCTACGAACTCGACAGAGTTGGCGAAGACATATGCGAGAAACTCATTTTTTTAAAAGAATGCACCTCACCCCGCCCGAACGAAGCCAACAACCGAAAACATGGGTGTGTATATAATCTATATCTATAAAAGAGGAAGTATGTATGTATATAGCCTATGGACTCCAAAACCACTCGACAGATTGTAATGAAACTTTCAGGCATTATTCAAGGATGGTTTGTGTGAAGTTTGGTGCAAATCTGTCCAAAGGGCTCCGACCTAGAGAGCATATAAGGGTTTTAGATATTTAGTATTTACAAAATTAACAGCTTTAATTAAAAAAATTCAAAGTTTCTTTAAACCATTGATTTTGAAATGTATAATCAATGTTTAAACTGTCATTTGTTTAAATGTAAAAATTGGCTGGTTTATTATGTTTTGAATTCTGTTACTCAAATGAATTGTGTTACTTGAATTTATATTAACTTTTTTATTTTAACTTAACTTAAAATATTTACTTTTTTTACCCACATGCCACCAAAAGAAGCGTGGCGCTGCAACGCGCGCCGGGTAACTGCTAGTAGTCTATGTTATTAAAATCTACATATATAACAATCAGCTCGAAAAACCCCTAAGTCCTCGACCATGATCAATCTACTTGTAAATTTATTTTACTTTAAAACCGATTGGAAATGTTTTGTAATAAATAGCACAATATTTTTAAAATCTGAACCAGATAAAGGAGAGCTATTTATACAAATATTTAATCAATACAATTTATTTCCCCAGTGTCCGGCAACGATTGCTGGACATCATGAGGATCGGGGCGCAACGATTGCTGAACAATATGAGGATCGGGGCGCGACCACATGGGTGTGTATCATAATGCTTTTAATGTTATTAAAATCTACATATATAACAATCAGCTCGAAAAACCTCTAAGTCCTCGACCATGATCAATCTACTTGTAAATTTATTTTACTTTAAAACCGATTGGAAAATGTTTTGTAATAAATAGCACAATATTTTTAAAATCTGAACCAGATAAAGGAGAGCTATTTATAACCGACCACATGGGTGTGTATCATAATGCTTTTAATGTTATTAAAATCTATATATATAACAATCAGCTCGAAAAACCCCTAAGTCCTCGACCACGATCAATCTACTTGTAAATTTATTTTACTTTAAAACCGATTGGAAATGTTTTGTAATAAATAGCACAATATTTTTAAAATCTGAACCAGATAAAAGAGAGCTATTTATACAAATATTTAATCAATACAATTTATTTCCCCAGTGTCCGGCAACGATTGCTGGACATCATGAGGATCGGGGCGCAACGATTGCTGAACATCATGAGGATCGGGGCGCGACCACATGGGTGTGTATCATAATGCTTTTAATGTTATTAAAATCTACATATATAACAATCAGCTCGAAAAACCTCTAAGTCCTCAACCATGATCAATCTACTTGTAAATAATTTTATAAACAATTTGAATAGCAAAATATGTCCTGGTCGAGTCTTACCTATGACCTTTGACTTACTGTACACTCGCCTTAACACTCGCGGCCACTCTGACTTGTGTATGAGAATGAAAGGACTAGGATATAAAAATTACCAATAGCGTACACCTACACGACTAGGACAATGGACAATATTTCCTTTAATTTTGATATAAATTAATCTGCGAAAATCACTGTAATAAGAGAATAAAAGTTGGGACAATATAATTTGGTTTTTTGATTTATGTGTCTATTCTTGCTATGAAATATGATGAACTAAATTATGAGCAAATTAATATAATTATAATAATAAAATATATGATGTTAATACGGTATACTATAATACCAACGCGAGTTACCAACGATTGGTTAGTTGGCCCAACGTCTCCTATGGTTGGATTTTCCAATCGACCATTATCCAACCACTTCTAACCATCCCTACCATTCCCCATCGTTGGGTCAACAACGTGTGCTATTAGGGCTGATTGGAAAAGCGCAAATTTATTTTACTTTAAAAATGATTGGAAAAGGTTTTGTAATAAATAATACAGTATTTTTATAACTTAAAATCTAAACCTTATCTAGAGATAAAGGAGAGCTATTTATACAAATATTTAATCAATAAAATGTATTTTCCCAGTGTCCGGCACTACCCACTCAGAGTCTGCCACCTTTCCACTCTACGTTTGGGTTTAGCAGATCTTTCGAGCCTTCACCTATATTAATCGTAGATTTGACAGTTGAAGATGAACTGTTTTGAGTTGAGACGGTGAGTTTAAAGATAATTATTAAATATAAAACCATTGCTATTCAAATTTTGGGATTTTGAATTTTTAATTAAAATGTTGTATTCGATCTATTCTTTTTTTGTAATATTGCTTTGTTTGATGTTATGAAATTGAAACTATCTGGGGTGAACTTTGCTCGCCCCCTTTGAACTATTTCCGATATGACTAATCTATAAATACAATCTTCATCCAATAGCTTTAGTCATTGATCTTAGGAAACTTCATGTCAACAATTATAAGCAAGGGGTATTACTTTGACACTTTTCCGATTGATTATGAACAGCTGGTACAATTCTTTTATTTTGATTTTTAACCCCATAAGCCCGGAGTCGTTTTCGAGATAATTTTGCAACCAACCAAACAACTATGCAAACATTGTTCATATAAGAAAGAGTATATAATTGTACTTATTTAGATTACGGGATTTTATTTTACTTTAAAACTAAATACTCCAATTGCAATCGAAAGTTACAACCACATATTTATACGAAACAACTTAATTGATATTTTTACAAGCGTAGTATTACAAGAGTGAATTATGATGTCATATAAATTATAGTTCGTACTCTGCTGATATAAATTGACAATAATTAGTTAAGTAGTGATGGACCAAAATATTCCGCTCACTAAGAATATTGATTGCAGGTCTACAACCAATTGATCTTTATACTTGTTTTTAATTTACCTTAGTCTCATGTTTGCCTTATCAATAATTAATTTATCGCGTGTTATCTTTTGCAGAACACAGATTCAATGCCGGACATCATGAGTCTGTTGGGCGATATTGGGGGTCCCCTGGGGGTTGATTACTCTAGGGAGCTGGGAGACGATCCAATCATCAACGACCAGGTAAATATAATAAACCATAGTTATTTGACAAAAGGCGTGAGAGCGAATTGACCGCGTGACCTTTGCACGAAGTGTTGAGTCGCGAGACGCGTGTCATATGTCCCCAGCCGTAGCCGGGGCCAGTGCGCTAGTTGCCGCCGGTAAAAAACATCTGGAAATGGGCTAATTAATTAGCTGATCCGAAGATGGTGCGAGTCGTCTTTGCCTACTGCGTCAAATCGCCCCAAACCGGGTTTTGTCATACAAGCGTGTTTCAAAGGAATTATCGGTGGCTTTCATCAAGTTAATCAAACCAACGGCAGTGGTTTACCCACACTGGGGATTGACGGGTCGGGTAGTTCGGCTTTCATGATACGGACCGCGTCCTATCACTGAGAAATATATTTCTTTTGTACTTCTCAAACAAAAATTAACTCATGGGATAAAAATAAAACAAGCGACTGTGAACTTTAATACTTATTCTCTTAATCCCGACGTCCCAATATATCTAACGCGTGAGATACGCTAATTTCGACCTTACCGTACAGGTCCAGTAGCTCGCAATACCCGCCACAGAAAAGGAGATCTTGGAAGTCGGCCGGGAACGGCGCACAGTGGGGTATTCTCTATGAAAAGTTAACCAAAATTATTAAATGATTTTTATCTCCTATTTTGGTGAAACAATTATGTACTAACGGTGTCTAGTAAGTAATCAGAAAAAACACTATTCTAAGTTAATTTAAATAACCTAAACATTAAACTAAGGACAACTCTGTGTTATTATGTTAAGTTAATCAGAATTTCCTGAACATGTATGATTTTACTTTGCATGTAAGAAATGGTTGTTTGAAGAATCATTGATTACAGAATCCTAAAATAACTTAACAGTGTACTGAGTTTGAAGTTCCGTTGGAAAAGAACGTGTACAGTAATAATTTGCACACACACAAACACTATCATTAGAACAGATATAAGAAATTTACTTTTAGAATATCACAGTGAATTAGCTTGGATAAGATATACCCATTTGCCCTGGTTGCAAAGAGATCTCATTGCTGATAAAAAATATTGAATACAGATATATAAATAATAATAAAATGTTATAATTGATCTCAATTTGTTTTCAGGTTATTGGCTCCCTAGAGGATTATACTCCACCGAATCCTTCGGCCCGGCACTTTTATCCCCCCTCCGCCACAAACTACGACACGAAAGTGTTTAACAGTTTTGTCAGATTGGAAAAAATATCTCTTCAAAAAAAACGAAAGCGGTCAAATAAAAAAAAATCTCGTAAATGGCCGCGAATTAGTAAAAATGAAAGAAAATTAAAATTAAATGGGGAGAAATTCATCCCAGCGATGTGGCGGCGGGGAAAAAAGAAACAGTCTAAAATTAATTGAGGAATTAGCTACAAAAACGACCTCTAAAAATCTTTATACTTTGAGTAATAGTTTATGTAAATTGTAAGTTTATTCAAAAATCATTCAGTTACTTTAAAAATTAATAATATAAAACCCAGCTTTATTTACACTTTCAACATATACTTTTGGATTCATGTCGTTTTTGTAGGGAACTTCTCAATTAGTGTTAGACACAGATATAACCCCTAGTTTTAAGATTAATTTAATAATTAGAATAGTTTTATTTATTTAGAGTTAATTTTTTTAGTTTTTCATTTTCATTGTTTTGAATTATGTTAATAATTCATATACTTCGGTTGTTATTTATAGCTCAATGTTCATTTGATTTATTTTACTACTCTATTTATGTAATATTCGCTCAAATCTTTTAATATCTGCTGTCAGGAAACCACATGTTAATAATTCATATACAACATGAGTATTACTTTGACAGTTCCCTGGTTGATTATGAACAGCTGTTACAATTATTTTGTTTTGATTTGAAACTCCATAAGCCCAATGTTAATTTTTTAACTTTTCATTTTAGTTTTTTTTACATTATTTGATTTTTCCTGGGGAAATTAGTTATTTGGAACATTTGAAGGAAATCCTTGGAGCCGTTTTTGAGATCCGTGTCACAAACAAACCCTACTCATATTAGAGTATAGGATATTTGATTATTAAAATAAAAGAATCATAACATCTGTTTAAAAAACATTAAATTGTAAAGATAACATTCAAGTGGTGTATTAGTGTGTTCCTCCCAAATAAGGTTTTGATCAAGAGTAACATCCAAGATTTTCACCGCTTTTGCAATTCCATTTTCAATTTCCATATTTCTTAAAGAGAAATATTATCTTCGGTTTTATTTTAGAGAGTTAGAACAAGTGTAATTTATTAATAAAAGTTAAAAAAATGTTGTATTTCATTTTCCTTCCAAAATGTATCATATTTTTGCTCCCTATAGCATATAGAATATAAAACATATGTTTAAATTTGATACACATTTATTAGTAACTTTTGAAAAATGTTGTTATCAACATATTCCTAGTTGGATTTAGTAATTAGTATTTAATTACCGTCAGTTTAGTATAAACACCCAAAAGATAACTGAATTTTACTACATT
Organism: Allygus modestus; assembly: GCA_963675035.1. Lineage (NCBI taxonomy): Eukaryota > Metazoa > Arthropoda > Insecta > Hemiptera > Cicadellidae > Allygus > Allygus modestus. Next base: position 67,543,718 of record OY776116.1, read on the forward strand.
TACAAATATTAAAATCTCTTTAAGCACATTTGTGTGTATGATAATATAAAAAGCATCCAAAAAGATACATTTGTTAAGTTCAAACTTGTAAAAAGTTATCTTTGAATTAACATTAAATGAGAGTGATTATACAATTTAAGCATCTTGGTTATAGAAAACTATACACCGTATTGTTTTTATTTTGAACTTATAATTGATTGTTCTGTCAAGAAACGCAGATAGAGGTTTTGGTTGTCGGTGTTTTGACATACAAACATATCGGACGTTGGGGGTTAAAACTTTGTGCTAAAAAACTCTACCAATATGAATCTCTGAACGAAATTAATTCAGTTTAAAGTCCACTTGATTTTGGTCTAGAAATCTAGAACCGACACAACTTGGTCTTTGGAAGTTACTCTTGACTTCCTATTATAAAGAATTTGCTTCTATTGAAATTGTTAATCTGATCTTGATGAATTTGTTAAAAAATATAGTCCACTAAATCTAAGTTCTTCTTTGATTTTCTTAGTTGTGGGCCAAATATATATAGAATATTCTTACCAACTGGATACTATATTCTTCATCCACTAATAAAATTTAAATAAATGTGGCAAAAAGGAATAGATAATTTTCCGAGAGCTCTAGTGGCCTATTACAAATTAGGTTTTTAGTACCTAATATACTGATTTGTTGAGAGAGGAGATAACATAATGAGCAACGCTCTTATTGGGGTGCTTTCACTGCCATGGTTGGATTCAGAAGATGGAGGAAGATGTCTCTGGGTTTGGTGATGGATCTTCAAGAATGCTGATCACATTTTCTTGAAGTGTTTCACAGTTATACAACGCACTTTACCTTTCCGCTCTGAACCAAGAAAGCGGACTGCAAACACGTTTTGCACCGACTGGTTTATGTAATACAATTTTAATAGAGGTCAATTTTGAAACTGGCTATGTACCTACCCGTCCTTCGTTCGGAATTTGAAAAAAAAGGAATTGTATCAGCTATTTATAATCAATCAGAGAATTTTCAAAATAATCAATTTATGTAAAGTCACATGATCTTCCGAGAACAGTTTATAATCAACTAGCTGTGTACACCCGTCCTTCGTACGGGTTGTATATAATTAGTAGATTAACTAAAAAATTAACAACCCACATCATTTCACAATATTAAAATAACATTTTACACTTTTAAAATAAAATTAGTTATCTTTCCGCTTCAAACCGGCAAGCGGAACCGACTTCACGTTTCGAGACGACTATGCGACAAGTTAACGAAATATATTATGGCAGATAGTTCGAGTACTATTGCCAAGTCGAGGTACTTCTGACGGGTAGTGAACGGTGTGGTTTTTACGACTCCAAATCGGCACACGTAACACTTTGGATTCACTTTTAGAAATAAAAAACTCAAATACAAAAATATTAACCTCTTTAATTTAACATTTTAAATACGTTGAAACATTTAATCCTTGCATTCCATTAAATTAATAGTAATGTAACGAAATATTAAACTTTAAAAATATATTCTTATTGTGAATTTGCAGCATAAGGGGAAACCACAATCCAAAATGTTATCTTCATTAGACATTGCCGTTTCTTAAATAACGTGATCACTATGTCAGTGAGTGCATGAGTCTGACAAATATATATTTAAATCATATATATACTCTGTATAATTATGTTATTTATTAACAATCTTCTCCCAACATTTTAAAAAGAACTACAACACCTGTTTATAGGATAACTATGTCATCATGTGGTCCAATATAAATAAATACTTTGTCCATAAGAGTAGCATAGGTTCTTTAAAACCTTATGGGGCAATGTCCTAAGTTAATTTTGCCTAAACCTTCTAACGCAAATATAGAACATAGAAAAAAAGTTGCATAAAATCTGTGCACAGGGGGTTTCCTTACCCGTTCTATAGTCAATGCAAATTGCATTTTAGTTAGCTTGAAACAGCTGTTGTTCTTGCTTCTGCTCAAATGTAAATGCCCTCGGTTGTTCGCATTACAGTTTCTGAATGATTACTTTCTTATGAAATGTAAACATTGAAACTTAGAACGTTCATGGGGCGTAGCCCGAGGGAATTTTAAGGAAGCTATGTGTTGCATGGGTTCAAGATCTACCTTCGTGGAAAGTTTCAGCCCAGTCGGTTAAGTATTTTTGCGTTCACCCGGAACATCAGGCAGACAGAAACCTCCTCTTCTTTATAATTTATAGATAGATTAGAGAACTGTCAAAATAATCAATTTAAGTAAAGTCTCATGATCACCTGAGAACAGTAACTAAAACCATTGAGTGAAGATTACATATAATAAGATGTGGTTATAACCTATTAAAAACGAATCAAACAGACATTGAACTATAAATAGCAACTGGAGTAACCTTAAACATGTATAAAAAGGCAAATGAGATACGCAAAGCTCAGCCATTAGGTACTGTAGAAATATTACGAGGGTGTGAGGTAGCAAAATAAAAATGACAACAACAAAAACATTTCTTGGTGTAAGTGGATAATACAAATAATGAAAAGATATAATCTGGGTTAGAGCTACAGGATTGACGAATGTTTTTACTAACAATAAGAATGAACTCACCAAAGAATGATGAAGAAAACCTAATAAATTCTAAGCTATTTAACTATTCCATCCTTCATATATCAACTTTTTTAAATATACGTGTAAAGTGTTATATTTCTTACTTCTCCAACGTCTAATCGCAATCCCAACAGAAGCTTATCACCAAAATAGTTTGAAAAAGGTAGATGATCCGTCTGTATTTTGACTAGCCTGTAACCTGTTATCACACACTTTCGATATATCTGACGTTGGGGGTTAGGGGGTTAGTACGGACCAAAATACAAAAAAGTAAATCCTATAAAATATAAAGCATTTATTTTGTTTACAATTCATTGTTGGTAATGGTGAGTTTATGTTGTTTAAGAGATTTTTGCGGACATTTTTCATCACCGATATACAAGTTTCACGACATTTTGGGATCTGGAATCTGATCCCGTCTTCAGCTGATAAATTACCTTGAACATAACAAAAATACCCCCGTAGCAGCAAACCTGCGTACTCAGCGAATTTCCAATGCATATATATGTAGCCTATCTTAATACTAAATAAAGCCACATACCAAGTTTCATCAATATACATTCATAAATAAACGATGTATGACATTTTAATTATTCTCCATAAGAATAACATGGTGGCTGAGTATGCAGGTTTGCTGAAGTAAGGAACCCACAAAATGGGGTTTTATACAAATATCAATATAACTCATGTAGGTAAAGCCACATACCAAATTTCATTAATTTATTTTCATAATGAAGGCAGATAACACGTTACTTATTCTAGGTCTTACCATACCGACTACGGTAATAGATTCTTCCCTATAGGGAAAATTCGCTAATACACAAAATATATATTGTTTGTACAGTAAGGAATGGAAAATGACCGCAGTAAACTCTTAAACAACATAAAGCATTTAGTTGAGTAACAATACTCTCCATTTTATATATTAACTAGAAAAAATAAATTTATTTTTCTTTATGGTTAAGAACAAACATGAATGAATAAGACCCGTATACGTTCATATAAATAAAACCAGCCTGTAAGGGTGGGGAGTCAGTAAACGACTGTTATGATCGTACTTTTACCTTAACGTCGATTTCAGGAAGATGTTGGCGCCACAAAAGCGGACAAAACAACTGAAGCGGGCTGCCCTTGACGAAACAAAAACGAAGAAAACGGATGCCTACGCTAACTGGGACTAGGCCATTTAGTTATTCGGATTTAAACTGCAGTATTAGCAACTATGCCAGGTAATGTATTATCATAAACTTTTCTTACGGGAAAGCCTTTAAGAAATGATTCCTTTTAGCGATTTTATCAAATAAACGGGGCTCGCCTAAACACGTTAAACATCACCTAAACACGTACGTAGTTTCGCGCTTAAAACCGTTACGCCACGGACTGTCGGTCTGATGGCACAGCCACGACCCACACAGGTCCGTGGCGCCCTAAACACGTTAAACATCACCTAAACACGTACGTAGTTTCGCGCTTAAACCCGTTACGCCACGGGCTGTCGGTCTGATGGCACAGCCACGACCCACACAGGTCCGTGGCGCCCTAAACACATTAAACATCACCTAAACACGTACGTAGTTTCGCGCTTAAACCCGTTACGCCACGGGCTGTCGGTCTGATGGCACAGCCACGACCCACACAGGTCCGTGGCGCCCTAAACACGTTAAACATCACCTAAACATGTACGTAGTTTCGCGGTTAAAACCGATACGCCACGGACTGTCGGTCTGATGGCACAGCCACGACCCACACAGGTCCGTGGCGCCCTAAACACGTTAAACATCACCTAAACACGTACGTAGTTTCGCGCTTAAAACCGTTACGCCACGGACTGTCAGTCTGATGGCACAGCCACGACCCACACAGGTCCGTGACGCCCTAAACACGTTAAACGTCACCTAAACACGTACGTAGTTTCGCGCTTAAACCCGTTACGCCACGGGCTGTCGGTCTGATGGCACAGCCACGACCCACACAGGTCCGTGGCGCCCTAAACACGTTAAACATCACCTAAACACGTACGTAGTTTCGCGGTTAAAACCGTTACGCCACGGACTGTCGGTCTGATGGCACAGCCACGACCCACACAGGTCCGTGGCGCCCTAAACACGTTAAACATCACCTAAACACGTACGTAATTTCGCGCTTAAAACCGTTACGCCACGGACTGTCGGTCTGATGGCACAGCCACGACCCACACAGGTCCGTGGCGCCCTAAACACGTTAAACATCACCTAAACACGTACGTAGTTTCGCGCTTAAAACCGTTACGCCACGGGCTGTCGGTCTGATGGCACAGCCACGACCCACACAGGTCCGTGGCGCCCTAAACACGTTAAACATCACCTAAACACGTACGTAGTTTCGCGCTTAAAACCGTTACGCCACGGACTGTCGGCCTGATGGCACAGCCACGACCCACACAGGTCCGTGGCGCCCTAAACACGTTAAACATCACCTAAACACGTACGTAGTTTCGCGCTTAAAACCGTTACGCCACGGACTGTCGGTCTGATGGCACAGCCACGACCCATATAGGTCCGTGGCGCCCTAAACACGTTAAACATCACCTAAACACGTACGTAGTTTCACGCTTAAAACCGTTACGCCACGGACTGTCGGTCTGATGGCACAGCCACAACCCACACAGGTCCGTGGCGCCCTAAACACGTTAAACATCACCTAAACACGTACGTAGTTTCGCGCTTAAAACCGTTACGCCACGGGCTGTCGGTCTGATGGCACAGCCACGACCCACACAGGTCCGTGGCGCCCTAAACACGTTAAACATCACCTAAACACGTACGTAGTTTCGCGCTTAAAACCGTTACGCCACGGACTGTCGGTCTGATGGCACAGCCACGACCCACACAGGTCCATGGCGCCCTAAACACGTTAAACATCACCTAAACACGTACGTAGTTTCGCGCTTAAAACCGTTACGCCACGGACTGTCGGTCTGATGGCACAGCCACGACCCACACAGGTCCGTGGCGCCCTAAACACGTTAAACATCACCTAAACACGTACGTAGTTTCGCGCTTAAAACCGTTATGCCACGGGTTGTCAGGCTGATGGCACAGCCACGACCCACACAGGTCCGTGGCGCCCTAAACACGTTAAACATCACCTAAACACGTGCGTAGTTTCGCGCTTAAAACCGTTACGCCACGGACTGTCGGGCTGATGGCACAGCCACGACCCACACAGGTCCGTGGCGCCCTAAACACGTTAAACATCACCTAAACACGTACGTAGTTTCGCGCTTAAAACCGTTACGCCACGAACTGTCGGTCTGATGGCACAGCCACGACCCACAAAGGTCCGTGGCGCCCTAAACACGATAAACATCACCTAAACACGTACGTAGTTTCGCGCTTAAAACCGTTACGCCAAGGACTGTCGGTCTAATGGCACAGCCACGACCCACACAGGTCCGTGGCGCCCTAAACACGTTAAACATCACCTAAACACGTACGTAGTTTCGCGCTTAAAACCGTTACGCCACGGACTGTCGGTCTGATGGCACAGCCACGACCCACACAGGTCCGTGGCGCCCTAAACACGTTAAACATCACCTAAACACGTACGTAGTTTCGCGCTTAAAACCGTTACGCCACGGACTGTCGGTCTGATGGCAAAGCCACGACCCAAACAGGTCCGTGGCGCCCTAAACACTTTAAACATCACCTAAACACGTACGTAGTTTCGCGCTTAAAACCGTTACGCCACGGGCTGTCGGTCTGATGGCACAGCCACGACCCACACAGGTCCGTGGCGCCCTAAACACGTTAAACATCACCTAAACACATACGTAGTTTCGCGCTTAAAACCGTTACGCCACGGACTGTCGGTCTGATGGCACAGCCACGACCCACACAGGTCCGTGGCGCCCTAAACACGTTAAACATCACCTAAACACGTACGTAGTTTCAGTTCGCGCTTAAAACCGTTACGCCACGGACTGTCGGTCTGATGGCATAGCCACGACCCACACAGGTCCGTGGCGCCCTAAACACGTTAAACATCACCTAAACACGTACTTAGTTTCGCGCTTAAAACCGTTACGCCACGGACTGTCGGTCTGATGGCACAGCCACGACCCACACAGGTCCGTGGCGCCCTAAACACGTTAAACATCACCTAAACACGTACGTAGTTTCGCGCTTAAAACCGTTACGCCACGAACTGTCGGTCTGATGGCACAGCCACGACCCACACAGGTCCGTGGCGCCCTAAACACGATAAACATCACCTAAACACGTCCGTAGTTTCGCGCTTAAAACCGTTACGCCACGGACTGTCGGTCTGATGGCACAGCCACGACCCACACAGGTCCGTGGCGCCCTAAACACGTTAAACATCACCTAAACACGTACGTAGTTTCGCGCTTAAAACCGTTACGCCACGGGCTGTCGGTCTGATGGCACAGCCACGACACACACAGGTCCGTGGCGCCCTAAACACGTTAAACATCACTGAAACACGTACGTAGTTTCGCGCTTAAAACCGTTACGCCACGGACTGTCGGTCTGATGGCACAGCCACGACCCACACAGGTCCGTGGCGCCCTAAACACGTTAAACATCACCTAAACACGTACGTAGTTTCGCGCTTAAAACCGTTACGCCACGGACTGTCGGTCTGATGGCACAGCCACGACCCACACAGGTCCGTGGCGCCCTAAACACGTTAAACATCACCTAAACACGTACGTAGTTTCGCGCTTAAAACCGTTACGCCACGGACTGTCGGTCTGATGGTACAGCCACGACCCACACGGGTCCGTGGCGCCCTAAACACGTTAAACATCACCTAAACACGTACGTAGTTTCGCGCTTAAAACCGTTACGCCACGGACTGTCGGTCTGATGGCACAGCCACGACCCACACAGGTCCGTGGCGCCCTAAACACGTTAAACATCACCTAAACACGTACGTAGTTTCGCGCTTAAAACCGTTACGCCACGGACTGTCGGTCTGATGGCATAGCCACGACCCACACAGGTCCGTGGCGCCCTAAACACGTTAAACATAACCTAAACACGTACTTAGTTTCGCGCTTAAAACCGTTACGCCACGGACTGTCGGTCTGATGGCACAGCCACGACCCACACAGGTCCGTGGCGCCCTAAACACGTTAAACATCACCTAAACACGTACGTAGTTTCGCGCTTAAAACCGTTACGCCACGAACTGTCGGTCTGATGGCACAGCCACGACCCACACAGGTCCGTGGCGCCCTAAACACGATAAACATCACCTAAATACGTACGTAGTTTCGCGCTTAAAACCGTTACGCCACGGACTGTCGGTCTGATGGCACAGCCACGACCCACACAGGTCCGTGGCGCCCTAAACACGTTAAACATCACCTAAACACGTACGTAGTTTCGCGCTTAAAACCGTTACGCCACGGGCTGTCGGTCTGATGGCACAGCCACGACACACACAGGTCCGTGGCGCCCTAAACACGTAAACATCACTGAAACACGTACGTAGTTTCGCGCTTAAAACCGTTACGCCACGGACTGTCGGTCTGATGGCACAGCCACGACCCACACAGGTCCGTGGCGCCCTAAACACGTTAAACATCACCTAAACACGTACATAGTTTCGCGCTTAAAACCGTTACGCCACGGACTGTCGGTCTGATGGCACAGCCACGACCCACACAGGTCCGTGGCGCCCTAAACACGTTAAACATCACCTAAACACGTACGTAGTTTCGCGCTTAAAACCGTTACGCCACGGACTGTCGGTCTGATGGTACAGCCACGACCCACACGGGTCCGTGGCGCCCTAAACACGTTAAACATCACCTAAACACGTACGTAGTTTCGCGCTTAAAACCGTTACGCCACGGACTGTCGGTCTGATGGCACAGCCACGACCCACACAGATCCGTGGCGCCCTAAACACGTTAAACATCACCTAAACACGTACGTAGTTTCCCGCTTAAAACCGTTACGCCACGGGCTGTCGGTCTGATGGCACAGCCACGACCCACACAGGTCCGTGGCGCCCTAAACACGTTAAACATCACCCAAACACGTACGTAGTTTCGCGCTTAAAACCGTTACGCCACGGACTGTCGGTCTGATGGCACAGCCACGACCCACACAGGTCCGTGGCGCCCTAAACACGTTAAACATGACCTAAACACGTACGTAGTTTCGCGCTTAAAACCGTTACGCCACGGACTGTCGGTCTGATGGCACAGCCACGACCCACACAGGTCCGTGGCGCCCTAAACACGTTAAACATGACCTAAACACGTACGTAGTTTCGCGCTTAAAACCGTTACGCCACGGACTGTCGGTGTGATGGCACAGCCACGACCCACACAGGTCCGTGGCGCCCTAAACACGTTAAACATCACCTAAACACGTACGTAGTTTCACGCTTAAAACCGTTACGCCACGGGCTGTCGGTCTGATGGAACAGCCACGACCCACACAGGTCCGTGGCGCCCTAAACACGTTAAACATCACCTAAACACGTACGTAGTTTCGAGCTTAAAACCGTTACGCCACGGACTGTCGGTCTGATGGCACAGCCACGACCCACACAGGTCCGTGGCGCCCTAAACACGTTAAACATCACCTAAACACGTACGTAGTTTCGCGCTTAAAACCGTTACGCCACGGACTGTCGGTCTGATGGCACAGCCACGACCGTGTCTGTGGCGCCCTAAACACGTTAAACATCACCTAAACACGTACGTAGTTTCACGCTTAAAACCGTTACGCCACGGACTGTCGGTCTGATGGCACAGCCACAACCCACACAGGTCCGTGGCGCCCTAAACACGTTAAACATCACCTAAACACGTACGTAGTTTCGCGCTTAAAACCGTTACGCCACGAACTGTCGGTCTGATGGCACAGCCACGACCCACAAAGGTCCGTGGCGCCCTAAACACGATAAACATCACCTAAACACGTACGTAGTTTCGCGCTTAAAACCGTTACGCCACGGACTGTCGGTCTGTTGGCACAGCCACGACCCACACAGGTCCGTGGCGCCCTAAACACGTTAAACATCACCTAAACACGTACGTAGTTTCGCGCTTAAAACCGTTACGCCACGGACTGTCGGTCTGATGGCACAGCCACGACCCACACAGGTCCGTGGCGCCCTAAACACGTTAAACATCACCTAAACACGTACGTAGTTTCGCGCTTAAAACCGTTACGCCACGGACTGTCGGTCTGATGGCAAAGCCACGACCCACACAGGTCCGTGGCGCCCTAAACACGTTAAACATCACCTAAACACGTACGTAGTTTCGCGCTTAAAACCGTTACGCCACGGGCTGTCGGTCTGATGGCACAGCCACGACCCACACAGGTCCGTGGCGCCCTAAACACGTTAAACATCACCTAAACACATACGTAGTTTCGCGCTTAAAACCGTTACGCCACGGACTGTCGGTCTGATGGCACAGCCACGACCCACACAGGTCCGTGGCGCCCTAAACACGTTAAACATCACCTAAACACGTACGTAGTTTCGCGCTTAAAACCGTTACGCCACGGGCTGTCAGGCTGATGGCACAGCCACGACCCACACAGGTCCGTGGCGCCCTAAACACGTTAAACATCACCTAAACACGTGCGTAGTTTCGCGCTTAAAACCGTTACGCCACGGACTGTCGGGCTGATGGCACAGCCACGACCCACACAGGTCCGTGGCGCCCTAAACACGTTAAACATCACCTAAACACGTACGTAGTTTCGCGCTTAAAACCGTTACGCCACGAACTGTCGGTCTGATGGCACAGCCACGACCCACAAAGGTCCGTGGCGCCCTAAACACGATAAACATCACCTAAACACGTACGTAGTTTCGCGCTTAAAACCGTTACGCCACGGACTGTCGGTCTGATGGCACAGCCACGACCCACACAGGTCCGTGGCGCCCTAAACACGTTAAACATCACCTAAACACGTACGTAGTTTCGCGCTTAAAACCGTTACGACACGGACTGTCGGTCTGATGGCACAGCCACGACCCACACAGGTCCGTGGCGCCCTAAACACGTTAAACATCACCTAAACACGTACGTAGTTTCGCGCTTAAAACCGTTACGCCACGGACTGTCGGTCTGATGGCAAAGCCACGACCCACACAGGTCCGTGGCGCCCTAAACACGTTAAACATCACCTAAACACGTACGTAGTTTCGCGCTTAAAACCGTTACGCCACGGGCTGTCGGTCTGATGGCACAGCCACGACCCACACAGGTCCGTGGCGCCCTAAACACGTTAAACATCACCTAAACACGTACGTAGTTTCGCGCTTAAAACCGTTACGCCACGGACTGTCGGTCTGATGGCATAGCCACGACCCACACAGGTCCGTGGCGCCCTAAACACGTTAAACATCACCTAAACACGTACTTAGTTTCGCGCTTAAAACCGTTACGCCACGGACTGTCGGTCTGATGGCACAGCCACGACCCACACAGGTCCGTGGCGCCCTAAACACGTTAAACATCACCTAAACACGTACGTAGTTTCGCGCTTAAAACCGTTACGCCACGAACTGTCGGTCTGATGGCACAGCCACGACCCACACAGGTCCGTGGCGCCCTAAACACGATAAACATCACCTAAACACGTACGTAGTTTCGCGCTTAAAACCGTTACGCCACGGACTGTCGGTCTGATGGCACAGCCACGACCCACACAGGTCCGTGGCGCCCTAAACACGTTAAACATCACCTAAACACGTACGTAGTTTCGCGCTTAAAACCGTTACGCCACGGGCTGTCGGTCTGATGGCACAGCCACGACACACACAGGTCCGTGGCGCCCTAAACACGTTAAACATCACTGAAACACGTACGTAGTTTCGCGCTTAAAACCGTTACGCCACGGACTGTCGGTCTGATGGCACAGCCACGACCCACACAGGTCCGTGGCGCCCTAAACACGTTAAACATCACCTAAACACGTACGTAGTTTCGCGCTTAAAACCGTTACGCCACGGACTGTCGGTCTGATGGCACAGCCACGACCCACACAGGTCCGTGGCGCCCTAAACACGTTAAACATCACCTAAACACGTACGTAGTTTCGCGCTTAAAACCGTTACGCCACGGACTGTCGGTCTGATGGCACAGCCACGACCCACACAGGTCCGTGGCGCCCTAAACACGTTAAACATCACCTAAACACGTACGTAGTTTCGCGCTTAAAACCGTTACGCCACGGACTGTCGGTCTGATGGCACAGCCACGACCCACACAGGTCCGTGGCGCCCTAAACACGTTAAACATCACCTAAACACGTACGTAGTTTCGCGCTTAAAACCGTTACGCCACGGACTGTCGGTCTGATGGCAAAGCCACGACCCACACAGGTCCGTGGCGCCCTAAACACGTTAAACATCACCTAAACACGTACGTAGTTTCGCGCTTAAAACCGTTACGCCACGGGCTGTCGGTCTGATGGCACAGCCACGACCCACACAGGTCCGTGGCGCCCTAAACACGTTAAACATCACCTAAACACATACGTAGTTTCGCGCTTAAAACCGTTACGCCACGGACTGTCGGTCTGATGGCACAGCCACGACCCACACAGGTCCGTGGCGCCCTAAACACGTTAAACATCACCTAAACACGTACGTAGTTTCGCGCTTAAAACCGTTACGCCACGGACTGTCGGTCTGATGGCACAGCCACGACCCACACAGGTCCGTGGCGCCCTAAACACGTTAAACATCACCTAAACACGTACGTAGTTTCGCGCTTAAAACCGTTACGCCACGGGCTGTCAGGCTGATGGCACAGCCACGACCCACACAGGTCCGTGGCGCCCTAAACACGTTAAACATCACCTAAACACGTGCGTAGTTTCGCGCTTAAAACCGTTACGCCACGGACTGTCGGGCTGATGGCACAGCCACGACCCACACAGGTCCGTGGCGCCCTAAACACGTTAAACATCACCTAAACACGTACGTAGTTTCGCGCTTAAAACCGTTACGCCACGAACTGTCGGTCTGATGGCACAGCCACGACCCACAAAGGTCCGTGGCGCCCTAAACACGATAAACATCACCTAAACACGTACGTAGTTTCGCGCTTAAAACCGTTACGCCACGGACTGTCGGTCTGATGGCACAGCCACGACCCACACAGGTCCGTGGCGCCCTAAACACGTTAAACATCACCTAAACACGTACGTAGTTTCGCGCTTAAAACCGTTACGACACGGACTGTCGGTCTGATGGCACAGCCACGACCCACACAGGTCCGTGGCGCCCTAAACACGTTAAACATCACCTAAACACGTACGTAGTTTCGCGCTTAAAACCGTTACGACACGGACTGTCGGTCTGATGGCACAGCCACGACCCACACAGGTCCGTGGCGCCCTAAACACGTTAAACATCACCTAAACACGTACGTAGTTTCGCGCTTAAAACCGTTACGCCACGGACTGTCGGTCTGATGGCAAAGCCACGACCCACACAGGTCCGTGGCGCCCTAAACACGTTAAACATCACCTAAACACGTACGTAGTTTCGCGCTTAAAACCGTTACGCCACGGGCTGTCGGTCTGATGGCACAGCCACGACCCACACAGGTCCGTGGCGCCCTAAACACGTTAAACATCACCTAAACACGTACGTAGTTTCGCGCTTAAAACCGTTACGCCACGGACTGTCGGTCTGATGGCATAGCCACGACCCACACAGGTCCGTGGCGCCCTAAACACGTTAAACATCACCTAAACACGTACTTAGTTTCGCGCTTAAAACCGTTACGCCACGGACTGTCGGTCTGATGGCACAGCCACGACCCACACAGGTCCGTGGCGCCCTAAACACGTTAAACATCACCTAAACACGTACGTAGTTTCGCGCTTAAAACCGTTACGCCACGAACTGTCGGTCTGATGGCACAGCCACGACCCACACAGGTCCGTGGCGCCCTAAACACGATAAACATCACCTAAACACGTACGTAGTTTCGCGCTTAAAACCGTTACGCCACGGACTGTCGGTCTGATGGCACAGCCACGACCCACACAGGTCCGTGGCGCCCTAAACACGTTAAACATCACCTAAACACGTACGTAGTTTCGCGCTTAAAACCGTTACGCCACGGGCTGTCGGTCTGATGGCACAGCCACGACACACACAGGTCCGTGGCGCCCTAAACACGTTAAACATCACTGAAACACGTACGTAGTTTCGCGCTTAAAACCGTTACGCCACGGACTGTCGGTCTGATGGCACAGCCACGACCCACACAGGTCCGTGGCGCCCTAAACACGTTAAACATCACCTAAACACGTACGTAGTTTCGCGCTTAAAACCGTTACGCCACGGACTGTCGGTCTGATGGCACAGCCACGACCCACACAGGTCCGTGGCGCCCTAAACACGTTAAACATCACCTAAACACGTACGTAGTTTCGCGCTTAAAACCGTTACGCCACGGACTGTCGGTCTGATGGCACAGCCACGACCCACACAGGTCCGTGGCGCCCTAAACACGTTAAACATCACCTAAACACGTACGTAGTTTCGCGCTTAAAACCGTTACGCCACGGACTGTCGGTCTGATGGCACAGCCACGACCCACACAGGTCCGTGGCGCCCTAAACACGTTAAACATCACCTAAACACGTACGTAGTTTCGCGCTTAAAACCGTTACGCCACGGACTGTCGGTCTGATGGCAAAGCCACGACCCACACAGGTCCGTGGCGCCCTAAACACGTTAAACATCACCTAAACACGTACGTAGTTTCGCGCTTAAAACCGTTACGCCACGGGCTGTCGGTCTGATGGCACAGCCACGACCCACACAGGTCCGTGGCGCCCTAAACACGTTAAACATCACCTAAACACATACGTAGTTTCGCGCTTAAAACCGTTACGCCACGGACTGTCGGTCTGATGGCACAGCCACGACCCACACAGGTCCGTGGCGCCCTAAACACGTTAAACATCACCTAAACACGTACGTAGTTTCGCGCTTAAAACCGTTACGCCACGGACTGTCGGTCTGATGGCACAGCCACGACCCACACAGGTCCGTGGCGCCCTAAACACGTTAAACATCACCTAAACACGTACGTAGTTTCGCGCTTAAAACCGTTACGCCACGGGCTGTCAGGCTGATGGCACAGCCACGACCCACACAGGTCCGTGGCGCCCTAAACACGTTAAACATCACCTAAACACGTGCGTAGTTTCGCGCTTAAAACCGTTACGCCACGGACTGTCGGGCTGATGGCACAGCCACGACCCACACAGGTCCGTGGCGCCCTAAACACGTTAAACATCACCTAAACACGTACGTAGTTTCGCGCTTAAAACCGTTACGCCACGAACTGTCGGTCTGATGGCACAGCCACGACCCACAAAGGTCCGTGGCGCCCTAAACACGATAAACATCACCTAAACACGTACGTAGTTTCGCGCTTAAAACCGTTACGCCACGGACTGTCGGTCTGATGGCACAGCCACGACCCACACAGGTCCGTGGCGCCCTAAACACGTTAAACATCACCTAAACACGTACGTAGTTTCGCGCTTAAAACCGTTACGACACGGACTGTCGGTCTGATGGCACAGCCACGACCCACACAGGTCCGTGGCGCCCTAAACACGTTAAACATCACCTAAACACGTACGTAGTTTCGCGCTTAAAACCGTTACGCCACGGACTGTCGGTCTGATGGCAAAGCCACGACCCACACAGGTCCGTGGCGCCCTAAACACGTTAAACATCACCTAAACACGTACGTAGTTTCGCGCTTAAAACCGTTACGCCACGGGCTGTCGGTCTGATGGCACAGCCACGACCCACACAGGTCCGTGGCGCCCTAAACACGTTAAACATCACCTAAACACGTACGTAGTTTCGCGCTTAAAACCGTTACGCCACGGACTGTCGGTCTGATGGCATAGCCACGACCCACACAGGTCCGTGGCGCCCTAAACACGTTAAACATCACCTAAACACGTACTTAGTTTCGCGCTTAAAACCGTTACGCCACGGACTGTCGGTCTGATGGCACAGCCACGACCCACACAGGTCCGTGGCGCCCTAAACACGTTAAACATCACCTAAACACGTACGTAGTTTCGCGCTTAAAACCGTTACGCCACGAACTGTCGGTCTGATGGCACAGCCACGACCCACACAGGTCCGTGGCGCCCTAAACACGATAAACATCACCTAAACACGTACGTAGTTTCGCGCTTAAAACCGTTACGCCACGGACTGTCGGTCTGATGGCACAGCCACGACCCACACAGGTCCGTGGCGCCCTAAACACGTTAAACATCACCTAAACACATACGTAGTTTCGCGCTTAAAACCGTTACGCCACGGGCTGTCGGTCTGATGGCACAGCCACGACACACACAGGTCCGTGGCGCCCTAAACACGTTAAACATCACTGAAACACGTACGTAGTTTCGCGCTTAAAACCGTTACGCCACGGACTGTCGGTCTGATGGCACAGCCACGACCCACACAGGTCCGTGGCGCCCTAAACACGTTAAACATCACCTAAACACGTACGTAGTTTCGCGCTTAAAACCGTTACGCCACGGACTGTCGGTCTGATGGCACAGCCACGACCCACACAGGTCCGTGGCGCCCTAAACACGTTAAACATCACCTAAACACGTACGTAGTTTCGCGCTTAAAACCGTTACGCCACGGACTGTCGGTCTGATGGTACAGCCACGACCCACACGGGTCCGTGGCGCCCTAAACACGTTAAACATCACCTAAACACGTACGTAGTTTCGCGCTTAAAACCGTTACGCCACGGACTGTCGGTCTGATGGCACAGCCACGACCCACACAGGTCCGTGGCGCCCTAAACACGTTAAACATCACCTAAACACGTACGTAGTTTCGCGCTTAAAACCGTTACGCCACGGACTGTCGGTCTGATGGCATAGCCACGACCCACACAGGTCCGTGGCGCCCTAAACACGTTAAACATCACCTAAACACGTACGTAGTTTCGCGCTTAAAACCGTTACGCCACGGACTGTCGGTCTGATGGCACAGCCACGACCCACACAGGTCCGTGGCGCCCTAAACACGTTAAACATCACCTAAACACGTACGTAGTTTCGCGCTTAAAACCGTTACGCCACGAACTGTCGGTCTGATGGCACAGCCACGACCCACACAGGTCCGTGGCGCCCTAAACACGATAAACATCACCTAAATACGTACGTAGTTTCGCGCTTAAAACCGTTACGCCACGGACTGTCGGTCTGATGGCACAGCCACGACCCACACAGGTCCGTGGCGCCCTAAACACGTTAAACATCACCTAAACACGTACGTAGTTTCGCGCTTAAAACCGTTACGCCACGGGCTGTCGGTCTGATGGCACAGCCACGACACACACAGGTCCGTGGCGCCCTAAACACGTTAAACATCACTGAAACACGTACGTAGTTTCGCGCTTAAAACCGTTACGCCACGGACTGTCGGTCTGATGGCACAGCCACGACCCACACAGGTCCGTGGCGCCCTAAACACGTTAAACATCACCTAAACACGTACGTAGTTTCGCGCTTAAAACCGTTACGCCACGGACTGTCGGTCTGATGGCACAGCCACGACCCACACAGGTCCGTGGCGCCCTAAACACGTTAAACATCACCTAAAAACGTACGTAGTTTCGCGCTTAAAACCGTTACGCCACGGACTGTCGGTCTGATGGTACAGCCACGACCCACACGGGTCCGTGGCGCCCTAAACACGTTAAACATCACCTAAACACGTACGTAGTTTCGCGCTTAAAACCGTTACGCCACGGACTGTCGGTCTGATGGCACAGCCACGACCCACACAGATCCGTGGCGCCCTAAACACGTTAAACATTACCTAAACACGTACGTAGTTTCCCGCTTAAAACCGTTACGCCACGGGCTGTCGGTCTGATGGCACAGCCACGACCCACACAGGTCCGTGGCGCCCTAAACACGTTAAACATCACCCAAACACGTACGTAGTTTCGCGCTTAAAACCGTTACGCCACGGACTGTCGGTCTGATGGCACAGCCACGACCCACACAGGTCCGTGGCGCCCTAAACACGTTAAACATGACCTAAACACGTACGTAGTTTCGCGCTTAAAACCGTTACGCCACGGACTGTCGGTCTGATGGCACAGCCACGACCCACACAGGTCCGTGGCGCCCTAAACACGTTAAACATGACCTAAACACGTACGTAGTTTCGCGCTTAAAACCGTTACGCCACGGACTGTCGGTGTGATGGCACAGCCACGACCCACACAGGTCCGTGGCGCCCTAAACACGTTAAACATCACCTAAACACGTACGTAGTTTCACGCTTAAAACCGTTACGCCACGGGCTGTCGGTCTGATGGAACAGCCACGACCCACACAGGTCCGTGGCGCCCTAAACACGTTAAACATCACCTAAACACGTACGTAGTTTCGAGCTTAAAACCGTTACGCCACGGACTGTCGGTCTGATGGCACAGCCACGACCCACACAGGTCCGTGGCGCCCTAAACACGTTAAACATCACCTAAACACGTACGTAGTTTCGCGCTTAAAACCGTTACGCCACGGACTGTCGGTCTGATGGTACAGCCACGACCCACACGGGTCCGTGGCGCCCTAAACACGTTAAACATCACCTAAACACGTACGTAGTTTCGCGCTTAAAACCGTTACGCCACGGACTGTCGGTCTGATGGCACAGCCACGACCCACACAGATCCGTGGCGCCCTAAACACGTTAAACATCACCTAAACACGTACGTAGTTTCCCGCTTAAAACCGTTACGCCACGGGCTGTCGGTCTGATGGCACAGCCACGACCCACACAGGTCCGTGGCGCCCTAAACACGTTAAACATCACCCAAACACGTACGTAGTTTCGCGCTTAAAACCGTTACGCCACGGACTGTCGGTCTGATGGCACAGCCACGACCCACACAGGTCCGTGGCGCCCTAAACACGTTAAACATGACCTAAACACGTACGTAGTTTCGCGCTTAAAACCGTTACGCCACGGACTGTCGGTCTGATAGCACAGCCACGACCCACACAGGTCCGTGGCGCCCTAAACACGTTAAACATGACCTAAACACGTACGTAGTTTCGCGCTTAAAACCGTTACGCCACGGACTGTCGGTGTGATGGCACAGCCACGACCCACACAGGTCCGTGGCGCCCTAAACACGTTAAACATCACCTAAACACGTACGTAGTTTCACGCTTAAAACCGTTACGCCACGGGCTGTCGGTCTGATGGAACAGCCACGACCCACACAGGTCCGTGGCGCCCTAAACACGTTAAACATCACCTAAACACGTACGTAGTTTCGAGCTTAAAACCGTTACGCCACGGACTGTCGGTCTGATGGCACAGCCACGACCCACACAGGTCCGTGGCGCCCTAAACACGTTAAACATCACCTAAACACGTACGTAGTTTCGCGCTTAAAACCGTTACGCCACGGACTGTCGGTCTGATGGCACAGCCACGACCGTGTCTGTGGCGCCCTAAACACGTTAAACATCACCTAAACACGTACGTAGTTTCACGCTTAAAACCGTTACGCCACGGACTGTCGGTCTGATGGCACAGCCACAACCCACACAGGTCCGTGGCGCCCTAAACACGTTAAACATCACCTAAACACGTACGTAGTTTCGCGCTTAAAACCGTTACGCCACGAACTGTCGGTCTGATGGCACAGCCACGACCCACAAAGGTCCGTGGCGCCCTAAACACTATAAACATCACCTAAACACGTACGTAGTTTCGCGCTTAAAACCGTTACGCCACGGACTGTCGGTCTGATGGCACAGCCACGACCCACACAGGTCCGTGGCGCCCTAAACACGTTAAACATCACCTAAACACGTACGTAGTTTCGCGCTTAAAACCGTTACGCCACGGACTGTCGGTCTGATGGCACAGCCACGACCCACACAGGTCCGTGGCGCCCTAAACACGTTAAACATCACCTAAACACGTACGTAGTTTCGCGCTTAAAACCGTTACGCCACGGACTGTCGGTCTGATGGCAAAGCCACGACCCACACAGGTCCGTGGCGCCCTAAACACGTTAAACATCACCTAAACACGTACGTAGTTTCGCGCTTAAAACCGTTACGCCACGGGCTGTCGGTCTGATGGCACAGCCACGACCCACACAGGTCCGTGGCGCCCTAAACACGTTAAACATCACCTAAACACATACGTAGTTTCGCGCTTAAAACCGTTACGCCACGGACTGTCGGTCTGATGGCACAGCCACGACCCACACAGGTCCGTGGCGCCCTAAACACGTTAAACATCACCTAAACACGTACGTAGTTTCGCGCTTAAAACCGTTACGCCACGGGCTGTCAGGCTGATGGCACAGCCACGACCCACACAGGTCCGTGGCGCCCTAAACACGTTAAACATCACCTAAACACGTGCGTAGTTTCGCGCTTAAAACCGTTACGCCACGGACTGTCGGGCTGATGGCACAGCCACGACCCACACAGGTCCGTGGCGCCCTAAACACGTTAAACATCACCTAAACACGTACGTAGTTTCGCGCTTAAAACCGTTACGCCACGAACTGTCGGTCTGATGGCACAGCCACGACCCACAAAGGTCCGTGGCGCCCTAAACACGATAAACATCACCTAAACACGTACGTAGTTTCGCGCTTAAAACCGTTACGCCACGGACTGTCGGTCTGATGGCACAGCCACGACCCACACAGGTCCGTGGCGCCCTAAACACGTTAAACATCACCTAAACACGTACGTAGTTTCGCGCTTAAAACCGTTACGACACGGACTGTCGGTCTGATGGCACAGCCACGACCCACACAGGTCCGTGGCGCCCTAAACACGTTAAACATCACCTAAACACGTACGTAGTTTCGCGCTTAAAACCGTTACGCCACGGACTGTCGGTCTGATGGCAAAGCCACGACCCACACAGGTCCGTGGCGCCCTAAACACGTTAAACATCACCTAAACACGTACGTAGTTTCGCGCTTAAAACCGTTACGCCACGGGCTGTCGGTCTGATGGCACAGCCACGACCCACACAGGTCCGTGGCGCCCTAAACACGTTAAACATCACCTAAACACGTACGTAGTTTCGCGCTTAAAACCGTTACGCCACGGACTGTCGGTCTGATGGCATAGCCACGACCCACACAGGTCCGTGGCGCCCTAAACACGTTAAACATCACCTAAACACGTACTTAGTTTCGCGCTTAAAACCGTTACGCCACGGACTGTCGGTCTGATGGCACAGCCACGACCCACACAGGTCCGTGGCGCCCTAAACACGTTAAACATCACCTAAACACGTACGTAGTTTCGCGCTTAAAACCGTTACGCCACGAACTGTCGGTCTGATGGCACAGCCACGACCCACACAGGTCCGTGGCGCCCTAAACACGATAAACATCACCTAAACACGTACGTAGTTTCGCGCTTAAAACCGTTACGCCACGGACTGTCGGTCTGATGGCACAGCCACGACCCACACAGGTCCGTGGCGCCCTAAACACGTTAAACATCACCTAAACACGTACGTAGTTTCGCGCTTAAAACCGTTACGCCACGGGCTGTCGGTCTGATGGCACAGCCACGACACACACAGGTCCGTGGCGCCCTAAACACGTTAAACATCACTGAAACACGTACGTAGTTTCGCGCTTAAAACCGTTACGCCACGGACTGTCGGTCTGATGGCACAGCCACGACCCACACAGGTCCGTGGCGCCCTAAACACGTTAAACATCACCTAAACACGTACGTAGTTTCGCGCTTAAAACCGTTACGCCACGGACTGTCGGTCTGATGGCACAGCCACGACCCACACAGGTCCGTGGCGCCCTAAACACGTTAAACATCACCTAAACACGTACGTAGTTTCGCGCTTAAAACCGTTACGCCACGGACTGTCGGTCTGATGGCACAGCCACGACCCACACAGGTCCGTGGCGCCCTAAACACGTTAAACATCACCTAAACACGTACGTAGTTTCGCGCTTAAAACCGTTACGCCACGGACTGTCGGTCTGATGGCACAGCCACGACCCACACAGGTCCGTGGCGCCCTAAACACGTTAAACATCACCTAAACACGTACGTAGTTTCGCGCTTAAAACCGTTACGCCACGGACTGTCGGTCTGATGGCAAAGCCACGACCCACACAGGTCCGTGGCGCCCTAAACACGTTAAACATCACCTAAACACGTACGTAGTTTCGCGCTTAAAACCGTTACGCCACGGGCTGTCGGTCTGATGGCACAGCCACGACCCACACAGGTCCGTGGCGCCCTAAACACGTTAAACATCACCTAAACACATACGTAGTTTCGCGCTTAAAACCGTTACGCCACGGACTGTCGGTCTGATGGCACAGCCACGACCCACACAGGTCCGTGGCGCCCTAAACACGTTAAACATCACCTAAACACGTACGTAGTTTCGCGCTTAAAACCGTTACGCCACGGACTGTCGGTCTGATGGCACAGCCACGACCCACACAGGTCCGTGGCGCCCTAAACACGTTAAACATCACCTAAACACGTACGTAGTTTCGCGCTTAAAACCGTTACGCCACGGGCTGTCAGGCTGATGGCACAGCCACGACCCACACAGGTCCGTGGCGCCCTAAACACGTTAAACATCACCTAAACACGTGCGTAGTTTCGCGCTTAAAACCGTTACGCCACGGACTGTCGGGCTGATGGCACAGCCACGACCCACACAGGTCCGTGGCGCCCTAAACACGTTAAACATCACCTAAACACGTACGTAGTTTCGCGCTTAAAACCGTTACGCCACGAACTGTCGGTCTGATGGCACAGCCACGACCCACAAAGGTCCGTGGCGCCCTAAACACGATAAACATCACCTAAACACGTACGTAGTTTCGCGCTTAAAACCGTTACGCCACGGACTGTCGGTCTGATGGCACAGCCACGACCCACACAGGTCCGTGGCGCCCTAAACACGTTAAACATCACCTAAACACGTACGTAGTTTCGCGCTTAAAACCGTTACGACACGGACTGTCGGTCTGATGGCACAGCCACGACCCACACAGGTCCGTGGCGCCCTAAACACGTTAAACATCACCTAAACACGTACGTAGTTTCGCGCTTAAAACCGTTACGCCACGGACTGTCGGTCTGATGGCAAAGCCACGACCCACACAGGTCCGTGGCGCCCTAAACACGTTAAACATCACCTAAACACGTACGTAGTTTCGCGCTTAAAACCGTTACGCCACGGGCTGTCGGTCTGATGGCACAGCCACGACCCACACAGGTCCGTGGCGCCCTAAACACGTTAAACATCACCTAAACACGTACGTAGTTTCGCGCTTAAAACCGTTACGCCACGGACTGTCGGTCTGATGGCATAGCCACGACCCACACAGGTCCGTGGCGCCCTAAACACGTTAAACATCACCTAAACACGTACTTAGTTTCGCGCTTAAAACCGTTACGCCACGGACTGTCGGTCTGATGGCACAGCCACGACCCACACAGGTCCGTGGCGCCCTAAACACGTTAAACATCACCTAAACACGTACGTAGTTTCGCGCTTAAAACCGTTACGCCACGAACTGTCGGTCTGATGGCACAGCCACGACCCACACAGGTCCGTGGCGCCCTAAACACGATAAACATCACCTAAACACGTACGTAGTTTCGCGCTTAAAACCGTTACGCCACGGACTGTCGGTCTGATGGCACAGCCACGACCCACACAGGTCCGTGGCGCCCTAAACACGTTAAACATCACCTAAACACATACGTAGTTTCGCGCTTAAAACCGTTACGCCACGGGCTGTCGGTCTGATGGCACAGCCACGACACACACAGGTCCGTGGCGCCCTAAACACGTTAAACATCACTGAAACACGTACGTAGTTTCGCGCTTAAAACCGTTACGCCACGGACTGTCGGTCTGATGGCACAGCCACGACCCACACAGGTCCGTGGCGCCCTAAACACGTTAAACATCACCTAAACACGTACGTAGTTTCGCGCTTAAAACCGTTACGCCACGGACTGTCGGTCTGATGGCACAGCCACGACCCACACAGGTCCGTGGCGCCCTAAACACGTTAAACATCACCTAAACACGTACGTAGTTTCGCGCTTAAAACCGTTACGCCACGGACTGTCGGTCTGATGGTACAGCCACGACCCACACGGGTCCGTGGCGCCCTAAACACGTTAAACATCACCTAAACACGTAC
The DNA here is from genome assembly GCA_963675035.1 of Allygus modestus. NCBI lineage: Eukaryota > Metazoa > Arthropoda > Insecta > Hemiptera > Cicadellidae > Allygus > Allygus modestus. Next base: position 67,567,579 of record OY776116.1, read on the forward strand.
GTAGTTTCGCGCTTAAAACCGTTACGCCACGGACTGTCGGTCTGATGGCACAGCCACGACCCACACAGGTCCGTGGCGCCCTAAACACGTTAAACATCACCTAAACACGTACGTAGTTTCGCGCTTAAAACCGTTACGCCACGGACTGTCGGTCTGATGGCATAGCCACGACCCACACAGGTCCGTGGCGCCCTAAACACGTTAAACATCACCTAAACACGTACGTAGTTTCGCGCTTAAAACCGTTACGCCACGGACTGTCGGTCTGATGGCACAGCCACGACCCACACAGGTCCGTGGCGCCCTAAACACGTTAAACATCACCTAAACACGTACGTAGTTTCGCGCTTAAAACCGTTACGCCACGAACTGTCGGTCTGATGGCACAGCCACGACCCACACAGGTCCGTGGCGCCCTAAACACGATAAACATCACCTAAATACGTACGTAGTTTCGCGCTTAAAACCGTTACGCCACGGACTGTCGGTCTGATGGCACAGCCACGACCCACACAGGTCCGTGGCGCCCTAAACACGTTAAACATCACCTAAACACGTACGTAGTTTCGCGCTTAAAACCGTTACGCCACGGGCTGTCGGTCTGATGGCACAGCCACGACACACACAGGTCCGTGGCGCCCTAAACACGTTAAACATCACTGAAACACGTACGTAGTTTCGCGCTTAAAACCGTTACGCCACGGACTGTCGGTCTGATGGCACAGCCACGACCCACACAGGTCCGTGGCGCCCTAAACACGTTAAACATCACCTAAACACGTACGTAGTTTCGCGCTTAAAACCGTTACGCCACGGACTGTCGGTCTGATGGCACAGCCACGACCCACACAGGTCCGTGGCGCCCTAAACACGTTAAACATCACCTAAAAACGTACGTAGTTTCGCGCTTAAAACCGTTACGCCACGGACTGTCGGTCTGATGGTACAGCCACGACCCACACGGGTCCGTGGCGCCCTAAACACGTTAAACATCACCTAAACACGTACGTAGTTTCGCGCTTAAAACCGTTACGCCACGGACTGTCGGTCTGATGGCACAGCCACGACCCACACAGATCCGTGGCGCCCTAAACACGTTAAACATCACCTAAACACGTACGTAGTTTCCCGCTTAAAACCGTTACGCCACGGGCTGTCGGTCTGATGGCACAGCCACGACCCACACAGGTCCGTGGCGCCCTAAACACGTTAAACATCACCCAAACACGTACGTAGTTTCGCGCTTAAAACCGTTACGCCACGGACTGTCGGTCTGATGGCACAGCCACGACCCACACAGGTCCGTGGCGCCCTAAACACGTTAAACATGACCTAAACACGTACGTAGTTTCGCGCTTAAAACCGTTACGCCACGGACTGTCGGTCTGATGGCACAGCCACGACCCACACAGGTCCGTGGCGCCCTAAACACGTTAAACATGACCTAAACACGTACGTAGTTTCGCGCTTAAAACCGTTACGCCACGGACTGTCGGTGTGATGGCACAGCCACGACCCACACAGGTCCGTGGCGCCCTAAACACGTTAAACATCACCTAAACACGTACGTAGTTTCACGCTTAAAACCGTTACGCCACGGGCTGTCGGTCTGATGGAACAGCCACGACCCACACAGGTCCGTGGCGCCCTAAACACGTTAAACATCACCTAAACACGTACGTAGTTTCGAGCTTAAAACCGTTACGCCACGGACTGTCGGTCTGATGGCACAGCCACGACCCACACAGGTCCGTGGCGCCCTAAACACGTTAAACATCACCTAAACACGTACGTAGTTTCGCGCTTAAAACCGTTACGCCACGGACTGTCGGTCTGATGGCACAGCCACGACCGTGTCTGTGGCGCCCTAAACACGTTAAACATCACCTAAACACGTACGTAGTTTCACGCTTAAAACCGTTACGCCACGGACTGTCGGTCTGATGGCACAGCCACAACCCACACAGGTCCGTGGCGCCCTAAACACGTTAAACATCACCTAAACACGTACGTAGTTTCGCGCTTAAAACCGTTACGCCACGAACTGTCGGTCTGATGGCACAGCCACGACCCACAAAGGTCCGTGGCGCCCTAAACACGATAAACATCACCTAAACACGTACGTAGTTTCGCGCTTAAAACCGTTACGCCACGGACTGTCGGTCTGATGGCACAGCCACGACCCACACAGGTCCGTGGCGCCCTAAACACGTTAAACATCACCTAAACACGTACGTAGTTTCGCGCTTAAAACCGTTACGCCACGGACTGTCGGTCTGATGGCACAGCCACGACCCACACAGGTCCGTGGCGCCCTAAACACGTTAAACATCACCTAAACACGTACGTAGTTTCGCGCTTAAAACCGTTACGCCACGGACTGTCGGTCTGATGGCAAAGCCACGACCCACACAGTTCCGTGGCGCCCTAAACACGTTAAACATCACCTAAACACGTACGTAGTTTCGCGCTTAAAACCGTTACGCCACGGGCTGTCGGTCTGATGGCACAGCCACGACCCACACAGGTCCGTGGCGCCCTAAACACGTTAAACATCACCTAAACACATACGTAGTTTCGCGCTTAAAACCGTTACGCCACGGACTGTCGGTCTGATGGCACAGCCACGACCCACACAGGTCCGTGGCGCCCTAAACACGTTAAACATCACCTAAACACGTACGTAGTTTCGCGCTTAAAACCGTTACGCTACGGACTGTCGGTCTGATGGCATAGCCACGACCCACACAGGTCCGTGGCGCCCTAAACACGTTAAACATCACCTAAACACGTACTTAGTTTCGCGCTTAAAACCGTTACGCCACGGACTGTCGGTCTGATGGCACAGCCACGACCCACACAGGTCCGTGGCGCCCTAAACACGTTAAACATCACCTAAACACGTACGTAGTTTCGCGCTTAAAACCGTTACGCCACGAACTGTCGGTCTGATGGCACAGCCACGACCCACACAGGTCCGTGGCGCCCTAAATACGATAAACATCACCTAAACACGTACGTAGTTTCGCGCTTAAAACCGTTACGCCACGGACTGTCGGTCTGATGGCACAGCCACGACCCACACAGGTCCGTGGCGCCCTAAACACGTTAAACATCACCTAAACACGTACGTAGTTTCGCGCTTAAAACCGTTACGCCACGGGCTGTCGGTCTGATGGCACAGCCACGACACACACAGGTCCGTGGCGCCCTAAACACGTTAAACATCACTGAAACACGTACGTAGTTTCGCGCTTAAAACCGTTACGCCACGGACTGTCGGTCTGATGGCACAGCCACGACCCACACAGGTCCGTGGCGCCCTAAACACGTTAAACATCACCTAAACACGTACGTAGTTTCGCGCTTAAAACCGTTACGCCACGGACTGTCGGTCTGATGGCACAGCCATGACCCACACAGGTCCGTGGCGCCCTAAACACGTTAAACATCACCTAAACACGTACGTAGTTTCGCGCTTAAAACCGTTACGCCACGGACTGTCGGTCTGATGGCACAGCCACGACCCACACAGGTCCGTGGCGCCCTAAACACGTTAAACATCACCTAAACACGTACGTAGTTTCGCGCTTAAAACCGTTACGCCACGGACTGTCGGTCTGATGGCAAAGCCACGACCCACACAGGTCCGTGGCGCCCTAAACACGTTAAACATCACCTAAACACGTACGTAGTTTCGCGCTTAAAACCATTACGCCACGGGCTGTCGGTCTGATGGCACAGCCACGACCCACACAGGTCCGTGGCGCCCTAAACACGTTAAACATCACCTAAACACATACGTAGTTTCGCGCTTAAAACCGTTACGCCACGGACTGTCGGTCTGATGGCACAGCCACGACCCACACAGGTCCGTGGCGCCCTAAACACGTTAAACATCACCTAAACACGTACGTAGTTTTGCGCTTAAAACCGTTACGCCACGGACTGTCGGTCTGATGGCATAGCCACGACCCACACAGGTCCGTGGCGCCCTAAACACGTTAAACATCACCTAAACACGTACTTAGTTTCGCGCTTAAAACCGTTACGCCACGGACTGTCGGTCTGATGGCACAGCCACGACCCACACAGGTCCGTGGCGCCCTAAACACGTTAAACATCACCTAAACACGTACGTAGTTTCGCGCTTAAAACCGTTACGCCACGAACTGTCGGTCTGATGGCACAGCCACGACCCACACAGGTCCGTGGCGCCCTAAACACGTTAAACATCACCTAAACACGTACGTAGTTTCGCGCTTAAAACCGTTACGCCACGGGCTGTCGGTCTGATGGCACAGCCACGACACACACAGGTCCGTGGCGCCCTAAACACGTTAAACATCACTGAAACACGTACGTAGTTTCGCGCTTAAAACCGTTACGCCACGGACTGTCGGTCTGATGGCACAGCCACGACCCACACAGGTCCGTGGCGCCCTAAACACGTTAAACATCACCTAAACACGTACGTAGTTTCGCGCTTAAAACCGTTACGCCACGGACTGTCGGTCTGATGGCACAGCCACGACCCACACAGGTCCGTGGCGCCCTAAACACGTTAAACATCACCTAAACACGTACGTAGTTTCGCGCTTAAAACCGTTACGCCACGGACTGTCGGTCTGATGGTACAGCCACGACCCACACGGGTCCGTGGCGCCCTAAACACGTTAAACATCACCTAAACACGTACGTAGTTTCGCGCTTAAAACCGTTACGCCACGGACTGTCGGTCTGATGGCACAGCCACGACCCACACAGGTCCGTGGCGCCCTAAACACGTTAAACATCACCTAAACACGTACGTAGTTTCGCGCTTAAAACCGTTACGCCACGGACTGTCGGTCTGATGGCATAGCCACGACCCACACAGGTCCGTGGCGCCCTAAACACGTTAAACATCACCTAAACACGTACTTAGTTTCGCGCTTAAAACCGTTACGCCACGGACTGTCGGTCTGATGGCACAGCCACGACCCACACAGGTCCGTGGCGCCCTAAACACGTTAAACATCACCTAAACACGTACGTAGTTTCGCGCTTAAAACCGTTACGCCACGAACTGTCGGTCTGATGGCACAGCCACGACCCACACAGGTCCGTGGCGCCCTAAACACGATAAACATCACCTAAACACGTACGTAGTTTCGCGCTTAAAACCGTTACGCCACGGACTGTCGGTCTGATGGCACAGCCACGACCCACACAGGTCCGTGGCGCCCTAAACACGTTAAACATCACCTAAACACGTACGTAGTTTCGCGCTTAAAACCGTTACGCCACGGGCTGTCGGTCTGATGGCACAGCCTCGACACACACAGGTCCGTGGCGCCCTAAACACGTTAAACATCACTGAAACACGTACGTAGTTTCGCGCTTAAAACCGTTACGCCACGGACTGTCGGTCTGATGGCACAGCCACGACCCACACAGGTCCGTGGCGCCCTAAACACGTTAAACATCACCTAAACACGTACGTAGTTTCGCGCTTAAAACCGTTACGCCACGGACTGTCGGTCTGATGGCACAGCCACGACCCACACAGGTCCGTGGCGCCCTAAACACGTTAAACATCACCTAAACACGTACGTAGTTTCGCGCTTAAAACCGTTACGCCACGGACTGTCGGTCTGATGGTACAGCCACGACCCACACGGGTCCGTGGCGCCCTAAACACGTTAAACATCACCTAAACACGTACGTAGTTTCGCGCTTAAAACCGTTACGCCACGGACTGTCGGTCTGATGGCACAGCCACGACCCACACAGGTCCGTGGCGCCCTAAACACGTTAAACATCACCTAAACACGTACGTAGTTTCCCGCTTAAAACCGTTACGCCACGGGCTGTCGGTCTGATGGCACAGCCACGACCCACACAGGTCCGTGGCGCCCTAAACACGTTAAACATCACCCAAACACGTACGTAGTTTCGCGCTTAAAACCGTTACGCCACGGACTGTCGGTCTGATGGCACAGCCACGACCCACACAGGTCCGTGGCGCCCTAAACACGTTAAACATGACCTAAACACGTACGTAGTTTCGCGCTTAAAACCGTTACGCCACGGACTGTCGGTCTGATGGCACAGCCACGACCCACACAGGTCCGTGGCGCCCTAAACACGTTAAACATGACCTAAACACGTACGTAGTTTCGCGCTTAAAACCGTTACGCCACGGACTGTCGGTGTGATGGCACAGCCACGACCCACACAGGTCCGTGGCGCCCTAAACACGTTAAACATCACCTAAACACGTACGTAGTTTCACGCTTAAAACCGTTACGCCACGGGCTGTCGGTCTGATGGAACAGCCACGACCCACACAGGTCCGTGGCGCCCTAAACACGTTAAACATCACCTAAACACGTACGTAGTTTCGAGCTTAAAACCGTTACGCCACGGACTGTCGGTCTGATGGCACAGCCACGACCCACACAGGTCCGTGGCGCCCTAAACACGTTAAACATCACCTAATCACGTACGTAGTTTCGCGCTTAAAACCGTTACGCCACGGACTGTCGGTCTGATGGCACAGCCACGACCGTGTCTGTGGCGCCCTAAACACGTTAAACATCACCTAAACACGTACGTAGTTTCGCGCTTAAAACCGTTACGCCACGGACTGTCGGTCTGATGGCACAGCCACGACCCACACAGGTCCGTGGCGCCCTAAACACGTTAAACATCACCTAAACACGTACGTAGTTTCGCGCTTAAAACCGTTACGCCACGGACTGTCGGTCTGATGGCAAAGCCACGACCCACACAGGTCCGTGGCGCCCTAAACACGTTAAACATCACCTAAACACGTACGTAGTTTCGCGCTTAAAACCATTACGCCACGGGCTGTCGGTCTGATGGCACAGCCACGACCCACACAGGTCCGTGGCGCCCTAAACACGTTAAACATCACCTAAACACATACGTAGTTTCGCGCTTAAAACCGTTACGCCACGGACTGTCGGTCTGATGGCACAGCCACGACCCACACAGGTCCGTGGCGCCCTAAACACGTTAAACATCACCTAAACACGTACGTAGTTTTGCGCTTAAAACCGTTACGCCACGGACTGTCGGTCTGATGGCATAGCCACGACCCACACAGGTCCGTGGCGCCCTAAACACGTTAAACATCACCTAAACACGTACTTAGTTTCGCGCTTAAAACCGTTACGCCACGGACTGTCGGTCTGATGGCACAGCCACGACCCACACAGGTCCGTGGCGCCCTAAACACGTTAAACATCACCTAAACACGTACGTAGTTTCGCGCTTAAAACCGTTACGCCACGAACTGTCGGTCTGATGGCACAGCCACGACCCACACAGGTCCGTGGCGCCCTAAACACGTTAAACATCACCTAAACACGTACGTAGTTTCGCGCTTAAAACCGTTACGCCACGGGCTGTCGGTCTGATGGCACAGCCACGACACACACAGGTCCGTGGCGCCCTAAACACGTTAAACATCACTGAAACACGTACGTAGTTTCGCGCTTAAAACCGTTACGCCACGGACTGTCGGTCTGATGGCACAGCCACGACCCACACAGGTCCGTGGCGCCCTAAACACGTTAAACATCACCTAAACACGTACGTAGTTTCGCGCTTAAAACCGTTACGCCACGGACTGTCGGTCTGATGGCACAGCCACGACCCACACAGGTCCGTGGCGCCCTAAACACGTTAAACATCACCTAAACACGTACGTAGTTTCGCGCTTAAAACCGTTACGCCACGGACTGTCGGTCTGATGGTACAGCCACGACCCACACGGGTCCGTGGCGCCCTAAACACGTTAAACATCACCTAAACACGTACGTAGTTTCGCGCTTAAAACCGTTACGCCACGGACTGTCGGTCTGATGGCACAGCCACGACCCACACAGGTCCGTGGCGCCCTAAACACGTTAAACATCACCTAAACACGTACGTAGTTTCGCGCTTAAAACCGTTACGCCACGGACTGTCGGTCTGATGGCATAGCCACGACCCACACAGGTCCGTGGCGCCCTAAACACGTTAAACATCACCTAAACACGTACTTAGTTTCGCGCTTAAAACCGTTACGCCACGGACTGTCGGTCTGATGGCACAGCCACGACCCACACAGGTCCGTGGCGCCCTAAACACGTTAAACATCACCTAAACACGTACGTAGTTTCGCGCTTAAAACCGTTACGCCACGAACTGTCGGTCTGATGGCACAGCCACGACCCACACAGGTCCGTGGCGCCCTAAACACGATAAACATCACCTAAACACGTACGTAGTTTCGCGCTTAAAACCGTTACGCCACGGACTGTCGGTCTGATGGCACAGCCACGACCCACACAGGTCCGTGGCGCCCTAAACACGTTAAACATCACCTAAACACGTACGTAGTTTCGCGCTTAAAACCGTTACGCCACGGGCTGTCGGTCTGATGGCACAGCCTCGACACACACAGGTCCGTGGCGCCCTAAACACGTTAAACATCACTGAAACACGTACGTAGTTTCGCGCTTAAAACCGTTACGCCACGGACTGTCGGTCTGATGGCACAGCCACGACCCACACAGGTCCGTGGCGCCCTAAACACGTTAAACATCACCTAAACACGTACGTAGTTTCGCGCTTAAAACCGTTACGCCACGGACTGTCGGTCTGATGGCACAGCCACGACCCACACAGGTCCGTGGCGCCCTAAACACGTTAAACATCACCTAAACACGTACGTAGTTTCGCGCTTAAAACCGTTACGCCACGGACTGTCGGTCTGATGGTACAGCCACGACCCACACGGGTCCGTGGCGCCCTAAACACGTTAAACATCACCTAAACACGTACGTAGTTTCGCGCTTAAAACCGTTACGCCACGGACTGTCGGTCTGATGGCACAGCCACGACCCACACAGGTCCGTGGCGCCCTAAACACGTTAAACATCACCTAAACACGTACGTAGTTTCCCGCTTAAAACCGTTACGCCACGGGCTGTCGGTCTGATGGCACAGCCACGACCCACACAGGTCCGTGGCGCCCTAAACACGTTAAACATCACCCAAACACGTACGTAGTTTCGCGCTTAAAACCGTTACGCCACGGACTGTCGGTCTGATGGCACAGCCACGACCCACACAGGTCCGTGGCGCCCTAAACACGTTAAACATGACCTAAACACGTACGTAGTTTCGCGCTTAAAACCGTTACGCCACGGACTGTCGGTCTGATGGCACAGCCACGACCCACACAGGTCCGTGGCGCCCTAAACACGTTAAACATGACCTAAACACGTACGTAGTTTCGCGCTTAAAACCGTTACGCCACGGACTGTCGGTGTGATGGCACAGCCACGACCCACACAGGTCCGTGGCGCCCTAAACACGTTAAACATCACCTAAACACGTACGTAGTTTCACGCTTAAAACCGTTACGCCACGGGCTGTCGGTCTGATGGAACAGCCACGACCCACACAGGTCCGTGGCGCCCTAAACACGTTAAACATCACCTAAACACGTACGTAGTTTCGAGCTTAAAACCGTTACGCCACGGACTGTCGGTCTGATGGCACAGCCACGACCCACACAGGTCCGTGGCGCCCTAAACACGTTAAACATCACCTAATCACGTACGTAGTTTCGCGCTTAAAACCGTTACGCCACGGACTGTCGGTCTGATGGCACAGCCACGACCGTGTCTGTGGCGCCCTAAACACGTTAAACATCACCTAAACACGTACGTAGTTTCGCGCTTAAAACCGTTACGCCACGGACTGTCGGTCTGTTGGCACAGCCACGACCCACACAGGTCCGTGGCGCCCTAAACACGTTAAACATCACCTAAACACGTACGTAGTTTCGCGCTTAAAACCGTTACGCCACGGACTGTCGGTCTGATGGCACAGCCACGACCCACACAGGTCCGTGGCGCCCTAAACACGTTAAACATCACCTAAACACGTACGTAGTTTCGCGCTTAAAACCGTTACGCCACGGACTGTCGGTCTGATGGCACAGCCACGACCGTGTCTGTGGCGCCCTAAACACGTTAAACATCACCTAAACACGTACGTAGTTTCACGCTTAAAACCGTTACGCCACGGACTGTCGGTCTGATGGCAAAGCCATGACCCACACAGGTCCGTGGCGCCCTAAACACGTTAAACATCACCTAAACACGTACGTAGTTTCGCGCTTAAAACCGTTACGCCACGGACTGTCGGTCTGATGGCACAGCCACGACCCACACAGGTCCGTGGCGCCCTAAACACGTTAAACATCACCTAAACACGTACGTAGTTTCGCGCTTAAAACCGTTACGCCACGGGCTGGTGGTCTGATGGCACAGCCACGACCCACACAGGTCCGTGGCGCCCTAAACTCGTTAAACATCACCTAAACACGTACGTAGTTTCGCGCTTAAAACCGTTACGCCACGGACTGGCGGTCTGATGGCACAGCCACGACCCACACAGGTCCGTGGCGCCCTAAACACGTTAAACATCACCTAAACACGTACGTAGTTTCGCGCTTAAAACCGTTACGCCACGGACTGTCGGTCTGATGGCACAGCCACGACCCACACAGGTCCGTGGCGCCCTAAACACGTTAAACATCACCTAAACACGTACGTAGTTTCGCGCTTAAAACCGTTACGCCACGGACTGTCGGTCTGATGGCACAGCCACGACCCACACAGGTCCGTGGCGCCCTAAACACGTTAAACATCACCTAAACACGTACGTAGTTTCGTGCTTAATATCGCCTCCGCGCTAGGCTAACTTCTTGCACGGAAGTTTGTCCAACTCAACTTAGCTATCTATTTAAAGATTTTGTAATACTATTGTTAAATGTTATTGTGTTTGGGGGAGTCTTCAACGCGGTTAAGATCGTCACCGTGGTTCGGCCAACCCAGAATCCAAATCTAGAACTTCAACCATCGTCAGGCCCAGACCAGCATACCGAGCCCAGCAGCCACAACCAAAGCCCAGACCAGCAACCCAGTAGCCCTGTCGATAGAACGTCTGAAAGTCGTACGTACGCCCAACTTCTGACCGTGAGTCATACATCAATCGGAACTGCTTAAAATAAACGATATTGTCAAAACTATTATATAAGAAACTATAAATATTTATTATATCAATACACGACTTTTCATTTTTATTTTGTTTAACCACATATAAGCTATTGGTCACTGGTTTCGCGAGTGATTTTTATGCAGCTCTATGGTAGTCTTCTCGAGTTGTTAAATTGCGTTAAAGGAGGTAATAGATAAGCACAAAACTCTCCATCTTTTTCTCAGCTAGTGTGGATCATGGGAGAATTTCACTAATCATAACCTACAAAAAAAACTCTCGAGATTCAGGAGAACAACCTAAGAAATATGAAACGGATTTTATGCGTATTTATACCCGGAATAAAAGGTTCCGAGTTGTGGTGTGGTCTATGTCAAAAAAGAGCGTGGCCACCAGAGTTTATAAAAAATACACCGAATATCATTATGCGGATATTGCGTAACGGACTCGCGACAAGCGTGGAACAACTCTTGAACGTCAAAGAATACGACTGTCTAACAAAACACCACAAAATACTAACTCGCGTCATCGGTCGCGTCTCTCGTGGTCTGTACTCTATATGATGGCTCACAGCATGGGTGGGTTGATTTGTATATACATGCTAGAATACGTACTGAATGATAGAGAATGTGGGAACGACGGAATAAAATCAAGGCGGTTATTGGCGTCTAAAATAGAACTGTTTTGTGGCGTTGGCGTGCCACATTACGGCTGCGTTAAATCTCTACATTATCTAGTCGACCCGGACGGATATCCTTTTACCCGATACTGCCGTAGAATCGCAAGCCTTTACGAAATGATTCCTTTTAGCGATTTGATCAAACAAATTGAAGGACTGAAAGACGCATATAGTAAAAAACACCAGAGAAAGAAGCACTCGATCGGCGATGTTATTTCTAAAAAAACAACCGTGAACGAAAAGGACCGTCGTCGTCGTAGTGACATATTTATGCGTGATGGAGAAGACATAGCGATCGACCCAACGTTTTGGCGCTTGGTAGTTTCACCCGAAAGAGAAACGGGTGACGACGCGATCGAAGCTCTTACCGCCAGGTTTCCCGAACTTGCCACACATTCGGACATGCTCAGCAGCGGTTTACAGTTTCACGAGTCGTTGAATTCTGACCGCAAACCAAGCTGCTGTGTGTACGTTTTGGTGAATGCGACCGGTGTCGTTAGTCCGTCAAGAATCGATAAAGAAGGAAATCTCGAGAGACATTGTGAAGGTGGAGACGGCACGGTTTGTTCCATAGTGAGTCGAAAGAAAAACAAGAAAACGGGGAGTGACCGTGAAGAAGATAACGGGCAAATTAGGTTTTATGCGAAAAACATACATGTGAAGATGTTACGTGACATCAACTTGATTACGCCTATCAAAACCATCATGAATCGCAAAGGGGACGCGCTTGACACCATCTGGAATATGATCCAACCCGACAAATGAGTAGAGTTTGTGGCGCCTTCATATGTCATTAGTGAAGGTGTTTACCGCGTTGAAATTTATAACGGCACCGACGACCTCTGTATTATACACTTTATTAACGTAAAAAAACGAAATAACGGCACTGTTTCAGATACCGTCGATTCGAGAAATCCATTGATACTGGTCGTACGACCAGAAACACCGCACAACAAAAGGAGAGATAAATCCGTCCGTATCACGTTTAACACGCTAGGTTATAGCGAGTCATGGAATGGTCTCCGCGTAGTTTTATCCGGACGCTACAAACCAATTTCATTTGGTGCTGAAAACCTACAGTCGTGGTGAACGAAGCTAATTCCATTTACAGAGTTACAGGATGCCCACAAGGTTACTTGTACTTTCTACACATCCCAAATCTAATTCGGCGAACAACGCTTTTCTTAGGTAAAAAAATTGTACACGAAACCAAAGTGCAATGTTGTAGCGCGAGTACGTTTCGCTTTATTAGAAATTATGAATACTGTATCATAAATTCGTGAGATGAAAAATTATTTATTTTTTCTAAATATTCCCCAACGATCCAACAACGCGGTGAGATAGGCGATCAGTTCTTCAACGGATTTAATTTTAGGCGATTCCGCATACGTACAATTCACCTTTTCCATTAAACGCCTAGTCTTCATCGCGGGGTTTTCTCCGTAGACAAAGATTATTATCAGTGGTTTGCCAGTGTGACACTCCAATTCCCGTCTTAATGTATCGATCCGTAACGCAGTCGTCTCTTGTTCAATTAGTGCATTCGTTCGGTCGGTTGGGTATGGGGATTCCGAGAAGTTTGCTATCAACACTTCCATTTCTTCGATGAAATGTTTTTTTGAATAAACGTTTTCTGAATGTACAATGGCGGCGACTCGTTTGGTAACCTCGAACACGGCATCCGATACACGTTTGCCGCGTGAATATTTCTCTCTCTTCCTATGTGTTTCGTCTTCCTTTTCATTAGAAAATTCTGTACGAAGCGGCAATCGTATCTTGTACAAACGACCGTTTGCAGGCTCTTTGAAACACGAATACACCGCATCAGAGGTTTCCAACATCTGTAGATTCATCACTTGTCCGGCCCGTCGTCAAAAAAACGATTGCCGCGGTGAAAACAGATAGCAAGAGCCACGTCCGATGATTGAAGACTGTTATCGATGTGACGAGAACGAACAGTATTACCACGCACCACGAAAAGTCGGTCGAATTGGGTGAATCGACGCCCGAATCATCGGACAACTCGTCTACCGAGTTGTATAATACGGGAGTTGTATCAAAGGTAGCTGTCGAGTCGGCGATATAGCATAAACCGTCGTCGACATCGCGTATCAGGCCGGTGTGTTTGTACCAATAAATCGTACTCCCCTCGCTGTTGACGCGGCGCGATCGGGCGTAGATTGTACCTAATAGCATGTCGTAGGTCGAGTCTTTTGCGTTATCGAGAAATCTGGTATTAACTATCCATTCAGATGGCTCCAACAACAAACGTTGGAGTCCGATGAGACGTTGAGTCATGACGAGTTCGGTTTTGGCCAGCGCGCGTAACAGACGATCGGACATGTAGCGTTCGTATTTACCGTACGGGTCATATACTAACGCGGAGAACAAATCTAGGGCCGCGCCCAATAGTGAAATCACCGAAAGGACGTTAGCGCCTCGCGACAACGCGCGAAATGGTAGTTTCAGCAAAGAAGACGCCGATATCACTAGACGCGACTCTATGCCCGTTCGCAGTGCGGTTTGTGTCATCGCCACCCCGAGGCTTTTTGTACTCGCCGATCCGCCAATCCGCCGGACGATCGATTTCAGTACACGTTTCAACACGTTCGTATTACGTTCGGAGTCGTCGTCTAACTGTTTCAGCAAGTCGGCCATGGTGTCAACGGCCGTTCCGGCTATTATCTGATCCACCATGGTTTCAAATGACGTTCCGCTGACCGAGTCTTTCAGACCATCCAAAGTGCGAACGGTTTCTTTGTAATCTTCGACGCTACATTTGAGACTGAACAGAAACTCCGACTCATCCTGTACTACTATCGGCGTCTCGTCCGATTGATCTTTTACGGAAGAGACTCCCTTCTCTTCGACCGTATGCAAATCGTCGGGTGACATTTTATCGTTTCCCAAGGCCGGGTTGTCTTCCGTTTTCCGTTTCGCTCGATTTCCGTTTGAAAGTACGTTTGCGGATGGACCGAGCAGGGGCGCGATACCACGTGGTTTCTCCACTAAACGACCGCCGTACCCGTCATTTCGACCGTCATCCAAAAACGAATATTCGTCCGTCCACAGGAGCCCGCTGTTTTTTTCGTCGTCCAAACCCAGATCGGCCAATTTCAGCGGAAAAGGTAATAACTTTTTCGTGAGGTCCACGTTGTCCAACCAAGCGTTTTCGCTGGCTACATAATCCAACGTCGTGCAACCTTTTAGCAGCGGCGAGGGCGTTTTGACCGTTTTTATCCCCCTAGCCGCCGAGCCGGTCTCCCGGATGAATTCCAGAAAAGCGCCTCGTCCGAAATTGTACGTTCTGGTCAAAGTGTTGCCCATCCACGTGCTGAGTGCGGTAAACGATCCTTCGTCCTCATCTACTCTACAGCTGCCATAAATAAGGTTTCCGTCGTTTTCGTCCTTTTCTTCCACGTAATTCAAACCGTATTGGTCGCAATAGTTTTTTCCGATCCGCGCAATCACCACGGGCGTTCCCGTCGGTTCGAGATATTCGGATTTCACTTCGAACGCCGATTTCTCCACCGGGAACCTTTGTTCGTCGGGTACCCGTCTGTGGGGGTCTAGATAAAATGCCAGAAGTTCGGGATTGACGACGTAACACGCGCACTTTGCTTTAGCGTACAATGACGTCATGCCGACGTACGTATCTCTGGGTTGATCTGGGTCGTAGCATATCGGTTGGCATGCGTCGGTGCGTTGACCGTGACCGGTAGTAAACGCGAAAGGTTCTTCGCGGTGGGGTCCTCCGGCTCCATCGAACCCCTCGCAAATACCATTTCCGGGATAATAAGGATTACAACTGATCGCGTTGCACCCAGTCTCGTCAAAACGCCATTCAGAGACGACGGCCATGTCAGAGACTTCGCGAACCGCTGTTTTCCATTCATCGTGTTTCACGTTTTCGATTTGTTCATAAACCTCCCGCGACCTCGGGTCCAATTCGACCGGATCGCGGTACGCGTACTCGTCTGTACAGCGCCAAACGCGTGTGACTGTGTGCGAACCGATATGCGGCGCACTTTCCAATAATTGGTTTCGTCTAAAGATTTTCTTTTGATTTTGGACGAAAAGAGATAGGTGTCTATTGTCCGTACTAGTCAAACAAGCCATTGTCGACGCTTACCAGTAAGCGTCGACGATTGAACGTACACGGTTTATGCTTCAACAAGCGTCGACGATTGAACGTACACGGTTTATCCTTTAACAAGCGGCGAGGGATAACATTTGGTTTTCTTATCTCATGACATGGCAGCCACAAGCCAGAGTCACACTCTCGAAAAGAGCAATCCATCGAGACTTAGACAATCGACTGTGAAAACAGAGTTCGTCCCGAGCGGACCACGTAGAATTGACGATTATTTGGTGCGAGTGGAGAAAAGACCAATAAATAAAAGTCAGTGCTGCGAGACGAAGAAAGTGGGACCCGGTGGTGATAACGAGGGTGGCCGCTGTCGGTGGAAAAGGCAAAGATTGATTGAGGAGTTCCTTGTTGCTAAATCGGACGAGCAAAGATTGGAATCTATGGCGGTCTCGAGCTCGAAAGAATTCTACCGGTACATGGTGGAGAGATATGGGGCGTTGTGTTTGGACCGCTTGCCGTTCACCTGGTTTAAGCTGATTTTCGACAACGAGTCCGGTTTGGACGGTGGCGACGAAAGGCAAAAGAGCGAATTGACCGCGCGGACTTTGCACGAAATGTTGAGTCGCGAGACGCGTGTCATATGCCCCCAACCGGTAAAAAACATTTGGAAATGGGCCAAATTATTACCTAATCCGGAAACAGTGCGAGTCGTTGTGATAGGACGCGGTCCGTATCACGAAATTATCACGAAAGTCGAACTACCCGACCCCGACCAGCCGGACCTCGTGTGCGACCAGTTTGACGACATAAAAGCAACCAAAGTGGACGTAACATTGAAATACGCCCCGAACGACAGAAAAAAAGAGGTAGTCACTATGGCTGACGGCTTGGCGTTCAGCGTCAATCCCCAGTACGCGCGAGCGGGTAAACCACTGCCGTCGGTTTTGATCAACTTGATGAAAGCCGCCGATAACTCCTTTGAAACACGCTTGTATGACAAAACCAAGTTTCGGGGCGATTTGACGCAGTGGGCAAAAGACGGCGTCCTGCTGTTAAATTCTGTGTTGACGACCGTTGAAAATATACCCGACGCTCACGCGGACATAGGATGGCAGCGGGTCACCGATCTCATTATCGAGCGCTTGGGTAATCCAAAAGCGAGTACCCGCATATTCATGTTGTGGGGAACGGATGCGATAAAAAAACGCATTCTGATCAACGATTCCGCACACGTGGTCATGACAGATCGTTACCCGTGTGTTAATAATTGGTTGAAAAAGGACATTTTCAAAGAGACGAATCTGATACTTAGAACACTGAATTATCCGGCTATCCGTTGGTCCTGCCGCTGTCCGCTACTTTGTAACGACAACACCAGAAAGAAACGCACAGAGAAATCCGTAGCTTCCCTGTCACGAATCAATCAGAAAGAATCGCACTGAGAAATATATTTCTTGTATTGCTCAAACAAAATTTAACTCATGGGATACAAATAAAACAACCGATTGTGAACTTTATTATTTATTTTCTTAACCCAAACGTCCCGATATATCTAACACGTGAGATACGCTAATTTTGACCTTACCGTGCAGGTCCAGTAGCTCACGATGTCCACCGCGGAAGAGGAGAGCTTGGGAGTCAGATGGGAACCGCGGTGTATTGGGTCGGCATAAAGATAGGTTTAAATCCGTGTGTTTATTATGATTTTTTATAGAGATTCTTCCAAATATATAAGGAACTCTTCATATGACAGGTACTTTTCAATTTCTTCTATTGAATGGGAAGCGTCAATGTTGCAACAGAAACAACGTTCTACTACGTTGCTATCAGGAAATTTATAAACGTTTTTGACTAATTGCGAGTAGCCCATAAACTTGTCACAGCGATGACTTATATGGTTACATAGATAGCACTGATAGACTTCGGTGCCTTTATACTTTTCGTATATTGCCTGGTCCCTTTCATCCATTTCTTCATCCGGACGACTGACCCGTGCCACACAAACCTTCTTCTTCACGACACCTTCAATGTAGTTCTGAAGCGAAGCTGGAAGATTCTTGATTTCCAGTTCAATGCTCCTACGATGTTTCGTTACACTTAACGCTGCTAGTTGTTTTAATGATGCGACACGACGTGTCACGTCCATTTTCCTTATTTTCAATTTAGCTGTTGCCTCTTCAAAACTCCAGACTGAACTGATAGCGGAAGAGGTCGGGCAGGTTACGTGACTTTCTTGGAACCGTCGAGAAACAGCCAACTCTTATATGTGTGAGACGAGATCAAAGTGACCGATTCAGACACGGCGTAGCTGTCGATACGGAGTGGATTATCTGCCCGCTGTGTCATATAAGAGTGACGAAGCTGTGACGAAGCAACTCGTAGGGACTTTTTATTTTTCCCTTTGAAGGATACCAGAGATTTCAAATTCTTTCTCGAAGAATTTTATTTTCTGCCGTCCGGTCCGTAAAACACATACATTTTTCGCCGCTCTTAATGTCGAGTCGAGGAGTGACCATATTGCCGATTTTGATCAGTCCACCGAACTCAGTTACCGCAAATACGACGTCGAAGAAGAGAGGTGTAAATACGTGCGTTTTTTGTTTTTCATTCTGACGGAGGCCGGATATTTCAAAACTTTTCTGGACCGTAAAACACATACGTTTTTGCCGCTCTCCACTTCGTGACCATATTGCCGATTTTGATCAGTCCACCGAACTCAGTTACCGCAAATACGACGTCGAAGAAGAGAGGTGTAAATACGTGCTTTTTTTATTTTTCATTCTGACGGAGGCCGGATATTTCAAAACTTTTCTGGACCGTAAAACACATACGTTTTTGCCGCTTTCCACTTCGTGACCATATTGCCGTTTTGAGTCAGTGCCGCCCGCGTTGCGGGTCATCTCAGAACTCGGTTAACGCGAATACGAAGCCGAAGCGGCCGTATCGTCATGGCTAGGATCGGCGCGAAAAGAGGTGTAAATTGGCACGTTTTTATTTTTCATTTTGACGGAAATTCGGTCGGAGATTTCAAAACTTTTCTCGATTAAAAATGTGTTTAAAAAATTAAAAAAACCACCCCAGTAAGCGACGCGCCGGCCCCTCCCCGCTGCTCCTTTCTTGAAGGAGTCATTATTATGGGCAAGGAGCTAAAGAGTCGCGCGCGAACGGTACCTCGTATATATGCATTTTTGGTGGCGCGTCGAGATATAATTTTCGACGAACAAAAAAATCCGGCTCTCTGATTGGCCGAAATTTTTGGCGGGGAAAATACTCGAATCCTATTGGTCGGCAGCCGGGGGTTGTTGAGAGTATGGGGTCGACCGAACCAAAAAATGGTGGGAGAAATGCTCAGTCTTACGGCGGCCGTCGGAGAAGATGGTCGCAAAGGGGACTTTGAATTTTTCACACTCTCGCGCGGGTAACCGATCCTCACGCGGTTAACTAGAAATTTAAAGCGGTTACCCGCGCGTTCTGATCAATATCTCGCGCGCCCTTTATGTGAGCTAGGGACCTGTACGGAGAACGAAAGGGGATAAGTTCGTGTTTTCCAAAATGACCACCTGTCGAGTGTATTATGAGACTGGCGAGTTGCAGAGCAAGAAAAAAGGAAGCGGCAGTTACAAAATGGTAGTAAGCAAATTCACATATAACACACGTCCGAGGGGATCCGGACTCTTGTTAAAAATTGTACATTTATAATAATTATTGTGCACACAAATATTTTAAGATGTCAAATTTTGCCATGTCGCAACTTGATATCTTCGGTTTCCCGATGTATCGAAGGGGGTTTTTTAAAAAAATACTACAAACACCCTAAGAATAACAAAAAAACTTTATTGATTACAAATAACGATCGTTAGTGTACAAATGTTTATCTATTACAATCCAAAATTTTAACTACGTTATTTCTAATCCTCTACAATCATTACGGGTGTCGGCTCGATGATCATTGTGAATGGGATCCAACGATTAAACTGCGTTTTGGTATCGTGCCTCCATCCGGTAGGGATGTAGCTGCAACTTCGACATGGTGTGTTCCAGCGCAGTTGGCCGGGAAGTATGGTGAAACTCCTCGACTTCCACATCATTCCCTCTTCACCGCTCTCAAAAAAGAAGTCTGTAGTTGCGCAGCAAGCTCTGCACGTGGTTTTCAGTAGGATGTTCTTTGGTGGGTTTTCGGAACACCTGGCGCAGAGTTCTGTTGCTCCAAACTTTTCACTTGTGCTCTATGTTTCTTGATTTCTTCATTGAGGCTAAGACGAGATTTTTCAGCATCTCGCAACTCTGCCTTCAAACTTTCAGATTCTGTAAATAAATTTTTCTTGATAGTAAGCATTAGCCTGAGTTTAAAAAATAAAGCTTAGCCAAAGGTTTTCTAGGTATTAAACTACACAACAAGATTATAATGGTTTCAAATCATTCTGCTAACATTCAGTTAGAGGCAAACAAATACCCCAATGAGGATAGAACTTTTCTGTAGCGTTGCAAAAGTTAATACTGGTGGCAGACAACTCGGAACATTTGAAGGGTATTTGCCACATCCCGTTTGGTGATATATATTTTATTTATGAAGTTTCCCCTTTTTTTAACAGAGATACTTGAATACATTGTATATATCTTCAATAGATATAGGCTATACAGAATTTACAATAAAACAAAACAATGCAAGAAATGTTACTCAGTGAGTATGTCAAATAAGTAAAACGTCTTCTTTGAAATATTGAAAACTAAAGCTCACAATTTAAATCAAAAATTTAATCCCTTCATTAGTAAAATTTATTTGAAATTGTCTTAGTAGGCTACAGAGGTTTGATATTAAATGATGTAATGAAATTCATTAAATTCATTAATAATGATATTTTTTAAATTTTCAAACAAGTAAATAGCCATTTCTTATAAAAAATTTTCACAGGGCTAGGAGAAGTAATTACCTTTCTCTGCAGCCCTGGTACGGTGTAGTAGCAACGACAGCTCGTTGTTCAAAACTCTGACTTCATTCTTTAACATCTGTTTTTCTCCATCCATTCCACCAGCTTCCTCATCTTTTGCTGGTGAATTATCTGTTTTGGTCCTATTTGTCTAAAAAAAGTACAATACCGTAATGATTCTTCAATAATGATCTAGGTCTGTGTTATAAAGATTATGACATGCATAACCCAAGCTCACGAGTAAAATAAATATTTTCAAGATACTTTGGTAATGTTATATCATTCTGAATTAACCCTCCCAGTCGCATGAAGACTTTGAACGTTTTGGCTGGAGTGGCAGGGTTATTTTGGTGATTTTGCATACTATTTTTTAGAAATTTGTAATAAATCCAATTTTCAAGTAAACATATCAATATGCATATTCATTTTGTTCACGAAAAACTGGAGAATCCAAAAATAATGTTAAAATAAATGAAATTCAGAAAGGTCATTTTTCAAAAAAAATTAAAATGTTGAAAAACATTTGAAAAAATTATAAATTTTGAAAGTAAAACCTTACTGTAAGCAAACTAATTTTTTTAGGTAAAAATGATAAATGTACCAAATGTTGCTCATCTAATTCCCTACGTAGAAATGTATATATGTCATAGAAACAAAAATCTGTATATGAATTATATAGAATAATTAGGAAAAAGTGCAAAATGGCTATTTGTACGCGATCAGTTTGATATTCAAAAATATTACCCCTATCAATATATAAATACTTCAAAACCTTATTTTATTTGAAGGTTATAAAATTATACATACAGTGATATAAGAATGAATAGTCAAAAAAAATTTCAAAAATTAATTAGATGTGAAATTTGAATATTTATTTTTGAAAAAAAAAAATTTGTTATTCAAAGTGAGATAATTGTTTTATAACATCTAATCATCCCAAATAAGGTATGTAATATGATTCACTAGTTGTGCCCCTACAAGAAAATATATAGTTATATATAATAATACACACAAATAAAATTTATATCGCGTACTTCATGAGAATGGAACATTATGTTTTTCAGACGAAAAATCAAGTCAGATCGCTTGGTGTCAAAGTTTGCAAGGGTTTTTTGAACGAATCACAGCAAAGTAATAATTACTTGAAACCTACTGAACCCCATATTCTTTTTACTCGTCAAAGAAAGAAGTTCAGAAATGGTAAAATATATAATTTTCGGTCAGTTTATTTTCAAAATAATAGCCAATAAATAAAAAAATTTGCATTTCTTCGATGTGTTGATCCATCTGAAAATGAGAACTCACGTTGCACAATTTATCACTTTTAGTAATATTTATGCATAAATAATGCGATAAATATTACTATTCACACACACACTACACTGCACTACACATATTTCCAAATATAAACCGTAAATGTACACCGATTACACAGATAAACTCGGATAATAACCACCCTTACAATGAGTAGCAGTACGCCACGTGCCGGGTACAAACGAAACAGATCGACCAACTTCCGTCGTCTTACGAAATTAGTCAACAGGCGGGACAGGCTTGTAACCTTAGGAAAAATATTCAGTGCTCTTTCCTCTTGAAATTGATATAAGAACAAACATATAATATAAATGTAAACTTCATATAACATGTGTTTTGCCAAACCTCGCATTGCGAGGTTCTGCCACAGCTTGAACACGTAAAATATTACTATTTTATAATTTTGCCACAAGACTGTCCGATTATATCTCGATGTAAAACTGTGCATCACCGTAAAGGGAATTTATCCCTATTTGCAGTGGTACCACCCGTTTCTGGTTACAACCAAAATTTACCCCTCTATGATTTCTTGAAACTTACTCTTTTCAGCCATTTCAGAACACATACAAGGCGTAGGCGACTTCGCGCAAAATTTTTATTCAAATATAACTTTCAGTTACATCGATCTACTGCTGCTATAAGGTTCATTCATGTAATAAAATGAAAGTTTAGAATGTTATCTTTCGATTGGTGTAAAGATTATCTGATCCCAAGCACGTTTTCAATGTTATTTCTGCGTTTGAAAAAAAACTGTCTTAAATCCTCGCGTTGCGAGGGTCGCCACTTGAGATACACGTTTGAAAACCTCGCACTGCGAGGCTTGCCACTGGGAGGGTTAAAGATATGAATGAATGGGGTCCGGACATAAAGCATTATCATTGTCTTGGGTCTTGTATAAAGCTTTCCGGATGACAAGTAAATTGCCTATAAAGATGTCATTACAACTGAGAACTAGATCTGATTTCTTCTTATCTATGTACTATCCAGCCAAACCATCCCAAGAACTATTGAGAAACCCATAAGTCTGGAACTCATGACTCCTATACTTGTGGATGAAAGGACTTGAGAAAAACAGAGGGAAAATATTAATTTGTTATACAAGTTTTCCTAAAACTATAAAATAAATTAGTGGAATTGATCAGCTTTGAGATTTTATTTTAAACAACTTTTTTAGCGAATTTCCCGTAGTCGGCATGGTAAGACCTAGGCCCGGGACCATGATAACTTTTCGTTTTGAGGTCCCCAGACCCCAAAAACACCATTCGTTCGATACTGTATATATATATATATATATATATATCTATATATATATATATGTGTCCGTGAGCACGATAACTCTCGTAAAAATTATCCGATTTTGATGAAATTTGGTATACACGTGTAAAGCAACATTTATGACTTTAAGTTCGAAAACCAGCCAAATCGCTCTATCCGAAGGGGTATTTTGGGGGGGTTTTGTACCCCAAAAATGGGTTTTTTGAATTTTTTATATATAATTTTGGAAATAGTCAAATTTTAGTTTTTACCATTGGATTCAGCTTAAAAAAATACACAATTTGGTATTTTGATCATTTCTCTACGTCAGTTGGTTACCGAGATATTGAAAGTGCTAAACACAGTACGTTGTCTAATGTTATTCTTATGGAGGAAAAGAAAAATTTTATATCTCGCTTATTTATGAACGTATACTGACGAAACTTGGTATACGGCTTCATCTGGTTGTGGACCATTGATATTTGCTCAAAAAAACTTTTTTTACCAAAGGCTCCCTTAGCAGCAAACCTGCGTACTCAGCCCCATGTTATTCTTATGGAGAATAAGTAAAGTGTTATCTCCCTTAATTATGAAAATAAATTAATGAAATTTGGTATGTGGCTTTACCTAAATGAGTTATATTGATATTTGTATAAAACCCCATTTTTTGTGTTCCTTCCTTCAGCAAACCTGCATACTCAGCCGCCATGTTATTCTTATGGAGAATAATTAAAATGTCATAAATCGTTTATTTATGAATGTATAATGATAATACCCCCGTCGCAGCAAACCTGCATACTCAGCGAATTTCCAATGGAGATATAAATGTCTTAATACTACATAAAGCCACTTACCAAGTTTCATAAAAATATATTCACAAACAAGCGATATATACAATTTTAATTATTCTCCATAAGAATAACATAGGGGCTGAGTACGCAGGTTTGCTGCAACAAGGAACACAAAAAATTGGTTTTTACGCTAATATCAATATAACTCAACTAGGTGAACTCGTATACCAGTTTTTATTAATTTATGGTCATAATTAAGGGAGACAGAGCATTTAATTATTATCCATAAGAATAACATGGGGCCTGAGTACGCAGGTTTGCTGCTGCGGGAGAATTATGCAAAAACAATTTTTTGGAGCAAATATCAATAGACCTCAACGAGATGAAGCTGTATACCAAGTTTCGTCAGTATACGTTCATAAATAAGCGAGATAAAAAAATGTTCTTTTCCTCCATAAGAATAACATTAGACAACGTACTGTGTTTAGCACTTTCAATATCTCGGTAACCAATTGACGTAGAGGCATGATCGAAATACCAAATTGTGTGTTTTTTTAAGCTGAATCGAATGGTAAAAACTAAAATTTGACTTTTTCAAAAATTATGTGTAAAAAATTCAAAAAACCCATTTTTGGGGTACAAAACCCCCCCAAAATACCCCTTCGGATAAGTCGATCTGTCTGGTTTTCGAACTTAAAGTCATAAATGCTGCTTTACATGTTTATACCAAATTTCGTCAAAATCGGATAATTTTTACGAGAGTTATCGTGCTCACGGACACATATATATATATATATATATATATAGATATATATATATATATATATATATACAGTATCAAACGAATGGTGTTTTTGGGGTCTGGGGACCTCAAAACGAAAAGTTATCATGGTCCCGAGCCTAAGTCTTACCATGCCGACTACGGTAATAGCTTCTTCCCTATAGGGGAAATTCGCTAAAACTTGGTATGTGGCTTTATGTGATGTTAAGATACATATACATGCATTGGAAATTCGCTGAGTACGCAGGTTTGCTGCTACGGGGGTATTATTAGCATATTACGTGTTGTTATTACTTACGGGATGTAATAAAAGACGTCTTACAACACTTAAGATATATTTACACTTATACTGATTCACATACAGACGGTAAACATATATAAAAGATGGTACTAGGCTATCGATTTCAACCAGTCACACCAGTCATCATCAGGCCAATGAGAGAACTGACAGAATCAAAATGGCGTCCTTGCTTATATCCTATTGGCTACCGGAAGTTCCGGATACAGGTTTCTAAATGTGCCACCAGAGTCGAAGTTAACTTGTTCGTTAATCAATTTATCTCTATTTTTACATTTTTCTTTAAATACAAACAATTCTTCCCATGCATTCATTTCATTTCCTTTTTTACCAAAAAATTTATTTTACCAAAAAACTCATATGATCAAGTGGAGTTGCTAGGCCCAGCTAGTTTTTATTATTTAATTATACCCTAGAGAAATAAAGTGAAAATAAATCAAATTACAAACATGATTTGTCATAGTTGTTAAGTTTTAGTATGCTTTGTCTTGTAAATATTCTGGCTGTTGGGCAACAAAAAGCCCACCATTAATTAAATGTGAAGAAGTCAGTTTTTCATATTATGTCTGCTTGCCCTATCGAACTTACAAACACACATGGAATTTCTATTAAATAAGACATGCACTTCAAGAAATTCTCTCTCCAAAAGTGTGACACATTCACTTCTAAGTATATTCTCACAGTTATTTTCAGGTAATTTTGCAGTTAAATTTAGATTCCACAAAAATGTATTTTTGTTGAATGGACAATCAAAATTCACGACTTTTGTCTCAATTTACATATTTTTTTAGAAAGGCCCACCTAAGAATCTGATTGGCTGTTATGATGAATTTTAAATTATCATACATCTGCTTAACTGGACGATATAACTGTTTTACTTTAATAGACTAACCTAGAAGTTGGCGCTAAAAGCATTAAACATTTTCTATATTAACGTTTTCCCAGTATACAAGAATGACCATGGATCTACATACCGTTCACAACTTTTCTTTTCATTTAAACAATGTTGTAAATGTTGACCTGAAGGTGGTTTAAGAATTAGCCTACCTCAGATGCTGTGGAAGAGTTATCGTTAAGAAAATCGATGAGTTTTTCCTCCTCATGAGCCTGATTGACCATGACTGGTGAAGACTTGACTTGTGGTAGGGAGGGCTTTTTGGCTGGGGTTAGTAGCGGGGTTAGCCGGGACCTTTGGCCAGAGAGAAAACTGGAATAAAATACAAACTATTAAGATTAAATTAATTACTGTTTACCTATCAGTTACTTTTCTTATTAATTTAGAATTTTAATGTATTACATCTGTACAAAAATAACTGTTCAATAGGCCTAAATAAAGAAAGCTTTAATGATCGGTAGAATAATTTATTTATTTTCCTGTTTCACAAAAAGCATGTACCATTTGCGATCGCTCAACATTTTTGTATAGTTCCAACACGCGGACTTCTGAAAATTTTCAAAAAATATAGGTGGTCAGTTGCCGCCAATGATGGATGGCATTGTCAGTGGCGTAACTAATTTTTTTAGGCCCCCACCCATTTATCATAATCGTACAGTCTCACCCAATCCCTATCCATTATTCTTGATTCTGGGATAAGGTTGCATGACCCAGACGTTTCCTAACCTCTAAAAACACAACTTCAGTTCCAGACTCCAACATTGTATAATTTTAGGGATTTAACCCATTGGCTCACAACTCCAAGTATACTCGTGGCCGCTGAAAGTAGCCCGGACGTGCAACCCCGAGTATACTCGGGATAGCACTTTTTATTTTTATTTTTTATTTATTTGTTGTTTTAATTTGTTTTCATTTTTTGTTTGTATGTATTTTTTATGCATATGCCCATACTTGGGGAAACTTAGTCAAATTTCGGAAAAAATATGATTTTGGAAAATATGTTTTATCTACTGTCAGGGAAAAAAAGATGAGCCCTCAAGTTTGAACCCATATATCTCTGGAATGGTAACCGATTTTAATGAAATAAATGTTTAACTGAAGCTTTACTAAATATATTTTGTGTGATAATAATAAAAAAATTTTCTGTCAAGCCGAAAAATTGTTATACAATAAAAACCAGGAAATGTACCGGGTTTTCTGAAGGTCCGCACTAAAAGTTAAGTTTAAACATTTATTGTACAAAAACCGCTTGAGCAATCGTTCTACAATTTTTGTGGAGTAATATCTGGTTTATTGTAAATATATTCCTAAGGTTTCGTAATTTTATCATTAACATTTTTAATCCTGTTGTTAATTTTGTAAACGTTTACTAAAACCGCTATTTACATGCCAACAATTTCGTTAAAAACACCAGTGTGCTTGTTATTACATAAGTACGAATAATAACACAACATTGGTATGATCTGATAAGATCTGTATGTACGAGTTTTTATTTGTTAGCATTTTTTTCTCCCGTGCCCCGCAAGGGATCGATACGACAATTCCCTACCAAGCGGAAGCGCGCCGCGCGCCGGCCACAGTTCGTTGGCCTTTCTTCTTTGGGTTTTACTGGAATGTTCGGAGGCTACGGGTTGGCGGTGACTCATAGAGTTCATATTAGTCACGTCAATAGGTGTCTAGAAATATGCGTAATCTTGGGACAACATAGTCGGCCATCAGTGCATCAGTTCACTTCGTTTGGATTTTTTAGCAGTGAACATCTACTCAAAAATGCTTCTGCAACGAGTTTTTTCAGAAGGTGAAATACAGCATTGCAAAAATCAACAGAAGAATTGCTGTCGAAAAGGGTGGTAGCATAACGGTGACAAGGGATTTGTGTAGTGAAATATTACAAACTGTTACACCGGAGCTATAGAAAAAGTGTGTAAAACACGCTCAGAATATTGAAGATCAATATTGGGAAAAAGACTATTTCTCTGACGAAGTTCCACTTGTCCAACCGGTTGTTGTTAATCTACAAGAAGATTCGGACTCGAGCTCGGAATATGAATTTGAAGTGAACATGGAGGGAGACCTTTCTGAGATGGAAGACGACTAGTAGAAAAAAATATAGCGTATCATAGAAAAACAAAATAATAAAATGTAAAAAAATATAAAATAGCAAAACCCCCAAAAATATATAAAACAGTAAAACCCCCAAAAATATAAAATATCAAAACAAAAAAAAATCATTAACAAAAACCATTTTTAAAGCTGCCGTTGGAGGTCCAAAGACCTCATGAAAAAACCTGATGGGAATTGGTCATATTGAACGGGTAATATATAAAAGTACGCAATGAAAATAAACCTAAGCACAGTAACGCTTGTGGCGAACTCACTTTTAGGAACTTCCAACCTAGAACTGTTCGTCCAACCGAAACAAGTTTATCCGTGGATCTGTCGGAATTAATCACCCGTGAAAATTACATCCCTGGAGAGCCAGCTTTGATAACCGTAATATAATCCAAAAGGCTTCATTTAGTCGACCAAAATATTGACTCCTACCCAGCTCCCTCGATTTAATATTAATTTCATATCTACTAAAGGGACCTTACATTTCAAAGTTGATCGGATCGAATAAATTAATCTGGATTAACTGATATTTCAGAATTTGGAATTGAAGGGCCTAATCGGTCATATTAAACATAATCACATACCTTTCCGACACCCCATCCCTGGCCCGCGGGTTACCTCCTAGCCGCTCATGGTTAAAACGCCACCGTCCTTGCTGAGTCACCACAGTAGAAAGGGCCGGGGCTTACCTCCCCTCTTCCTTTCTCCACTCCCCTCTCTCCCGCGCTTGCGTCGGTGTCTCTGGGTGTTGTGGTATTAGTGCGCTGGGGTTGCTTACCTTGCATTTGCAAGCGTATTTGCGGGCATCGCAATCTCCCCCCCTCCCCCCGGCAGCTGGAGGAGAAGGAGAAGATGGCTGTGCTTGGATGTGGTGCTTTATCTGTAAATGACTACTGTTAAATAATGTGAGCTATATATACTTTTTTGTTTAAATAAATTTATATATATATATATATATATTTATGTATAGGAGTCAATATATGGAACCTGTATACAAACTACTTATTAAATAACCATAATAAACAATAAATAAATTTATAACAACAATATATGAATTATTTGTAAATAAATAAACAAAATAACAATATCTGAAGATCAAGCATATGAGCAAGGTGGTATGTATGTAGTGTTTTCTTTGTGTGTAAGTGTTGCGGCTTATTTCCTTCCCGGGTGAAGGAAATACTCATCCCTACTCCAATTCGTTAGGGTTGAATTTGCAACCAGAAAATACAAAAAACATACAAAAAGTGTCTGGGGGCAAACTCATTAGATTATACATTCGCGCGTCGATAAAAAAAAATATATATATTAACCCAATGATCGGAGGAGGCTGGTTGGCCGTGTGGGTGTGTGCTTTCCCTCGTCCCTGACTCTTCCATGAAGGCGATGCCTACGCGAAACATAACCTGAGTCACAAGGGGTGTCAGGGGCAAGGGGAGCATGTGTGAGTGTAAATTGTGTTGTGTTGTCCTAACCTAACTACTTAACCTAATATCACTTGCTCCATTTGGGATACACGGGGTTTTCTCTTTTTTTTTTAATATCTTGGCAAAAAATATTTCTTTAGTTGCGTTACGTGTGCTCTTGCTACATATTTACCACTAGAGGGGTCTACTAGTCGCACAGTTACTGGCGATGTGAAAGCCTCAATTACTAATGGTTTGGACCAAAGCGGAAGAAGCTTTGCATTGACATGGTCTACCGCCTTGGACTGGTGATGCAATTTGTACATCACCCAATCCCCTATTTTATATGGTTGGTTCAATCGGTTTGCATTGTATTTTTTTTGTCTACTTTTGAAGGTTGGTGATTGCTTCTGCCCACTTGTTCCTATTACTATCGGAATTTTGAGTGGGCAAAAGTTGATCGAGATTCCAGGATAGCTCTAAAGGATGTTTAATGGTAAAATTCAAAAATAGCTCTGCTGGTGAAAAACCTGTGCTTTCATGTTTTGCTGAGTTAAAGGCTATTTGAAAAAAATGTATGTTCTGATCCCATTCTGTTTGGTCTTGGGAGTGGACAATTCGCAGGGCAGTTTTGATATTCTTATTTGCTCTTTCTGCGTGACTCGGATTAGGGTAATACGGTGTAGTGGTAATTTGCTGAATCCCAAATTCCAAACACATGTCTGAAAACTCTTTTGAGCGAAAGTAAGTAGCATTATCGGTAACAAGAAACTTGGGAAATCCAAAGTAAGAAAATAACCCTCTTTTCAATAAATTTATTGTTGTTTTGGCTGTTGTGTTTCTTGCTGTTAAAAAAACTGTAAATTTAGAAAATGCATCAATGATTGTTAAAATATACTTGTTTCCTAATTTTGATCTTGGAAGTGGGCCAATGTAGTCTATGAACACTTTCTCAAACGGGGAGGTTACTATTTCTGAAGCTAACTGACCTACATTAGTGTTGGGTGCTTGTTTTGATCTCTGGCAAATGTTACAGGATCTAACCATGTCTGATATTATTTCTCTTAACCGGTCACTCCAAAAATGTGGCTCAATTCTCGCCCAAGTTTTACTAATGCCTAAATGGGCAGTTGTAGGTGCCTGGTGGTAGTATTGGAAAAGCATAGGAATTAACTTGTCTGGGATTACTATTCTTGGCTTGGACTGTTTTGGTGTTTGATGAACTAATATGCCCTGATGCAAAGAGTAGTTTGGTGGAGGGTTTGGTTTAGCGATTTTTTTTACTAGGTTGGATATATGGGGATCTTCCTTTTGATGCGTTTTAATGTCTTTGAAAACTTCCGGAACCTTGAATAAAACTTGTATTCTCTCTAAATTGTCAGGGATTTTAAGGGGTTTTTTTATTTCCGCAGTTTCCAGCGTTTGATCTTCGAACAGTCGTGAAAGACAATCCGCTACAACATTGTCTTTCCCTTTCACATGGTAAATAGTGAATTGAAATGCATTAATAAGCGTTATCCAACGTGCAAATTTTCCGACTTGACGAGGATGATTGAGCAGCCATGTGAGCGCGTGATTGTCACAGTGCAATTCAAAATGACGGTGTTCGAGATAAACTCGGAATTTATTTAGGAAGTAAGTTACGGCAAGTGCTTCCAACTCAAATGCGCTGTAATTTTTTTCATGGTTGTTGGTAGGACGTGAAGCGTAAGCAATTGGGAGGAGAATGTCATTATGCCGCTGAGCCAAAACGGCTCCAATACTAGACCGTGCCGCATCGGTTTGGATTACAAACGGTAAATCGAAATTGGGCATGCGAAGAATGGGTGACGACGTTAAAGCTTTCTTTAGTTTTTCAAAGGCAGACTGTTGTTCCGGGCCCCAAGAAAAAACTACTCCCTTCTTTTTCAATTGATTTAAAGGAGCTGACAATTCTGAATAGTTTTTAATGAAACGGGAATAGTATGCTGTCATTCCAAGAAACCTAGCAACTTGCTTTAGATTCTTTGGGGTAGGGAAATCGTCTATTGGTTGTGTTTTCTCTTTACTCAAACTCAAGGTGTTGTTTTGAATTATGTGGCCTAAAAATTCTATTTTATTGGAAGCTACTGTGATCTTAGCGGGATTTACTGTTAGGTTTGCTTGATGTAACTGTTGCAAAACTTCATTTAGGTGTTGCATATGTTCCTCAAAGGAGCTGGAATATACCACTATGTCATCAAAAAATGAAAAAAGATACTTAAATTTGATATCACCAAAAATACGGTTTATTAGGTCTGTAAGCACCATAGAACCATTGGCTAACCCAAAAGGAACATAGTTGAACTCATATTGCGCCCAGGGAACAACAAAAGCTGTATATTTCTTTGATTCTTCGTCCAAAGGTATTTGATTATACGCTGAGTTTAGATCTAGGAGCGTAAACCACTTGGCTTTACCTAAATGTTGAAAGGCACTCTCTGTCGACGGCATTGGGGTAGATTCAAGCGTAAGCGCGTTGTTCAGGGACTTGTAATTTATAACTAACCTGGTCTTTCCACCCTTTTTTGGAATAATAAATGCTGGACAAGAGAAAGAACTATTAGATTCCCTAATCACACCATTTTCTAGTAACTCTTGAATGTGATCGCGCAATATTTCTGTTTTTGGGGGCGAAAATTGGTATGGGCGTGAACGGACTTGGTGACCTTCTTTAATGTTAATGTGGTATTGCAATACATTAGTTCTGCCTAACTTTTTTGTTATGGTGTCTGGATACTGATCTAATAACTGTTTAACTATTTCCAGCTGCTGAAAATTCAGATTTTCACCGAAGTTTGGGGTGTTAGGCTTGGTTTGTTCTGGTTCCAGTTCTGAATGTGGATCGAGAGACAGTACCAACATCTGCTTGTATGGAAAGGTTACTGTACCTTTAGCTATATTAATTACAGCTTTAGTGAAGTCTAAAAAATCTACACCTAGAATAGCATTTACTGGCAGGGATTTAACAACAAAAAATGTAAAAGACCAAGAGAGGTATTGAATTTTGAAATGCAATTTTATTTTAAAATTAAGTTCCAAGGTTTCTGAATTGGCTGTGATTGCTGACATATTGGTTGGTTCTGGCTGAGTAATAAGTACTCCTTTTTGGTCCTTAATCTTATTTAGGAAAGTTTCAGAAATTAAAGAGCAGGTTGCGCCTGTATCAACAGTTGCTGGGGTTTGGATACTTCCAAAGTGCAATATTAGACTGGATGTTTCTGACAGAGGTGAATTCATACTGGTTATAACTGGTTCTGAATTATTTGTGGGGTTTGTTGAAGTAGTTGGTGTCTGTGCAGCAGCCTTGGAATGCGCGGGGCAGTTGCTGCTTATTTTGCTCCGCGCCCGTAGTTTAAATTTTGATTTTGAGGGGTATATTGAAATCTGGGGTTCTGACGCGGCTGGTTGTTGGGTTGCCACTGAGGGTTGAAATTGGGGGTTGATTGAAATCTGGGAGGTCTGTTCGGTGAAACAAACATTCTAGGATGTCGATTGAAATTATGAGCAGAATGAGGTACGTTATTAGGCCTGTAATTATTATTTTGATGGCTTCTATGAAAACTATGTGAATTATTATATGGTCTGTTTTGACGGATTGGGTAGTTATTTTGAGAGAAATATCTGTTGGCAAAGGGTGATGAAACTTGACCCTGATTATTATT
The DNA here is from genome assembly GCA_963675035.1 of Allygus modestus. Lineage (NCBI taxonomy): Eukaryota > Metazoa > Arthropoda > Insecta > Hemiptera > Cicadellidae > Allygus > Allygus modestus. Next base: position 67,600,874 of record OY776116.1, read on the forward strand.
CTGATGTGATGGTCTAGGTCTGCTTAATAAGCTTGCTGATAAGGGCGCTATGTCGATAAGATCTTGGATTTTGGTAAGAGGGGGCAGTCCCGCAAATGTGGTTCTGGTTTCAGAATTAATTCCTCTAAAAATGGTATTGAAAATTTCTTGTTCGGGAGTTTCTGGGGAAAGAATCTTAAAGTTTTGCTGAATATCCCTAACATATTCAGACAACTCTTCCTGAATGGCCTGGGGGCGATATAAAAATCTGTTTTGAATTTCCCTTAATGTGTCTGGGGTGAAAAATGTCTGACGTAAATTGGCTAAGAGGCGATCCCAATGCACATGATTTGCCACATTTGTTAACCAAAATTCCCTCATTCTGTTTTGCACATAGGGGCCTACATTTAACAAGATTGTTCTTTCTGGTACCAACTTTAATTCAACAAGTTTATTTACCTTTTTGAAAAAAATGACTGTTTGATCTAGATCGTTCCCTGTTAATTTTGGTAAATCTCTCATCATTTCTGCTGCGAATGGGGGTAATTTGGTTGCATCCTCTGGTTTGTGAGTAGAGGAGTTTTGAATCTCCTTCGCCACCATTTTAGCTGTTTCCGACACTGCAGTCATAGTAATACTATGTATTGATTGGATTAACTGGATCATACTAGGATCAGTGAGGGATGTTACTGTGACAGGGGGGGAAGAAATCTTTGTTTCAGTAGAAGCCCCTGTTAGAAATGGCGTTGTATGAGCACTCTGTGTAGTAGCTGTGATTTGTTCCACTGGGTTTATTTGTTCAGTAGTAGTCTCGGTTTCAGGTGGAGTTGTGTGAGCAGTTTGTGTAGTAACTGTGGCTTTGTCTAGTGTGCTTTGGCTTACCGAACCGGGGAAGCTTTTTTGAAGATTTTCCTCATCCTCTAATAGCCCTAACTTCGCTGCCCTTACAAAATTTCTCAAAATCACACGATTTCCTTCTAAAGTTTCGGCAGGTGAAAGTGACCAAGCTATACATTGGTCAATAGCCTGCAAGGCAGTTAGGTTTTTTATCCACCCAACTGTTGATGGAATATTGTCAATATCGTAAACTGGCATTTTTGTTTAAACAATTCTTTTATTTCTGTCAAATAAACTTACTCAAATTGTATTTGGTGGTGTGGGCCATTCCGGGGTGTCGATTCTGTGCTTTGTGATCTACAAAATATCTGATAATGTAACCACTACTTAGGCCTATTTGTTTTTGGCATTTACTTACTTAACAGTTAAATTATTTTAAAGCTCTCGGATATAAATAATTGGCTATTAATTATTTCAGAAAAGTTTAGTATTAAGTCACATAACATATCTGGAAAGTAATTCATTGATTTAGTTAATGGTAAATGTGGTAAGGATAAGTGAGAGGATGTACCGATGTCAAGCCAACCCCCTAACTAATTCCCACAATAACTTGGGAGATTGGAATAACCATAGCAGATTGGCGTTTTTCCCTCAACACATTCATTCCTAATCCAGCGACAAAACTGCAGACTTAACCGTACACCTTTTTTTTTTTTTTTTGGTGTGGTTGGACAACAACTGCTAAACTAAGACTTCACCGCTTTTGTAAAATTTCACAAAATTCCTTTTCTCTTCTTTTTTTTGTTGCGGAGGGATACTGAGGCCTCTCCAGCTGAAGAATGTTGGATAAATAACTTCACAACCCCAAATTCGCTGATGTCGCAATGCAATATGGCATGTAAGGTTACTACAGGAAAAGGTTGGTTTATATAGTATATATATATATTTTTTTTTGCATTTTATTTATTTATCTTTTTTTATTTTTTATTTATTTATTTATTTTTTTTTTGTTTGGCGCCAGCAGATGAAAATCTACACCCTCAATCAGCTTGTCCGATGACACTGCCACTTTCCGCCCGTTTTCTTTAAGACAGGGGCATATTTCAGGACCCCTGGAAGACAATGCACAAAGGCCTTTGTTACAATGCCCCCGGGGTAGCTTTAATAATTGAGGATGTGATTTATTTTAGGCTTAAGTTAAGTCTCTGCTTATTAACACACATTTACTGCAAGCTGTTTTTTTTTTTTTTTTTTTTTTTTTTAGGGGGGGGTTAGGTGAGGTAGGAGTTTCTGCCAAATTGCTTTGTAACACAACAAGACCCAAATTACGTACACTGTAAAAATATCGCAACACTCAACTGCTGGACTATGTTTGAGGAAAGCGCCCAAGCGGAAGCCAAACGTTTCCCTAACTGAATGTGGTTTTTAGAGGGAAAATACGCCTTTATTAGCAGCCTACTCTAGGTTTGAAGTCGACCGACTTCGCTAATTGAGACAATTTCCTAATGCAGGTGGCTTGATGGTTACCAAGGTATAGGGAAGACTGGGGTTTGGTTAGTTAATGACCTATGTAACAGTAAAAATCTCCTGACCCAAAAATGCAAAACATGTTATACTTGTTTTCAGCGTGATATTTAATGTGACCATAATAACCTTTAATTCTGTAATTTTTTGCATTTATTTTGTAACATAATGTGTGTTTATATTATTATTATTTATTTCCCTATTTTTTGTATTATGGTCACAAAATATTGCAAAATTAAAACAAGTGAATTTTATCCAAGAGCTGCGAACAAAAAATTTTAAAATGTTTAATCACATTATTGTTTTTTTGTTTGTTTATAACACATTAGGCCCCGTTCTCTGACAAAAGTTTTGCTATTGACAAGGATAATCGATGGAATGCAAGATCATTTAGGTGAATTTCGTCTTTTCTTTGAGAGTTCCTATAAGTTAGATGAAAGAACTGATGCGCGTTCTCTTGAACTATTGGTAAACGAATCACATGAGTTGTTGATGTCTGTAAAGTGGACAAAAATTGATTCGTTTGGTCAAGAAGTGCAAGTGCATTTGGATTGTTTGCTAGTCTTGGAAATGGAGGTAAGGATACTATGAGCAGATGTCGGGGATCGTAGAGTTTTTTAATCAACTTTAAAAGGGATTTCATTTTGTTTTTGAAGGTTGTGAAATCCGTACCTTTTAAAATATCATTTGTACCTAAAAATACTACAATGGGGTAGTTACCTTCAAAGCTGGGGGGTGCTGCCTTTAATATTCGCTTAACTTCCCCTGCAGTTATCCCCGATATTGCTAGGGTTCCCTTAATTGCAAGACTGTAATTATTTGTGGATCTATTTTGCAAAAATTCTCTGTACCTACAAAACTGTGAGTCACCTATTAAATTTATAAAATGCATCTTCATTAATTATAATAGGGAGGGATGAGGGTCGCAAAAAATACTTTTGTGTTTTGAAACAAATTATACTGGGTAGGACTATTTTGTTGCGCTCTTTGAAACTGAAACGCTATCAAGCCCGAGAGGGAGAGAGAGCGACAGAGGTAGACAGGCAGACAGACAGACAGACAGGCAGACAGGAAGTTGTTGTTTGTTTACTTCTAAACTTAAGACCGGTCTATTGTCGTCGTATCGATCGCCTGACAGCTGACCTTGGAAAGGAATATTTCCAAACAAATATCGCTGCGATGGGAGAATTTTAGTAAACTGTGATTTGTCCCTACCAACATTAATAAATTGAAATGATGTATTAAACCTTGTCTTAAAATAAATGTATTGGATTTCAAACTGTATGTTAATCTTTTAACCTAAACTATCAATTGCATTTCATTTACATTGTCACATTTTTACCCAGGAGCATGCTGCAGAATACATTTGGTTTATTTTATTCTTCTTTGCATTTTCCTTCTTTCGTAATAATAGCTAATAATACCTAATAAATATTAATACATATTTCCTTTATAACTTCGGCTGTAAAACTTAATAATTCTGAAAGGATTTCTGCTGGTTTTTATGTCTAAATTCCCTCTTATGTAAAAACAACTAACCCAAGACTAATTTAAATGAATAATCGAGTAAATATATAAAACCAAATTTAAAATCGGCTACTAATTTATTACAAATTGCGTCGCGTGGTGTAAGACTCACGCAACGACATGCTGCTCGCTGACCTGTTGCATCGCGACAAGAACTCATGTTTAAAAATTAATTTGGTAATAATTTTGCAATTAAATTTTGAAATGGCTCTCAAAGGTAGGTGAAAATCCCTTTTAAACGCTCTGCTATCATTTTGTGGCGAACTCACTTTTAGGAACTTCCAACCTAGAACTGTTCGTCCAACCGAAACAAGTTTATCCGTGGATCTGTCGGAATTAATCACCCGTGAAAATTACATCCCTGGAGAGCCAGCTTTGATAACCGTAATATAATCCAAAAGGCTTCATTTAGTCGACCAAAATATTGACTCCTACCCAGCTCCCTCGATTTAATATTAATTTCATATCTACTAAAGGGACCTTACATTTCAAAGTTGATCGGATCGAATAAATTAATCTGGATTAACTGATATTTCAGAATTTGGAATTGAAGGGCCTAATCGGTCATATTAAACATAATCACATACCTTTCCGACACCCCATCCCTGGCCCGCGGGTTACCTCCTAGCCGCTCATGGTTAAAATGCCACCGTCCTTGCTGAGTCACCACAGTAGAAAGGGCCGGGGCTTACCTCCCCTCTTCCTTTCTCCACTCCCCTCTCTCCCGCGCTTGCGTCGGTGTCTCTGGGTGTTGTGGTATTAGTGCGCTGGGGTTGCTTACCTTGCATTTGCAGGCGTATTTGCGGGCATCGCACGCTAATTGATATGAGCGTGCGGATTTAAAAACTATTGCCATGGTGCCTTTGTACAGCATGGCCGGTGCGCGGCGCGCTTCCGCTTGGTAGGGAATTGTCGTATCGATCCCTTGTGGGGCACGGGAGAAAAAAATGCTAACAAATAAAAACTCGTCGTACATACAGATCTTATCAGATCATACCAATGTTGTGTTATTATTCGTACCTATGTAATAACAAGCACACTGGTGTTTTTAACGAAATTATTGGCATGTAAACAGCGGTTTTAGTAAACGTTTACAAAATTAACAACAGGATTAAAAATGTTAATGATAAAATTACGAAACCTTAGGAATATATTTACAATAAACCAGATATTACTCCACAAAAATTGTAGAACGATTGCTCAAGCGGTTTTTGTACAATAAATGTTTAAACTTAACTTTTAGTGCGGACCTTCGGAAAACCCGGTACATTTCCTGGTTTTTATTGTATAACAAATTTTTCGGCTTGACCGAAAATTTGTTTATTATTATCACACAAAATATATTTAGTAAAGCTTCAGTTTAACATTTATTTCATTAAAATCGGTTAATCCATTCCAGAGATATATGGGTTCAAATATCCAAATGCTGATTCACCATTCACCCTCAAAATATAGTTCCAAAACTTTACTGACACTACTAACAACTGTTTTAAAATTATCATGCAAAATGATTAAATATTCATTAAAGTAGCCATTTTTAGGTTTAAAGTTTAGGCCTACTTTTAAAGTAATCAGACTTGAGGGAAATTAAAATAATAAAACCTATTGCAGTTTTAAAGCGTGTCTTTATTAAACCGTAAGCACAACCAACGAAAGATAAATGAATTCTTTACTAGGCTAAAAATAAATGAATTCTTAAAGTTTTACCAACAAAATTATTGCTATTTTGAAATGTTTTGAAAATTAAATATAATAATTTCATCCCATTATACGGTCTTGCGAGAGCTTTTACCTCAGCCCGTGGGCCCCCCGCACCGCGGCACTGGGCGTTGTGCATGCACCTCCGAAAGAATCATTGAAACTAACTTTTGGAAAATGCCCTGTAGGGGCTGTAACCGGGCTCCGGTTAGAGAAAAACTTGGTAACTATCTTAACTAGGATTTACTCAATATTTTACCTCTGTTTGACTGGACTAGACTCAGTGGTGACTTCACTTAAAACTGGCTCCTCAGCGTATTTTACAGGCTTCTTTTTTTGAAGTTTATCAGCAGCACTTTGATCAATTTTGTTCAAAATTTGTTCTGCTTTATCAGCAAATCCAGTTATCCATGACATTTCTGAAATATACAAAAGATTTGTTTCTTATAAAGTAAAGAAACAAATTGATTCAGACTGGAATATACTGTAACAAATGTTATTTCAATAGGGCCTACAGGATTTTATGATTTGGGCTACTTATCCAAATAATAATGAATTGGGTAGAATACAGAACCCATAAATGCTCTGGGAGCAGTGGATTTGATATCTTAAGAACTCAATTAAATATAGCCTATGCCCTACAATGTATAATTTCAGTTTATGAACAAATCTACATTTCATTTCCACATAAGGCCTGTGAAACAATCATACAGAAACCAAAGCTTTTTTGGAAAGAAGCCCTCATACAAAGGAGCGCTGTACTTCAACCACCTGCCCGAGCTGTTGAAAAACCAACCTTCTCAAGAACAAACTGACTACATGGCTCCAAGAACGGCCATACTACAACAAAGCTGAATTCCTGAACGATTTCATTCTATAACTTTGTTTGATTACCTAATAACTCTTTGACGCCTGTACTATTCTCCATGAATATGTAATAAAGACTTTGTCTATAAAGTCTATTGTCTATTGGACATTCAATATTGTATGAAAATAGATATTTTCTGAAATATCTGCAACTTGCACTCTTACGTAAAGTTACAATAGGTTTTAGGACAACACAACAATGTAACCTAATTGTTCCAGCATGCTGTATGAGTTGTAATCTATATCAAGCAAATTTTACCATTAAAATGCCGCTCTCACTTTTTATTATTCTTGTTTTCATAACGGATGGGAACTTTTATTTCTTGCCTGACACAAAAACTAACACAAGGTCTATTACACATAATAGTTCAAATAGTATATCTGAGAATACAGGACTCATAAAATGGTTTTCCACAGGCGATTTACCAGGAATTTACACTGTAAGTGTGATAATCAAAGATACCATAAGTTAGTCATATTTTCAAAACTTTTTAAATAAGTATCGCATACTTGACAATTACTACTATACATTGGTAATGCCGCCTAGTAGAGACTGCACTGTGTTATCCAAGACAATCTCTACTAAAGTTGCAGACAATCGCTCTACAATGAGACTTGTACAATAAGTCTCATTGTACTTTCCTCTCATGTATTGGGTATTTCTCGTTGAAATAAATAAATCACTACTACATCGGTAATGACTTCCGACGATTGAGACATCGTGTAGTCACCTAACTATATAAAGCGCATCAAATAATAGGACGTATGGCCACACTAGTTAAATCACTTCAGTACAGTACGATAAGCGTCCACCAAAACAATCAAATATAAAATATCGGATTACCATGATCGATACACCGATAACCACATTCCCATTTGATTATGATTGTTTTTAATACGCTATCACAAAGTGTTTTACTTTCCAGTCCTTTATAGTGATAGGTAAGCTTAAATTAATATAAACTTTAATAAACTAACCTAACTCCACAGATCATGGTTTTTGACATTGTTTGGTTGTTTTAATTTTGTTTATGATATTATCATCTAATCTTAGTGGTTCGATATTTATATTTGATTGATTTGTTGGGCGCTTACCGTACTGCACCCAATCACTTTTCTTTATGTCTAAACAGACGGAAAATTATGTCCTTGATGGAAAAGCTAACGTTTCCAAATTTTACCTAGTGCAATTTCCTGTGCATGCCAACACATAATGCACACTCTGAAGGATCCTCACTCTCCTAGTAACACCAGGAATATCCACTGTTGAGCAAACAAAATAGCAATCATATATAATAACGAAAAATCACCTAAATGCAGTTTCTTTCTTAGATTTAACCTCACTTTATTCAATAAAAACAACCGGCTTACTACTGCATCACTGGCTGAAGACATGACGAGTGATCTCAATGAGGGTGTGTGGCATTAAATGAGGCTGAACTCAAAACTGATCTCAATCCCATATAAAGCAAGTTGGCACCTAATGGCGGAAGCAGGATTACTTGGGTCCTTAGGAGCACTCTCAAAGGCAGAATGAAAATGGAGTGGACTACCATGTCCTGCATCAGCGCAGAGCACAACTAGAACCCAACATCATTCCGTGCTGACGCAGGATCCATAGAAAATATGCTAAATATGGCAGAGTAAGTAGACTTTTCCATCAATTTACTTGGCCTAAGCTACAAATAAAGCACCAAGCCAAGCTTTTTACGCTTTGTTTATTTGTGCTTTGGCTATGACAAATAGACCTACCTATAAACTATTCAACTTCTTTGATGGTGCTGAATGAGTGAATATGTTCATTGAGGGGCTTTTTAACTGTTAATATTGAATTTTTCACCAACATAAATCATTAAATCGTAAATTGTGTATTGTTTTGTCTGTTATATAAAACCAGAGAGTGGCTAGGAAATCATTTCCTAATAAAAGAAAATTGTCTAAAAATTATGCTTTATTTTGAAATATTACTTACTGTGTTTGTCATAATCAACTCTTGGACTATTTTACCAAGCCTTTATCATAAATTTCCTTCAAACTATAATAGCAGATCAATTTCAAGGAGGAACTATAACTATTTACTTTGACGTTGACATTTACATTTACCTTTTACTTCTTTATTGAGCTTCTGCTATCGGCTAAAAAATGTCCGAATCGCATTGAAAAAAGTCTAGTGTAGTTGAATATTTAGCTTCTCAGCTGACATAGGATATACATAACAATTAATTACTAGTTGTCCTGTTGCTCGCATCCGAGATCCGAGCAAGTTTGTACCAAACGAAATGTTTCTTCAGTTGTAAAAAAACGTAACAAAACATCTGATATTAAAACGGATGATAAATACCCCCGTAGCAGCAAACCTGCGTACTTAGCGAATTTCCAATGCATATATATTTATCTTAATGCCACATAGAGCTACATACCAAGTTTCATCAATATACATTCATAAATAAACAATTTAAGAGATTTTAATTATTCTCCATAAGAATAACATGGCGGCTGAGTATGCAGGTTTGCTGAAGCAAGGAACACAAAAAAATGGGATTTTATGCTAATATCAATATAACTCAACTAGGTGAAGTCACTTACCAAATTTCATTAATTTATTTTCATAATTAAGGGAGATAACACGTTACTTATTCTCCATAAGAATAACATGGGGCTGAGTACGCAGGTTTGCTGCTACGGGAGCCTTTGTCAACAAATTGTTTTTTTGAGGAAATATCAATGGTCCACAACCAGATAAAGCCGTATACCAAGTTTTGTCAGTATATGTTCATAAATAAGCGAGATATAAAATTTTTATTTTCCTCCATAAGAATAACATTAGACAACGTACTGTGTTTAGCACTTTCAATATCTCGGTAACCAATTGACGTAGAGAAATGATCAAAATACCAAATTGTGTGTTTTTTTAAGCCGAATCCAATGGGAAGAAATAAAATTTGACTATTTCCAAAATTATATGTAAAAAATTCAAAAAACCGATTTTTGGGGTACAAAACCCCCCCAAAATACCCCTTCGGATAGAGCGATCTGGCTGGTTTTCGAACTTAAAGTCATAAATGTTGCTTTACACGTTTATACCAAATTTCATCGAAATCGGATAAATTTTACGAGAGTTATCGTGCTCACGGACACATATATATATATATATATATATATATATATATATATATATATATATATATATATATATATATACAGTTTCGAACGAATGGTGTTTTTGGGGTCTGGGGACCTCAAAACGAAAAGTTATCATGGTCCCGGGCCTAGGTCTTACCATGCCGACTACGGTAATAGCTTCTTCCCTATAGGGGAAATTCGCTAAAAAGCACTTTCAATCATCACTTAGTTTAGACTTCCGCCGTCGGATTGCACCACTGCTCAGAAAATGGAGTCCTTTACTGTATTTAAGTGATGCCCTTTCTTAAAATTCGGAGACGTATTGGCGAATCTACGTAAAAATACCTTTATTTTGGAACCTCAAACGTTAAAATCCATCCAGTCGTTATCGAGTTATGACTGTGAAGAAAAACCCCCTAGCTTATTAATATATAGAAGATGTAAGTCGCATGCAACTTTTACTATTAAGTGTGAAAAATAAAGCAAGTGAACAGGAATTGAGTAGTCCCGGATTTAAGCTTAAAGGCGACTCAAGACATGCGTCATTTTCCGTGCGCCGATTATCTGCCGAGTGACGAGATACTTTTGTTGGTATTCGCCGACTAACGAGCTGACACCTACAGACATGCAAGTTTTCCCGAGCACTCTGTTCGTTACGGCATAGACTAGTTAGTCTATGGTTACGGTAATGAGTGTTGTATTTAGAAGCTGTGGGTCCCAAGGCTCAACCAGTGGTGAGGGCCCTTGTTACAGTCCAGGTCCAAGTAGGTTTTTTTTTTTGCTTGTGTCAGGCTTTTGCATGTGGTTCTGTGTGGTACGGGCCCCTGAGCGCGCGCCTATGTAGCCCTGGTGGGAATAGCGAGTAATCGGAAACATAGATGCCGGAGTCGTTGCTGTTGCTTATGCCGCTTTTATTATTTTAATGGGTGGATATATGTTATTGTAGCGTATTATTATTTTATGTATTTATTCCTGGGGGCCAAGCTTTGCTTGGGGAAGGTTAGTCCGTTTGTTTAGATGAATTGGAGGAATATTTTACCACTTCCCCCTGCTAATAATAAGATTTTTATTGCTCATTAGCCTCTTTTCTAAATTTTAAGGTCACTCCAGTTGTTATTTATAGATCAATGTCCCTTTAATTTATTTTACCACTCTATACAGGGTGTTTAAAAAAACCTTCAGGACTTCGGGATATGATCACTTAGATAAAAACTAAGAAAAAAAGTTCCTATTAACACACGACCTAAAATGCTCGGTTTTCCGTATATCCGTCTGTATGTGTTTTTTACATGACCAATTATATCTCACTAACCACTAAACGTATAAACTTCAAACTTGGTACGTGGATGACTATTAACAAGACATATCTAGCTATGTAGTATCAAGTTCCTACTTTGTACCATTTTAAAATGGTGGTTTTAGATCACAAAAAAGTTGTGCAATTTTATCTTCTAAAAATGGTATAAAGAATATTAAGATCGGGCCATAAATAACTGATTTATTGCAATTTGTTTAGTAGAATACATGCTTATTTTGTAGCAATTATAGCAAATAAGCATGTATTCTATTAAACAAATTGCAATAAATCAGTTATTTACGGCCCGATCTTAATAATCTCCATACCATTGTTACGAAGATAAAATTGGAAAAATTTGTTGTGTCTTGTACATTTTTTCGTAAAATTTACGGTTTTTAAGATATTAAGCTTTAAAATCTAAAAATGGCCGCCATTTTGAAATGGTACAAAGTAGAAACTTGATATTACATACCTAGATAAGCAGTGGTGGATTTAGGGGGGGGGGGGCTATAGGGGCTGTAGCCCAGGTCGACAAATTTTTAGGGGCGGCAAATTTACAGAAAAATTAATAAGTTGTTTAAAAAATAAATGTTGAAACGGGGAACATTTTGGCAAAAGCAGATGACAATGACGGTGTGCCGCCCTTTTAAAGGTAAAGGTAGTAATCAGAGAATAATGTATTACGCTTGTAATCCCTCACACTGCAGTTCCTGAAAACAGTCATAATGCATTTGTAATTCATCGGTACTACAACAAGACGATTACGCTACAGAGAAAGGGCGGCAAGCCACGAACTACAGTTAATTCAACTTCTTCCCTCCGCTCATCAGGCACTGCGCCACCATGACTATGTCCAACTCACGGGCTTCCCGTACATTTGCATAGCATTACAATTTTTTGTGCACAATGTCAATAATGACTAAGACACTCGGCTGAGAAATGTTGCGACAATCGAATTTGAGATGACAATAACAAAATTTAGACTACAATTTCATATTGTCGATTCATTTTCAAACTCAAGGTATCAAAAAAAGTTACTTTAGCCATCGTATACTAACCATCAAAGGCTACCATACATAACCGTTCATTCTGGAGGATATGTTTTTTAACAAAATATCTGACCAAAGACAAATAAAGACTATAATAATTTGTGAAAAAAGGATTTGATTGGTTGTTGCCATGGGATGGGAGCATAGTTGACAGCGGGTCGAAATGGTGGTCAGCATGTAGGCTGCAGTTTTTTACCCCCGGGTTGGGGATGGTGTCAAAATACCCCATTTAATGAAATTAAAAACTGTTATATTCGAAGTCTATAAATTAGAATCGTGTCGCATTTTAGGCGAATCATGATATTAAACTTAACTTTATAATCTTTTCATATTTAAGATGTAATTTTATTAATTATCTCCAAGCAAAGTTATGATTTGAGTTAAGGGTGCGCCCTACCGGGCCCTACCCCAGATTGAATGATCCGCACCAAGCAGGGTCATGCATATTTACGCTTGAAGACCTTTTTGTTCTCGTCAATCAACGTGTTATTTTGTAGATTTCTACCAAACTATTTGCAGTTTCACACTTTTCAGATTCCAATCTGGGTATTGTACGGTTCCTTTTTTCCAAAATAATTTTTCTCCTTACGTTAGGAAGCTTTAGAAAAACGCTTATTTAAAAACTTTACTAATGGCCTACCACTTATTTTGAATTAAAATCACGATTTTTAAATCGTATGATGCATAGATGAACATTTAGTGAATGAAATAACAACAAATTATTTTTAGTTGGTTAACAATTGAGCCTACAATGTGGGAGATGCAAAACCATTACTTTAGCGCGCGGAAGGCAGGTAGGGCGCACCCTTAAATGAAAACGCCCTTTTAATATTGGTTTGGAAATAGTGTTGAAAACAAGCCGCCTTGTATGTCGAATGATAGTGACACCCAAGGTGCGTAGAGCTTTCAGACCAGGTGTGCTGAGTCGATCTATTTAAGGTTTTCTACTTAACCGGAAGAGACCTCGTAAAAACAGCTGGAAGGTCACGTGATCACCAGTCCAATCTGAATTGTTGCTGGAAACACGGTATTTATCGTACGAGTACCATATTTTCCTCATCAGTGTAATTAGAATTAACATTGTTTAACTGCTTACATTCTATGATAAGCAGTTATTTTATGAAACTAATATCTTGTTTTGATGTATTTGTATTATTAGATTAATTGATTAAGAGTTTAAATTTTCTTTCTGCATGTCCAGTGACAATTAAAAAAAAATAGCTGTCCCATTATTATACCCTTAAGTTTGGCAACACTTTATGGTATGTTGTTGACTTATGAATCAGCTGGACGCCCTTGTAAGACATCTTTGCTGCGAACATTACTCTTATGTAAATAAGCACTCCTGGTCTGAAAGCTCTACGAACCTTGAGTGACACCAACAAGATGACACTACAACGGGACATAATGCCAAATATGACGGCACGCTTTTTGAGGGTTATTTGTCAGAGAGTAGTGACTCCTGTAGGTATAATAGTTTAATTAATTGGATCTACAAGATCATTGAGATGAAACTAGAAGAAGTGCTTGAAAATGTGTAGAGTTTTATAAGATTAGGCCTTCATAAATTAATTTTATATTTTGATCGTCTAAAACATGCAAACAATTCTTTGTATACAAGTAGAAATTACAAAATGACTGAAAAGCGCTAACCATGATTAAAATAGTAGGAATTTTGAGACTAATGGTCCGAATTACGATTTTTAAGGCTACAGTGTCTTCATATCTTCCTTATAGGTTATTTATTAAAATTTTCAGTAGTCAATGCCTGTGTAAAAATTAATATTTGATGAAGTATAAGGAGGGACAAATAACGCACTACACCTACAGTTAGTTTCATGGATCGTGGAGATTATTATTAAGTCTTTGTTGAAGGATTTTTTGTTATTAAAAGTAGCACTGCTTCACTGCGTTTAACACCAAAATAGGTTGATCGTCATTGAGTACATTGAATATTGAACTTTGAGAATGTGAATAAAGTCAATTATTCATTATTTTACTGTTTTTTCCCGGTTTTCCGGTATTTTGGTGGCCGTGCGGGGATTTTGCGGGGATTAAGAAAAAACCGGGTAAAACCGGGGATTTTGGACTTGAGTTGCGGGGATTTACCCGAAATACCGGGTATTTAAGATTTTCGTGTGACAGTTGATAAGATAAACGACAGCGGTAAACAATCAAGCGATTTAACACAAACTGGAACATAATAAATATAGTCAACAGTATATTTGACTTAAATGTTGTGTTGCATTTGTTGTTGTCAAAGGATATATGTATTACTTTAGTACATTACTTGTTCATTTATAAATAAATAATTGTAATGTTATTATTATTGCACTTAAATTAGATTATTATATTCTTTTACAAATCTTTACCTTAGGCGTTCACCTATGTATCATATGCTTAAATCCGGCCCTGCATTGAGGTATAGGCCGTAGGGTATTGCTTGTGTATAGTTGGGAAAATGGCGGCCCCCTTATATGCTTCACTTTGTCCTAGGAAATTAACATGTGTGCATACGCTCTATATTACGATCGTCTTTATAGAGCATTAAAAGGCTCTTCCATTGCTGGACGAGGGAGAGGTTAGGGAATTTAGCTGTTAAATGAAATTTCAACAGGTCAAGAGACCAGCGGGTGGCTGTAACAACGCATTGGCTGCGAGCTAGTGGGAAGGCAGCCTTGGTGTACCTGAAGAAAATGACTGTCAACATGAAGGTACATTTAACATTTACAGTTAACATTTGTTCAGGTACAGCTGGGTTTTATTTTCAAACATACTTATATCGTGAAAATAACCCGTAAAACCCGATAAAAAATAATCAATCTATGATTATAAACGAATAATTAAATGCCAGTTAACTGCAATAACATAGTTTAATCATACCATAGACTAACTACAGTATGATCGTACGATTTTTTGTACTCGTCGTTCGGTTTTTCTTCCTCTGACCAGTGTACTAACTTTTGAACTTGTAGGAAATCCAGCGCATTATGGTTGAAGAGTGTCGTCTCCAGTAAGGGGCCGTGCATAAATTACGCCTTGCTATATTTAGCACTTTTAGACCCCCTCCCCCTCCCATTGTCACGCTCAGTCACACTGCTCATACCACCCCCCTCCACTGTCACGTCAGACTGATTAATTATTAAGTATCTGATTGTTGGTACGGTATTTTATCACTCTGTAAAGGCGGTCCCACACTACTCGCGAACACGCCTGAACATTCGGTCGAACATTCTCCAGAACATTCGGCCGAACATTCTACCGAACGTTCACTGAACGTTAATTAATTCATAATAATCATATTAATAACAATTAATCTTTTCATTTGTCGGCAATTAATTAACATCGGCTAAATATGTCTTCTCCTGATGTAATGAATTATAAAAGGTGTAGAATTTAGTCGTGTAGAAGAAACCATCAAAAATATGAGAAGCCTATTTTTTACGAAGTAAAAAATCAAATATATTTCCCAGAGCTGATTAAAATCCTACTGTAAACATCTGTTTAAGTACTCCCCTGATTCATTAAACCTATTGCCCATAAGAGTAACATTGTAACTTAGAGAAAAAGAAAAACTTCATAAGTAAAAACTCCAAAAGTTGTGATAAAATTTGTCAAACTGATTGTACTTTTGATGAAAGGAAGGCTATTGAAAGTAGGGATGGTAGCACTAGTAAACGTTCTGATATTTTGTCAGACTGCTTGATTATTGGTGACTCAATGCTTAGATATTCGGGTGGACAGTGTGAGGGTAACGGTGCTACCATTGATTGTAATCCTGGGGCTAAAATTGTTCATATAAAAGAGAAACTTCTTGGGTATGTTGACAGAAATCCGCAAGTAATATATCTTCATGTAGGAACAAACAATTTGGTTCAAGGTTTCTGTGGTGGTAAAGGTTATAATGGAGGTTGGGGGAAGCGGGAAATGCTCAATGCCATGGCAGACCTGCTTTCCACAGCAAGACAAACCTTTCCAGGGTCAAAGATATTTGTAAATAGTATTTTGTACCGGGCTGACATCAGTGATGTAGCACTGATAGATTTAAATGACCAACTTCAGTTAATGTGCTGGAACTTTGGTGTATCTTTTGTAAAGACCTGGCACTTAATTTCTAGACGTCACTTGGCAAGAGATGGTCGCCATCTCAGCAGGTATGGGAATCGTTGCCTAGGCTATCTTATGCTTCGAACATTGAGGAGGGCTTACTGTGGGAAATCTGAATCACCTTCCATAGATCCCAAGGAACCCTCTCTTGATAACTCCCAGAGTGTGTTTCCTCTTCGGTCAACGATAAACTTGGATAGTTTTTTAAACCTATCCCCCAATCCTTCATTACCAACATAGAGCGTACTACTCTAAAAATACTCCACCAAAATGCCCAAGGACTTGAAAATAAGCTTGATGTTTTTCAATCTGTTATTGATATTGAGGCTCCTGACGTGATTTGTATATCCGAGCACCACCTGAAACAGTTTGAATTTGATGTTTTAAGATTGCTTGGGTACGTTGGAGTTTCATCTTTTTGCCGTAGTAACCTAAGTAAGGGTGGAGTTTGTATCTTTGCAAAGGAAGGGTTAAATATTGAAAAGCTTGATGTTTTGGGGTTTTGTTTGGAGGGTAAGTGTGAACTGGCGGCTGTAAAAGTTAGCTTTTGTGGTAGAGTTTTTCTTATTGTTGTCGTTTATAAGCCGACTCCATTTTCTGCTTCTCTTGAGGAACACATGTTTTTCTACAATCATTTATCATTCTTCCTTGATAAAGTGATGTCACCTAATAATAGTACACTTGTGGTAGGTGACTTCAATGTAGACCTATCTGTTTCGGACCTGAAGGTTGATGTGCTAATGAATACCATGGAATGTCATGGATTGAGGAACATAGTTTGGTCATTTACAAGAGAGTTTAAAAACTCTAGGTCACTTTTTGATCATGCATACACTGATCTTCCCAAGGATTATGTTGCTGCTTCTGTTCTTGTGACTGCCTTAGCAGATCACCACGCTCAAATGACTACAGTCAAGCTGCTTCCACAAAGAGAGGCTTCCCCAAAATTTCGTTTGTGCCGATCATTTAGAGATGAAAACATGTGGATATTCAACAATTGCCTTGCTCATGAGCAGTGGGCAGAGGTTTTTAGTGCAGATTCTGTTGAATCAAAAATGAAGAACTTCACCTCTACTATTTCATTTAATATAGACCAGGCTTTCCCAGAGAAGAAAGTAAGGTGCAAGAAAAAAAGGTTTCATAGCAATATTTCTTTAAGCAAAGAACAGGCTGATCTTCGGGATTTAGTCAGATCGTGGTACTCTATTACCAAGGATATAGAGAGATCCAATCCACTGAGGCAACACTTCTTAAGATTGAAAGCTCAATATCGCCAGAGTATTAAATATTCTAAGTCTCTCAAGGTATCCAAACAAATAAATAACTCTTCAAACAAGTCAAAGACTATGTGGAACATCATAAATGAAAATAGGGTCACTTCAAAGTCTCATCATGATTTTATTTTTGCTGTAAAAAATAGCAAAGGAGAATTAGTTACTCATCCAAAGGAGGTTTCCAACATTTTCAATGATTTCTTCATAAATATATCACAGTGTAACACTTTTAATAGCAAGAATGTGAGTTCCTCTTCAAATGAAAGCTCTACTTTAAAGTCCTTCTTTTTAAAACCAGTAAACGCAGCAGAAGTTATCGATTTGATACATTCATTACAGCCCAAAACTGCATCTGGAATTGATAATGTGTCATCCAAACTCCTAAAATACTGCTCTAATTCCCTAGCAAATCCTCTCGTACATCTAATCAATAGCTCTTTTGAAACTGGAGTATTCCCTGACTTTCTGAAACTTTCAGTTGTAAGCCCAATTTTTAAAAAAGGAAAAAAGAAATGCTCGACAATTATAGACCTATTGCGATAACATCTTCATTCTCCAAGATTTTTGAGAAAGCAGTTTTAAATAGGTTGATTTCTTTTATTGACAAACATAGTATTTTATTTTCTGGTCAATTTGGCTTTTTAAAGGGCAAGTCTACTGTTGATGCCATGTTTTCCCTCATAAACTTTATTGTAAAAGAGCTAGATCTAAAGAAATCCGTAGCGGGTGTCTTCTTTGATCTCCGAAAGGTATTTGACATGGTAAATCATGGTCTGCTTCTTGAGAAACTTGAGAGCATTGGAATACGGGGCACTGCTCTAAAATGGTTTTCCTCCTTCCTTACTGGACGTAGACAAATAGTAAAGATACCTTCTATAGATAAAGATTGTATGACATACTCATACTCAGATGAGAAGCTTGTCATCTCCGGAGTTCCTCAGGGTTCAATCCTGGGCCCGTTGTTGTTCATTTTATACATCAATGACTTAAAATCATGCGTTATTAATGTTAATCTGTGTCTTTTCGCAGATGACACCTCACTTGCCATATCGCATCAGGCAAGAACAGATTTGGAAATTGACTCTTATGTTAAATCAAATAGTATTGTGCAATGGTTCCATGAAAATATGTTGTGTGTCAATTCTGATAAGACCAAACTGCTTGATTTCTCCATTGGCCATAAAGAAACATATCTTCTAAAATTGTCCATAGGTGAAAGTGTCGTTACTGCAGCAGATTACGTAACATTTTTGGGGCTTCACCTAGACTCAAATTTAAAATTTTTTTCTCACATAGAGCATGTCGCTAGCCGTTTGTCTTTAGGTGTTTTTGTGTTAAGACGTCTATCTACCTTCTCTAGTACTGAAGTTCTTCTCTCAGCATATTATGCCCTCATTTATCCATTTCTTTCATACGCAGTTGTGATTTGGGGGTCTGAGAGCTCATATACGAAGACTCTTTTCATTCTTCAAAAAAAAAAACTGTGAGAATAATTGCAGGAATCGATGAAGCAGTATCATGTGCTTCCTACTTCAAGGATTTTGATCTGCTCACCTTTCCGTCTATTTATATCTTTGAATCACTTATTTTTTAAAAAAAGAACCAGAACATTTTTCAAGAATTTTTGCCATAGTCAAATAGTAAAACCAGAAACAAGCACAATTATAATATACCACCACACAAATCAACATTTTTCAAAAACCACGCAGTTTATAATTGTATAAAAATGTTCAATAGCCTTCCGACCACTCTTAAACAAGAATGTAATATAGTGACCTTCAAAAGAAATGTAAAAAGGTTTTTACTTAAAAGTAGTTTTTATAGTGTTAAGGATTATTTTGACAAGAAATATGTTTAGTTTTAGAAAAATGTTTGTAATGACGTATGCTAATGCAATTTATTTTGTTTTGTGGCAATAAATATATTTGATTTGATTTTGATTTGATTAAGGGTGACTGGGGCGAAGCCCTAAGCCCTATGGGGCGAAGCCCATCATTGCTAAGATGGGACGTTGAAACGGAACAAACAAGTCGACAGACAGTCACCACCTTTCTTACTTGTATAAGATAGTATAATTCATCATAAAAAAGGTTAACAAACATTAGGCATTATTTTATTATTCGGCAAAAACATTTATATATTAAGTTTATTAACAGTCAAGCTTTTACAAGTTCTTACAATAAGGAATATACTGAACAATAATATTAGTAAAGAGATAACTCAAAAAACTATTCTTTTCGGGGAAAATTTCAACGTGGGAATGACAGACTGGTAGTGACCTGTACCACGCCGCCGATGCGATTGATGTAATTCTTGGAAGCTTCTTATCTCTTGTTAAATAATTGAGGTAAATTAAATCGATTCCACTGCGCCGTTTACTCAACTTAGATGACACACCTATATTAATTTGCAAAAACAGATACGTTTGGGTGCTGTTACCACAAACAAATGTTTTTTCTCCTTGAGTAGTTGTCCCTCCTTCACCACTGTGACCGGCACTGATTATGGAGTGTGGAAGAAAATCAACTACTATTTAAATAAAAGATATGTAGGGACGATAATTAAGGGTTCCGTATTAAAGGATTTATTTGTACCTTCTATAAATAATTAATTAAAATGTCCATTATTGAGGTTGGCGTCAATCTGCTGCCGCGAAAACGCAAGTGATTGTATGAACTAAAATGATTTGAAACAACACACTGCCTCAACACACTGATAAAATAGAGCAGCTGAGTTGAAAAAGTGACTCAAGACCTGAATCCTGCAGAATCCGTCGATAGTATACTAATAAATGTCAACCCCCTATGCCTTAAAACAAAACTTCAATTTACAAAAATAACAGTAAAATAACTTATTTATACTGTAGTTAGTCTATGTTTATAGCTATAATTATAACTGATATACGCATAGTATGTTAGTACAAATAGAGATCGACATTTAATTATTGATTATTCATTACCAATTACCACTTAAAGTGGTATTCAATACTTACTTGAAAGCACAACAAATAAATACGGTACGCATACAAATAAATACGCATTATTTATAGTATTGTCTCAATAGAACAAGACCGATGACTATCAATGATGCAGTGATGCAATAATGCATGTTCGCGAACAGTGTGGGAGCCTCCCGAATATTTGTCAACATGTTCGGTTGAACATTCGCCCGAATGTTCACTAAACGTTCACTGAACATTCGGTCCCGTATTCAAAGTTCGCGCAGCTCCCACACTTCTCGCGAATACTCCGAACATTCGGAGTTCGGCCGAATGTTCGGGCGTGTTCGCGAGTAGTGTGGGACCGCCTTAACTGACGATTTCGCAGGCTTAACTCCATCAATCGTGGCGCGTCACGCAGCCCTTAACCCCCCTCCCACTTGTCACGGTCTGTCACTATGTGCTGCACCCCCTCTCCACCGGGGAGGTGTGACGTAATATAAGCACGGCCCCTAACACTAATTGGCCTTGGTTAAAACTAAGCGCAGGGCCGAAATTAAGCTTAGGCTAAGGCGCGCGCCTAGGGAACCGCACCACACAGAACCCTTTTCAAAAGCCTGATATAAGCAAGAAAAATATGTCACCAATTTGGACCTGGACGCAACAAGGACAACAAGGGCTTTTACCATTGGTTGAGCCTTGGGGCCTACGGCTCCTAAATCCGGCCTTGACTTTAGTAAGCGCTAAGATTACTAAACCTAGCATTATTTCGGGTACACTAGCATGACACTAGTTAATTTACGGGTAATCATATGGCAATTTCCTAGAAATTACTCGGTTTTCGGGTATTTGAAGCTCGTGCGGGGATTTTGTGGGGATTACTACAGGGTGACAGGGTAAAAGCGGGGATTTTATAGGTAGTTTGCGGGTAAAATAGCAAACCTAGTCTGGCAACACTGGTGCCCTTACACCCTGCCTCCTTTTTTACCCGCGAAACCACCGTCGCGTACGTGGGTGTGGGTTCCGGCAAACGTCAAGATTAACGTCGATTAACGTTGTGTAGATATCAGAAGATCTCAGATCCCTACAACAGCGGTAACTCGAGTGAGCGGGTCGACGAGGTGCAGGCAGAGAGGTGCGTAGGTCACGTTACCATGGCAACGGGAGTTTGACGACGCATCTACTGTGTCCACGTGTCCAGCCGTTCCGGTCGTTCCGAGTCGGAGTCGGAGTTGACAGAGTTGAGTGGGGGTATCGTGGTATGGCAGTATGGCCGCAAAATCTTCCAATCTTTGCCTCAGACTTTGTTCCATCCTCATTTGGTCACATTTTAATTTGTACTTCTGTTTTAGCGACTTGTCTTAAACAGTTAATAAATATCCTACGGTGATTAAATGTTCATTAACTAACTAAAGCGTTTATTTGATATAAACTAATTTTTTGCCATGTCAGTTCCTTTGGAACTAACTCCGGAGTTATCGTTCCGGAACCCGGAGTAGTTCTTTCGGAGTCGTTAACTCCGGAGTTACACACCTCTACCACGTGATATTATTACACCCTAACACTGCGCATGAACGCTGATCTGCCTTTTCTGTCTTAGTTCAGCTCAATTTAGTGTATGTTGGGTTTAACTGTTATTTTTATTATTTGATATTACAATTATTATCAGTACCAATAAAAAAGGGGGGGTATTCCACCACTAAGTTCGGCCCCCCTGACTCTAAAGCTGGATCAGCCACTGGCAATAATTCCCGAGTAGACAACCGAATGTGTGGATGGACCTAAAGTTTGCCTTTAACGAATATTCGTGTGCTTTGATCAAGTAGAATCTATTCGTATCTAGATAATCTAATTTCGGATCTTGAGCGATAATACGCAACTTTTCGAATCAAGACCAGGTTAAAGATTTGTAGGCCCATAGGCTCTAACTCCTCAGTCAACGACCATTTTTATGTCAATGTTTGTGTGGTGCGGGCCTCTATACTACGCGCACACCTATGTATAAATATGGTCCTGCTTCAAACCATTAGCTATAATTAGTATCAATGCTCAAAATTATTGTAAAATTTATACCGAGGGTGCCAATTAGGTATAAACATTGTTTAAATTTTGGGAATACATAACCAACCAATTGAGATAATTTACTCCAGGAATTAATAAATACAATCTGACATCGTTGAACTTAATATGGTTTACTAATGGTGAAAAATGGACAAATTATAAATCAAATGACCCTTAGCTATATCAGCTACTGTATAATAAAATATAATGGTTTGGTCTTACTTTATTTGGTGTCTGGCCAACTGGGATGGAATGATCTACGTAATTATCTACGTCATTCCTGTTATATGGCCACACCAACTCTAACGTATTTTAAAGTCTAAGCGTCTAGTTTGAAATGACAGGGTTGCCACCATACCACTATACTAAAATAAAATTACTCTCTTGGTTGTTAATACCTTTAACATAATGATATGTAATTAAATATTTTATATAAAACGACATATCAGTATAAATTATCCGCCTCTTCCAAGAAAATATTTAATTACTTAACTAAAATCAAAAATACATATCAAATAATACAAATCAATCATCGCTTGTTGAAATAAATAAATTCATCTCGAGTTAAAGTCTAAATCTAAACTATTCATATTCAAATCCGGGAGATTTCCCGCGCGGCAACATAATTGGGGGTCACGAAACTAGTTCATTGCTTCGCCAACAGATGGCATGGAGAATACCGTTCAGAGCGTTTGATAAGTCTAACAATGGTTCAATTTATAATTATCTACAAATACACATGTTTTAACTTTGCTCTAATTCTCCTCTCCGCATAAATTTGATTTAAGTTGTCATTTCTTACAAATAATTACCAAAACAATTCATATTTAAAAATCCTTCAAAATAAATATTTACAAGTATTTCATTTTCAAAAAGGAAGATTATTTTCTCTAAAAATAGACGGTCAATGACTCACGGGAATGACTGACGGGCTTTAGTCAGTCGTCTCTCGGACTTTGTGGAGTGTGCATGTCGTGTGTGTTTTTCTTTGTGCGTCGTGTGAAATAATTGTGTTTAGTGTTGAAGTGTTGTGTAACCTTAAATCTAATCATTTTCTTTCCCATTTATCTCATTCATCAGACCTTTCGCTCACATTTATTCTCAGAATCGCCAAACCTTCCGTTCTCATTTATTACCGTTTCACATTTGCTTTTAAAACCAACGTTAAAATAAAACCATGTTACTTAACTACATTAAATTTAATTTTGCCGTCCATATGTAGCGATTTGTTCCTTAACTTAAATCTCAGTTTTCTCAAGTTTTTTTTATTATATACAAAACAAATCTCCTTTTTTTACCTCGTTAAACTGGTTTTATAAAATACCTAATACATTTATTTATCCGTATTTACAAATTTCCTTTATCTACTAAACATGTACACTTTAGCTGCGAAATAGCTTTAAATCGATTATGTGCACTTTCTTGACATCAGAAACACTTTCAACATTTTGCACTAACACTGTCACGTTGGTGATGAAATACAATATTCTGTATGGACCGGTGTATTTGATTGCTAGTTTTTTTGAAAATTTGTTAATTTTCTTGCTTATAAAGTGAGTCTTGATGAGGACTGCGTCGCCGATCTTGTAGGGGTGTCTTGACTTGGGATCTTGATATTTAAGACGCTTCCGGTTAGCTTGAATATTTTTCTTCACGTTAATTAACGCCTTTTTCAAATTTTCTCGCTTGTCGTCTACGCTGATCTCGTTGGATATGAAGTCTTGGAGGTTCCAAATATTTGACAACGCATTGTTACAATCGTGAAAGAACATTAATTTAAATGCAGTAGTTCCGGTGGATGAATTTCGGGCTGTGTTAAGGCATATTTGTTTATTGCCTATTTCTTGGTCCCAATAAGTTTGATTTTGGTTGTAAAAACAACGTAATAGAGTTGATACGTCACGTATGAATCTTTCTGATTTATCCCCATTTGCTCTGTATGCTGCTATTCTCCTGTGCTGAATGTAGTTTTTAAATAAATAACTTTTAAATTCCTTAGAAGTGAAGTATGAGGCGTTATCAGAGACAATTATTCGGGGTGTAGAGAATTCAGAAAATGTATTTTGGAGTTTCCGAATAATTAGTCGAGAATTACAGTCTCTCAATGCATGTATCCATAAAAATCGGGTAAATCCGTCCACAACTATTAATAAATATTGGTTTCCTGATTTTCTTCGTGGTAATGGACCTAAAATATCAATGAAAATTGTATTCATAGCATGTTCGATCGGAATGGAGATTAATTTTCCCTCATATTTTCTCTGGGCGGTTTTAGATACTTGACATATTTTATAGGTCTTGACTTTTTCTTTCACTAGGGTATCTAAATGGGGATTATAAAAATATTCATTGATTTTAGCTTGTGTTCGTGCTATGCCTAAGTGTCCACCAAATATGGTATTATGATAAAATGTATATACAGTTCGGGGCACAGTGCTTGGCGCCTGGTTAGCGTATGCTCTGGAATGACTTTTCGCCTCTATATGGCTTAGTACCGTTAGTGTTACAGAATACCTTTGTCAACAGAAACAAAAATTAAATAATTTAATGTTAAAATATTGGTTTTTGTTATTTTCGTTATTGTGTGCTTTTAATTATGAGAAGTTTGAGTTGGTTCTCGCATTTCCCAGGCGTCAAGCACCGTGGCGCGAACTGTACCATGTTCATTAATCGTGTTGGTAAATAAATTCGAGATTTACCCTTGCCATTATTATACATTAATAATCCTTTGTTTAAGAAGAAACAATCTTGATTGGTTTTATTATTTATACTGTCAATTATTTTAATGCAATCAGCGTCTTCGTTCTGATGTTTTTGCAGGTCCGTAAATGCCATAGGTATTTCATTTATTAAGTTGCAAAAATATCTGTCTTCCTTTTTCTCATGTTTCGTTGATTTAAAATTACTATATACAGTATTTACATGTTCTTCCTTTTTCGGTGTGGTTAACAGACTTTTTAAAGTGTCGTTTAAATCGGGCGTTATCTCCGGTGATTCATAATCTTCGGCGTTTCCTCTCCATACAATCTAGATAATGCGTCGGCTATGACATTGTCTGCTCCTTTACAGTGTTCTATGGTAAATGGTAAATTTCGAAGTCGTTCAGTCCACTTAGATAATCTACCGATCTTCGTTTTGAACTAATTAGGAAAGAAAGGGCTAAATTATCGGTAATTAATTTAAATGGCTGCACCTCTAGGAATTCGTGCCATTTTTCTATGCATAAAGTAGCGCTGTATGCTTCCTTCTCATAAATACTATATTTCATTTCGGCATCCGTGAATTTTTTGGAGTAATGTGCTATCGGTAAAAGATCTCCTTGATCGTTAGCTTGTAAAAGTACACCAGCGGCTCCAAATTTTGATGCGTCACATTGAACTATAAATTGTTTACCTTACAATCGGCCAGTTGTAAGATGGGGGGGTTTGAAATTTTTTCTTTCAGTATTTCGAAGGCTTTTTGACAATCAGGTGACCACTTGAATTTTACGCCTTTCTTCTTTAGTGCGTGTAACGGAATACATATCTCCGCATACTTAGGTATGTATTTACTCCAATAAGAACACATCCCGGTAAATCGTTTAACCTCTCTTAGGTTCTTGGGTGTAGGAAAATTCTTAATATTTACCGTTCGCTCGGGATCAATGGTAACAGTATTATTTTTTATAACATGTCCCAAAAAACTAATTTCTTTGCAGAAAAACTTTGCTTTGTTTACATTTACGGTAAGCTTGTGGTCTGATAATCTCTTAATTACCTCTTTGATATGCTCTAAGTGTGATTTATTATCTGGGCTGTAGATCACAATATCATCACAGAAATTTATTAAATATTGAAATTTTATGTCATGAAATATTTTATTCAGGTAGCTTGATAAAACTGAGCTGCCTACTTGTAATCCAAAACATACCCTTTTCATTCTGTATTTACCGAATATTGTACTAAAGGAGGTGATGTCGCGAGAATTCTCAGCGAGTGGACATTGTAAAAAGGCTTTGTTGAGGTCAGTAATAGTGAAATAGTTTCCACCTCGTAAATGCTGATACATATTTTGTAAGTCTCCGATTGGGTAATTCATTTGTACTAACTTTTTATTTAATTCAGCATAATTCACTACTAATCGGTCCGATTTTGTTAAAAATGCCGGGCTGCTGTATTTACTAGTGGATAGTTCAATTATGTCCTGGGATAACCATTCTTCGATTATAGTTTTCATTTTTTGCAAGGCGGGTGGACTTAAATAATATGGGCGAATACAAACAGGTTCATTATCTAATAAATGTAGTTCGACTTGGAGATCAAGTGCTTCGCCGATTTTATCAGTGAAAACATCGGGGTATTGTTCAATTAGACACTCCACTTCGGCTGTCATTTCCGGTGTTCCAATCTTGATGTTATTTAAAGATAAATCTGCTTTTTCCTTAACATGCATGCCTATCTTATTGCTAGGAGCAAACTTAAAATAACAAATTTTACGCTGTAAGTCTAGATTCAGTCCTTTTTTACTCATAAATGGTGTACCTAAAATCATATCATAATGATTTTGTTCTATGACTAAAAATTTTTCATCCCATGTATACTTGTCAATCCTGATTTTAATTTTGCATTCTGACAATATCTGACTATCGTTGGCGGCTAAAATCGTTCCAGACCAATTATTATTTTGCTTAACTAGCTGTCGGGTTGATAAGCTGTCAAAAAGATCTTTACTGATAAAATTCTTACTTGCGCCTGTGTCTAGTAATGCATTTATGTTTAACTGTTTATCTACTGACACTTCTATACAAGGTAATGTTTCCATTATTTTACCCTTAACTTTAGTTAGCTGAGGTGTTTTGAATTTGTTCCAGCTTTTAACTAATCTACGAAGTTCGCCTTTAAATTCGTTTGTGTGATTCAGAGACTTTAAATTGTGGGTTGATTCGGTTTTCTCGGGAGTATAGTGATGAATTTCGGGTTGGACTATAACTCCCGAATTTATTAGTTTTTTTGGTTCCTAGGTCTGTGGCAATGTTTTGCGATATGGCCCTTACGGTTACAATTATAACAAATTGGCTCTGGTGATGCATAACTGCGTTGTGTTGGTTGTGATCGGGGCATATGACGAATATAACTTTGAACGACCGTCTCGCCGCAGTAATGCACCTGCCTTTTTTTTGGAACTTTTGGAACATGTTCCATGGAACTGTGACAAAGTGCTTCTCTCACGTTACAGTGAAAAAGAACGGAATGAAGTACTGAATATAGCTTCGTTGTAGGCGTTGTAACTGTTTATAAGCTCAACCTATATTATTTTATTTAGCCACCATAGCATAGTCCTGAGGGTAGTACCGTAGACTAACTACAGTAGTTAGTCTATGGTAGTACCATAGATTAAGAATACTAAGGAGTATGTTTAATCTATGGTAGTACTTACTCCTTAATCTATGGCCTTACTCAATGTTAGTATCCAAAACTATAATTAATTATATGACACCATATAAAAACAGTGCAATTTGTGTTGTTTAATACAATCTTAGTTAATGGGTGGATTTAAAATGGATAAATAAGTTATCTAGAGTATTCTCCTTACAGTATTACCCAGCAGAGTATAGGTTATACATATCGAATTAAAAGAGAGTGATTTAATGATTTAGTTAAGCCTATTTGTAAAAATATGATTATTTACACCACAATGATCACATATAATAAAGAATCAGACACTTATAGTGTTTTAAATATTAATTTGACTACTTTAAACGACTAATTCAGTCCTTAACTTAGTCACAACAATTTAGTGGAATACTAAACGATGTGCCACTAAGTTTAAAAGAAGTTAACTTATAGTCTTACGCCGGAAGCATTTTGTTGAGATCAATTAAATGCTTCTTGGGAAAGCGGTCCAAACCCTTCTGTAACCTCTTCTTAAGGCTCTTTATTGGGTCATCGATTAGATGTGGGTAGCCAGCATGTTGTAGGCTACAGTTTTACATCTAAGTAAGGTTTAGGTAGATTTATATTCTATCAAAATTAACTGCCTATAATTAAGTAGAGCACCAACAGATTTTTGTTTACCAAGAGAATGCAGCTTCTATCTTGAAGTTGATTGATTCTCAATTCCTAGGCCAACCTAACTCAACGGGATGTACACAGTAGAAGTGGTTGTTGTCGTGAGGTTTGTAGAAAAAACGGCCTAAATAATTTTTTTCCATGTGCAGTAACACAAGGTTTGTGCACAATCTTGGTAACTTATTTCGAAAATGATCACTTAGTAGGGACAAATTTTGATTACTGAAATATTAGCTAGTATTAATGTCAGTTGTCAATAGGAACTGTTTTTTGACAACTGCAATATTTTTTTTAAAACTTATCAATCATATCAATGTTTCGTATAAACACTTTACCTTTTGCCTCGACATAAATCAAAACTGTGCAAAAAAGTTTGATTTTACTAATTTTTAGTGTGTTGACTGAAACAATTTTTTTGGATTTTCAATGCTAGTAGTTTTGATTTTACTATTTTTTAGTGTGTTGACTGAAAAAATTTGTTTTGAATTTTCAATGCTAGTAGTATTCTGTCAATGGGAACACAAACCCTTTTAGGGAAAGCGGTCCAAGCGGTCTAAGAGAAAGTTTCCACTCACTCCAAACAAAATGATGGAATGGATTCTCGACTAGAGTCGAGGAACAGCAAGAGGAACAGCAAGTAGGAACGGAACTCTTTGTAACGTAACGCTTCTACCAAACCTATTCCATGCTTTGTCACTGGAACAAACCGGATCGTGAAAGTAACCGGTTCAATGTCAAAAAAAAGGCAGGTGCATTACTGCCACGAGACGGTCGTAACTTTGAGGGTTATAATTTGGGTTTTGCATTTGAGTAGCGGGACTTTGATATAGGTGATTTATCATGTAATCATTGTATTGAACATTGTTTAAATTTATGCATAGTCTGTCAAGATCTTTAAATGATTGGGGGTTTCTTTCAAATACAAGTTTGTTTCGGATTTCAGGATTGATGCCATTTTTAATGAAGGCTACTAACTCGGTTTCAGTTAGATTAGTTTGGAGGATTTGCTGATTTATTTTTATTTCATTAATATATATGGCCAATGGTTCATGTGGTTTCTGTGGTCTAAAAATCAAATCTTGTTTTAGTTTTTCTCTAAGGGTGATAGGTATGTAGGTAGTAATAATTTCATGATGCAGTTCATCCAGGGTTTGATGTGCTGATTTTGATTCTAGAATTTCGTTTAACAACGGAGGTGCAGTATAACTGGGTAGAATCTCATAAATTTGACCTTGACTTAGGTTAGTTTGGTTCCTTATTTCAGTTAAATTTCTTAAAAATTTCAGTAGTTCATTTATTTCGAGTCCGTTGCAAGTTGTGAATTTATTTAAATATATTTCCACTGGGTTTGATAATTTATTAAATAAGCTAAAGTTTTCTTGCGGGTATCTCTGGGTTTGTAATTCTGGTTTCTGCATAGGCCAAATATTTAACTCTTGTGGGGAGGTATAGATGAAGCAACATTTGTAGTAGAGCATACAAAATTGCTAATTGATTGATTGTAAGTGCTAATTGATTTGTTCTTTGTGCGTCTTTTGAATAGGCGTAGATGTTTCTGCTGTGGGGGTTACAAATTGTTCCATCTTGGAGTTTTCTTCCTCTTCTTCAATAAGGGATTTATTGAGTTTTTCCTCAAATAAGCTTAATTCCTCTTCTGAAATTTTCCGTTTCATGACGTTAAATTTATCAATGCATCCTGAAATTTTGGCAGACATGTCTTCTAAGGCTTTGCGGGTAAGTTACATCAATTTTGCACTTATTTAGATTATTTATCCTTAACTGTAAGTGATTTAACTTGGCATTTATTTTTGCTGCTTGTAGGTTAGAAGCATTTTCTAGGCATTGTTCTTGTAACAAGTCCAGTGAATTTAATTTAGTTTCGACTGTATCAATTTCAGTTTTCAATTCTAATTTTCCGGTTATATTTCGTACATCAGGAGAAATCTGGAGACATTTGCGAAGTTGTTTCCGCAAGGCTTCCACGTTATCATTGCTTATATCTTGTCCTCTGGAGATAAGCTCATATGACAACTCGTCCTTCAAAAGATAATTTAAATTATAATTAGCCATTTCGGCCTGATTTAAATCTCTTCATTTACTCAATGGAGGTTAGGTTTATGTACATAGCAGAGTTGCGCAAAATATCTATACCGAGGGTGCCAATTAGGTATAAACATTGTTTAAATTTTGGGAATACATAACCAACCAATTGAGATAATTTACTCCAGGAATTAATAAATACAATCTGACATCGTTGAACTTAATATGGTTTACTAATGGTGAAAAATGGACAAATTATAAATCAAATGACCCTTAGCTATATCAGCTACTGTATAATAAAATATAATGGTTTGGTCTTACTTTATTTGGTGTCTGGCCAACTGGGATGGAATGATCTACGTAATTATCTACGTCATTCCTGTTATATGGCCACACCAACTCTAACGTATTTTAAAGTCTAAGCGTCTAGTTTGAAATGGCAGGGTTGCCACCATACCACTATACTAAAATAAAATTACTCTCTTGGTTGTTAATACCTTTAACATAATGATATGTAATTAAATATTTTATATAAAACGACATATCAGTATAAATTCCTATCACCTTTTTTCCTATCTTATGTTGCCTTCATAAGTGATATTGTAATCAGTAGAGATCAAGGAGGTCGATTGGTAATGGTTGTAATAAAGGAACAACTAACATTGCTTTACGAGTTTTGTCGAAAAGGCGAGCCGGTACTTTTTTCAGGTTGGGACACTGGTGGGGAAAATTTCTTGTTCTTTTAACTGCCCCAATTGGTGGTACTATAGACTTATAACTGCAGTAGTTAGTCTATGTTAGTATTCATGCAAATCACTGGAATAAAAGTAAACAAGGTCAAATTTGGACACATTCATTTGGTTCGCTTAGGCGAATTTTCCCTATAGAGAAGAAGCTATTTCCGTAGTCGGCATGGTAAGACCGAGGCCCGGGACCATGATAACTTTTCGTTTTGAGGTCCCCAGATGTCAAAAACACCATTCGTTTAAAACTGTATAGGGTCCGTAGGCACGAACACTTTCGGA
Organism: Allygus modestus; assembly: GCA_963675035.1. Classification (NCBI taxonomy): domain Eukaryota; kingdom Metazoa; phylum Arthropoda; class Insecta; order Hemiptera; family Cicadellidae; genus Allygus; species Allygus modestus. The sequence goes on from OY776116.1 coordinate 67,632,267, forward strand.
ATAAACGGTATCAGGAAACTGACACATACTTTCTCTCTTTTAGCCAAACTTGAATGACAAAATTATTTTTTATTTACTAAATATAGAATATGAAGTACAGATAAATGAACAGAAAATTGTCTAAAATAGTTGTTTTCAGAAATATCCACCCAACTCCCTTTTTAGGAAGCACTATAGAGTCTGTTGCTAGACACAGAGATTTTGAGAGGGGAAATGCCCCCTTGTCCCCCCCCCCGATGGTTAAATGGCAACATATTTCGAATATCCTCTGTTGGTCAATGCTAAATTGACCTGCATATCAAGTTTTAAAGAAATTGATCAGTAAATAAGAGAGAAATAGTAATTTTTGTATTCCCCATAAGAATAACATTGGACAACGTTCTGCGTTTACCGCTAAATGAAAATTTCAATTTTCTACGCAACTAGCAATCATAGAATAGTAATTCAAAATACAAATTTATTTAGTTTTTCAGCTGTTTAAATGGTGAATATTCATCTTTTTTAGCACTTGATTTTTTATGAAAAATAAAAAAAAACTGAATTTTGGATGTTTTAAGTCCTGCAATTTCTGAACCCAAATTTTTGCAGAAATTCGGGTGGTGTCATTTTGTTTGAAACATAAAGCTCTACAAACCACTAAAGTTTAATCAAAATCGTTAGAGCCGTTTTTGAGAAATTTGGATTTTACATGTTTTTTGGCGATTTTGGGGGATTAATTACCCTTAAAAATCAAAAATTAAAAAAAATGAAAAAATACCTGGAGATATCGAGGATTAGTACCTACATACCAAATTTCATAAAAATCGGTCCATTGGTTAGGGCTCTAGCTCTGTACACATCCACACAGACACACACACTCACACACACACACACGGACACACACACACACACACACACACACACACACACACACACACACACACACACACACACACACACACGGACACACACACACACACACACACACACACACACACACACACAGACAGACATCACGTAAAAACCACTTTTTTGGGTTCAGGGACCACCAAAACGAATATTTCCACTAACAACTCAAATTCGAAAATTTTGACGAAAACAATACTTTCTTCATATACTATGTATAAGGGGAGAAAGTAAAAAGGACAGATTTTTATGAAATTTGGTACAAACGTGTTCCAAAAAACGCTATGGATCCATAGATTGCGGAATTTACGGCGGGCGGTGCGAAATTTTCTGTTGCGGAGATTCCGCCACGTAAAATCTGGAGAGCTGGTCCCTGTGACTGCGTAAATAACCGTGGGGAAATTCAGTTGTGCCCAAACTAGTGACGAGGATGGTTAGGAAGAGGAAGGCCCTCGTGGCTTTGATGCTTTATATTGATATTGTCGATGTTTTGTCTTTATTAGTGCCAACTCATAGTGATCGGAGTGATATTCTTAAGAATCGGGACAGTGAAGGAGCTTACAACATATTCGTTCGTAGACATTTGGTAGTTAATTAAACTAAAGTACCTGGGGGACCGAGATGTGCTCGGGGGGAGCCAGTCAGATTGTTTAGATGACTCGGAGTAATATTTCACCACTTCCCTCCTACTGATAATCAGATTTGTATAACTCATTTGCCTCTTTTCTACATATTTTAAGGTCACTCCAGTTGTTATTTTTAGCTCAATGTCCCTTTGATTTATTTTACTACTCTTTATATATGTAATCTTCATTCAAATCTTTTAATCTCTGCTCTCAGGAAACCAAGTGTTAATAATCATAAACATCATGATTATTACTTTGACAGTTCCCTGGTTGATTATGAACAGATGTTAAAATTCTTTTGTTTTGATTTTAAACGACATAAGCCCAATGTTAATTCTTTTAACTTTTCATTCTAGTTTTTTTTACGTTATTTGATTTTTCCTGGAGATGAGGCCTGTCTAGAACTTATTTTTATCCCAGAAATTAGTTATTTCGAACATTTGAAGGAAATCGTTGGAGCAGTTTTTGAGATCAGTGTAGCAAGCAAGCAAACCTTACTCATATTAGAGTATAGGATTTAACCGCTGCTTCCAGGTGACGAAAGAGCAATCTTTCTTTTTGGTTAATATCATAAAAGACAAACAACCTTTGAATGCCGAGATTAAACTAGCAGTAAAATTAAGGTATGTATTAAACTTAAGTATGATAATTATTGTGTACGACTGAATTTCGTTAATGAAGAAAAAGGTAAAATTAATAAAATTACAGTTTGAACTTAAATGGCCTGTCACTAACTTAACGAGTACCCCCTCTTCGGTCGATTAAAAAAGTTCATCAACAATCCTCTTTAAAGCACAAGACATAATATTACATAAAAAACTGCCCAGTAACAATGATAGATGGCTTCTCTCCGAAGGCGGATTCCGGACTGGCACTGGCACTGCTCTCAGACCAGTATGAGTTGTCCGCCGGCCGGGCGGAACCGAACATTCTGCATGCGTAAACGCACGTCAGTGGAACCAGTCAACAGGGAACTCCATTGAACCAGTGTCGTTTTAATTACGCAGAGGAGAATTTCGCACCGCTCGCTGTAAATTCCGCAGTCTGTGGAACCATAGCTTAAGTAACATTTATGACTTTAAGTTCAAAAACCAGACAGATCGCCCCACTTGAAGGGGTGTTTTTTTTTTGGGGGGGGGGGTTGTACCGCAAAATTTTTTTTAATTTTTTTCATTTGTTTTTTAACAAAATCAAATTGTAGTTTTCAAGATTAAATTTAGCTTAAAAAGGCAAACAATTTGGGGTTTTGATCATTGCTATGTTAATTGGCTACCGAGATATTGAAAGTGCTAAACTGGCTAAACACAGTACGTTGTCCAATGTTATTCTTACAGAGAACAAGACAAATTGTATAAATTGCTTATTAATGAACGCATCCTTGCGAAACTTGGTATAAGGCTTCATCTTGTTATGGTCTATGGTCTATTGGTATTTGCACAAACAATATTTGTTTTTCGATGATTCCCGTTGCAGAAAACCTGCGTTTTCAGTCCCATGTTATTCTTACGGAGAATAAGGTAAATTGTTATCTCCCTTAATTATGGACATTAATTAATTAATAACACTTGGTATGTGACTTTACTTAGTTGAGATATATCATAGATTAAGCATACTCATGCTTAATCTATGGTTATATTGATAGTTGTGTAACATCCCATTTCTGCTTTCCTTGTTCCAGCAAACCTGTTTACTCCAGCCGCCATGTTATACTAAGGAGAATAATTCAAATCGTTTATTTACGAATATAGATTGATGAAACTTAACTTGGTGGTATTAAGACATGTGTATGTCTTAATATGGATGTGTATCCACATTGGAAATTCACTGAGTACGCAGGTTTGCTGCGAAGGTGGTATCCTATCCTATACTCTAATATGAGTAAGGTTTGCTTGCGACACGGATCTAAAAAACGGCTGCAACGATTTCCTTCAAATGTTCAAAATAACTAATTTCTGAGATAAAAATAAGTTCACACACACAGGCCTCATCCACAGGAAAAATCAAACAATGTAACAAACTAAAATGAAAAGTTAAAAAAAATTAACATTGGGCTTATGAAGTTTCAAATCAAAACAAAATAATTGTAACAGCTGTTCATAATCAACCAGGGAACTGTCAAAGTAATACTCATGTTGTATATGATTATTAACATGTGGTTTCCTTTTTTTAACAATTTTATTAAACCGTTCAGCATTATTACAATTGCTATACAGGCTAAAGTTTAATACAATACATGTGGATAACATAAGAAATTACAAAGATTGAGGTCAGCCGATCAGCCCCTCAGGCACAGATTTCATAATGTTCAGTGTGGCACAGGGTATTGCCACATAACTTCTTTGTGTAACAATCTAACAAACAACATAACAAGTAACATAATCTTCGGGTAATCTTGGTGTGCACAAACTTTTTTACATTAATTTAACAAAATATCTTGAGGTAACCTTAGTTTGAGACGAAGCCTTCTGAAATCGGACGGTGGTTTCCTGAGAGCGGCTTTCAGTTCACAACAGATTGGCAGGTCATTCGGTTAGTCACTCTCTATCGAATGAACTACATCGACTGTTGAAATACATCGACTGTTCCCTGCAGCTGATTATTTAGGCTGGACAGCAGTGTCTCCACTTTTAGGGTAATTACCCTTTTTTAGGGTAATATTGCAAGGTCAGGGTAATTTTAGGGTAATGGGGGTTTTAGGGTAATTTTTAGGGTAAAATCAGAGCCCCAAAATGTTATTTAAAATGTATTTTACTAGCCCTACAGCTAACATAGTCTGAACATTAATACGAATTTAATTCCATCGAAATTAAAAAAAGAGTTTTAGACTAAATCAGAGACTTACATTAATAACAATAATAAAAATATAAAATAATAATAATACTATAATAATCATAATTAGCTTATCTTATTTTAATAAGTTGGCCTGTAAACCTGTTTAAAATTACTGGGAAACAACAACTATATTCGAGCAAGGCACTGAAACAATAATAAAATGTAATTAAGATGATGAAATCAACACACGAATCTTAACATCAGTTTCTTTAAGTGAAGTGTGAAAATTCCTTTAGCTTAGTATGGTACCTAAAACAAACAAATAAAAACTATAGTAACAAAATAGGAAAATTAGTAAGTCAGCCGTAGGTCTGTATAGTTATGAAAAATGTTTCGAAGCCAAAACTTTATATCAGCTTTAAAAACTACTAGACCTATGAATAAAAACATAAAAAACCAAAAGTTCAAGAACAAAAAGCTTTTATTAAATGGTTATTTATATTAAATGTTGTAATTTAATTTCATTTTGTGATCATCATGTAATTTGTTTCTTGCCCCCAACTAAATTTATTTCTTATTCCTTGCGTAAATTTAATATGATTGGAATTAATAACGTGATCACATAAACATATTTTTGGGCCTTTATAAATTAGTTAAGTAATGAAGAAAGTTAAATAGAAAACATATTGCTATTGCTAATATTTTTATTTATTAAATTTGAATTTGTTAAAAGCTAAATTATTCTTATTACTATAGTGTAGTACCTAAAGAAATCATTCATTGATCTTAGCTAGGCCATATTATCAATAGAAGTATACTATAAATTACAGGTTTTCAGATTTAGGGTAATCTTTAGGGTAATTTAAAATTTTTTAGGGTAATTTTCAAAGACCTTTAGGGTAAAATGATGTTGATGTGGTGGAGACACTGCTGGACAGAGTCTGCACTGCCCACTGCAGTCTCATCTCAAATCTCATCACTTCAACATATATACGGTTACAATTGTGATATTTTACTATTATGATAGTATTTTATCTAAAAGTTTATTACGAGTAATTTGGAGGGAAGCATCTCTAAAAGAAATATTTGTAAACTTTGTCTACCATTTAAAGTAAGAGTTACTGAAAATAAAGATAAGGACAAGAAACAAGTTACTTAACCTTGGGTTAGGAACACACCCTAGCCCATCCTGTCCCTACCCTGGCTCATAACCTAAATTGACCTGTCATTTCTCTTCCTTTGGCATCGCTCTCCCCCCTTATTTTTCTTTCAGACACTGAGACTTCTTGATCCGAAATTAAATCTGACAGTGTGATGCATTTTAGATTTAAGAGTTAGTTAGATTTCATAACTTAAGTTATTTTTCTACAAAGCATAATCCTAATTCCTAATAATTATTGATATGAAATTACACATCTTTAATAATAAGTAGTTAAAATGAAATAATAATTAGCTGAAAAGTATCCTGCAGCAATCGAAAAAGTCTAGCAATGACAAGTGATAAGGTATTAAGTTAGGCCTAAGCCTAAAATGTCAAGGAGAGTTAACTGGAGAGGTAAGTAAGGAGTGATGTGAAATAAAAGGTGACAAGATCATATTAACTGTCGTAGGCCTAGTCACACCAAACAAACTCGGCCTACTGCGAAGGTTAAGTTGAGCCATTTAGTAACCAAATTCACGATTACTATTACAATTACTAATTTACCTATTGGTAAATAAGTAGGCATAACATTCTTGTAGGCCTATACAAAAGGGCAAACACAATATGGTCTACTTACATTGTAAATACTAGCATTTAATTTGCTGTGCAAGAACAGACAATCAACCGAGGCTAATTTCATAAAGGAATATTTGCTCAGTGACTGCAAACAAATAAGTTAACTATCGTTTCTATTGAGCATTATGCACAAGTATTGGCGTTGTAATAGGTTGCATGCTTGCTTGCTATTACCAGTATACAGTAGGATTTTAAAAACATAAGATGTTGTTATTGGACTTTTAGACAGGTCTAATACAAATACATCCGATAGTACCATGGGGTAGGCTATATTGTTTATAAATTACCTACGATAAAATTAGAAATTTCGAAAAGGTGCTGAAATTAATTAGACACATTGATATTTCTGAGCAAAAACGTCCACTTTGGGGTGCTACGAACAAAGGTTACTTTATTTAACAAAATGGTTTAAATAAACCTAGCTAGAGTTAACTTGTAAAATCTAACAAGGATGGAATTTTTAGTCCATGATTTGGAAGTTATTTATTTAAGTTACTAACGGTAATTCCGAATTACATATGGACAATTGTACTGAAGAAAGGTCTAATGGCCTATCCCTAAACTGGCAGGTAGAGTTGGCCAGTGAGGAATGTTTTTGTTAACACATTAATTAATTGGTATCACTTGATGCGATTTATCACAGACAAGAGATAACCTACAATTATTAATACAGCAGAGCAGTGCCAGTGTGTCCTATTTCTTTCCCGTCTTATAGACTAAGACTAAGACTAGACTGTGTTTGTGTGTGTACCAAAGGTGTACATATCCATGTAGACGGCGCTAATCGACTTGTCGACTACGACCGTCACGTCGATAGTTCATAATACGATAGTCGATAGTTACCGAATGACCTGCCAATCTGTTGTGAACTGAAGGCTATCCCATGAGAGCAGAGATTAATGAAGATTACATAAATAGAGTAGTAAAATAAATCAAAGGGACAATGAGGTATAAATAACTACTGGAGTGACCTTAAAAATGTAAAAAAGAGGCAAATGAGTTGTACAAATCTGATTATCAGTAGGGGGAAATGGTGAAATATTACTCCGAGTCATCTAAACAAACTGACTGGCCTTCCCCCTAGCAAAGCTCGGCCCCCAGGTACTCCTGTACTCTAATATGAGTAAGGTTTGTTTGCGACACGGATCTCAAAAACGGCTCCAACGATTTCCTTCAAATGCTCGAAATAACTAATTTCTGGGATAAAAATAAGTTCTAGACAGGTCTCATCCCCAAGAAAAATCAAATAATGTAAAAAAACTAAAATGACAAATTAAAAAATTAACATTGGGCTTATGGAGTTTCAAATCAAAACAAAAGAATTGTAACAGCTGTTCATAATCAACCAGGGAACTGTCAAAGTAATACTCATGTTGTATATGATTATTAACATGTGGTTTCCTGAGAGCAGAGATTAAAAGATTTGAGGGAAGATTACATATTATATAGAGTAGTAAAATAAATCAAAGGGACATTGAGCTATAAATAACAACTGGAGTGACCTTAAAAATGTAGAAAAGAGGCAAATGAGTTATACAAATCTGATTATCAGTAGGGGGAAGTGGTGAAATATACTCCAAGCCATCTAAACAAACTGACTGGCCTCCCCGAGCAAAGCTCGGCCCCCAGGTACTTATTATTTATGTAGGCTATCTATTCTTGCCAAGAAATATGTTAAACTAAAAACAAATTAATTAAAACTTTATTAAATTTCTAAACATTGTTGACTCGTTCGATTTCAGCGCTTTTTTGTCTCACTAAAATAAAAGAACGGCTCACGGGCTTGCAATTTTGTGCATTAGTGTTGCTTCCTCAAGTATTACCAATAGATCTCCTTATAGAGCTCATGGCTTGATACTTGTATTCTTGACTCAATGCCAGAAGTCAGGTGGCAAGAAACAGCTGTACTGATCAACGATCAACATTCAACGTCATCCATAACCTATTTTGTGTCTAAATTGTAAGGTTAACCTCAAACTGTTACGTTTCCTGACTCTGTCTCGTTATCTAAATCTGTTGTGCATTTGCGAGTTAGTTTAAGTTAATTTTATATTAATAAGGTACACTTAGTTCATTTTTTAAGTGTTGATTCAAGTTTATTCATTATTTTATTTTGATATGGAAAATAAATTAGAAGAACGTCCAAAACCTCTTTTCAGGAATCTGAACGCTGATGATCCAGATCCTGAAGCAACAGAAATTGAGAGTCTTTGCTTGAATTGTGGCGAAGATGGCACCACTAAACTTCTTTTAACAAAAATACCATTTTATAAGGAAGTTGTTATTATGTCATTCGAATGCTCCCACTGTGGTTTTCAAAACAATGAAATACAATCTGCCTGCGAGATTGCAGAGAAAGGTATCAAGATAACCCTTCGAGTTGAATCAGGGAGGGATCTTAACCGCCAAGTTGTAAAATCCGATTTTACATCAGTAAAAATTCCAGAAGTAGACTTTGAAATCCCATCACAGTCTCAAAAAGGTGAAGTCACTACAGTTGAAGGTCTCATTAATCGTGCCATTACTGGGCTCACCCAAGATCAAGATAGAAGAACATTAGAGGATCCTGATGTAGCCAAACAAATTGATGAATTTGTTAAGCGACTTCAGAATTTGAAACAAGTTGATGCTCCGTTTACGGTGATACTTGAAGACATCAGTGGAAACACATTTGTTTCTAATCCTCATATGCCTCATAAGGACCATAATTGTGAAGTAATGAATTTTGTGCGTACTACTGAGCAAAACCATGCTCTAGGAATTTATCCTGTCCAAGGAGAAAGTATCAAATTCCCTGAATCTACTGAATTCACCTATGAGGATCTACAAGGTGAAGTTTTGCAGTTCCCAACAAACTGTCCAAATTGCACCGTACCCTGTGAAACGAATATGAAGCTCACAAAAATTCCTCATTTTAAAGAAGTTGTCATAATGGCAACCAACTGTGATGCCTGTGGACTTCGCACTAACGAAGTGAAAAGTGGTGGTGCGATTGAACCGCTTGGACAGAAAATCACTGTGAAAGTCCAATGTAAAGATGACTTGTCCCGAGATGTGTTAAAATCTGAAACTTGTAGTCTTGAAATTCCTGAACTTGATTTAGAGGTGGGACCTGCAGCCTTAGGTGGAAGGTTCACAACGGTAGAGGGTCTGGTAACTGCAATGAAAGATCAACTGATTGATAGTGGGACTATGTTTAGTGATTCGGCTGAAGAGGGAGGGAAAACTGCACTCCAGAAATTTGTGGCCGACATGGAAAAGATTGTGGTTGGAGAAAAACAATTCACTATTATTCTAGATGATCCTGCAGGGAACAGTTATGTACAAAGTTTAACTCATCCTGAACTAGATCCAAACCTAGAGATAACTAAGTATGAAAGAACCTATGATCAAAACGACATTCTTGGATTGAATGATTTAAAAACTGAGGACTATGAATCATCATGACCACAAATGAAATTTGTGTTTAAAGTATTTTTGTAATATTTTTTAGTAAATATTGGGGTTACCACTAAGATATATGTGTACGGTATTTCTCCTCTCCCATTCCATTACGGATATTTTCTTAAGCACTTAGGTGTTAGAAGGTTACTAGGTTACTATGCAGCCTAGCAAAGGTGAATTTCTACATGACAACATAAATGTGAGAAGTGTCAATGTCCAAATGTATAAGTAGGCTATAGTAGGCCATATACTGACTTTCCTATAGACTTGTGGTATAAAATCTGTTGTTTTGCCAATTCCTTCATTCTTTACTTGACATCTCTTCTTATTATTTGATAGCTTAGTCAATTGATTATCCGCAGTGGCTGTTAGGTCAGGTTATGGTCAATATTATTATTATTATAATGGTAGAATAAAAAATGCAGTAAGTTAGGTATTCATTATTAAAGCCTTTTTTGCATATATATTAAAGCCTCTATATACATAAATGATCTTTGTGGTGCATCCTTTAAAAGTAAATTAACTTCATTTGCTGATGACACTGCCCTTTGTTATATAGGCAACAACTTGGAGGCAATTAGAAGTGACATAAATACAGATTTACTGAGACTCAGATTCTGGTTTGCCAAGAATCACATGCTTTTAAGTACTGAGAAAACCAAATTTACTAATTTCAATTTAAGAAAAGATGTCCAATTTTCAGGTCCCATAAATTATCGATGTGTTAATTGCCTCAGAAAACATGCTCCTTGTACAATTAATTGTGAAAATATTCAGAAAGTGGATTCTATTAAGTATTTGGGAATTTTTCTTGAATGGGAAGTAAACTGGAAAATTCACATGTCAAAATTGAAATCAACTTTTAAATGGTGTTATGAGATATTTTTATTTTTTAAAAGATATCTGTCCAGAAAATGTATTACGTTCCCTGTACTTTTCCTTAGTTAAAAGTAGATTGGAATATGGGCTTATTTGCTACGGTAGAAATTATCTTTCAAATTTAGAAGCAATTTATGTACAGCAAAAATATTTTGTTAGATTAAGAGCTAGGAGAAGCCAGAGAGACAGTTCAAGACCTTTGTTTTTACCATTAAAAATTCTGCCCTTAAGGTATCTGTTTATATATAAGGTCTTAAAAAGTTTTTATGATAAAAGTGGAAATCTCCCCCAAAATACTGACTTTTATCAAAGGAAATTAAGAACTCACCATCACAGCCTTGTTCCAAAACCCAATTATACCTTTTTTACTAAACATTTTCTTTTGTTGGTCCGAGAGTATTCAATTTGATTCCTGAATATATAAAAAAGCTAAAAACAAAAAGATTTTTATGGTAAAATAAAAAAGAAATGGCTATTGGAATTAGAAAATATTGACGTGTTAATGAAAATATTGAACTAAAAATTAAATATTTTGACTGATAAAATGACCTCATTTACATTTTGTGGGAGATTTATCATAGAATCATAGTGAAAAAAACCTTTTTTCAGTTATTGTTTGTTTTTTCCACAAGACAGTATATTTTAGTCATAGTTCAACTTTTGTTTTTGACATGCTCTAATGCAATTTAGAGATTGATTTTAAGATAATTTTGTTAAGTATTTAGATGCAAGACATTCCATAGCGTACTCAGTTAATTTTTCTTTGAGCGTATTTTATTTTACTATACATTTTTGTTGGAACCTCTAAAATAGGCTTAGCCTTTAGAGGCCCTATTCTTCTCAGAATGTACATAGTATTATTTTTTGTTTGTTAATATACCTTCAGTTTTACTATATTATTCAGGAACAAAGATGGTCAGTTCTGGCAGGACAATAAGTGATATTATGTTTAAATTATGAACTGTGGACTGAGAGCAAGGAAAATAATGTTTATTTATTTTGTTTATACTGTGAAATTGTAATTTGAAATGTTTTATTTCTGAGAAAATAAAATCTATCTATCGTATCTTTTGCAATATTTGGAATTGGCCCAAATGTTGACTGGAGAACATAAGGGCCATAACATACATATATTACGTAACGCACTTAAGGGGAGGGAAGGGGTACAGTGTAGCGTTATGCTGCGTTATTTGGGTGAGGGGGGAGGGTTTGGATCAACATTACCGTACGTGACTCACCCATATTAACCCTAAGAGCTGGTGCACTCCCGTATCTAATGATACTGTTATAAACCTTTCAAAATTAAAAAATAATCAAATTTATATCTAAATTAAGGTTACAGTTAGTTATATAAAAAATACTTCAGTCATACTAAATAGCAGTTAAACAAAAATAAATACATAATGTGTTTTGAGTAAGTTCTGTATTGTTTTACACTTATGTTTTGGTACAGGACACAAAGATAATAACATATAACAAGTACGTACGACATTTTTGCCCTAAACCGCCTTTGTGTAGAGGGCCTACACTAACTAAACAACGTTTGTCTTAATTTTCTTAAGTTTGGCGCTGTCTTTAGTTTTTCTTTTCAATTTTGTCGCATCACTCTTCTTTCCTTTCTGCCTGGCCAATTTTTCTTGGGCATCCAGAATAAACTGCGGTTCTCTTATTTTCATCCCCCTCACTACTCTGCTGTCCACAATTTCTGGTAACATATATTCTCTGTAAAACTGAATAAGTTTGGGCAGCATTCTGGTTTGCCAAAACATCTCATCCTTACTAATTCTTTCTACAAACAATTTTCCTTTTTTCGAGGGCACAACGTTGTCACATTACAGTCTTTTTGTAATGTTTAACTGTCCTTGTACTTGAAAATAATTGTTGTAATTTCTCTTCAACTGCATTTCTCGCCACATTCGTTCATCTGGACACAAAAATCTTTCTTTTAGCGAATTTCCCCTATAGGGAAGAAGCTATTACCGTAGTCGGCATGGTAAGACCTAGGCCCGGGACCATGATAACTTTTCGTTTTGAGGTCCCCAGACCCCAAAAACACCATTCGTTCGAAACTGTATATATATATGTGTCCGTGAGCACGATAACTCTCGTAAAAATTATCCGATTTTGATGAAATTTGGTATAAACGTGTAAAGCAACTTTTATGACTTTAAGTTCGAAAACCAGCAAGATCGCTCTATCCGAAAGGGTATTTTGGGGGGGTTTTGTACCCCAAAAATGGGTTTTTCGAACTTTTTATATATAATTTTGGAAATAGTCAAATTTTATTTTTCCCCATTGGATTCAGCTTAAAAAAACCCACAATTTGGTATTTTGATCATTTCTCTACGTCAATTGGTTACCGAGATATTGAAAGTGCTAAACACAGTACGTTGTCTAATGTTATTCTTATGGAGAAAAATAAAAATTTTATATCTCGCTTATTTATGAACCTATACTGATGAAACTTGGTATACGGCTTCATCTGGTTGTGGACCATTGATATTTGCTCAAAAAGACACTTTTTTACCCAAGGCTCCCGTAGCAGCAAACCTGCGTACTCAGCCCCATGTTATTCTTATGGAGAATAAGTAACGTGTTATCTGCCTTCATTATGAAAATAAATTAATGAAATTTGGTATGTGGCTTTACCTATATGAGTTATATTGATATTTGTATAAAACCCCATTTTTTGTGTTCCTTGCTTCAGCAAACCTGCATACTCAGCTGCCATGTTATTCTTATGGAGAATAATTAAAATGTCATAAATCGTTTATTTATGAATGTATATTGATGAAACTTGGTATGTGGCTTTATGTGGTATTAAGATACGTATATATGCATTGGAAATTCGCTGAGTACGCAGGTTTGCTGCTACGGGGGTATTTTTTACTTGCCACTTCTTCCTTAAAACTAATTCTTTCACCGAGGCAAGGCATTTCACCTCCACCAAACCGTCAGGTGACACCAAACCGTCGGGACTGGCTCCCAGGAATGGATTTTTGTATCCACAATCAGTTCACACTTGCTGAACTTGTTTGCTGTTCGTTCCTCATACATTCGGATGACTGTATCCTCATTGTCCCTGCCAAACGATACTGCCTCAGAAGCAGTACCGGCTCTAGGGCAGTTTGAGCCGTGCTCCAGCACGGGGCGCGGCACTTTTGGGGGGGCGGCGCGGGGTGCGGGGTGGGGGCGGAGTCCGTAGCGCAAAGTAAAGTATTTGTAAATTGGTTGTATACAGTACTAATACTAATATTATAAGTTATAGAAAGGCGTTATTGGGAAGAAAGTTGTGTATTCACCATGACCTTCAATATACGAGTACATTTACATATCAGGTAACACAACTTCCGCTCCCCTCTATTCCAAATCAAGAAGTTGTTTTGACCTCTATCTTTTGTGACAACTTCAGGGCATTCTCATTGGTGTAGAGAGTGTAAATAAAACACGCAATACGATGCAAGAAAATTGTAATGTTAAAATATCAATTTACACGTTTTAAATAATTGTTTTATTCCGCCCTCGTTGATTATTTTACTTCCTAGATGAGAAAAGATTTGGTTTGACGATTGGAGAGTATTGAAACGGGATTTCATCTTTAATTAAAGTTGTAATGATTTGAGTTTAATATTGCTATTATACAGGGTGTCCAAAAAGTCCCGGGTCGGTTAAATATTTTTCGAAATATTTAAAATAGAGCTTCAAAACTTTGCACAAAGTTACTGGACGTAAAAATCTATTTTAACACATATTCAGTGATCCGCTACTTCCTCAGGGGGACGGCCCGCTAGGAGTCAGAAGAAAATCTTAAATGTAAGCATAGGTTTATATGTATATCAAATAAAAGGTCTTTATTAGTAGAGTACAGAGCCGCAAACCCGACCTCAAACGGAGAAAGGAGTCAAAAATGACAGCCGTTCAAAGATGGCTTGAGTTTGCAACTTAGCTAAATGTAATCAAGTTCATGGAACACACTATCAGTCACAAATAACTTTCTCTTTTAGGTTTATCATGGCTCATTCATTTTCCTTGTTTGTTTTATTTTCGATCCCTCTCAGAAATAACAAAACTTATAATTCTACAACAGTATTAATTGTAAACAGTTTTGGGTTAGTAATGTTAAAATCAAAAAGCTCGTCAGTTTATTTTCTACATTAACCTAAGTTGCAAACTCAAGCCATCTTTGAATGGCTGTCATTTTTGACTCGTTTCTCCGTTTGAGGTCGGATTTGCGGCTCTGTACTCTACTAATAAAGACCTTTTATTTGATATGCATATCAACCTATGCTTACATTTAAGATTTTCTTCTGACTCCTAGCGGGCCGTCCCCCTGAGGAAGTAGCGGATCACTGAATATGTGTTAAAATAGATTTTTATGTCCAGTAACTTTGTGCAAAGTTTTGTAGCTCTATTTTAAATATTTCGACAAATATTTAACCGACCCGGGACTTTTTGGACACCCGGTATATAACAAGGGGGATAACATTATGTGCCCTCATGGGATAACATTATGTGCCCTCATCAGATTTTGGCGCCCCCTTCGATCGTTACTGTTAAGGTTCACTCCTTTAGTTTATTTTGAAAAATATAGTTTATCAAAAATAAGTTATGGCAGTATAGGATATCAGAATTTTGTATTAACAAAAAAAAACATGTTTACATCCAACTTAAGTTTTTAGAGTCACTGTTATTAAAATAAAGTGATCCAAACACTTATAGATGGCAAGATTCATTATTATCAGAGAATCAAAACAAATTAAAAAATTAAGCTACGCAAAATCTTAAAGATTAAATACTCGAAGATAGAGTCTTTATAACTGAAAAACGTGTAATACACATTAAAAACAATAATTATATTCAGAAAACATTAGTTTTGTCAAAACAAAAAAGATTCTAACAACAAACTTTGCTGTTTTCATTGCAAACTTCAGCCTCAAAGATTCCCGAAACCGTAAGAATCTTGGTCGGTTTTAATGATTGTTTTGGTTCCCCCGGACAAAATATTTCTCACCCTCTGAACAGCGGTGTACTTTTATCAGTATGTACTTCCCCCTTCCTACTCAGTTTTCATTATTGTTTTTCTTAAAGAAACATCATTGTTTTTTATATGCAGTGTATTGCGGTACGTCGACTACAAGTGTGTGCATTTGTTGTTTTTAAATATTTAGATTTTTAAAAATTATTTGAGGTTTTGTGTGGTGTGTTTTTTGTTAATGTCAAAGCAAGGGAGCGAGGCGCGCACGTGTCATTCTTATCTCAGAGCTATGTGGGGAAGATTTTGAATGATGAAGAGTGGTCGGGGGGCCGCCAGCGCCGTCCTTAGCCCTCGCCCCCTCCCCTGAAATTCTACCGTACATCGCCTACCGGTAATAAAGTGTTGCCTCTGCACTACTGTATTATACATTAAGTTAGGAACAAAATACTCAACCCTTAGGCTCGGCTCACAAGGACGATTTTCACTGGCGAGATCGCTGCGATCTCGTGTGAGCGCGATGAAGCAGCCAGGAAACAAATGGTGTAAATAAAAGGGAGTTCGCAGCGAGATGAAGCAGTACTATAGTAGAGAAATTCGGAGTTCACATGCCTTTACACTTTTTCCTACCAGTATATGGATTGGTATGTGTTTTCCTACCAGAAATTTCTACAACCACTGTAATATCTTTGATTTAATAAACTTCAAAGACTTTGAGATGTCTTACTTTTTTCAAAACCTCAAATTTTGCAGTTATATCTGTTTTGAAAGAGGTAATTAGTGATAGGGGTATTCGTTTTATATAAATAAATCTAGAACTCCACCAGATGAATTTGTATACTGAACCCCTCACTGGAAACCATATTACTTATGTAGATTGAGAAAAAACTATGAAAGTCTGAAATATTTGATCATTTACGGGGGAAAACGTAAAATATAACATTATAATAAATACATTAAAAACTTGATAACAAATTAATTTGTTCCAATCAAACTTTGCCCTTGATTTACCAGTTACGAATACTAATGCAATGGCACTGTATAAGCTGTAGATTAGTAACAATTGGGAAATTGTCAAAATGTCTAAGCTTGCCGTGATCTCGCCGAGAATAGATCGCTCGTGAGATGGTGGCGATCCTCTCGCTCGTGTGAACCGCCTTACTAGACTACTAGACAAAAATACGACTAGTTCTAGTAATTGTAATTGTCATTAGTTGTTTAATTTTAAGTCCCCTGCTCAGAAGTAAGATTTTTGGGGTAGAGAATTGACTTCACCATGTTATGGCAGGGAGTGTGAGGTAACCGCTTTACAACTGCAACAAACTTTGAAGCTGTCAGTATGTTAATTCTTTGGTCATGCCACGTTTGGTTAGTGTGTTGACCAATGGTTTTTACTTCCATGAGAGCTACGTCTTCAGCCATGTTTTCACTCTTTGAAAAAGAGTTTTCACTCTTTGATTTAAGACTTTCCATTTCAATGTCCGGGGACTGAGCGTCTGGGCTGTAGTTCTTGCCAGGTCTTCGTTGGCGTCTTTGCACAGGAGGCTTATGTGAAAAAAAGCAGTTTCCTTCTCGTACATCTACGCTCTCTTGCGAGTATTTTCCTCTTGAACACTTCCCCGGGACTGCGATGGAGCCTCTTCCATGCGCTCAAATGCCAACTAGGACCGATGGATGGTTTGGCTCAATCCAGCACCGATGCACCTTCGCTTGAATGATCCTCAACTTGTATAATTTACACGTTTTCCTCCAATAAACTTCGCCACAATACCCATGTACCTATAAAAAAACATGTATTAAAAATACATTATAATTTCTACAAGATATTTTTAATTCAGTACAATACTTATTGCGCATGATGCGCACAAACAAATTTCCTTAACATTTTTGTCTGCGCTGTTGAAGGTGGTTAGTTGAATTAAAATCATAACATTAATTTGAATGAATATTGGAAAGTTACAACTGAAAAGCAACTGAATGTGAAATGTAACTATATGAACGGTTAAAACTGTGAGAATTATATAAATACAAAAGGCAGGACGCTGACTGCGACCGTACCGTGCGAGCGTTGTTTCGACTCTATAAAACTCATAAAACACCCCCAAGCCCTGAAAGGGCGAGGGTGGGGGTTTTAGAAACAGGTGGAAGCTCTAACAATATGTGTTAGTAGAAATTGTGTCACTTTGATTACGATATTAATTTGACAAAATTAAAATTGTATATACACCATTAAAATGTTATAGCAGCCATATTGAATTGCACAGTAATATCATTGCGAAAATTTAGTAAGCCAACCTTAATGGTAAGTTATATTGCTAAAATTCAGTACTGATTCAATAATCAGTTTTGACGGTTTGTAGCATTTTAACAAAACTTGTCTATATATTTTGTTCTTATTTTATCAAAGAACCAAGACCCTGAATTGAAGGAACGTAATTATGAATTATGCTGTATATGGTAGCAAGTAATTCAAACTAAATTTTGAATAAAGTTGAGGATTACATTTAAATTAGAAAAAAAATGGTAAATTTATATTTCAGCAACGTTAGTTGTCTCGTTGAAAACCAAACTGATGGCCAAACTTTCCAAGTTACCAATATGAGTTCGGATTTTGCACAGAAACTCTTCATCAAATTTGTGAAGGATATTTTCTTCTCCATTGTTATTTCTTTGACAAAAGTCTGCAGTTTCTCAAGGTTTCTGAACACGTGATCTGGCGCTTTCTTGAGGTCGAGTCGGAGATTGGTGAGGTCAGTGCTGCTTCTACTAACTCCAGCCTCTTTGATGGCAGTCCGGACACCTTTCATGAGCCTTTCTAGGCGGCCAATAGACTCTCTTGGGGCAGGCTTTATTAGGAGCTGCCGTGATTCCAGGGGGAACTTGGTGTTCTCAGCTAGCTTGTGATGGTGGTCGTTTAGGCAACGTGTCGCGCGGTTAGCACATTCTATCTTCTTGATGTATCTTCCATAAGTGCAACCTTCTTGTATCTTCGCCAACACGTTTGAATCCCGATCACCTATATAACTAGACCATAACTCTCTTCGCTTGAGCGGAACCCTTCCAAAATTATGTCACTCTCCGTCCCAGTAGAAGGGCCGTAATAGTTTTTAAAGCACAAATGGTCGGTGGCTTTTTTCTTTAGGTTGGAGCGAGCAAAACAGAACTTGTTTCTTACTCCCAAATATAGCATCGCTTGAGTGTGCACACCGATTATTGCACCCTGAAAATAACAGCATTCTTTGTAAAACAAGCTTAAAATGTCATTCACAAAGTACTCACGCTACGTTGTTGATAACAAGTTTTTTTACTGTCAGGCAACGGCTCTCCGAAGATATGAGAAAAAAGTCGTAACAGCAGCAATTTCGGATTAATTACTTACGTTTACAAGTTTAAAATAAGCTAAAAATTATGTATATTTTAAAAATCTTTCTGAGGGAAGACCCCGGATCCCCCGTTTTTTCATACCCCTATACCCGGTATTTGTCCCTTTCCCTAGGTTTTGGTAAAACGTTGCACATGTTTTGTTTTAGCGAATTTCCCCTATAGGGAAGAAGCTATTACCGTAGTCGGCATGGTAAGACCTAGGCCCGGGACCATAATAACTTTTCGTTTTGAGCTCCCCAGATGCCAAAAACACCATTCGTTCGAAACTGTATATGTATCTATATATATATGTATATATATATATATATATATATATATATATATATATATATATATATATATATATATGTCCGTGAGCACGATAACTCTCGTAAAATTCATCTGATTATGACGAAATTTAGTATAAACGTGTAAAGAAGCATTTATGACTTTAAGTTCAAAAACCAGACTGATCGACCTATCCAAAAGGGTATTTTGGGGGGTTTTGTACCCCAAAAATGGGTTTTTTGAGCTTTTTACATATAATTTTTGAAAAAGTCAAACTTTAGTGTTTTCCATTGGAATTAGCTTAGAAAGACGCACAATTTGGTGTTTTGATCATTGCTCTACGTCAAATGGTTACAGAGATACTGAAAGTGCTAAACACAGTATGTTGTCCAATGTTATTCTTATGGAGAATAAGATAAATTGTATATCACGCTTATTTATGAACTTTTCCTGATGAAACTTGGTATATTGCTTCATATTGTTATGGTCTATTGATATTTTCACTAAAAACATTTTTCGTCTGATAGTTCCCGTAGCAGCAAACCTGGGTACTCAGCCCCATGTTATTCTTATGGGAAATAAGTAACGTGTTATCTCCCTTAATTATGAACATAAATTAATAAAATTTGGGATGTGTATATAACCTACTTGAGTTATATTGATATTTGTATTCAACCCCATTTTTTGTGTTCCTTGCTTCAGCAAACCTGCATACTCAGCCGCCATGTTATTCTTATAGAGAATAATTAAAATGTCATAAATTGTTTATTTATGAATGTATATTGATGAAACTTGGTATGTGGCTTTATATGGTATTAAGATACATATATATGCATTGGAAATTTGCTGAGTACGCAGGTTTGCTGCTACGGGGATATTTATCTTTTTACAAAACTAACGTGGCTGCATTGCTAATTATGTCCATACAGTATTGGGGACGGAACTAAACTGAATATTGAATACAAATAGTATTATTAAGTGGTAAAATTTGTTTCAACATTATAATAGAACTAATATTGTTTAAGTTAAATAAGAACTAAAGTAAATTAAAGTGAAGCAATGTTGTATTTCTAGTTTCCTACATTACATTAATTTTTGTTGCCTTTGCCTCTGTATATTACAATTGATTTACAATTTAAAGGAAATTGTATAGTATTTATAAATTTTAACCACAGGGCTTTATATTACAAAACCTGCTTTGCTCCCAGGCCCCTGCTCCATTTGTTATAACATCAATGTCCCTTCAAGTAAGTTTTATACGAGTATACTAGTTCGATTCATTTGGGATGTTGATTTATCCACTCTAGATATCATCTTTATTCAAACTCCATAAGCCCAATGTTAAAATTTCCAATTTTCAAGGTAAAGATTACAGGTTTTAGAATTGGAAATAGTGACTTTTGATAATTTTACCTGGAGTTTTTAGGTACAAAGAACGTGCCTGCTAAATTTCACGTTAGTAGCTCGTCTATAAGTAGTCTAGAATTCGTATTCCTGAGTGAGTCAGTGAATCAATTACATATCGGGCTGTATAGTTATTTAGACTCGCTTCGCTCGCTGGGGGCTCCGCCCCCAGACCCCTGTTGGGGGCTTCGCCCCCAGGTCGCTGTTTGGCCACAGTTTAATGTAAATTGGTCCAAATTCTATTTAAGTCCTAAATTCTACAACTATTCCAAGGCTTTTATTATTTTAAGGGTTTAACCTATAAAATCCGATCATATGCCTGTTGCTGAATACGACTTGACATGGAGACATAGTATGTTAAATTTTAAGCCTCAATGTAGTATCTAAGTGCTCGAAAAAAATGAATACCCTTATCTTATGTATAATGTAGCCTTTATAAGGCATCTTTTGAACCTTATAAGGAATAAGACCACCGTTAACAACCTGAAATACTATGACTTTGGGTTTCTACAATCCTTCTGCAGCAAATATGACATGATTTATAAGGGATTTTACCCTCGACAGAGCGCAATATACAAAATATACCCGAAATACACGAATAAATCTACAAAAGCTCAAAGACTTTGATTTTTTGGGTGTATAAGATATTTAATCTGTGCGTGTGAGTGTTGCTTGGTACTAATTGTAATGTAGGAATACTGTTTGATAAATATTAGGCCTCTAAGTTCTATATTAGAGCGAAAAACCATTAAAAACCACAAAAAATCTTAGAAAAAAGCTTAAATTTAAAAAATCTAGCGCTATCTAAGGGTGAAGGGGGTGAGATAGGGCAAAATATCGTAGAACTAAAGTTGTAGTTCGTCTAAAATCTGTGGCACATGGTGGTCTTCGTTTTTCGATAGGACAACCCGTTCGGCCGCTAGAGCTCAAATAAAAAATACTACATTTTGATTTTGTATTCCCAAATTATCTTTTTGAGATAGTTCAAACTAAAAATAGTAGGATTTGGGAAGAAAAGGTGCAACGCACACGCAAGCCATATATCACGATCCTAGTTAAAGTATTAATGGTAATACGTGCATTCTAATTAATAACAAATGTTCCGGAACCGGCATTTCCTTACTACTTATAGTTAGAAAACGGTCAAATCTATAAAATTTAAAAGTTTTTTAGCGAATTTCCCCTATAGGGAAGAAGCTATTACCGTAGGTGGCATGATAAGACTTAAGCCCGAGACCATGATAACTTTTCGTTTTGAGGTCCCCAGATGCCAAAAACACTATTAGTTCAAATTTATATATATGTATATATATATATATATATATATATATATATATATATATATGTGTGTGTGTCCGTTACTGCGATAACTTTTGAAAGAAACACCCGATTTTGATGAAATTTGGCACAAATGTGGAGAGTAGCATTTATGACTTTAGGTTCGAAAACCAGATCGATTGGTCTATGGGAAGGGGGTTTTATGGGGGTTTACAATTTTCCAAAAATCGGTTTTTTGCAAATTTGACCCCAAAATATTAAAAACACTCAATTTTGATTATAACCATTTTATAGAACTTAAAAAAACAAATAATTTAGTATTTTGAATCATTAACCTAGGTTAAGTGGTTGCGGAGAAAATCCTAAAAAACGTTTTCCATGTTAATCTTATGGGAAAAAGGTTTTTAGATTTTTCTCAGATAGTTTTACTAAAAACTTCACATTTCTGTTTATTAATGTGTTTAGCTCAACAAATCAAACATTTTGGTGTTTTAATCGTTGTTCTACGTCCAACCGTTGCAGAGATATTCAAAGTGCTAAACACAGTACGTTGTCCAATGTTATCCTTATGGAGAATAAATAAAATTCTATATCTCGATTATTTATGAATGTATTTTGATGAAACTTGGTATGTGGCTTCAACTAGTTGTGGTATATTGATATTAGCACGAAAAACAAGTTTTTTGTTGATAGTCCCTGTAGCAGCAAACCTGCATACTCGGCCCCCATGTTATTCATATGGAGATTAAGTAAAGTTGTATATCACCCTTAATTATGAACCTACATTAAGAGAACTTGGTATGTAGCTTCACCTGGTCCAGTTGTATTGATAATTAAAAAAAAAAAAAACATATTACTTATCTTCCTCGTTGCAGCAAACCTGCGTCCTCAACCCTAATGTTATTCTTATGGAGAATAAATAAAATGCTATATATCACTTATTTATGGATGTATTTTTGTGAAACTTGGTAAATAGCTCTATATAGTAGTGAGTCACATATATATGCATTGGAAATTCGCTGAGTACGCAGGTTTGCTGCTACGGGGGTATTTTATTTTCCGACAGGTTTAAGTAATAAAAACTGGTCATATTTCTGCTGTTATTTACTAAGTGTGATGTAGACATACTGCGTGCCCAATATTAGGTCTCCATCAAGTATATTAACGTGATAGGAAATAAAAAACCGCCACAAATTCTCAAAATTTGAAAAAAATCGAGCTATCTAAGGGTGAAGGAGACAAGATACGACAAAACTTCATAGGACCAAAGTTGTAGATCTTGCAAAATCCGTGACACGTGGTGGTGTCCGTTTTTTGATAGGACCTTCCGTTCGGCCGCTAAAGCTCAAAAACTAATTTTAAAATAAGCCTTTTATGGGGGGTTTTAAATATTTTTTTTAGGGGGGTTAATATGAAAAATTGTCAAATTTGGCAATTTTCCTGGGGGTAACAAGGTAAAAGCTACCTGCGTGCCAAATTTCAGGTTTCTAGCTCATATAGAAGTGGTCTAGAATTCGTATACCTCAGTCAATCAGTCAGTCAGTCAGTCAGTGAGTTACACATGCGGCTGTATATATGTTAGACTCGCTTCGCTCGCTGGGGGCTCCGCCCCCAGACCCCTGTGGGGGGCTTCGCCCCCAGGTCCCTGTCGTGAATTATACCCTTAACTGATGTATAATGTAGCCTTTAAAAGGCGTATTTTGAACCTTATAAGGGATACGACCACCGTTAACAACCTGAAATACTATGACTTTGTTTAACTAAAAGCCTTCTGCAACAAATATGACATGATTTATAAGGGATTTTACCCTCGACAGTGCGCAACATAAAAAATGTACCCGAAAAACACGAAAAGTCTACAAGAGCTCAAAAACTTTGATTTTTTTGGGTCTTTAAGATACTTAATCTGGGCGTGGGAGTATTTCTTAGTACTAATTGTAATGTAGGAATACTGTGTGATAAGTATTAGGCCTCTAAGTTCTATATTAGAGCGACAAACCATTAAAAACCACAAACAAATTTGTGAAAAAGTTTAAATTTAAAAAATCTAGCGCTATCTAAGGGTGAAAGGGGTGAGATACGGCAAAATGTCATAGGACTAAAGTTGTAGTTCGTCTGAAATCCGTGGCACATAGTGGTCTTCGTTTTTCGATAGGATAACCCGTTCGGCCGCTAGAGCTTAAATAAAAAAATACTACATTTTGATTTTTGTATTCACAATTATTTATTTTATTGAGATAGTTCAAACTAAAAATAGTAGGATTTGGAAATAAAAGGTGGAAGGCATATGCATGCCAAATCTCACGTCTCTAGCTCAAGTATTATTGGTGTCACGTGTATATACAATAATATAAATTGGGACAGAACCCCCAATACACCACTACTTATACTAAGAAAACGGTCATATCTAAAGATATTTAGATTTTTCATGTTTCGACAGGTTTAATTAATAAAAACTTGTCATATTTCTGCTGCTATTTACTAAGTGTAATGTAGACATACTGCGTGCCCAATATTAGGCCTCCATCAAGTATATTAACGTGATAGGAAATAAAAAACGGCCAAAATATTTCGAAAATATGCCGAAATTTGAAAAATCTAGCGCTACCTAAGGGTGAAGGAGACGAGATACGACAAAAAGTCATAGGACCAAAGTTGTAGATCGTCTAAAATCCGTGGCACGTGGTGGTCTCCGTTTCTCGATAGGACCAACCGTTCGGCCGCTACAGCTCAAATAAAAAGTCACTATTTTGGACATGTTCAAAATTTCCTCCATTTTGAATTTTTTTGAGGAGGTTAAAATAAAAAATTGTAACTTTTTGGAATTTTCCTGGGGGTTACAAGGTACAAGCTACATACATGCCAAATTTCAGGTTTCTAGCTCTTCTAGAAGTGGTCTAGAATTCGTATACCTCAGTCAGTCAGTCAGTCAGTGAGTTACACATGCGGCTGTATATATATTAGATTAGACAAATTAGATAGATTTGGAGGTAACGAAAACTTACCACACCGCTCAGTGAATTCATGCCGTGGCCATAAGACCTCTTAGGCCATCCGCCATCACCAATTACTGTTATGAAGGGCTTGCCATTCAAGTAATGGTTCTTTTCAATAGCTACACGTTTTTCTTCTGCATTTAGTTTCATTATCCTGATCAGAGTCTCTTCCCAAGCTTATAAATTAGAGTACGCATATGAGTTTACTACTTTATATAATGTCGTAAGTATTGTAATTTCTTAGCGTTTGAAAATAATGAACTGTTGTTTATTTTGCATTAACATATAGTGATTGTACAAAAAAATCTGATTTGAGTTTACAGAGAAATATTTATTTTGGGGTCCTCTGAGCCCAATAAAGTGGTATTTACAAAATGTCTTTATGTATGTCTGCTAAATTTTGTCAAAATTCACAAAAAACCTGTATTTTGGACCAAAATATATGCCAGAGAAATAAGTTTGAAAGTTAAAAAAAATAAACCCTCATAAGCCAATAAACCAACAACAATCCAGTTTTTAATGTTGTACTATTAAATAACAACTGAATGATTTTTTTATCTATGCCAAAAATAGGTCTCAAGGTCCACTACAAATCTGTGGCCATTCCAATGTGTTTAGTAGGTAATTCATATAGAATAATTATTAAAAATGACAAAGCAGTTACAATGGTGTTATAAAATACAAGCACTTTTGCTCAACAGCTATTGAGTGATGTAAATCAGACCAGTAGTTTTGGTGTGATGGAAGGACATCAGACAGACACCACCTTATTTACTAAAGCCCAAAAACAATAAAAAACAAGTATGTAATTACTGAAAGTTACTTACATTCCTAACTCTTATTTCATGGTTTGTGTACTTGTGGTTCACGATTGGCACGTCCAACAAACTAAACATTGCAAAACTAAAAAAACTTCAACTTGCGAATACCCAATACCCACTGACATCGCTCCCCATACAAGAGCAACGTTTACTTCCTTTTTCTGATCAACAGGCTCAGAAGTTACTGCAAATCCCTTTTCGCGGTTGTCACAATAATAAAACCATGTTGCAAAAAGCCTATTGAAGCTTTCTCTGTGGTATTTGAATTTATCCATGGTACAGTGTTTAGAATGATTTCCTATGCTTTCTAGCTGCTTCATAACAAGTGCTATGTCTACAATGCGTCTCCCTTTTAGTGGAATGCGTTAGTCCTCTATAGTGCGTTCAATTACTAAAGGTAGTAGTTCAACTCCTCTGCCTTACTCTCACTCTTGGCATCACTTTCAGAGTCAGAAGAAAAATTAACTGTGTAGTCTTGATCATACTTTTCATTCAACTCCCTGTAACAGCATAAACAACAATAGTTATCAATTTTAACAATGCCTAATTGTGTTATAGTTACTGTGTTGGGTGTCGATTAAAATTTAAAAGATAATTTCTTGAGTAGCATAATACGTGTTGTTACAATTAACAGGATGAAGATTAAACTATGTCTCACAACACTACAAAATATATTTACAATTATACTGTACTTACATACAAGACGGTAAATGTACAAAAAGATGGTATTAGGCGATCGATTTCAACCAGTCACACCGGCCATCAGCATTTGGCCGGAATTCTCTGATTGGGCCTGATGATGACCAGTGTAACTGGTTGAAGTCGGAAGTCGACAGCCTCGTACCATGTTTTTGTATATTTACCGTCTTGTATGTAAGTACAGTAAAAGTGTAAATATATTTTGTAGTGTTGAGAGACTTAGTTTAATTATTTATCCTGTTAGAATTAAAAAAAAAACACTAATGGTACGTCTTCTTGAATTTTTATTCAATAACTTTGCTCAACAGGGTTGACATAAGATTTTTGCTTCATCAAACCTGCTTACATAATTCAAATGTGTAGATATAAAAAATATATTGTCTTCTTAATCAATTAATCATTATATTTAACAATTTTACAGTTTGAAATTACAAAAGCTTACTTTTTCTGGTTGCCTTCTGAGGATGTGAACATAGTTTATGAAAGGCTTCAAAGGAAATCCTATATAATAATAGGATTATATACACAGTGGCGACGTGTAACGTGTAACCACCTATTCAGAGTAAACTACCGAACCTGGAGCGGCAAGGTTGGGGTCAATAGATTTTCCTTTTCCCTTAGCCCAAGGATGATGGAAGAATTGCGATATCATAAATGTTTATTTGTCTTTTTTTTTAGTTTATTATAAAACTATGCTATTGAATTGTATTTATTTCAGTCAGATAATACTAGAAAATTAGGTTTTAGGATCCGCTTTTGTACTTCAGGCTTAAAGAAAACACAACAATAAATATTAGTTACGAAAGTTACGAGTCAATGTTACTCATACCAATATTATTCTTGCGGCAGTACTTAAATATAGGTTGAGTTTATTGCTAAACATAAAGAAGGATGAGTGAATAAAATACATTGAATGAAATGTTTTAACTTTGAGGACTAAAAATTGGCCAGATGAACTGGCCTAAGGTGTATGTGCCTTAGAAATCAGGTGATTATTCATTCACTTTTTAAAAGTTCCCTGTGTTTTAAAACATGTTCCTTATTAACCCTAGCAGTGGCCTAATGTTGAAGTGGGAAATGGCCAAGCAGATTTGGCAATTTTACAGAATTTTTTTTGTATTAATGTTGTATTTCTAGTTTCCTACATTACATTAATTTTTGTTGCCTTTGCCTCTGTATATTACAATTGATTTACAATTTAAAGGAAATTGTATAGTATTTATAAATTTTAACCACAGGGCTTTATATTACAAAACCTGCTTTGCTCCCAGGCCCCTGCTCCATTTGTTATAACATCAATGTCCCTTCAAGTAAGTTTTATACGAGTATACTAGTTCGATTCATTTGGGATGTTGATTTATCCACTCTAGATATCATCTTTATTCAAACTCCATAAGCCCAATGTTAAAATTTCCAATTTTCAAGGTAAAGATTACAGGTTTTAGAATTGGAAATAGTGACTTTTGATAATTTTACCTGGAGTTTTTAGGTACAAAGAACGTGCCTGCTAAATTTCACGTTAGTAGCTCGTCTATAAGTAGTCTAGAATTCGTATTCCTGAGTGAGTCAGTGAATCAATTACATATCGGGCTGTATAGTTATTTAGACTCGCTTCGCTCGCTGGGGGCTCCGCCCCCAGACCCCTGTTGGGGGCTTCGCCCCCAGGTCGCTGTTTGGCCACAGTTTAATGTAAATTGGTCCAAATTCTATTTAAGTCCTAAATTCTACAACTATTCCAAGGCTTTTATTATTTTAAGGGTTTAACCTATAAAATCCGATCATATGCCTGTTGCTGAATACGACTTGACATGGAGACATAGTATGTTAAATTTTAAGCCTCAATGTAGTATCTAAGTGCTCGAAAAAAATGAATACCCTTATCTTATGTATAATGTAGCCTTTATAAGGCATCTTTTGAACCTTATAAGGAATAAGACCACCGTTAACAACCTGAAATACTATGACTTTGGGTTTCTACAATCCTTCTGCAGCAAATATGACATGATTTATAAGGGATTTTACCCTCGACAGAGCGCAATATACAAAATATACCCGAAATACACGAATAAATCTACAAAAGCTCAAAGACTTTGATTTTTTGGGTGTATAAGATATTTAATCTGTGCGTGTGAGTGTTGCTTGGTACTAATTGTAATGTAGGAATACTGTTTGATAAATATTAGGCCTCTAAGTTCTATATTAGAGCGAAAAACCATTAAAAACCACAAAAAATCTTAGAAAAAAGCTTAAATTTAAAAAATCTAGCGCTATCTAAGGGTGAAGGGGGTGAGATAGGGCAAAATATCGTAGAACTAAAGTTGTAGTTCGTCTAAAATCTGTGGCACATGGTGGTCTTCGTTTTTCGATAGGACAACCCGTTCGGCCGCTAGAGCTCAAATAAAAAATACTACATTTTGATTTTGTATTCCCAAATTATCTTTTTGAGATAGTTCAAACTAAAAATAGTAGGATTTGGGAAGAAAAGGTGCAACGCACACGCAAGCCATATATCACGATCCTAGTTAAAGTATTAATGGTAATACGTGCATTCTAATTAATAACAAATGTTCCGGAACCGGCATTTCCTTACTACTTATAGTTAGAAAACGGTCAAATCTATAAAATTTAAAAGTTTTTTAGCGAATTTCCCCTATAGGGAAGAAGCTATTACCGTAGGTGGCATGATAAGACTTAAGCCCGAGACCATGATAACTTTTCGTTTTGAGGTCCCCAGATGCCAAAAACACTATTAGTTCAAATTTATATATATGTATATATATATATATATATATATATATATATATATATATATGTGTGTGTGTCCGTTACTGCGATAACTTTTGAAAGAAACACCCGATTTTGATGAAATTTGGCACAAATGTGGAGAGTAGCATTTATGACTTTAGGTTCGAAAACCAGATCGATTGGTCTATGGGAAGGGGGTTTTATGGGGGTTTACAATTTTCCAAAACTCGGTTTTTTGCAAATTTGACCCCAAAATATTAAAAACACTCAATTTTGATTATAACCATTTTATAGAACTTAAAAAAACAAATAATTTAGTATTTTGAATCATTAACCTAGGTTAAGTGGTTGCGGAGAAAATCCTAAAAAACGTTTTCCATGTTAATCTTATGGGAAAAAGGTTTTTAGATTTTTCTCAGATAGTTTTACTAAAAACTTCACATTTCTGTTTATTAATGTGTTTAGCTCAACAAATCAAACATTTTGGTGTTTTAATCGTTGTTCTACGTCCAACCGTTGCAGAGATATTCAAAGTGCTAAACACAGTACGTTGTCCAATGTTATCCTTATGGAGAATAAATAAAATTCTATATCTCGATTATTTATGAATGTATTTTGATGAAACTTGGTATGTGGCTTCAACTAGTTGTGGTATATTGATATTAGCACGAAAAACAAGTTTTTTGTTGATAGTCCCTGTAGCAGCAAACCTGCATACTCGGCCCCCATGTTATTCATATGGAGATTAAGTAAAGTTGTATATCACCCTTAATTATGAACCTACATTAAGAGAACTTGGTATGTAGCTTCACCTGGTCCAGTTGTATTGATAATTAAAAAAAAAAAAACATATTACTTATCTTCCTCGTTGCAGCAAACCTGCGTCCTCAACCCTAATGTTATTCTTATGGAGAATAAATAAAATGCTATATATCACTTATTTATGGATGTATTTTTGTGAAACTTGGTAAATAGCTCTATATAGTAGTGAGTCACATATATATGCATTGGAAATTCGCTGAGTACGCAGGTTTGCTGCTACGGGGGTATTTTATTTTCCGACAGGTTTAAGTAATAAAAACTGGTCATATTTCTGCTGTTATTTACTAAGTGTGATGTAGACATACTGCGTGCCCAATATTAGGTCTCCATCAAGTATATTAACGTGATAGGAAATAAAAAACCGCCACAAATTCTCAAAATTTGAAAAAAATCGAGCTATCTAAGGGTGAAGGAGACAAGATACGACAAAACTTCATAGGACCAAAGTTGTAGATCTTGCAAAATCCGTGACACGTGGTGGTGTCCGTTTTTTGATAGGACCTTCCGTTCGGCCGCTAAAGCTCAAAAACTAATTTTAAAATAAGCCTTTTATGGGGGGTTTTAAATATTTTTTTTAGGGGGGTTAATATGAAAAATTGTCAAATTTGGCAATTTTCCTGGGGGTAACAAGGTAAAAGCTACCTGCGTGCCAAATTTCAGGTTTCTAGCTCATATAGAAGTGGTCTAGAATTCGTATACCTCAGTCAATCAGTCAGTCAGTCAGTCAGTGAGTTACACATGCGGCTGTATATATGTTAGACTCGCTTCGCTCGCTGGGGGCTCCGCCCCCAGACCCCTGTGGGGGGCTTCGCCCCCAGGTCCCTGTCGTGAATTATACCCTTAACTGATGTATAATGTAGCCTTTAAAAGGCGTATTTTGAACCTTATAAGGGATACGACCACCGTTAACAACCTGAAATACTATGACTTTGTTTAACTAAAAGCCTTCTGCAACAAATATGACATGATTTATAAGGGATTTTACCCTCGACAGTGCGCAACATAAAAAATGTACCCGAAAAACACGAAAAGTCTACAAGAGCTCAAAAACTTTGATTTTTTTGGGTCTTTAAGATACTTAATCTGGGCGTGGGAGTATTTCTTAGTACTAATTGTAATGTAGGAATACTGTGTGATAAGTATTAGGCCTCTAAGTTCTATATTAGAGCGACAAACCATTAAAAACCACAAACAAATTTGTGAAAAAGTTTAAATTTAAAAAATCTAGCGCTATCTAAGGGTGAAAGGGGTGAGATACGGCAAAATGTCATAGGACTAAAGTTGTAGTTCGTCTGAAATCCGTGGCACATAGTGGTCTTCGTTTTTCGATAGGATAACCCGTTCGGCCGCTAGAGCTTAAATAAAAAAATACTACATTTTGATTTTTGTATTCACAATTATTTATTTTATTGAGATAGTTCAAACTAAAAATAGTAGGATTTGGAAATAAAAGGTGGAAGGCATATGCATGCCAAATCTCACGTCTCTAGCTCAAGTATTATTGGTGTCACGTGTATATACAATAATATAAATTGGGACAGAACCCCCAATACACCACTACTTATACTAAGAAAACGGTCATATCTAAAGATATTTAGATTTTTCATGTTTCGACAGGTTTAATTAATAAAAACTTGTCATATTTCTGCTGCTATTTACTAAGTGTAATGTAGACATACTGCGTGCCCAATATTAGGCCTCCATCAAGTATATTAACGTGATAGGAAATAAAAAACGGCCAAAATATTTCGAAAATATGCCGAAATTTGAAAAATCTAGCGCTACCTAAGGGTGAAGGAGACGAGATACGACAAAAAGTCATAGGACCAAAGTTGTAGATCGTCTAAAATCCGTGGCACGTGGTGGTCTCCGTTTCTCGATAGGACCAACCGTTCGGCCGCTACAGCTCAAATAAAAAGTCACTATTTTGGACATGTTCAAAATTTCCTCCATTTTGAATTTTTTTGAGGAGGTTAAAATAAAAAATTGTAACTTTTTGGAATTTTCCTGGGGGTTACAAGGTACAAGCTACATACATGCCAAATTTCAGGTTTCTAGCTCTTCTAGAAGTGGTCTAGAATTCGTATACCTCAGTCAGTCAGTCAGTCAGTGAGTTACACATGCGGCTGTATATATATTAGATTAGACAAATTAGATAGATTTGGAGGTAACGAAAACTTACCACACCGCTCAGTGAATTCATGCCGTGGCCATAAGACCTCTTAGGCCATCCGCCATCACCAATTACTGTTATGAAGGGCTTGCCATTCAAGTAATGGTTCTTTTCAATAGCTACACGTTTTTCTTCTGCATTTAGTTTCATTATCCTGATCAGAGTCTCTTCCCAAGCTTATAAATTAGAGTACGCATATGAGTTTACTACTTTATATAATGTCGTAAGTATTGTAATTTCTTAGCGTTTGAAAATAATGAACTGTTGTTTATTTTGCATTAACATATAGTGATTGTACAAAAAAATCTGATTTGAGTTTACAGAGAAATATTTATTTTGGGGTCCTCTGAGCCCAATAAAGTGGTATTTACAAAATGTCTTTATGTATGTCTGCTAAATTTTGTCAAAATTCACAAAAAACCTGTATTTTGGACCAAAATATATGCCAGAGAAATAAGTTTGAAAGTTAAAAAAAATAAACCCTCATAAGCCAATAAACCAACAACAATCCAGTTTTTAATGTTGTACTATTAAATAACAACTGAATGATTTTTTTATCTATGCCAAAAATAGGTCTCAAGGTCCACTACAAATCTGTGGCCATTCCAATGTGTTTAGTAGGTAATTCATATAGAATAATTATTAAAAATGACAAAGCAGTTACAATGGTGTTATAAAATACAAGCACTTTTGCTCAACAGCTATTGAGTGATGTAAATCAGACCAGTAGTTTTGGTGTGATGGAAGGACATCAGACAGACACCACCTTATTTACTAAAGCCCAAAAACAATAAAAAACAAGTATGTAATTACTGAAAGTTACTTACATTCCTAACTCTTATTTCATGGTTTGTGTACTTGTGGTTCACGATTGGCACGTCCAACAAACTAAACATTGCAAAACTAAAAAAACTTCAACTTGCGAATACCCAATACCCACTGACATCGCTCCCCATACAAGAGCAACGTTTACTTCCTTTTTCTGATCAACAGGCTCAGAAGTTACTGCAAATCCCTTTTCGCGGTTGTCACAATAATAAAACCATGTTGCAAAAAGCCTATTGAAGCTTTCTCTGTGGTATTTGAATTTATCCATGGTACAGTGTTTAGAATGATTTCCTATGCTTTCTAGCTGCTTCATAACAAGTGCTATGTCTACAATGCGTCTCCCTTTTAGTGGAATGCGTTAGTCCTCTATAGTGCGTTCAATTACTAAAGGTAGTAGTTCAACTCCTCTGCCTTACTCTCACTCTTGGCATCACTTTCAGAGTCAGAAGAAAAATTAACTGTGTAGTCTTGATCATACTTTTCATTCAACTCCCTGTAACAGCATAAACAACAATAGTTATCAATTTTAACAATGCCTAATTGTGTTATAGTTACTGTGTTGGGTGTCGATTAAAATTTAAAAGATAATTTCTTGAGTAGCATAATACGTGTTGTTACAATTAACAGGATGAAGATTAAACTATGTCTCACAACACTACAAAATATATTTACAATTATACTGTACTTACATACAAGACGGTAAATGTACAAAAAGATGGTATTAGGCGATCGATTTCAACCAGTCACACCGGCCATCAGCATTTGGCCGGAATTCTCTGATTGGGCCTGATGATGACCAGTGTAACTGGTTGAAGTCGGAAGTCGACAGCCTCGTACCATGTTTTTGTATATTTACCGTCTTGTATGTAAGTACAGTAAAAGTGTAAATATATTTTGTAGTGTTGAGAGACTTAGTTTAATTATTTATCCTGTTAGAATTAAAAAAAAAACACTAATGGTACGTCTTCTTGAATTTTTATTCAATAACTTTGCTCAACAGGGTTGACATAAGATTTTTGCTTCATCAAACCTGCTTACATAATTCAAATGTGTAGATATAAAAAATATATTGTCTTCTTAATCAATTAATCATTATATTTAACAATTTTACAGTTTGAAATTACAAAAGCTTACTTTTTCTGGTTGCCTTCTGAGGATGTGAACATAGTTTATGAAAGGCTTCAAAGGAAATCCTATATAATAATAGGATTATATACACAGTGGCGACGTGTAACGTGTAACCACCTATTCAGAGTAAACTACCGAACCTGGAGCGGCAAGGTTGGGGTCAATAGATTTTCCTTTTCCCTTAGCCCAAGGATGATGGAAGAATTGCGATATCATAAATGTTTATTTGTCTTTTTTTTTAGTTTATTATAAAACTATGCTATTGAATTGTATTTATTTCAGTCAGATAATACTAGAAAATTAGGTTTTAGGATCCGCTTTTGTACTTCAGGCTTAAAGAAAACACAACAATAAATATTAGTTACGAAAGTTACGAGTCAATGTTACTCATACCAATATTATTCTTGCGGCAGTACTTAAATATAGGTTGAGTTTATTGCTAAACATAAAGAAGGATGAGTGAATAAAATACATTGAATGAAATGTTTTAACTTTGAGGACTAAAAATTGGCCAGATGAACTGGCCTAAGGTGTATGTGCCTTAGAAATCAGGTGATTATTCATTCACTTTTTAAAAGTTCCCTGTGTTTTAAAACATGTTCCTTATTAACCCTAGCAGTGGCCTAATGTTGAAGTGGGAAATGGCCAAGCAGATTTGGCAATTTTACAGAATTTTTTTTTAAATTTGTATAAATTCAACCGTAGAAGTAAACCTAGCCAACCTCATATTCATTTTGATCTGAAAGAACAGGAGAATCTATAAATACTAAAGTAAAATACCCCCCGTCGCAGCAAACCTGCGTACTCAGCGAATTTCCAATGCATTGATATGTTTCTCACTAGTACATAAAGCCACTCACCAATTTTGACAAAAATACATTCATAAATTAGTGATTTATTACATTTTATTTATTCCCCATAAGAATAACATTAGGACTGAGTACGCAGGTTTGCTGCAACGAGGAAGATAAGAAATGAGTTTTTATGCAATTATCAATATAACTGAACCAGGTGAAGCTACTTACCATGTTTTATTAATTTATGTTCATAATTAAGGGAGATATAAAACTTTACTTATTCTCCATAAGAATAACATTAGGGCTGAGTATGCAGGTTAGCTGCTACGGGGACAATCAACAAAACATTTATTTTTTGTGCAATTATCAATATACCAGTCCAACATGAAGCCACATACCAAATTTCATCAATATACATTCATAAATAATCAAGATATCAAATTTTATTTATTCTCCATAAGGATAACATTGGACAACGTACTGTGTTTAGCACTTTGAATATCTCTGCAACGGTTTGACGTAGAATCACAATTTAAACACCAAAATGATTGTTTTGTGGAGCTGAAGTGATTGGTAAAAGAAAATGTGAAGTTTAAAGTAAAATTAACTGAGGAAAAGCCAAAAACTGTTTTCCCATAAGATTAACATGGGAGATTTTATGAGCATGTTTTTTGGATTTTTTCCGCAACCACTTAACCTAGGTTAATAATTCAAAATACCATATTATTTGTTTTTTTAAGCTCTATAACATGGTCTAAACCAAAATTAAGTGTTTTAAAAATTTTAGGGTAAAAAATGCAAAAAACTGATTTTTGGAAAATTTAAAACCCCCATAAACCCCCCTTCCCATGGTCCGATTTTTCTGGTTTTCGAACTTAAAGTCATAAATGTCAGTTTACACATTTGAGCCAAATTTCATCGAAATCGGACGTTTTTTACTCAAGTTATCGCATTCACGGACACATATATATATATATATATATATATATACATATATATAAATTTGAACCAATAGTGTTTTGGACATCTGGGGACATCAAAACAAAAAGTTATCATGGTCTCGGGCTTAAGTCTTACCATGAGACCTACGGTAATAGCTTCTTCCCTATAGGGGAAATTCGCTAATTCCCTATAGGGGAAATTCGCTAAAAGATCTAGGACAATGTTTTTTCGGTAAAGTTAAAAAAATCAACTTTTTTATAAATTTCAAAAACAGCCTCCGTAAACTTTTTTCTACAGATTTTTTATGGAAAATTCATCATAAACATTTCTAAACAATCTAATTCCTTACATAGAAATATATAACATGTTGTGGAAAGAATTTTTCTGTAAGTTTTAGGGGCGTAATATAATAATAAACGGAAACCCGAAATATGTGTAAACTGTACAGTGTTAGTTTATGTTGTAAATAAGTCATGTAATATATGTATATACTAATAATGGAGACCAAGCAACTGGGTGTTTTGTTGGTATTTTATACATATTTGTAAAGCTAATGAAGTAGAAATCCAAAAAAGTCATAAAGTTGATGGTAAACATTTTTTATCACTTATAAATAAATGTTAATACAAGAATGTTTTGCGTTTCTTGCGTATTTGGAAAAAATATATAACCTTTTTGTCAAATGTTTTACCCCCAAATCAATATAAACATGTTGTAGTACATTCAATTCCCTATGTAGAAATATACAACATGTTATACATAGAAATATAGTATAAATATATAACTCACCACTAGACCTATCAGATAAATAATCCAATTAGCCTATGACACATTATCAGGAAAGTCGTTCACCTCAATATAACTGCCTATATCACCCTCTAAATCGTCATCAATGTCACTGATACTTTTTTCAAGA
Organism: Allygus modestus; assembly: GCA_963675035.1. Lineage (NCBI taxonomy): Eukaryota > Metazoa > Arthropoda > Insecta > Hemiptera > Cicadellidae > Allygus > Allygus modestus. The sequence goes on from OY776116.1 coordinate 67,668,822, forward strand.
GCACCCTGAATGTCACTACAATCCATTTTTGCGTAAATTTGGCTAAGTAAATAACTAAAACACTCTTACACAACTGACAGCGGTCAAACAATAACATAGCGCGCCATTTTGGACTGGGACTGGACATAGCATATTTCATGTCATGTCATATTGTCAACAAAAACACAACAAATCGAGACATACATAGGAAGAAGACCTGAAATCTGCTGTTTACAGTGATACCAAATACAATACAGTTTGGAGCGAGCCAAACAAACTGACTGAGACTTCGTAAACAGCTGTGCAGTTGCCGATTAGGCAAAAATGTGACGTAATGAAACAATTCCTTGGTGATGAAGCCAAGGGAAAACAGTGCTGCCAACGGCAAAACTAAATTACTCTACATTTCTTCCTCATCAAAATAACATATTATTTGACAAGTACCTATAACATACACTGCATATAAACACGATTTTCTGATCCGACCAATTTGGTCGGATAGGCCATTATACAAAAAAACCAAAAACACCTGTTTTCAGAAAATCATATAACCTGTCCAATCAATATTTCATTCTACAAATTAATACCAATATAAAGCGCTACTCTTTAGCTGTTCATTGGTACCAATCGCATCTTCCTGCAAGAAAAATTACCTGAGCTGGGTAATTTCAAAAATATCGTGTTTTGCCATTGTCAGAGCGTCGGCTGCAGCAATTGCGTTGCGCCAAAAATTCATTCGATTTCTAATCGTCGTAACATTGTTATACAGCTGATACACGGTTCATTTATGTAATAAAATGAAAGTTCAGAATGATATATATATATATTGATCACTTTGGAGTTTATTATTATTGGTTTTTTAACATTACAATATTTTCAGTCATATCCGACCAATTTGGTCGGTGGCCACTCTAGGCGACTTAAAAATCCGACCAAATTGGTCGGATGGCCACGGCTAGGGTTAAATAGTTTAACTCAATCATGGTAGTACAATCTAACCTCCTAGTGGCATATTTGGAAATCATTATTAATATTGCTCAGTTGTTGAAGTACAAAGTAAAAATGTGTTGCTATGGTCATCTGATTTGTGACGATTTTACCTTCCCCTATCCGTCAACGAATAAAATACATATATTTTACAACTTTAAAATATTTTATTACATTCTCAATGCCCAAAAACCGTTATCATATTACAATTACATATTTTGTTAGTTATATTTTGCCCGTGGTTCTTCTCAGCTATGCTCAGTCCGATGGATACAAGATATCTACACTCGTGTCATAGTACTTTGCCCTTAGGTCCACTTGACTCCAGTACTTCGCTCAGGTTTAAAAAAAAATATTATACATTACGAAAGAGTTCAAATATAAAATTAATGCCCTCAAGTTCCTCGAGAATACCAAATGCTTTTTATTTATAGTTCAATGAGAAGTTACACTTAAATATTTTGATAGTTTGTTGATTCTAATAATAAGTTCATTGATTAATTCAGGTTATTCATCTTATTTTGCAATTGAGTTATCGAATTTCACATATAAGTCCAAAAGTTCTTGTTGAATCATGATTAGCTTTTACCAGAATTAATGTAGCTGAAGTTCTCCTTGTCGTGGATGGGTTGATTTTCGTCTTTGTTCCATAATCTTCATTTATTCAAATTTTTCAAATTCCAAATTTTTATTCAATCTTGATGTGCTGGTGTCTCAAACTAAACGAAAATTGTTATTGTTTTAACTTGTTATTTTTCCATAGTAATAATTACTTGCTGCTGTTTCTTTTAAACATATATTTATCACAGGTTTTGAGCTAGTTTCTATTTCACTTTTTATGAAATTTGGTATTCTATACATGCGTAAAAATAAATTATACACCGGAATTTTACATAAATATCAAATTAAATAATTCCACTTTCCAATTACACATGGTAAAATAAACAGATCGCAATATTTTAGAATATAACATCTTGCTTGTTATCTTATATGCTAACATTCAAGCTTACTTTCTAACTATTGCCCCATGTTTAAATTCCCTGATTTTAAAGTGTTATTTTCCTTAAATATATTCCTTTTATAAAATTTGAATGTTCAAATTATGAATTCCTCAAATAGCTTTGTGTCAGTTTGGATATCCTTCTAATTTATTTTATATTTCGTCATATGCTAACATTTAATTCCTCAAACAGCTCATTATTGGCTTATGGATGAAGTGGCTTCTGCTCTAGATAACTAGTATGTTTACATAATTGATAAACAATAATATAACCTCTTTCAGTTGTACAGGCGTGTTGGTTTGAACGGTATCAACGTTAATAACTATTTATATTTTCATTAATTGGTCATGTAAATGTAGTTATTTCCTGTTTAATAGAAAATAAAATAATCCATGCCAAATGGGCTTATAAAGAGAAAATTACATTTCATTTAATACAAACCAATGTAAATCTATGAAGTACAAGTAGAGATTTGACTCGGCATATAACAAATTTTACTCGGAATGCAAAATACCCCGTAGCAGCAAACCTGCATACTCAGCAAATTTCCAATTCATAAACATGTATCTTAATGCCACATAAAGCCATATACCAAATTTCATCAATATACATTCATAAATAAACTATTCATCACATTTTTAATTTTTCTCTATAAGAATAACATGGCGGCTGAGTATGCAGGTTTGCTGAAACAACGAACACAAAAAATGGGTTTTTATACAAATATCAATATAACTCAACTAGGCAAATCAACATACAAAGTTGTATTAATTTATGTTCATAATTAAGGGAGATAACATTTTTCTTATTTTCCATAAGAATAACCTGGGGATGAGTACGCAGTTTGCTGCTACGGGAACTATTGGCCAACAATTTTTTTTATGCAAATATCAATAGACCACAACGATATAAAGTAATATACCAAGTTTTGTCAGGATAAGTTGATAAATAAGCGAGATATACAAATTGTCTTATTCTCCATAAGAATAACATTGGACAACATACTGTGTTTAGCACTATCAATATCTCTGTAACCAATTGAGGTAGAGAAATGATAAAAACACCAAATTGTTCGTCTTTATAAGTCAAATTCAATGGAGAAAAGTAAAATTTGATTTACTAAAATATTATATGTAAAAAACTCTAAAAACCCATTTTTGGGGTACAAAATCCTCCCAAAATACCCCTTTGGACTGAGCGATCTGGCTGGTTTTTGCACTTAGTCAAAAATGATGCTTTACATGTTTGTATAAAATTTAATCAAAATCGGATCATTTTTACGAGAGTTATCGCACCCATGCACACACACACACACACACACACACACACACACACACACACACACACACACACACACACACACACACATTTTACGAGAGTTATCGCACCCATGGACACACACACACACACACAAATATATATATATATAATGTAGCCCAGGCAACACCAAAACCCAGGCAGGTGGTGTGAAAACTGTATATATATATACAGTTATACAGTTATACAGTATTTTGAACGAATGGTGTTTTTGGCATCTGTGGACCTCAAAACAAAAAGTTATCATGGTCCCGGGCCTAGGTCTTACCATGCCGACTGCGGTAATAGCTTCTTCCCTATAGGGAAAATTCGCTAAAAGTTTCAAATTAATATGTAGATATGTTTTCCATATGTGTTGTGCTTCAAGCTTAAGTGGCACATTTTAGCGAATTTCCCTATAGGGTATAAGTTATTACTGTAAGTGGCATAGTAAGACCTGGGCCTTGGACCATGATAACTTTTCGTTTTGAGGCCCCCAGATGCCAAAAACACCATTAGTTCAAATTCATATATATATATATATATATATATATATATATATATATATATATATATGTCCGTAGGCACAATAACTTTCATAAGTAAAGGCCAATCTTGATGACATTTTGTAGAAACGTGCAAGACAGCATCTATTTCCAGGAGTTTGAAAACCAGACAGGTCGCATAATTTTAAGGGGGGTTTTATACCCCAAAAGCCCGTTTTTTGAACCTTTTAAAATTTTTTTAAACCCTAAATTCCCTTTGCAGCATTGAATTCAACTTAAAAAAAACAACAAAAAATAGCATTTTGAATTATTGCTCTATGTCAATCGGTTACTGAGAATTTGAAAGTGCTAAACGCAGTACGTTGTCCAATGTTAATCTTACGGAGAATAAGTGTAATTTTATATCTCGCATATTATTAATGAAACTTGGTATGTGGCTTCATATGGATATTTGCTTTATGGCATCAAACCTGTGTACTCAGCAGCTATGTTATTCTCCAGGCTTTTTGGGACATGGGAGAGGTAAATTAATCAACATTGAAATGTTAACCATGTTTTTTATTTACACAGACTAGTTAAGAGCTGCATAAACCCTGTCACAGCGGGGACAGAGTTGATCTGCAGCGGGGGCTGTGTACTTGCGGCACCTCTCACAGCGTTGTGCCCCCACCAACCCCACCTGAAATGATATTCAAATAACCATAATTTGTATAGTGTAACCAAATGGTAAATAGATTTAAAAACCAAGAATAATTGTAAAACCTGTGTCAAATAAGGCCTATCTTTAGTTTTTAATTTAATTTTAATCTTTATTTTTTGTGGGAGTTGGGAAGAGGTTGTTACAGCTGACAATAATTCATAACTTATTAGAAGTGTGTGAATAGTGAATTTTTAGTTCGGATCGGATACAAATGGGGTAGTTAAGGTTTTGGATCGGATATTTTTGGGATTTGGATATTTACTTTGCCAGTACTGCACGTTCCATTGATCTCTAAGAATTACCATATTTTCAAATTAAAACTTAACATTTTCATTTCCCTTACAAGATATGAATGAATATAGCCTACTATATTTCAGCTAGAAATTTCAGAGGAAAAATATAGGACACAGCTAACTCACCTTGTGAAAGAATGATGAGTTGAATAGAACACTAAAACACATAAAAATTGGTAATATTTCGGCTGGCTGTGTGACTCTCTTTTGAAGTTTGAAAAAGGCTACACAGCTAGCCGAAATATTACTGATTTTTATGTGTTTTAGTGTACTGTGCAACTCATCATTCTTTCTCAAGGTGAGTTAGCTGTGACCTTTCTTTTTCCTCCTCTGAAATGTCTAAGCAAAGTGCTTTTTCCATAAAATCCTACAGTTCAGATAGGTAATTTTATTAAATAGCAACACAAGTGGTTATTATTTTTACAATTGTATCTTTCTGAGTAATTGAAGACTACACATGACCTCACCAGAAAACAGCATATGTCTAATTGGAGGAGCAATATACCAACCTGTGGACCTGTGTCAAGAATACTGTATTATCTGCAGTGAAAAAAATACAAGAAATATGTTTACTGGATGAGCATGTACTAAACCTTTGTAATTTGGCAACATTACATTTGTTATTAAATCAGTAAATAAAACCCACTGTCTATGGTGTTTTATTTGAATAGCCATCGTTCTTACTCTAATTTAAATAGTCTTATAAAAAATAAACTGGTAGGCTAATATAAATAATTTAACTGGTTGTAAACAAATAATAACTTTATCTATATATTAATACGCTGAGGGTTTTTTCTTCAGTCATAACTCGATAACGGCTGGATGGATTTTAACGCTTAAGGTGCCAAATTAAAGGTACTTTTACGTAGATTTGCCAATACGTCTCAAAATTTTAAGAAAGGGCATTAATTAAACACAGTAAAGGGCTGAATTTTGGGAACAGTGGCGCTATCCGACGGCGGAAGACTAAACTACATGTTGAATGAAAGTACGTTGTTATCATCCGTTTTAAGGTCAGATGTTTTGTTATGTCTGTTTACAATTGAAGAAACCTTTCCTTTCGTTAGTTACAAACTTGCTCAGATCCGAGCAACAGGACAACTAGTATTATTTATTTTGGAGACTGGATGATAAAAGAATCAAATGTTTATGAATAAACCAAATTTAATAATATTTTACCAACATCACAACTTCCAAACTGTGATTGAAAAACTGGGTAATAAAGGTCAAATAACAAACTACTTGACTTCAGTGGTAACAAAAATTGCAAGTTAAAAATAATAATTTTGGTAAAGTTTTATAATTTAATAATAAAAGTAGGCCAAGATTAGGCTTCTCAACTTCAATCATTTAATGTCATCATGACTATCATCCTTGTCATTATGATATAACTCCTTAACCTATCTGGATCTTGTAAAAAAACAAACATATACATATATGGTCAGACAAGAGAAAAACCAAGAAAACATTTTAATATGATGACAGCCTAGTTATTAAAATACCAGAATCACCGATGTTAAAAAGTAGCAGACATCATAACATACTGTTAGGCCTAGCACAACTTAGGCAATGAAACAATGACTCAGTAGGCCTTCTCTGAGTTAACCAAAAACATCCATGACCAACAATTTTCCTTTTTTTTGTAAATTTACCAACTAGTTTCTAACTTTTGTTGTTTACTACAAAATAGAAACCTTGGTTAGTTTGTCACCGAAATGTAAACATACAACATAATCTTAAAGCTTGCATTTCAGACATTCAGCGACTTCACTATCGGCTTCGTTCTTTTTAAAGAATTTCTATATAATGCTATTCTTTTTCGGTTCCATTTTAAATAAATGAATTTAACAAAATCAAATAATAACCGAATGATGAAACCTGTGTAAATGAATAATAGATAACTAAGCAATGGTTTCGTGAATTCACCGTCGCTGCTTCGCTTCGTCATAATACACAACAAGCTTAATATATCTAGAGGTCTCGTCCGGGGGTAAGAAAGTTAAGTCTTTTCTTGGAGTATGAAAGCGCTAGATGGATTAAGCTCCTTGTTCATACCGGGAAACTTCCCCGAAGAGAAAGCTATGTAACTCGTTTTGCGCAAGTCAGTAATATTTTACTCAGTGTTTTAAAGATATTGAATGGAAAAAAATATCAGTAGCAGCAATTTTAAATTTCATACACTAACATTTCTGTTTGCATAATGGAACTTTGGAATAACAACTTACTCTATGGGAGCTTGCTCCTTGAATTGTGAGATGTTGATACAATCGGATATTGAATATCGACTGTAAATTATCAACTTATTCGCCACATCGCCACTACTGGTGTCTCGTTGTCTGCGTCCATCCCGTGAATCATCGAGTTGCAATGTTGTTTAAATTTGCAATTGTTTACATCAAAAACATTTGATATCGCGCATTTCTCTTTATAGACCGTAGTCATTCTTTGATTGCTACAATGATGTACGATTCGGTCGTGTATCGCGATACAATACATTGCGAATCTACACAAATATCGTATCAATGCATTGATTAACAGGTTAAGATGTTTTATTTACTTCTATATTTTTTAACAAAGTCCAAAAGGAGCAGAATGAAAGCCCAGTTACTAGGATAATAAACTCTGTCAAGACATCTTTTTGAGAAAATCTCACATGAAAATTATTGTCTCCCATCAGAACATCACAATAAACACATTTATTCAGTATTAGCCCATGTGAATAGACCAGCCTAGAGTCCCCTGAGAATAACAATGATAACAATGACAATGTAATTTTACCAGCACAAAACATATAAATATGTCAAAAACAAATAAAGGTGCTTCATCAAACTCAGTTTTACATAACCCTTTATAGCCATTAATTAGGATCAAACACACTGCAGAGTAATGATTGCCTGATGATATTAGCGGAGAAAAGAAGGGTTTTTGATCGTTGCTTATGGGATAGAAAACTGAGAAGGAATTTTCGATTAAAGTATTGTCGGCAGAAAACCACAGCATGTAATATGAGCTGACACACCTATCTAAATACCTAGTACCTAGTAAATTACACTTACCTCCACAGTGCACTTGTCAGCGGGAGTGGAGCTGTGGCGCAAAGTTACTCGAGACACTAGAAGGATCTCTGTCAACTCAGAGTCACAGCTTTCTTCTGTATCCTGTAGCATCTGCGAGAGTAAAAGTAAAATATATGAAGTCACAGAGAAAGTGGCAATAAGATTATAAATCGAAAGTGACTAAACAAAATCAAACTCAGAAAATCTAATCAGTACACTTTAATTTATTTGTGTTTGCTGCTCTATCATGAACTACCGATGCTATGATTGTGCAGTGTAGTAAGAAAAAGCATTAACAAAATCAAGAACCAAACAACCACAGAAAAAATCATCTAGAAAACATATGGTTATCCCTGTTTTGAAAATCATCCCAGACTCTGGTCTGCTTCATTGGTATTTAAAGTTCCAATGTCAATCTTATGGACATTTAAGTTTTGCTATTGCCAGTCCCGAATTTGACTGCAATCATATTATAATGTTGGTCAAATATAAGTTAATTGCGTCAGCATAATGTATTAAAAAAAACTTGTTTTACAATACAGTAGAGTCTTGATTATCCGACCTACACCAGCCGCGGCAAGGTCGTATAAGCGGGAAGGACGGATAACACAGAAAATAATAAACACAAAGAAAACAATTTTTATTGATTTTTTTCTAAGCGTGCGGAAGTTGATCGTTCGATTGTGCACGGTGATTATAATAATAACAAACGGTGAAATAATAAAAACAAAGTTAAAAAACTTGGATTTTTTTAGGCACGCGGAAATTGATTGTTTGATGATGCATGGGGACGGTTGGATAACACGGAAGGTCGGATAATCGAGACTCTACTGTACTAAGATTGACTGACATTTTAGGCTAGTTAAAACAAATTATATAGTCACATACAATCTTTGGACAACTAAGGCTTTAAAATAATAAACAACATAAAATATCAGCCGATAATACCGACTTTTGCTTGACTTCTGGGCCCCTACTTTACATAACCTGACCGTAGTGTACCTGTAGCATCTCGTAGGTAGGGGAGGGAGCAACCACCGTGACAGCCAGTTCCCAGGTGTCGCAGTTGAGAGGAGACAGTCGCACAACCTCCTGCTTGATGTCAAGTGCAGCAGTTATCACAGTCACGACCTCGGGTTTGTGCCAATCCTCTTGTGTGCATCGGCCAAGGGCGTGGAACAACTGTTTACTCACTGGAATCATACAAGTGCTGGGTCACATTCTTTTTGGATCACAATCGTAAATATAAACCCTGCAATGTAACACAAAGTGAAAGGGGAGAGTGCTGAAAAGTGTGTGTGAGCAAGTGATTCACTAACTTCCTCGGAATGCTTGTTGATGATGGGCTGAAGTGGACTTGACACTGATATTTACAGTGTTTCTCATCAGCAATATACCTGCTCAGAAGACTTTCAAAACAATGTTCCTTTGAGTTATCGCAAAAATGTTTTAGCACCTTTAGTTAACAAAAAACATGATTAGCCCTTAATACACAAAGTCCTTTATGCAATTTACATCGTCTTTCACAAGCTCACTCTTGTATAAGTACATAAACGTAAATGCATATTGTCATAATTATTGGCCATAAAGGCGGAATTGATGACTCATGCTTACCTCTGGGAAATCAACATTTTTCAAAGTTCGGTCCGACTATTTGCCACATTAGTCCAGATTTCTGAGTCTTCTGTATATTGAAAAAATAGGTTTAAAGATTTAGATAGGACTAAGATAGATTTATCAAAGTAAATAACTTCATCAATCCACAATCCACAACCCGCCTTATTGTATGCTCTTTAGTATGATCCCTTCAAGATATGACACAGTTTCTCAGTCATGACTTGCTTTCTTTATTTTTCTTGTAATTGGGCGATGTTACCAACATTTCAGACTCAGCCATTTGCCAGGTCATCGTGCTACGTTACATACCTTTGACAGGGCAGTAGTTGTACACCTCCTCAGCCAGTACAGGGGCTATGGGGACCACGAGGAGGGTCAGTGTGTTCAGTATGTGGTACGACACCAGCTGTGAGGTGCAGCGCTGCTCTGAGCCCTCCTCGTCACAGTACAGCCTGTCATCGTGCTACAACGATAACTACCTTTGACGGGGCAATAGCTGTACACCTCCTTGGCCAGTATGGGGGCTATGGGGGCCACGAGGTGGGTCAGTGTGTTCAGTATGTGGTACGACACCAGCTGTGAGGCGCGGTTCCGCTCTGAGCCCTCCTCGTCACTGTACAGCCTGTCATCGTCCTACAACGTTAACTACCTTTGACGGGGCAATAGCTGTACACCGCCTTGGCCAGTATGGGGGCTATGGGGGCCACGAGGTGGGTCAGTGTGTTTAGTATGTGGTACGACACCAGCTGTGAGGCGCGGCACCGCTCTGAGCCCTCCTCGTCACTGTACAGCCTGTCATCGTCCTACAATGTTAACTACCATTGACGGGGCAATAGCTGTACACCTCCTCGGCCAGTATGGGGGCTATGGGGGCCACGAGGTGGGTCAGTGTGTTCAGTATGTGGTACGACACCAGCTGTGAGGCGCGGCGCCGCTCTGAGCCCTCCTCGTCACTGTACAGCCTGTCATCGTCCTACAACGTTAACTACCTTTGACGGGGCAATAGCTGTACACCGCCTTGGCCAGTATGGGGGCTATGGGGGCCACGAGGTGGGTCAGTGTGTTTAGTATGTGGTACGACACCAGCTGTGAGGCGCGGCGCCGCTCTGAGCCCTCCTCGTCACAGTACAGCCTGTCATCGTCCTACAACGTTAACTACCTTTGACGGGGCAATAGCTGTACACCTCCTGGGCCAGTATGGGGGCTATGGGGGCCACGAGGTGGGTCAGTGTGTTCAGTATGTGGTACGACACCAGCTGTGAGGCGCGGTTCCGCTCTGAGCCCTCCTCGTCACAGTACAGCCTGTCATCGTGCTACAACGTTAACTACCTTTGACGGGGCAATAGTTGTACACCTCCTTGGCCAGTACAGGGGCTATGGGGACCACGAGGTGGGTCAGTGTGTTCAGTATGTGGTACGACACCAGCTGTGAGGCGCGGTTCCGCTCTGAGCCCTCCTCGTCACAGTACAGCCTGTCATCGTGCTACAACGTTAACTACCTTTGACGGGGCAATAGTTGTACACCTCCTCGGCCAGTACAGGGGCTATGGGGACCACGAGGTGGGTCAGTGTGTTCAGTATGTGGTACGACACCAGCTGTGAGGCGCGGTTCCGCTCTGAGCCCTCCTCGTCACAGTACAGCCTGTCATCGTGCTACAACGTTAACTACCTTTGACGGGGCAATAGTTGTACACCTCCGTGGCCAGTACAGGGGCTATGGGGGCCACGAGGTAAGTCAGTGTGTTCAGTATGTGGTAAAAGACCAGCTGTGAGGTGCGGCACCGCTCTGAGCCCTCCTCGTCACTGTACAGCCTCTCATCGTGCTACAACGTTAACTACCTTTGACGGGGCAATAGCTGTACACCTCCTCGGCCAGTATGGGGGCTATGGGGGCTACGAGGTGGGTCAGTGAGTTCAGTATGTTGTACGACACCAGCTGTGAGGCGCGGCACGCTCTGAACCCTCCTCGTCACAGTACAGCCTGTCATCGTGCTACAACGTTAACTACCTTTGACGGGGCAATAGCTGTACACCTCCTCGGCCAGTACGGGGGCTATGGGGGCCACGAGGTGGGTCAGTGTGTTCAGTATGTGGTACAAGACCAGCTGTGAGGCGCGGCGCCGCTCTGAGCCCTCCTTGTCACAGTACAGCCTGTCGTCATGCCACAACGTTAACTACCTTTGACGGGGCAATAGCTGTACACCTCCTCGGCCAGTATGGGGGCTATGGGGGCTACGAGGTGGGTCAGTGAGTTCAGTATGTTGTACGACACCAGCTGTGAGGCGCGGCACGCTCTGAACCCTCCTCGTCACAGTACAGCCTGTCATCGTGCTACAACGTTAACTACCTTTGACGGGGCAATAGCTGTACACCTCCTCGGCCAGTACGGGGGCTATGGGGGCCACGAGGTGCGTCAGTGTGTTCAGTATGTGGTACAAGACCAGCTGTGAGGCGCGGCGCCGCTCTGAGCCCTCCTTGTTACAGTACAGCCTGTCATCATGCCACAATGTTAACTACAGTAGAACTCCGATTATCCAAATTAATTGAGGATCGGGCCGATTCGGATATGTAGAAATTCGGATGATCAGGTATACCTCGGGAATTAAGCAAAAAACATCACCATACATTAAAAATCAGAATTTTATTGACAAAGTTACTATAAATGTAATGAACAGAAAGTGAGCGAACTGAAAGAACAGAACAGAAAGTGAAGGATTAAAATCAAGGATGAGACACTAAACACAACACGCACTTTATACGAACACAGCTAATCTCGGTGAAAGAACAGTAGCGACTGATGATGAGCAGGGGGGAAGGGGGTATGACTCATTGTTCCCCGCGAAAAGTTCGCACCGGAAGGTAACAGCGTGGGCTTTTATTTTAGCGCTCAGGTTGCCATAGTAACGGAATTGCGCATTATCGCTACACGCGCTCCCGCTGTTATTTTTTTGATTTTTATATTTCTATTATTTCACTCAAAATCGATTCGGATAATTGGAGATTCGGATGATTGGGGATAATTGGATTTCTACTGTACCTTTGACAGGGCAGTAGCTGTACACCTCCTCGGCCAGTAAGGGGGCTATGGGAGCCACGAGGTGGGTCAGCGTGTTCAGTACGTGGTAAGACACGAGCTGTGAGGCGCGGCGTCGCTCTGAGTCTTCCTCGTCACAGTAGAGCCTGTCAACAGCAAAACACCGAACACTTTAAAGCTCGCATCCTGAGCGTCACGTGCAAAAAATATCGTCTTCTGGCCCAGCCTGAGCTCTCACTGAGTCATTGTTTCTAAGCGGACTTTGTGGGAAGCAGGTGTCCCACGCGCAATCAGTGTTAAACACAATTTCTTACATGGCAACTGCAAACTGAGATCAAACTGATTTTTTTGAATCTGTCAAAATTGAAGACATGTTTTCAAAATTAAGGTTTGCGTTGTTCAGCAATCAGGTTTTATTTTGTTATTTCATAAAGTTGTTGGATATTTTATCTGCACCTTCTAAATATTTTTCTACACAGAGCATTGGAAATAGGATACTTGCACTAGTTATTTTAAAATTGGATACGACAGCAAACTTAGCAAATATATGGGTACGTGTTGTTATAAAATATATTTTATGGTCACTGGACCACCTCAATGCACTTTTTTCTGTGTTTTTGTCACACATATTGATACATAAAAGTCAAGGGAACTTCCACAAAAGGGAAAGTATTCAACACTGTTAGTTATGATTAAAAAATTAACAAAACCATAGGTACATACACATGTGTTCGATAAACTGTTTAACCCTTTGAGTGCTAAGCTTCTGAAAGGAGTAGTTGAATCCGTGATGTTTTGTTGATTTTTTTTAATATATTGAACGCCTGAACAGTTAAAATTAATAAAAACGTGCTTCCGCTGGACACACACAGTAAAGGATAGGTAAAAAGTAGCAAAACACCTGATCAGATGTGCAACTCACAAAGAATCCACCCATCCCGTCAGCTTGGACCCGAGCCGTCCACCGTTTGCTTAAGGTCCGCCCTCCCCTTCAACTCTGCCACAGACAGGTGAACTCTCCATGAGTTGCACATAAAAACCACCGACTGTGACGGGATTCGAACCCTCGATCCAAGTGTTACCCCCGGCCGGGAAGGTAACGCTGTAGACCGCACAGCCACTGGTCAGGCTAGCAGCTGCAGTGGATCAGTTGGTATTATAGAGACTAGGCGCTGGACGAGGTAGTTCAATTCGTGTCTACCAGGTTTCACCACATGTCCGACTCAGACTGCAGACTGAGCGCCTAACGGTACAATCGCTTATGAAGCAGTAACAGTGTTTATTGATAACAGATTCAAAAGACGATATATCGGGCCATAGCACTGAAAGGGTTAACATTGGAACGTCAAAGTAATATTTGGTAATAAATTAACACAAACCTGTCCTTTATTGAATGGCAGTAAAGAGCAGAGACTTCTTTGGCAACAAAGTTCATCAGAGTTATGCAAACTTTGTTGTATTGAAAGTCGTTGTAAAATTCCATCACCTGGACAGAAAAATTTAAATTAATCAAATGACTGAAATTAAAAGAACCACATTTTTTAGTATGCAACTAGAGTATATAAAAACCTAAGTAATTCCATTTTTTATTGTTAGCCTTCGGATTCCCAAGAAATATTATACTGGTTTAAATACCTGATTTTTCGGTAATCCACAAATGTTACAATTTGGATTGTAAGAAAACTGTTAAAAGGAGAAGATAAGGTCTGTCTTTTGCTACTGTATATTGTAGTAACTATTACAACATAAGACTTATTACAGCTGTCATAGCAAACATACTTTGACATACAGAACTCCTCACAAGCCAGATAACATAGGGTTGCAGCTAAATATTTTTCACTTTACAGGGTGTTACAAAAAAGGTGCACTGGCTATTTATTTTCTGATTCTATACTCAAAAATAAGCAAAATATGTAGAGTGAAATTTTTGAAATTCCGCTCCATTTAGCGTCAGTCGATTTGTTTGTGCTTTTTACTAAATTTATTATATTTTTGAACCGTTAAAGGTATTGTTTTGAAACTTGGCATACTTCATGCCTATACTTAATGATGTTTTGGTATTCAAGTTCAAGTTTTTATCTTTCACCGTTTCAAAATGGCGGCAATTTTTGTTTTTCAAAGTTAAATATCTTAAAAACCATAACATTTATGAAAAAACATTAAGAATCAAAGAAGTTGTGTTATTTTGTCATACAAGTAATTATATCAAGATATTAACTGTAGAATAACAAATAACTGAGTTTTTGTGATTTTTATAAGTTAAAACATAGGTATTTCTGGGCTGAAAAATCATGTTTTAACTTATAAAAATCACAAAAACTCAGTTATTTGTTATTTTACAGTTAATATTTTGATATAATAACTTGTAGGATAAAATAACACAACTTCTTTGATTCTTAAAGTTTTTTCATAAATGTTATGGTTTTTAAGATATTCAACTTTGAAAAACAAAAATTGCCGCCATTTTGAAACGGTGAAAGATAAAAACTTGAAATTCAAAACCAAAACATCATTAAGTATAGGCATGAAGTATGCCAAGTTTCAAATCAGTACCTTTAACGGTTCAAAATAATATTTATACTAAATTTAGTCAAAAACACAAACAGACCGACTGACGCTAAATGGAGCGGAATTTCAAAAAATGTCACTCCACATTTTTTGCTTACTTTTTAGTGTAGAATCCGAAAATATATAGCCAGTGCACCTTTTTTTATATGTAACCGGTACTATACAGTATGAACAAAATATTCACACTTGGCACCTACAGGCTTTATTTTCTTGACATGCTAGCTTTTGTCTTAAATAATAAATATATACTGAACATCCTACCTGTGACCAATGTACCCAGCTTTTAATAATGATTAAGAACCATCTTCAAGAAGCACACCATTTAGAAGTGAAATTTTCTGAATAACTAGAATGAATTAAACCCAAAACCCTCAAATGTTGTAAGGACAGATCATCCAAGGGTGTGGGATTCCTTTATCCATAAACAAATTGATAAACAGTATCAGGAAACTGACACATACCTTCTCCCTTTTAGCCCAACTTTAATGATTAAATTACTTTTTATTTACTAAATATAGAATACAAAGCACGGTCGAATGTACAGAAAATCTTGTAAAAAAGTTGTTTTCAAAAACATCCACCCAAATCCCTGTTTTGGAGGCACTACAGAATCCATTGCTACACACGTGGTTTTAAGAGGGGAAATGCCCCCTATTCCCCCCCAAGGGTTGTTAAGGGGCAACATATTTTGAATTTCCTCTATTGGTCAATGCTTACTTGACAAGCATATCAAGTTTGAACGAAATTGATCAGTAAATAAAAGAGAAATAGTAATTTTTGTATTCCTCATAAGAATAACATTGGACAACGTACTGCATTTACCGCAAAATTAAAATTAAAATTTTCTCTCCAACCAGCAAATATAGAATAGTAATTCAAAATACGAAATTATTTAGTTTTTGAGCTCTTTTTAATGATGAATAGCAATTTTTGTTTTATTTTTTTATGTAATATCCAAAATACCCCCGTAGCAGCAAACCTGCGTACTCAGCGAATTTCCAATGCATATATATGTATCTTAATACCACATTTAAAGCCACATATCAAGTTTCATCAATATACATTCATAAATAAACGATTTATGACATTTTAATTATTCTCCATAAGAATAACATGGCGGCTGAGTATGCAGGTTTGCTGAAGCAAGGAACACGAAAAATGGGGTTTTATACAAATATCAATATAACTCGTGTAGTTAAAGCCACATACCAAATTTCATTAATTTATTTTCATAATGAAGGGAGATAACACGTTACTTATTCTCCATAAGAATAACATGGGGCTGAGTACACAGGTTTGCTGCTACGGGAGCCTTTGGTAAAAAATTTTGTTTTGAGCAAATATCAATGGTCCACAACCAGATGAAGCCGTATACCAAGTTTCGTCAGTATACGTTCATAAATAAGCAAGATATAAAATTTTTATTTTCCTCCATAAGAATAACATTAGACAACGTACTGTGTTTAGCACTTTCAATATCTCGGTAACCAATTGACGTAGAGAAATGATCAAAATACCAAATTGTGTGTTTTTTTAAGCTGAATCCAATGGGAAAAAATAAAATTTGACTATTTCCAAAATTATATGTAAAAAAATCGAAAAACCCATTTTTGGGGTACAAAACCCCCCCAAAATACCCCTTCGGATAGAGCGATCTGGCTGGTTTTCGAACTTAAAGTCATAAATGTTACTTTACACGTTTATACCAAATTTTATCAAAATCGGATAATTTTTACGAGAGTTATCGTGCTCACGGACACACACACATATATATATATATATACACAGTTTCGAACGAATGGTGTTTTTGGGGTCTGGGGACCTCAAAACGAAAAGTTATCATGGTCCCGGGCCTAGGTCTTACCATGCCGACTACGGTAATAGCTTCTTCCCTATAGGGGAAATTCGCTAAAACAGAATTTTTTATGTTTTAAGCCCTATAATTTCTGAACCCGAATTTTTACAGAAATGCGGGTGGTGTCATTTTGTTGGAAGACTAAAGTTCTACAAACGGCTAAAGTTGAATTAAAATCGTTAGAGGCGTTTTTGAGAAATTTTGATTCATGTTTTTTGGTGGTTTTTGGGGGATAATTACCCTCAAAAATAAAAAATTCAAAAAATGAAAAAAAAACGCCTGGAGATATTGTGGGTTAGTACCTACATACCACATTTCATCAAAATCCTACCATTGGTTAGGGCTCTAGCTCTGTACGCATCCATACAGACAGACAGACAGATGGACACACAGACATCACGTAAAAATCACTTTTTTGGGTTCAGGGAGCATCAAAACAAGTATTTCCACTAACAACTCAAATTCAAAAATTTTGACGAAAACAATACTTCCTCCATATACTAAAAGTAAAAATTGTCAGTTCTCGTAAAATCTTAGAAGTTTACTTACTAAAAAAAGTTTTAATTATTCCTGTCACCAATATAATGTTTTGATTCTTGAAATAATATTTTCCCTTCAGGAAATTCCCACACAAATAGGACAAATTGTAATTATTCTCACAAAATATACATTGAAGGAACTCAAAAACTGAGTGAAATTTCAAGCAAAATACGAATTTGAGTGCCGGTTACTCCAGCAATAAAACCAAAATTGGGCAACCAAAACAGTGTTAAACAAACCAAAAAGCAATCCTTAATCTTTAAAACCCGAACTAATACAATCTAATTTAATAGGCCATCATCTTAACCCCATCAACCAATCATGCCCAAACTTTATTTTAAGACACTACTGTCATTTTATTTTAGCATTAATACTTACTATTAGTTGGATCTCAAAACTATGGATATATTCATCATTTAATATCAATAACAAACTGTAAATAACGATAAAACTTCTTAAAAATAGCCTAACCAATTCACTGCTCGCGGCCTGTCCTATAAATACCAGCTCATACATGCGCCAATCAGTAGCAAATGTGTGAAAGGCAAAAGATTTATTCGTTTTGAAGGGAAACCAGAGAAAACATCCAAACCAGGGAAATCTGTTAACATGATTTTTAGTTTCCACTTTACCCACCTGTTTCTCCAGCCCATGCAGGCAGTGGAGTATGTAGCTGTCCAGAACGCACAGTCCCGGAGGCTTGTTATGGGCTGGTAAATTGTTTAATGTTCCTAACAAAAACTTGAACACCATTCGCAGCCGTTGCACAGACGCCTTGCTGTCAGACAGAGTGGTCTCAGATACTGGCACGTTTGTGTGTCGTATTGCATGTGCTGCCACCCACCACCTGAATTGGGAATCAGTATTTAATTGTAAATAGTACAATAAAATACTTGTATCCATTACAGTTAACATAATACTAGGCACAATTTAATCTACTTATTACAGTCTATAGTTGTTTTGTTTTTGTATTTAGTTTGAGTTCAAAGTTCATTTTTTAAGCAGAAACTCATTCAAAATACAGAAAGCCTTTTTCTCACATTACTGCAGGTCATTAGTAGTTTCGTGTCTTATTTTGTTAGTGGCAAAAACTCACCTGATATCAATTCTAGCCACCCAAAATAAGCTTTACAAAAATATATGTTGCCAATTTGTTTTAGGGTTTTTGACAGCCCACAAGGAGTAAGTAAACATTTTATAAAAGTACAGGTCAAACTGTATATCAAATTAAAGGTTTTAACATGAAGCAAACACAATGCTGCAAACCTGACCTCAAATCCAGTTTGACAACAAGCCATGTTTGACTAAGTTATCCAATTGAGGTCAAGTTTGTGGTATTGAGTTCTACTATTTAAGACTAGTTTGATTTGATATACAGTTTGACATATGCATTTATCAAAGATTTTGTTCTTACCTCTTATAGTTGGATCATCAAAAAATCAAAAGAATAATTGATTTTTTTATTTAAGTTTTTTTTTTATGGCTATCAAATCAAATCAAATCAAAATTCTTTATTCAGAAAAGCATATACAGTATATACAATGAACAAGTCATGAATATGTACAGATAACATATACAACATAAGCCTTATAAATCTATTGTCTTAATTTATCTATTATTTAAAAAATTGTCCAATGAGTAAAAAGCTTCATTTACTAGGTATTTTTTAACAATTTAAGAAACTTGCAGATGTTACTCTCATCTTTTAAAGATTTAGGCAAACAGTCAAAGAATTTAATCCCTTTATAGGAAGGTTTCATTTTAAATATTTCTAGTCTGTATTTCTCGACATATCTTTGAGATCGTGTATTGTAGCCATGACTTCTATTTTCTGTTAAAAAGCTATTTGTTTTAACATATTTTATCGTCTCATAAATATACAGACCATAAACTGTTAATATATCTAATTCTGAAAAAATATGTTTTACAGAATCTTTACTTTTTAGATTAAATATGATACGTAATGCCCTTTTCTGTTGAATTAAAATTTTGTTCATGTTTTTCTTGGTGGTTGCTCCATATATACTAATTCCGTAAGCTATATGCGAGTGAATTAAAGCAAAATAGATAGATTTTAATGAATCAGTGTTGCATTGTTTTGCCATACGTCTTAAGGCATATAGACCACTCGAAGTTTTACGCAGTATATGATCAACATGTTTGTCCCATCTCAAATTTTTGTCAATAATCAAACCTAGAAATTTTGTTTCTTGTACTTGATCTATTAATTCGTTCTCATCAATGAAAATACTTGGGTTCGGTCTATTTTTTGCCTGATTAGTCAAAAATGAAATGAAGCTTGATTTGTCAGAATTTAAAAGGAGATTCTTACTATTTAAAAATTCTTTGATCAGTGACAAGCCAATATGAGATGAAACTTCTACTGTCTCTTCAGTTTTCCCGGAAATGACTATATTTGTATCGTCCGCATAAAGACAAATGGAACTGTTTACTCCCCAAATTAGATTTGGTAAACCCTTGAGATAACAAAGAAAAAGCAAAGGGCCAAGTATAGATCCCTGAGGTACACCAAAATGGATCGGTAATGCCTGGGATCTGCATACTTCTTTATATCTAAACTTTAAGTGTTCTTTATAAAAATTAATTTCTACAAACTGTTTCCTCCCAAAGAGGTATGATTTAAACCATGCCAATTCAATATCTCTTACTCCTAAAATAAAAAGAACATCCACCAATTTATCATGATCTACACTGTCAAAAGCCCTTGACAAATCAAGAAAAATTCCCACAACTTTATCTCCCCTATCAATTGAATCAATGATTGATTGAACAAAGTTGATGCCAGCCGTTATTGTTGATTTTTTCGATCGAAACCCGTGCTGTTGTGTATCAAATAAACTATTACATTCAAGGTAAGACTCTAATTGGTGATAAACAACTTTTTCAAAAAATTTTGAGAAAACAGGGAGAAGTGATACAGGCCTGTAACTCATTACATCTTCGGTATTGCCTTTTTTTAAAACAGGAACAACTTTAGAAATTTTGAACGGATCTGGAAATACACCAGACCTTAGGGAGGCATTAATAAGGAATGTCAATGGGCCAATGATATAAGGCAAAGCTACTTTGGCCACAGTGACTGGAATTTCATCATACCCTGCTGAGTTTTTGTTTTCAAAAGACAAGATTATTTCTTCAACTTCTTTTTCGGTCACTGACGAAAATTTAAAATTTGCTTGTGCGACATCAGCACCCTCCAGCCCGGACCTACCAGCAGCCTGCAGGTCCAGCCTAGGCATGACTAAATTCTGCACAGCTAGTATTAAAATTAGGTGAGTTTTTTCATTAACTAAAATAACTACGCAAACTTGTTTTTTTTAATGACAAATGGACCTACACAATTTTCTCGAATTGAAATGTTGATAAGAGTTCTTATGAATTACCCTTGTGCAGAACTTATTAACTGTGCAGAAAAATGCTTCTAGACATAACAATTGGTTATGTCACTTTGTTCCTTGGATTTCAACAAACATTAAAGATCAGGACTCAACAAACTTTATAATATAACAACACTGAATTTTTGGCACCTAACATTTGTGAGGACAAGGTTCAATCTCAATTTATTGGACATTTTGAGTTATCTTAAGAATTTAATCTTTTAAGTTGATCTTTTGAGTTTCTGTTTTAATGTTTAAACTTTTTATTTAATTTTGGCGAAATCTGAATGAATTATGGACGTTTTTGTGTGACCAGAAGATGGAATTTTGAATTCCGAAACATGTTGTCATAATATGGGACAGGATCAATTTTGAACTGTTTGGACAGAAAAGTTTTCAATCAATTGAAACCTGGTTTTAATGTTAAGAGTTTCTCATTTTATAAAAGCAATTCCAGAACACTGGATCTAAACTTTCATGCATCCTCGTAATATTTTCAAGCTGTATAATCAAGGTTGCAGCCAGAAAATAATTGGAGAAGTTTCAAGATCACACTAAAGGGAGGTGAAGACGATATAAAACCTTGTAAATTCAAAAACTTCTATCACTGACTATAAATACTGAAGGAGACATCCCATCCATATGGCCCAGCTGTCCGAATTTTAGTGTACGCTAGAATTTAAAATTGAAGTAGTTTGATTGGGTCACCAACAGATTGTGCTGCTGTCAACTTTATATTTTAGTTATTTACATTAACTTTTAAAATATCTCCACCCCAGAAAGCAAGTGATAATCAACTTATGTTTGCTTCCTGACACACCTACTGTTGTATTATCCCTCCTTGAGAGGATGAGTAATAGTTGACACCAGTACACTCTGTTGGTGATTATTGTAAACTACGACCTCTTTCAATGGCATACACAAAACTAGGGACACATTTTACAATGGCAATGAGAAGTCTACTTCAGTATTTATAGTCAATGCTTCTGCGGAGAAGAAGCAACCCATAACTGGGATATAATTTTGTTTGATGCTTTTGTAGGCAAACATTACTTTTACCTTTATATTAAGTGTACGTGTGGTTGATATACAAACAAACAAAGATCACAATTATGGTTGACAGACATCCAACATTAATTAATCAGAAACTTATTCTGTACCTGAGGACATCAACACCATACGTAGGCTGCAACTTATGATCCCGTCCTCCATACACAATTTCTTGTGGATTGACAACGTTTCCAAGAGACTTGGACATCTTCATGCCTTTCTCATCAACAGCAAATCCGTGATAAAGTATTGTTCTGAAACACAAGGTACATTGAGTTCTGAAATAAAGTCATTTGTGTCAATCATCCACTTTGTTCATGATTGAAAAAAGTAAGGACATTTCTTACTCAGCATTAAAAACCCTTTGGTAATTCTGGCAGACTGTTTATGTGCAATAGTTTATAAGATACTCAACTGATCTAAGTCAAAATTTGTTTATAATTAAGGCCAGAATTTCAGTGGATTTAGGGTACCTATATCAATCAGTCAATATATACCAGAGCTGGGATAGAAACTGGGTAGGTACCTGGGATGTTAGCTTAGATCCTAGATCCATGACGGTATACAAGCGAGGATATCAGCCGAGGTATGTGTGTGTTTAGACTTCTCTGATTGGGCCTGATGATGACTAGTGTAACTGGTTGAAATTATACCATCTTTTGTGCATATTTAGACCTCGTGCGGATCTTACCGAAGCCTGAGTAGGGGGTGCCAGCAGAAGAGTGGGGGGGGGGGGATCAGCGTTGGAGGGAAGTTCACAATACCATGTGTCATAATACTACTCCTGCGGAAAACATTTGGCTAATCTGTATTTTAAATTTCTTTTACTGAGTAAACTTATAGTAATTACTAATTAAGTTTTTAGGATAGTCTTTATAAACAGGAGGATGGTATTTCAAGCATAATGACTATATATTTTGTTGAGTAATTTATTTTAAATTATGTCTTAAAAAATCATAAAAGTTTACGTTAGGCATTGACTATAAATACTGAAATATTCAGTATATATAGTCAATGCGTTAGGCTTCTAGATTTTCACTTTAAATGGAATCGTCAACACAAGCCAGTGAACTGTTTCTCTGTTGCAGGCAGTAAAGTTGGAATATATGTTCTTGTAGGATCAGCTGTTTTTTACTCTTAAAAAAGTTTACTTCCTATTGCTGATTGTTTATGTGTAATTTCAATTGTTTTTACCCTATAAAACTAATGTTTAAACAAATGGGCACAGCGAACACTAGGTTGAAGGCAAATGAAAATAATTTGCAAAAAAATAAAGCAAACCAAAACTGCAACTCGAAATACTGGATTTAACACGTTAACTGCCACGCTCATTTCTAGCGTGATTGCTGTATTGCCAAACCTTATGTTACTTTGTATTTGAGTTATATCGTGTTTTTTACACTTGATTGGATTAGTAATAATGATTTAAAAAAAAAAAAAAATTAAAATTAGGGGTGGGGGAAATTTAGGACCGATCAGGTCGGCAGTAAACATTTTCAGCAATACTTTGCTTCAAATAATTGGTGCCGACCCAATCGGACCGTCATATAAACGAGAGTATATTTCAACTATTTTACTTTGCTCAGCTGGCAACACTAACATTTTCACGCAGAAAGTGGCTACATCTGTAATGTTCGCGCCCTTTCCGCGCTCCCGCGTTACTCCTACTACTACCCTTCTCAAACCTAACCCAGTACTCGTAACCACGTTTGCACGACAACGCGTCTACGTGTTTTTTAGCAAGTTTTCGATTTAGTTTGTGAGTTAGCGTTTCATTTTTACATGAAGTAATAATGAGTAGAGAACTAGATGAGAGTGAGATAGACAGGGTTTTGCATATTCCCATGTCAAGTGAGCTGGATTTATGGAGCGACGGTGGTTGGGGTAGCGGCGGTGCCGGTGATAGTGATGTGATGGAATGCGACGACACGGACGATGACCCGGACTTTGCACCGAGTGATACGTCAGTATCATTTAGTGAGGACGAAAATAATGACCCTGATTTGAATGACGAAATTAATGAAAGTCAAAATAATAGTGAAACTGTTCAGCTTGAAAGTGAAAGTGTGAATGATGATCCGAGTGAAAATGAAACTATGAACGGTGCAAATGATGGTGTTTACGTGACATTGTAACACTCATTAGTAATGTTCTAATGTTTTCTTTCTGATGTTTGAAATATAATATTGTATTTCAGCAATAAAATACGTTTTATATTATATTTTTTTATTTCAACCCAGTTTGAAACGATGGTTACTTGAAATAACTATGTTTGATATAAATTGTTTAATACATTTAGAATTAAGGCTATAAATCAAGAATATATACATTAAAAACAAAATTAAAACTGTAAGAAAGGTTCTTTTATATTTATTTCATCTAGTAATGTGATGTATCAAAAAGAAGTATTACAAATAAGTTGAAAAAATTCATGCCGACCCGGTCGGGTCGGCACATTTCAAGCAAACTCATGCTTGTTTATGAATCAGCATTATAAACTTAACGCAACGCTATCTAGTAGGCATGGGATGTGTCCTGTCGTAGTAGTAGTCGGTCGCCGCTAGATGTTAGGAGACGGCGTCTAGAGGCTGATCAGCAAAACACTGTCAAGGCCAACGTGCTGGCCCGACCGGGTCGGCAAGATTTTCCAGCCGACCATGCTATGCCGACCCGATCGGGTCGGCATGGTAGTTAACGTGTTAAGTGAGAAAAAATTTTAGGGAAAGAAGTGATAAAGACAAAAATCCTAGGAATGGAAATTTTCGTTCTCTGGGAACCTTTCATACACGCACAATATAAAACAATCACAAAAATTCTTTAAGAGTTGTCTTGGCTATTTCATATAATGTTGCAAAATTAATAATTCAAGCCAAATCCTGTGCAATTGTATATTTACTGGGCCTATTGAGGAAATATCTTTTGCATAAAATGCATTTGTAGTTTCTGTAATGTAATAGTTTTTACACAAAAAAGAACAAATATTTGTAATTTTTAAATTCATACTTCACTTTATTTTTGGGAAAGGTCAATGTATTTAGTTAAGAATATAATCAGAACAGGAGAGGTTCTTGAAGTCTGAACATTTCCTTGGTCCACCGGAAACCTCTGTTTGCTGGATTAAAGTCCCTTTTAAGCACTCTCCTCCTCTTGTATGGTTGAACTTCTCTTGGATTTATTCCGCCATCATCATATATTTCATCCAAATCCGGCCCCCATAATCATCTATTTCATCCAACACTGGCTGCCATAAACGTCTTTTTCATCCAAGACTGGCTTCCATAGTTCTTTCCTTCATCCAAGATTGGCTGCCATAACCGTCTTGTCCATCCAAGACTGGCTAACATCGTTCTCTCCTTCATCCAAGACTGGCTGCCATAATATTCCTTTCATCCAAGTTTGCTGTCATTTGGCTTGGTCTTTTACCGATCTCGGGGCAAACACTCACCCCCCACCACCCTCTGTGTTAGGGGGTTTTTATTGGGGGACCAGAATTTGTTTTCCTTCACTTTCAATATAAAATTTCTTGCTGCTGGTCCCCTGCCTGAACAAGTTAACCTGAGGAACTGAATGCAGTAGGGCAGGGGAAGGTGAGACAGCCCGGCTCTGTTCTGCAAGAGTCCCGATTCTAAACAATGGTGATTAGCCATTGGACAAACTCGCCTGCCAAGCGAAAATGCCTCCAGGACCAGCAAGACCCAGCAGACTTCCTGCCCGGCGGACTCCTCCAGAACAGAGCCGAGGTTGTCCCACCAGCCCCCAGACCGACCAAAACCCCTCCTTAAGCTAATTTTGCCCATAAATACAATACAAAAACCAAATCTGAAAGAAAATTGTTTATAAAACTATTGAGTCGGTTCAAACTGTGCTTTACAGACAGAAAACCAAAGTGATTTGTATCTATAGAAACAGAAATATATAGAAATATATATATACCCCGGATAATTTCAAAACATCTCAGGGCTCTGTCCCTAGGGTCTTCAAACATTGCTAGCTCCAAGCTCAAACAACCGTATAATGTTTTTTGTTTTGTTTTTTTTTCACCAGGAAAACTTGATAAGTGAATACAAATTTATATTTAATTAGAAATGTGTTTTAAATTTATATTTTCCTTTTTTTAAAACCTCAACTGCCTGTCACCATAGGCTATTGACCTGGCGGTGAACTAAAGACAGGGAGGTACCGTAATGGCTTTAGTCACATGGGCAAGCCATAGGTGACCGCTCATGATCTTACAGGAGTCGGCAGGGACCGGGATCGAACCAGCCACATCTGACTTATTAGTCACACTTTACCTCTAAGTTACCGCGTCCAGTAATTAATTGCTAATTAAAAAAATACAATGTTTGTGTTTAGTAAAATCGTCTGTAACATAACATCTTGAATAAGACATAAAAATAAAAAGTAAAAATGGGATGGATCTCTTTGACTGTCTAACTGAGATTCAACTAGAGATACTCATTCTGAAGAAATTTCTGCCAAATCACAGTTTGAAGGATTACAAAGTATACAAAAATGCTTTCAACATTGATAGGCCAAAGAAGTTATATTAACCTTCATACAAAGGTATCTTGCAGTATAATTCACTATCAATTCCTATCATTTGGTACAGGAAAAATTACGTACGTACTTGTAAGGAGGAGTCTTTCGGAGAGCCACGGAAGTGATGAGGGAAGATTGAAACCAACCGTTGAACTGGTCCAAGCCCTCCAGATAGAGATCAGCTGACTGCTGGCCCTCAAGAACAGCTGACCATGACAGTCCACTGTCCAACCATATGTCCAGGACATCCTGCACATAGGATCAGCTGTAGTTAAGGCTATTTAAATACATATGACTACAAATTATTTGCTTTTGGGATATGTGCTGCTACACCAGTTAGAAATGTAACAATGTAATAAATACATATTTTAATTGTAAAACATCAGCACATAAACAAACACACAGCATTGTAATTTTTAAAAATTCAATATGTATCTCTCAAAACCATTTTAACCATCAAATCAATATATTTTCTATCTAGGCATAAATGTTTACTATGTAGGTAATAAAATTGACTTAAATTTTTTCCTAAACATAATAATTCATTTTAAAAAAATTACAAAATCAATTTTGTCCTAAACATGATAATTCATAAAAAAACAAAAAAAAAACATTACAAAATCAAAGTTACCCAAACAACACATATACACTAAGACCTATGTGCAATTAATATTTCAGTTGAACGTCATATAAATATATTTTTTTTTTACAATCTAGAGACGTTAAAATGCTGAATGCACTTTACATTAACAAATTGTTTCTCTGAATACCTCCCGAGCCTTAGAGAGAAATAAATTGTGCCACTCACATTTTTAATATAAGTCATAAATAAACGGTATCAGGAAACTGACACATACTTTCTCCCTTTTAGCCAAACTGTAATGAATAAATTACTTTTTAGCGATTTCCCCTATAGGGAAGAAGCTATTACCGTAGTCGGCATGGTAAGACCTAGGCCCGGGACCATGATAACTTTTCGTTTTGAGGTCCCCAGACCCCAAAAACACCATTCGTTCGAAACTGTATATATATATATATATATATATATATATATCTATATATATATATATATATATATATATATATGTGTCCGTGAGCACGATAACTCTCGTAAAAATTATCCGATTTTGATGAAATTTGGTATAAACATGTAAAGTAACATTTATGACTTTAAGTTCGAAAACCAGCCAGATCGCTTTATCCAAAGGGGTATTTTGGGGGGGTTTTGTACCCCAAAAATGGGTTTTTTGAATTTTTTACATATAATTTTGGAAATAGTCAAATTTTAGTTTTTACCATTGGATTCAGCTTAAAAAAACACACAATTTGGTATTTTGATAATTTCTCTACGACAATTGGTTACCGAGATATTGAAAGTGCTAAACACAGTACGTTGTCTAATGTTATTCTTATGGAAGAAAAGAAAAATTTTATATCTCGCTTATTTATGAACGTATACTGACAAAACTTGGTATACGGCTTCATCTGGTTGTTGACCATTGATATTTGCTCAAAAAAACAATTTTTTGCCAAAGGCTCCCGTAGCAGCACACCTGCGTACTCAGCCCCATGTTATTCTTATGGAGAATAAGTAACGTGTTATCTCCCTTAATTATGAAAATAAATTAATGAAATTTGGTACGTGGCTTTACCTAAATGAGTTATATTGATATCTGTATAAAACCCCATTTTTTGTTTTCCTTCCTTCAGCAAACCTGCATACTCAGCCGCCATGTTATTCTTATGGATAATAATTAAAATGTCATAAATCGTTTATTTATGAATGTATATTGATGAAACTTGGTATGTGGCTTTATGTGGTATTAAGATACATATATATGCATTGGAAATTCGCTGAGTACGCAGGTTTGCTGCTACGGGGGTATATTATTACCTAAATATAGAATACAAAGCACGGTCGAATGTACAGAAAATCTTGTTAACAAGTTGTTTTACAAAACATCCACCCAAATCCCTGCTTTGGAGGCCCCACAGAATCCATTGCTACACTCGTGGTTTTAAGAGGGGAAATGCCCCCTATTCCCCCCCGCAGGGTTATTAAGGGGTAACATATTTTGAATTTCTTCTGTTGGTCAATGCTAACTAGACAAGCATATCAAGTTTGAATGATATTGATCAGTAAATAAGAGAGAAATAGAAATTGTTGTATTCCCCATAAGAATAACATTGGACAACGTACTGCGTTTAGAACCGCAAAATTAAAATTTCAATTTTCTCCGCAACCAGCAATCGTAGAATAGTAATTAAAACTACTAAATTATTTAGTTTTTTGAGCTCTTTTTAATGGTGAATATAATTTTTTTTATATTTATGTTTTTCTATGAAAAATAAAAAAACTGAATTTTTAATGTTTTAAGTCCTGTAATTTCTGAACCCGAATTTTTACAAAAATGCGGGTGGTGTCATTTTGTTGGAGAGCTAAAGTTCTATCAACGACTAAAGTTTAATCAAAATCGTTAGAGCTGTTTTTGATCAATTTTAATTTTTCATGTTTTTTGGCGGTTATTGGGGGATAATTACCCTTAAAAATCAAAAATTCAAAAAATGAAAAAACGCCTGGAGATATCGTAGATTAGTACCTACATACCAAATTTCATAAAAATCAGCCCATTGGTTAGGGCTCTAGCTCTGTACACATTCACACACACACACACACACACACACACACACACACACACACACACACACATACGCGCGTAGCACTCAATCTGAGATCCATGGTTTTACACAGTATTGTGAGATCCGGTATAAGGAATGTTTTTTCCGAGAAAATAAATAACACTTCTTTAGAGGCTGTTTCATGCTTGACTTCGAGCATTTTGCTTTTAAGATTGCATTACAATTTCAAACTTGAATTTTGTAATATAATGTGAGCTCCGGTATGTAAGTCGACGTGAGCTCCGGAAATGTGTAAGTTGATGCGAGCTCCAGTTGTGTATAGGTAGACGTGAGCTCCGGACACCATCCCAAATAGCAAGGAAAATTTGCAAAAAATTTGCAGAAAATTTGCAAAACATTTTCAACCGCAAACCAAAATGTTTGCAGAAAATATGCATTGCAAACATGTTTGTTTACAAAGAACTTTCCGCAAGTATGGAAAATTCCGCTGAATGTTTGCGGAAAATTTTCACTGAATATTTGCAGCAACTATGCAAAAAATGTTTGCAGAATGTTTTCATGATAGTTTGCTGCAAATTTGCAAGATAAGTTTGTGGCATATTTGCAGTGGAATATGTGCAGCTAATATTAATTGATAACATGTTTGTTTGCAAAATCTTTCCTGCAAATACACAAGTCTACACTGTTCACACTTCTAGCAATTTTGCACAGGGCCCATTTTCTAAAGTAGACCGCGGCCTACGGCGCGGCGGCAAATTTCTGGGAGCATATTTTTAAATATAAATTTGTCTACAGATTAGATGGATTTAAAATATTGTAAGCTTACTTGCAATACTAGTTTTACTTTTTTAAACTTTGTAAATCATCTTTAACATTGAGTTAAAATAATTTTGTTTCTATTTGATATGTTATGCCGAAGGCAGGAAGGACGCGTGGATCAAAGTATTTAATTTGTTTATTCGTCTTTGCCAGTCATGAAGGGCGACGTCACCGCAATTATTCACACGGCTGATGTTCACCGGCGAGATAGCGGCGAGTATTTCTCGCGCGAAGTATCGGACAAAATAAACAAATGGTGCATTGTTTCTTACCCAAAACTACTAAATAAAAACGAGGTATGAGGTTAATTAGTTTAAGCTATGTGATTTGAATGGCATTTGGCATTAGTTGCGTAGGTAAAAGTCACCTAAGTGAACATTTCTCACTTTTAAGAATTGTATGATGACTGTTGGTAGTATACTTTCCAAAGTTTAAGAAAATCACCATCCACTTTGGTCGATTTACCCCACCGTTTTTGAGTTGCAGGTAAAAAAACCTAAAATACCTCTAATTCTGCGGTTACATATTTTGAAAAATATAATTATTGTAGGGGTATTTTTGTACATTTAACTTGAGTTCCACCAGACGGATTTTTATATTCAACCCCTCACTGGAAACCCTTATTATGTATATTGTAAAAAAATATAAAATCGGAATTATTTTAAAATGTATGGACGATAAACGTAAAATATTATATTATATGAAATACATTAGAAATTTATTGACAAATTAATTATTTTGTACAGTCAACTAATGCTTTATATCGATTTGTAGGAAACTGCATAAGCTTAAAGCCATTGTGGTCGATCAAAATCAATACAACCTCTGACGAAAAATGTGTTATAACTTGAAGGAATCAACTGACTAAGCTCAAACATTGTCTAAACATTAACGTGTTACTCACCTTAACGTAAGGTAACAATAATAATATTTTATTTATATAAAACAACCTCTTAGTTGTGGATCAAGGTAATAAATATATAGCCTACATTTTGATATTAGGCTAACTAATGGTTATAACTATGCAGTATTTACAATAATTTCAACCTAACACATCCTAGATGTATAAAAATACCCCCGTAGCAGCAAACCTGCGTACTCAGCGAATTTCCAATGCATATATATGTATCTTAATACCACATAAAGCCACATATCAAGTTTCATCAATATACATTCATAAATAAACAATTTATGACATTTTAATTATTCTCCATAAGAATAACATGGCGGCTGAGTATGCAGGTTTGCTGAAGCAAGGAACACAACAAAATGGGGTTTTATACAAATATCAATATAACTCATGTAGGTAAAGCCACATACCAAAATTCATTAATTTATTTTCATAATGAAGGGAGATAACACGTTACTTATTCTCCATAAGAATAACATGGGGCTGAGTACGCAGGTTTGCTGCTACGGGAGCCTTTGGTAAAAAATAGTTTTTTTGAGCAAATATCAATGGTCCACAACCAGATGAAGCCGTATACCAAGTTTCGTCAGTATACGTTCATAAATAAGCGAGATATACAATTTTTATTTTTCTCCATAAGAATAACATTAGACAACGTACTGTGTTTAGCACTTTCAATATCTCGGTAACCAATTGACGTAGAGAAATTATCAAAATACCAAATTTTGTGTTTTTTTAAGCTGAATCCAATGGGAAAAAATAAAATTTGACTATTTCCAAAATTATATATAAAAAATTCGAAAAACCCATTTTTGGGGTACAAAACCCCCCAAAAATACCCCTTCGGATAGAGCGATCTGGCTGGTTTTCGAACTTAAAGTCATAAATGTTGCTTTACACGTTTATACCAAATTTCATCAAAATCGGATAATTTTTACGAGAGTTATCGTGCTCACGGACATATATATATATACAGTTTCGAACGAATGGTGTTTTTGGGGTCTGGGGACCTCAAAATGAAAAGTTATCATGGTCCCGGGCCTAGGCCTTACCATGCCGACTACGGTAATAGCTTCTTCCCTATAGGGGAAATTCGCTAAAATTAAGAAAAAGTTTAAAACAAACCCAACTATTTATTTAAAAATAATTTAATTGTTTCCTGAGCGGTCCATAAACTCATCTAAGTTGTAAAATCCACCATGTAATTGGAATATTTCAAAAAATGTTGATTTGAATAAATTCCGATTGGTTTAGACTTTAATATAATTTGTTAGTTTGTTTCTAAACCGACACCTGCATAATGTAAGTAATATCTCCGTGATCGCCGCGTTATCGCTCCTGTGAATCGAGCCTCGTGTGAAGATTGAATGCAACACATTTTGTCGGTAACTACAGAAACGATCTGGATGACGATTTTGTCGATGAGTTTAGCTTTTAGTTCATTAGTGAATTTCCTTTGGAAAGTGAACTATTAACATGACTTGCACGGTGAAACTTAAGCCCGGGACCACCATAGAAGTTCCTAACGTGACCCCCTGAACACGTTTTGGGGGGTCGTTCAAAATTGTATGTATATATTTATATATATGTATGTATAGATATAGACATATATATATATATATGTTTATATATATATATATGTTTGCACTCTAGCGGTCGTATTTTTTGTCCGATTTATTTAAAATTTGGTAGTGACATTTCTTTCTATAATCAGTTGGACTAGTTCGTTGGGCAAAACAATCGGAAAGCTCTAAACCCCTTTTTTGGGGATTCATCTTTAAAATTTTGAGTTTTTGGGCCCAAAAAGGGTCAGAATTTGTAGTAAATTGTCAAGCAAAACTGGGTGGCGTTCTACTCAGGTATGTAGTGTTAGGTAACCAAAAGAATTATGAGAAATAATTGATAAAATGTAATTATAAATAACAAACATATTCAAACTTCATATCACAAAATTTCTATCGTACAACGTATCAATCATACTGCGTTACCGACATTCTAACGAGGTCTATTCAACAAAGCATGTCGAAAACGTGGTTTATAAATCTAATATAATTTAAATTATTTATTAAAAGATTTAGTAATTAAAAATTGTGTGTTTTGGCAATTTTTCTGAGGGTTACAAGGTTAAATCTACCTGCATGCAAAATTTCACGTCTCTAGCTCATCTAGAAGTGGTCTAGAATTCGTATACCTCAGTGAGTCAGTTACACAAGCGGCTGTATATATGTTAGATATATACATAGCACTGAGAATTTGCTTATCAATTCCAGCTGCTAATTGCTCTGGTGAGAGGAGTTTTCCTGCCTTAAGGGGGTGCAAAATTACTTTAAATCGTCGCTAAACGAAGATAAATAGAACTTATTGCGGGCCTAGATCACTCTCTCGACTACCGCCAACGCGGTCCCTTTGCGACAACTAAACTTCGACTTCTTTCCTTGTCCCTAGTTGTGGGGGGAAGGGGGCGGCAAGCTTCATATGGCCTAGGAGCGGCACGAAGCTAAAATGAGCCCTGATTTTGCAGCAAGGTTCGTAGAGCTTTCAGACCAGGTATGATTATTTCCATAAGAGTAATGTTCGCAGCAAAGATGTCTTACGAGGGCGTCCAGCTGATGCATAAATCAACAACATACTATAAAGTGTTGCCAACCTTAAGGGTATAATAATGGTACAGCTATTTTTAAATTGTCACTAGATATGCAGAAAGAAAATTCAAACCCTTAATCCGTTAATCTAATAATACAAATAAATGAAAACAACATATTAGTATCATAAAACAACAGCTGATCATAGAATGTAAGCAGTTAAACGATATTAATTTGAAGTACAATTATGTGGAAAATATGGTACGCGTACGATAAATATTGTGTTTCCAGCAACCCTGCAGATTGGATTGGTGATCACGTGACCTTACAGCTGATTTTACCATGCAAACTGTCTCTTCTGGTTAAATATAAAACCTTAAATAAATCGACTCAGCAAACCTGTATGGACCTGTATGTATGGACCTTGATTTTGCAGTGGATTTTTTTCATTGAACTAACATGTTTATATGATGGTTTGCAAATTGTCATTGTAAATACAAATTAATATTGCTGCCAACAATAATAATGATACTAGATTGAGTTAAAATTAGTTTACACTGATTGTTGTATGACAATTAGCAACAGCCTCATACAATTGTCTTAGCGTAATGGAACTAACTGTTTAAATGTTAATGGATATTCAACATACAAACAAAATTATATATTTGAGATTCAGCTCAAAGTATAGTTTATCATACTATAATTTTAAACAAATTTATTGTGAATCATAGATTAAGAACAAAAGTTACCTGTTACTCAAAAATCCTGAACTTTTGCCGACTATACATTTTTAAACAATCCACAATTTGTTTGTAAGCATTTATGATTGTTATTTACAAAAATATTTGAAATTACTGATGTGGTATTTTTTTTAAATTAGAATATGTCAAGAAAATGCATTTTAAAGCATTCACACACCTACTTACATAATTTAATCTTAATAACCAAATTGTATTGTCAGTCAAATGAAATATAGACAAATTCAAAGTAGCCTAAGGGAACTTTATCAATAAAAGGAAATGGTCAAATAAATATAATTTTATTTTTTGTAAATTATTATTTATTAAAAAAATGTTATAAATAAAGGAAAGCTATACAATATTTTATATCCTACTGAAGTTCGCCATGTAACTGCTGTGTCCTTAAACCTTGTTCGCTGAAACAAATACAAAACTTATTAACGAACAATTTACATTATGTTAAACAAATCTTGAGATGGTGCTCCAGTCCTTTGCTTATTAGTGGATTTCCTATTGAAAGTGAACTATTAGCATGACCCGCACGGTGAAACTTAAGCCCGGGACCACCATATAAGTTCATAACGTGACCCCCTGAACACGTTTTGGGGGTCGTTCAAAATTATATACATATATATGTGTATGCACTCTAGCGGTAGCATTTTTTGTCCGATTTACTTCAAATTTGGTAGGAACGTTCCTTTCTATAATCAGTTGGACAAGTTCGTTGGGCAAAACAAGCGTAAAACGCTAAACCCATTTTTTGGGGTTATTCTTTAAAATTTCAAATTTTTGAGCCCAAAAAGTGTCAGAAAAGCCCCGGACTTAAAATTAATGCATGTATTAAGATGGGAATTAGTGAAGCAAAAGTTTTAAGCCCTCTCTCGTCATTCTAGCGTATATATTTACCGAGTTATTAAAGAAAATGTATATCGGCTAATCACAGTGCGTTGTCTTATGGGGTTTTTACATTAGAAAAGCATCTTATTTATGTGTTGGTTATTTGTATCTTTTCCAGCAACCTCGCACCTACTTTCAAGCCTGACTGGACCTTCTCCTAACTTTATAATGCACAAAATTGTATTCCTAGCATTGCAGGGAAATTAAACCAGGAGCATCAGAACAGCCAAAAAATCAAAGTTTTCATATTTCAACAAAATTGGAATAATTATATTTTTTACACTGGTTTTGAGTTTTAAAAGTTTTGTATGTGGAAATTCACTTCCTTCACGTCAGCGAGCTGCGTGCGAACTGTTCTTCCATTAGACCAATGTTAACTTTCAAAGCCCATCCCTCTTCATCCGATTATCCTAAATCAAATGTATTGTTTATTTTAAATAGCAACAAAAACCTAAGGAATTCATATATTCATACCTATTTCATATCACATATAGTTCATTCATAAAACATCGTAAATATCATTTTTGAATTTATGAATATATTATATATACAAATTTTGATCGTTGAAATCACTAGGTATTTTTTGCTATTCAAAATGATGGGCTTTTAATTGGCCTTATGGGGGAAGCAGGTAGAAACGTAACAAGTTTTGTGACTCGAGCTTAAATTAAAAAAATACAAGTTATTATACCCCCGTCTTCAGCTTTAAGTCAACCAGGACTTAAGTTCAGGAACTACGATAAGGCAGTCCAAATTCCAACAGGAGTTTCATCTTCCGCTACAAGTTATTATACCCCCGTCTTCAGCTTTAAGTCAACCAGGACTTAAGTTCAGGAACTACGATAAGGCAGTCCAAATTCCAACAGGAGTTTCATCTTCCGCTCTGCCATGTCCACCGCAGTCGGCGTTCACCTATCGGCCGGTACGCATTAATAGTGCACTTAAAATGTTTTTCGCTGTCGTGTGTCGTGTGTTTATGTTCGGTGTTGTGAGGCTTTTTAAAACATTTGATGAAAGACATGCAAATTCAGTAAGATTTTATTGAACTTCAAGTCCTGAAGATGGAAGCAAAATTAAGCTTCTGAAACCGCGGTAGTCCATTTTGGATTAACTTAAAGCTGAAGACAGAGGTAAAATAACCTGTATTTTTTAATTATCTTATCAACTTTGGAGAATATTCAATATGAATAGAGCTTAAAGATTAAAAGTGAGTCAGTTAACAATCTTCTGAACCTGAACAGTGACGAAGCCAGGATTTTATTTTATTGATAGTAGGTTGGGGTCTCGCCCACGAGGAAGTAAAGTGGAAGGAGGGGAATCCCTCCATAAAAACGTATACTACTGGAAACAGATTTTATGCTATGCTAGCGCTTAAACAGAAGGAAGACAATAAATCATTTCTGTAGACCTCTCAATAGAGAAAAAAGTTATCTGTTTTTCCATCGGAATCATGCAAAAATGGGAGAGTGTATACAAATTATCTCCAGTACTTCAAGTTCTTGGAAAGAGTGGTTAGGCCAGGGTGTTGCAGTGAAGTTCACTGGAATACTTTCTTACCTAATTCCTCATTGGAAAATAATCAATGTAACGAAGACAGAATAATACGAATACAACAAAAACCCGCCATAAATTATGAAAATTGAACTAAGTGCAAACATTTATATAAACTTACTCTTGTATAATTCTAGTTTTGGCCTGATTGAGGAATCTCCTTTACGTGTTTTTTGGTAGCTCCTCAGTTGCCTTTGGGAACACGCTCATCACTGGATCTATAAATACAAATACAAAGTCTGTTTGTACTGTAATGTCTGGAAAGTGAATATTTTGAAAACAATAAGTTAAATACCCTCGTCGCAGCAAACCTGCGTACTCAGCCAATTTCCAACGCATAATATATATGTCTTAAAGCACATAAAGCCGCATACCAGGTTTCATAAAAATATATTCACAAATAAGCGATATATACAATTTGAATTTTTCTCCATAAAAATAACATGGGGGATGAGTACGCAGGTTTGCTGCAACAAGGAACACAAAAAATGGGTTTTTATACTAATATAAATATAACTCAACAAGGTGAAGCCACATACCAAGTTTTATTAGTTTATGTTAATAATTAAGGGAGACATTGCACTTTACTTATTCTCCATAAGAATAACATGGGGGCTGAGTAAGCAGGTTTGCTGCTACGGGAATTATCGGTAAAAATTTATTTTTTTGTGCAAATAACAATAGACCAGAACCAGATGAAGCCGTATACCAAGTTTCGTTAGTATACGTTCATAAATAAGCGTGATATAAATTTTTTCTTATTCTCCAAAAGAATAGCATTGGACAACGTACTGTGTTTAGCACTGTCAATATCTCTGTAACCAATTGACGTAGAAAAATGATCAAAACACCAAAATATGTGTTTTTTAAAGCTGAATCCAATAGTGAAAACTAAAATTAGACCTTATAAAATATTAAATGTAAAAACTTCAAAAAACCCATTTTTGGGGTACAAAATACCCCCAAAATACCAATTTGGATGGGGCGATCTGTCTGGTTTTCGAACTTAAGAGTCATAAATGCTGCTTTACATGTTTGTAGAGAATTTTGTTCATATCGGACTACTTTTACGAGAGTTATCGCACCCACGGACACATATATATATATATATATATATATACAGTTTCGAACGAATGGTGTTTTTGGGGTCTGGGGACCTCAAAACGAAAAGTTATCATGGTCCCGGGCCTAGGTCTTACCATGCCGACTACGGTAATAGCTTCTTCCCTATAGGGGAAATTCGCTAACAAACCGGTCATAAACAGACGATATTAAAATCACAAAACAAAATGTAAGTGTTCGATATCGCACTTATCTACTGTATTCCCTGGCTTAAATCTATTTTAGAAAGGATTTCAACGGCACCTTTTGCTGATACAGTACACTGATATAAGTACGGTATGGATTAATGTTTTAAAAACTGAATCTAAGTTGATAGAACTATCTTAGCTTCTGCAACAGGCCTATAGGCTATTAAGAAATACTTTTTGGTTATGAGTACTTATTGATATATCGCCTCAAATTTAAATTATAAATGAAAATAGCTCATTATGAATTGGCTGAATCATTTGAAGTTTTAATTATGCATTTAGTATTCAAGAGTATACAAACTGTTTCAAAACTGAACTTACCAGGATGTCCACTCACCATGAATTCGGCAAAAAAACCTTAGGTACCAGTAAGTTAATAGGAAATATGTGTCTACCCAAAATTGCGGAAATTTAGTTTAAATTAATGGCCAACGTTCCAAACTCCCTAAAAAGTGTATTTAACACTATTAAAATGTAAAATGTGAAAGGGGCCCATAAAGTGGGGAATATAAGCGAAAAAATAACTACCGTACGTCACATAATTAACTCATCGACCAAAAATGACAATCATACTGTGTGATGTTGGCAAAAAATAAGGGTTAAATAAAAATGTTTTTTAAATTCATTAGTTTATAACTAATTGCATTAAATTATTATTTGCCATTCGAAAAATCATAGAAACTTTGCAAGTCCAACCAATAAGTTAAATAATAAGCTAAATTCAAGACCTTATTTGGTATTTGCATGAAAGTAGGCCTAGCTATGTTTGCCATAGATCCAGAAAAATTAAAATTGGACTGTCAAGTCAAGAAAATGGAAGGGCCCCTCTCGTGAATTTTGCCTTGATCCCCGCAAATCCTAAGGCCGCCACAATTCCAAAATAAATATTTCCAACAAATGATAATTAGACCTGCTTAAGAATAGCCCTGTAATATAATCCAATGTCTAAATCTCATCTACACTAGTCTGACAGGGAAATATGAAAATTTTATGAAACATTGTATTTTTAACGAAGTGACTACGTACACGTCAAATGTAAAGACAAATTCACATCGCTACCGCTTAGGTTAGGATAGGTTAGGTTACGTTACATTACTTTATGCTATGTTAGGTTAGGTTAGGAGGTTTTCTGGCTCTCAATCTGTTTTAAAAATCACAGGAAAAGTAACGTACGGTGCATAATTTGGAACGGGCGTGAACAGTAGCGGCTCACGTCGGACGTGTACGTAGCCTCTGCCTATTTTTAACACCATACCAACAATCTTAACCAACTATTAATTTTAGGCTAAATCAGCTATTTAACCTCAAAAAAATCTACTAACCTTCAAGGTAAAATTATCTAAAGATGTTATGATACTCTAAGCCTCTAAGTATTAATTATTTAGTATTCATAATGACTAATTGTTAAATACATTTTACTACATTATTATAGTTTAAACAAAAAACTGCAACATTTAACCTCGTATAGGTTATTGGTCTTGTAGTAGTCCTACCCACCGAGTTAAACATAAACAAATAAAGGAACAACCCAAATATGACAGAGATCCGTCTAAGCTTTTTTAATTTTCTTCCGTAAACCGATTGTTTTAAAAACAAAGTCGGCCTATTACCACTGTTATGACCGTACTATAAATAATTAATTAAACCTGAAGGCCTATTTGAATTTGAAATTATTTTATCACCTAAGTATTTTTACTTTAAAACTTAACCTTTAGATACATCAACAATAACAGTAGCAGTAACATAAAAACAAACAGTAAACAATTGTACAGTAATTAGGGTTAATAATAATAATTTGTACCGGGGTACTTACCAAGTTTACACAACAGTTTTCCTCTTCCACTCATTGTATAACATTATCCAGTTCTTCGGCAAATCCCCGCGACCAGGGAACTGCAAAATCTCTCACAGTCCCATGCGCCAAAAACTTTGATCATGGATCCCACTTCGACCGTATGGAACTATTCGTGTGTAATCTAGGAGTGTAAAAGCGATGCTAGCGCGACGTGGTGTCACTTTCTGGAAACTTATGCACTCGCACACTTTGGCAAAACGCATGATAGTGAGCTCCACCTCATTTCGGCTGATTTCGGGTATTTCCGTGATTCCCTATTCGTCAGGATAGCCAATTAGAGGCTAGTTCAATCCGAGATCCGGGGGGTCGGAGCTCACATTGAAAACGGAGCTCACGTTGTTGGTGTGTATCCATATAACGGATCTCACGATGTATGCCGCGCAAACACACACACACACACACACACACACACACACACACACACACACACACACACACAGACATCACGTAAAAACCACTTTTTTGGGTTCAGGGAGCACCAAAACGAATATTTCCACTAACAACTCAAATTCGAAAATTTTGACGAAAACAATACTTTCTTCATATACTATGTATAGGGGGAGAAAGTAAAAATAGTCTTATACAGTACCTGACCCTTCTCCACGTCACTGGGACTTGCGTTCAGTTTCTCCAACATGTGCGAGGGAGCGAGACTAGAGACAGGAGAGCTCCACCAGAAATCATCTCCTTCTGTCTCCAACATATGGCAGTAGTGGTCGACCAATTCTCTGGAAAACAGGATCATGTGGTTTATTCTACCAAAATAAATTATATTCATTAAATTTTTTCAAAGAGATTTCACTATTAACTATATAACATTTAAACTGAAATTAGTGTGACCTTAAACAGCGAATGAGAATAATGATTCTTCTTGAAAGATAGAGGCTAAAAGCTAAGTTTCAGATGGTATTATGGAAAGATTTGATAAATTAAATACCCCCGTTGCAGCAAACCTGCGTACTCAGAGAATTTCCAATACATATTATATGGGTATCTCTAGTACCTAGAGCCACTTACCAAGTTTCATAAAAATACATGAATTAATAAGTGATACATAGCATTTTATTTATTATCCATAAGAATA
Source organism: Allygus modestus (assembly GCA_963675035.1). Lineage (NCBI taxonomy): Eukaryota > Metazoa > Arthropoda > Insecta > Hemiptera > Cicadellidae > Allygus > Allygus modestus. The sequence goes on from OY776116.1 coordinate 67,709,629, forward strand.
ACATTATAATTGAGTACACAGGTTTGCTGCAACAAGGAAGATAAGAAATGTGTTTTTTTTTTTGTAATTATCAATATAACTCAACCAGGTGAAGCTACATACCAAGTTTTATTCATTTAGGTTCACAACTAAGGGAGATATAAAACTTTACTTATTCTCCATATGAATAACATGGGGGCCGAGTATGCAGGTTTGCTGCTACCGGGAAAAATAAAAAAAACCTTGTTTGTGCTAATATCAATATACCACAACTAGATGAAGCCACATACCAAGTTTCATCTATATACATACATAAATAATCAAAATATAACATTTGATTTATTCTCCATAAGGATAACATTGGACAACGTACTGTGTTTAGCACCTTGAATATCACTGCAACGGTTGGACGTAAAACAACAAATAAAATGCCAAAATTATTGTTTTGTAGAGCTAAACTGATTGGTAGAAAGAAATGTGGAGTTTTTAGTGAAATTATCTGAGGAAAATCTAAAAACCGTATTCCCTAAAGATTAACATGGGAAATTTTATAGACACATTTTTTTACTTTTCTCCACAACCACTAAACCTAACTAATGATTCAAAATTGTTTGTTTTTGTAAGCTCTATAAAATGGTTATAACCTAAATCTAGTGTTTTTAAAATTTTAGGGTTAAAAGTTCAAAAAACAGATTTTTGGAAAATTTTAAACCCCCATAAAACCCCCTTCCCATAGACCGATCGATCTGGTTTTCGAACTTAAAGTCATAAATGTTACTCTCCACATTTGTGCCAAATTTCATCAAAATCGGGTGCTTCTTTCAAAAGTTATCGCGGTAACGGACATATACAGGGTGTCTCTGAACTCTCTACCAACCTTTTCAGGTATTATTCCTGGACCATAGACAAGCCAAAATATCATATTCAAAATTTCGAAAACTCAAAAGTTACTCGTATAGCCGCCATTTTGTTTTTTTCACATAGGAAATTTTAATTTGAGAACGGCTAGTTATAATTAAATGAAATTTGGTATTTAGCTTTATTCCCTAAAGACCTAATTACAGAAAAAAAATTATTTTTTTACAATCATTAATTTCAAAATGGCGGCTGCCTAAACTTAAATATCTTAAAAACCGCTCATAGTAAAAAAATTACATTAATTACGTCTTATTTAGAGAATTTAATTGAAAATCTAATGACACCACATTTACGGAAATCGGTTCATAAATAATGGAGAAAATCCATTTTTAAGATATTGCATTCTTGTCAATATCAACTGTTATCATGTGACATCGCTGCTAGTGAGCCAAGTCGATCAGCTGTTTCAAGTATAATTCCACTAAACAGCTGATTGATCAATGTATTGTTAAAATTATTACAGTTTCCTGTTCCAATGTGTCTTTTTTCTGTATGTTGCTTATTGTTAATAAGTGTGCTGCTTTTTAATAGTAATCTGTGTTAACGTATTCAGTACTCATATTTATTGATAAATGGCTAATTATAGTGTTGCAGAGTATTGCGGTATGCATTTTTACTATGGAGCTGCATTTGGAAATGCAAATGAAGTGAGAAGGTTGTATAGGGACTATTTTCCCAATAGACAATGTCCTGCTGCCAAAACATTCACTGCTGTCCACAATCGTCTCCACGCAACTGGTACGTTTCATGTGAGTATAGCAGATACTGGTGCTGCGAAGTCGGTGCGTACAGTTGAATTTGAGGAGGAAGTCCTTCGTAAATTTGAAGAAAACCCTCGAACAAGTACCCGAGCTGTGGGTAATGAGATGGGGGCAGGCAAAGACACCGTGTGGAGGGTACTCAATGGAGAGAATTTGTACCCATATCATCTCCAAAAGGTTCATGCCCTTGAACCTCAAGACTATCCAGGTCGGGTAGATTGTTCCAGGTGGTTCCTGCACAAACTGGCGGACGATCCAGATTTCTTGAAATCCGTTCTTTTTACAGACGAATCCAGTTTTAACCAGGATGGTATTTTCAATACCAGGAACAGCCATGTTTGGGCTCCTGAAAATCCCCACGAAACTGTTATTTCCAGCAAGCAACACCGTTTCTCAGTTAATGTTTGGGCTGGAGTTTTTGGGGATAATTTAATTGGCCCCTACATTCCCCCAAATAGGTTGAATTCCCCCACCTACCTTGTGTTCCTGAGGGACATACTCCGAGAACTTCTGGAGAACGTCCCCTTGGCAGACTTACAGAACATGTGGCTGCAACATGATGGTGCTCCTGCACACTTTAGGCAAATTGTAAGAGATTTCCTCAACCAAAATTACAATCAGCAGTGGATTGGTCACGGGGGACCGGTGTCGTGGCCTCCGCGATCACCTGATCTTACTCCCCTAGATTTCTGCGTATGGGGGAGAATGAAGGAACTTGTTCATTCAACACCTGTGGAAAATGAACTGGACCTGATCGGTAGAATTGTAGAGGCGGCTGTGGTCATCCAAGAGAAAAATGAATTTGAAGCTGTCCGGCAATCCCTGACATCTAGGTTCACGATGTGCAATCGACTTGGCGGTGGGCATATTGAACATCGTTCGTAAATACTGTAGAATTGTAGGCATATCTCATGTAAATAAATCCATTTTTGTTGTAATTTTAACACATTTTTGATAATTTATGTTTTATTTGAAGCATTAGTGAACCCTGGGAATCGTAAGGGTATCAATCAGGTGATTGGTGCAAATGAACTTAATAACAGCTGGTTAATGTTTTAATAAGATGTTTGGTGGAATTATACTTGAAACAGCTGATCGACTTGGCTCACTAGCAGCTATGTCACATGATAACAGTTGATATTGACAAGAATGCAATATCTAAAAAATGGATTTTCTCCGTTATTTATGAACCGATCTCCGTAATTTTCAATTAAATTCTCTAAATAAAACGCAATTAATGTAATTTTTTACTATGAGCGGTTTTTAAGATATTTACGTTTGAAATGTTTAGGCAGCCGCCATTTTGAAATTAATGATTGTAAAAAAATAATTTTTTTTCTGTAATTAGGTCTTTAGGGAATAAAGCTAAATACCAAATTTCATTTAATTATAACTAGCCGTTCTCGAATTAAAATTTCCTATGTGAAAAAACAAAATGGCGGCTATACGAGTAACTTTTGAGTTTTCGAAATTTTGAATATGATATTTTGGCTTGTCTATGGTCCAGGAATAATAACTGAAAAGGTTGGTAGAGAGTTCAGAGACACCCTGTATATATATATATACACATATATATAAATTTGAACGAATAGTGTTTTTGGCATCTAGGGACCTCAAAACAAAAAGTTATCATAGTCTCGGGCTTAAGTCTTACGATGCCACCTACGGTAATGGCTTCTTCCCTATGGGGAAATTCGCTAAAATGAACACCCCAGATGCCAGATTTGATAATGGCACAGTAGTCCTGAAACTAGTTATCTGCTAGTAAACCAAAAGGATTGACGGCAGAAAGGTACGTAAACCTGCTTTATCAGATGGAATAATAAAAGCACCCTATTGTCAAGTAAATTTTATGTGATGACTCACAGGAAGTTATTCGTTTCGATAATGTCTCTCATAACCTATTTTGAGACATAAGAAAGGTTACAAAATTAATTTTGTGAAGTAGCGTTAAGGTGGAATAGTAATCAACTAGTGGCTTGAAGGGGCCATTGCCCCTAAACTTGCTCCAATACTCTGCCTCAACTGGTTTTCTTTTACTCTTTACATGTTGAGGAGAGTAAAACAATATAAGTTTCACACAGGTCAGTTCGTAAATAAAGTAGACACTTAATCATATGTTTTAATGTAAACAAAGCAGATGTTTTTAAATCCCCATGCTTTTCTTATGGGGATGTTTTACGTTATTGCTCGTTTCCTGGTTACATTTTGGAAATACTGCTATTTTTCCCGAGTCCCTGGGATCAAGACCTTTAATTTGAACCATCTCCCATCATCCTGCGATTTGCCAAACTCACACAATTTTTACTTAAAAATTTTGCTTACAGAATTATATATAAAGATATTGTCTATAAGCTAAAAATTTATTTTCATATCTTTAGTATGTGGGGTCGAGACATAACAAAATAAGCTTTATCTCTGGGTTCCCTGACATTCCCTGACCGAATTTCCATTCCCTGACCTGACTTTCCCTGGCTGTAGAAACCCTGACAAAGATTTTTTAGATTAGGACTTTTAACTTTATTTTAAAACAAAACTGTGGGCTTTTTCTTAACATAAAAGGATGAACATTTATTTTTAAACCTCAACTGCCCATCGCCTTAGGCCAATAGGCCTGTGTGGCTATTTAAAGATAGGTGGTACCATTAACGGAAATAGTCACATGGGCAAGCCAGTGGTTGCACATGAAAAAGTATTATATAAGTCAGCTGAGATCGAACCTACGCTTGACAACGGCTGACTTGCGAGGCCAATGCTCTACCTCTGTGCTCCCTCGTCCGGACATTGATTAATTTTTTTCACAATCACAGAGTTAACTGCTTATTTTTATGATTTTTGGCTATATTATGAGAAAATCTATCATTTAGCCTTCTTTACTAAGTTAACAAATCATCATCACTCAACCTTCACTTTACTTTTGCAGAATGATTCGATTAGTGTAAGCCTTATTATTCCAGAAACAAATATCTAGCTTATTGAAAGAGTTGTCTTGCATTAGGGTAATTTATTTTCAATGCTAGGCCTTCTTATACTATGCGCTTGTCTGTGCTATTGCAGTAATTTTTCACTGGCAATTAAACATATCCAGTGTACAGGAACTCTTAAGGAATTTATAATTTTGACGGATGGCCAGAAATGTCAAGTGAGCCATTTACTTGATTTCTTGTGTCATACAGACTTGTATGAGGGATAGGGTAGTATAGAGTTATAGGCTAGTTAATGAATGTGACTATAAACTTCAACATAAAACTTTTGTGATAAAAGTTCGAAAAATGCTCGGTTAATTACTAGTGAAAGAATAGTTTGCTTATAATATGTTATACTTTATTTTTGTTCATTTTACCATCAACTCGGGAAAAACATTTATTCACTTCCGGAAACTCTAGATTTCGGATTCCCGGGATTCGGATTATTGGTACTCTAGTGTACAACCCAACACAAACAGAGTCAGCAAGCCTACCTATGACAGTGTCAAACTCACTGTGAGATGATTGGCCGACCGTCCGATGTGTACAACACAGGTATCGGCACGCCCCAGGTCCTCTGGCGCGAGATACACCAGAACGGCCGGTTCTGTACCATCGATGTCAAGGAAGCCATGCCCTTCTCCGGCACCACATTCACTGTCTGCAGACATTCCTGTGAACACATGCCACTGTGAGGTTGTGGTATTTGGCTAAACTTCTGATTATGTTTCTTTGTTATTCTTGTGACGTTGGTGGGATTCACTTTTCGGCAATTACTGTTTGCGACATGGAGTAGTATTATGAATGAAAAATTCAGTACACAAAATGAAATGTAGTATTCAGAAAATTAAACTTGACTAGGAAAGAAATTTTTTAAATACTCAACTGTATTATAAAGAAAATAGTTCATAAAAACTAAGAATAAAACTACCTCCGAATACATTCATATTATTGGAAATACATTATTTATTAAATTTTAAGTGATTATAACACTTACCAGTGCCTGCTGCTTGACTTGTGTTGTGTCGAGGAACCACTGCTGGCTGGCACGCAAGATGATCGGCAACCCAGTCCGCCAGTCATATGGATACGAGTGGCGGAATGTGGTCTTGTATACTAGGATGTCACGTTCGTTACACATCTTCAGCACCTGATAACATCAATATTGTGAAATGCATCTCTGATTATACTGGATGAAATAGAGAGCCAGATTTGCAGTGTTATCCACAACCATTGAAAAAGGGGGTTCGTTGCAATTTCCTTTGTACCTGTTGAGGATGGGCTATAGTTTATTCCAAATGCATTCACATGAAGAAAATCACAAACTTGACAACTTAACCTTCCAAGTACTGAGCCCACCTACATCAACCTTACAATTGCTTATATTCATTTTGATCAGCAAGAAAAGGGGAATCAAACAAATACATAATACAGGATTACACAACACAGGCTGACTCAGAAAACTCAAATTTCAAAAAAGATTTTTACTTTAGGTGCCAGAGTGATTAATAACAACAAAAAACATTTAATTTACAATTTTAAGATAGCCAAAGTGAGCTAATTGCAAAAACATACTTTGTTAGGGTTTAAAAAGTGATTTTCATGAAAAAGGCATAAACCCCAACAGTGACATTCAAAATGGTATCAACGATGAAAAGATGCAACATTATGTAATCGGTTACAAAAATCGCAAAAACACCGAAAAAATCACAAAAAACATTCAATACATCATTTAATTACAAATTCCATGTAGAATCCGAAATGATTTGAGTATCAATGTATCACACAGTAAAGATGTATCGCACTGTGAATAAAAGATGGTGATGCGACTTTAGCACAATACACATAGCAGAAATGGATTGCAATCGCGACATTCATTGCTTAAAGGGTTAAGGATATACGAAGACATAATGTATCAGGATACAAATTTAACTCACTGAAAAAAAGGTTACCTTCTCTGTACCCTTTGTCAACACTTCTTGTCCCACCAGTTCTTCCCCTGCTTCAGCGGTGTAGCAGCCTGCCTCATCCACCAAACATGACTGTAAAACAACAAATATTAAAACAAAACTCCAAATTTAATTGACACTTGAATTGATAATACTCCAGTTGAAGTATATATATAAACCTGAAGTATAGCTATACATCTCTGTTTTCATTTTTATTAACTTTTTAAAGATTAAAGGTAGATAAAATCTAACTTTTTTACTTTATGACACAGAGACTGTTTGGGAAATAAAAACAACATGTCAATGTTATACTAAACTGCTTCTTGAATCACAGGTTTCACTTAATCCCTCCTATGGAGGAGTGTAATTTTGTATGGTATGAATGGTCTGTAACACATTCAATGCGGTGCACATGACTTCCCACAATTGCTTAGCAAGGAATTAAATGAAAAAAGAGAAAATGATTAAAAATTAATAACACAGTAAACATACTATAGAGGAAAACATACCACAGGCAAGTTGTACTTCTTGGCCAATTTAAAGTCATCCGGTCCATGAGCGGGCGCTGTGTGGACCAGTCCAGTGCCCTTGTCTGCAGTTACAAACTCTGAGGCTACAAACGGTAACGTTTCACCGTCATTCAGAGGATGCTCGTAGTGTAGCGTTGGTAGCACACTACCTGCAACAATCCATGCAGTAAATATTATAGGTTGTTTTACAAAACGAGTCTTATCCTATGAAAGTTGATATAACATGGATAACAGTTTGAAAATTGGATGTCTAATATCTCACTAACAAATTGCTAAGGTACTAAGTAAGATGAATCTTGCACATAAAAAGAACATAGCCTTTAGTTAAACGTTGAAGTCTCTGATCAGATCCGTTTTCAATCAATACACTGTTCCATGAGCCAACATCTGAAGTTAAGGTCACTTTAATGTTCACTAAAAACAACTAACAGATTCTGAACCATTGTCATCATCAAATAAAGTTGCTATCTGATCAGCTTTTCTTGTTGTGGCTAGACCAGCAGTTGAAAAATAACAAGTTGATGTTGTTCAGTATTATATTTAAAATAGTTGTTATAAACTTTCCCACTCACTCTATTTACAGAAGCTTTCAGCCATTGGATTTACAACATACGTACGATATTTGTTTAAAATATCGTACGATATTTGTTTAAAAACCAGTCTCTCTGAAAGAGGCCATTATTAGTCATGATAGGCAAAATCCATTCTGAACCAATAATTCTGAACATAATAATGTTGCTAATTTAAAAATAAAGTGACAAATTTTGGTTTATCCTTCCCTATGTTGATCTAAAAAGCAACCATCTGTTTCGTTTTGCCTACACAGCATGAAAATATGTCGAAATATCACAGACATCACAAAAATATCAGAAGCAGTTACACGTCGCTAATATTTATGAAGATTGTAATTACAACAAAACAGACTACACATTACATCAAACACACCATCAACTTCATTTACGACAGTGACTTCCTTTCCAAGAGTGGAGGACAACCGATCCACAAGAGCAGACGCCACAAGGTACAGTCCCTGCCGGTCTTGTATGGTGACCAGACTGTATGCGAGGTCCGGACTGTATGCTACGGCCCGGTTGGCAGGCAGAGTCCATGGCGTGGTGGTCCACAACAACGCGTACACCTCCCCCCACGTTTCCGGTGCGTTCGTCACTCGCACCCGCACGTGCGTTGCTGTGCTCATGTGGTTCTCCCTGTATTCCAATTCCGCCTCTGCTAACGCTGTCCTGAAAAATTTTGTCATTGTTGGGACTACAATTAACAGTACGTTTATTATTGGTGGGTAAATAACCCTTTTAAGGCAAAATGCAAAGCAATTGGATTCTACATCTTTCAAAATCAACTGCATTTCATGTCATAAGACTTAGAAAGAAAAGGAAAACCCATATAAAAATAAAACTGCATGGAAATTATAAATTACACTTCATTAGAATTTTCATAGGCAAGTTTATTTCTTAAACCACATAGTTTTTACTACCAACATATTAATTTAGTTACCGTATTTGTTGACATTTATTGACATTTATTGTCAATGTTAATTTGGTACAAACGTGTAAAGCAGCATTTATGACTTTAAGTTCGAAAACCAGCCAGATCGCTCCATCCGAAGGGGTATTTTGGGGGGGTTTTGTACCCCAAAAATGGGTTTTTTGAGTTTTTTAACATACAATTTTTGAAAAAGTAAAATTTTATTTATTTACCATTGGAATCAGTTTAAAAAGACGACATCACAATTTGATGTTTTAATCATTGCTCTACGTCAATTGGTTACTGAGATATTGAAAGTGCTAAACACAGTACGTTGTCCAATATTATTCTTATGGAGGATAAGAAAAAATGTATATCTCGCTTATTTATCAACTTATCCTGACGAAACTTGGTACATTGCTTCATTTCATTGTGGTCTATTGATATTTGCACAAAAACCCATTTTTTGGCCGATAGTTCCCGTAGCAGCAAACCTGCATACTCAGCCCCATGTTATTCTTTATGGAGAATAATTAACGTGTTATCTCCTTTAATTATGAACATAAATTAATAGAACTTGGTATGTGGCTTTACCTAGTTGAGTTGTATTGATATTTGTATAAAAACCCATTTTTAGTGTTCCTTATTTCAGCAAACCTGCATACTCAGCCGCCATGTTATTCTTATGGAGAATAATTAAAATGTCATAAATCGTTTATTTATGATTGTATATTGATGAAACTTGGTATGTGGCTTTATGTGGTATTAAGATAAATTAATATGCATTGGAAATTCGCTGAGTATGCAGGTTTGCTGCTACGGGGGTATTTTGTTGTTTGTTGTTTCAAATATCACTTAGAACAATTTGTGATTAACCAGCTTCTGCATGATAATAAAGCTTAGAACCAATATTGTTAGACTATTGCATTAGTATCGGTTTAAAGATTTTGAATAACACTTATAAAAAATGCTAAAACAAAATTAACTACTGATGTAAGAATAACATTTTTGGTCCTTAATAAAATATGCGAGGACGACATTCCCACATATTAGCGAGAACTGTAACAGGAAAAAGATTGTCAACCCCTTTGTTAGTTTTAATTCTTAATTAACTTTTACAGAAAAAACTGGTCTTTAAATATAAAAAAAAAACTAAGTGAGACCCATTCTGAAGTAATACCCATACTGGGGTTAAATTATACTAGCAAACCATATGTTTGTATCTTTAATTCCAGCTGTTCTGCTTCTTTTGTTTTGATTTGCTGTTCAATGTTATTCAAATGGGCCAACACCGTACTTTGAGGGCTTCCCAAGGGTTTCTGGTTCCACACACTGACTTGAGACCCCCAAAAGGCACATCTAGATGTCAAGGGCTTTCAAACGACATGTAAACCATCAAAATCGACCCAGTAGTTTGGCCATAATCTTCTGCACAAAAATCGCCTTATTCTTTTAATGTAATGTAATGTCAGTTTTCTGGCACTGTTTATTTTGAGTAAAATAATTTGTTTAAACTTACCTTGAAGAAGGAGACCAGAATACTGGTTTGACACCTCTATAAATTATTCCCTGGAACAAAAATGTTGCCAACGTTTGTAATATAGACTACTCTGGATTGAAGGTAAAGGCAGTCAAAATATGGATATTATCAAAGTGTTTATGGTCTGCTTGGTAATTGAAGAATGAGTGTATGGTTTCAGGGTAAAATGATTTTGGATGAAGTAAAAAAAATATTTTCACACAATTCCCAGTTCTTTTAGTGTTGTAATGTTACACCGAGACTAAATAAACTTGGTCGGCTTGAAATTATACTATACATAACTTCGGTAATCTAAAATTATTGTATTGAGGTGATGAGTTTTACCTGTCTCATCAAAATTCTAAAGTACTGACAAATAAACTTACTAAACGTAAAAAAAATAAAGAACTACAAGTACTGTTATCTGTATCAATGATACAATAGTTATTTGTGTATTAAGGGAGTAACGTGCAACTTTGTCTCCCTGAGGGAAATTGTTGGCACCCGACGCCGTAGGCGAGGGTGACAATTTTCCCGAGGGAGACACAACATTTTCCAACACCCCAAAATCCACAAGTATCCATAAGTATTCACAATCGTTGTCCATTTTGGTTGCGTAATGTGTAATAACTAACCTCGGAACTAGAAATGTTAATTGCAGCTGGAGCGAAGCGAAGTATCAATCAGCTGATCCGATTCTGTTTTGAAACATCGTTGCCAATTTTACACTGCACTGTGTTGCCAGATTGTCAATGTTATTCTTATGGGTTTACTTTGTCTCCCTCAGGAGACAAAGTAGCACTTCACTCGTTTAGTACAAGGAGTAAAATACGACTTTTCATAGTAGATGGGGGAAAAGATAATTTGACAGTTTCACAAATAGTTTTTGTTTGCAATATGAATATCTATATGAGTATCTATATAGTGCTTTTTCTGTATTTCATCCCCAGCGGCAATTTTGTTATGAATACACAAACAATTTTAAGGGAAAGCGATCCAAACCCCTCAACCTTTTTTTGTTACCCGTGACCCCTTGAACCAACGTCCAAGACGCTTTTTAAAAAACCGTCAGGCTAGCGAGATGCCCAACGAGTTTAAGCTTTGCGAGTGCTGTTTAGCAAAAGCCGTTCACCTGATTATAGAGTTTCAAAAAGTTCTGAAGCTCATTCTTAATATAGGATTTGTCGAAAGTGAAGTAACATCCGTTATCCCAATCAGCCATTATGCCCCATGACTTGAATACTGCTTTTTGGTCGTTTATTGCTTCTTTGGCAAACTTGCGAGCTGAAAAAGAAAAAAGAAACATATAACAATTCTCATTATGACAAATTTGACCTTTAACCAATTCTGAAGATGGTGATTGATAAATGAAAAATTAACGCTAGTCCCTAATGCAATCATTAAAATTAAGCTTCCAAAAACAATGTAAAAGCTAACTAAAATAAAACTCTTGATATTTGATCTAAATCTCCCTGTAGTAACAGTACAAAGTTGCTAGTTAATCCCCATGATAATTAAGTAACCCCATCTCAAAAATAAAAACCCCTGTTACTGAGAAAATAAAATCCCACTTTTATACCAATATCTTACTTTGGAAAATCATAACCTACTCAACTTGGTGATCCGTAAAAATAACTAAACTTAATTAATGTCACTGCCAACTCCCAACTAGTCAATATTTGTAAAAATATCATATACTTGCAAGTTTGAATAATTCAGAGCTGATTATAAATTATATTTAAGTAGGTTCAACAAATGAGTTTCTAGACAAGGGCATTGCGGCTATTATTTTGATCCCAACATTCCACAAACCAACTTCAATCACTCCTACTGACAAGAGGTGCTTAACATATCTGCATATCATTATTGAAAAAGTGGTTAAATGACCCCACCAGTTTAAAGTTGCAATAACAGAGCACTCTTAGTACCCAAGATCACTGCGACTTAAGCTCCCTCGGACACCGAAAAAAACCAAGTAGGACTATTTTAAATAAATATGGCTTAGTAATACTGTATTTTTGAAACTCATAATAGCGATGGATTTGAATTTATTTCTTGATTTATTTGGACTTTACCTATCGCTTCTAGTGTTTAAAAATACTGATCATAATTCATCCAAATATATTTGACTTACCGTACTTTGTAACCGCTGTGCACAACTCTTTAAAAATTAAATTGAAATATACTTGTTAAAACGGTCTATTTTTGTTTTTTGCCTAAGATTTATCTAATTTGTTCATCAATATGACTCCATTGCTTGAATAGCAGAACCATAGAGACCATTTTTCAACGTCAGGCAGTAGGTAGGCGACTCAAGCAACGCCGATCGAGAAGAGTTGTTTGTGTTACATTAAGTGGAAGTAAATCTAGTTTGTTTTTTTTTTTCGGGTACAGTTTTGATTAAGAATGACATTAATATGTTTAATAGGGAATTTCAATAAACTCATGAATTATTAACATTTCTAAAGATTGGTCTTACTTTAAACCACATTAAGACCTGTTCTCCACAAGGGATTCTTGCAGTTATAAAGTCAGGTGTTTGGACGTTGAAAAACTAACACAATCTTGACCTAAAAGTACAACAGATAGATGAAGACAATATTCTTTAATCACTGATTTTGACTTCTCTGATGTACAAAATATCAAAATAACTCGCAAATTCATGATTGTGATCTATGTACACACAAAACTCTAATGTTACATATATATATTTTTTCAATAGGTTAGAATTAAACTATTACGTTCAAGAAATGTATATTTAAAATTTATAACCACCTCTGGTAACTAGGGCTCAGCTATACGAGAATGTACTGTATAATAATTCTTTGAAAGTAATGAATTGAAAAATGCATCATGACTTTTCAGATGGTTTTATGTGGAGCTTAAAATATTTTTAACTAGTTACAGGCGGGTAACAAATTTGTTTTATTTGTTTACACACTGTTCGGTAAAGAAAAAGTTGAACAAAATCAATCAAGCTGATGAAAAATTATCACAGTGGTTAGCTTCATTATCAGAAGTTCGCCAGATCGATCCTGAGCAAACTCCTGAGAAGATTTTGTCAAGGTTCGATACTGGATCCAGCTGCCATTGGTCATTGGGCTATTAATTAATGATCCTGCCTAAAGAATCAGTTGGTCTTAGTCAGTAACAAGGCTACACAAGGCATCTCACCCATTCTACACTCTTCATTCATATTTGCCTTAAATAGGCCCTAGTTGTGTCGGGGTCTTGGATAGTGATTTCGTGATTTAAAAACAAAATAAATGTAACAAACCTTTTTTACGGATGGTGAGAGGCGAGAGATTGGTGACATCTTCACCTGCCATTGCCTTCAGCTCTATCGGCAGTCCGTGGCAATCCCATCCTGGTCTGTAGTGAATCTTGTGACCTTGTAGCAGTTTGTGCCTTATCGTAATGTCCTTCAGAATCTGTAGTGAAATACTGTAGTATGATACACAATATAGACTAAATACAGAATAATAGAAGTATGTAACAGTATGCAGTAAAGGAAAAGTGATTATAGGCCAATACAGAGCATTAAACATACGGGTAGGCTATGCAGAGTAAAATGCAAAGGTAAGTACAAAAATGAAAATATAAAGGTATAAAGATTTGTTGTACAATGCGACAAAACAAACTATTACTACAGTGTATCAAATACACTTGAGTCCTGCTAGTTCGAACACAGGTAATCCGAACGTCCTTTTAATCTGAACAGGTTCTGGATTTTTTTTGTAAATACTGTGCACTAATAAAAAAAATATATTTTATGTAATTAAAAGACAAAATATAATGGGAGAAAGGTAAATAATGTTGTAACGAAATGAAAACAAAGTAATATTTTGAAGAATACAAATGTTTTGTTTAATGTGAAAAGACTAAATTTACAAACAGAACAAACAATAGCATACTACGTCAAGGTTTTGTTATGATTTTGGCGCTTGAGCTAGTCGTAGTGGGGAGACAGACGTACAGTCTCGGTTGGCAGTGCGTACAGTCCGCGTGCAGTATCGTCAAGCGTACAGTCCGCTTGCCCGCTCACAACACATAACAAAACTACACACAGTGGGCCGGTGTGCTATCTGCAATGCACTGTGCATATTGTTGATTCTGCGTTTGAAAGAGTAAACGGTCTATTGATACTTGTTTTTGTGTATCATTCGTTCATATTACAACACTACAGACCCGTTCAGTTGCTTCGTTCTCTGTTATTTAAATTATTTCGGCTAATCCGAACAATTAGCTAATCCGAACAGCACTCGGTCCCAATTAGTTCGGATTAGTTTGATTCATGTGTATAGCCAAACACTATGAACACTACCGAATGGTAATTTCTAATACAGTTAATTTCAGTTCGTGTATGTTTTACCTATCTTTATAAAGGAGACAGCAGATTTTTGTAATAGCTTAAACAAAACAGAGGAGTCTACAGTCCTAAAATGAAGGTTATCAATCAACTAACCTTGTTTATGGCATGGCCCATGTGTGCTAACCCATTAGCATAAGGTGGACCATCATGCAGCACATATTCTGGTCCTTTAACATTCTCTCGCTGCCAGTTGTATAATTCATTAAAACCACATTCCTGTAAAAAATTGAATAGTAAATTATTATCCTTAACAATTAACGGAACTTCCAGCAAGTAGACCTAGTTGGTTTTATTTTAGTTTTAGAAGGGCATTTGGTAAGCTTACTTTCATCCGGGGTTAAGTTTTATCTGGATTTCTGAGTTAGACACTTGAACAATGAGAAATTTAATTATTTTTTTAACAAAAATTGCCTACAGTTCAATTAATTACAGCTAGGCTAAAAAAGGGTCAGCTACAAGAGCAAGAATATTCCGTAGAAGTTGCCATGTTAGTCTTATGTGGGCAAAAGAGTCGAGGTGGTTGCGGAAAAAGGCTCCTCTTAGATGCTTCTGGACCATACCACATTGTAGGGGACCAAAGAATTTTAGGTAGGTACTCTTTTTGTTTTCTCCCCAGACCTCAGGGCTTTGCTCCACCGGCACCAAAAGCTGTCATGTTATGCTTATGGGGACAGAATGTTTACAAAATGGATTCTAAAACCTGCTCCCGGATCATACCATGTTTTTAGGGGCTAAAAGACTTCTGATACTTTTTTCCGATATCAGGGCTCTACCCTGCTGGATCCTTCTATCACTTCCCGACATCTAATTTTGACGTATGATGGTTCTTTGGATAAGACTTTTTCATAACCCGACCTAAGGACTCTGTCCCACTGGCTTAAGACAGAGTCGTGTTATTCTTATGGAGAAAATACCTATACTAGAGGATGTGTTACAATATAATAAAGCATTTAAAATTACTACCGTACAACCAAACATTTGAAAATAAATTTATTTATTTATTTATTCCGTGTGAAGTCTATTTTAATTTTGTATAAGCAATATAAGTACTAATTGTTTATTTTGATATCGGTTATTATTTACTGGCATTAGAAAATTGTTCAGAGGATGTTAGCAACAGCACCTAACTTTTGTTAGATTTATCCTTCATAAGAACAATCTATATCTAGTTTGTTTATGGCCAGAAAATATTTTGGAATTCTCAAATTGAGGGTCTTAAAAGGCAAATTTGTTTGCAAACGTTTTTTCAATAAAAAGTCTAAGTAAATAAATAAATTCCCACATATTAAGAAAAATAACTCGTTATTTTGTTGGCATTCAAAAAAAATACAAATACCAAATAAAACTTAGGTACTATCAGTCTTGAAGAAAAAATACTTCACAGTTACATACAAGTTTTGTCAAAACATTTGGTTAAATAGTAAACAGAAAAATATGGTTTTAACCCATTGGCTCACAACCCCGAGTATACTCGTGGCCGCCGAAAGTAGCCCGGACGTGCAACCCCGAGTATACTCGGGATAGCACTTTTTATAAAAAAAAAAAAAAAAATTTATTTTAAAATTTTTTCTTTTTTGTTTATTTGTTGTTTAACTTGTTTTCATATTTTGTTTGAATGTATTTTGTATGCATATGCCCATCCTTGGGGAAACTTAGTCAAATTTAGAAAAAATATGATTTTGGAAAATATGTTATAACTAAGTCAAATATAAATGTATCACTAACATTTTTTATTTTCACGTAAAAAAATAAATAACCCACAAGTACATAATAGTTGTTGGGCTGAAACATTTTTTTTTTGTTATTTACATGTAACTCCTTTTAAAATTTATGTTTTTTATAAACTATATATATATATATATATATATATGATATATATATAATATTTACCATACATAAATGCTGTCAAAAGTATCTTCTTCTTGTAGATAATTTATTTCTCTAAAGATTAGTGCAAAAATTAAGTAAATTGAGCAATAATTGTTGCTATAGTGACAGTTTTAGTAAAAGTCTACATTTATGTAATTTTTCTTAGGAAACTGAACGGTTTGTCAGGTGGCAAATTTCAGGTAAGCCAATGGGTTAATTGAAGAGATGTCAAGTATAAATCAACAGTGAAATTGTCTCTAGTTAACCTAAGCTCAGATGATGACCTGTTGGGTTACAGGTGCTGCTGGTCAAGAGTTCCTAAGTTGAGGTGAATCTCAAAACTTAGTCAAATATGATGGGCCACCAAAGATGATAGGTGCTAGTACACTCTTCCGTAAGTCTACGTAATACTTCACACTATAAAGGTAAAACCACCACCATATCTTCACCATATACAGGCTAAATTTACAAAGTTACTGTTGCGTCGTCCCGTAGATCATGTCAGCAATATGGGCCCAGTCAAGAATTGCCAAAAAAACTGGTAATCATCTGTTATCCAGAACTCCATCGGAAATTAAGTTTTTTTTTCAAAATGTGCAAAATAACGCCCTGACTTTGAAAATGATAGCTTTTTTTGGCGGTCGAGGTCGGAAAACCCCGGAAAATCGGAAAAAATAAAAAAAAAATTTCCCGAAAATGGCTTTGTGGGTACTCAAATTGTGCAGGAAATTACGCTGAACACAAATATGAAATCGGTTTTACGATCGGAAAAACACTGAGCGTGTGAATGCCGGAAAAGGTTAGGTTAGGTTACGTTACCCAATCCTAACCTAACGTAATCTAAATTAACCTAACCTAACTTAAATGTAACCTAAACTAACCTAAAAAGCGGAAAAGGTTAGGTTACAGTTAGGTTAGGATAGGTTACGTTACCCAACCCTAACCTAACGTAATCAAAATTAACCTAACCTAACCGACGCAAATTTAGTTGTATATTTCCGGTCTAATATTTGTTTGGCTTTTCCGGAGTTTACACGCTTAGTGTTTGTCCGATCGTAAAACCGATTAAATATTCGTGTCCAGCATAATTTCCCACACAATTTGAGTAAGACCCATAAAGCCATTTTCAGTGATAATATTTTTTTGTAATTTTCCAACGCTTTTCCGGCGTTTCATATTCGTGTTCAGCATAATTTCCCGCACAATTTCAGTATCCACAAAGCCATTTTCGGGGAATTTTTGTTATTTTGTTTTTCCAATTTTCCGGAGTTTTTCGACCTTGACCGCCTTAATAATTTTCAAAATCAGGACGTTATTTCGCACATTTTGGAAAACAAATTTTAACCCTAGGGCTGCCTTAAACTGATTTTGGCTAAATTGCTCGGTACCCTGGGCCGGATATCAGGCCCTCGCATGTGTGCGCTGGCTGTATTTTTTTTTCAACTGCTTATAACACATTGAAAATGAACCAGAAACGTAATAATATTGATAACATATTAAAGAGAAGAATCTAAACTTTCATTTTCATATATAAACAAACCTTGTAGCAGTAACAAATCAATATAACTGCTATTATAATTTGAACAAAATTTAGCGTGCGAAACATTTTTGACTCGGGAGCGGCGAAATCTCGTAAAACACGTATTCTTCAAAAAAATCGCAGTGTCTATATTTTGGCCCAAACAGGAAGCGGTTGGTAGCATTGGAAACAGCATGAGTGGTTGTTTCTTTACGTAACAAGAACTTTGTCATACGACTTCAGGAAGTCTGAGAAATAATTTTTGAAAACAGCTGTTATGTGAGCTGTTCATTTGCCCCGAGGGCCGGAAATCCGGCCCAGTCTAAATCCAAAATAAATAGCTCGATAAATGATTTAGCGTGACGAAGTCATACCAATTTGTAGCCAATAAAAGGTTCTTTCTCTTTGGACCACTGACGTACTGTATGGAACGTCAGATGACTCGTGTAAATAATAACAAATCAAAGATTCTTTCTACTAGCCAAGCCAAAGTCAGTCATGTGATTCTTTAGTGTGAGTATGTCCATATTTTACGTCGCCTGTTAGTGTTTTAGTGATAAACTAGTGTACTGTCGTTTAGTGTTTGAGTTATTAGTAATATTTATCCATATTACTATTGGAAAATATTATTATTTATGTTAAAATGTGCATTATTGAAAATGTGGGTATTTTCTAGGCTAGGCATACCAAATTTGGAAATGTTCACTTTTTTGACTTTATCTAAAAATCTACCTAACCGCCTTTTATTTATTTTGATTTAATCTAATTCTCTATTCTTTTGTGAACAAAAAGAGTATGTATGTTTTATGGTTTAGACACAGACACAGTTTGAAGTAACCCCTACAGATTTTGCCCAAATTTGGCTATGCTATAAATTTAGGTTCAAAAATCAATAAGTGCTTATAGAACCTTTATTTGTTCATATTTCTCTATACATATATAGATTTTTTCAGAAATATATTTACTATAAATATATGTACCATTTATTATATTATAATAAAGTACACAAATTATATCTAGCTTCAAATGACTAATTTTGGCTTTCGGCTAAACTCAAATAAAGTCATAAAAAACAGTTATTACTTTGTACAAAAGTGCATTATTTCCAATAACTATTGTTACCTTTAGTAATATAAAAGTTTTAGTATATTATTGTTATACTTATGATTTTATTTTTATTTTTCAAATTTACAGCGCTCAAGTTTGTCGATTTTCCCCGGTTTCCATATTTCTTTCCGTAATTCGGGTAAAAAACACTTTTCAAATAAATCAAACACATTTCCACGTAGGGAAATAAATTGCCGACATTGTGTATATCTTTGATTGTCTGTAAAAAACTTAGTGTAAAAATGCTAGGACTACTTTTGAAAATTATTTCAAAAATTTTGCTTTTTCACATTTTGCAAAAAACTGCCAACAGGGATTAATTTTATTTTATTTTATTCATAATATCCTTCTTTTTCTGAACAAAACGAGTATGCATATGACTATGTTATCAACAGTAGTTTAGGCACTGCAAATTTAAAAAAAAAACCTCTGCAAAATGGCCAAAATTGCCAGGGTACCGAGCAGTTTTGCAAACGGCGGTGCGAGGCAGCCAGTGCACACATTTCTACTGGGTAACAGATAATAACCCAGGGATTGGTAGGGTAGTTGGTTGAAATTTAAGCAAATAAAAATTCCTCTATACATATACTGGGGTAATCTACAATACTGAAACAACGTGTCCGCTTAAATCATGCATCTGAATGAACACCTTTTTACATGATACTCACATTTATGACTTTTTCATCTTGGCGAGTCCTTTTTATTCCTTTTAAAAACGCAGGAAAATCGGTTTTTGGTAAAAAAATGGAGCTGGTATACTTATCTTCATCAGGCACTTTAATGTTCTTAGCTGAATTGTGTTTCAATGATTTATTACAGGTGTCCCGCATAAATTTGGAAATAGATGATAGTTTAGAATAAGAGTACATTTTAGTGATATTTAATAGGTAACTGCAAATTATCTAGGCTATTGGAACTTAATTAAAAATTAAAGATAAAAATTAACTTTAATTGCCAACAGATATTAGTGACGAAGAAAACATGTAAGTTTGAGCAAATTAAATAATTAATGTTCTAAACTTTATCATAATTATTTTAGTTTGTTTTACTACAGTGAAAGTTACTAAGACTTAACCTCAAACATTTCATATCGGTCTCCCAACTACCGAAAAACCTCCAAGCAAGAGCAAGAGCAGAGCAGTGATGAAGTGATGATAAAGTATCGTATCGACTCAAATATCGCGATAGCAATCCACGATACGATATTGAACAATAAACATAGAATGGCGGATACGATATTTGATGTCGATACGTATTGTATCGAAAATTAATGGCAGAGGCTACGTACACGTCCGACGTGAGCCGCTACTGTTCACGTCCGTTCCAAATTATGCACCGGACGTTA
Source organism: Allygus modestus (assembly GCA_963675035.1). Classification (NCBI taxonomy): domain Eukaryota; kingdom Metazoa; phylum Arthropoda; class Insecta; order Hemiptera; family Cicadellidae; genus Allygus; species Allygus modestus. The sequence goes on from OY776116.1 coordinate 67,729,945, forward strand.
CTTTTCCTGTGGTTTTTAAAACAGATTGTGAGCCAGAAAACCTCCTAACCTAACCTAACGTAACCTAACGTAACATAACATAACGTAACCTAACCTAACCTAAGCGACAGCGATGTGAATTTGCCTTTACATTGGACGTGTACGTAGTCACTTCGAAAATTAATAGTTTGAAACACAGCAATAACCATAACAAGTTTAAAAATAAAACGAAGTGACTGCGTACACGTCCAATATAAGGGCAAATTCACTTCGCTACCGCTTAGGTTATGTTGGGTTAGGTTACGTTACGTTAGGTTAGGATAGGTTAGATTACGTTAGGTTAGGTTAGGAGGTTTTCTGGCTCTCAATTTGTTTTAAAAATCACAGGAAAAGTAACGTACGGTGCATAATTTGGAACGGACGTGAACAGTAGCGGCTCACGTCGGACGTGTACGTAACCACTGCCAAAATAGCCAAGGATAGCCTTCAGTTCACAACAGATTGGCAGGTCATTCGGTTAGTCACTCTCTATCGAATGAAATACATCGACTGTTGAAATACATCGACTGTTGAAATACATCGACTGTTACCTGCAGCTGATTATTTAGGCTGGACAGAGACAGAGTCATCTGCACTGCAGTCTCATCTCATCACTTCAACATGACAACAATGACAACATAACGGTTACAATTGTGATATTTTACTATTATGATAGTATTTTATCTAAAAGTTTATTACGAGTAATTTGGAGGGAAGCATCTCTAAAAGAAATATTTGTTAACTTTGTCTACCATTTAAAGTAAGAGTTACTGAAAATAAAGATAAGGACAAGAAATAAGTTACTTAACCTTGGGTTAGGAACACACCCTAGCCCATCCTGTCCCTACCCTGGCTCATAACCTAAATTGACCTGTCATTTCTCTTCCTTTGGCATCGCTCTCCCCCTTATTTTTCTTTCTGACACTGAGACTTCTTGATCCGAAATTAAATCTGACGGTGTGATGCATTTTAGATTTAAGAGTTAGTTAGATTTTATAACTTAAGTTATTTTTCTACAAAGCATAATCCTAATTCCTAATAATTATTAATATGAAATTACACATCTTTAATAAGTAGTTAAAATGAAATAATAGTTAGCTGAAAAGTATCCTGCAGCAATCGAAAAAGTATAGCAATGACAAGTGATAAGGTATTAAGTTAGGCCTAAGCCTAAAATGTCAAGGAGAGAAACTTAAGTAAGTAGTGATGTGAAATAAAAGGTGACAAGATCATATTAACTGTCGTAGGTCTAGTCACACCAAACAAACTCGGCCTACTGCGAATGTTAAGTTGAGCCATTTAGTAACCAAATTCACGATTACTATTACAATTACTAATTTACCTATTGGTAAATAAGTAGGCATAACATTCTTGTAGGCCTATACAAAAGGGCAAACACAATATGGTCTACTTACATTGCAAATACTAGCATTTAATTTGCTGTGCAAGAACAGACAATCAACCGAGGCTAATTTCATAAAGGAATATTTGCTCAATCACTGCAAACAAATAAGTTAACTATCGTTTCTATTGAGCATTATGCACAAGTATTGGCGTTGTGCATGCTTGCTTGCTATTACCAGTATATAGTAGGATTTTAAAAACATAAGATGTTGTTATTGGACTTTTAGACAGGTCTAATACAAATACATAAGAATAAGAATAATTTATTTATTTTTTGGTACTACGATAGTACCATGGGGTAGGCTATATTGTTTATAAATTACCTACGATAAAATTAGAAATTTCGAAAAGGTGCTGAAATTAATTAGACACATTGATATTTCTGGGCAAAAACGTCCACTTTGGGGTGCTACGAACAAAGGTTACTTTATTTAACAAAATGGTTTAAATAAACCTAGCTAGAGTTAACTTGTAAAATCTAACAAGGATGGAATTTTTTAGTCCATGATTTGGAAGTTATTTATTTAAGTTACTAACGGTAATTCCGAATTACATATGGACAATTATACTGAAGAAAGATCTAATGGCCTATCCCTAAACTGGCAGGTAGAGTTGGCCGGTGAGGAATGTTTTTGTTAACACATTAATTAATTGGTATTACTTGATGTGTTTTATCACAGACAAGAGATAACCTACAATTATTAATACAGCAGAGCAGTGCCAGTGTGTCCTCTTTCTTTCCCGTCTTATAGACTAAGACTAGACTGTGTTTGTGTGTACAATCCATGTAGACGGCGCTAATCGACTTGTCGACTACGACCGTCACATCGATAGTTCATAATACGATAGTCGATAGTTACCGAATGACCTGCCAATCTGTTGTGAACTGAAGGCTATCCAACAAAACAAACTGGAAAACAAATACAGGCCCTCCAAAGAGTAGGGAGCACGAGAGGGAATCCCTTCCTATACTCTAATATGTAAGGTTTGCTTGTATGTTTGCTTGCTTGCGACACTGATCTCAAAAACGGCTCCAACGATTTCCTTCAAATGTTCGAAATAACTAATTTCTGGGATAAAATAAGTTCTAGACAGGCCTCGTCCTCAGGAAAAATCAAATAATGTAAAAATACTAAAATGGAAAGTTAAAAAAATTAATATTGGGCTTATGGAGTTTCAAATCAAAACAAAAGAATTGTAACCGCTGCTGTTCATAATCAACCAGGGAACTGTCAAAGTAATACTCATGTTGTTTATGATTATTAACATGTGGTTTCCTGAGAGCAGAGATTAAAAGATTTGGGTGTAGATTATATATATAGAGTAGTAAAATAAATCAAATGGACATTGAGCTATAAATAACAACTGGAATGACCTTAAAAATGTAGAAAACAAGCAAATGAGTTATAGAAATCTGATTATCAGTAGAGGGAAGTGGTGAGATATTACTCCAAGCATAGACTAATTAACTACTGTAGTTAGTCTATGCTCCAAGTCATCTAAACAAACTTCCCCCCAAGCAAAGCTTGGCCCCCTAGGTACTGTCTCTAGACTGAAAAGGAGTAATAGGGGAAAACAGTAGTATGTAAACATTTGACAGGGAAATGAGAAAGGCTGGATTTTAATTAGTTTGAGCATCAACTATAGAACCCAAAGGCCGGATTTAAGCACAGGCTACATAGGTGCGCACATAGGGGCCCACACCACACAAAAGCTCCTCATACGAGCAAAGAAAAGGTCACCTACCTGGACTTGGATGGTGGCAAGGGCTCCCGCGCCACTTGTTGAGTCTAGGGGCCCACAGCTCCTAAATCCGGCCCTAATAAAACCAGTAATATATGACTTATAATTTTACTGTTAGAACCTGTACTCTAAATGTACGACATGACTGCTGTATTTTTAGCGAATTTCCCCTATAGGGAAGAAGCTATTACCGTAGGTCTCATGGTAAGCCCGAGACCATGATAAATTTTCATTTTGAGGTCCCCAGATGCAAAAACACCATTCGTTCAAATTTTTATATATGTATATATATATATATATATATATATATATGTGTGTGTCCGTAAGCACGATAACTCTCGTAAAAGAGGTCCGATCTTAATGAAATTTGGTACAAACTTGTAAAGTACCATTTATTTGAACGAGTTTGAAAACCAGACATATCGCACCATCCGAAGGGGGGTTTTGGGGGGGTTTTGTACCCAAAAAATGGGTTTTTTGGAGTTTCCACATGTAATTTTTATTTAAATCAAATTTTAATTTTGACCATTGAATTCAGCATAAAAAAACAAACAATTTGGTATCTTGATCATTGCTCTACGTCAATTGGTTACTGAGATATCGAAAGTGCTAAACACAGTACGTTGTCTAATGTTATTCTTATGGAGAAAAAGAAAAATTGTATATCTTGCTTATTTATGAAAATAAACTGACAAAATTTGGTATATGGCTTCATCTGGTTGTGGTTTATTGTTGTTTGCACAAAAAAACAATTTTTCGTCTATAGTTCCCGTAGCAGCAAACCTAGGTACTCGGTCCCCATGTTATTCTTATGGAAAATAATTAAAATGTTATATATCGCTTATTTATGAATGTATATAGTTGAAACTTGGTATGTGACTTCACCTAGCTGAGTTCTATTGATATTTGCATAAAAACCCATTATTTTGTGTTCCTTGTTGCAGCAAACCTGCGTACTCATCCCCAATGTTATTCTTATGGAGAATAATTCATATTTTAAATATCGCTTGTTTGTGAATATATTTCTTATGAATCTTGTTAAGTGGCTTAATGTGTTATGTTATAATTCATTGGAAATTCGCTGAGTATGCAGGTTTGCTGCGACGGGTGTATTTGTTATTCGAGTAAGTGGCTCAGATCCTGATATCAAAACACACTAAACGCATCACCAACGTTTTGTTTGTTCCGAGATAGCATAACCATTTTTACGCTATCCCGAAAATTCATAAGAAGATTTAACCGGTTCTATTAGGCATTTTAATATTTTTAAGTGTATACCTCAATATAAAATCATTTAACAGTGAGGTAGTAATAAGGCACATAGGTAGTTCACAGTTTATAGTGCAGATAGATTAAAATTTTTATTGATCGATTTTAGTTTTAGCCTCTGGATTACTGCGTAATACGCGTAATACTTAAAGCGGTTTATACACTTGCATACAGATACAGGTGTCTTGATCAGGTGTATAGTAGATACAGGTCTATAACGCCGTACAGGTTTGAAAGGATGCCCACAGGAAAGTACACCAATGTATGAAGAGAACGGATTATACAAGATTAACTGTAATATGATTTTCCAAAATATTATATCGGACAAAACTCCTGTTCTTTAAAGAAGCGTTTTAGAGAACACATACCTAGGAAAAAAATCCCCTCAAACTTCAAATTTTACTGACCACATTAATTGCCACCACATGGGGGAGGCTACCGGGACTACTGCTGTAGGGGCCCGGCCGGTGTCCGCAAATATGCAGAGGGGGCCCCGCAGCCAGAATGTGGCCCTGGGCCCGACCTAGAGGTGTGGCGGCCCTCCCACACTCGGCCCGGGGGGCACTTAATTTCAAATAATCATAATTATAAAAGTATAGACAGCAACATGGACATTTTACATTTGTCAGATGATCGTTATTATGAAAACACATTAGACGAGTTTGAAATTTGCAGAGCAGTGAGATCTGATAAACAAAACGTTCTAAACGACAAACTTATTTCCTTCCGATCAAATTTTATTTACGATACAGCAATCAAGTTTTGGAGCGGGAGAAGGCATAGAAGGGATTGTGCCCATCAGGTGACGAGAGATAAGGCAGGCCACGTCACAAACGTCAGAGGGACCACAACTCACCGCGGCAGTTGTGACTACAATGCCGTACGTATACGTATCGTACCCCCTTTGTGTTTAGTGTTTTCAAATGTCCGTGTCCTTGTATGTTCGATGTCGGTATGTGTTTTTTCGGATGATAACATCACTACGACCTTCAAATGAAGAGATTTTTTGTCCTTGTACCAACGGCCTGATGATGACTCCACGGAGTTGAACCGGTTGCATGAAGAAACAACTTGGATTACTTAATGCATGTGGATAAACCACTTTAAGTACAAATCTTTGTTTAATCTTCGTTGTTGGTGAAAGTGAGTTTAAGTTATTTAAGATAATACTTCAAATAATATTAAAACTCGTCAGGTTTAATATTGTTGTCTATGCTTATGTGTATAGTCTATAATAGCAATAAAATGATTTTGATTTGATTGTAAGACTATAAAGGTGCAATTTTAGAGTTGTCATGCCAAAACTTAATAAAGCCTGCCAACTACGTATTCCTGATAATGAGTGAAACAAATCTTCTAAGCAGTGTGTCTTTACAGTGATTTATGTATTTATCTGCATAAATATTCTATAGCACCTGTAAACACATCTGAGTTTGCGTAGGCTCTATAGAATATTTTAGGAATCTATCCTATAATAATATAGTTTTAACAAACATCTTAATAACATAAATTAACAAAAACAACCTCAATACACATTATTTCTAATTAAAAAACTCAAATTTTCGGCTTAAGCCTTTATTGGGAGTAATATTTTCAAATAAAGAAAAAAACTTTAAACAAAAATAAAATTAGGGGACTTACTAAAATACCATATATCATGATTTTTATACGGTTGAGTGTTTATATATGTCTACATAAACTTCATGTTAGAGGTTTGTACATATAATATAAATATAGTTATAAAGTTTGCTTAATAAGTTAATAACCAAAAATAAAACTTTAGTTTTAAATGAGAAAAAAATAGGTAACTTATTGAAGTATCAAATTAAGTTGAAAATTCTATCCATCGTAGCATATACCAAGGAGGTTTATTGTATAATTGGAGGTAACACTGCTTCACTATTTTCGTCGAAAAAGCGTGCCGGTTATTTTGTCAGCCGGCGGGCCGGTGTCTAAAAATAAGGTAACCAACAAAAATAAGGTCACCAACTTGGCAACATGGGCCCACACCACCAGACCTGCCCAGGGGCCCGTGAAAGCTGAATACGGCCCTGATTGGCAGTTAATAGAACACTTAAAGCCTCTAACTAAAACCTCTTAAGTTTATTTTGGTTTTTATTTATTAGGTGTCGTCTCAAGATATTGCTCAGTATCGACCTCATTCAACAGAATGGGCTATAAGCTGAAGATCGGGCGCGAAAAATATTGTAGGCATAGGCCTCTATTATATAAACCATATCTTAATACAATATTATTTAGATGGATGGCGAATATTATTTTCAATAATCAACAAACTATACACGTTCAATTTCATCAGAGTCAAAGAAAATATTTGATTTGAAACATATTGTATAAATTGGCCGTAGGAGATTTTGGGGATTACTGAATACTGAAATTAAAAGTATAATCTCGAATCTCGTGTAGACCAGGTGCATTCTATTGAGACTCCTAATTGGTACTACCGTTTTACTCTTATAAGTGAATCTACTCATGCAAGTCACTGGAATAAAAGTTGGTACAAATTCATTTATTCGTTTGATATATCTTATATCTATCTAATCTTGTCGTAAAATTTTATAAATTATGAGCAAATAAACAATTGCAAGTTTATTAATGTTCAAATCATGCTTAGGTATTTGTTTGAGTCACCCTGTAGACTCGTTCGATTTTAGCAAGTAGTTCTTTGCCTCACCAAAATTTGACAAAGAATGGCTCGCAATTTTGTTCATGTTCATCAGTGTTAGTGTTGTCTGCAGTATTACCAATAGAACACCTTGGCATAAACCAAGTGGTGGGTAAGGGTAATTTTCTTTCCAGGACTGGTGGGTAAAAAACCACGGAACTCGATTGGCAACACTGGTAATACATACAAAATCCAGATGAATACAATTAACCTCAAAATATTTGTGAGGTTAATAATAAACTAGAGGTGTGCCAGGCAGTTACAAGCTCGCGACGCGTTGCAACGGAACGTCGCGACCGTGGAACAGGTTCCACGAGGCAGTTCCGTTGCAACGATAGCGACAAGAGGGCGGCTGGAGCGCTTAGAGCTGTCGTCGCGGGCCGTCCCGTTGGAACTGTCACGATTTAGACAATACACTGCGACTGGAGTGCCTTCAGCATTCGTCGCGGGCCGTCCCATTGGAACTGTAACGACACTAAACTGCGACTGCGACTGGTGTAGTATGATCGTTAACTTTGCAACGAAAATTTAATACACCAGATCATCAGTGTGGTACTTAGTTGTTTTTAATTACAAATATTTTGTCGTTTATGTAAATGTTTAAAAAGTATTGATGATGAGTCGTTCTTATGACTAAATAAATTTTGATTGGAATTCATTTATCCACAGAAAATCTAAGTTAAAGGTAAAAAATTCACACTAAAAATTAGTGTTTTTTTCCTGAATCCAGATTAACTTGCTATTCTTTTTAACCATTGCAAAAGGATTAAATATTTTGGTTCAATTGCAGCTCTTTTAGGATAGTTGTCTTTTACTGTATAACTTAATAATTCTTCGGATAGTTATAAATTATATTTGTAAATCCAAATATTTGCAATTTTTAAATCGATTTTGTTTGATTATAAATGGCTAAAGATAATGGTGAACAACCGCTTGCAAGTTTCGTAAATTATATTTTAATAATGGTACAGACAACTTTTAAAAAACCATCAAGTTGTTTGTACCTAATTAAAGTACTTATATGGTTGGCCACAAAGTAATTCAAGTTATTACTTTTAATGTTAATACTATACAACTGTTCCTTGTCATACAAGGTAACTAACATTTAAAACCAAAGTAATGCATTTACTAACCTAATGTATTCTAACCAAAATTACAACGTAACAGCATTATCAAAATATAAAAATTAAGCATTATTTAAATACTGAGCGCAGCCTAAGACCGTTGTACGAGTGTGAAGCGTTGAGGGTAGTAGTGGGAGTGGGAGGGGCCACATGTCGCGACAGGCGAAGCAGTGCCGCACAGATTTGTCGAAGTTACACAGTTCCACAGTTACTCCAGGTACTGCGACCTCTTGTCGCGACTGCTGGAACTGGAACTACTTGTTCCAAGCGTTGGAACGGTACCACGACCGTTCCACGCTTGGTACAGTTCCAACGAGGCAGTTCCAGTTATTTCGGCACACCTCTATAATAAACCAAACCTTTCGTGAAATGCCGTAGACCTAATTACCGTTTTGAAGGTTTAAAGCTTTATTTTTCGATTAATGAATGCAAACATGACTTGGGAAGGTAACCATAATGGAAGTTTTTGTAGAGGAACTTTTGACATTTTTGGCAGTTGAGTTTTCCAGACAATCGTTTTATCAAGTAGTAAAAAAGTTACGACATGCCCTAAAAAAATCGAAGAAAAGTGTAAATCTGAAAAACTTGGATTTAAACGTAGTACATCACAGCAAGCACTTTTTAGTTTTAAACAAAAGCTATGATATTCTTATTAATAGCAATGAACCTGGAGTCAAGGTAAATTGACCTATTTAATAGAGCTAGACCTATGCCTAAACAATTTTTAATTCCAAGAAGTTTGTTTATTTCAGTGTTTTTTGTTTGAGCTTGCCTAGTAAAAGTACTTTATGTTTAGGGTTACCAGACATTCGGGTTTTGAGATTTTTCAAGAAAATAAAGTTTCTCAAAAAAGTTTCAATAGTTAAGCAATATACTACTGGAATCACGATTTCATCTCAAATTTTTAAGTTTTGCTGTTGAGCGTTGAGGTAAGTTTGACATGATAGACAAAAGTTCGGGCAAACCCGCAGTTAGCTGGCAGTTTGTCTGTAGCTAACTCTGCGTAATACAAAATGTTAGTCTGACACCAAAATATAACATCAAACAAGTTAAAAATTTTATGAATTTTGGCCGTTTATTTCATATAGGCCTATTTGTTTTGCTGCACTATTGAGCGACTGGGGGTATGTTGATCGACCACTGGTAAATTGTAACTCAACGCCAAATAAATCATAAAAAACCTACAAAAGTAAAATGTATTCAGTTGTCTATTTTTAGTTGTCCTCTTAACATAAAGATTTTTATTTGCAAATGATCACGTTTTGATGATTTTTCTCAGAAACATCGCTTTGATGGGAAAATCCATTATTATAAATGTTCTATCTGCTAGGTGGACAATTCCAATGTTCGCTGGCAACTCCCACTTACAGAAGAGAAATGGTAAACTTGCAGTAAAAAAGCTACAGTTTGAAAGCATGTAATCACTTAACTTGCAAAAATTACGGTCACAAATTTCATAGGATTCGCAAACATGATACTATTCCTTCAATGACAAGAGTCCCACCTGCACGATGTTGTGAGAACATCCGACAACCACTTCTTATGTGGTCAATCGCATTGCTGTATTGTAACTGCATCGTCAGATCAAATATTGAATTAAAGAGCATGTTGTGATATCTTAAAACAACTTTTAGTTTTGAATCAAATCATGATGACTTTTCTGACTGATTATTATAGAAAGGAATGCCTCTGCCAAAGTAAATCGAACAACAAATGCGACCGTTAGAGTGCAAACACACACTATGTATGTATATATAGCCTAATACAATTTTTAATGACCCCCCCTCACAATATTTGTTCCTAGGGGATCATGTTAGGAACTTCTATGGTGGTCCCGGGCTTAAGTTTCACCGTGCGGATTATGCTAATAGCTCATTTTCTATAGGAAATTCGCTAAAAATATTCAGTCATCACACAACTTTAGAGAAAGTTTACCAGGCCTAACTATTTTTTTATAATTCCTATTTTAATAGTTTTTTGTTGTTCTTAAATGTTGAACACAGAGTATTTACCTGGCCAATTCCTCAATAATGATGAACTAAGTTCCATAGCTTGTCCTGGAACTTGTGTGTCTCTTCTGTACAATTGGAAGTAGCACTATTTATAATAACAATTTTTAAGTGCGGAGGGGGTTGCTGGATTAGGTAAATTGGTAGGATAAATTGTTGTGGGGGGAAGGTCTAAAAACTGATGACTTTTTAAAAGCTGCTTGAATGGTTAAACCAATGGGATTGTTCTGTTGGTAGTTGAAAATTGAAGATCTGCAGCTTCTTTACTCAGTTGGTCTGTTGCTACACACAGCTTAAAGTTATTAGACACAACAGTAGGGTGAAAGCATTTTTAAGCCAAGGTATCAATTTAGAAAGATTAATTTAAATTAAATTAATGTTCTTAGTTGGTTACTCTAAAAATCTATTTTAGGTCTTCTTGGTTCAGTATTATTTAAACAATTATTAATTAATGCTTCCAATTATTAATTAATGCTTCCATGTTTTAGTTTACCATTTGCAATTTCCTTTGGCTACACTGATCTCATTGAATATGGCTTACCATTTACTAACTTGAATTACAAATAATTAACTAGCCTGGCTTTTTTAGGTGTTTGCTGTTTGTAGTAGGCCTATCATTTTAGTATGGTAATGGGTGGTTTTACCCTAAAGGGTCTGGTTTAGGTCCCATGATAACACTCTGCTTTACTACTATAAGTTGAATCGGAACTTATGCATTATACCGACCACCACCTGTAATCGGGTGCTGCAGCGGTTATGATGGGTTAGGTTACTGTAATTATATAGAGTACTCTTTTTTCGACAGAATATATCAAACTTCGTGCCGCAAAACCTCTCCTTTCCCCCTCACTTGGTATATAGCCACATCCATTTATTCAAGAAATATTGCTTTATGTAGAGAATCTACTTATACAGCGTGCTGTGACGGATAGTTTATGTTATGTTAAGGTATTTAACTAACCACAAAATACATGATAACTAACCTAACCGCCGCAGCGCAATGTGTTAAGGGAGTGAGATAACATAACGTCAATATTGTTGTTGTTGTGGGAGTCTAAAATAAACGGTATCAGGAAACTGACACATATTTTCTCACTTCTAACCCAACTTTAATGAATAAATTACTTTTTATATACTAAATATAGAATACAAAGCACGGTCGAATGTACTGAAAATCTTGTAAACAAGTTGTTTTCAAAAATATCCACCCAAATCTCTGTTTAGGAGGCACTACAGAATCCATCGCTACACACTTGGTTTTAAGAGGGGAAATTCCCCCTATTTCACCCCCTTAGGGTTATTAAGGGGAAACATATTTCAAATTTCCTCTGTTGGTCAATGCTAACTTGAAAAGCATATCAAGTTTGAACGAAATTGATCAATAAATTAAAGAGAAATAGTAATTTTTGTATTCCCCATAAGAATAACATTGGACAACATACTGCGTTTACCGCAAAATGAAAATTACAATTTTTTCTGCAACCAGTAATCGCAGAATAGTAATTAAAAATACTAAATTATTTAGTTTTTTGAGCTATTTTTAATGGTGAATAGTAATATTTTTTATATTTATGTTTTTTTAATGAAAAATCCAAAAAACTGAATTTTTGATATTTTAAGTCTTGTAATTTCTGAACCCGAATTTTTACAGAAAAGCGGGTGGTGACATTTTGTTGGAAAACTAAAATTTGACAAACGTCTAAAGTATAATCAAAATCTTTAGAGCCGTTTTTGAGAAATCTTGATTTTTCATGTTTTTTGGCGGTTTTTTGGGGGATAATTACCCAAAAATCAATAAATGAAAACAACGCCTGGAGATATCCTGGGTTAGTACCTACATACCAAATTTCATAAAAATCGGACCATTGGTTAGGGCTCTAGCTCTGTACACATCCATACAGACAGACGACACACAGACCTCATGTAAAAATCACTTTTTTGGGTTCAGGGAGCACCAACACGAGTATTTCCACTAACAACTCAAATTCAAAAATTTTTACGAAAACAATACTTTCTCCATATACTATTTATAAGGGGGAGAATGTAAAATGTTACGAGTAATCGTAAATGCTTGTATGTTGTAGGCTAAACAATGCAACGTCTCTACTTTTTGTCCATGTAGTCTTTTTGGCTTGTCCAACTAGAAAATAATCCTAAAAATTGGTGGATTTAAGTACCGTTGAATCTCCCAGGATTTATGGGCTAAGTTCAACCCCCAAGCGGGTCAATTGCTTCAGAATATATTTTGAGTAATTCAAGCATAGTACAGGTAACTCAAAAAAATAATACCAGAAGCAATTGTTACTAAAAATCATTAGAAGTATGAAAAGGAAACCTCAACATAGCTTTCAATCTGTGAGGCATGTTTTACTCAGAGTGTGTTCATATGTTCTTACTTAATAAAGTTGTTATTTGTTGATGATCTAATTCTTCTTTATGTAACAGTAGTTTTTAAATAAATCACCTTGTCAATTTTGTAAATCATGGATTTAAGATTTTGGATTTGTTGTCTGATATTTTACCCATGGTTACATTACATCTGTAAGTACTATTTTAACATAAGTAGATGAATCTGACAGTATCAATTATCAAAACTTATCTTGTGCTTCCACTTGTAAATTAATAGACACACAATTGATGTTGGAATAATTACAACTTTACACTTTGCTGCCAAGAACGAATTGTAAAAAATCATCAAATATAGAAGATAAGATAAATTTATTGTCTATAAACAATTCATTACTGTATAGGGATGATATATTTCCAACATTTTTTATGTATAAACAATTAATTACTGTATAGGGATGATATATTTCCAACGTTTTTTATATTTAGCCATGAAGTAAAAGGTGAATGAGCAAAAATAATTCACCCTACTTTCTTGGGGAGAAGGGAGCGTAAGTACAGTTAAGGGATAACAATTAGTAAAGGAAAGGGATAATGTAGCCTAAATAAATAACTTTTTTTAATTATTTGCTAAAATGCAAAAGTTTATTGTTTTTTGCCTTCCTCTTGATGGCAGCTGGTGATCACCAAAAGATTTTTAAGAAATCACAGTAAGTTTTTCTGATCACAAAAATTCAACCGAATTAAGCTTAAAATAATCTCATGTAATTTAGACTTCCAATATAATTATTGTATATTTGGTCCCACGGTTGAATACTGAAGCTAAAACTTTAGCTGGTGGTCATGTGTTCTTTTGGAGTAAAATCATCAGAAATTTCTTATACATTGGTAAATTATCTAAATTCTTAGTGTAACTACATTGTCAGAGCTTCTTTAAAATGTCTCGAAGAACCAAATCTTTAAAGGTTCTTCGGAAATACTGTGGTATTATTTAATCTTCTGAGTGTTGTCAAAAATTCCTCACATTACCTAGCCTTCAGCGTGTTGTTAGTACGTAACTTTTGTGTAACCGATCTTCCTGTGTGTCAGTGGCGGATCCAAGGGGGGGCGATCAACCTCAACCTCAGAAATGTTTGTTATATACTGTATAAAAATAGTGCAGTTGTGTAATTTGCATCTGGTTGAATGTGTTGCTATTAATTCTTTATCGCTAATCAAATTTATCCATTGTCTACCATAGGTTATTTTTCTAAACGGTCTGTATGCATACTAAAGTTGTGGAACTAAGCATATACAGTTAGTGGGAGTGATAATTTTGTTCTGATGACACCTGACAGTTGGCTGCACTGACGCAACGACGCAAATGACCTTTACACCCTGCCTCCTGTTTTACCTGTAAAACCACCGTCGCGTACTTGGGTGTGGGTGCCGGCAAACGTATGATTAACGTTGTGTAGTTATCAGAAGATCTCAGATACAACAGCGGTACTGTAGCTCGAGTGAGTGGGGCGGCGAGGTGAAGGCAGAGTGGTGCGTACGTCACGTTACCATGGCAACGTTCGGGAGTTTGACCACGCATCCACTGTGTCTACATGATATTATTAGTCATCACACCCTTACACTGCGCATGAACGCTGTTCTGCATTTTCTGTCTTAGTTCAGTTCACTTTAGTGTATGTTGGGTTTAACTGTTATTTTTAGTAATTTATAACTATTACAATTATCATCCGTAACAATAAAAATCGGGGGGGAGGGGTATTCCACCACCAAGTTCGCCCCCCTGACTCTAAAGCTGGATCCGCCACTGCTGTGTGTCATCCTTGATCCTTCAGGATAACCTTCTCAACCATACCTCACACTAAATTATGAGTTTAATGACCAATTAGAGCAGACTAGAGTAACTCAAGTTGTGTTTTTCAGACTCTGCACAACGATCTCTCCCATTACTATCCGAACTTAGTAAATCCCAAACTGCAACATGGGTTCTACTTCCCACATCGATTGGATTATGCGACCAGTGGCGCAATCTGTATTGCATTGCACAAAAAGGCGTGTTCTGCAGCATCATCTGCATTTCAAAAGAGAACCTCAAGAAAATACTATTTAGCTCTACTACGAGGTCATGTGGCCAAAGAAATCATTGAGATTAGTAAAGCAATAGGTAAGGCGACTTAATAAATAAATTATGGGTTTATTTCTATAGGCCTATATCTTCAACCATGACTTTTTAAAGTATATTATGTTAACACTTTGACTGTGCGTGGGACGCCGGCATCCTATCACGGTCCCGCAGCGTATGCGTGTGGGACGCCGGCTTTCCACCAAGTCCGCTTATCAACAATGCATACTAAAGTAAGCTCAGGCTCGGAAGGAGGATGATATTTTTTGTGTATGTCGCTCAGAATGCGAGCTTTATTTTGGTGTAGGTTGGTAGTAAATTTCCCCCAATATCCTGGCTGTCACGGGATTTTGCCGCATTCGTTTTCGTCCCACTTAGTCCCTCTATATGGCAACCCTGGTTGACTACTGCTATCTGGATTGTGCTGCGACCTGTTGGCATTTTGTAGGACTACGTCCAGTTGTGTTGTAATGCAGTACAGCACCGTTCAGTGTTTTTGTCATTCGTTAGCTGGGAATGGAAAATGTGACCGCACCTATCGGAATAATTGCCGCGTGGCAGGAACACGCCCCAAGTCCCACGCGCAGTCAAAGTGTTAAAGGGGGAGCGATTTAACGCAGAAACAACTTTTTTATAGCTTTCCAATTAATTTAATTGTCAAACTAAGTTAAGAGAAATATCTTAAGTATGCTTAGGGCCTAGATAAATGATTGATTCCGGTATATCATTAGAGCTTACAAGAAGGATAATAATAAGTCTGTTGATGCAAGATTCCTGCATTACTTACTGAATTAATAAAACTAATAATTCAAAAAACGTATTAAACGTCTTATATATTTTAATTCAAACTTGAAAATTACAAGTGGTTTGCAGCATTCTTTACTGTAAAGCAACAACATGTACTACCTTCAGCAGTTCCTTTTAGCGAATTTCCCCTATAGGAAAGAAGCTATTACCGTAGGTCTCATGGTAAGACTTAAGCCCGAGACCATGATAACTTTTCATTTTGAGGTCCCCAGATGCCAAAAACACCATTCGTTCAAATTTTTATATATGTAAATATATATATATATATATATTTGTGTCCGTAAGCACGATAACTCTCGTAAAAAAGGTCCGATCTTAATGAAATTTGGTACAAATGTGTAAAGTACCATTTATTTGAACGAGTTCGAAAACCAGATGAATCGCACCATCCAAAGGGGGGTTTTTGGGGGGTTTTGTACCCCAAAAATGTGTTTTTTGGGGTTTTCACATGTAATTTGCAGAACCAGTCTATATAAACGAAAGTCTGAGCCCGGTGAAGAGGAGACTACTTGCGGCTGCTCGTACAGCGAAGAGGGAGAAGAATTATACATATCTCTGGGTTAGAAACGGCAAAATATTTATGAGAAAAAACCAGGGAGATTCTGTAATAACAATTACCTCTTTGGAACAAATTGAAAAACTGTAAGTATTATTGTTGTCATTTTTGTATTTATATTGTTTCTTACCTTGATGTTTTGTTACAATGTCATTTCCAGATATAAGTAGTTTGAATGTAAATTTTTATAATGAATTACATAGGGATGTGTCTAGATTACAGAAAAAGTACAGTTTCTCATAGTTAATAGTTTTATAATGTATTTTTTTCCTTGTATAATTGTATTAATTTTGATTTAGATACACGGTTAATAGTGTTATCCTTGTGTTACAATTAAAATATGATACTTAAAAAAATCTAGTATTAAAAGTCAGAAGGATTTAAATATGTCAAGTAGTTTAAATATGGCTTATAAGTTTACTGTATTTCACCAAAACATTTCTAGTCTAAGAGAGAACTTTGATAATTTCATAATTGATCTTGGTGCTACTTCTGATTTACCTGATGTAATTGTTTTAACCGAGATATGGATACACAGTTGTGAATTAAATATGTATAATATTGTAGGCTACAACCAATATGCAAACTGTAATGACAGCTATAGATCAGGTGGCGTGATTGTTTACGTAAGCGAGCCGTACGTGGCTAGGCAGTCAGCTGTTTATATACAATCAGCTGACACGCTCAAAGTCACTGTTGATATAGAGTCGGTCCGAGCTTTGTCATTGACACTAGTAGCAATATATAGATTACATTCTCAAACAGTTTCGTCCTTTTTAGATGATTTAAATACTTTACTTGTTGATTCAGCAGAGCGAAATTTACTTTTAATTGGTGACATGAATTTATGTTTGCTTAAGCAGTCACACCACGTGGACAATTATTTAACAATAATGGCCAGCAGTGGTCTTGAACAGTTGATTAGTTCTCCAACTAGAGGCATAAGTTGTTTGGACCATATATTTTTTAGAACAAGAGATAACCTGGAGTTTAGTGCTAAGGTTTGTGAATCTTGTCAGAGTGATCACAATGCAGTTGTGTGTGAACTTTTTATACCGGAATTACCGGCAACTAATTCAATTATTGACAAAGAACCTTTACCAAAGATTGATTATAGACAATTGTCAGCTCTTCTGAGAGAAACAGACTGGTCTCCTGTATATAAAGAGCAAGATGTTAACCTTGGGTTTGGTACTTTTATTAATATTTTAAAGGATTCTTTAGATAAATCTAAATTTACAATCATGAGAGAGAATAAAATAAAAATATTGAAACCGTGGATGACCGTTGAACTGTGTAAACGACAAAAATTTCGGAATTTACTATATTCAAAATCCAAAAAAAGGCCCAACGATAAGAGATTTAATAGGTTTTTCCAAAATTACTCTAGAAAGTTAAAACACGATATGATTGAACAGAAAGCTGCTTATTATTACAATTTATTTGAACAAAATAAGACAGACGCTAAAAAACAATGGAAAACTATCAACAATGTCCTTGGTATACAACTTAAAAAGAATATCATAACTGGAATTCACTCAAGGTCTGCTGCTGATTTGTTGGTTTGTGACGATCATGGAATTGCAGAGGAATTTAATAATTTTTTTGTTAATATTGTTAACGATCTAATGCACAACACGGAATCTTTTGATGGAATTGATTTGTGCAAATATGACGATGTTTTTCCTTCCCCAGTTGTAAATCGATCTTTTTTCTGTTATCCTACTTGTCCTGAGGAGGTCCTAAGTTTTATTAATAAGCTTTCTGGTAACAAGTCTCCCGGCATTGATGGTATATCACCGTACATAGTCAAAAGAATAGGTAGCTTCATTTCACCCGTAATTTCTTTTTTAATAAACCTAAGTTTTGAAACAGGGAATTTTCCAGAGGCTCTTAAAGTGGCCTTGGTAATTCCTCTGCATAAAAAAGGTAGCAACGCTGATGTAAATAACTATCGGCCAATTTCTCTTTTATCTGTATTTTCCAAAATATTCGAAAAAATCATGAAAGTAAAACTATTAAAATTTTTGAATTTGAACAATTTCTTTTGTAAAAATCAATTTGGATTCATGGAGGGAAAGTCAACGGAGGATGCCTTGATATATTTTTGTTCTGCTGTTTTTGAAGGGTTGAATAGGAATGAATCTGTTGGTGGAATTTTTGTAGATATCACTAAAGCATTTGATTCAGTCAATCATAATATTCTGTGTGACACTCTTTGGGGAGCTGGTGTTAGAGGCATTCCTTTGCAGTGGTTTAGGAGTTATCTGAGTGGCCGTTCTCAATGTGTTAAGTTTCGTAGTAGTGTGAGTAATACTCTTAATATTACACTTGGAGTTCCCCAAGGCTCTGTCTTGGGGCCGATCTTGTTTTTAATTTATATTAACAGTCTTTGCAATGGGAAATTTTCTGGGTATATGTCTTGCTTTGCAGATGATACGGCAATGTGCTATCGAGAAAAAGATAAAAACGATTTAAATATCAGTATGCAAAGTGATCTGGACAAGCTTAAACTGTGGTTCATTAGAAACAGAATGGTATTAAGTACGAAGACAAAATTCATTAATTTCTCTCTGAGGAGTAAAAATGTTGAAAATATGATCATGTTTTTTAAATGTAAATCTTGTCTGTTGTCACGTGATCAGTCATGTGAAGAGTGTATCAAAATTGAGCAGGTACAACATATTAAATATTTGGGGGTTATTTTAGACGAAAGGTTAAATTGGAAAGAACACGTCTCTAAGATTAAAGGGTATTTCTATGCAGTTCTCAGGAAGTTTTATTTTTTGAGATTCTTATGTCCGTTATCTGTTTTAAGAACTGTCTATTATTCCCTTGTAAATTCAAAATTACAGTATGGTATATCTTGCTGGGGTGGGACTTATTATTCCACTCTCTACCCTTTAATTGTTAGTCAAAATAAAATAATCAGAGTTATGAGTGGAGCAAAGAGGAGGGATTCATCCTTTCCTTTGTATGTGTCACTGAAGATCTTCCCTCTTAGATATTTATACATCTATCGTGTTCTTCGAATTTTTTTCTTAAGAGGAGGCCATCTGCAGGGTAACGTAAATGTCCACTCTGGAAGGTTGCAAAATTTAAATCGAGTTTCTGTCCCGTTTCCTAGAATAGAAGCTTATAAACGATTTTATACATTTTCAGCTCCAAAATTATATAATTTTCTACCCATTTCAGTAACATCTTCAATAACAATTTCTTCATTTGCTAAAAGTCTGAAAACATGGTTATTAACAAATAGTGATGTTGAAAAATTCATAGGCTAATGGGAACTGTCTTGCCTTTTTTAAGTTTTACCTATGTACCCTTGAGTTTTGCTCAATTTATCTGCATCTTTACCAATATGCTGTTTTTAAATATTTTATTTTGTTTCTATCTACATAGTTTAAACGTATGTTTGAGTCTACTCATTATTATTTGTGTTTAGGCTTATTGTGTGTTATATAATTAGTATTTATCATTGTGTGGGTATAAAGAGATATGTTATTGTTTTGTAGCATTCTTTTTATATTTGTTACACCTATTTTTATTTAGTTTTATAAGGAGTGTTTTGTCCTAAATTATTGTTTTTTTGGAATTGTTTGAAAGTTATTACAACTGTTAAATTGTTATGTATTAGGCACTGAAAAGATGTATCATTTAATGAATTTTTGTTTAATAATCCGTAATTTGACCGGGAGTTTCTGGCACGCTGCACGTTGCACATTTATTATAACTTGATGCCACCTCTGCACAGCTAATGCTAAAGAGGTGGCTATCCATAATGTACTGGCTAATAACTGTGTAAACATAAGGTATTTATTGTTTAGTATATATTTGAAAACTATCTAATTATAGTTTTCTACTGCATAATTTTAATGCTTATTGTATTGTACATTTATGGAAATAAAGAATTTATTTATTTATTTATTTATTTATTTATTTTAATTTAAATCAAATTTTAATTCATACCATTGAATTCAGCTTAAAAAAACAAATAATTTGGAATTTTGATCATTGCTCTACGTCAATTGGTTACCGAGATATTGAAAGTGCTAAACACAGTACGTTTTCTAATGTTATTCTTATGGAGAAAAAGAAAAATTGTATATCTCGCTTATTTATGAACATAAACTGGTGAAATTTGGCATATGGCTTGATCTGGTTATAGTTTATTGTTGTTTGCACAACAAAAATTTTTCACCTATGGTTCCTGTAGCAGCAAACCTAGGTACTTGGTCTCCATGTTATTCTTATGGAAAATACTTGAAATGTTATATATCGCTTATTTATGAATGTATATGGATGAAACTTGGTATGTGACTTCACTACGATGAGTTCTATTGATATTTGCATAAAAACCCATTATTTTGTGAGCCTTGTTGCAGCAAACCTGCATACTCATCCCCAATGTTATTCTTATGGAAAATAATTAATATTTCAAATATCGCTTGTTTGTGAATATATTTCTTATGAATCCTGTTAAGTGTTTTAATGTGTTATGTTATATATTCATTGGAAATTCGCTGAGTATGCAGGTTTGCTGCGACGGGGGTATTCTAAAAATGTGTCAAGTTTTAACCCAACTATTCTTGATTATTGAACCAAGGATTTTTTTTATCTTTCAAAGCCTTGAACACTTTATATTTAAAACTCATCTACTTTTTGTACATCTACATCTGTAATTTATTCCCTTATTGGTGGAACCGATTTTGATTCATCAACGAATCAAATTGAGCCATTTGCTGTTGTTAAATACAACACATATCACACAACCGTGATTGTTGTCAAAGTTAAGGTAGGCTGCCTAAAAGTACATTTATAGAAAACACAGTTTTTGTTTACACAGACACAACACTCAATGTGTGTGCGGTAACATTCATAGATCTCCTAATAACAATAGAAAATGGCTGAATACGGTAAGTTTCAAGGAATTTTAAAACTAGTAAAACATTTATTCTTAAAACAAATTAAGGATTTATACCATTGGATTATAACATTCTGATATGAGGTATATCCTTGGCCTTAAGTGTTATAAATTATCCTTGGCTCAGAGACATTGTAACAATAATTGCAGGACCAAATATGGTAGATTCCAGATTATACTTTTCCCCCAAAAATTTGTGCTATTAATTGATATTTTTACTATAAAAATTAAAACAATGTTCTCTTATCAGGAGAGGATGCACGTGAAGTTAACGGAAGTCATCGTATGTGCACAACGGACGAGATAACTTGTCTCTTTCCTCGAACGGCTCGAACACTATTACTGGTACTTCAACGAGGACTATTTGATGGTTACCCAGCGACCAAGGTAATATTTAACCTCGGAATTTGATGTTGTGCTACTATGTAATTTGTTAGCTCTTGAAAAACAAAATTGTTTTAAAATCAGTTAATATGCCTTTTGAAGTTATTTCAATTCAAACTCTGATGATCATGTGCTATTTTACCTTGAGAATTTCTTTAAATTTTCAATGTAGCAAAAAACCATGCCCACAAAAGTAGCTGTGAAATATTGTATGTGTTCAAACTTGGGATGAAAATAATTTTGTTTATTTTGAAAATCGAATTAATGCACTTGGTATCCACAAAAATAATTATTTAAAAATCATAGTTATTTCATGTTTTTTCTGCCAGTGATTATTATCCCTCGCTATTAGTTCTACAGTTTTAGAATGATATTTTAACTCTAGCATCGTCTGATCACTGACCGGAAATGGCGATTAGTCTGTGTTTTATTGGCCGAAAGTGTAAAGATGAACACAACACTGGAATGTGTTTTATTGGCAAGAAAGACGCATATTATATGCCAAAAATGGCAATCAGTCTATATTTTATTTAGTGATAAGTCAACTGGACTGTGTTTTATATGGCTTTAATACTGGCCCGAACATGTGTTATTGGCCAAAAACTATAAATAGAGCTTGTTCTATTAGTTAAAATTGGCAATTTTACCATGTTTTATTGGCTTAAAAGTAATTTAACTGAATGTTATTGATCTATCTTATAGTTTACCAGGTTTTATTGGCCGAACATAACAAACATAATGTGTTTATAGCCCAAAAACAGCTATTTTCTGAAAATCCCACTCTTTCCCAGTGGAAAAATGTTGATATGGTTTTCAATTTTGTATCTTTGCAGAATAATATTATTTTGTGATATTTGTTTTTTTTTGGGGGTTTTTGCAGGTGCTACTGCAGCCGATTACTGGGCGGCGTCACCAGTTGCGCGTGCACTGTTCACACATCGGTCACACCATCATTGGCGACTTTACCTACAGCAGGGGCAAGGATGTACTGCCTTACAGGACATTTCTGCATGCTTTTAGGTAAATGGAAATCAAAGTTTGGTTAGTTTAGGACAGGAACACTTGGTGTTTCTGCAGTGGTCTTTAGGATAAGAATTCAAAGGTTTTGGTATGAAATTTTGCAAGTTTTACCATCAAAGAAGATATTAAGGCCCTTAAAATTTCCTTTGGGCTTAAGTTAAAAGATTCATTCATCCTTTTAAAAATATTTGTCTTTTATATTATTGGAGTTATACTGACAATTAATTGAGAGGTAGGCAATTACTGAAACCAGATAGTTTTGTCATTACAAAGTATTTTTGAACAATTAAATAACTTAACTGTACTGCTTCTCAGATAACATAATCAGTCCATCTCAATTACATAAACTTATATTCGAGGGTAAATAGTTGACTTTTATTATTGATGATTGAAGCTCCAAAACAGTTGATAAATTGTGTCTTGAACTTAAAGTTTCCATGTCTCAAGCCTCAATGAAGATTCTAAATAAGAGTTTTAATGGATTGCATTCCTATACCGGTACTGTGTATTTCCAGTTTCTTTGTACGAGTTTTAACAAATTATCTGAAAACCCAAACAATTCTTGGAAACAATACAGTCAATACTAGTTGGTGTTTGGCTGATTATTGACTTGTGATTACGACTTCATGTTTTTCACTTTAAACCAGACTTGTTCATTCAAATACAAATCCATTACATGATGATGTTAAACCAATGATTAATGCAATTTTGAGCAACATGATAGTTTACAAGATGTTATAGAAAAACATAACCTGTATATATCATGTGAAAACTGTTTCTGTTAAGGTTGGTGCTACCAAACCCAGTAGAGCCGATAGATGTGGTCACTCCTGACCCCTTCACGACAGACTGCCTCAGCTCTTGGGTTCCAGTCGAGACTATCAATGAATTAAACAATGATGTATTTGACAAGATTCGTGCTGACATTCAAACTTGTCATTAACTAATTTTTAAGTTGTGATAATTTCTAGTCATCTACAAAGAGCTTGATCTATTTTGTACTTACATGATTTTCTATTTACTTCAGTTATGGTTTTATACTCAAAGAATATTTAATTTAAACAAAATATTCATGTGGTGTTATGATGTTAATAATTATTGATTAGCAATAACAGATCATTACTAACAAAACTTGTATTTTGGTTATAGGCCCCTACTACTTTCCATAATTTAAAGGTGAATTTACAGGCCCCAACTACTTTCCATGATTTAAGGGTGTATTTACAGGTTAATAAATGTACTTAATGGAATAAAGCTAAGTTTATACTTTATTATATGCGAAGGGGTTGTTTTATAACATTACAGGAAGAATTCATTGCTTTTATGAGAGTATTTAGTTTGATTAAATACAACTTGTTATTACTGAAAAGGTATATTATT
Organism: Allygus modestus; assembly: GCA_963675035.1. Lineage (NCBI taxonomy): Eukaryota > Metazoa > Arthropoda > Insecta > Hemiptera > Cicadellidae > Allygus > Allygus modestus. Next base: position 67,753,731 of record OY776116.1, read on the forward strand.
TATTTCCCTACACAAATAAACTAAAACATTAGATAGTATGTAATGCATTAAAGTATCCAATACTGTAAAACAATCGTGTGTATATTACACAATTACAACCTTTTGAACCGACTATTTTAGAGCATCTTGTTCCTCATTCTGTGCATGCACTACTTGCTTCTGTTTCGTTTAAGTGTCACCAGAATGCACTACTTAGTTTTAATTGGTTATTGACTATTAACTTGGCTCACACAACATGCAGTGGCAACTCAGTGGATAAGATAATAATTTCTTGTCCTTGCGATCATTACGAAACAAAAATCAACACTTAAAATACAAGTTCTCATTTTGATGTCTGGAAATAGTGTGTCACCTTTACTCTATGCCTTTCCTTTCACTCTTGTAAAAGAGGTACGATTTTGATTCATTTGGTACAAACATGTAAAGCAACATTTATGACTAAGTTTGAAAACCAGACAGATCGCCTCATTCTAAGGCATATTTTAGGGGGGTTTGTACCCCAGAAATTCCTTTTTTTTAATTGGTTACATACAACTTTAGGGTTTCATTCCATGTGAAATCACCTAATGCTGGTTGTATGACCATTTTAGAATTTTTAAATTTTATCACCATGTAAAGTCCTCACCTGCTCCTCAGAAGAATAAAACTAATTAATAAAATTTTTAATCTTATGCGGTTCACGATTTATGCTTACTTAAAAGTTGCTAAGGAGAGTAATTTTTAGCATTTTCAAGGGTTTGCGCTAAAAATCATAGCTTCTGTGGTTTTTAAGCTATTTTAGTTGTGGTTATTTCCTTTTGAAGGTAAGATTCAAAACACTTAAAACTTCAAAACACTTCAAAACTTTGAAGGGGACATTCAAAATTATGTATCTCAAGTTACTTGAAAGTAAAGGGTTTTCACAATTAGCCGAGTGACCATCTTCAAAAATGTGTGTATAAAAATGTACAGTGTAAAATGTTCACTGTACAATAAGTGTATAACCATGGTATAACATGGTTTTGTAGAAATTACAAAACGATGCGAGAAATGGTTTGAGTATTGCATTGGGCAGTTTATTACTGTATCATATCTGTTGTCATAATATTTAACAGTCTATTTATTTATTTATAGTTAAATATAAGCAACAAAAAATAGTTTCATTACAGTACCTTACAATAGGTACAACAATTCTTTCCCTAGAAACAAACTGTGGACACGTTTTTTGACTTTTCTCACAACCACTTAACCCATTGGCGTAGACATACGAGCAGGTCTCGTTCCTTACTTGTAATTTTATTAACGTGTGAATTGGAGTATGAAATTGGTGTTTTTAAATGGATTAATGGCATATTTTAATTAAAATATTGTTTTATTTCAGTTTAGAAAGTCGCATTGGCACACACACAGTAGACATAAGTAAAAATTAGCAAAATCAGTGTTGACCATGTGCAAGTCTCAAAGAATTAACCAATCCCGTCAACTTCCAAGCAAGCCTGCCACCGTTTATTTTACTTGGGCCCTCCCACCAACGTTGCCACAGACCGGTTAACTCATTGAGAGTTGCACAACTGGTCAGTTTTGGTCGTGTGCGGGAATCGAACCCACGAACATCGTATCGCCACCTGGCCAAGGTGTTTCCACGACGTAGCCAACTCAGCTAACACGACCAAAGGCCTGGCGGCGATATTAAGGGTTTTCAGTCAGTCCGCGCCCCTAGCGGATAGAACCGTAGACGCCCGCGGTCATTAGTTACATATTTTGCTACTAGAGTGCAGCACCAATCAATTCCCGTTATAGGCTACTACAAATAGAATAAAATTACTACCTCAATGGGTTAACCTAGGTTAATGATTAAAAATGCTAAATTATTTGTTTTTTTAAGCTTTATAAAATGGCTGTAACCAAAATTAAGTGTTGTTTAAATTTTAGGGTAAAAAATGCAAAAGACTGATTTTTGTAAAATTGTAAACTCCCTTCCCATAGTCCGATCAATCTGGTATTCAAACTTAAAGTCTAAATGTTACTCTCCAAATTTGTGACAAATTTAATCAAAATCGTGCGTTTCTTTCAAAAGTTATTGAAGTTTTATATATGTACAGTATATGAATTTGAACGAATAGTGTTTTTGGCATCTGGGGACCTCAAAACAAAAAGTTATCATGGTCTCGGGCATGGGCGCCGACTTTTACAAATAATTGGGGGGGCCTAAAAGTGATTGATGGGGGGGTAGGGGTCAAGGTTGAACATTTTACCTGGACTGTCCTTTTAACGACAGTTTACGTTTTGTATTGCTAAACTTCTTAAGATTTATTTACAAATTAGAATAAAGCTACTCTCACTAATGACGTTACGGTTCATTGTGCATCGACACTTACCGAATACAGCACATCGTGGTTGTAATTCATTTAAATGAAACCTAAACATTAATTTTAACCTCAAAATACTGATAGATTGGGGTTACTTCGAGAGGCCGCAGGTGCAGACGACTGAAAGAATGATTTTGGCTGCCAAGGTGCCAAGTTATTAAAGCGTTTACCCAGCATATCTCATTGGGCCTAATATTCTTGGTTAAAAGATTGAGCTTAACAAGTCAAGATTTTAAAATAGCGAGAGTGTAGAATGTACAGCTTAAAACAATAACTTTCAAAGTTCAAAAGGGTAGTATTTAAAATAAAATTTTTAGAACACCTCTAAGAAAAGTTTATTGAATAAAATAATTACATATAGAACAAGAAGTAAAACAGAACTAGAATATTGTGTATTAAATATCTAGGAAATGTACTGGTAACCCATAGGAACTATAATATAGTTGTACATCATCCAACGTACGGTAATATAAATGTACTAGCATCATATATAGGAACTTTGAAATTGCGCAGTAGCCTAGTTTTTGTCATATACATGAAACTACAGTAGAAATCCAATTATCCGAACCCCAATTATCCGAATATCCAATTATCCGAATCGATTTTGAGTGAAATAATAGAAATATAAAAATCAAGAAAATAACAGCGGAGCGCGTGTAGCGATAATGCGCCGTGAGCGCTAAAATAAAAGCCTGCGCTGTTACCTTCCAGACGATATTTTCGCAGGGAACAATGAGTCATACCCCCTTCCCGCCCTGCTCATCATCAGTCGCTACTGTTCTTTCACCGAGATTATCGTTCGAAATGAGTACAAAACGTAAACCTGTTGTCCTTTCGCTAAGTGATAAACTCACTTTGCTCGAGATGTTCAAGTGAAATAACCAACATTGAACAGTGAAATACGTACAGTATGTAGGCCTATTGAAAAGAGCAACTGTATATACTGTATTCAATTTAACTCCTGTAATTTAATTTTTATGACGTATATTCTTGATACAGTTCGCTCACTTTCTGTTCACTACATTTATAATAACTTTGTCGATAAAATTCAGATTTTTTATGTATGGTGATGTTTTTTGCTTAGTTCCCGAGGTATACCTGATTATCCGAATTTCTGCATATCCGAATTGGCCCGATCCCCAATTAATTCGGATAATTGGAGTTCTACTGTACGATACATTAGTTGATTGGGTAGTATATTTTAAATAAATGTCGTCCTTATAACTTCCATGAACTTTGACACCCTTCAGTGGTTGTATTACATAAGAGGTTAATGTAAAGCAAATGCAAGAATAAATATTACGAGTTCGCACGCAGCACGCTGACACATAAAACCTTTTAAAACTCAAAATCAGTGTAAAAACATACTTTTCTTCCAATTTTTATTGAAATCTGAAAACATTGATTTTTTGGTTGTTCTGATGCTCCTGGTTTCATTTACCTGCAAAGCTGGGAATACAATTATAATGTTAGGAGAAGGCCCAGTCAGGCTTGAAAGTAGGCGTGAGTTGCTGGGGATGATAAAAGTACTCTAACAAAGGAATAACAGGCTTTTTTAGTGTAAAACCCCCATAAGACAACGTACTGTGTTAAGTTGAAACACATTTTCTTTAATAACTTAGTAAATATTTATGCTAGAATGACGAGAAAGGGCTTAAAACTTTTGCCTCACTAATTCCCACCTATTTACATGCATTAATTTTACAACCGGGGCTTTTCTGACCCTTTTGGGGCCCAAAAACTCGAAATTTGAAAGATTAATCCCCAAAAAAGGGGTTTAGAGTTTTCCGATTGTTTTGCCGAATGAACTTGTCCAACTGATTAGAGAAAGGGACGTCCCTACCAAATTTGATGTAAATCGGACAAAAAATGTGACTGCTAGAGTGCACACACACACACACACATATATATATATATATATATATATATATATATATATATATACAGGGTGAATCTCGTAAGTTGTCCAGTATTGATTTCAGACAAACCGTTGGTCTTACGATGATGAAATAAAATTATTTCCCACTAAACCAACCCCAAGGAATAACGTAAAAATATTTTTAACGATTTTTAAATACAGGGTGTACCAGAAACTGAGGGTCACTAGTCCGAATCTACGAAATATCAAATACAAACGTATATCATGATATACATCAAATTAAAGCTCTTTTCAATCCAAACCATTTGGCGGAATTGGATTTTGATTATTATTGATTCATTTCAAAATGGCGGCTGTTTTTGTGAAAAAATTAGTATTTTTTTGAATACCCTGTATTTTTCTTAAAAATGCAGATATCTTGATTCTGATTCAAATATCGCATTCCTTATGAGCTAAGCTTTATTTTGATATGCTGTAACGACAGTATTTACGAAAAGAAAATTTTATTTTATTTCCAATAAGCTAACCTGTGTTACAAAGAAAAATACCGAGATCGCTCAGTCTACTACGAGTAGTCCAGGGTTCGCAAAATACTACTCAACCGACAATCACTTGAATAATATTTTATTCGTATTTAATAAACGAGTTGTCTTGGCTCAGAACATCAAAACATAAAAGATGCCATAGCGATTCGCATTTATTTATTCATCCTCGCCACTCGTAAAAGGTTTTTGGGGTTGAATTTAGAAAATAAATTTTACAAAAATAAAATTGCACTTAATGCCAATCGTGCGAGATTTTAATCAATTTAAAGCCAATTTGAAAGTACCGATTAACTGCAATGATTTTTATTTTCTGGAATTTAGACCTAATTCCCTTCGCCAAGCAATAACGTGAATACTGCTGGCTCCCAGGAGAGATTTATCGAACTAAATTTTAAGATAAAAGAAGTGTGAACGGTAGTAGAAAAACGTGAATTTGATTATACGGAGGTCAGACGACCGGCTAGACTTTGTTCACCACTGTAGCTACGATATTTAACACCTGCGTGCGCTCGGTAGTGATAACGTGTTCCCTACGTGGATATTTACTACAGCGCGTCGCAGATTGATAACATCTTCGATGACTCTCTTTATACCATTAAAACAGGAGCAAATATCCTTACGTATATGTAGACTTCCTGAAATCGTCGACACACAATACTCTTATCACTAAATTAAGTCAGCATAAAATACACCAGTACAGATTCCTACTTAAACTATTTTATGCAGTGTCGATCAGTAGCTCTTCACGTTCATTACACCAGGAATGACCCGAATTGGTATTCCGGTCCTCGTCTTCGGTGAGCGAATTCGCACCGTGGCTATTCGTTACGTTTAAAATGTGTTCGTGTCCGTTCTATTAAAAAAAAAATTAAATTTAGGAAAGTAATAAAACTCGTTTAATTAATGTTTCTTCTTTTATTTTAAGCTCGTAACTTTTCTGTTAGTTAACTACTCAGACAAAGCGAATTAGCAAGTTAGCAAAATCAAGCAAGCAGGCAAGACATAACGTGACAAAACGTGCAGGAAAGTTCAGGCGTTACGCGCCTCCGGCGTGAGCGTAACTTAATTTAGGTAAATCTTACTGCCAAAGAAATTAGTGCAAAATTTACGTGGAAAAAGCGTGCTTCTAATAACTACACTACTATAAATGAAGCAACTACGTGAATGGTTACTAAGTTAGTGGGCGTTAACGTGCGGACCTGTCGCGGCGTGAGTCACGCAATCACGACGCTTAAATTTAATTTAAATAAAAGCGGGCGGCAAGCTGAAAACAATCGTTATAAATAGCAAAACTACTTCTATTTGCGTAGATGAGTCGTCAAACTTACCAAAACGAAGACAGAAACGTCGACACTGGTTGTCACCAAGTGGGTTGCAGGACGACGACGTGGGCAGGTGGACCGAAACGTACAACGCGGCGATCAGAGAGCGAGTGTCCAGCCGCCCTTGCCTCCAGTAGCTTCGAAGAGTCTTCCGCAGCGCCCCTGACGGTGGCCGTCGGAAGCGATTTACTCCAGCACGCGATCCTGCACGTTACTGCTTCTTTTGCTTTTGTCTTTATGATAAGAACAAAGAAGGTTCCGAGCCAATTGTTGATGATGAATAAAACGTTTAACCGAATTTCGCCAAAATATAATTTAGAATTTAATATCGATTGCGTTTTGGAATTTAACATATCCCCTAATTTAAATTAATATTTCATTAGATTTTTTTGTAATATTTGTTTTCCAACAAAATATTACCCCCCCCAAAAAAATGGACGTTACATCCCCCTCCGACTTGGGGGAAAAGAAAAAAGAAAATCAAAAAAAGAAAAAAGAATACCCTCACTCGGGGTATTAGGGATCTCCCTTAAAAAATGGTGCTCGACTTGAGCATGAACGAAAAACAGAGAATGAAAATAAAACAAAATCAACGAAAATTCTTCGCTGCGAAACTAAACTAGTTGAGTCAATAGATGCGGTCGAGGTTCCGCAGCTTTTTTGTTCGCATCCGCAAAAAGGTCCCGTCCGGTCGGTACACCTTCCATCGCTGATCTTTTTTTTGTTTCGGAGTCAGCTGGGCGGGCATTCCAGTCAATCGCAACCTGATATCTTCCGGGACTGCGGCCGGGGACGGAGGGATGTAGGGCACCTCACGGGACGGTCCTGGAACAGGCGAACCGGTCAGGGAAATCTCCACTGGCGCGGTCGCCGAAGTCGGTGTCGTGTTTGAAGGGGGCTCCTCGAACCCCTCGACCTCGATGTCTGAAGTGTCGAGGTCCATCACGTCGTCGTCTCGGGATGGATCCTCGCCTCCGTCGTCGTCATCGTCGGTCTGAGGGAGGGCCGCCACGGAAGTCGTCGCTGGCGGCGTCGTTGAGGGTCCGGGTGTGGGCGGCTCGGAGACAGGGGCCGGTCCTCTCGATGCTTTCTTAACCATCACTATGTTCGAACTCCAGGGGCTATTAGAAGGTTCAATAATACCGTCGTTAAGCATAGTTTCGACTTCCGTTTTAATGATATCCTGCATGGCAGGGTTCCTAGGGTAGGGTCGTTGTTTGACCGGCTCGGCGCCGTCTTTAAGTCGGATCGTGTGTTTTATCAGGTGGGTTTTTCCGCCAACCTGGTCAAAAAGCGCGAGTTTGTCGGCTAAAAACCTTTCTAGTCGCAAATTCTGATCGTCGGAAAGCTTACTCACGGCGCACGATTCATTATCTGGCCCGGTTCGATCACCAAGGCCGTTTTCGATCGCGAGTTCGAATTGCACTAGGCCGAGATCGTTTATCTGTTGTATGCCTAATACAATATCGCTCGTGAGGCCCGGTACGTACAGCGCGTCCCATTCGTAATCGTAATCGCCGACCATACCGGTGATCCGATAGCCCGGATTTGAATGTGATAGTGCGCCGTTTGCCATCCTAACGTCAACGTTGCTATCAATAGTGTGCACGTCCCGAGATTTCATAAGTTCGGCGACGCGGTCACCTATCAGACTAACGACCGCACCGGTATCCACCAAGGCCCGAAACGTTTGATCGAAAATTCGTACACCGATATACGGCCTGGTATCGATGGCGGCGCAATCGTGATTAGTCGCGACAGAGAAATTGCTTATTTTCTGAAGCCAGGCGCTCCATTCCTCGGGGGATGGTTTCCGGTTTGCCGGCGCGGACTCGGTCGCTCCCCTCCGAACCGAATCCTGTACTCGTTTCCCGCCTCGCAGTTACACCTGGCGGTAGATATGCCCTCAGTTTTACAATAAAAACATTTAAGCGTTTTGGGCTTTGGACAATTCCGAAAAAGATGACCGGTTTTATCGCAGTTCCAACAAATCCATTCGCTGTTACCGCGGCCATTTTTCTCCAGTGCCGTAGCCCCTTGCGCGTTAACTGTGGGGTTAGGCGCGGATTTTCCTAGGCTCTGGTGACGCGAATCTGCCGGCTGAACAAAGGCGACACGCTTCTGGCCGTGCGAGAACGGTTCCTTATTCCATTTCGGCGGGTTAGTCTCAACCGCCGCGTTATCTGACGCGCGATCGTAACGCTTCCTACCGTGGTACGCTGTCTCAGGAACTAGCGATATTGCGGGGGGCGATGGGGGACGGAAGGCATTCTTGTCACGCAGATAAGCCTCGTAATCTTCGGTGCGCCTTATCATCTCGGTCAAGGTCAAACAATCCTGACGCCGGACCATCAGTTTATAATCCGGACGCATGTTTGAGTAAATCAAATCAATCCTCTCATGTGCTGAAATTGATCCTCTCCGCCTAATCAATGTATTAATCGCCACAACAAAATCCTTAAATGATTCTAAGTCGCCCTGGGTACGTTTCCGTATTTCCTCGTCTAAATTACGTCGATAACCCGGTGGCAGAAACTGGATTTCAAAATGGTCACGGAAATCCCGGTAGTTCGTCCACATTTCGCGGCTATTCCGGTACCATAGCAACGCGGACCCGGTCAAAAGTTCAGGGAGAGCTTTTAAAATATCGTCCGGAGTTACGGAATACGCCTCCAATAACTCTTCCAGTCGTTCGAGAAAAGATACGGGGTCCTTACGTCCGTCAAAGCGTAAATTCCATTTGCGCACAAGGTTACATATGGAAGGCGCATCGTGTGTTCGTGGTTGCTCTTGAGGGGGGCGTAAATCTAGGCGGCTAATTCCAAAGTCCTGACCGGGGATTACGTGAGCCGACGTCGTACTAGGGAATGGGATATTACCGTTAAAATATCCGGTATATGCCGTGTTAGTAGGTGCGGCGTATCCGTATGTTACACTTCCGAGCTGGTGTCTCAAATGAGCGTCGTCATCCGGCCTCAAGGTTCGCACCATAGAGCCGAGGATACGTTTAACGTGATCCGAGTCAGCATTAGGGGATAAACCTAACATCTCGCGCACGCTTGCCATCTCGTCGACATCTTTGCGCACGTCTAGTCTGTCTTTGCCCGCGTAACCCGATAGCGATAATGTTGGAGCGATATTAAGTGTCTGAGGGGGGACTTGATAAGGAACTGACGGGGGGATTGAATTGAAAGGTGTGCGCCAAAAATCCACAAAATTTTTACGTAATTCGTTCGTCTTGCCCTCGGTGCTAAGATTAATTTTTTGCATCTCCTTTCGTAAGTCTTCTTTAGGCAGGCTATAGATCCAACCAACCCTAGGGTCTTCGAGAGGGGTTCGGGGGACGGTGGAGGGTGGCGGAGGCAAAGTTACCATACCAGTCGTGGTAAGGGGAGGGGCCGAAGACGTGACAGCCAATGGGGTCGTGGCATCGGTCGCCGGAGGCGTGGTCGTGGAAGGGGCATTAATGGCGGCCGCCGTTATTGTAGTTACGCTTTGCGTCGACTGCTGGGTAACTTTTCGCGGGGCACCTTTAGATTTGTCAGGTGACACCACATACATCATTGATGGGAACCTAAGCCAAACGCGGCAAAACAAACTCCACGGACTCATTTTCACTCACTAAAATTTCACTATACAATGTAAAGGGGTTTAATTGCCTTTAATAAATTTAACTGGACGAATTAATTGCCTCCCTTATAATACGATAATTAGTTATCTCCAGCACAAAATGATTTACTTTATTAACACGTTTTACAACAGTGTTCAAACTATAAAGTTTGCAATAACGTAATATACTATGTTCTGAGCCACGCGTTTAAAGGTCACTATGCTTCGGGCGCCATCTTGTAACGACAGTATTTACGAAAAGAAAATTTTATTTTATTTCCAATAAGCTAACCTGTGTTACAAAGAAAAATACCGAGATCGCTCAGTCTACTACGAGTAGTCCAGGGTTCGCAAAATACTACTCAACCGACAATCACTTGAATAATATTTTATTCGTATTTAATAAACGAGTTGTCTTGGCTCAGAACATCAAAACATAAAAGATGCCATAGCGATTCGCATTTATTTATTCATCCTCGCCACTCGTAAAAGGTTTTTGGGGTTGAATTTAGAAAATAAATTTTACAAAAATAAAATTGCACTTAATGCCAATCGTGCGAGATTTTAATCAATTTAAAGCCAATTTGAAAGTACCGATTAACTGCAATGATTTTTATTTTCTGGAATTTAGACCTAATTCCCTTCGCCAAGCAATAACGTGAATACTGCTGGCTCCCAGGAGAGATTTATCGAACTAAATTTTAAGATAAAAGAAGTGTGAACGGTAGTAGAAAAACGTGAATTTGATTATACGGAGGTCAGACGACCGGCTAGACTTTGTTCACCACTGTAGCTACGATATTTAACACCTGCGTGCGCTCGGTAGTGATAACGTGTTCCCTACGTGGATATTTACTACAGCGCGTCGCAGATTGATAACATCTTCGATGACTCTCTTTATACCATTAAAACAGGAGCAAATATCCTTACGTATATGTAGACTTCCTGAAATCGTCGACACACAATACTCTTATCACTAAATTAAGTCAGCATAAAATACACCAGTACAGATTCCTACTTAAACTATTTTATGCAGTGTCGATCAGTAGCTCTTCACGTTCATTACACCAGGAATGACCCGAATTGGTATTCCGGTCCTCGTCTTCGGTGAGCGAATTCGCACCGTGGCTATTCGTTACGTTTAAAATGTGTTCGTGTCCGTTCTATTAAAAAAAAATTAAATTTAGGAAAGTAATAAAACTCGTTTAATTAATGTTTCTTCTTTTATTTTAAGCTCGTAACTTTTCTGTTAGTTAACTACTCAGACAAAGCGAATTAGCAAGTTAGCAAAATCAAGCAAGCAGGCAAGACATAACGTGACAAAACGTGCAGGAAAGTTCAGGCGTTACGCGCCTCCGGCGTGAGCGTAACTTAATTTAGGTAAATCTTACTGCCAAAGAAATTAGTGCAAAATTTACGTGGAAAAAGCGTGCTTCTAATAACTACACTACTATAAATGAAGCAACTACGTGAATGGTTACTAAGTTAGTGGGCGTTAACGTGCGGACCTGTCGCGGCGTGAGTCACGCAATCACGACGCTTAAATTTAATTTAAATAAAAGCGGGCGGCAAGCTGAAAACAATCGTTATAAATAGCAAAACTACTTCTATTTGCGTAGATGAGTCGTCAAACTTACCAAAACGAAGACAGAAACGTCGACACTGGTTGTCACCAAGTGGGTTGCAGGACGACGACGTGGGCAGGTGGACCGAAACGTACAACGCGGCGATCAGAGAGCGAGTGTCCAGCCGCCCTTGCCTCCAGTAGCTTCGAAGAGTCTTCCGCAGCGCCCCTGACGGTGGCCGTCGGAAGCGATTTACTCCAGCACGCGATCCTGCACGTTACTGCTTCTTTTGCTTTTGTCTTTATGATAAGAACAAAGAAGGTTCCGAGCCAATTGTTGATGATGAATAAAACGTTTAACCGAATTTCGCCAAAATATAATTTAGAATTTAATATCGATTGCGTTTTGGAATTTAACATATCCCCTAATTTAAATTAATATTTCATTAGATTTTTTTGTAATATTTGTTTTCCAACAAAATATTACCCCCCCCAAAAAAATGGACGTTACAATGCAACACTTCAATATTATCTCAAAAACAAAAAGTGAACTATGGTCCAGCCTTTACCACCATGCTTAACAAATAACATGTGTTTTAATGTGGAAAAACATGTTTTTTGTTGATAACTCGAAAACCAAAATAGATACGCATAAGATTTAAATTTGAAAGTTTCTTAGAATTGCAATACCTTTAAAATGATATGCTATTTGACATATGGTGCTATTTGAAATTTTTGAGTTTTGGCTATGTACATATTTTCAAAAACTGATATTTTTGAAACTTTTTTGTTTTTGAGATAATATTGGAGTGTTGCATATCAAAATAAAGCTTAGCTCATAAGGAATGCGATATTTGAATCAGAATCAAGATATCTGCATTTTTAAGAAAAATACAGGGTATTCAAAAAAATACTAATTTTTTCACAAAAACAGCCGCCATTTTGAAATGAATCAATAATAATCAAAATCCGATTCCGCCAAATGGTTTGGATTGAAAAGAGCTTTAATTTGATGTATATCATGATATACGTTTGTATTTGATATTTCGTAGATTCGGACTAGTGACCCTCAGTTTCTGGTACACCTTGTATTTAAAAATCGTTAAAAATATTTTTACGTTATTCCTTGGGGTTGGTTTAGTGGGAAATAATTTTATTTCATCATCGTAGGACCAACGGTTTGTCTGAAATCAATACTGGACAACTTACGAGATTCACCCTGTATATACAAAATTTTGAACGACCCACCAAAACGTGTTCAGGGTCTCACGTAAGGAACTTCTATGGTGGTCCCGGGCTTAGGTTTCACCGTGCAGGTCCTGCTAATAGTTCACTTTCCAAGGAAATTCACTAATAAGTCTAAAGGCCTAACAACATATTAAATTCTTTTACAAAATTATAAATGGTAAAAAAGTAAAAATGGTATATGGTATAGAGTTTTGTAAACATAAAAAACTGTCTTACATTAGTTCAATGAATTTTCAAAAACAATGAATTCGGAATCAGTACAGAGCAAACATTGAGCACTGCATTTCGTTTCACAAAATCATTGGCAAAATCAGGTCAAGGTTGTCTAGTATTTCTTGATGTGCGTTGAGAACTGCAATACTATTTAGACCCCTCTGAGTCATCGACGTCCTGAGGTAGCTCTTGAGACGACAAAGCGCACTAAAAGATCTCTCCGCTGTAGAAGTAGACAGGGGAACAGTGCGAAGTAGTTTTAAACATTTGGTAGCTTCAGTTAGTAAACTACGCACACTACTGCCTGATTGTAAAAATTTCCTCATTTCGTATAAGGATGTAACTGGCACTTTTTTTGAGTGGCTATGTCCCTGAGCATAGATAAATATAAAGCAAGTCGCTCAGTGTCCATGTCATCTTTAAAAAATGCTTTAGTCTTCTCCAGTTTTGAGTTATTGTCTCTTACAGCTGAAACACATTCCTTTTGAACTAATAATAGCTGCTGTAATCCAGTGTTATGGTATCTTTCTTTTACGCAGTTGTTAACGTCTACATTTTCATTGTATACCTGTAAAAAGTAGTCTTTATAGAGGTGAGAAAAGCATGCTGTTCACTTGCTCTTGGTGTATCTAGTTTCTTTGGTACACACTTTTTACGAGGCAATGTAGGCTCGTCAACCACAGAAGGTTTCCTTTGTAACGTTTCTGCCCAGAATTTATCAAATTCTAAATGCTTCTTGTCAAGTATGGTTGCCAGATTTTCCAGATTAATTTCAACTTCAGTGGCACCTATGAGGACACCTATGTTGTTCTATGAGGACACTGGATCTTCGTATTGATGTCTTCTAGAGGAGCCATGACATGGTAGTACAGGAGATAACCCGCACACTTCGATGCCCCATCACTGGATTCTTTGGTGGAAATCCTCTAAAAAAACTCAACAAGTAAATCATAATTACTTATGATTTGTTTGATACTAGATGCCCTCATAGTGCATCTTGTCGGGCACAGTGGACGAAGGCCAGTTATAGTCGTACTACTTTGAAATTGGACCACTTGAAAAAGGTTCAGCCGTTTTGGCGACTCTGTGTTGATCGTCTTTGGAGAGATTCATAATATCTCTCATTGCCGGCAAAAGGCGTAACTGTCTTATACTGCCAAGTTGATTGAGTGAGCTGTGCAGTGGACAAACGTCGCTCTCGCCTGCAAATCTTTGATGAGTTTCTGCAGTCCATTGAATTTTCCAGACATTTGGGAGGCACCATCATAGCACTGACCTCGAAGATTTTCTAATGATAAATCTAACCTCAACAGAATGTCTCTCACAATTTGAAATAAAGTGTTTGCTTCGGTATTTTTTGTTTCGTAAAGTCCAATAAAATCTTCAGAGATGTCAAAATTTTCATGCACGGTCCTAATGCAAAACGTTACTTGTTCATGAACTGAAATGTCATATGTTTCGTCGATCATAATAGAATAATATTCACTTTCATGTGAAAAGAATTTGTATCCTGTATGACCCATCCATGCGCTCAAATCAGGAAGGTCATGTTTTCTCAGCTCTAATAACTGACGAAAGTTAGAATTAATTTCATCGTGCCCTCTTATTGCCAAACCTTGGCGGCACAAGAACCTCAAAGAGGTTAAGTTAGCCATCAGGAAAGTCTAGGCTCTTACCATCTCGGATTTGATTTGGTCATTTAGTTTTGAGGCTACTGTTTCAGCTGATACGGAATCCAGTTTACATAACCCTTCTTTATGAGCATTTGAACGTTCGTGAGATCAAAACTTTTCTAGCGCCTTTTTCCAGTTGTAAATGCCAACTGAAGTGAAAACATCTTTTTTTCGTGCTGAAACTCAATAACGATTTAGCCTCGGCCTCTATGCAGGTTTGCGTTGAGTATTCGTTACTGTAAATCACCCGTCAACCTGACATGTGCCCCCTCCCCCACTCAGTGCCGCCAGGGGTGAACCACGTAATCCCTGTTCTAGCTACCAGTGTTGGCAGTGATGGTGCGTTTACACGCAAACTGAAAATTCCCCAACCCCCCCAAAGTTGCTTGATGTTTGTTTTCCACAATAAAACTTTATTACATTACAAAGGCTTTATTCATTCGTTCAAGTGAATAAATAATTTTTAAGTTTAAAAAATTTATCAAATATTACAAAAAAATATAGATACGAGAATTTTTGTACAGTTTTTAGCGAATTTCCCCTATAGGGAAGAAGCTATTACCGTAGTCGGCATGGTAAGACCTAGGCCCGGGACCATGAACTTTTTGTTTTGAGGTCCCCAGACCCCAAAAACACCATTCGTTTGAAACTGTATATATATATATATATATATAAAACCAAAACGTGTTCAGGGTGTCACGTAAGGAACTTCTATGGTGGTCCTGGGCTTAAGTTTCACCGTGCAGGTCATGCTAATAGTTCACTTTCCAAAGGAAATTCACTAATAAGTCTAAAGGCCTAACAACATATTAAATTCTTTTACAAAATTATAAATGGTAAAAAAGTAAAAATGGTATATGGTATAGAGTTTTGTAAACATAAAAAACTGTCTTACATTAGTTCAATGAATTTTCAAAAACAATGAATTCGGAATCAGTACAGAGCAAACATTGAGCACTGCATTTCGTTTCACAAAATCATTGGCAAAATCAGGTCAAGGTTGTCTAGTATTTCTTGATGTGCGTTGAGAACTGCAATACTATTTAGACCCCTCTGAGTCATCGACGTCCTGAGGTAGCTCTTGAGACGACAAAGCGCACTAAAAGATCTCTCCGCTGTAGAAGTAGACACGGGAACAGTGCGAAGTAGTTTTAAACATTTGGTAGCTTCAGTTAGTAAACTACGCACACTACTGCCTGATTGTAAAAATTTCCTCATTTCGTATCAGGATGTAACTGGCACTTTTTTTTGAGTGGCTATGTCCCTGAGCGTAGATAAATGTAAAGCAAGTCGCTCAGTGTCCACGTCATCTTTAAAAATGCTTTAGTCTTCTCCAGTTTTGAGTTATTGTCTCTTACAGCTGAAACACATTCCTTTTGAACTAATAATAGCTGCTGTAATCCAGTGTTATGGTATCTTTCTTTTAAGCAGTTGTTAACGTCTACATTTTCATTGTATACCTGTAAAAAGTAGTCTTTATGGAGGTGAGAAAAGCGTGCTGTTCACTTGCTCTTGGTGTATCTAGTTTCTTTGGTACACACTTTTTACGAGGCAATGTAGGCTCATCAACCACAGAAGGTTTCCTTTGTAACGTTTCTGCCCAGAATTTATCAAATTCTAAATGCTTCTGGTCAAGTATGGTTGCCAGATTTTCCAGATTAATTTAAACTTCAGTGGCACCTATGTGAGGACACTGGATCTTCGTATTGATGTCTTCTAGAGGAGCCATGACGTGGTAGTACAGGAGATGACCCGCAAACTTCGATGCCCCATCACTGGATTCTTTGGTGGAAATCCTCTAAAAAAACTCAACAGTAAACCATAATCACTTATGATTTGTTTGATACTATATGCCCTCATAGTGCATCTTGTCGGGCACAGTGGACGAAGGCCAATTATAGTCGTACTACTTTGAAATTGGACCACTTGAAAAAGGTTCAGCCGTTTTGGCGACTCTCTGTGTTGATCGTCTTTGGAGAGATTCATAATATCTCTCATTGCCGGCAAAAGGCGTAAACTGTCTTATACTGCCAAGTTGATTGAGTGAGCTGTGCAGTGGACAAACGTCGTTCTCGGCTGCAAATCTTTGATGAGTTTCTGCAGTCCATTGAATTTTCCAGACATTTGGGAGGCACCATCATAGCACTGACCTCGACGATTTTCTAATGATAAATCTAACCTCAACAGAATGTCTCTCACAATTTGAAATAAAGTGTTTGCTTCGGTATTTTTTGTTTCATAAAGTCCAATAAAATCTTCAGAGATGTCAAAATTTTCATGCACGGTCCTAATGCAAAACGTTACTTGTTCATGAACTGAAATGTCATATGTTTCGTTGATCATAATAGAATAATATTCACTTTCATGTGAAAAGAATTTGTATCCTGTATGACCCATCCATGCGCTCAAATCAGGAAGGTCATGTTTTCTCAGCTCTAATAACTGACGAAAGTTAGAATTAATTTCATCGTGCCCTCTTATTGCCAAACCTTGGCGGCACAAGAACCTCAAAGAGGTTAAGTTAGCCATCAGGAAAGTCTGGGCTCTTACAATTTCGGATTTGATTTGGTCATTTAGTTTTGAGGCTACTGTTTCAGCTGATACGGAATCCAGTTTACATAACCCTTCTTTATGAGCATTTGAACGTTCGTGAGATCAAAACTTTTCTAGCGCCTTTTTCCAGTTGAAAAAGCCAACTGAAGTGAAAACATCTTTTTTCGAGCTGAAACTCAATAACGATTTAGCCTCGGCCTCTATGCAGGTTTAACAATAAACCCGTTCAACTGTAGCTTCATATTCAATCCCGGTAAAACTGGACTCCCATGATTTTTGAAACTTTCTATTACTTTTAGTAGGTACCTGACTTGCCTGTCTAGCTTGATTTATAGCTCTTGGTACCGGTACGTTACCTGGTTAATCATATGAAGTTCCGGTTTTAGGCAATGGAGCTCTAGGTACATCTTCCAAACTTGGTTTTTTGACAATAAATCTGCCCATTTCACTAACTAATACAAACCACACATAATATAACACAACATCACTTATAATATCCGGCACAGTCACAGTGAAAGTCAAGCTACAGAAATACGGTGACGAACTGAGTAATCCACGTTGAGCGTTGAGTATTCGTTACTGTAAATCACCTGTCAACCTGACATGTGCCCCCTCCCCCACTCAGTGCCGCCAGGGGTGAACCACGTAATCCCGGTTCTAGCTACCAGTGTTGGCAGTGATGGTGCGTTTACACGCAAACTGAAAATTCCCCAACCCCCCCAAAGTTGCTTGATGTTTGTTTTCCACAATAAAACTTTATTACATTACAAAGGCTTTATTCATTCGTTCAAGTGAATAAATAATTTTTAAGTTTAAAAAATTTATCAAATATTACAAAAAATATAGATACGAGAATTTTTGTACAGTTTTTAATAGTTTGTTTATGGTTTGAATGGTACTTTTTTGGGAAGGGGCTGAGCCCGCCTTCCTGAACATTAGGGGGGGTTGAGCCTCCCTCCCCACAAGGGGGGCTCGAGCCCCTTGGGCCCCATGGAGTCAGCGCCCATGGTCTCGGGCTTAAGTCTTGCGATGCCACCTACGGTAATAGCTTCTTCCCTATAGAGGAAATTCATTAAGATGGTACAAAGCGATTTATTTCTACCAGTCACACCAGCTAATACCCACGCATTCGCTGATTGGGCCTGATGATGACCGATGTGACTGGTTGAAATCAATCGCCTTGTACCATCTTTTTTTATATACTTTCCGTGTTGTATGATGGTAAAGTATAAGTGTAAGTATATATTGTAGTGTTGTGAGACGTAGTTTTATCTTATCTAGTTAATTGTGACAACACGTCGGTTATTAGGCTACTCAAGAAAGTATTTGTTTCTAGGGAAAGAATTTTTGTACCTATTTTAAGGTAATGAAACTATTTTTTGTTGCTTATATTTAATTATAAACAAATAAATAGACTGTTTAAATATTATGATAACAGGTATGATGCTAAACTGTCCCATAAAGTACTCAAACTTTTTCTCGCATCGTTTTGTAATTTCAACAAAACCATGTTATATCACGGTTAGGTATACACTTACTGTACAGTGTAAATATAAATATATAACGATATAAATATATCGTTTATGTTAAATTATCCAATAAAGTCCTTACATATGAAAATAAATGATTTTGAGCTTACTCTACTGAACAACATCAGCTGCGGACATACTGTATTTTACCACTAACATTGATCCTCACATCTCGGAAAGTACGGTGAATCACAAAATGATATTTATACTAGGGATGTGGGAGTACTCGAAATTTCGAGTTCGGCACTGAAACTCAAACGTTTCGTGCGAGTTTACTCCCGCTGATTACCCGCGCTACCAAGGGTCGTCTGCGGCCGCTCGTCGTCTGTAAATTCAAATTGAGTGTGAACGTATTTGAGGTGTTAAAGAGTTGTGATGGGGATTTTAATGTTTTATTAATAAATAAGTTGGGGCTTATAAATTTGTGTTACTCTTAACACCAAAATGGAGGATTTACCAGGACCTTCAGATTGAGTTGTATGAACACTGTCTGTATAGTCCCCTTTTAGGTTAACCTAACCTTGTCATTTTTAAAAGTAAAATATCAAAAACATATCTGTAATGAAATCTAATAGGTAAGCATAAGAAGTTTGTGCTTGTTTTTTGTTCCATTATAATTTAAATTGAGTCAATCCATTAATTTTAGGCTCAACTGTCCTTTGGCATTGAGCTGTTTTTAAAGATAAGTGATTTGTTTTGGCCTTGTTTAAGTGTCATTAATGATTTTTAAAAGGATTTTTAATATTTTAAAACTCTATTTAAGACATGGCTTCAATTTCATCAATTGATTTGCCAGGCACTTTCAAACATATCTTCATGTTGTTACTAACTGATTGTACTTATTAGGACTATTAGTGTTAAAATTAATGCTAAGATATGTGTTAGTAAATACATTTTGTGTGGTAAGTAAGTAGGCTAATGTTTTACCATGTAACAGGCCTTTTAAATATTAAAATAAAGTTTATCTTAACTTATAGGCCTAAATGTAATTTTATTTTCTCCATTCGTAGAAAGATGTAGCTTAGGCCTAAACATAATATACAAAACATAGGATAAATAAAAAGGAGGAAATAAAATAAAAAACTGAGATTATTTGTTAATGAAACTGTCAATTAATACCATATGGGCTATAACAACCTTAATACCAACAGATTAAAAGTATTTTATCTTCATGGCAAAATGTTATGCAATTACTTTGGTATGATTTATTTTCAGACAAATATACTTACCTTTTTCCAATGAAGCAGGAACCCATTTATTTTACTTACTATTGTTATTTTCAGGTCATAGTGACTAGAAAAGAATATTTTAATAACAACATTTACAAATGGAACCCTATACACTGTTTTGATCAAATTAAAGTCGACCTATGTGTTTTTTTTTATTTGTATACTCGACTCGAACTCGAGATTCAAATTTTTTGCCATTTACTCGACTTGAACTCGACTCGACTTAAAAAACCTGTACTCGTACATCTCTAATTTATACTATCCAAAATACTCAGTTAGGTAAGTTAACACAAAAATCAACCTTTGATCTGGTCCCCCTTTTTAGATCCCCAAAAATCACTCCAACCCCAAAACCCACTCAATTTTGAAAAACTTCAATTTTTACTTCAAATAATGTTGGGAAGGAAATCAAATCTTAATGATGTTATGAATTTGTATTGAAACTGCTATGTGGAGTTTCTATAAGAAAAAAATAATTTGTGGTCTCATTCCCTTTTTGATTCATATATTTTTGAAAGTGGCCGCTCGGCTCATTGAAACACATTTGTTATAATTAATTTACTACCATACAAATATATTTAAAGTAACTTGAGATAGGTACATCATTTTGAAGGTCATAATCTTACCATCAAAACGAAATAACCAGAATTAAAAATCATAGAAGCTATGATTTTTACCCTTGAAAATGCTAAAAATTACTTTCCTCGGCATCTTTAAGTAAGCATAAATCCTTATCCGCATAATATAAAAAAAATAGTTTTATTCTTCCGAGGAGTAGATAATTACATGGTGAGAAAATAAAAATTTCTAGAATGGTCATGCAACCATTAATTCTAAAATTAGCTGATTTTACGTGGAATGACCCCTTATCAAAAATTTAATTTTAATTTTCACCTTTAGATTCAGCTAAAAAACAAACAATTTGGTGTTTTGATCATTGCTCTGTGTGTCAATTGGTTAAAGATGTATTAAAAGTGCTAAACACAGTACGCTGTCCAATATTATTCTTACGAGGAATAAAGAACAATTTTATACCTAGCTTATTTATGAATGTTTATTCATAAAACTTGGTATGTGGTACTGTACCTAGTTGTGGTCTATTGATATTTGCACAAACAACATTTTTTGCTGATGTTTTCCTTAGCAGTGAACCTGTATACTGAGCCCCTATATTATTCTAATGGAGAATAAGTATAATGTTACGTCACTCTTAATTATAAACATAAATTAATAAAACCTGGAATGTGGGCTTCACTTAGTTGAGTTCTATTGATATTTTCATAAAAACCCATTTTTGTGTTCCTTGTAGCATCAAAATTGCGTACTAAGCCCAAAGTTACTCTTATGGAGATTAATTAAAACTGTATATGTTGCCTATTAGTGAATATATTTTTATGAAACTTGGCTTTATGTGGTAAACTCACATATATATGCATTGGAATATTGCCGAGTACGCAGGTTTAGTACAGGTATGCCTGTTGGTAACCCAGCTTTATTGCTTAAAATAGTAACTTGAGATGGTTGAAGTTTTTAGTCACTGCCACTGACTAAGAACTACTCAACTAGTTGTTCTTTTTTTAATTAGATACTAAGTTACTAAGATTAGTGATTCGTCAAATATTGGGATATTGGGACATATTGGGATCATCAGCCAAACTTTCTTAATTTGGTTAGTGTAACTATTTTTTGTCTACTAACATGCTGAAGTAGAAGCATCACTGGTATGGTGTATATTTTTAATGCAGGTGAGAACAAAAGAATGGTCTGTAAAACAAATATATTAAGGAGAAAACATTATCAGTCCAAACTATGTTTTATTTTAGAAACTAATACCTAATTTGAAGTGAGTAAGGTATCACCCTGTCATTAATGAACTTGAAAATAACTTTTGTGTGGTTATAACTAGGTATTAAAAGGACATTTCTATGATATAAAAATATATCTGCTATATTTGTAATAATATGATTGGCACTTACAGTAAAAAAATGTACACACTTAATGATAAAAAGAAACAAAAAATACATCACCAGGCATAACCTAACACTATGTGGACAGGAAGGAAAGCTTCCTTTTTCATCGTTGTAGTTTTGGTCTGAAACAAAACAAAAACCACTTATTTATGATCAAATAAAAAAATTGTGCATAACATTTAGGGGCAGTTCAGGAGTTCGGGTTTATCTTTAGTCCTAGATTAAATACCGGTGAAAACCGGTATTTGAGACGCAGCTTAAAAATTGACTGCAGGAGCTCGTGTTTAACATTAGACCCGGCCTAGAGATAGTCCTGGCTTAAATATGTGAGGGATAAACCCGCGCTCGAAAATTCCGCTTCACGAGTCCCGGCCTAGACAAACTCAAGCTTAAGAGATAGACTCTGTTGGTTCAGGAGTCCAAGTTCGAGTGTAAATTAGATAGTCCGCGGCTAAAAATCAGCGAATTTGCGCTCCAACTTAGACCAGGGGGCAGGTTTAAGTCGGAGTCTAATGACATATCGACAATTACTCGTTACTTAATTATTTGTTGCTAAAAATAATACCATATTCGTGTTCCGTGTTAAATTCTGCACAATTTCACTACCCATAAACAGGGTCTCTACAGAATTTCAATTTTATATTTCCCTGACTTTTCCCTGACTTTCCCTGACCCTTCTGTAAAACTCCCCTGACCAACTTTCGATATGCGTCGTAGCATTTTCGCTTTATAAACAAGCATGTGTGGACAATCATTATATATTTAATATGTAAAACATTAAATATATCATGTATGTCATAAATGTTAGTAAAACAAAATTAAATAAATTTATCTCAATAAAAACTCAATAATTAAAGATTAAAAGGTGTTAAGAATAATTAGGAATCCTTAGATCATCAGCCAACCATTGGGACTCCAAATGAAAAATACTGCTACAGCTACAACAGATTGTATACAGCCTGGGCAAAGCATCCCCTCTGTTTTTTTCATCATCAAGGATCAGATGGAACGCACCGTGTTTTCAAGTAAATTTTATATGATGACTCACAGGAAGTTATTCTTGTTGTGATAATGTCTCTCATAACCTATTTTGAGACTTAACAAAGATTACAAAATGAATTTTGTGAAGTAGCGTTAAGGTGGAATAGTAATCAATATTGTCTATAAGTTACACATTTATTTTCATATCTTTAGTATGTGGGGTCGAGACGTAACAAAATAAGCTTTATTTCTGGGTTCCCTGACTTTCCCTGACCTTCCCCTGATAAATCATATTTGAGAAATATATATTTTTCTGTTGAATAGGTTTTTGTAAAGTAATAATAATGGTGAAACGTGTTGTAGTTTTTACAAACCTAGCAATTATTAGTGAATTTCCAATGGAAAAGTGAACTATTAGCATGACCCGCACGGTGAAACTTAAGCCCGGGAACACTATAGAAGTTTCTAACGTGACCCCCGAAAATGTTAAGCCCTCCCTCATCATTCTAGCACAAGTATTTACAGAGTTATTAAAGAAAATGTTAATTGTTTAAACACAGTACCTTGTCTTATGGGATTTTACACTGGAAAAGGCAGTTTTTCATATCTTGATGTAGTTTTATTACCCCCAATACCCCTACACCTACTTGTAACCCTCACCATACCACCTCCCCTAACCTTATAATGCACAACAAAAGTAGACAGATAAAATAAGTTTAAATATCTACGCTGCATACAACATTTCACTGCTCAAAGGGATGTAGAAACATAAGTTATTTTATTCATATAGATTGTTTAAAATTCCTTACTTGTAACATATGGTATTGCTAATAACCTGTCATAATGTGTTAACAGCTGCAATTAAAATACAATTATTCCCCATGTTAATCTTATGGGCAAAACACTAACTTTGAGGGCAGCCCGAGCCCTAGGGAGTAAAAAATCAAAAATTAAAAATCTTATTGCAAAAATACAAACTGAGACAAATTTGTGTACACTTCAAACATTAAAGTTGGTCAAGAAATAAGGGAGGAGTTGCGGTTACAAAAAACTGCTCCATAAGGATATAATTTCTGCCGGGCTGCTGCCAACCTTATGATATGAATTCCCCGCAATTCCCTGCCCATTAGGCTGTGGACTAGGTTAGACTCAGCTTAACATGAACTCGAGCGTAATTTATGCGCGGACTCCTGAAGTAGGTTTTTATGCCGCGGTCTAACATAGGCCAGGACTAATGATAGACGCAGACTAGCTAAACCCGAACTCGTGAACCGCCCCTTATAGTTCAAATATCATTACAATAATAGGCAAGCACAAAACATTCTCTCCTTTTTTCTCAGCGTGTGTGTATCGTAGAAAAGATTTGTGCATACAGTTAGAAAGGTATTGTCGTGTAGATTTTCAGAAACCCCTTATAATTCAATGGCCCTCAGGGCTACGCCCCACAGGTTTTCAAATAGGGGTCTGCGGTGCACCGAAAAATCGGTACCGGTTCGGTACAAAACAAATTACCGAATTCGGTTCGGTACCACTAACGGCGCCAGTACTAAGCCGATACGGTACAGCCTAGAACTACAAAAAATCGGTATTCACTGTTTATCAGCCACATTTTTCCTTCAGTCTTATTCATATAACATCTTTTTCGTCCATTGACATTCTATTGACACGCCTTTGCTCACGACAGCAACTTTCAACTTTGACCGGCATTCGCGAGTTAATAGGTTCACGATCGGATCACGAATGATGACGAGATGCCTTTACAGCATTGATAAAGCCGCCTCCACAGACTGGCCGAATGTTTCGTCGAGTTACGTACGACTCTGCGAGTAATGTAATAATGTACATAAACATCGAGAGTAACAGAGGTTAATAACAACAAACTACTACGCATTTACACTGTCACGCTCGTCTTTGCTCGCCTAGACTTGGCCAGTGTATGGAGGCGGTATAAACGTAAACAAAAACCTACAACCGAATTTGTATGACATTTAATCATTTTTAAATCAAACTGAGGGATAAAAACATAAATATCTGTTTGTTTTTCATACCAATGAAATTATAACCCCATTTTGTGTTGTACATTGCCGATTGTATAACAGCCCCCTAACCTCAAATGAGTACTTGATAATACTTGAAATCGTCAAACATTTGGCAAACATATTCTGATCTACAATCGTGTGTTACAGAGAGTAATAAAACGCAGAAGGTTGACACTTATTTTGATAAGCAAACGTAATAGTAATATAACGTAATAGTTAGTTTCAATGTTAATCTTATGGAGGAACAGTAATCAATGAAATAGTATATTTGATAGGTGTGGATATAATTTTAGTGGAAGGAACCTCATATTAAAATTATACCTCAGTTATACCAGAATGATAGTATAAGTTTACTTAGATCACTGAAATAAAAGGTCTAAAGATATTCCACCAAAATAATTGATTTAATTGAACACACTCCTTTATATGTAATTAGTCAATACAAATAAATGAAAACAGTTTTTGTTGAGAAGCCTAAAATATACTAATCCTTGTCTGTTTAGTAACCAAAATAACAAAACTATTTAAACATCTATCAGCTGATAATTTGGTGAACAAAATTATATTTAAATAAATAATTATCTTTAGTCTCTGACCACTACATAATCACAAATGTTAGCAAAACAGATGTTTCAGGAATAAAGCAAATAAAAAAAATTCTACTGACAACTGGAATGATTGTCCTGTTATCCTAATCCATTATAACTCTATATCAAAATAAACGGTATCAGGAAACTGACACATACTTTCTCCCTTTTAGGCCAACTTTAATGAATAGATTACTTTTTATTCACTAAATTTGTGAATTTACAAAAGCATGGTCGAAAGTACAGAAAATCTTGTAAACAAGTTGTTTTCAAAAATATACACCAAATCCCTGTTTAGGAGGCACTACAGAATCCATCGCTACACACGTGGTTTTAAGAGGGGAAATGCCCCCTATTCCCCCCCTCAGGGTTATTAAGGGGCAACATATTTTGAATTTCCTCTGTTGGCCAATGCTAACTTGACAAGCATATCAAGTTTGAACGAAATTGATAAATAAATAAGAGAGAAATAGTAATTTTTGTATTCCCCATGAGAATAACATTGGACAACGTACTGCGTTTATCGCAAAATGAAAATTTAAATTTTCTCCGCAACCAGTAATCGTAGAATAGTAATACAAAATACTAAATTATTTAGTTTCTTGAACTATTTTTAATGGTGAATAGTAATATTTTTTATATTTATGTTTTTTTATGAAAAATCAAAAAAACTGAATTTTTGATATTTTATGTCTTGTAATTTCTGAACCCGAATTTTTACAGAAATGCGGGTGATGCCACTTTGTTCGAAAACTAATCTTCTACAAATGACTAAAGTTTAATCAAAATCGTTAGAGCCGTTTTTGAGAAATCTTTGTTTTTCATGTTTTTTGGCGGTTTTTGGGGGATAATTACCCTTAAACAACTCAAATTCGAAAAGTTTTACGAAAACAATACTTTCTCCATATACTATGTATAAGGGGAGAAAGTAATAAAACTAAGGGTAGATAAGGGTGAAGGAGTAAATGAGAGAGACAGGGAGAGGTTATTCGTGAAGTTCAACATAATGACCCTGGTTCAAATTTTTGTTTGTTTAACTACTCAAGCACGTTGTGGCAACCATCCCCGCAAACAACCATTATTCGTATGAACTGCTTTAGGTTCACGTATAATTATTTATGGTCTAATTTCGACCTCAGGGCGATCGCTAGTTTTACATAATTAAATCCAAGTTCTTTGTTTTCATTTACAAATTTAAAGCTACCCCTCTTAAGATCGAAAGTAAAACCATTGATTATAGATACTGAATAGTCAATGGTAAAACTTTATTTTAACTTTAAAATTAATCTCTCTTGATTGAAAATAAATCTCATTTTGCTTAAATTTAATTTTTAATAAACAACTGTTCTGAAATAAATTTATTAGGGAGCCTCTAATTTCAAAATATGGATTAGGTATTGATTCAGGATTATAATTTATAAGCACTGTACAAATGTTAAGCTCAATACATTTTCTTCTTGGTCCCAAAAATTCAAAGTAAAAAAAAATTATGGATCTGTTTGGATCTGTCTGGAGAAGTGGCATATGTGGCATGATGACAGAAGTCTTACAGAATTCTAGGTTTCCCAGGTAAATATCTTTGAATTAGTATTAAAAACAGAATATTTATAACAGTACTAGTATTGTCTTTAATTCAGTAAATAGACTTACTTTGGTTTGAAGGCAAACATAGTCAATAAACTCTTCTGGCATTTATCGTTTTTCTTGCTCAGTCCAACTTTCATTTGAGGTTTTCGGGTTATTTTAGGAGGACTGATGATAGAATCCTATAGTAAAAACACAAACAAATATTATTTTATAGTATTAAGTGTTACTAAAGAGCAAATGAAACCAGAATTGATGAATTAAATTTTATATTTTACAGAACAAGTAAAATCTTTATATTCTCGATAATCTCGATACACTCCTCATATTTTATAGACAGTTAACTCCCCTAATAAAAGTCAATTAGAGAAACCTTGTACAAAGTTATTTTTTAATAATAATTAGAACATCTCAACAACTACTGCTATTCCAAGAATAACACAACCTCATCACACACTTCAAGTACAACTCTAGTTAAATTTAACAAATACAATAGATCTTTTCAGAAAGTAAAAACATCAGACATGTGGTAAATTTGATAGTTGCAATAATAACCAATATGACCAACATAAGAATTACCCACACGGAGCTTGCACGTTGATATACCTTTATAGTTAACTTGTTGCTATAAGAGGTGCCACCAGTACGCTGACAAATAAATAAGTGAGTCACTCATTAAATTTTCATTTTTATAGTTCTTGGATAATCAAACAAAGTGAAGTTTATCCTTATACATGACTACTGCTTATACTGGTAAGAGAATCAACTCAACTGGCGTGTGTGACCAAAATAACTCGACAACGCCTCCACAGTTAAACTTCAAATTTTCCAGATGAACTTAACAGTACAAAATCTCGTTTGAGTTCGTTATTCAGATAATTTCTTTCAGTATTAATAAAATTATCTTAAAACCAAATTTATTTTTTTCTCCATAAGAATAACATCATTTTAGTGGTACTTGAATCGTTAAAATTTAGCCGACGTCTATGTTTCAACAACAGAGTAATAATAGTTAGTTTACTAGAGTATACTTTGTTATACTGGATAACAAAAGGTTTTTCACAACAAAAAAAAACACACAAGAGAGATAAATCGAAGTATATTTTTAAGTCGTGAGCATATTTATTATTTTATAAAATTATTAAGTGTACGTTGTTAAAAAAATATCCATACAGTCAGTGGCGGATCCAAGGGGGGGGGGGGCGATCACCCCCCC
The DNA here is from genome assembly GCA_963675035.1 of Allygus modestus. Lineage (NCBI taxonomy): Eukaryota > Metazoa > Arthropoda > Insecta > Hemiptera > Cicadellidae > Allygus > Allygus modestus. Next base: position 67,781,820 of record OY776116.1, read on the forward strand.
CCCTTAAGCTCAGAAATGTTTGTTATATACTGTATAAAAATAGTGCAGTTATTTAAGAATAAGAATGTCTTTATAGTCTTTAAACAATTACAATAATTGCAATCGGCATTGTCAAACTAAATCTAAAACTGACTACAATGCTACAAACAACAATAACAATTAAGCAAGTCATGAATGGTCATACAACACACTTAAAGGGGAAAAAATACTAACATACTTTTAAGGAAAACAGATAAAAAAACTTAAGTTTGTACAGTAAAAGAACTAATACAAGAGTCATACTCATTTACTTGTTAGAAAGCTTGTGCCACCAGCCACTCATGCAGAATATTTTTAAAACTCTCTCTTGGTCTGCTTTTAATACTTTCGGGTAGCATATTAAAATACCTTAGACTAATTTGCGAAAAGTGCTGTTGGGATTTAGTTAATCTTACATGGGGAATATTCAGATTTCTCTTATTTCTTGTGTTGTAGCTGTGAACACTACACTTCTTTAATTTGCAGCTGGTTAAATGTGCTGCGATTAATTCTTTAACGCCAATCCAAATTATGCATCGCCTACCGTAGGTTATTTTTCTAGACGGTCTGTATGCATAATAAAGTTGTGGAACCAAGCATAAATATTTAGTGTGAGTGATAATTTCGTTCTGGTGACACCTGACAGTTGGCTGCACTGACCCAACGACGCGACTGCCCTTACCTTACCCTGCTTCTTTTTTTACCCGCGAAACTTGCGATGTTTGTGGGTGCCGGCAAACCGGACAAACGTCAACATTAACGTTGTGTAGTGAGAATTCTGTTGTGAGTATCAATGTGTCAATCAGATCAATCAGATCTCGGATACAACAGCGGTAGCTCGAGTGAGCGGGGCGGTGAGATCTCAGGTGCAGGCAGAGTGGTGCGTATGTGACGTTACCATGACAACGGGAGTTTGACCGCGCATCCACTGTGTCCAGGTGATATTATTAGTCATCATACCCTTACACTGCGCATGCACGCTGTTCTGCCTTTTCTGTCTTAGTTCAGTTCACTTTAGTGCATGTTGGGTTTAACTGTTATTTTTAATATTTGGTTTCTTTTTTATATTAAATCGGGGGGGGGGGGGGTTATTTCACCACTAAGTTCGCCCCCTCCGACTCTAAAGCTGGATCCGCCACTGCATACAGTTAATATGCCCTTAGTATGTTTACTCTGTGTAAATATCGTCAGTCGTCGAAGGCGACGAGTAACAGTGGCAGACGACACGTGTGGCAGATCGAAAAACTCTCAATAACTTCTCAAAATAGGAGATGACTGTAGATACTGAGATATTTAACTTATAAAATAGTTTGTTTATTAAATTGTCTTAGACAATTGGTAATATTGTGATTGTCATGTGTAAAAAGTACAAAGCCTCAATTTGTCTAGAAAGCTTTGATCAAGTTAGTCACAGTACAGAAAGCGATCAACCTTAAATTCATTTTGTAGCACAATTATTATATAATATTTTCACTAAATAAATAATAACAATTTTCTACCTAAAATACATTACCTTAAATTAAATGTTGCAGCTAACCACAATAAAAGCTATAGACTATTCTAACCAAACAGCCTTTTTCGGAAGGTTATCTTGAATGATTTGTAGCCTAGGGTTGGATTACAGTAAGAGTAAGCCGACATTAAACTGATAGTACAACTGTTCTAAAATATTTAAAACACATTACCAGAAATGTTGTAGCGAACCAAAACAAAAGCTTTGAACTATTCTAACCAAACTAAGCCTTTTAAGCGAATTTCCCCTATAGGGAAGAAGCTATTACCGTAGGTCTCATGGTAAGACTTAAGCCCGAGACCATGATAACTTTTCATTTTGAGGTCCCCAGATGCCAAAAACACCATTCGTTCAAATTTATATATATATATATATATATATATAAATCCGTAAGCACGATAACTCTTGTAAAAAAGGTCCGATCTTAATAAAATTTGGTACAAATGTGTAAAGTACCATTTATTTGAACGAGTTCGAAAACCAGATGAATCGCACCATCCGAAGGGGGTTTTTTGGGGGGTTTTGTACCCCAAAATGTGTTTTTTTGAGTTTTCACATGTAATTTTAATTTAAATCAAATTGTAATTTATACCATTGAATTCACCTTAAAAAAAACAAACAATTTGGTATTTTGATCATTGCTCTACGTCAATTGGTTACCGAGATATTGAAAGTGCTAAACACAGTACGTTGTCTAATGTTATTCTTATGGAGAAAAATACAAATTGTATATCTCGCTTATTTATGAACATAAACTGGTGAAATTTGGTATATGGCTTGATCTGGTTATGGTTTATTGTTGTTAGCACAAAAAAAATTGTTCACCTATGGTTCCTGTAGCAGCAAACCTAGGTACTCGGTCCCCATGTTATTCTTATGGAAAATACTTGAAATGTTATATATCGCTTATTTATGAATGTATATGGCTGAAACTTGGGATGTGACTTCACTAAGATGAGTTCTATTGATATTTGCATAAAAACCCATTATTTTGTTGCCTTGTTGCAGCAAACCTGCATACTCATCCCCAATGTTATTCTTATGGAGAATAATTAATACTTCAAATATCGCTTGCTTGTGAATTTATTTCTTATGAATCCTGTTAAGCGTTTTAATGTGTTATGTTATATATTCATTGGAAATTCGCTGAGTATGCAGGTTTGCTGCGACGGGGGTATTTACAGGTTATCTGAAATGATTTGACATATCCTAGGTTTGGATTACAGTGAGCTGTTTTCATCATAAATTTGGACCTATGGCTATGAAATGTGCAAAATGGCACAAGTGCGGTGCGCGGTTTGAAAGAGTAAACCTTAGAATATTATAATACATGTATAATTTATATGATAGACTATATGAATCTACAAATACAGTTTTATTTATTTTCTGTAATTTGCCCATGCTTAATTTCAGTGTTTATGTGAGAAAATAAGGCACATAAAATATTTAAAATATTTAATTTTGGATTTATTTTTTATTTTTTATACATATAGGTTGTCTGAGACGATTGTGTTTATTATATTTCGAGCATTTCTGTTAGCTTACTTTACTTTATGTTATTTTAATTTAAGTGATGGAACCTCATAACAGGCATTGCCTTAAGAGGCCCTATTGTTTTCTCATTATTTTATTTTTATTTTTATGTCAGCCTGACAAGTAAAATTGACATTTATTATTTATTTAAGTTACAAACAAGCTGCGTAATTTAAAATAAAGTAACAACTATGTATTTTCGTTATGTATCATGAGAAAATAAAAATATTCTATTTTATTCTATGTAGACATATACATACACTTAGGCTACTTGTCATTTTAGAAGTTTCAAATACGGACCAATCCATGTTTATAGCATTTAATTTCATGATAGCCTAGGCTTTTGAAACAATATATTGAAATCTCATTTTGTCATCTAAATAACTAGATCTGACGACTTATTGTTAGTCCTTAAGGATATTTTGACTAAGCCTATAGAAATTGTAACATTAGTTCATTTAGGAAACTCGTGTTCTCTTAAAAGTTAAATTAATCACACTGCCTAGCCCAAAATACTCTGTTTGTACTATGATAACGCATCCATGCCAATCCCAACAACAAACATGCCTGAAACCTACAATTTATTTTAAAAATAAATAAATTTACGGATTTATACAAAATTTCCTTTGATAAAAACAAGTGACAAATGTCTGAATATTTTTCTACGGATAAAAAGTTACGTCTGCGACGGGATCCGAACCTGCGACCTTTTGCTCTGAGAGCCAGTGCGATTCCAACTGAGCTACCGCGATAGGTAGTTTTTCGGGGAGAAGTGACTATGACTATAGCTATATAGACGTAAAACCCGGATTCTGACGGCAGTTAAATGATACCGGAATGTATTCTGATGATATTACTCAAATCAGATCTTGAATTTTTTATGAGCCTCGATTTAAGTTTGATCATGTGTTTCGATTATCCTTATACGTGAGGAATGAGCATATAGTATATTGTTGGTTTATTTTACACATTTAGCAATGAAGGTAATTTTTAAATTATGACTCAGTTATTTGTTTTGATAAGTATTGAGGTAGTTATGGCTTACCAACAAAAACACCCTTGATAATAATACAAAGAGTTTTAGGGTAGAATTATTAGTATAGTTTTCTCTTATCTAATATCAACAGAAACCAAATTTCATAAGAAAGTTAAGTAAAAACTGACATTCAGTGCACAAATTCGGTATTTTTCTTGACGATAAAACAAATTGCGGAAACGGAAAATATTATTTTAAATTTGGATATCTATTATTTGAACTCTATGCACTTTGGTGATACACCCACTTTCATTCCCATATTGTGGCAATGACTACAACAGTTGCTTCTTTACACTTTAAACTCTATGAATAAATTCAATACAGACCTCAGAGTTGGTGTCCGGTGTCAAAATATCTGACTGAGAATCCTTCAATGAAGTACCTTGTGAACACAAACCATCGTGACTTTCATCGACCTTTGCAATTTTGGCAAAAGGGTTTCTTCTGATACTATGAACTTCTATGGATGAATCTTTTTCGGAACCATTGTCTTCGTGAACTGACTCATTTAAGGATGGATTAACAAACTTGTTGCCCACTGCAGGGGAGGAATGCAAAAGTTTAGTTTTGAAGCTGTACATTTCTGCTAGAGATGGCTTCCACCTGAAATTATTTTCATGTTTCCCTTGAATTTGTTCACCTGACGAGTTTTCTTTCCCATCCGACTTCTTTGTGTCACCATTTTTGTTAAACTTTGAATCATTTTCCAAATCATTTATCAACGAGTTTATGCTTGTATCAGTAAGTCTGTCAATTGATGGGGCTGCAAAGGGTGATTTTTGTGGGGATCTTGGTTTACTTTGTTTCTCCATTACATTACTAAGATCTTTTAGAGTATTCATACTCTCAGACGTGTCATCTGCAGACTTTTCCACTGATTGAGGGGTAGCTGCCTGTCCAAAATACCTGAAACATTTCAGGACTGAAGATAGAAAAAACCACCTAGACCAGATTTGATTAAAATTTGAGTTACGTTGTATACCATTTATATATCTAATTTATAATATTGATTAAAAGTATAGGATAAAACCCACTAGGGGCTTGAATTTAAGTGGGTATTAGAACTGAACTTTAAGGGTGGTAAAATTTTAAGTCAATTTTTGTCTCTCAAATGTTACCACCCTTTCACTTCTCTTATTCCTTGAGAAAGGATCCAATGAACTGAAATATTAGATTTTTAATTTTGTGTTTTTATGATAGATTATACATTTCAAAGTAAGCCAGTTGTTTTTAATCCATTACCTACAACCAAAAAGACACAACTGGACCTAAACATCTAGTACGTTAGGTGTCGAGCATGGTCTGATTTGACTTAAAATGGCATTTGGTTGCACAGCTCGCATTAAGGCAGCAAAGGAACTTGAGATAAAGTCTTCTATGCTGTCTACTCTAAAATATAATAAGAAATTTGGAGTTTCACATTACCTGCTCTGAATAATGGTTGTATCACCCGGTGGAGTTTTTCTAAACTGAGCCAATTTTGACAGTCCACTAAATTTATTCGCAGTTGGAGTTGCCTTTGAAAATGGATTACCATGCGTCTTTTTGGGGGAATCCATTGACTCAATGTTGGACAATTCAGTCTTTGGAGGCGTTTGCTCGATTTTATCAAGAATATCCTTCACATCCTCTTCCTCCAAGTGTGCTTTCTTGTTAGGGTGAGGAGAGGAGGCAAACTGTGAACGAAGAACACTCATTTCCTCCTCGACACCTAAAAGCAAAGCCACACTGTGTGGTAGATAGGAAATTTTCTGAGCATTAAGGAAATATTATTTATGAACACTTATAACAAACATTGGTGAAAGAACATAATATAAGTCCGCTAAATTAACTAAGGAATAATAGAGGTGTGCGAGTAGTGATTTTTTGAATTGAGTCGAGTCGAGTAGTGCCAATCATTTTTCAGTTTCGAGTATTTTCGAGCGAGTATTTCCCATCAGTTGGTAGTTAAAAATAGTGTAATGGGATTTGAATACCACCATAGATTTAATAATCTAAACATGGTTTCTAACTAATACATAAGTAGCAATACAAAGTTTTGGCCAGTACAATCAAACTAGATTACGTATTGACAAACAAAACGCAGTTTGTAATTTGTTTCCGGCTGATAAAACACGATCCGGTTGTCAATTGGTCAATATCACTCACTCGGTTCAGACATCGCTTATAATAAATATTAGATGTCAAAATCGATAGTTATGGCCTAAATTACATGGTCCGATCATCATTTGTGGCCAATTTTACGTGATGTGATCACCTTTTGTGACCATTACTACCCGTTTTGGCCAGTCGCAATCGTCATTTGCGGCCCATTTTATGTGATACGATCGCCTTAAGCGGCCGTTACTACGAGTTTAGGCCGGTTGCAATCGTTAGTGTTCGTCATTTTCGGCCTATTTTACGCCATGCGATCACCTTTTGCGGCCGTTACTACGCGTTTTGGACGGTCGCAATCGTTAGCGATCGTCGGGTAATACTCGCTCGAACTTTCAAGTATTTTTTTAAAACTTCGAGTCGAGTTTGAGTATTGAGTATTAAAATACTTGGGCAAAAACTCGAAGTTTCGAGTACTCGCATACCCCTACAAGAAATTTAGTTTTTGGCCCACTACGTCTTTATTTCTCAACCGATTTGGACAATCGATGTTTAATTTTAAAGCTTTTACACTGCAGATTGACTGAAAAATGTAAAACTCAAAAATACCACTTTAGTTTTTAAAATATTGTCATTCAAAAAAATTGCCCCATGTTATTTAAATGGGGGAATATTTTTGAAGGAATTCGGCCTTAGTTTGAGAATAGCAGGCATGTGGTCATGGAATTTGTACCAATTTGAAGCTTAAACATTCCGATACACCCCAAAATTGTGAGATTTATCATTTTCCTCCTTTAAGTTTGTTAAATAATACGAAGTATATAGTCCTGACATTTCTAAATGTTATTCATATGGGAGAATTTTTATCTAGGATTTTGAGGAACTCGGCCTCAGTTTGAGAAAACCAGGCAACATTTGGTCATGGAATTTGTACAAATTTGTAGCTTAAACATTCCGATACTCCCCAAACTTTGTCAGATTTAGAATTTTCTCCTTTTAAGTTCGTTAAACGGAAGTTAGCGTTTGGCTAACTTGGCGTTGGGGCAACGATGATGAATGAAAACCTTGTTAGCCAATGAAAACGTTCGGTGTCATTAACAGATTAGCTTTGTTTCGTTACTTTTACTTATAGCTAACATATTTAACTATAGATATAATGCCTGGTACATTATATGACACAAAATGTATAATAAAACAATAAATTGAAACTAAACACTTTATTACACTGACTGTGATTAAATAGTTATCAGGTAAAATAATGTTATATCATGATATCGATCATGATAATGTTATTCATATCGATCGATGTATGAATTAGGTTTTATTTGTTATGGCAATCATCTGTTTACTATTCTTTTAGTTTGTTTATTATCTTAACGTTTGATCTACTTTTAATGCTCTATCGTTTTAAAATAATAAAATAAACCTTCACTTGCCAAACTAATTAGAGGTATTTTTTCCCCCAGTACTTATGTTGGTACTTTTAGAACAGAGTGTAAAAATTATCCTAATGAGTAAGGTTTGCTTGCTTGCTTGCGACACTGATCTCAAAAACGGCTCCAACGATTTCCTTCAAATGTTCAAAATAACTAATTTCTGGGATAAAAATAAGTTCTAGACGGGCCTCATCCCCAGGAAAAATCAAATTAAAATACCCCCGTCGCAGCAAACCTGCATACTCAGCGAATTTCCAATGGAGATATAAATGTCTTAATACTACATAAAGCCACTTACCAAGTTTCATAAAAATATATTCACAAATAAGCGATATATACAATTTTAATTATTCTCCATAAGAATAACATTGGGGCTGAGTACGCAGGTTTGCTGCAACAAGGAACACAAAAAATGGGTTTTAATGCTAATATCAATATAACTCAACTAGGTGAAGTCGTATACCAGTTTTTATTCATTTATGTTCATAATTAAGGGAGACAGAGCATTTAATTATTATCCATAAGAATAACATGGGGGCTGAGTACGCAGGTTTGCTGCTACGGGAGAATTATGCAAAAAAGATTTTTTGGAGCAAATATCAATAGACCTCAACGAGATGAAGCTGTATACCAAGTTTCGTCAGTATACGTTCATAAATAAGGGAGATACAAAAATTTTCTTTTCCTCCATAAGAATAACATTAGACAACGTACTGTGTTTAGCACTTTCAATATCTCGGTAACCAATTAACGTAGAGGAATGATCGAAATACCAAATTGTGTGTTGTTTTAGGCTGAATCGAATGGTTAAAACTAAAATTTGACTTTTTCAAAAATTATATGTAAAAAATTCAAAAAACCCATTTTTGGGGTACAAAACCCCCCCAAAATACCCCTTCGGATAGGTCGATCTGTCTGGTTTTCGAACTTAAAGTCATAAATGCTGCTTTACATGTTTATACCAAATTTCGTCACAATCGGATCATTTTTACGAGAGTTATCGTGCTCACGGACACATATATATATACATTCATCTGCGCCCGGTAAGTCAGTCACTGCGCTGGTATTTTACACGGTGTGGCAGTCATCTGCCCGAAAGCCAGTCAGTCCTCCCGAAAGGCAGTCAGGTACGGCTTGCCGTGCATCCTTTACATACCGAGACGGCTTACTGGTGCTGCTATAGTGTGCCGGTATGTGGAACTACTTGTCACATTCGCACTCAGTCGAGTAGTGGAAACTAGTTTTAACTGACGTACGACTGTCAAATACAAAATACAGTACTCGGATTTTAATCCCGTCGAACACGCATTCAATTATTTTGTTAATAATTTTACAAAAACTATAAAATACTAAAATCATAACTTTAATTAGCTAGGAGTGGTTTTGTAGTATAGCTTTATAATTGTAACTTACTTATATCTAAAAGCAAGTTATCTCCGCCGTTTTATTTATAATTTTTGTACGAAGCAAGATACAAATGTATGAATTTGCTTATCCTTATAATAAAAGGTTTTATAATTTTACTGTAATCTTTAACTAAAATGACCTAATAATGAACAACGAAAAGAGGTCAGTACAAATTAGGCACTTATATTAAGTTTAAGTTTTTAATCTTTATATCTATTAAAAAGTATTTTGTATTTTTGTGTTATTTATATTTATTCTTCCTCACAAAAGGACAGAAAACCTCAAAACCGACAAAAATGAAGAGTGCAGATTTCACTTTGCGTATTTATTTTCCCCTCTATTTGTTCTTAAAATCGCCATCATTTGTATTACACATTTTCCAATTTAAGTTTAATTTAAGGGACAGAAGTGTAGGTATGTTGGGACTTCCCTTTCTGTAGACAACCTTTGGGCAATCAAACATAAAACACACTCTATAAGACTGCTGAAATTGTTAATGACATACAATTCAATGATAATAAACTCTTCGATACTATAAAACATATGAGGAAAGTATACCACGGATGGCAAGGCCTAACAGAACTCTGTCATTGAAAGTTTGTCACATATTTAAAATTATTATTAGTCAATCTAGTAGACTGGGGCATAGTTTACCCTTCTTTTTTATAAAACCAGTTCCGTTCAATTTATAGTACTGACAAATATCAAACTATGTTATAAATTTAAGATTTACTTTACGACAGTTCCTAAACTGAATGCCTTCCGTCAACACAGTGACATTTTCGGGCAATCTAGTGCTGCTTCGATTTGAACTATGTGAGGAAAATCTAACATTTTTAGTATTGAAGACATTTCAGTAATAGGAAAGAAATTGTTATTAAACTAGGCCTACTATCATTCTATATCTTATATACTATTAAGCTGAGCCGATTCTTGTTAAGAGTACTCCTACGTTATTTCTGAGCCTATTTTGACGATTGAGGTTTCAACATAGCCTATTTGACCTGATAACTAGTTGTGCAAAAGGGTTTTTATTTTTCGATATTTTCTATCTGAAGGGCACGGGCCGGTTTCAAAGTTCGTTTTTCGCCCTTAAGATAAAAATAAGGAATGATGTATTTGAATTACAGCCGTTAATAATTATGGACAGATTATTAGTAATACCAGATGTTAGAAGTAAGGAATTTATCGATAGAAGTCAAATAAGTTTTGTTTCTACATCGCTTTGAGCAGTGAAATGTTGTATGCAGTGGAGATATTTAAATTTAATTTCTGTTGATATTTGTTTATCTTTCTGTCTTGTTAAGAGCCATTTTTAACTGAATTTCACAAAAATTAATGTACTGAATTAAATAAAACATTTTACCTATCGTCGTTTGGAGCATGACACGTTTAGGCTGTTTTAAATCATCGTATGTCATTAGGGTTATGCCGCCGCCCCTTGGTCCGTCAGTGCTCAAAACTAGATCTTATGGGTACAGGTTACTTAACCTTTAATTATAGAATGCACAAATTTGTTCTAATGAGCTAATTATATTTTACCACAGAACGGAGGAAACACGTCTGCTTCACTATTCTACAACGGTATACTAAACCATATAACGGCACGCAATAACATATATGACGGTATGGAACACATAGCCCATAGAAGATGCAACATGGATTAAGATGACAAGATCCGTTGAAGCCTAAATTGGGGTATCAATTATAATACCGGTTAAACAGTGCCGTGGATGGGACCTACAGAAACAAAATTTGGTCCGGGGGCCCTCCTAGAAAATTTCAGAAAATTAGATACCAAATTGTGAGTTTTGGTCCAAATATTACTCAGTGTCGTAAACAATAGGTTTTTCAATCACATTCATAAAACTGTACAACTATTGTTTTAACTATGGTAAGCAAAACTTAATTAATACATTAAAGTACCATACAAAATGGTATACGAAAGAGGATTGAATAGCTGTCACTAACTTTGAAATTACTTTAATCTTATTATAAAACTGAACACAATTAAACACAGTCAGGGCCTGATTAAGATGTGTGGCACCATAGGCTTGAGTTGATTTGGCAGCCCCCTCAACTCTTGGGGGTGGGGAGGGGGTTGTCGAAATGACTCCATGAACGAATGTCTGAACCCTGAACGCGGCCCAAGGTAGCTTCATTTTGTGGATGCGTTAAGCGTTAAGGGCATACCAGCGTCAGGTAGCTTTGTCTCTTATCAATGTAGAGTTCCATCTCTTTCTAACCAATGAGTGGTTGCCTAAACTTAGGGACACCTCTGGAATCCCCTTAAAGCAAATTGTCTGATCTAAAGGGTCCTAGGTTGACTTATCTCTCGGTTAAATAACGGCCGCATCGTGTAACATCGGCCGTGAATGACGATCGCACCGTATAACATCGGCCATAATTGACGATCGAAAAACATAATATAGGCAGTAAAAGAGGACCATGCACCATCAACGTAATAGATATCAGCGTAGTTCGGGGGTGGCAAGGGGGTGGTTGACCCCCAATAATTTGGCGAAAATATTCTTGTAATATATGAAAAGTCCCAATAATCATAATCACGACCATGTTTGCCCTCCAATACAAATACAGAATTTACGCTTATAGTAATAGATGACCGAACCGCGTTATAGTTGCTGTAATTTATGATCGCAACAGGTGCAATCGGTCATAAATGTCGATCGCACCGCACTTTATAAAAAAAATTATTATTTTATTCGGCATTATTCGCCGAAACAGACAATTGGACCACGTAATATTGGCCATAAACGGCGACCATAATCACGGCCGTAAATGACGATCGTACCGCGTAATCATGTTCGTAAAAGACGATCGCACCACAGATTACCAATTTGATTACATAATCCCGCCCCGAAATAATCTCGAGGTCAAATAAATCCCACCCGAAAAACGGAATTATTTTTTGCAGGACATTTCCCGATATTTTTGGAAATGTTCATCCCTCATCACGAGCTTACGAAACAACTAAACTACAGCTGTTCAAAAACAACCATTTCCTAAGGTAACACTCACTTGGTAAAGTATAATTGTTAGATTTTTTGTGAGATTAGTGATTAGAACCAATGTACAGGGCTTAAATATGTACATGGATTAGGTTATGTGTAACTATAACTAATAAAAATAAAGATTGAATATAAAGCGGACATATCAAAAAGAAGAAGAAACGAGTAAATAAGAAACAATACTTATTTGTTTCATATAACTATTGCATAATAGTTTAGTTTTCTTGTACCGGTAACTTCAGCAAAATTCGCTGCTTTTCCTGGAAAAAAAATAGTTTTCCCATGTACTGACATTAAGTTCAAACTTTATTTTTACTAACAAATATAAATATTTCTTTAGTTTTAAATACTTTAATTGCAATTTAAATTCCTACTAACATATTTATATAATATATTTGAACATTAGTAATTTTTTTGTATTACAATAATTGGTATAAAATGTCTGTTTTTCATAGTAATAAATTTTCCTGTTAACTTGTAAAGTTATCTTTTAAAACACAAAGGACTTATCTACTTGCTTATTTTTTGCATATCCATTAAACAGATCATTTACATGCATATTTCGTTCACTACACCGTATCCTATTGTTATATAAAGTTACAAAAACATCACACATTCTCTGGGGAAAAGTATATCATAACCACTTACCTTTAACTTTCATAAATAGTGATATTTTGTATGGTTTTGTGATAGTACAAATACTTTGACAAATATCACATATTTAATAATGTATTTATATCAGGTTTTATTGGCATATTTGGTGATAAAATTTGGATTATCCTTAAGTGAATCCATGTTGACGATAAGTAATGTGTAGCGGTAGTAATACCTTATCATGACAAATTATACACATCGTGTCTCCAAGCTGCTACATTATATAATACTCTATTACTTTAAGGTGTGTATGTTGTTACTTTAAGGTAATTTGTTTCAAAGAAACAGATTAAGAAATAAAAATATGAAAATAAAAAAGATAATATGTGTGTTTTTTTTATTAATTAGCAATAAGACAAAGGACATTATAATGTAAATTACGACCCTTATACGCTTGCAACTTAAATGGTTAAGCATTATAAGTAAAGAAAATTTAATTCTTCCTGTCATACAAAGCAACGTTCTCCGTTTAAAACATTCAATTCGGCGAAGACAATAAATTATGCACATTTCCACAAAATACTGAGTCTATGAGCTTAATAATCGGAACAGATCCGGTAAGTATTACAAACCTAAATTACGGTGACTAGCGTAAAATGGATGAAATAAATCAGTGCGTTATTTACGACAAATATTGCATTTAAACGTAAACTACAACCTAAATATCTACTTAAATGTGTACTTGCATAGTTAAAAGGAATACATCAGATATAATTGCATTTCTTTATGTGTCTTTGCACTGTGCAATAATTCAGAAACGGTCCTATTGGGCTGTTTGCTGGGTTTGCATCTGCTTAAATGTTCATAAAATAATCTATCTTACGAAAATATGGCCAACATTTATCTATTAAAATTCTTATATTGAAAAAGTACATGTAAACCACAACAAAAATACTAGCGATCACCAAGAGGTTGAAATTAGACCAAAAATAATTCTACGTAAACCTAAAGTGGTGCACACGAATAATGGTTGTTTGCGTGAATTTTTGTTCCATCCTGCGTGAGCAGTTAATTACAAATGCATTTTAACCATTGCACTTATGCTGAACTTCTCGAATAACCTATATTTCTCTCTCTCTCTCCCTCTTCCCTTCATCCGCCACTCCCCCTCACATCCAGGTTTATTTTTGTATGTGGTGTTAAACGGATAAGAGAATGGTGTCACTATTCCAGTAGTCAGTGACATTTTTTATTTACATTAGTCCTGAAACATCTATTTTTGCTGTTGTGCTAGCATTTTGTTATTATATCAACTTTCAAATATACAATTCAATTAATTACTGTTCTTCCATAAGATTATGATTGAAACTATGAAAGCCTGTGGGGCGTAGCCCTGAGGGCTGGTGTAAGTTATAAGGTGTTTCTGCACATCTATACAACAATACCTTTCTAATGACGGTATGCTTGAATTTCTCCTACGATGTGAGAAAAAAGGGGGACAGTTGTGTGCTTTAATTATAACGTTCAAATTAGATATATCATATGCTAACATCCATATGATTAGCGTTACAAGCTAACCTATACTTTCCATTACTATCAGTGCCTGTTGCAAAAAGACGATTGCCTTGTAACCTTTTCAGGCAAAAAACAAACATAATAAACCTTTTACATACCCTAGGGGAATCTCCACAAATGTATTTAGTTAAAACACTAATTATTTAATTAATTTTTCGTAATTAAAATACCATAAAAAGGCAAACACCTTTACGTAATAAGATAATCGTAAACTAATCTGTAAGGTACCTGACTTGATATGAATAGCTATGAATGCGAATGTAAAAATCTATATCTATAAATTCGAAAATCCGATCATCCTGCAGGCCAAAGTTCTACAAATACTACCACGAAATTTGGCAGTGTACTCTTTCCATACCATAGGTAGCCACTAAGAAAGGATTTTAAGAAATCCCCAAAGGGCTCCGCCCCACGGGGAGTCAAAGTTCCAATCCTGTTTTATTCTTATAGACATCCACTTTAGTTTGATCTCTTGAGAATTAAAACAGCTAATCATGTTTCTTAGTAGTTCCACGGGTTAACCACAGAATGCAGCACACACAACTGTTGTATTCCTGGGTGAAACCGGGTACGATAGCAGCTAGTAGAATATAAAATGTTAATTGTTTTATTATAAGTTCTCTTTTAATGACCTATTTCAAAAAACATATATTGCTCAGCCATTATTAATTATTACTATTTCTGTTATTATTTGTGTATGAATAAAATTACATTTTGGAGTTCTGTAAAATTACAGAGTGACCTTTCAAGATTTATAAGACTTATAACTTATAAATAAATTTGATGGAACACGTGGGAGCTTCAAAGACTCGCTTGATATAATGCCACACATATTATCAGTGAAATATGCTTTATCGCTTTAACTAAACAACAGATAAGCAAAGATATATTTGAGGGTGTAACTGACTGGCTTCCCAGTGCAGATTTTCAGTGACTGCCATCCCGGGCACTTTCGTTCAATATATTGTGACTGGCTTAGCAGTACAAACTTTACGTGACTGGCCTTCCCGGCAAAAACGCCGGTGACTGGCTTAGCATAGGAAGTTTTACGTATATAAAGTTTTTATTTTTGTAATATATACGACATATATATAATCGGAAATGGCCAACGACAATATTTGAGTAAATACAAAAATATATATATCGCATATTTTCCCAGTATATTTGGGGGTGTTACTGGCTGCATTCCCCGAGTATAATTTCAGTGACTGGCTCTTCGGGCATAGCCGTGTATATATATATATATATACAGTATCGAAAGAAAGGTGTTTTTGGGGTCTGGGGACCTCAAAACGAAAAGTTATCATGGTCCCGGGCCTAGGTCTTACCGTGCCGACTACGGTAATAGCTTCTTCCCTATAGGGGAAATTCGCTAAAAAAAACTAAAATTAAAAGTTTAACAAATTAACATTGGGCTTATGGAGTTTCAAATCAAAACAAAATAATTGTAACAGCTGTTCATAATCAACCAAACTGAACTGTCAAAGAAATACTCATGTTGTATATGATTATTAACATGTGGTTTCCTGAGAGCAGAGATTAAAAGATTTGAGTGAAGATTACATATATAGAGTAGTAAAATAAATCAAAGGGACATTGAGCTATAAATAACACCTGGAGTGACCTTAACAATGTAGAAAAGAGGCAAATGAGTTATTCAGATCTGATTATCAGTAGGGGGAAGTGGTGAAATATTACTCCAAGTCATCTAAACAAACTGACTGGGCTTCCCCCAAGCAAAGCTCGGCCCCCAAATACTCAATGAAAATATAGTAAAGCCTCGACTGACAAGTGCTTCGGCGAGCTAATAGTTGATTGGCTCTGATCGTTGCGGCGAGCTCGCAATTTGACTGGCTCCAAAGAACAAAGAATGTTATGTGCAAATAAAGTATGTCTATGTCTATGTCCGCTAAACGGGACCCGGCAAGAGACTACCGTTGCCCCAACGCCGAATTGCCCCAATGGCTTGTCCCCCGTTAAATGATAAAAAGTATAAAGTCCTCAAATTGCTCAATTCATGTGGGAGATTTTTTAAGGAACTCGGCCTTAGTTTGAGAAAACCAAGCAACGTGTCGTCATGGAATTTGTTCAATTTGTAGCTTAAACATTCCGATACTCCCCAAAATTGTCAGATTTATCATTTTCTTCCTATGGAATTTGTACCAATTTGAAGCTTAAACATTCCGATACTGCCCAAAATTGTTAGATTTATAATTTTCTCCCTTTAACCCATTGGCGTAGACAAACAAGCTGGTCTCGTTCTTTACTTGTAATTTTATTAACCTGTG
Organism: Allygus modestus; assembly: GCA_963675035.1. Lineage (NCBI taxonomy): Eukaryota > Metazoa > Arthropoda > Insecta > Hemiptera > Cicadellidae > Allygus > Allygus modestus. Next base: position 67,798,343 of record OY776116.1, read on the forward strand.
AATTGGAGTATAAAATTGGTGTTTTAAATGGATTAATGGCACATTTTAATTAAAATATTGTTTTCTTTCATTTTAGAGAGTCGCATTGGCACACACACAGTAGACATAAGTAAAAATTAGCAAAATCAGTGTTGACCATGTGCAAGTCTCAAAGAATTAACCGATCCCGTCAACTTCCAAGCAAGCCTGCCACCGTTTGTTTTACTTGGGCCCTCCCACCAATGTTGCCACAGACCGGTTAACTCATTGAGAGTTGCACAACTGGTCAGTTATGGTCGTGTGCGGGAATCGAACCCAGGATCATCGTATCACCACCTGGCCAAGGTGTTTCCACGACGTAGCCAACTCAGCTAACACGACCAAAGGCCTGGCGGCGATATTAAGGTTTTTAAGTCAGTCCGCGCCCCTAGCGGGTAGAACCGTAGACGCCCACAGTCATTAGTTACATATTTTGCTACTAGAGTGCAGCACCAATCAATTCCCGTTATAGGCTACTGAAAATAGAATAAAATTACTACCTCAATGGGTTAAGTTTGTTTAATGATATAAATTATAAAGTCCTCAAATTTCCCCATGTTATTCATATGCAAGAATTTTAGACCAGGAACTCGGCCTTAGTTTGAGAAAACCAGGAAACGTGTCATCATGGGATTTATACTAATTTGAAGCTGAAACATTCCGATACTCCTCAAAATTAGCAGATTTATAAGTATCTCCTTTTAAGTTTGTTAAATGATACAAAATGGAAATGTCTACAAACCCTTTTGGTGGGATTTATAGTATGTTTTTTTTTACAACAAACAGCCGATTATAATCCCAACTCATGAGTTTCATTAGACAGCTGATCAGGTCATCAAGCTTTTGATTTATTTTCGTCTGTAGTAAACATTAACGGAAACTTTTTTTTATTGGAAGGTAGGAATGATTTTTGCACACCCCCGCTCCTGCGGGGGTAGTGTGGGACTCCTCCAAGAGAAGACTACTCACTAAACCCACCTCCCCCCCTCAAAAATGGATGAGATAGGATGGTGCCACTGCACTGGTATCGAGGAATCGAGAATCGGAATGGGCCCATCCCTAATTATGATTCATAATAATAAATGTAAATGTTAAAACTAAACATTTCATTGAATGAAACAGAATTCAGTTCCATCTTTGCCTGTCAAAATCTATGCCAATGGAAAAAAGTATTGTATAGTGAACATCTATACCAAAATCTTCCAAACGTCGTCTGCTAGCAAACTTGTCAAGTTAAAGATTAATTGAGCCTAACTTGTGAAAAATGCAGCTTTGCTCATTTAAAATTGTTTAAATAACAGTGAAATAAAATCACGCCATCCTAATTGTTTAAGTAATAAATCCCAAAACTTACTGGGAGCCGGGCGTTTCAAAGGCAAATTCGGAATTTCCACTGAGTGCTCGACCACTTTTCCTGAAGTAGGTGTTCGCTTGACTTTGCACAAGTCTGGCTTTTCTATCACCAGAGCTCTTGGCTTGAACTCTGGAGACCAGATGCTCTTGTGTGGAGCCACTGCCTTTGTGCTCCAGCTGTTAGTCCGTCCACCAGGTGTCTGCCGAACGTTGTGGAAATTTAGCAAATTCAACAGGCAAAAGCAAGAATTGAAAGATTAACTAAACAAAACAAGGTTTTTAAAAATTACAAAGCACATTTCTTTGTATTTAATCAGAAAAAATGTTAAAGTGGAATGGTAAAGTTTTAAAATACACCAACAAAATCAATTCATGAATTTTCTTTGTGAGACTTTCACCTTAACATGTCGACAAAGAAATATTAAGAATTTCATAGTATGAAACGTATTACATCTAGGGGTGTGCGAGTAGTGATTTTTTTAATCGAGTCGAGTCGAGTCGTGCCAATTATTTTCAAGTTTTGAGTATTTTCGAGCGAGTATTTGCCGTCAGTTGGTAGTTTCAAATAGTTTAATGGGATTTAGATACCAATCCAGATTTGATCATCTAAACATGGTTTCTAACTAATACATGAGTAGCAATAAAAAGTTTTGGCCAGTAACTGGATTACGTATGAACAAACAAAACGCGGTTTCATATGTTTCCTGCCGATAAAACATGGTCCGGTTGTCATTTAGCCAATATCACCTGGTTCAGCCCCCATCGCTTATAATCAATACAGGGCGTTTCAAAAAGAATCATCCGATTTAGAAAAATCATAGCTATTCATCTGTGAATCCGATGTGCTCGAACAATGTACTGTTAGAAAGAGGAAGCTCTGGAGTTTAACGTCGTTTCCGCCAGGTAGCAGTAGCGCGCTTCTGTTAACGCCCAGCTCAGTAGTTGTCAAAATGGCGTCTGCACAACAGAAAGCGTTTTGTGTTATACGGTTTGATAGATGCGAGTCTGTGATTTCCGTGCAACGTGAATTTCGTACCACATATGGTGTTGATCCTCCTACAGCCCAGAGCATAAGAAGATGGTATAAGCAATTTAGTGATACAGGCTGTCTCTGTAAAGGCAAATCATCAGGTCGTCCCCGTGTGTCCAATGAAGACGTGGAGCGCATCCGCCAGAGTTTCACCCGTAGCCCGCAAAAATCCACTCGCCGTGCTGGTAGGGAACTTAACATTCCTTCGACATCTGTATGGCGTGTTTTGCGCCGCCGTTTGCGTTTTAAACCGTACAGGATTCAATTACTACAAGCTTTGCATGAAGGTGACAAAGTAAGACGTGTTCAGTTTTGTGAGTTTATCCAAAGCCAGATGGCAGTAGATGATGAGGAAAATGATGATCGAGATTTGGTGTCACGCATAGTGTTTAGTGACGAGGCAACTTTCCATTTGAGTGGAAAAGTTAACCGCCACAATGTGAGAATATGGGGGACCGAGCAACCACACCAAATTGTACAGCATGAGCGAGATTCCCCAAAAGTTAATGTTTTTTAGCGAATTTCCCCTATAGGGAAGAAGCTATTACCGTAGGTCTCATGGTAAGACTTAAGCCCGAGACCATGATAACTTTTTGTTTTGATGTCCCCAGATGTCCAAAACACTATTCGTTCAAATTTATATATATGTATATATATATATCTATATATATATATATATATATATATATATATATATATATATATATATATATGTGTCCGTGAATGCGATAACTTGAGTAAAAAACGTCCGATTTCGATGAAATTTGGCTCAAATGTGTAAACTGACATTTATGACTTTAAATTCGAAAACCAGAAAAATCGGACCATGGGAAGGGGGGTTTATGGGGGTTTTAAATTTTCCAAAAATCAGTTTTTTGCATTTTTTACCCTAAAATTTTTAAAACACTTAATTTTGGTTTAGACCATGTTATAGAGCTTCAAAAACAAATAATATGGTATTTTGAATTATTAACCTAGGTTAAGTGGTTGCGGAAAAAATCCAAAAAACATGCTCATAAAATCTCCCATGTTAATCTTATGGGAAAACAGTTTTTGGCTTTTCCTCAGTTAATTTTACTTTAAACTTCACATTTTCTTTTACCAATCACTTCAGCTCCACAAAACAATCATTTTGGTGTTTAAATTGTGATTCTACGTCAAACCGTTGCAGAGATATTCAAAGTGCTAAACACAGTACGTTGTCCAATGTTATCCTTATGGAGAATAAATAAAATTTGATATCTTGATTATTTATGAATGTATATTGATGAAATTTGGTATGTGGCTTCATGTTGTACTGGTATATTGATAATTGCACAAAAAATAAATGTTTTGTTGATTGTCCCCGTAGCAGCTAACCTGCATACTCAGCCCTAATGTTATTCTTATGGAGAATAAGTAAAGTTTTATATCTCCCTTAATTATGAACATAAATTAATAAAACATGGTAAGTAGCTTCACCTGGTTCAGTTATATTGATGATTGCATAAAAACTCATTTCTTATCTTCCTCGTTGCAGCAAACCTGCGTACTCAGTCCTAATGTTATTCTTATGGGGAATAAATAAAATGTAATAAATCACTAATTTATGAATGTATTTTTGTCAAAATTGGTGAGTGGCTTTATGTACTAGTGACAAACATATCAATGCATTGGAAATTCGCTGAGTACGCAGGTTTGCTGCGACGGGGGGTATTGTGCAATCTCACGGAATAAAGTGTATGGTCCTTTTTCTTTGCTGAGAACACTGTTACGGGAATAACATATCTCGATATGTTAGAAAACTATCTCTTCCCTCAATTGGAAACAGATTCTGATGACTTCATATACCAACAGGACGGTGCCCCACCACACTGGAATCTTCATGTGAGAGAGTTTTTAAATGGTAGGCTTCCTCAAAGATGGATCGGCCGTACTGGACCTAATGATTCCGCGTTAAGTCACTGGCCTCCAAGGTCACCGGACCTTACTGTTTGTGATTTCTTTTTGTGGGGGTTTGTAAAAGACAATGTTTATATCCCTCCCCTTCCAACAACATTGGTTGAACTGAAGAACCGCATTAGAGCAGCCATCGAATCCATCACTCAAGATATGCTAGCTAAGGTGTGGGACGAATTTGAATATCGTATAGACATATGCTGTGCATCTAAAGGGGGCCATATTGAGCACCTGTAAATGGTATGTAAAAAAACTTTATTAGTTGTCCTTTAATATGAAATTAACCTCATGTCCATTTGATCATTAGTTTTGAAATTATAAACCTTTAAAATCGGATGATTCTTTTTGAAACACCCTGTATTAGATGACAGAATCCTTAGTTCGGCCGAAATTACGTGGTCCGATCGTCCTTTGCGGCCGATTTTACATGATGCGATCGCCTTTTGCGGCCGTTACGACGCGCTTTGGCCGGTCACAATCGTTAGCAATTGTCATTTTCGGCCGATTTTACGTGATGCGATCGCCTTTTGCGGCCGTTAATACGCGTTTGGGACGGTCGCAATCATTAGCGATCGCCCGGAAATCGGCGGGAAATACTCGCTCGAACTTTCGAGTATTTTTCAAAACTTCGAGTCGAGTTTGAGTTTTAAAATACTCGGCCGAAAACTCAAAGTTTCGAGTACTCGCACACCCCTAATTACATCTCATTTTCAGAATATACTCTCGTACCATTCACTGATTTTGTTTGGCACTTCCAACAAAATAAAAGTAATAAGAAACAAATTATTTTTAAATATGTGAAATATTTCTTTAAAAGTATGAGTTTATAAAATTATGTAAACTAGTTCCCACACTTCCAAAAAGCAAAAGGTCCGACCTTACCTCTAGATATAAAGCATATTACTTTTCTTCTCTTTCTGAGTCAATAGTTCTTTCCCAATTTTAAAATCAGCTACCCATTTTCAATAGCATATTTTCTTTCAAAATATGCAAAGTATTTTTCTCCTACAAAATCAAACTTACACACCAATCCTTAAGTAAAACTCCACGCAATTCAATCACAACTGCTGCTACAATTTATTACCAACCTGTGCCTTCTCCGGGCTCCAATCATCGACCACCTGCAGAGTGAAGGGGTCCAGGTTGCCATAAGCCAGTTGCCGCAACTGGGAGGGGTCGAGAGGCTCCTGGGCCAGGAGGGGGGGCGGGGGAGCCCCAGTGGGAGGGGGGGTGAGGGGCACCAGCCGCCGGGTCAGGGGGTTGAACACTGGCTGGTGGCGGAACATGGCGTCTGCCTCTAGGAACTTGTCTCTGTACTCCAACGGCACACTGATACTCATGTTGAGGTGACCACCTAGCCTCGACAGGGCCTGGAGACAGAATTAAAAAATTACACAACACCAGACAGAATTGAAAAGACCCCTGCAACAGTGAAGCTGCGTAGTCAGAAAATGTCCAATGTATATGATTACCTCACTACCACACCCTGACAAAGTACCTCACTACCTCACTAATGCCACTTACAAAATTTCATCAAAGTAATCTCAGGGGGCCATTGACCTACTAGTTTTTAAGGAAGGAAAAGCAGCATACCTGAAGGTGAAGCTGAAAATAGAGCATACAAGACTCTACAGATGAAACATAATATATATTTTGAAACCACTGGTTTTAGAATTCTTTCCCCTTCTAATACATCCAGTTGGCAAAAATCACCTTATTTCTATTGTTTACAACATTTAATAGTTATTAATTAAACAATCTATATTATTAATACGCTCCATGAAAACTTTGTAAATAATAAGGCTTTTTTGTTTTAAGACTTAACCCCACATGTTATACATCAAAACGTGCGTCTAGGTGTGCAGATATACAAACTGTCTTTAGATTTTTGATTTAGTACATATAACTCGAAACGATCACAACAAACTGAAAGTGTATAAAATTTCCAAAGATGTTTTGTTTGTTTTTCCACCAAAATAATTGCAGCTGTTAATACACTATGACCAGGTAATCAGCAAGAACACATCTATCTATATAAGTATAATACATTTTGTTTATTTATACCACCCTGAAAGTTTGTTTTTTGCCCAAACGATTAACATGGAGAATAATTATATTTGAATTGCAGCTGTTAATACATTTTGGATAGCTAATCAGCAAGAGTACATCTATCTACAGTATCTTATTATATCAGTACCTAGACCCAGCGCCTTTCGTCGCTCCAATAACAATATTTTCCCCATAACATAGCAACCTTTTAAGGCCACTGGGGCAGATTCCTAAGGTTGGAAAAACGTATTCATATACTAAGAACGTATGGCCCAGGAGCAAATTTGAAGAGCCGTTTTCGAGCCTTTTTAGAGAATTTCCCCTATAGGGAAGAAGCTATTACAGTAGGTGGCATGGTAAGACCTAAGACCGAGACCATGACAACTTTTTGTTTTAAGGTCCCCAGATGCCAAAAACACTATTCGTTCACATTTATATATATATGTGTGTGTGTCCGTTACCGCGATAACTTTTGAAAGCAACGCCCGATTTTGATAAAATTTGGCACATATGTGGAGAGTAACATTTATGACTTCAAGTTCGAAAACCAGATCGATCGGTCTATGGGAAGAAGGTTTTATGGGGGTTTAAAATTTTCCAAAAATCTGTTTTTTGAACTTTTTACCCTTAAATTTTAAAAACACTAGATTTTGGTTATAGCCATTTTATAGAGCTTAAAAAAGCAAACAATTTAGTATTTTGAATCATTAAGCTAGGTTTAGTGGTTGTGGATAAAAGTGAAAAAATGTGTCCAAAAAATGTCCTATGTTAATCTTATGGGAATACGGTTTTTAGATTTTCCTCAGATAATTTCACTAAAAACTCCACGTTTCTTTCTACCAATCAGTTTAGCTCTACAAAACAATCATTTTAGCGTTTTAATTGTTGTTTTACGTCCAACCGTTGCAGTGATATTCAAAGTGCTAAACACAGTACGTTGTCTAATGTTATCCTTATGGAGAATAAATAAAATGTTATATTTCGATTATTTATGTATATATATTGAGAAACTTGGTATGTGGCTTCAACTAGTTGTGGTATATTGATATTAGCACAAAAAAAGGTTTTTCTTGATTTTTCCCGGTAGCAGTAAACCTGCATACTCGCGCCCCATGTTATTCATATCACCCTTAGAGTAAAGTTTTATATCACCCTTAGTTATGAACCCAAATTAATAAAACTTGGTATTTAGCTTCACCTGGTTGAGTTATATTGATAATTGCAAAAAAACAGATTTCTTATCTTCCTTGTTGCAGCAAACCTGCGTACTCAATTATAATGTTATTCTTGTGGAGAATAAATAAAATGCTAAATATATCACTCATTAATGAATGTATTTTTGAGAAACTTGGTAAGTGGCTCTAGGTAGTAGTGATACCCATATATATGCATTGGAAATTCGCTGAGTACGAAGGTTTGCTGCGACGGGGGTATTGTTATTGTATTTTCATCATAAATATTAAACGGCCACTTTCAAGGCCATTGGAACAGAGCCCTGAGTCTTGGGGAGGGGGAAACATATTACAAATATTCTTGGTCCCTACAACGTAATATGGTGTGTGAGTAGTTTTGAGGAGCCTTTTTTGCAATCAACTAGAGTACCACTTTATTAGTATAGATCTTTACTCCATAAGAATAACGTACCGTAGCAATGTTTTAGCCACGGGGATGGGCCCCTAAGGTCGGGGTCATAAAAAACCTACCCAAATATTGTGGATCAATGACATTTGGCTGAAATTCTGCAAAAAAAAAAACTAAAAGAATAACATGACCAATTTTCCAGGGGGCTGAACCCTAAGGTTAGTGGGTGGGGGACATATCCAAAGTTGGGATTGTTCAAGACATGTAGCTTTGTAAAACAAAACAAAAAACTATCACACGTCCAAATTGGACGTTGGTAAGTGGTAGAAGAAACCAGTGGGGCATGCTCGGTTTGGGGAAAAAATATCCAAAGACCTTTGGTCCCTCAACAATGTGGTATAGTCCGGGAGCAGATTTTAAGAGCAGATTTTAAGAGCCGTTTTCGAGCCCTTCAGGAAAAACCTTTTCTCCATTAGAATAACATAAAAGCATTTGATGCCAACATAACAACATTTTGATGCCACTGGGGTGCAGCCCTGAGGTCTGAGGATAAAACAAAAAAACATACATATCTAAAAAAGGTTGGTCCTCTACAACGTGGTATGGCACGGGAGCAGTGGGAGCATGAGGTGCCATTTTCGAGATCGCCTGGGACTTACTCACACACGCACAACTAACTACTTTATTATTAGTTATACATCTTCTATATTAATAATACGCTACATGCAAACTTTGCAAACAGTAAGGCTTTTTGTTTTGAGACTAACTTCAACATATTAAATATCCAAACGTGCGTCTAGATGTGCAGATGTGCAAACTGGCTTTAGATTTTCGATTTTGGTCATAGAACTCGAAAATTTGCCAAAAACTTAAATTGTGTAACATTTCCAATTTTCAATTAAATAACCCAGATGTTTCGTTTGTTTTTCTACCAAAATGATTGCAGGTGTTAATAGATTTTGGACAGGTAATCAGCAAGAGTACATATATCTCTCTCTATATATATATATATATATATATATATATATATATATATATATATATATATATATATACAAGTTTTCTTTATACTTCAAAAAGTGTGACAGTGAACTAACAAACAATTTGTTGACAGCAATAATGAAATCCACATAACACTAATGTAGTTTTTAAAGAGAATTTGTAAACAATGCATTTAGATTTAATTAATATAAACATGTTTTTTAATTATTTCGTTTTTTTGCTTTACTTATCTTCAATTAATTTGTTTTACAACTGAATACAATTACTTTGCAATTTAATATTTGTGCAAAATCGCACACCTAGTTCACCTAGTTGTAATGTGCTAAATGTGTAGAGGGGTAAAGTTTAGCACATTGTGAGGCCTACCTGCAGCGTCGTTTGACCGCATCCCAGTAACCTTAGCCTAGGCCTATCTTAGCCTAGATTTGGTAAACAAACTTTCAACTGTGAGTAGCCTAGGGACTCTCTAAGGTGACGGAATTACATTTTAAGCATGTAACCAGGGAAAAATAAACGACAACACTTTTAATAAGATTCACCACTTCGATGAAAATAAACGATTATTTACTCGTTGACCGAACCACAACAATCCAACATAACCTCGCCCCTCATCGACCGTGATTGAGTTTGACAGTTGACGAGGTGGGTTCTTCTTTCTCTCTCGGAATTACTTTTGGCTGGTGAAGAAGAAGGTCGCCGGATATGCCCTTGATTTTTGAGTTTAACTGACCCTTGGCCGATCAGCTGTTGTGATTCATCGAGGCGGAAGGATTGCTCCTCGTTGAGAAATAGCGTCACTCTCGAAGAGACCGTCCTAGTGATAGCTTGTGCGTTCTTCTGACTACGATTTTTCTCGGCGAGGTTTTGTAAAGTGCTTGACAAGTGTAAAGTTCGTTCTAACGACTGCTTTTTGGTATAAAGGTACGTCTACGATTCTTACGATTAGTATATTTAGGCTCGATTATTAACTTTTGCCAGTAAAGTGGTAATTTAACATAAGATAGCCTAGCGTCCCGACACGTTGATAGTAACTGGGTAATAAAGATTATTATCCCGGTGTCAACTTTTATCCGTTAACTTCATTTTAGTAACAAACAAATTAAAATCAGCCTGTGAGGCATTTTTATAACTTTTATTTCTTTGAGAGTAACCTCGTTTTCCTGCAGTTAGACAGGTGACCACCGGTTGTAACCTGCGAGTCTAATCCAAGTATAGACAGGTGAACACTGGTTGTAACCTGCAAGTCTAACCGGAGCGTAGGGTAACCCTACTCCTGTGAGAAGTATTTCTGGTACTGGGGTTTCTTTGGAATTCTCTGCTAGGCCCGTACTAAGCCCTAGTAGAGCGCCCAGTCCAGCGATAGCGGCAGCGAGTCGATCCCGAGAGGTTACTGTCTAAACTTAAATTAATTTTTATTGATTGCTTGTAAATTTCCTTTTTTCTAAATTCTAAATTCTTTCCTTTTTTTGTTCAAATTAAATTACCTAATCTCATCTTGAGGAGTTTGAATTTTAAGTAAACCCCCGGGGAGGTTGATTCAAAATTCTAGGCCCCAACCAATTTTTCTGTGGGCAAGGATGAGGCAACTCTGAGTTGACCGGCAACCGAGTTGACATAACTGAGCTCTCTGATTTTATAAATCGTATAACCACTGTTACATTCGAACTTCGCCCCCTGGAAATATCCCAGCAGCCGAGCTGAGCGTTTCCTGGGACTTCGACAGACCGTGACGAATTTTCTGGGATTTCGGATTCGCCTGACGGTCCGAAACATTTTCGACCCCCCAGAAAGTTCATCACAAAATGGCGCCCGTACAGATGGACTAGTGAATGTGTAACAGTGGTGCGTAACTTGTCAGAGAGAGCTCAGTGAGGAGTATCATAACTAATTTTAATATTGGTGAAGTTGTATACTTGTATTTTCAGCGATATTTGTAACTGGTTTAGTACTGGTGAGCCGATAAGACGCTTTTATCAGGGTAAATTGAGGTTTTTAGCACTGATTGCTATTAGATAATTTATCTTGATTTTGTTTTGGGTCATTGGTTTTATTTTCAGTGCGAGTTTGTTTTAGTATTTTCTCGTCGTTGTTTTTGTCTTGCGTCCCCCTCTGATTGAACGTGCAAGTAAGAGCGGCAATGACCAAGAACCCTCCTGTAACGGTGGCGGTTTCGCAACACGTGTTGACGACGACGTCATCAGGAGCAGCCAATACAGCTCCCTCGCCTAGTGTGACATGCTCGAGCGCGTCCACAACCACGACGACGACCGTGGTGTTCACAACTGCTATGACTTCGTCAGCGGTGACCACTCGTAGGTCCCCAGTGGAGGATCCTCGAGTCGGTTGGATTCATGAGCTTCAAAAGCACCAGCTGATCGCGGAGATGGCACACCATGGCCTACCGACCGAAGGGAACGTAGCGGACTTGCGCAAACGATTTTGCGATTTCTGGAAAACCGTGCCTGTGCCTGTTACGGGGGAGATGTGTAGCGGCCCACCAGTTGTAACCTCTCAAAGTGAGGTGGCGTCTCGAGCTCAACCCCTCGCTTTTCTGGATACGAGCCATACCACCTCCTCTGCAGGCCAATTATTGGGCGCTGTGACTTCTGGCGAATATTCTCATCGTCCGCTCTCTTCCTGGGCTATAGGCCAACCACAATATCAACCGATGACCTCATTGGGTTTTGGTGACACGCATCAGCGCACGACTACTTCGCAACCGCCCAGGATTGTGATCAACCGGCCAACATCCGGTGCCTGGCCGCACTCTATCTCGGCCTACCCGCCGGATTCCGCTTGCCAATCCGTCAGCGCGACGTACCACGTGCCGGACGGCTCTCGCAGACCGACCGATGGAAATTATTTCCGGCCAACGACCATCGGAGTGCCCTTGACTGCGGGTTTCGACTTGTCCCAGTACACCACTCAAGGGACATTTGCGGCTCAACCAGCACCACGGCCGACTGATTTCCTAGCAGTTAACCCTTATGCGGGTGAGTCAGAGAGGATCCGGGGTATATTGGGCATATCTCCGAATGCGGATTCGGAGTATGTTCAACGAACTCTGGCTTCGCTGGTGCAGACCTTGGCGAGGTTGGACGATAACCAGCGCCGCCCTCAACCTGAGCCTGTCTACAAGCCTAGCTCGTACGAAGGCGATGGGCGAGCAACCGACCGGCGTGCCCCGGAGGTAACCCCCCACCATGTGTCCTGGCCCCAGGTGCCTGGCACGTACGGAGGTGTCAACTCCTCGGACCTGTCTCGGCGTGCAGAACAAGAGGAGGATCGGAGTAGGACCGTTGTTAAAACGTCCTCCACTCTTTGTGACTTAGTCCGGAAGTGGAATTTACGGTTTGATGGCCGACGCGATGCCGTCTCCTTCCTCGAGCGATTGGAGGAACTTCTCGAAGCATATTCGTTGTCGCCTGAAGAAGTTCTCAAGGCTATGCCAGAGCTCCTGCATGGCCAGGCCCTACTCTGGTACCGCAATAACAGAGATATATGGACCAATTTTTCGGAGTTTCGTCGGATGTTCGAGTCTCAGTTCTTCCCGCCAGGCTATCGTCGCAACCTGGACGAAGAAATCCGTAAGCGAACTCAGGGTGACACAGAGTCATTCCGCGACGTTGTCATTGCGCTGACAACCCTGATCCGGAGAAGTGGCGAATATAGTAACCAGCAGAAACTTAATCTGGTGTACGCCAACATGAGACCGGAGTACAAATTCATGATCCGGAGACAGGACTTCTTTTCGCTGCCTGAACTCATCGAGCGAGCCGAGGAGTTCGAAGAGTTGGTGCGTGAACGGAAAACTTTTCGCCCTCCCCCCCCTGCATCTCAAGCGTTAGTGCCTGAGACAGCGTATGTCGCCAGGAGGCGCAACGACCGCTCGATGGACATTGTTTGTTGGACAGTGCTGGACAGTTTGTTGCCGGAGACTGTGCAACCGCAACCAAGGCCGGTCCATCAACCGACCCAAACCAACCACTCTAGGCCGAAACTGAACGAGCGAGGCCATGACAAACGAGTCACTTTTGATCGTTGGGCCAATCAACCGCAGAGGCAGGACCGATCTCCCAGTCCTCGCAATCCAGCACGGCGCTCTGCTTCACCTGAAGCCCGGTCTTCTCGGGCCAAGCCGATGATATGCTGGAACTGCAATGTGAAGGGACACCTTTATCGCCATTGCCGGCTCCCGAAGGTGATGAGGTGTTTCAATTGCAAACGGGAAGGTGTAGCAACCACTCGTTGTGACTGCCGTTCGGGAAACGCCAACCGGACTCAGGCGTACGGAGGTCACCTGAGCCCCCAGCGTCCCAGTGCCGCACAACCTCCAAAGAGTGGTCGGAGTGGCTCCGACGCGTGAGCACCTTCATCAGTGGAGCTAGCGAGGAGTCTGACCTGCCCGACATCCGACCCTTCATCGACGTCAGACTACTCGACCGCAATTTCAGAGCCTTGTTGGACACGGGGGCCGTAGTAAACCTCATTGGGGACGAGGTGGCGCGATACCTAGTAGAGTGTGGTGTTAAATCCGAGGAGTCGAACGCGGAACTTAGGATGGTCGATGGCACTCGCTGCCGAATTCGAGGGAAGTACCACCTGCCCGCTTCAATCCTGGGTGAGCCCCTTACTCTGGGAGTTTACTTTGTTCCCGGACTTACGACGGACGTTGTTTTAGGTATGAAGTGTGTTTACGACTTGAACCTCATACAATTAAACGTCGCTGACGCTGCAGAGACCGAGATGTCGGGACCTTTCTCGTGTGCTTCTGGCACTCTGAAGCCCCTGACCGACGAGGAGGATCGCCATCTTCGAGCTTTTCTTGATGAGGAGCTTCCCCTGTTCAATTCTGTGGTCGGGCGAACTACGTTGGTTGAGCACGTGATACGTCTCAAGGAAAACGTAGTCCCGATAAAGCAGCGACACTACCCACGTAACCCTACCATGCAAACGATCATCAACGAAGAGGTGGCTGCCATGCTGCGGGATGGTGTGATCGAACCATCAGGCAGCCCATGGAGCTCGCCGATCGTGCTGATAAAGAAATCGACCGGAAAGTATCGTTTTTGTATTGACATGCGCAGGGTGAATGACTCGTCGATCAAGGATGCGTATCCCTTGCCGAGAATAAACGCCATCCTCGAAAAACTCAGGCAAGCCAAGTACATCAGTACCTTGGACCTCAAACAAGGTTACTGGCAAGTGCCACTGGCCGAAGACAGCCGCCCCATCACGGCTTTCACAGTCCCCGGGCTTGGACTCTTTCAGTTCAAGGTCATGCCGTTTGGCCTGCATTCTGCTGGAGCCACCTTTCAGCGACTGCTAGACCGAGTCATTGGGCCTGAGTTGGAACCGAAAGCGTTCGCTTACCTTGACGATTTGGTGATTGTATCCTCTGCTTTTGAGGAGCACCTTGAACTTCTCGGCGTTGTTTTCCGGCGCCTCCGAGATGCCGGTCTCCGCTTAAACCCCGAGAAGTGTCACTTCGCCCGGAGAGAACTCAAGTATCTGGGCCATGTAGTCAGTAGCGAGGGAATCTCGACGGACCCGGAGAAGGTACGAGCGATCCAGGAATTTCCTGCTCCTACGAACGTCAAGGCGCTTTGCAGCTTTCTCGGCCTTGCCTCCTGGTATCGTCGATTCGTGGAGAAGTTCGCCTCCGTCTCGGCCCCACTACGTGGGCTGCTCAAGAAAAACGCCAAATGGATCTGGGGTGACGAGCAGACCCAGGCGTTTGACGAACTAAAGCGTACCTTGAGTACTGCCCCGATCCTTGCTTGCCCAGATTTTGCCGAGACGTTCGTTCTCCAAGTCGACGCATCAAATGCTGGCCTGGGAGCGGCCCTCACCCAGCGACAAAACGACAGAGAGGTAGTCGTTGCATATGCCAGTCGGTTACTTTCTGATGCCGAGCAGAACTACACGACAACCGAGAAGGAGTGTCTCGCTCTCGTGTGGGCGATTCGTAAGTTCAAGGCCTACCTCGAGGGGTATCATTTCGTTGCAATAACCGACCACGTCGCCCTGAAGTGGCTCCTTAAACTCAACGAGCCCAGCGGACGTTTGGCACGGTGGGTCATGGAACTGCAGCAATTTGACTTCGAGATTAGGTATCGGAAGGGAACCTTGAACCGAGTGGCCGATGCCCTCTCTCGACAACCTGTTCCAGACTTGCACGACCCGCCTGAGACTCCTGTAAACCTTAACACTTTTGAGGTTGGAGTACTAACGAGACAAGGTGCAAGGGAACAGCGACGACCTCAAAGCGACACCGTTGCCGAAGGGACGACCCCTGAAACTCGTAACGGTGAGCACGGTCAAGCGGTTGACGAGAACGAAGAAGGCAAACCGCTGGAGGCCCACGATCCTTGGTACGCTCGACTTCGGGAGTTGGTCGGTAAGCACCCCGGGAGGTACCCACGGTACCGGGTACGGGGCGAGACCCTACACCGTGCGTTCTCAAGGAAGAACGAACCGACTACTTGGAGAGTGTGTGTTCCGAGAGTAAACATCTCTAAGGTGTTGAACGAGAACCACGACGTAGCAACAGCCGGTCACCTTGGGGTGAAAAAGACTCTTGCTCGAGTTGGCGCAGATTACTTTTGGCCAAATTGGCGGCGTGATGTGAAGGCCTACGTACGGTCCTGCGCTCAGTGCCAGGCCTACAAAGTTCCTCAAGCCAAACCTGCGGGGATTATGTATTTCCGGCAACCCCAAGGCCCATGGTACGTGGTGTCAGCTGACCTTGTAGGTCCGTTGCCCCGATCTCAGCGCGGTCAACGTTTTCTGCTAGTCGTGCAGGATACGTTCAGTAAATGGACTGAGCTGGCACCCCTCCCCTCTGCAACCGCGAATAACGTGGTGTTGAGGCTGAAGTCGCTCCTTCTACGGCATGGAGCCCCCGACGTGCTGATCACCGACAACGGTACTCAGTTCGTATCGAACATAGTTCGTAATCTAGCTGCTGAATGGGGAGTCAATCTCCAGACGACCGCTCCCTACAGCCCGCAATCGAACCCTGTCGAGAGGCAAAACCGGGTGGTGAAGACGATGATCGCCCAGTTTGTGAAAAACAATCACAAAACGTGGGACAACCACCTGTGTGAGTTCCAGTACGCCCTCAACTCGGCAGTACATGACTCCACCGGATTTACCCCTGCGAGGCTATGTTTTGGTCGCGAACTGAAACCACCTTGCGCCCTCCGTGGTCCAACCGTTGAGGTTTCAGACACCCCCGATGACCTCCCGTTGGTTGAGATCAAGCAAAAACGAGAGGCAGAGTTCAAACGGTTGATTGAGGCCACACGCGAGAACCTGAAGGCGGCCTACCAGAGGCAGGCGAAATATTATAACTTCCGACGACGGGAGGTGGCCTATCGACCGGGGGATCAGGTCATGAGAAGGCTCCACACCTTGTCCTCTGCGGCCGATGCCATCGTAGGCAAACTCGCGCCAAAATATCACGGACCCTGCGCGGTGATGGGTCGAAAGGGCGGTAACCTTTACGAGGTGAAAGATGCGAATTCTAACCAAACCCACGTGGTCCACGTCAAGGACTTGAAACCATTTTGTCCGCGGTTGTAAAGCCTTTGCAGCTGTTAAGATTAGAAACCGTATAGTCCTGGGACACTTGGTGGTGGAATGTATGGTTTGGTGGCGGGGTGCAGTGCGAAGACCGAAAGTTTGATGCTTTTGTTTTGTCGCTTTCAGGTTAGCTGATTGCTGTCCGTAGCTGTTTGCGGCCCGTGGCTGTTCCTTGCACGTAGCTGCTTCCTGCTTGCTCCTGCTTGTTACTAGTTCCCGCACGCCAGTGTCCATCGCTTCTAACCTTTACTAACCGTTTGACTTAGTGCATACCCTGGTAGAGTAGTTTCTTCCTTCGGTAGTCTTAGGTGAGTGTAGCGATGGCCTATCTACGACCTTTGGTTGGTGTGTCCGCTCTGGACTTTAACCAACTTGATGCTGGAGAGATAAACGGAACGGTGGTGAAGGCATTCTTCCGTTTGGTTGACCGGCGCAGTGTTTTTTTTCCATCGCTGCTGAAGACCTGGTCGATGGACCCTCGCTTCCTAGTCCGTTGGGACCGAGAACCGGCGAATGTCCCGCACCAGTATGCGAGGGGGCACGGACTCCTCGAGAGGGACCTGGTCCTCTTCCCAGCTGCTCTGCCGAGCTGGACGCTCATCGCGGCGAGACCTCGACGGCGAGAGATCGTCGCCTTCGACCCCCTCGCCCGGCCCCGTTCCTTTGAGATGGGGAAAATCCGGGATTTCTTCGAGGCGGTGGCCGTGATGGAAGGCAAGCCTTTCGCCCCAGACGCCTGGACAACCGCCGAGACCCCCGAAGGATGTCCTCGAGCTCCAGACGAGTCGGCGACTGCGATCTTTGTCTGTGTCTTTGGAGACAAGCTGTCCCGAGACGCCGGCCTAACCAGTTTCGACATCGGGCCCAGGGAGGCGCGCACAACCATCCACCGCGTGCTACTGAGCGGTCGGTTTGAGCGAGAAGATTTCTCGCAGCTCAACCTCGCCAGCGGGACCCCTGCCGCCAGCCCTGCCTTCTCCGGTGCAGGTTCCCTGATGCAACCGCCCGCCGAAGACGTCACCCTTTCGGACATGGAGTTGGACGACGAGATAAACTCCAGGATGGCAACGGTGAACATCGCCGGCCCTACTCCATCTAGCTCCAGCCGACGAGACTCCGACACCAGCTTCGTCCCGAAGATTGCTGGTGCCACGGAGAACGACCCTCTCGGTTTGAGTGTCCACACCGCAGATTCGCCCTGCCTGGCATTGAGTTGCTCGGACGACGAGGACGTTCGGATGACCCCTCCGCAGGTGGCGCCGGTCCCCGTTGCGCAACCTCAACCTCAACAGGCCAGAGCAGTGGACACACAACCGCCAAGAAGGGTGGTGAATGCTCAACCACCGAACAGGGTGGTGCTCGTACGAAACCCTCCTAGGGCTGTGGATGCACAACCGCCGGCTAGGAGTCGGGATGCTTCCGCCGCGGCGAGGGCTGTGGACCGTCAACCGCTGCCTAGGACGGTGAGGCCGCAACAGCCACAACGACCTGCAGATCGACCTGACAGAGTTGTCGACCACCGACGTCGACGGGGCTACAATGGGCGGGGCCGCTACCAGCGCCCTGGACAGCCGCAACCGCGGCGAGACGTTCAACCGGATCGCCGACGAGGCCGTCAGCCTGTGCGAGACGAGAGGCGACGAGACTGGCGACCGGCACCGGAGGACCGACCCCGAGATCGACGACCGGCATTTGAGGGCCAACGGCGAGACCAGCGTCCAGCGCAGGGAGACCGACGACGGGACCAACGACCGGCACGGGAGGAACGATCACGAGGCCCGCGGCCGAGACGGGACGAGCGACAGCCGAACGACCGCGCCGGCCGTCGTATATCTCCCGACCGCCGACGACTCCCCGAGGGCTACGTGCCAGTGCGCGTCGTCCGTCAGGAGGTGGTGCGACCGGCAGCCGAGCCACGGGAGGAGGCTGTTCCGGTAGAAGTGGCTCAACCCGTTGCCGAGAGACGAGTGGAGGTGAATGAGGGAGCTGCCCGACAACCTCTCGAAGACCTCGTCCACGTCCGGGTGGAAGTGCCTAACCAACCGGGGCCAGATAGGCAGCTGCAAGACGAAACGGATCGAAACGTTACGGCCTACATCCCTGGTGAGCTGCTCGCCATCCCAGACAGCATGGTGTGGAGGATTGCGGCCACCTACGACCGGATGACGACGGAGCAGCGGAAGAACAAACGGTGGCGGATCTTCGTTGGTGGCAACGATTTCATCAGAGTGCGGCCCAATCAGATATTGCGACTCCTAGAACTCCGCCGCCAGCAGTGGCAGCGCCACCAGCGGCAGCGCCACCAGCAGTCACAACGCAACCGTCCGCGCCGCCAACAGCGATAAACTGCCAAGCAGTTGATCCGGAGTTAGACCGCTTTCAGTAAACTGCCCCGTCTGCAGTTGAAGCGACGACAGTTTTGCTTTCAGCACTATTTTTTGTAAACTGCCTGTGTTACTACCAGCGTCCCCACCACCCTCAATACACTGTTTGTCCTGCACCACTTCCATACCAGTGCAGGACATAATAAAGATTCAATTAAATGATGGAGGAACACGGTGAGTAAATAATATAAATCATGAGTTTTGTAGTAAACCAAAAATTATATTTTAACTTTTAGAAAGGTAAACAAAGAACTGAACTTTTAATTCATATAATCTATATAACATATGTAAACAGAACCAAAATATAAACCATCTGATTTAAATTAATAAATACAAATCAAATGGATAAGTTGGAACATCCTTCCACCTCAGACAAGTACATCATGATATTACAAGTTGTCTCTATGTGTTATCCTGCATATTTTGGTTGCTGGTCGTTTGAAAACTCCACTGTCCGTTTTAACATCCACAACTCGTACTTGATTGTCATTTCCGGGATATGTTCGAACAATCAGTCCCTTCTTCCAGTTTGACCTTGGCCCATTGGGATCTGCAATGATTACCAGTTCTCCTTCTTCTATAGGTTTCACTTCTTTTGTCCATTTTGATCTATTATTAATTTGTGGTAAATATTCTTTAATCCATCTTTGCCAAAACATTTCTGTTATTTGCTGTCCAATTCTCCAAGCCTTGCGGAGACACACATTTTCGGGTACTGGAATATAAGGTGTTTTTGATCCTGATCTTCCAATAAGAAAGCGGTTTGGCGATATGCTCTCTTGGTCATTTGGATCAGTTGATACTCGAGTTAGTGGTCTGCTATTAACAACATTTTCAACTTCGGCAAACACCGTTTGTAATACTTCTTCTTTTGGATGTCTTTCGTGTAAGCAAGTTTGTAATGCTATTTTCACTGTTCTAATCAGACGTTCCCATGATCCACCCATATGAGGAGCTGCTGGTGGAATAAAGTGCCACTCGATACCTTCAGAAGCTAATTTGGATGCTATTTCAGATTGGTAAAATTCCTTAAACGCATCTTTCAGTTCCTTACTTGCTTTTTTCAGATTTGTCCCATTATCAGAATAGATAACTTTAGGTGATCCCCTTCGTGCAATAAATCTTCTTAATGCCATTATTGTCGAGTCACTAGACAAAGAATGAGCGATTTCAAGATGTATGGCTCGAATACTCAGACATGTGAATAATACACCGTATCGCTTGTCTTGTCTTCTTCCCACTTTGATGGTTATTGGTCCAAAATAATCTACTCCTGTATTACAGAATGGAGTTACTTGTGCGGTAAGTCTTGCTTTTGGTAAATCTCCCATTTTGGGTTGTAGGGGTTGAGCTCTTCGCAAAGCACATAACTTACACCGATTCCAACTGCTTCTTACTGCCTTTCTCAGACGAAAAATCCAATAACGTTGTCGAAGTTCATTTACAACGGTTTCTTGACCTTGATGGAAAAATTTCTTATGATATTGGTCAATCAACAGTTTGGTAAAGCGATGTTCTGGGTCCATAATAATTGGATGTTTTGCCTCGTATGTCATACATTCTGCATTTTTAAGACGCCCTTGAACTCTAAGTATTCCCTTCTCATCGATGAAAGGTGTCACTTTGTCGAATTTAGATGAATTTTCTAATTCAAAACCTGCTTTAATAGTTGATATTTCTTTTTCGAAACTGTCATTTTGGCTCTTTTTAATCCACAGGTTTTCAGCTTCTTCTAATTCAGAGGCTATAACTTTAGTGTCTTTAGGAATTATTTTCTTCCAGATTTTAGCAAATCTAAAAACAGCTGCGGTAACATTCAAAAGTTTCTTTAATGATGAAAAACGTTCTATATCAGGTAGGAGTGTTGATTTTTCAGATTCCGTTGTCAATCCAACATATTTCTTTTTAGTCTCCGGAAGTGACTGATATTTTGTGTTGAAATCCTCTTTAGGCCAGTAATTTTCTTGTTTCCTTAAAAATGTGGGGCCGTTGAACCACTGATCTTCTACTTCTTCCTTGATATCCTTGGTTCGGGTGGCATAATCAGCAGTGTTTTTCTCTGAAGGAATCCATTTCCATTCTTTGGCTTGAGTGTCTTCCTTTATTTTGGCTATTCTATTAGCTACAAATGTTTTAAACTTTCTTTCGTCATCCCTTATCCATAGGATTACAGTTTTTGAGTCAGACCACATTACAACTCGATCAAATTTTACCGAGTGTTCTCTGAGAATAACGTTACGAAGTTTGCATCCCAATACAGCAGCCATTATTTCAAGCCTGGGGATTGTAATAGCTTTAAGAGATGCAACTCTGTGTCTGCTTGCTATTAAACTTACTTCAATATTGTTTCCTTTACTTGACCTAACATAAGCTACAGCTGCGTAAGTCGTTTCGCTAGCATCACACAAGATATGTAATTGAATTTCATCACATTCATGAAGTCCACTTCCATAACAACGGGCTATTTTCAAATCAGCAACCCTTTGAAGATTAATTAACCAAGTTTTCCACGCCGGTCTCAAACTCTCCGGTATCATTTCATCCCATCCAATTCCACATCTCCAAATGTCCTGCATAATTCTTTTCCCTTCTGCTAAATAAATTGCAGCCCATCCCAGAGGGTCGAATATTTGTAGCACTAACTTCAAAGCTTCTCTTTTTGTTGGTAGTAATTCAGTTTTCATTAGTTTTGCATCCAAGTTTGTCTTTGTTTCAAACATAAGCGTGTCTTCATTTGGTTCCCATACCAGTCCTAAAACCTTTGTCTCTTTTCCCGGCATCAATCTCAAGCTGTCTGGAATACTATCTATAAGTTCATTGCTGTTACTAACCCATCCACAGATCACAAAACCTCCTTTAGAATGTACATTTATTATTCCTGCTACTAAATTCTTAGCTTCTTCTATCAATGGACAGCTTCCAACATAATCATCCATGTAATGATCTTTCAAAATAGCTTTGCAAACTTCTGGGTGTGAATTAGTCTGTTCCAAAGCATTTAGATTTTTAACTTTTTGAGCTGAAAAAGGAGAGCAAACCGCACCAAATATCATTCTCTTCATAACGTATACTTCAGGTTCTTTTTCTCTTTCAAAGCCTCTCCACAAAAACTGTTGTGCTAACTGATCTTCATGTCTTATGACGATCTGTGGGAACATCTCCTTTATGTCTGCTGTCATTGCTACCTTATTTTGGCGGAATCTAAAGATCAGTCCTACAATATCAACAAATAAATCAGGACCTTTAAGTAAGTTATCATTTAGACTCACTCCTTTGAACTGTGCAGCGGCATCAAAACAAATTCGAAACTTACTAGGTTTCTTTGGGTTGACGACACCAAGATGAGGTAGGTACCAAACCTTTTTTGATAGTCGGCACTCATTAGTTTCGTCTGATGTTCTTTTTGTTGCATATCCTTTAGATATGTATTCTTCCATCTTTTGTACATATTTTTCCCCAAAGTCTTTGTCTTTATCCATTCTCTTTTCCAGTGTGTATAACCTCTGTTTTGCCAAATTGTAGTTAACTGGCAAATCAAAGTTTTCTTTCCAAATCAAACCAGTTTCCCAGCGATCTCCTATCTTCCTAGTAGTTGCCTTAAAAATATCTTCTGCCCTTTTCTCTTCTTCGGATTGAATTTCATTTTCTGTCACATCATCTTTCCAACTTTCTCCCATAGCTTCTCCCACTAAGTTTCTAAGTTCTTTACAGCAGTCTCTTGGTACAACAAGTTCTAACTCATTTGTTTCTATGATATTTTGGTGGTGTAAAACATGCTGTTGATATTGTGCATTGTCCTCTTTATTCTCCTTTTTGCCAAACGTAGTGCCATGAACAACCCACCCTAGGAGAGTCTTACTGACTGCTGGACCTTTCCACGGCCCATGTATGACGTTTCTTGATACAATCAGAGGCCAATTGTCTTGCCCGATCAAAATAGTTGGTTTAGCATTCTCAAATGATGAAACTTTAATTTTCTTCAAATGTTTCCATTTCTCTGAAAGTTGCCCCATATCGATTGATTGGATAGGGAGTGACAAGTTCTTTATTGTACGTACATTGTTTAGATAATATTTCTTTGCATTATTCTCCGTTCCGGAAATATTGAGTGAGATTGTTTGCGAGTTCTCTTCCGACCTTGAGACATCGTTTGACCACTGCATAACTAATTCTGAAGCTGGGCCCTCAATACCCAATTTAGTAGCGATTTCCTCTTCTAATAGTGTCAAAGTTGAACCGTCATCTAAAAACGCGAACGTTTCCAGATCTCCTTTTGGTCCGTGTAATTTTACTGGGAGAATTCGCAAGAAAATCTTGTCTTTATGACTATACGATGTGTTGATAAGGTTACTAGTTCCAGAATAAATTGTATCAGGAAGATGTAGAAACGTATTATGCCTTTTTTTACATTTCCTACAAACTTCTTTAGACTTACAACTAGGTACAGTATGGCCTTTTTTGAGACAAAGGAAACAAATACCCTCAGTTAGTGCCCACTTAACTCTTTGTTCTGCTGTTTTTTCTTTGAAAACGTTACAGTAAAACAATGAATGTTTAGCTTTACATAATAAACACTTATCCTCGGTGTTTACTTTCTGCTCATAGTTTCTACCTACATTACTTACATCAGCTTTCTTGATAAATGTCGTTTCACCTGTACTGTACTGAGTTAATCTAGTATTTACTCGTAGCAGTGCATCTGACTTCCTACGCAACCAATCACTAAATGTCTTTAAATCAACAGGATTGTTTCCCAGTTCAGATAAATACTCTCCCCATTGTAACCTCATATGACTATTGAGTTTACTTGTCATCTGATTCAGTAATATAGGATTAAACATATATTCTGGCCTACCAACTAGTTCTACTGTACTAACAAGATTTTCAAGGTGATCAGCTAACTTTTCTAGGTTGTATTCATTGGTTTCATTTAACTGTCCCACAACTGATTCCAATCTTTGAATTAAATTACTTACTATCAAGTCTGACCTTCCAAATTTGTTCTCTAACCGAGACATAACTACATTTAAGTTTCCAGGCAATAACAAAAGTGACTCTACACATTCTTTTGCCCTACCTCTTAATGCATGACGCAACCTAATCAAATTTTCATCATCAGTAAATTCACATAATGAGGAAGTGTGTTTAAATTCCAATATAAAATGTGGCCATTCTAGTGGATTTCCATCAAAAGTAGGTACTTCTTGTGTTAGAAATTGCCTAGAAAACAAGGTTTTTAAATTTAAATCCTGGCTATTTTCTTTTTTACAACTTAGAATACGCGATATTTGTGAACTTACTTCTCCTGAATGTACTTCCTTACAAGCATTGTGGTGGCGAACTCCCTTCTCTCCAACGTTTGCAGTCCTGACTTCTAACGGTTGTTGGGCGTGACGGCATCTTTCTTCTCGCAGAGGTCGTTCGTTATTAGGTTCCTGAGGTTCGTTCATGTCCATATTTCCGTGTAGAGCAGAGACGATGGTTTCTTTGTAGAGCCCTTGATTTGAAACCCAATCTATAGTTCTTCGATGTGATGAAGCGGTGCTCAAATTTGACAGAATGGATGCATTACTTGGTGATCTTGATTTTCTTACTTCGTTTTCTTTTGATTTTAAAGCTTGTTTTCTTTCGAGTTCCTTAAGTTTTCTCTCAAGATCAATTTTTTGAAGCGCTCTTTCTCTTTCTATTTCTTTCAACTTAAATTCTTGTTCTAATCGCTCTTTTTCCCTTTCAATTTCCTGTGTAGCAATCAGTTCTTCTAATTCAACTTCGGCTTCTGTTCTCGTTGATGAATTTGTTGATTTATTCCTTATTGACCTTTGGTTTCCCTTAATTATTCTGTTTGGAGGTTTTTCCACATCTCTATTCCTCAGACTCAGCGTATGTAAACCCTCCATAGGTCTTGGATCTTCTTTCCCCGGAGGACCAATGTTACTACCAGCGTCCCCACCACCCTCAATACACTGTTTGTCCTGCACCACTTCCATACCAGTGCAGGACATAATAAAGATTCAATTAAATGATGGAGGAACACGGTGAGTAAATAATATAAATCATGAGTTTTGTAGTAAACCAAAAATTATATTTTAACTTTTAGAAAGGTAAACAAAGAACTGAACTTTTAATTCATATAATCTATATAACATATGTAAACAGAACCAAAATATAAACCATCTGATTTAAATTAATAAATACAAATCAAATGGATAAGTTGGAACAGCCTGTTTGCAGTTGAAGCGACACCCGATTTTTCTTTGATACCGCATTTTGCAAACTGCCTTTCTGCAGTTGAGGCGGTCGACAGATGTTTTTATTTTTGTTTTTCCCCGAGGAAGAGACTCTTTTTTTTTCTTTTTTTTCGCTCCGAAGTGCGAAAGGGGTGTAATGTGCTAAATGTGTAGAGGGGTAAAGTTTAGCACATTGTGAGGCCTACCTGCAGCGTCGTTTGACCGCATCCCAGTAACCTTAGCCTAGGCCTATCTTAGCCTAGATTTGGTAAACAAACTTTCAACTGTGAGTAGCCTAGGGACTCTCTAAGGTGACGGAATTACATGTTAAGCATGTAACCAGGGAAAAATAAACGACAACACTTTTAATAAGATTCACCACTTCGATGAAAATAAACGATTATTTACTCGTTGACTGAACCACAACAATCCAACATAACCTCGCCCCTCATCGACCGTGATTGAGTTTGACAGTTGACAGATGACGAGGTGGGTTCTTCTTTCTCTCTCGGAATTACTTTTGGCTGGTGAAGAAGAAGGTCGCCGGATATGCCCTTGATTTTTGAGTTTAACTGACCCTTGGCCGATCAGCTGTTGTGATTCATCGAGGCGGAAGGATTGCTCCTCGTGGAGAAATAGCGTCACTCTCGAAGAGACTGTCCTAGTGATAGCTTGTGCGTTCTTCTGACTACGATTTTTCTCGGCGAGGTTTTGTAAAGTGCTTGACAAGTGTAAAGTTCGTTCTAACGACTGCTTTTTGGTATAAAGGTACGTCTACGATTCTTACGATTAGTATATTTAGGCTCGATTATTAACTTTTGCCAGTAAAGTGGTAATTTAACATAAGATAGCCTAGCGTCCCGACACGTTGATAGTAACTGGGTAATAAAGATTATTATCCCGGTGTCAACTTTTATCCGTTAACTTCATTTTAGTAACAAACAAATTAAAATCAGCCTGTGAGGCATTTTTATAACTTTTATTTCTTTGAGAGTAACCTCGTTTTCCTGCAGTTAGACAGGTGACCACCGGTTGTAATCTGCGAGTCTAATCCAAGTATAGACAGGTGAACACTGGTTGTAACCTGCAAGTCTAACCGGAGCGTAGGGTAACCCTACTCCTGTGAGAAGTATTTCTGGTACTGGGGTTTCTTTGGAATTCTCTGCTAGGCCCGTACTAAGCCCTAGTAGAGCGCCCAGTCCAGCGATAGCGGCAGCGAGTCGATCCCGAGAGGTTACTGTCTAAACTTAAATTAATTTTTATTGATTGCTTGTAAATTTCCTTTTTTCTAAATTCTAAATTCTTTCCTTTTTTTGTTCAAATTAAATTACCTAATCTCATCTTGAGGAGTTTGAATTTTAAGTAAACCCCCGGGGAGGTTGATTCAAAATTCTAGGCCCCAACCAATTTTTCTGTGGGCAAGGATGAGGCAACTCTGAGTTGACCGGCAACCGAGTTGACATAACTGAGCTCTCTGATTTTATAAATCGTATAACCACTGTTACATTCGAACTTCGCCCCCTGGAAATATCCCAGCAGCCGAGCTGAGCGTTTCCTGGGACTTCGACAGACCGTGACGAATTTCCTGGGATTTCGGATTCGCCTGACGGTCCGAAACATTTTCGACCCCCCAGAAAGTTCATCACAAAATGGCGCCCGTACAGATGGACTAGTGAATGTGTAACAGTGGTGCGTAACTTGTCAGAGAGAGCTCAGTGAGGAGTATCATAACTAATTTTAATATTGGTGAAGTTGTATACTTGTATTTTCAGCGATATTTGTAACTGGTTTAGTACTGGTGAGCCGATAAGACGCTTTTATCAGGGTAAATTGAGGTTTTTAGCACTGATTGCTATTAGATAATTTATCTTGATTTTGTTTTGGGTCATTGGTTTTATTTTCAGTGCGAGTTTGTTTTAGTATTTTCTCGTCGTTGTTTTTGTCTTGCGTCCCCCTCTGATTGAACGTGCAAGTAAGAGCGGCAATGACCAAGAACCCTCCTGTAACGGTGGCGGTTTCGCAACACGTGTTGACGACGACGTCATCAGGAGCAGCCAATACAGCTCCCTCGCCTAGTGTGACATGCTCGAGCGCGTCCACAACCACGACGACGACCGTGGTGTTCACAACTGCTATGACTTCGTCAGCGGTGACCACTCCTAGGTCCCCAGTGGAGGATCCTCGAGTCGGTTGGATTCATGAGCTTCAAAAGCACCAGCTGATCGCGGAGATGGCACACCATGGCCTACCGACCGAAGGGAACGTAGCGGACTTGCGCAAACGATTTTGCGATTTCTGGAAAACCGTGCCTGTGCCTGTTACGGGGGAGATGTGTAGCGGCCCACCAGTTGTAACCTCTCAAAGTGAGGTGGCGTCTCGAGCTCAACCCCTCGCTTTTCTGGATACGAGCCATACCACCTCCTCTGCAGGCCAATTATTGGGCGCTGTGACTTCTGGCGAATATTCTCATCGTCCGCTCTCTTCCTGGGCTATAGGCCAACCACAATATCAACCGATGACCTCATTGGGTTTTGGTGACACGCATCAGCGCACGACTACTTCGCAACCGCCCAGGATTGTGATCAACCGGCCAACATCCGGTGCCTGGCCGCACTCTATCTCGGCCTACCCGCCGGATTCCGCTTGCCAATCCGTCAGCGCGACGTACCACGTGCCGGACGGCTCTCGCAGACCGACCGATGGAAATTATTTCCGGCCAACGACCATCGGAGTGCCCTTGACTGCGGGTTTCGACTTGTCCCAGTACACCACTCAAGGGACATTTGCGGCTCAACCAGCACCACGGCCGACTGATTTCCTAGCAGTTAACCCTTATGCGGGTGAGTCAGAGAGGATCCGGGGTATATTGGGCATATCTCCGAATGCGGATTCGGAGTATGTTCAACGAACTCTGGCTTCGCTGGTGCAGACCTTGGCGAGGTTGGACGATAACCAGCGCCGCCCTCAACCTGAGCCTGTCTACAAGCCTAGCTCGTACGAAGGCGATGGGCGAGCAACCGACCGGCGTGCCCCGGAGGTAACCCCCCACCATGTGTCCTGGCCCCAGGTGCCTGGCACGTACGGAGGTGTCAACTCCTCGGACCTGTCTCGGCGTGCAGAACAAGAGGAGGATCGGAGTAGGACCGTTGTTAAAACGTCCTCCACTCTTTGTGACTTAGTCCGGAAGTGGAATTTACGGTTTGATGGCCGACGCGATGCCGTCTCCTTCCTCGAGCGATTGGAGGAACTTCTCGAAGCATATTCGTTGTCGCCTGAAGAAGTTCTCAAGGCTATGCCAGAGCTCCTGCATGGCCAGGCCCTACTCTGGTACCGCAATAACAGAGATATATGGACCAATTTTTCGGAGTTTCGTCGGATGTTCGAGTCTCAGTTCTTCCCGCCAGGCTATCGTCGCAACCTGGACGAAGAAATCCGTAAGCGAACTCAGGGTGACACAGAGTCATTCCGCGACTTTGTCATTGCGCTGACAACCCTGATCCGGAGAAGTGGCGAATATAGTAACCAGCAGAAACTTAATCTGGTGTACGCCAACATGAGACCGGAGTACAAATTCATGATCCGGAGACAGGACTTCTTTTCGCTGCCTGAACTCATCGAGCGAGCCGAGGAGTTCGAAGAGTTGGTGCGTGAACGGAAAACTTTTCGCCCTCCCCCCCCTGCATCTCAAGCGTTAGTGCCTGAGACAGCGTATGTCGCCAGGAGGCGCAACGACCGCTCGATGGACATTGTTTGTTGGACAGTGCTGGACAGTTTGTTGCCGGAGACTGTGCAACCGCAACCAAGGCCGGTCCATCAACCGACCCAAACCAACCACTCTAGGCCGAAACTGAACGAGCGAGGCCATGACAAACGAGTCACTTTTGATCGTTGGGCCAATCAACCGCAGAGGCAGGACCGATCTCCCAGTCCTCGCAATCCAGCACGGCGCTCTGCTTCACCTGAAGCCCGGTCTTCTCGGGCCAAGCCGATGATATGCTGGAACTGCAATGTGAAGGGACACCTTTATCGCCATTGCCGGCTCCCGAAGGTGATGAGGTGTTTCAATTGCAAACGGGAAGGTGTAGCAACCACTCGTTGTGACTGCCGTTCGGGAAACGCCAACCGGACTCAGGTGTACGGAGGTCACCTGAGCCCCCAGCGTCCCAGTGCCGCACAACCTCCAAAGAGTGGTCGGAGTGGCTCCGACGCGTGAGCACCTTCATCAGTGGAGCTAGCGAGGAGTCTGACCTGCCCGACATCCGACCCTTCATCGACGTCAGACTACTCGACCGCAATTTCAGAGCCTTGTTGGACACGGGGGCCGTAGTAAACCTCATTGGGGACGAGGTGGCGCGATACCTAGTAGAGTGTGGTGTTAAATCCGAGGAGTCGAACGCGGAACTTAGGATGGTCGATGGCACTCGCTGCCGAATTCGAGGGAAGTACCACCTGCCCGCTTCAATCCTGGGTGAACCCCTTACTCTGGGAGTTTACTTTGTTCCCGGACTTACGACGGACGTTGTTTTAGGTATGAAGTGTGTTTACGACTTGAACCTCATACAATTAAACGTCGCTGACGCTGCAGAGACCGAGATGTCGGGACCTTTCTCGTGTGCTTCTGGCACTCTGAAGCCCCTGACCGACGAGGAGGATCGCCATCTTCGAGCTTTTCTTGATGAGGAGCTTCCCCTGTTCAATTCTGTGGTCGGGCGAACTACGTTGGTTGAGCACGTGATACGTCTCAAGGAAAACGTAGTCCCGATAAAGCAGCGACACTACCCACGTAACCCTACCATGCAAACGATCATCAACGAAGAGGTGGCTGCCATGCTGCGGGATGGTGTGATCGAACCATCAGGCAGCCCATGGAGCTCGCCGATCGTGCTGATAAAGAAATCGACCGGAAAGTATCGTTTTTGTATTGACATGCGCAGGGTGAATGACTCGTCGATCAAGGATGCGTATCCCTTGCCGAGAATAAACGCCATCCTCGAAAAACTCAGGCAAGCCAAGTACATCAGTACCTTGGACCTCAAACAAGGTTACTGGCAAGTGCCACTGGCCGAAGACAGCCGCCCCATCACGGCTTTCACAGTCCCCGGGCTTGGACTCTTTCAGTTCAAGGTCATGCCGTTTGGCCTGCATTCTGCTGGAGCCACCTTTCAGCGACTGCTAGACCGAGTCATTGGGCCTGAGTTGGAACCGAAAGCGTTCGCTTACCTTGACGATTTGGTGATTGTATCCTCTGCTTTTGAGGAGCACCTTGAACTTCTCGGCGTTGTTTTCCGGCGCCTCCGAGATGCCGGTCTCCGCTTAAACCCCGAGAAGTGTCACTTCGCCCGGAGAGAACTCAAGTATCTGGGCCATGTAGTCAGTAGCGAGGGAATCTCGACGGACCCGGAGAAGGTACGAGCGATCCAGGAATTTCCTGCTCCTACGAACGTCAAGGCGCTTTGCAGCTTTCTCGGCCTTGCCTCCTGGTATCGTCGATTCGTGGAGAAGTTCGCCTCCGTCTCGGCCCCACTACGTGGGCTGCTCAAGAAAAACGCCAAATGGATCTGGGGTGACGAGCAGACCCAGGCGTTTGACGAACTAAAGCGTACCTTGAGTACTGCCCCGATCCTTGCTTGCCCAGATTTTGCCGAGACGTTCGTTCTCCAAGTCGACGCATCAAATGCTGGCCTGGGAGCGGCCCTCACCCAACGACAGAGAGGTAGTCGTTGCATATGCCAGTCGGTTACTTTCTGATGCCGAGCAGAACTACACGACAACCGAGAAGGAGTGTCTCGCTCTCGTGTGGGCGATTCGTAAGTTCAAGGCCTACCTCGAGGGGTATCATTTCGTTGCAATAACCGACCACGTCGCCCTGAAGTGGCTCCTTAAACTCAACGAGCCCAGCGGACGTTTGGCACGGTGGGTCATGGAACTGCAGCAATTTGACTTCGAGATTAGGTATCGGAAGGGAACCTTGAACCGAGTGGCCGATGCCCTCTCTCGACAACCTGTTCCAGACTTGCACGACCCGCCTGAGACTCCTGTAAACCTTAACACTTTTGAGGTTGGAGTACTAACGAGACAAGGTGCAAGGGAACAGCGACGACCTCAAAGCGACACCGTTGCCGAAGGGACGACCCCTGAAACTCGTAACGGTGAGCACGGTCAAGCGGTTGACGAGAACGAAGAAGGCAAACCGCTGGAGGCCCACGATCCTTGGTACGCTCGACTTCGGGAGTTGGTCGGTAAGCACCCCGGGAGGTACCCACGGTACCGGGTACGGGGCGAGACCCTACACCGTGCGTTCTCAAGGAAGAACGAACCGACTACTTGGAGAGTGTGTGTTCCGAGAGTAAACATCTCTAAGGTGTTGAACGAGAACCACGACGTAGCAACAGCCGGTCACCTTGGGGTGAAAAAGACTCTTGCTCGAGTTGGCGCAGATTACTTTTGGCCAAATTGGCGGCGTGATGTGAAGGCCTACGTACGGTCCTGCGCTCAGTGCCAGGCCTACAAAGTTCCTCAAGCCAAACCTGCGGGGATTATGTATTTCCGGCAACCCCAAGGCCCATGGTACGTGGTGTCAGCTGACCTTGTAGGTCCGTTGCCCCGATCTCAGCGCGGTCAACGTTTTCTGCTAGTCGTGCAGGATACGTTCAGTAAATGGACTGAGCTGGCACCCCTCCCCTCTGCAACCGCGAATAACGTGGTGTTGAGGCTGAAGTCGCTCCTTCTACGGCATGGAGCCCCCGACGTGCTGATCACCGACAACGGTACTCAGTTCGTATCGAACATAGTTCGTAATCTAGCTGCTGAATGGGGAGTCAATCTCCAGACGACCGCTCCCTACAGCCCGCAATCGAACCCTGTCGAGAGGCAAAACCGGGTGGTGAAGACGATGATCGCCCAGTTTGTGAAAAACAATCACAAAACGTGGGACAACCACCTGTGTGAGTTCCAGTACGCCCTCAACTCGGCAGTACATGACTCCACCGGATTTACCCCTGCGAGGCTATGTTTTGGTCGCGAACTGAAACCACCTTGCGCCCTCCGTGGTCCAACCGTTGAGGTTTCAGACACCCCCGATGACCTCCCGTTGGTTGAGATCAAGCAAAAACGAGAGGCAGAGTTCAAACGGTTGATTGAGGCCACACGCGAGAACCTGAAGGCGGCCTACCAGAGGCAGGCGAAATATTATAACTTCCGACGACGGGAGGTGGCCTATCGACCGGGGGATCAGGTCATGAGAAGGCTCCACACCTTGTCCTCTGCGGCCGATGCCATCGTAGGCAAACTCGCGCCAAAATATCACGGACCCTGCGCGGTGATGGGTCGAAAGGGCGGTAACCTTTACGAGGTGAAAGATGCGAATTCTAACCAAACCCACGTGGTCCACGTCAAGGACTTGAAACCATTTTGTCCGCGGTTGTAAAGCCTTTGCAGCTGTTAAGATTAGCAACCGTATAGTCCTGGGACACTTGGTGGTGGAATGTATGGTTTGGTGGCGGGGTGCAGTGCGAAGACCGAAATTTGATGCTTTTGTTTTGTCGCTTTCAGGTTAGCTGATTGCTGTCCGTAGCTGTTTGCGGCCCGTGGCTGTTCCTTGCACGTAGCTGCTTCCTGCTTGCTCCTGCTTGTTATAGACAATAGACAATAGACAATAATTCTTTATTCATGTTTTTGTTTGTACATTGGTACAGTGAATAGTGTCATTTCTCTAATACCTAAATCTAATACAAAAAAAAACAAAAAAACATTCTATACATTATCTAACAGTCATTTAACAGAGTCAAACATGAAGTTCCTCGAGTGAATTGTTACTAGTTCCCGCACGCCAGTGTCCATCGCTTCTAACCTTTACTAACCGTTTGACTTAGTGCATACCCTGGTAGAGTAGTTTCTTCCTTCGGTAGTCTTAGGTGAGTGTAGCGATGGCCTATCTACGACCTTTGGTTGGTGTGTCCGCTCTGGACTTTAACCAACTTGATGCTGGAGAGATAAACGGAACGGTGGTGAAGGCATTCTTCCGTTTGGTTGACCGGCGCAGTGTTTTTTTTCCATCGCTGCTGAAGACCTGGTCGATGGACCCTCGCTTCCTAGTCCGTTGGGACCGAGAACCGGCGAATGTCCCGCACCAGTATGCGAGGGGGCACGGACTCCTCGAGAGGGACCTGGTCCTCTTCCCAGCTGCTCTGCCGAGCTGGACGCTCATCGCGGCGAGACCTCGACGGCGAGAGATCGTCGCCTTCGACCCCCTCGCCCGGCCCCGTTCCTTTGAGATGGGGAAAATCCGGGATTTCTTCGAGGCGGTGGCCGTGATGGAAGGCAAGCCTTTCGCCCCAGACGCCTGGACAACCGCCGAGACCCCCGAAGGATGTCCTCGAGCTCCAGACGAGTCGGCGACTGCGATCTTTGTCTGTGTCTTTGGAGACAAGCTGTCCCGAGACGCCGGCCTAACCAGTTTCGACATCGGGCCCAGGGAGGCGCGCACAACCATCCACCGCGTGCTACTGAGCGGTCGGTTTGAGCGAGAAGATTTCTTGCAGCTCAACGTCGCCAGCGGGACCCCTGCCGCCAGCCCTGCCTTCTCCGGTGCAGGTTCCCTGATGCAACCGCCCGCCGAAGACGTCACCCTTTCGGACATGGAGTTGGACGACGAGATAAACTCCAGGATGGCAACGGTGAACATCGCCGGCCCTACTCCATCTAGCTCCAGCCGACGAGACTCCGACACCAGCTTCGTCCCGAAGATTGCTGGTGCCACGGAGAACGACCCTCTCGGTTTGAGTGTCCACACCGCAGATTCGCCCTGCCTGGCATTGAGTTGCTCGGACGACGAGGACGTTCGGATGACCCCTCCGCAGGTGGCGCCGGTCCCCGTTGCGCAACCTCAACCTCAACAGGCCAGAGCAGTGGACACACAACCGCCAAGAAGGGTGGTGAATACTCAACCACCGAACAGGGTGGTGCTCGTACGAAACCCTCCTAGGGCTGTGGATGCACAACCGCCGGCTAGGAGTCGGGATGCTTCCGCCGCGGCGAGGGCTGAGGACCGTCAACCGCTGCCTAGGGCGGTGAGGCCGCAACAGCCACAACGACCTGCAGATCGACCTGACAGAGTTGTCGACCACCGACGTCGACGGGGCTACAATGGGCGGGGCCGCTACCAGCGCCCTGGACAGCCGCAACCGCGGCGAGACGTTCAACCGGATCGCCGACGAGGCCGTCAGCCTGTGCGAGACGAGAGGCGACGAGACTGGCGACCGGCACCGGAGGACCGACCCCGAGATCGACGACCGGCATTTGAGGGCCAACGGCGAGACCAGCGTCCAGCGCAGGGAGACCGACGACGGGACCAACGACCGGCACAGGAGGAACGATCACGAGGCCCGCGGCCGAGACGGGACGAGCGACAGCCGAACGACCGCGCCGGCCGTCGTATATCTCCCGACCGCCGACGACTCCCCGAGGGCTACGTGCCAGTGCGCGTCGTCCGTCAGGAGGTGGTGCGACCGGCAGCCGAGCCACGGGAGGAGGCTGTTCCGGTAGAAGTGGCTCAACCCGTTGCCGAGAGACGAGTGGAGGTGAATGAGGGAGCTGCCCGACAACCTCTCGAAGACCTCGTCCACGTCCGGGTGGAAGTGCCTAACCAACCGGGGCCAGATAGGCAGCTGCAAGACGAAACGGATCGGAACGTTACGGCCTACATCCCTGGTGAGCTGCTCGCCATCCCAGACAGCATGGTGTGGAGGATTGCGGCCACCTACGACCGGATGACGACGGAGCAGCGGAAGAACAAACGGTGGCGGATCTTCGTTGGTGGCAACGATTTCATCAGAGTGCGGCCCAATTAGATATTGCGACTCCTAGAACTCCGCCGCCAGCAGTGGCAGCGCCACCAGCGGCAGCGCCACCAGCAGTCACAACGCAACCGTCCGCGCCGCCAACAGCGATAAACTGCCAAGCAGTTGATCCGGAGTTAGACCGCTTTCAGTAAACTGCCCCGTCTGCAGTTGAAGCGACGACAGTTTTGCTTTCAGCACTATTTTTTGTAAACTGCCTGTTTGCAGTTGAAGCGACACCCGATTTTTCTTTGATACCGCATTTTGCAAACTGCCTTTCTGCAGTTGAGGCGGTCGACAGATGTTTTTATTTTTGTTTTTCCCCGAGGAAGAGACTCTTTTTTTTTTCTTTTTTTTCGCTCCGAAGTGCGAAAGGGGTGTAATGTGCTAAATGTGTAGAGGGGTAAAGTTTAGCACATTGTGAGGCCTACCTGCAGCGTCGTTTGACCGCATCCCAGTAACCTTAGCCTAGGCCTATCTTAGCCTAGATTTGGTAAACAAACTTTCAACTGTGAGTAGCCTAGGGACTCTCTAAGGTGACGGAATTACATGTTAAGCATGTAACCAGGGAAAAATAAACGACAACACTTTTAATAAGATTCACCACTTCGATGAAAATAAACGATTATTTACTCGTTGACCGAACCACAACAATCCAACATAACCTCGCCCCTCATCGACCGTGATTGAGTTTGACAGTTGACAGATGACGAGGTGGGTTCTTCTTTCTCTCTCGGAATTACTTTTGGCTGGTGAAGAAGAAGGTCGCCGGATATGCCCTTGATTTTTGAGTTTAACTGACCCTTGGCCGATCAGCTGTTGTGATTCATCGAGGCGGAAGGATTGCTCCTCGTGGAGAAATAGCGTCACTCTCGAAGAGACCGTCCTAGTGATAGCTTGTGCGTTCTTCTGACTACGATTTTTCTCGGCGAGGTTTTGTAAAGTGCTTGACAAGTGTAAAGTTCGTTCTAACGACTGCTTTTTGGTATAAAGGTACGTCTACGATTCTTACGATTAGTATATTTAGGCTCGATTATTAACTTTTGCCAGTAAAGTGGTAATTTAACATAAGATAGCCTAGCGTCCCGACACGTTGATAGTAACTGGGTAATAAAGATTATTATCCCGGTGTCAACTTTTATCCGTTAACTTCATTTTAGTAACAAACAAATTAAAATCAGCCTGTGAGGCATTTTTATAACTTTTATTTCTTTGAGAGTAACCTCGTTTTCCTGCAGTTAGACAGGTGACCACCGGTTGTAACCTGCGAGTCTAATCCAAGTATAGACAGGTGAACACTGGTTGTAACCTGCAAGTCTAACCGGAGCGTAGGGTAACCCTACTCCTGTGAGAAGTATTTCTGGTACTGGGGTTTCTTTGGAATTCTCTGCTAGGCCCGTACTAAGCCCTAGTAGAGCGCCCAGTCCAGCGATAGCGGCAGCGAGTCGATCCCGAGAGGTTACTGTCTAAACTTAAATTAATTTTTATTGATTGCTTGTAAATTTCCTTTTTTCTAAATTCTAAATTCTTTCCTTTTTTTGTTCAAATTAAATTACCTAATCTCATCTTGAGGAGTTTGAATTTTAAGTAAACCCCCGGGGAGGTTGATTCAAAATTCTAGGCCCCAACCAATTTTTCTGTGGGCAAGGATGAGGCAACTCTGAGTTGACCGGCAACCGAGTTGACATAACTGAGCTCTCTGATTTTATAAATCGTATAACCACTGTTACATTCGAACTTCGCCCCCTGGAAATATCCCAGCAGCCGAGCTGAGCGTTTCCTGGGACTTCGACAGACCGTGACGAATTTCCTGGGATTTCGGATTCGCCTGACGGTCCGAAACATTTTCGACCCCCCAGAAAGTTCATCACATAGTTGTTAATTATTATGGAGGATTTTATTTAAAACTTCGGGACAATGTAGATAATAGACCAAGGGGATTTAAACTTGGATTGCATACACACTGTAAGAATCTCATAAATTCACTGAAAAACTGCAAGCGGAACTTGTAATTGTTTGGATTCAGTTTTTAAAACTGAACAGTAATCGATAAAGCTACCAAAACATACGTGATTGTTTAATAATCCTACCACGTCAAAGTAGGCCCTAAATATGAAATGTTAGAACAAAAACATACAAATTTGAATTACTTGTTATATAATTTGTTTATTGTCTGGTAACAATTGCTCACCCTGTGTATGTCCGGGTCGACCGTGCTCTTGACGAAGCGCAGAGCCTTGGCCAGCCCTATCTTGGGCAGTGACGGCAGGTAGTCGCAGCCCGAGAGGATGCACATGTAGCGGAACTTGTCCATCGTGAATGTGCCCTCACTCAGTCCCATGGCCAGGTGAAGCCTCTCCTGCTCCACCAGCAGACCGTTGCCCGCCAAGTCCAGTTTGAACATCACCTGCGCGATATTAAACATTAAATGGAATAATTAAATTGTTTCCACTACTTTATAAAACTAAAGGATCACATGGTCCCACTGTGTAAGTTTATCCTGACAGCAAATGTAGAAATCAGAAAAAAATGTTAACAAATGCACTTTATAAACCGCATAAACACTATTTGAACAGTTGTTTGAACAGTAATTTTTCAGTTGGGATAAGGAAAGTATTATGTTTGGAGCAAAACAAAAATCTGTTAGCAAAGTAAGCATTGGGTAACTTTTTCACTAATACCGGTCACCAGACCTAACAGTCAACCTGTCACTCGCATTGTGATCACTTGGAATCGTTACCAAACTATTAGGCATGAAGTAGTGGAATGGGAAACAACTTCATTGCTATAAAGCTTGTACAACGGTTGACAACGTAACTTAGTAATACATTTATTGCAGACAAATTCGAAAACATTCATACGGACTTCAAAAGTTATGTTGAGTTTAAAAAATAAACTTAAGAACATAATCACGACAGACATTGTCTAGTAGTAAATTTGTAGTTAAATTAATCTAATTTTTAATAAAAAAACAGTTTTTCAATTGTTCAGTATATAAGGGAGTCACTTTCACAATAAAATGAACATACCCTGGTGCAGCCGAAAAGCAACAAGTCTGAATCCTCAGTGATGATGATCTGGGCGATATTGTTGAGATTGAGATAAGCCAGCTGCGCGTCGGCCTCGTAAGGTGCAGTGATGCAGTCCACGTTGCGACTGCGACACTCGCGCATCAGCTGAACGGCCATTGTGTGTGTCACGTCCACGCATCGCTGCAGGTAAGTGCGGGCCTCGTTGGGCTTGTCCTGGCGCAACAACTCAGCTGCACGTCGTCTGTTCACTTCTCGGTTCCTGGGGAACACTTCCTTAAGTGAGTTTGTTACAGTTGTGTTATTTAGAGTTGTTTTAACATTAGTCGGTGAGAGGAAAGAAGACCCCTCGTCGGCGTTACTTGTCTATGGTTCTTATGTCTCAATACACAACGCAAGTAAGTTTTGTTACGGTATCATGGCGTCAGCAGGGACTTATCTAATTGTAACAATAAATGCCGCATAAAGCGCTAGTGTAGTGACCATATGGTAGCATCTGCAATTTTTGTGTAGGCCAGATTCCAGGGGTCTTCTTTACTCTCGCCGACATTATATGGTGGTGAGTAATGAAAACAAGTTTATTCGAGCAACATTTTCCTTATCGGCTCCTCTTTAGTCAAGTTCTAACATTACCGTTTTATCATACCGTAATTCCTAAAACTGATCTGAATACAGAATAAAATCGCTATTATAAGTTAATTTACAACTTGTGAATTCGATTAAAAACCTTGTGTTTGCCTTAACACTCAGTGTTAAAATACTTCTAGATTTCAGATTTTATAAATTTAAATCACACCTACAGCTTGAGTTTGAATGTAGTTAGCCTGTTGAATAAGCCACCTTTTTACAGAACTTGGGCATGATAAATGCAAAAAATTGTGTAAGTTAAACTGATGCCAACAGCTTTGATTGGAGAGGTGAACACAAAATGGTGGAAGAGCCAGTCAATCTGTCTTAACTCACACTGTTTGTAGCATTTTTCTCACAGATTCTGTAGGAAGGTTGCTTATCCAACTATAGTTTAAATCATAGCTTTTACAGATGCAAACTCAACAAAGCGAGTGTTTTCAGTTGAACTGTGACTTGGGCTCAGGTCTGAAGATGAAAACCCCGTTCCTATCTCCTTAGGACAAATCAATAAATTATCCTTGTACAGTATGTGTACAGGTTTGTTTCACGTTCACTATCCATTTTGGTTCCTTGGGATGTTAATAACAAATAATTATAACCGGAGAACAAAAAAATACTCCAATGAATAATGATGAGTTTAGATGAAAAGTTATTAAACATCAATAACTGACAAACAAACAAACAAAAGACAATGATGAAATCAATAATATTATACTTACTGTCGTCTCTTTTTTTCCGTGTCAGATTTAGCAGGCAAATGTCGTCCATCAAAAACTAGGATTGGTTTAATATTGTGGGACAGCAGCATGTTCACATACTTCATACAGTAGTTGACATACCTGAAAAAACACAAATTAAATCATTTTAAATTTTACAGACTATCAGGAATTTTCTTTAAATTAATAAAAGAGAGTTGCTTCATCAATTTACTTATTAATATTAATATTGAGTCACAAGCTGTTGAAGTAAATGAAGAAAAGCAAAAGATTTACAATCGAACAATATTGATTATTACATAGAAAAATATGGAATTAAGAAAATAACTTTAATCACCTTGTTTTTGGGTTCCAGAGGGACTATTCCAAGATTTTTTGTGAATTTTTGAAACAATTGTATCTACAAAGAGATAGGCTATTTTAAAAACAATTTCCATCACAGTTTTGAAAAATTCTGTTGGAATATTACAAAATCATCTGTATTCCAATATTTCTTAAATAAATAAAAATTTATATGAAATCAGTTTCAAAAAACTTCTACAAATTAATACATACTGGTATTGGCAATTATCCTTGTTGTTATAGGAACTTTCATTGAGAAAGAAGGTGTCAATTTATTTATTTAACCCATTGGCGTAGACATACGAGCAGGTCTCGTTCCTTACTTGTAATTTTATTAACGTGTGAATTGGAGTATAAAATTGGTGTTTTTAAATGGATTAATGGCATATTTTAATTAAAATATTGTTTTATTTCAGTTTAGAGAGTCGCATTGGCACACACACAGTAGACATAAGTAAAAATTAGCAAAATCAGTGTTGACCATGTGCAAGTCTCAAAGAATTAACCGATCCCGTCAACTTCCAAGCAAGCCTGCCACCGTTTATTTTACTTGGGCCCTCCCACCAACGTTGCCACAGACCGGTTAACTCATTGAGAGTTGCACAACTGGTCAGTTTTGGTCGTGTGCGGGAATCGAACCCACGAACATCGTATCGCCACCTGGCCAAGGTGTTTCCACGACGTAGCCAACTCAGCTAACACGACCAAAGGCCTGGCGGCGATATTAAGGGTTTTCAGTCAGTCCGCGCCCCTAGCGGATAGAACCGTAGACGCCCGCGGTCATTAGTTACATATTTTGCTACTAGAGTGCAGCACCAATCAATTCCCGTTATAGGCTACTACAAATAGAATAAAATTACTACCTCAATGGGTTAAATTACCATAACAGTTATTTTGCACACTTCAATAATCATTTAGGCAAAAAGAATAACAACTTTTGGTGTACAATTATTATTTATAATCTTCTTGAGTTATTGAATCCAACAACCAATAATAATATGCAAGTCTCCAAATTTGATAATTTTGTGAATACTATTGGTTATCGTGAACAATATTTAAGTATTCAAAAGCAGGGCCCAACAATGTTGTTTTTGGGAGAGAACAAACTCAAGAAATCTCTCTCCCAGTACCTCCCAGCTATCCCCGCTCCTGGCACAACAGTTTTTAAGCACAATGTGAGTTGTGATCTAAAAACAAGGTTAATGAATGGCTTTAGGGTAATTTTGTACACACAACATTTTGGTTTAAACATGGTTACAGTTCAGGAAAAGATAATATTCAAGCCTTATGGTGAATTTCTCCTACAGGAAAGCCAGAAAGACTTGAGCCTGAGATCATGATATAACTTGTTTTGAGGCAGCAAGATACAACAAAATCTGTTAAAATTTGTATTCAGGATGTCCCACGAGAGTATGGCACAAATGCAGGATTTCGTAGAACTCATCAAAAGGAGCAAAAGGCTCCTTATAAACTTTTTTCTAAACTGCTTTGGTTTCCGTCTGTCTGTATGTATGTGTTATTTATAATAAGTGCAGTATATCTTAAATGTAGCCCTGGAGCAGCAAACCTGCGTACTCAGCGAATTTCCAATGTATGCATTTGTTTCTCACTACCACATAAAGCAACTTACTAAGTTTCATACAAATACATTAAGAAATAAATCATATAATAGCATTTTATTTATTATTTTTCTATAAGAACATGAGGTACATTAGGGCTGTGTACGCAGGTTTGCTGCAACAAGGTGTTTAGGCAAATATCAATAGAACTCAACCAGATGAAGCCAAATACCACGTTTTATTAATTTATGTTCATAATTGTTCATAACTAAGGGAGACATTCAACTTTTTACTTCTTCTCCATAAGAATAACATGGGGTCTGAGTATGCAGGTTTGCTACTCAAGAACCATCAGTAAAAACCCATTTCGTGCAAATAACAACAGACCACAACCGGATAAAGCCATATACCAAGTTTCGTCAGAATACGTTCACATTGGGCGATGTACTGTGTGTAGCACTTCAATAACTCTGTAGGCCAAACCAATTAAATTGACGTAGAGCAATGATCAAAATACCAAATTGCTTCCTTTTTAAAACTAGAATTTGACTTTTAAAAGATTATGTGTAAGTAAAATAAAAAACATTTTTGGGGGAAAAACCACAAATACCTCCCTCTCCCCCCAAATACCTCTTCAGATGGGTCGATCTGTCTGGTTTTCGAACTTAGTCATAAATACTGCTTTACACAAATGTACCAAATTTAATCAAAATGGTCCATTTTTACATCAGTTTTCGCACCCACACACACACATAATATAGTTTTTAATGAATAGGTAGTGTTCATGGCATCTGGTGACCTCCAAACGAAAAGTTACCATGGTCCTGGGCCTAAGATACTTACCATGTCAACTATAGCAGCAGCTTCACATCTTTATAATGTTTGTTTTTCCTATAAAAACTGTGTTTCCAGGAAAAATTAGGGTTATTTAAAGACCATTTCACATCGGCATCCACGGATGGGAATGGAAAAATCTGCAGAAATCCTAGAACATGTATTTTAATGGGGCCATTCATACAAGCGTACATGGACACCCGCAGACGTCCGGGATGTCTTGGACGTGTCAACGCATATCGCTCGTGGAGCGATCAGCATGGAACATCCGAGTGTCGGACGCATTTGGACTTCGACTACTAATCACTTTCCGGTAGTTTGTATCATTTTTCGAGACGTCTTCATCAATAATTGACAAAACTTCTTTAACTCGTCCTTATTTAAGAGCTTTTGGGTTCATGCAAAATCTGAGACCCTCAAAAGGCACATCTAGACGTTAGGGACTTTCAAATGACACATAAAAGATGATTTTAGACATTAATCTAAAATAGGTCTTGAACCTGATGTTAACCTACTTTGTATTGCGAATTATGGCGATACTCACCAAAGGTTACTTGTTTTTTGTTTAATGGGTGAACCTATTGTGATCTATTCGTAAGACTGTACAACAGTACTTTTTTCGGCACTACTGGCATTTTCGCAACCCAGCACGTCTTCACAAAATCCATCACTACACCAAGGCAAGTCAGAAGTCATCATCTTGTTGTCGAAGACTGACATTTGAAGGAAGAAATAGGCGGGGGAAAACGACACATCTTACAAATCTGTCCACATCCAGTGTGAATTGGCACGTCCATGGATGTCCACGGACATCCGCAGCCATCCATGGACGCTGCAGATTGCGGTGTGAAAAGGCATTATGGCATTAGCAGGTAAAAACTTGTACTTTTAAGAACATAATTCCTACAAAATTGACATTGGACCATTATCATAACTTATTCTATTTTTACTTTCTAGCCTAGGTCTAAGTAACTTCTGATTAATAATAATTTAAATATTGAACACAGATTGGTTTTGAATAAGTTATTTGTAGGTAGGTACTCACACGTCAGTTTTATCTCCCCTGGCTAGTTTGTCAGCACAACTGAATGCTCCTTTATGAAGCCAGCAGTATGCATCAATCGCTACAGTACAGCCTGCAAACTGTGAGATGCTCACTGGTCTTGATGACTTTTCCAGAAATGGTATCAAGCCTTGAATACCCATTTTCAAATTCCGCTAGGCCTAGGTAAAAATCACAAGTACACAATATAGGCTTAATATAAGTTTCACAAGCGATTAACACAAACTTACTTCAAAATTACTTCACAGCCAGATGAATGTTGGCTGCAGTTTAATATGGGTCCCACATTCAATCGATTGAATAAAACAATAAAAAATATATATTTTATGAACTATTTGCAATTGAAAATGTTGATATATTGCCTATTGATATTAAGAACTAGGTAAAATATTCAGTTATTCTATGTAATTGCATTTTTGGCTATTTTAAATTTGTTAACAATAGGCTCCACTAACCAACGAACAATCTAAACGACTGTAATAAAAAATAAAATCTCATCAATACAGGGCTATCAATAGTCAAATTTTGAACGGACTTTTTAAAATTAAATGAATTAATTTAAAAAATCAAATAAATGTGGGATGCATACTAAACTGTAGACTTACAGAGCTAGGTCATTAGATCAACTCCAGTCTAACTATAATTTAAAATTTAATAATCTACTTAGTGTGACTTTAGTTAAACCTATAAAAACAAATAACAAACTAACCTATAAATCATCAATTCAGATCAAGAGTAAAAGTATTCCCGATTAAATTTACACACTGATTAACAAACTAACTCTCTTCACTATTATAAAGACTATCGAGATACAAAAGTTCCACGACATCACTAAACAATAGACAGAAAAATAGGGCACAACATCGACATCTTATTTTCAATTTGGCTTTTGACTTGGTTTTGGTTCTTTTCGTTTTCGCGCTAACCCGCCAATTAATATCCATCGGCTTTTAAAATACAAAAAACATGAAGTAAGATATTTATAGCATGGTTGTTTAGTACTACTTTTATATGTATTGTAATTGTAACTCTTGAGAAACAATTGAGGACTAGAAAAAACCAAACACTCGAAACTGTGCCAACCACAATCAATAAATTAATCAAATGTATTTATATAAAATACAATAAAGAAAAACATAACATTTCTTTCTTCTTTCTTCTCTAGCTTAATATGTTCAAGATCCAAATTGAAGGAAAAAGGATCAAACCTTCTGGCGAATCGACAGTAAACGACAGTTATTGACTCGTCTGTTGCTTTTGTTATCTG
The DNA here is from genome assembly GCA_963675035.1 of Allygus modestus. Lineage (NCBI taxonomy): Eukaryota > Metazoa > Arthropoda > Insecta > Hemiptera > Cicadellidae > Allygus > Allygus modestus. The sequence continues at coordinate 67,842,788 of OY776116.1, forward strand.
ATAAACAGTGAACATCCTAAAATAAATTAAATAGTCATAAAACCGCCAACCATTGAGTCGATATTGACATCCCATAGGCTAACAAAGACGATAATTTACTAGGATGGTCTGCCGTTACACTTTAGACGCATAAATGAGCGAAGCAACAGTTACAACGTTAAAGCGCGAACAAAGAAGATCTACGGGGAAGAACGCTACATTTAGTAAACAAACTTAAAATAATGTAAACAAAACAGTGACAGTTTTTAACAGCTGTTTATTTAATTTAAATTAAGTCAGTTAAAAACATGTGACATAAACCCAATAAAATATTTCTTCCATTATAATTACATGTGAACTTTAAGACCCAGTGGGGCGTAATCTAGGAGGAATTTCTAAAGAAAAACCTTCTCCTCGGTATCACTTATCACCTAGCTATTGGCCAAATTTCATATCAATCGGTAAAGCCATTACACAGTGATGCCGTTACAAAGAAGTACCAAAGTGAGGGAAAGAGAGCTTCGCTCAATATATGTACTCATTTTTGACACTTATTATGAAGATCTACAAATCAACCTGATACTTTTTTAAGTTGACTGGATAATGTTTTAAAATTTTGCGTTACCTTGAGTTGGCTCAAGATGAAACCCTTTGGAATGTTTTGAAGCATAAATTTCCATTAGGGTTTATAATAGCAATAGTCATCCAACTCCATAGATACATTTTCCTTACAATCATAGTTGCACACGGATGGTTGTTGAGTTTAAGTACGCTGTTGGATTTTGATACTGTGATTTGTTATAATTAGTCAGAGAACTTAAAAACAATATGTTTATCTCGTATTTAAACAAAAACCGGCTGGCGTGCAACTTCTACCATAGACTAACTACAGCTGTTAGTTAGTCCTATGCTTATACATTAGCTATTGTTTCTATCACCTGTAATCAATGGTTCCATGTTGTTTTCTAATCTCATGTCCGCTCCTGCTTCACTAAATTCGTACCTTGTTTGCTGTATTCCAGATGCTTATTCCATAGTTCTGGTTCCATATGATTTTGAGGTTATGAAACTTGTGTCAAGTGTCAAAGGAATTGTAATTTGTTGGTTATGTTTGTAACAATTTAATATGGTGTTGTGCTTAGGAATTAGCTACAGAAGGTAATATGACTGCCGAAAAAGACTCCCTGACTTTAAACGTTGGGATTAATATTCCAACAGACCATGAAAACAACTTTGCAAAGGTAGGCCAGTCTTAAGTGCCATAAAAATGGTAAACTTCGCCTTGATGTGCAACTTGGGTGGATTTTATCATTAATAATTTAATAATTAAATCACGAAAACACTGTCTAAGACGCCGACGCAATTAGGGCGTATTTTAAGGCGAATATGAATGAATTAATGATTGTAGACTTGGTGATATACTTGTAGTAGTCTTGTTATTGATTAAGGAAGATTGATTCTTTAGATAAAAAAAGGGGTACAGTTTCATAAGCGGCCACCAACTAATGGATGCAATATATCGACCTTAAACAATCGATACCTTATATCGATTTGGAACATTTGATATTTTGACTCACATTTTAACAATATATTTATTGAAAATTATTCACTCGATATTTATCAATATCAATAATAATATGCTGCCAGTTACAAATATATATTTTAATGAACCATTGAAGAAATAACAAACTAAAACTATAATAAAAAAAACAACAAATAATAAAGAAATGTACATTAAGCTTAAACTTAAGTTATTCTTACTTATACTTAAGTCAGGGTAAACTTTATGGGCTGCTGTTATGAATTGAATGAACGGAACCATCGCAAAGATATAACTAAGTTTTAGCTTGGTTATACGTTTCTTTAAACTTATTATTTGTTGTACTTTTAAATTTTAGTTTTCGTTTGTTACTTGTTAAATGTTTCATTAAAATATATTTGTAACTGACATCATCGCTCTTAATCCCAGTTTTCAGAGACCGTTTCAACACACGCCACGAGGATTCGAATGCATTGCTCGAATGTTTGTGTTATTTAGGTTAAAGATCGATTTAAAATGCAATTAGATATATCGAACGTTTAAGATCGATATATTGCATCCGATTAGTTGGTGGCCACTTATGATACTGTACCCAACAAAAGTTCCACTAATACTTAAACATATATTGCCAGGATCGGCCATTGTAACGGATATTTTAAGATTGATTTAAAAATACACTGGGCCTAACAAAAACAAATATTACGTAATAAGAAACTAACATACAGATGATAAAATATTTTAAAACCAATAAAATAATCTACCTAGGCTAATCGAACAAATAGGCCTATATCATACTATTTCATTTGGTTTGTCCACACATTATTTCTCAGTACCGGTAACAGGTTTATCGGAAAACCGACCTATATAACTTTTAATACAACTTTTTTGATGATATTGATATTGATGCAGGCCCTTGGGCAAGCCCAGTATAAGTTACTGTATCAGAGGAACTAAACAGGTGCTGTGCTGGTTGAAAGGGTTAGTTCCAAACACCTCGGGGGATAGGAAAAGGAGGTCTTACATGAAATGAAATGCATGAAAAAACGTTGTTCATTACCTATTATTTTCCATTACCTGATGCTAGCCCCGCACCGTAAAGACACGCCTGAATTGAGCAACTTTTGTGTTTCTCACCTGGTGTTTGGGTTTCGCTAACCGTGCTTTCTTCTATACCAAGGGAACAAAAGAAAACGAGTGATTTGTTTGTGTTTTACACTTGAGTGTAGAGAGTTCACAGAAGAGCAAGCCTTTTGACCTTTTTCCTTTCTTAACCTATTCAGCAATGCAGAAGGAATCCAGAATCAAGAATCAATGCTTTATTACCAGTTACATGCATTTGGTATAATCAAGGTTTTATACATGTTTCTTACAACACTGAACTCAAACAGACCAAGGGGTCTTCCGATTTGCATTCATCCATCGTTCCTCATTCGGTTGGGCTTATTGTCGGCACGGAACTCCATCATACACTGGTACATGAAACAGGTAGAAAAACCAAGCATTATGTGAAATATTGTAATCACAGAGTAGAAAACTGCTTACGGTATAATGATTGAATTCTCCTAAATAATAGGTATAGAAAACACATAATTTACTACATTTAATCAGTATAACTTTAATTTTAATTCAAATAACTCATTTAACTTTGAAAACATCAAAACATATTTCTATCTGTTTACATTATTAGTTTTACAATAACAAAAGTCCATTTGAAGTAGCTAACAGCTGATGACAATTTCCCACACATTAGACATAGCCTATATATTATGGTGACGCATTGACTAGACACCAGGCACAGTGCAATGGTGCCATCCCATCCCCCGGTGAGTGCGCCACTACTCGGACCCTGCGAAGTGGGGACTACAGTTAACTCCCGATTATCCGGGAGCGGGTTAATCGGGTTGCGGTTTAACGGAGGTCACGAAAGGTTTATTTTTACTATTTTTAACTTATTTATCCCCTTCTAAACATAAAAAGAGCAATAATACCAATTTATTTTGCTAAATATCTCCAGAATAATTGACTTTATTTATGAGAATAAATACTATTCAAACAATTTAGTAAACACAACATAATCTCAGAGCCTGTCATCTTGCTAATGAGCCGTGGGCGCGTGATGGGGAGCGATGACCTTGACACTGCTCTGACACTGCACCTGGCTAGGCAGTGCGACAGACGCGGACGTCTAAAAATAGAAACATCTCAAAACAATCACCCTTCCCGCCGCGGTTCACCCTCACGGGGTTTTCCCCCAGTGCGGAATTATTAGCATACTGTTCGGTGTGGTTTAGAGAGTTTGGTGATTTAGAGATCTATTAAATATTATTCTGCGTTTTGGATAGTATTTACTGCTATCAGCCACTGCTAGTATTAACTATTATTATCTTGATTGTTTGTAGATTTTATCACAATTTCAAGATTTTCAAAAGTATTTAATTTACATACATAGCCTATATCTTAAATGACATTAAAACACAATATTGTAGTACCGTATAAAAATGTTAGTAAACCTTCATTATGTTTGTAAAATTAAATTTATTGAATCCCTTTGTTTTAACCTTGGTTTTGGGTTATCCGTGACCCTCCAACCGGTTATTACCCTGGATAATCGGGAGTTGACTGTACTTTGAATACAAAAACTTTGATGGAAAAAAATCACTATATCAACTATAATAATAGTATGCTGCTATCATGTATCTTGTTTCTATTGAGTACATAACTCAAGCCTGCTGTGACAGACAGACAGACAGGTACTGCCTGTTTAATTGTCATATCGATCATATAACGATATTAAATAAATAATATTGGTCACTGAGATCATGCCATTTCCCTAACAACGCTCCTTGCAACCATGCTACAACCCTTTTCTTATCCTCCAGCTCGCCTCTTTGATGTCCGTGTCTTGAAAGCCCATAGTTAAACTCACAATAGTCTAATTATTTCTAATCCCTTTCATCACAAATATCACGTATATGTTCCCGAGCTAATCAAACTTGTAGTAGGGCTAATTTGCCGGCGCAAATTAACAATGTTTAAAGTAGTACACATGTTTTTTGGTTTACTCTTCGCCAGTGTACCTAATGTTGAAGACAGATAATTACTAGTTATGTTGGATGGGAATAGAAATAGGTAATAAGCTTTCATTGCTAGTTTAACTACGGGCTACTGAGACACATACATCATGGAGGCGAGCTGGAGTGGCGACTGAGAAAAAGGTCATAGCGTGGCTCAAGGACCTTTGCTCGCAGCAGACTCGAGTTTTGTACTCAATAGCAACTACAGTAACATTTTACAAATCAATATAATATTTCATTATAAATATTACAGGTTATATTTAGGCATACAATATCTGTAATCTTTTCAGTAAAAAGACAAACTCCTGCTGAAGTTCATTGTTTTCTGACCAAGACCTACCGTATCGTATTATTTTGTTTGCTGTGTCAGCGGAAAATTAATTTTGTTTTTTTTTCCAGGGAAAAGATAAAAGGTTTCAGAGGAAGAATAAGAATCGTTCACAAATCGATGCAGATTCTTTTACGATAGACGGAGATGAAGTTAATCCGAAAAAACGTAAAAAATTAAAACCAGACGCCAAACAAAATCAGACACAGCATGTATCCTCTTTGTTTGCACATAATCCAGAAATTCCTAATGTAAAATCAAAAGAAATAAAACCTGTATGCGAGGTAGTTTTTTCCAATGAATTGTATAAAAATTGTTCTGGGATTCATCCTTATACAGTAAGTATTTGCTAATTTAAAATTATTTAGTCAGAATCATTTCACGTTTTAAATTTAATGTATTGTGTTTATGATACAATCTCTGAACAAAACAGTGAGATCCTCTCAGTTTGTTCATAGAAACAGAGAGCTATAGGCCTACAGGAGTAAGAAGTATAATATTGATTCATGATATTTTTAGAGCTGCCTTCTTATATTTAAATTAAGAAATTGAATTAAATTGCTTCAATGTTTAGAGTTTCATGAAATGTTTATAATGGTAACGAGCAAGATCTATATTAAAAAATCTGCAGTTCTGTGTAAATAACTAACAGGAGAGCTATAAATACATATTGAGTTATGACCTGGTAATCAAGTGAACTTACGTTGGAACTATGGAAGCTATAGGGTGGAACCCTAAATCATGACATTTTATAGAGTCTAAAAAGGCACGATCAAGAGGAATGTAATTTTTGCTTTGAACACAATATGTCAAAAATTCCAATATAAGGTGAAAGTCAATTGAAAAACAAAAATAAATTCTTTAAACAAACTAGACTTTTTTATAATATTAATAAACATGTATGATGTTTTTAGTAATCATAAGCATGTTGTGTTCAATAGTATGTTTTGTTTTTTCCAACTATTTGACTTGAAATTACATTTCACAACACCACTCATTACCACTTAGACATTAGTTTGTATGAGTCGTGCTATTTAGAACACAACATAATTAAGAGTGTATCCCAAATATTGGGGTGCATTGCAGCTTTTTTACTTGAACTATGATGAACTATCCCTTACCTGCTACCCTGCATGCAAAAAGTACTTTTAAACAGGTCTTAGCCTAAATGACTGAACAATAATTCACTGACTTGATTTTAAAAAATAACAATAAGGGAAAAAATCAAAATCAGGTTCCGAAGAGATATTTCTTGTCTAGTTTTCTTTGAATGTTCCAAGCTTAAACCTTCTAGGCTGTATGATATCTTCAGACACCTGTGAAAAGATAGAAATTTAACATTTTTTCTTACGTAATTACATATTATGGTTCTGAATTATTTTCCAGGTGAAAAATTTAGAAGACAATTTTGGAGTGACAACATTAACAACCGTACAGAAACTAACTCTGCCAGTACTAATTTCTGGATCTGATGCCCTGGTGAGGTCTCAGACAGGCAGCGGGAAGACTCTGGCGTATGCGGTGCCTATTGTCGAGGCGCTGGGGAAAGTTCAGCCCAAACTGTCTCGGGCCGACGGTATCCGAGCAGTGGTAGTGCTGCCTACGAGAGAACTGGCCCTGCAGACTTACGAGTGCTTCGTTAAACTGATCAGGGTCAGTATGTAATTGATAGTTGTAAATTACTTAATTTTCTTTTTTCAGCTTAACAAGTTTGTGATTTTTTAAATTTAAATTAATTAAATTAAATTAAGTCCCGCCTAAGCATACACCAGGCGACACTTGTGTACTGGTGTTGTCTCGTTTGGGTGTTTGATTTTTGTGTTGTCTTGTGTGTTTATTGTAGTTTTATTTTGTTTTGACTGCTTTTACAGTTCTTTGTTTTAGCTTTTCAGTGTTTCTCAGTTTTGTTATGTTCTTGGTATTCTTTCCAACTGAAGACGGGATGAGATTCTGAAACGTCGTGAAACTTTGTTTTTGCAATAAGTGATGGAAAATGTCACACAGTTCTTTAAATAACATAAATTTTGCCATCACCAACAATAAATTTTAAACAAAGAATTAAATGAATAGAAATGAATTCAAAACAAAATCTTTTTCTTATGGAGAATAACATGTAAAGTATAAGCCTTGAGTTACAGTTTTAAATTGCCAACGCTTTATAGAAACAAGATATTTTATGTTGCAGTCATTTGCATGGCTGGTCCCGGGACTGGTGGTGGGAGGAGAGAAGCGCAAGTCAGAGAAGGCTCGGTTGCGGAAGGGAATCAACATCCTGATTGGCACCCCTGGTCGCATCAACGATCACATGCAGAACACAAAAGCTGTCAAGTTAGACTGGGTAAGATTGATTCGGCGGGAATGTTTGATCATCATTAACCATTAGTTCATTATTTTTGGAATTTTTTAAATGTTCATATTTTAAAACTAAGCTTCTTACATCAAATATTACAATTTATATAACGTAGTAAAATGTTTACTGTCAAATGTCAGATAGTATAACTTTATCCTATCCTATTGATTATTGGGATTAGTTAATTGTTGTTATTAGTTAATGATCCTGGCTAAAGAATCAGTCGGTCTTAGTCAGTAACAAGGCATCTCACCCATTCTACACTCATCATTCATTCATATTCACCTTAAAATACGCCCAGGTTGCGTCGGCGTCTTAAAGAGATATTAAGATATATGTATATATATATATATATATATATATATATATATATATATATATAATCGGGTCATTTAGTTCATGCAAATTGTAAGACAACCACTTGACAAATTTCGATGATCCTTTTTTTTATATGATGGTAATTTGGCATAGAAATTCATAACGGAGCCAGAATTTCGATTTAAGCCTCAGGGATCTGCCCTATGGGACAAGTTATCGTGTTATTCATATGGAAGAGATTTTTATTTGGTTTATGTCACATGTGTTTTCCTTAAATCAAATTAAAATAAACAGCTATCATAAGGATTATATCTAACTACAGACTGTCATTGTTTGTATTATTTTGTTTAGCCGCAAAATTTTGTGAAGGAGCAGCTAGTTTTGGATAGAAAAACAGAAAACCTAATTTCCTTTACCGTATTAATACTGATTATCAATTTAAAAGTTATGTAACCGTCAAAATGTACCAATGATAGCAAGGGGTGTTGCGAGTAGTGATTTTTTTAATCGAGTCAGTAGTGCCAATTATTTTCGAGTTTCGAGTATTTTCGAGCGAGTATTTGCCATCAGTTGGTAGTTTAAAATAGTGTAATGGGATTTGGATACCACCCTATATTTGATAATTCAAACATGAGTAACTAATACATGAGTAGCAATACAACGTTTTGGCCAGTACAATCAAATTGGATTACGTATTGACAAACAAAACACGGTTTGACATTAGTTTCCGGCCGATGAAACAGGGCCCGGTTATCATTTGACCAATTTCACCTGTTCCAGACATCGCTTATAATCAATATTAAATGATAAAATCGTTAGTTATGGCTGAAATTACGCAGTCCGATCGTAATTTTCGGCCGATTTTATGCGATGCGATCGCCTTTTGCGGCCGTTACTACGCGTTTGGGCCGGTCGCAATCGTTAGCAATCGTCCATAAATCGGTGGGAAATACTCGCTCAAACTTTCGAGTAGTTTTCAAATTTCGAGTTCGAGTATTAAAATACTCGGCCGAAGATTCGAAGTTTCGAGTACTCGCACACCCCTAATGATAGCCAAGAGTGACTTGAATTTGATTCAGCCGATTGCCTCATCTATTCTACACTGGAGATACCAAAATGAAAGCTTTCATGGTCCCAAGGTACCTTTTTATTTACCGTTCTGAAAATGGATTAATCATATGCTTCATATTTTTTTCCAGGTACAATGGCTGGTGTTGGATGAAGCTGACAGATTGCTGGACTTGGGCTATGAGAAGGAGGTTACCAGGTGAATAGGGCAATTGTTTTTTAAAAATTAGGGCAGTTAATTTTATAGCGTCGGTTGGAAAATACTAAGTCAAGAATTATATCCTTATTGTTGAATTAACTAGTAGTAGGAACAAATCTATCAGGTTCAGTATTATTAGTTGGTATGAGAAAGATGTTGTATCATTTTCAAGAAGATACTCCATAGGGGTACAATATTGCGAGTGCTTCAGCATTTAAATATTATAATGATAATTAAAATTATTATATTGAGGAAACTGTTCTGTAACAAAATGTTATGTATAACAATAAATAGTTTGTATAGGAAGTATAATTGTGTGGTGTTGGTCTCGCAAGTCAAATGTGGCTGATTTGATCAGAACAATAAAATTGGGTTGATGAGTGGTCTAACTATGTTACCTAGTTTATGTTTTTTGATAGTAGGCCTAGTTAGATTGCTGGTCCTCCAAAATATATTTCACACAACAATTTTCCTTATATTGTTTACAATCTGTTATGACTGAAATTATAGAAAACTAACTTTCCCCAACAGCTTCGCTTGTTTACCCGATTTCAGTTTTTAATGAGATCAAATTACATAGCTGATCAAATTCCAGTATTTAAAACTTTCTTTTAACTTGACACTTTTATTTTAACTTATGGCCTTCAGATATGTTGTACAAAAAACTAATATTTTTACCCCAACTTTCTCACCGAGACCTTTAATTAGAGTATTTGGTTCAAGAGTGTCAGAATTATGGTTTTCTTTGGTATAGTTTGGCCTGCAATAAAGCAACAATTTAATATTTCCTCAGGTCAGACTAGCCTACAACCACAGTGTGTTTCAGCCTAGTGCAGATGCTGGACTCGCAGGGCCACGGGAGCAAGCGGCAGACGGTGCTGTTGTCGGCCACTCTGACAGCGCAGGTGGAGCGGTTGGCAGGCCTGGCGCTGACATCGCCGGCTCGCCTGGACGCCTCGCAGGCAGCGGACACTGACCTGGTCATCCCCCAGGCCCTGCGCCAGCTTTATATCACAACCCCCGCCAAACTGCGGCTGGTCAGTCTGGCTGCCTTCATACATTGGAAATGTCAGGTGTGCTATTAGTGTTCACTAGATTTTAATTTACTAATTTTTTTGTGCGAGTTGAAAATCTTATTTGACACCACACCCAGATTTACAAACCCTATAAAACATTTTTCAAAGAATGCCATGGAAACTTCGGAGAACCAGTGGAGCGGAGCCGTGAGGTTTGAGGACAGTTTAATTCCTCATCTTGAAGAAAATTGCTTTAATTTTAAACCTCGGTCTTCAAAATTGCCCTTGAAATAAAATTATAGTTGATTAATCAAAAAGTAATTATGTGAGTCAAGATGTAAGATTTGTATTATAAGAAATATCCCTTAAATCATTCATATACAACCCAAAGAATGAGATTAAATTAATGTTCAGTAATAAATGTTATACTTGATTAAAACTTTTACCTCAGCTAACATGTTTAAACATAAAAATCCCATATGTTCAATTTTATTTTGATCCATGCAGTAGATCTACTGCACCCGCATGGAACGTTTTAAACTCTTTGTGTGGTACTAATATTAAGCATAAATTAGAGGGGCCTGGAGTTAATTTTTTCTCTTTTATTTTTTTTTTGTTGGAGCTTTCTCTTAGCTTTCTCTCAGATAGTATTCAACCAACTCAAGACGGAGATTTTAAGAGCACAAATTGAATTTTAAAATGTTATGGATTCTTTATTATTGAAATAATAATCATATCCATGGCAATGCAAATCAGGGAAAGTGGACTTTTAAATCAAGAAGTTTATTTTTCTAATCACACTTCAAATACTGTAATAACGGTTGTAGAAAATCTGTGTTAAAAATGAGGAGGATTTTCACCCAGACTTTGGATAAAACTCCCAGTAACATCGTCGCTTGCTTCTGGTTTCTCAGAATTTCAGATTTTGTCCTACTTTTCAGCTTTTGAGCCTGTCCAAATATCTGGCTCAGACAGATAAGTTACAGATAAGGACAGATAAGGTAAGTTTTCTTATAGGCCTACTGTAAAATTTGATAACATTTAAATTAAAAATACTAACAATTTCCCACACATTATTGTTTATAAAAGCCTGTAAAGGACAAATTATCTTGAATTTCAAATTGACAGATTCAAATATTAATAAAATCATTAAGAGAGAGTTTGGTAAAAAAGTCCTTTACAGGCTTTTCCTCTAGCCTACAAACAATAATGTATTGGCAATGGTTTGTATTTAACTGTTGTCAATCTTCAAAATACAAGGAAACTTACAGATGAGTTTGTGCCACAGACATTTAGATAGGCTAAAAAACTTGAAAACAAGACCAAAGCAGGGATTTTTGAAAACCAGAAGCTAAAGCGCTGTCTTTGAAGTTTTCTGTGAAAATTGGATGGGGGTCTTCTTGATTTTTATAGCAGTGCTAAAAACCAAGAAGATACCTGCACAGATGTCCCTGAAAACTTCAAAGACAGCGTCTTTTGCTTCTGGTTTTCAAAAATCCCTGCTTTGGTCTTGTTTTAAAGTTTTTTAGTCTATCTAAATGTCTGTGGTACAAACTCATCTATACGTTTCCTTGTACTTTGAAGATTGATAACAGTTAAATCCTTATACTTGCCAACTCTCTTAGTGATTTTATTAATATTCGAATCCGTCAACTTGAAATTCAAGGTAATTTGTCCTTTACAGGCTTTCACTTTATAAACAATAATGTGTGGGGAATTGTTAGTATTTAATTTAAGTGTTATCAAATGTTATAGTATAAGAAAACTTACACAGGTGTTTGGGTCAAATATTTGGCCAGGCACAAAAGCTGAAATTCTCAGAAACAAGAAACAAGCAACGGTATTACTGTGTGTTTTCTCAAAAGTCCGGGTGAAAATCCCCCTTTGTTTTTAACACAAGATTTTCTACAACTGTTTAGTACAGTATTTGAAGTGTGATTAGAGAAATATACCTCTTGCTTTAAACGTCCACTTACCCTGATTATTGTGCTCTCCTGAATGTTAGCATCGTTGGTCGACGACGTTGCTGCCAGTGTGGAATAGAACCAACTAGACTACTAGAGCTGTCATCTGTGGAGTCTTCATGAAACTATTTCCAACTTTTGTTTAGACACAGCGCATTCTTTGTTACAGTCTGAAAATAAATTTACTGGTGATATCTAATGTAGGTACTTAACAACTTTTAATTTATTTTATTCAGTATAGGTAATAAGGTTACAATAATATGTGTTTTTATGTAAATGCTAATACTAACTTAGAAAATGAATAGTTACTACTAGTAGTGTGTGATTGTTGTGTGAATTATAATATTAAAGTTTTATGCGGCATCACTTCAGCACCTGACAATGTCCATTACAACTTTTTTAGCATTTAAAATGTTTATTCTTTGAGTATCAAGGGCAATATAATCGGCTTTTAAATACACCACCTAAAAATATTGTTAGTTACTGTATAAGCAATTGTACCGTTGCAAGCTTTGTCTGCGATCTGCGTCTGACATATTGTAACCTGGAGTCATAAACGGAACAAACTCGTCCAGTGTGTATGCTGTAATAGCACCCGGTCTGATACAGCTTCTAGCCTGATTAGTGGCTGAAAAGTCGGGAGCTATTTACTCGGCCAGGGCTAGGCACTTGGATCGATGGTTTGAATCCCGTCTTGGTGGTTTTTATGTGCAACTCGTGGAGAGTCCACTTATATATGGTTTGCCACAGAGGAAGTGGAGGGTGGACCTTCGGGATAGGTGAATTCTTTGTGAGTTACATATCTGGGCAAGGTGTTTTGTTTGTGTTTACTTACCCTTACTGTATGTGTGTCCACTAGTAGCACACTTTTTATAATTGTAAGTGTTCAGTTCAGACATTCAACACACATCAAAATCAACAAAGCAATATAAGTTGAACTGTTCCATTCACAAACTTGGTGTGAAAAGGGTTAACATTTTTTTTAGTTGAGCCATTAGACCAATGCAATTAGATCACTGTCATCAGATTCACACATTAGATTCACAAGATCCAAACGTCTGACGTATTGCTTTTTATCTGACAGATACATCAACTTCGAATATTATAAATTACAAATTGTAATTTTGTTTATGAAAAATGTCAAGCCTAAATTGAAAATATGGTTTTATGTTCTTTACTTCACAAGATTTCCATAAATTAAAAAAGATGCATTTGGAATCAATGAAGGATTTGTCTGAGGATATTTTTGGAAGAAATTAGGGTTTTCTTCATAACATTTGTTGATATAATGTGTAATTGTTACAGGGTATTTAGCAGCGGAGAAATGTGCTCAACAGCTGATTTCAATAGATTAATCAATCAGGTGAATGACATAAGTTTAATAAAATTGGTAATCTTACCTCTGTCTGATAGTCCAATATTGTTAACAGTTGATGACTGCTTACATATTTTGTTGCAAGCTTAACATTTTTAAAGCTTGCAATACACCAAATGCTTAAAAAAATGAACACATAACACAACACAGCACATGAACCAAATACGAGACAAATAAATAACACATCTTCAATAGCGCTATCACCTAACGGTCCCAGCACTGGCAGTAGACTGGAGGATTACGTAATTCCATCCCCTCCCCCTTTGTTATCGTTGTTATCAGCTCGGTGGTCAGCTGTCCTTGACTGGATTATTGTATTGAAGAGAGTGAGATTTAAACTGAAACTTTTCATTGAGAATGTGATCTTTGCATTGCTCTTCTATATTTAGCTTGTATATCTCATACTCTTCAAGCGTGTCCAATCTATTACCTTTTTTACAAACATGTAAAATTTCCAGGCCATTTTTTATGTCACTCATTGAGTGATTATGATCGACAAGGTGTTGGGCAAACGCTGACTTTTGTTTTTGATTTCTTGGTTCCAGTCAGTGTTCTTTATAACGGGTTTCAAACGCCCGTCCCGTTCGGCCAACATACTTGCTCAGACAGTCTGGGCAGCAAATCTTATAAATGCCCATTTTTTGTGACTTGTAAACTATCCTTTCTTTATTGTATAGTGCGTTCTATAGTATTACATGTCATCCATTCATTATTTAGTGATAATTTTCCCATTATGTGTTATTTTATATTTAAGTTTCCCTATCAATGTGTTAATTAATTAATTTCCCCTAAATGTGTTATTTGTATTAATTGCCCTATGTTCATGCCCAATAATAATCATCCTTATCACCACTCCTCAGAAAAACCATTCCCCTCTATGTATTTAATGTTTATTTATCTGTGCAATTGTAAAATAATATGTATTTTATTAATTAATCACCAATAATTATTCACAGCCTATCCACATCTAATAGCCTACTCACTTAATTTAATATGTTGCTAATAATAATATTTTAGATATAATTTATGTGAGAGGATTGCAATAGAATTAAAATTTAATATAATATACTTTTCAAAAATAGTCCTTAAGGAATCTAAATTACAGTGATCAGTGTTAACAATTGTGTACACCATGTGCTTTCAACAATGGACCATGCTTCCAGACCTCATCTCTGCTAGATCTTTCTTATTGTTCCAGATGCCATAGTGTTAAGACCTAAAATCTGTGAAGGACACAGTTCCTACTTAAATTCACCCAGTATGGCCTAAGTTTTGCATTGCTTAGTGCTCATTTATTAGGGACTCATTGCTCAATATAATACCATTTTAAATTCACTCCCTTTTCTTTGTTTTATCCCCAAAAATTGGTATTGAGCGAAGAACATTGTAAGCTGATTGGTAAACCACTTCCATTGTGTATTCTATTAGGGACTTGAGAGAATACAGACATTTAATAGAACAAGTCTAATGTTCTGAAAGTTAAATTAACATCAAGAGAATATTATTACATTGAACTATCTTTTCTAAATTTAATTTGAGTATTTTAACCATCAGTAAATTCAGTGAAAACCATTGGACTCTCCTTTTGGACAACACCAAAATTTTTCATTGTTGCAATTTGTAAACAGCATAAGCCTAATTGGACTAAATATTCTTTCATCTATAAATCTAACGTTATTCAAGTCAGCACGATACTTCCCCCTGAGAAAAAGAGCCCTCATTTGTAAAAGAACCCATTTAGAATCAAAATATGAACATTTTAGTCTTAGGCCTACATGTATTATTGTCATCCATCTTCTAGCCTAGACCACTCACTGTAACTGTTCCCCTGAATTGTAGATTATTTGTAAATTCCTTTGATTGATAACTTTTTAAAACATAATTGTATTACTAGATAAATAAATATTATATTGTTCCTCTGTACTTTGTATTTCATTCAAATAGTTAAAAGGATATTTAGAAATTGTACACCTACCTTCTATTGATATCCAGAGTAAATACAAAACACATTCTACTCACTACAATAAACCAAAGAAGACCATAGGTAGAAATATATTTATTGATAAGTTAAGTAAGAGCATTTGTGAGCTATATTTAAATAGCCTAGTGAATTTTGTAGGTAGCAACACTCATTATTGTGAAGACAAACTAGGCTTAGCACATGGTAGCCATTGCCCACAGATCAGATAGCGTCACTTTTATATCCACATTTCCCGATCACATCCGAGCAGATAATTAATTAAGAGTTAATAATTTAGAATCATAAGTAATTAAGTAAGAATAAGAAATACCCCCCGTCGCAGCAAACCTGCGTACTCAGCGAATTTCCAATGCATTGATATGTTTCTCACTAGTACATAAAGCCACTCACCAAGTTTGACAAAAAAACATTCATAAATAAGTGATTTATTACATTTTGTTTATTCCCCATAAGAATAACATTAGGACTGAGTACGCAGGTTTGCTGCAACGAGGAAGATAAGAAATGAGTTTTTATGCAATTATCAATGTAACTGAACCAGGTGAAGCTACTTACCATGTTTTATTAATTTATGTTCATAATTAAGGGAGATATAAAACTTTACTTATTCTCCATAAGAATAACATTAGGGCTGAGTATGCAGGTTAGCTGCTCCGGGGACAATCAACAAAACATTTATTTTTTGTGCAATTATCAATATACCAGTACAACATGAAGCCACATACCAAATTTCATCAATATACATTCATAAATAATCAAGATATCAAATTTTATTTATTCTCCATAAGGATAACATTGGACAACGTACTGTGTTTAGCACTTTGAATATCTCTGCAACGGTTTGACGTAGAATCACAATTTAAACACCAAAATGATTGTTTTGTGGAGCTGAACTGATTGGTAAAAGAAAATGTGAAGTTTAAAGTAAAATTAACTGAGGAAAAGCCAAAAACCTTTTTCCCATAAGATTAACATGGGAGATTTTATGAGCATATTTTTTGGATTTTTTCCGCAACCACTTAACCTAGGTTAATAATTCAAAATACCATATTATTTGTTTTTTTAAGCTCTATAACATGGTCTAAACCTAAATTAAGTGTTTTAAAAATTTTAGGGTAAAAAATGCAAAAAACTGATTTTTGGAAAATTTAAAACCCCCATAAACCCCCTTTCCAATAGTCCGATTTTTCTGGTTTTCGAACTTAAAGTCATGAATGTCAGTTTACACATTTGAGCCAAATTTCATCGAAATCGGACGTTTTTTACTCAAGTTATCGCATTCACGGACACATATATATATATATATATAGATATATATATACATATATATAAATTTGAACGAATAGTGTTTTGGACATCTGGGGACCTCAAAACAAAAAGTTATCATGGTCTCGGGCTTAAGTCTTACCATGAGACCTACGGTAATAGCTTCTTCCCAATAGGGGAAATTCGCTAATTCTTCCCTATAGGGGAAATTCGCTAATTCCCTATAGGGGAAATTCGCTAAAACAATAAGAATTTGGCGACCCAACGTACTGGCTTGAATAACGAGTGATAAACATTGCAATCCTCAACTAGAATAAGCCTAGAATAAGATCGTCATATTTAATATTAATTTCCCGTAATTGTTCCCATCCCCACCAATAACAACTGTGTATAACATTATTGCATATTTAATAATCTCGCACGTTATAACTAAAACGAACACACGATGGCCGAAAACAAGTATAATCTACGGAAAACACGCAACTACCCAGTAGCAGACGCCATATCGAGTGACGACGACGATGAATCGAGCAGCCGCCATGTTATACGAAATCAGCAAGAAGTTTCCAAAACCAACGACCGCCAAACATACACCGACCCCATTAGCCAATCACAGAGCGCCGATCTCACAGCCTCGACGCAAGATTTCTCCCTCAGTCTGCCCGTGGACGATAACACTGCTTCCACGTCACCTGAGCGACGTAATTCCAGTCGACCGACCCGAGCGCTGACGGACATACCCGAAGTTTCCCGAACCGTATTCATTGATCAGAATGAACGAGGACGTACCGACAACCCATTCACCGAGTCGGCGCCTATTCATCATTTGCGTCCGATGACAGATACGCACACGGACGATACAACTAGCGGATTAAATACTGCGAATCCGACTATACCAACACCCGCAATTGACATGAATATGCTAGTCGCCCTTATGACCAATTTAGGCAATAAAATTGAACAAACTAGTCTTGACTTAAATAACAAATTTGAACAAACCAATATGAAAATTGAACAAACTAGTGCTAGAATCGAACAAAATAATGCTGAATTAAAATCTGAAATCCAAACAATCCATGCAGACTTTCATCAACAAATTCATCAAACAAAAGCCGAATTAACCAAAATCATCAACGATAATACCAATGAAACCCAGCAAGAAATTCAAGCCTGTAGAAACGCTTTCGAATCACAGATGCAAGAAACTAGGAAAAACCAAATTGAAATTAGATTAGAAATTAACGCCATTAAACTGACACAAAATACGCAAGCCGAAGAAACCGCTAAATTAAATGACAAATTAATGCTCAGAATTGAAAACTCCCAAACTCAAATGAGACAGTTTGTGTTGGACAGCATTTCACAACAACAAATCGCTTCCGAATTCAAAAATAAACAATGCCAGGAAAATATCATATCTACTGTCAAATCTCATCTGGAAGAACATAAGCAAAATTTTGATCAGAAAATAGAAGAACTAACAACCAAAACACAACTGGATAATGAGCGTAACTCAAAAGCCAACTTAACGGCACTGCAAAATGAAGTCATACCCTAAATTACACTGCAGACAAAACTAATTGAAACACAACAACTCGAAATTCAAACCTTGAACCAAAATCTAAATAAGTGTGAAGCCGAAGTAACCAACCTGAAACAATCCAATCAACTAAGCGGAATGACAGGACAAATTAAAGTAATCTGCAGTGGAAGCGAAGCTAATGACCGACTAATGCCAAAATTTAATGGACGTAGCGGCAACCCAAATGAGTATCTATACAAGCTAAGACGATACTATGAACGAGGCATCGAACGGAACCAATGTTGCGATTCAACTGAGTATCTAAAAGACCTGCTTGAAACATCATTTGAAGGACCTGCATCACGATGGTTACAGCTAATAAAAACTGAGATTACCGATTGGGAACAATTTGCGAAAGAATTCGAACTAAAATACTGGGGTCAGGCAGTCCAACGCGGAATCAAAGCTAAAATCGAGTCTGAGAAATATAGAGCTAACGGAACGTTGAGCCGGACGGAATACTTGACAGAACGAGTATTGTTACTACAGTCGATGACGCCTAGTCTGACTGAAGAGGAGATCGTTACCCTCATGGCAGAGCGATTTGATGCAATAATACAAGACAGTATTAGTGTCCAAAACATCACCACAATCCGAGCGATGGAGAGATTACTGCAAAAAGAAGACATCAAGGACGGACCAAAGAAAGCCAGGAGCCATAACAACCAACAAAGCAGCAGACCAGCCAGCCCGACTACTCAAAACCAACAAAATTACAACGATAGGTATGCCAACCAACGAGCCTATCAACCAAAAATGAACACGTACCATAACTACCAGCAAAACAAATACACTCCGAACAACTCTTCATACCGAAACCAACAAAATTACCGGAATAATGGTAACAACAACCAGCAATATCATAGAAGCCATCATGACAACAAACCGTATCAGCGTGAACAATATCATCACAGAAATTATGATCAAAATTACAAACACGATCGCAACCACCTTACCAACGAACAGAACCAACTCTGTGCGATATTTAGGCAAAATCCTAACCCGCCTAATGCACCGACGGCACCTCCGATGAGCCCTCACTCAAGTAACAATAATGCTAGTCCACGTTCCTCATCGTCTCCGACGAGGCAGGGAAACGACTCGGCGCTGTAAACCACGGCCGAGAAAGGGTTATGTTGTCTAGTGATCACCCATTGAATACAGCGCCTACTTACAATATCCTCGGTCAAACTATTAACCATTCTATAAATCTCATGCAGACTAATAATATAATATGTGATAAAAATTTCCTCTTAGAAGATGAATACGAAAACGATGTCAATTCAAACTACACACAAATTAACTGTCCAGAAATCAATATAACATTAAATAATATCAGCACTAGTGCCTTAATTGATTCCGGTTCTTCTGTAACTTGTATAGCCGAAGCTTGGTTCAATGAAAATAAGATAAAACTACAACCATTTGAAGAATTACCAGTGAATAATACCGTTATCAAAACAGCTGTTGGAGGAAAATCTAAACGTGTTTCCCGTACAATATATGTTCCCACCACCATTGATAAACATACGATGTTAACTGAATATTTGATCGTACCACATTTAATAAAACCTATAATTCTCGGAGTCGATGTTCTATCTGCCCTCAAAATGGATTTGAATTTCAACACAAATGAAATAAATATGAAAATCAATAATGATAATGTTACAATGAAGTTTAATATGTGTCATCATGAAGGACAGTTATGTCAAATAATAATTAATAATAGCCATAGGCCAAATAATAATATGAATAATAATTTTGATAATATGATGTACGATGAGTACAATGATGATTTAATATATGATAAATATGATAGCACAGCATACAGTAGAACCTCGCTACGACGACCCTCGATAAGACAAAAACCTCGATAATGAGTCTGATTTTCTAATCCCCGTCAATCTCCCATAACGCTCAATGTTATAAATACCTCTATAACACGACTCATTTTCAAATAAATACCTCGATAGCACGTCTTTTTGTAATTTCATATTACTAATAAATAAACCTCTATAGCACGTCTTCTCAAATAACTGAACCTCTATAGCACGATACCCACCTCAATAACACGCTTCTTTGGGTAAGTGAACCTTTATTACACGACTCTAACCTCAATATCGCGCCGTTTTGCGTTACGGAACCTTTATAGCACGACTAAACCTTTCTCACGCATAGTTCCCACGGTTAGAACGGATGTTTTGAAGTAAACAACAACGTCTTGGGCTCAGGTCTCAACAGGAAAACCCCTTCCCCACCTCCTTTCCATTCTGGCCTTTCCTTGTATATCACGGGTCATATCAGTATTTCACAATAGGTTAAGGTACTGTATTTTGAGCTTATTAACGCAATACTTTTGTGAACTGAGTCGGTTGATTTTTTTTCTTACTGCCGTAAGTTCTGCATAGTATTATATTGAGTAAGAAAACTTATCACAGTAGTAGGCCTACAATGAACAATTCACGGTAACATGAATTTTGTAAAATGAATATTGCAGCCTAATTATAAACTTTACTAGGCCTATTATTCTTCAATCAATTTTAATACTTGTTTTAATTACTGTAATTGTAATTTTGCTACTGTAATTAGAGTAAAAAGAATTTTGTTTTACTTGTACGTGTGTTTTTTTATGTATGACTGATTTATACACTAATTTTCTACTTAAAAGACAAATTATAAGAAATGTTTCATAAAAAATTTGCTTGGTATAGCAAAAAGTCGGTGACCTCGATAACACGTCTTGTTGTGAAAACCACCTTGATAGCACGACCCTCAATTACAAGTGCACCTCGATAAGAAGACTATTTTAGAGATCCCCTTGAGAGTCGTGTTATCGAGGTTCTACTGTACAACTTCAGTGAGTTACAAACAAATCCAATAAACGACAGCACATTGACACAAGAAGAAATTAATACATCTTTAACATCAAATGATTACATCAAGAAAGAAGAACAAACAATTTTAAGTAAATTATTAAATAAGTACAAACATGTTTTCCCCGAGCTATTTATGGAGAAACTGCAAAACTTTTCGAGGTTTACGAAGGACCATTCATCATTAAGCAAATACTAGGAAAATCTACTTTTCACGTAACCAGAGAAAACGAAGACATCTTATTTGGACCATACCACATATCTGCATTGAAAAGATACATAGAACCCATAGTAGAAGAGGATACTGTAAATAGTGAAGAAGACCCTGACAACATAAACTCTTAAAAACAGTGTATATAGTTCATCATCATCATATCATCAAGTGTAATAATTGTTAAATGAGGAGATCGTCATGAACCTTAACCGCGAGTGCGTACCCATATTCTCCCATATTCCCATATTCCCAAGTGTAAACAGTGTGATTATTCCCTAAAAACAGTGTTGAATAACAATTTATTTATTAAATGCGATAATTATAAACAGTAATTTTGCCCTTGTAATAAACAATGGATAAACCGAAAGTGTTGTTATACAAGTGAAGAATTTCATCCCTATACGAATAAACAATTGTCATATTAAATGTTCCCTTAATCCCAATTCCCCTTGTGTCCGGTCATGAACTATCCTAATCCCTCATCCCATATTTCCCCATTTATGTATTGTTCCTATGTTTATGTAAATTTAGAATAAGAAGTGTATTATCACCAACCAACATCAATCATTTAATGTACCTCATAACTAGCTGTAAATATGTTTCATACTAAATAATTCATGTATTCCATTTCATACTTGATCGAAATCTGTCTTCAATTCCATGTCATACAGATTTCTGAGGAGATAATTATAGTATTACATGTCATCCATTCATTATTTAGTGATAATTTTCCCATTATGTGTTATTTTATATTTAAGTTTCCCTATCAATGTGTTAATTAATTAATTTACCCTAAATGTGTTATTTGTATTAATTGCCCTATGTTCATGCCCAATAATAATCATCCTTATCACCACTCCTCAGAAAAACCATTCCCCTCTATGTATTTAATGTTTATTTATCTGTGCAATTGTAAAATAATATGTATTTTATTAATTAATCACCAATAATTATTCACAGCCTATCCACATCTAATAGCCTACTCACTTAATTTAATATGTTGCTAATAATAATATTTTAGATATAATTTATGTGAGAGGATTGCAATAGAATTAAAATTTAATATAATATACTTTTCAAAAATAGTCCTTAAGGAATCTAAATTACAGTGATCAGTGTTAACAATTGTGTACACCATGTGCTTTCAACAATGGACCATGCTTCCAGACCTCATCTCTGCTAGATCTTTCTTATTGTTCCAGATGCCATAGTGTTAAGACCTAAAATCTGTGAAGGACACAGTTCCTACTTAAATTCACCCAGTATGGCCTAAGTTTTGCATTGCTTAGTGCTCATTTATTAGGGACTCATTGCTCAATATAATACCATTTTAAATTCACTCCCTTTTCTTTGTTTTATCCCCAAAAATTGGTATTGAGTGAAGAACATTGTAAGCTGATTGGTAAACCACTTCCATTGTGTATTCTATTAGGGACTTGAGAGAATACAGACATTTAATAGAACAAGTCTAATGTTCTGAAAGTTAAATTAACATCAAGAGAATATTATTACATTGAACTATCTTTTCTAAATTTAATTTGAGTATTTTAACCATCAGTAAATTCAGTGAAAACCATTGGACTCTCCTTTTGGACAACACCAAAATTTTTCATTGTTGCAATTTGTAAACAGCATAAGCCTAATTGGACTAAATATTCTTTCATCTATAAATCTAACGTTATTCAAGTCAGCACGATACTTCCCCCTGAGAAAAAGAGCCCTCATTTGTAAAAGAACCCATTTAGAATCAAAATATGAACATTTTAGTCTTAGGCCTACATGTATTATTGTCATCCATCTTCTAGCCTAGACCACTCACTGTAACTGTTCCCCTGAATTGTAGATTATTTGTAAATTCCTTTGATTGATAACTTTTTAAAACATAATTGTATTACTAGATAAATAAATATTATATTGTTCCTCTGTACTTTGTATTTCATTCAAATAGTTAAAGGATATTTAGAAATTGTACACCTACCTTCTATTGATATCCAGAGTAAATACAAAACACATTCTACTCACTACAATAAACCAAAGAAGACCATAGGTAGAAATATATTTATTGATAAGTTAAGTAAGAGCATTTGTGAGCTATATTTAAATAGCCTAGTGAATTTTGTAGGTAGCAACACTCATTATTGTGAAGACAAACTAGGCTTAGCACATGGTAGCCATTGCCCACAGATCAGATAGCGTCACTTTTATATCCACATTTCCCGATCACATCCGAGCAGATAATTAGTCAAGAGTTAGTAATTTAGAATAAGTAAGTAATAAGAAAATAAGTAAAAAGAGAATAAAATAAAGAGTTCCTGGTTCGGTTTGTCGTCCGAAATGATAATTTCACGCCTTGTCTTAATAATTATTTCTTTAAAACGAGTTGGACAGTGTGACTATACTCAACACAAACATACTTTTTCTCAAGACTGTCGAGCTTGGCACCTTGTTTATTCTTATGTTTATTTATGAGCCTATCTACCATGCCACATTTATAGTCGTTTGCTGATGCTACATGCTTTATTATTTTGTATTCCCGGCTATAATTTTCAGGGCTTAGTGGGACCCATAGCATTCTGTGGACCATTGAATTAAAAGCTGCAAATTTCTGGGAGTGCGGATGATATGATGTTGAATGAATAGTTTGAACTGAGGTTGTCGGTTTCCTATATATACTGTAATCAAAATGTGAGTTGTTTTTTGTCACTGTTAAATCCAGGAAGTTTATAGAGTTTGACACTTCGGTCTCTAATGTGAACTTCAATTTAGGTGCTATCTGATTTAGATAATTTAATAGTAGGCTCAACTGTCTATTGTCACCGTCAAATAAAACAATGGTATCGTCCACATACCTGAAATATTATTTACCTGCCTGCAGGTTCACATACCTGCATATTTTATTTTTATATTTGTTTCCGTCGGAAAAGATATGTTGAACTTGAATAAAGTTTAGATAAATATCTGCTAAGATGCCCGATAATGGGGAGCCCATGGCAAGTCCGTCGTTTTGCATGTAATAGTAGACGGGGTTTGAAACCCGTTATAAGGAACACCGACTGGAACCAAGAAATCAGAAACAAAAGTCAGCGTTTGCCCAACACCTTGTCGATCATAATCACTCAATGAGTGACATAAAAAACTGCCTGGAAATTTTACATGTTTGTAAAAAAGGTAATAGATTGGACACGCTTGAAGAGTATGAGATATTAAAGCTAAATATAGAAGAGCAATGCAAAGATCACATCCTCAATGAAAAGTTGCAGTTTAAATCTCACTCTCTTCAGTACAATAATCCAGTCAAGGACAGCTGATAACAACGATAACAAAGGGGGAGGGGATGGAACTACCGAATCCTCCAGTCTACTGCCAGTGCTGGGACCGTTAGGTGATAGCGCTATCGAAGATGTTTTATTCGTTTGTCTCGTATTTTGTTTGTGTGTGTTGTGTTATGTGTTCATTTTTTTAAGCATTTGACGTATTGCAAGCTTTGAAAATGCTGCGCTTGCACCGAAACATGTAAGCAGTCATCAACTGTTAACAATATTGGACTATCAGACGGAGGTAAGATTACCAATTTTAGTCATTACTAGTCCAGGGGCTAGCAAAATGGATTTGAAATAAGTTTAAAGTAAATAATAGTTAAGTTATTTTGATTTGTCAGGTGTGCAAGCAAGGGAAGATGCTCGTGTTCATGGCCACCCAGGACATGGTTGACTTCCACACAGAGCTGCTGACCACTGTCCTGCCTCAGACTGCGGAGTTCCTGAGACTGCATGGCAACATGAGTCAGCACGATCGGACGAGAGTGTTCCAGACGTTCAAAGCAGCCAAGTCCGGCGTCCTGCTTTGTACTGTGAGTACACTGACTTATCTTCTATTAGAATAGGAGTTTTTTTACAGTGAAACTTACAATGTATTAGATTAAGTTGCAAGTATAATGTTTTCTAGCTGTAAAATGACGTCATAGTTAAAACAGGACTGGGGAAATCAAAGGGTCTGAAGATTTCCTCCTTCACTTAATAGACATGACTATTCGGCTGAACATAGCTGTCATTAAATGGCATTGTAAGAACATGATCTCTCATTTCTACTCAACCTCCATGAACTTGAATGGGAAATAATTATAAAAGCTGCCCATCCGTTTAACGTAGGAAAAACGGCAATTGAAATCACTCCATAAACTCTGCTTGGAATTCATATGTTTTTATTTTTAAAGTAGTTTTGCCCAGTTGTTTTTAACATTTTAAACTATCAGGTTTTTAAACAGGCAGTTTGTTAAACATTTAAAATTGTAAGTAAGTTACTTTTTACAAATTGGCAGTCTTATATGTTTGAAGCAGGATTTATAACTACTTGAAACACTTGCCATGATACAAAAGACCTTCTTGTGCCACAAAAAGAACCTTTGTAACTCCAGAATTATTTCCCTAAATCATGTTTCCCTACATCTTAAGTGACAAGGGAAAAGCTGAATAGGCCATAATCATCATAATATCGAGAAAATGAGTTAAAATAAATATCCAAATGTAAACAGGATCATGCAGCTCCCTTGAGGTCTTGCATTAAGCAAAATAAAGGATTTCTGTTTTATTTTAATTTATTTCTAAACCGATTGCAACAAATATACCCTATGCAGTCTTCAATCATCGTTACTGTCAGTGCTTCTACTGTCTTCTACTGGGAGGTCTTTCAAGTATCCCAGTACATACTTCCCTGGCATTTAAAACCAGACTGACTATGGCCTAACTTCTATTTGTTGCCTTCAACAAATATGTTCCAATAAAATGAAGAGTTTTAATTTTAACTACATAAAAGTTTGGTTTCTTTAAAAGAGTTTTGTAAGGGACACTGCCGAATGTATTTCTTCAGGTTCACCTTAGCCAAATCAAGAAGCTTACCAGCCTCAAAAGATAACAAAATATTTGAAACAAACAATACACTTAAGAGCGTTTACTGTGGAATCAAGCTAATTTTTTTTGTTTAATTCTATTAATCTAAATGCTGCAAAATCTGATATTTCACACATATTTCAAATATTTTGGAAACAATAGAAATGGGTTGGTAGTTAAAAATCTTGTTTTATCATCTTTTTATATAAACAAAATATTTTTGAAACCTTCAGGCAGTTTTTATTTTTCAACGTACTGGTGTAACCATCTTACAATGACAGGTTTAATGAAGTCAAAACATCTGTGCAGCTGTGCATGTTTAATTTTTAATCAAGAAAGTAAGCTGAATTAGCTGGAAATAAAACTACTAAAATAAAATTAATAATTTAAAT
This sequence comes from Allygus modestus, assembly GCA_963675035.1. Taxonomy (NCBI): domain Eukaryota; kingdom Metazoa; phylum Arthropoda; class Insecta; order Hemiptera; family Cicadellidae; genus Allygus; species Allygus modestus. The sequence goes on from OY776116.1 coordinate 67,869,193, forward strand.
TTTTTTATCTCGGACAAATTCTTTTTGATTACTTCCAATCTCTATATTTAAAAGTATATTATTTTTATTTTATTTAAACTATGTAATTTATATACATAATGTACAGTGTGTTGCACGAGTGAAAAACCAGACCGTCCATAAGCACAATGTTAAAATTAACACTAGTCTTATGGACGGCCTGGTTTTTCACTCGTGCAACGCACTGTACATTTAAAAATTAACAACTTCTTTTTCCATTGAGAAAGCTTTGTGAAATAAAAAGGATACAATACATACAAACATAACAAGTAGAACTACAACTTTAAAGTTACTCTTGAAATTTAAATATTTGGCATAAAAATGAGTTCTTGAAATTAAAACAGAACGTTTTAGGGTTGTAACGGAGATCTTCCAAAAGCTTATTTTTTCAATCTGTATTCCTTCTAAAATGAATAGCAAAGATTTGGCATGGTCCCGCTCAACCCAATACATCATCCAATTACTTAAAATGTTTTCATTAGGCCTATTGTCCTCTGTCTAGGGGGGTCCCCATGTCCATTTTATGGATAGTCAAACACCCTGTTGGATCATGTAGGTACTACTCCCGTTATAATTTTTCACAAGGTGCTTGCCTGCAGAGTGGGCATAAAAAATGGCGGAGGCAGAAATGACATGACACTCTTAAATCGCTTGTATCTTTGAAATGGTGATATATAGCAACTTACACAACATTACAAGAAATGTTCTATACAAAACAAGAAACAATTTTTACATTTACAAAAACTTTGTAGAACTTATATCCTTGGAGATATTATCATATTTCTGCAGAATTGTCATGCAAATTTGCACTCTGAAGGCAAAAAATTAGTTATATCTAAAAAACTGTGACATTTAGTGAGTTTAACTTTATTATAAAAAATATTCTTTGTATTCTTTGTATTTTTGTTTTTTTTTTCAAGGAACAACTTTTGTATTTACATATATGCTATACAACCTGTAGTTTCTGAGATATTAACGAAATTGTACCGGTTTATCATAAAGCTTCAAACTCTGTTGGTAAGCAATTTTGTTTACACTGTGTACTTTGACCTTATATAGTAATTTGGTTTTATTTTGTTTAAAATTATTCCTCTGCTCATTTAGGAGGGAGCCTATGATAAGGATTATCGCCTAAAAGTAGCCGTTTTCGGGATAGTCGCCGAACAATAGATATGTGTGGGTATATTAGTAATAATTATTATCTGTGATATTTACCGTTAGTGTTGTATACTTAGTAAAACAAATTGAACTCAGGATTTTCTGCAGTAAATCATGTTTAATGAAGGATATTACCTAACAGATGTAATGCTAAATTGTGAGTTGTTACAATAGAGTACAATAATACAACAGCAAGAGATATGTTGTTGATTACTTAATATTGTGTGCGTTGTGGCAGTCTCCAACGGAAAAACTATTGCATTTACAAAATGAGCAACATCTAAGCCAGTTCTAACGCACATGCAGCTTTGTTTGAAACACTTTTTGCAGTTGCAGCCTTCTATAAGATTATTTGGGCAAAGTTTAAGCTAAAGTGTAGGAACCAAACAGTTACTACCATCATTGAACCAAAAGAAAGGGGGTCGAGATATGCAATTTTTTCTTCCAAGCAATTAAACTTGGAGTGCAGAATAATGCTTGTAGGATATGCTGTCTTGTAGCCCTGCTGGTTGGAGGAAGATCTTCAATGCTCTTGTTCTTGCAGTGGCAGTACGTCCAATACCTTAGTTCAACCATATTTTCACAAAATTCATATTTCTTCAACAAACATACAAGTTACCTCACTGTTTTTTTCTACAGTATCTTCAATCTCTTTGCTCCCCACTTTTCCGAAGTCCCTTAGGTAAGCACTGGGCTCAACCGTTAGGGCAGCACTTTTTATCCAAACTAGCTTGTATAATCACTATCTGTTAACATGTGGAGTGCTGGAAGAACCAAGCAAAGATCATTGCTAAGTTGGTTTGCCAAAATATGAATTAGCACATAGCGTGCAGTTCCTGCTGACCCGAGCCGCATCCAGAGCTCCTTTAACTCATTGAATACTTTTCACGGAACGGTTCCGTGACAGCTGTTTTGCCCCAAAATCTACATCACGGAGTGGTTCCGTGATGATGTAATACCATATGTTAAAAAAAATTATTTTTTTAAATTTTATTTACTTTAGGCTTATATATATATATGAATGATTTTTATAGTTAAAATATTGCATCGGGATACATTTTTGGCAAACAGGTAAAAATCCAAATTATTCAAGAAAAAGGTGGTTTTACTAAAAAATTGATAACAAATTTGTTATTTTAGATAAAGTAATAAACTAAAAAGTTTTATGTGAGGAAATAGATTTTGCACTTTACCATACAACCATTGACTATAAATATACAACTAATTATATATTTATTTTGATTTTTTATTCTTACTTTATACTTGCTTTCAAAAAATATTTCAAATTTTTATTGTTATTTTTATACAAATATTTTTAAATATGAATTTATTATTTTATTTATTTTTTATTATCATATTAAAAAGATAATTTATCCAGCTTCAAGAAAAACACTATGTTTGCCCATTTAGTATCAAAAGTAAATTTTTTACAGTTTATTTACTAAAACACTACAAAATATTGAAATTCAATTGGGTTTCTAGAGCCATACAGTCATTAAAAAATTAAGTATCCAATGGGTTAAACCTTTTTAGGAAAATCTGTCCACTCATCATTCGAGCCGGCACGACACCCCTCCCTGAGAAAAGAGCATTTATACTGTAATAATTCACTAGTAGTCATGAACTGTTAAAGACATTTATTAAAAAAGTTTAGGCCTAGTTGACCTAATTAATTTTGAAGATCCCCATATTGCAATATTTTCACTGTTTGACCCGATTAGATTAATTTATTATCATTCCCTGTTGTAATTTTAGTTACTAAATATTGTATTGCGAACCCATAAATAATTTGTTATTATTCAGGCCTATATATCAAAGGTAAAGGGTATTTTTTTACAGCTAAGACTTACCTTGAGTGTGGTAAACCAGACAAGAGACATTCGGTTAAGACAATAAGGACTACAATTAAAGAAGACAAAAGGTAAAAGTGTATTTATTGGTTAAAATTCATCAAGTGTGGGCTAAAAGTAATAGCCAAGGGAATTTTGTTATTCATGTTCACCATCAGCTTCATCAATGTTGATGGAAGCCATATTGCTTAGTGCCTAAAGAAGGCGCCACCCCAAACCACGTTTTACCCTTAATTAAAAGTACTCATAAAATACTCTAGAACCCATGGCTAAGTATTTTCCCCACCATAAATAATAAGATAAATAAGTAGGTTAGAAATAAGTAGGTTGATATGTGCATATTGAAGATTTATTTCCTGTAGTAACACTACAGAAAATCTTCACATATGGCCAGTTCTTCTCTTTGTTTTCTAAAATTAAATCAAGTCTTATTTAGTCTTCAAGTCTATTAGAGTTTAGTCTTAATTGCTTGGAGATCTTAAACTTTGCCCAAATAATCTTATAGAAGGCTGCAACTGCAAAAAGTGTGTCAAACAAAGCTGCATGTGCGTTAGAACTGATGCAACACTACAAAAGCTTCAAACATTAAATTGAAAATAGAAGATCACCCTATCATTGAGCCTTGTTTTTTTATAGTTCATATGCTTTGTAATTGGGGTTCTTGTAACCTTGTGATTTCGGTCGGATAGTTAACATGTTTGTGTGTCCTTGAAGGTGTAGGTACTTATAGTTTGTGTCTTAACTCACAATTTAGCATTACATCTGTTAGGTAATATCCTTCATTAAACATGATTTACTGCAGAAAATCCTGAGTTCAATTTGTTTTACTAAGTATACAACACTATCGGTAAATATCACAGAAAATAATTATTACTAATATACCCACACAAATCTATTGTTCGGCGACTATCCCAAAAACGGCTACTTTTAGGCGATAATCCTTATCATAGGCTCCCTTCTAAATGAGCAGAGGAATTATTTTAATCAAAATAAAACCAAATTACTATATAAGGTCAAAGTATACAGTGTAAACAAAATTGCTTACCAACAGAGTTTGAAGCTTTATGATAAACCGGTACAATTTTGTTAATATCTCAGAAACTACAGGTTGTATAGCATATATGTAAATACAAAAGTTGTTCCTTGATCTACAAAGAATATTTTTTATAATAAAGTTAAACTCGCTAAATGTCACCGTTTTTAAGATATAACTAATTTGTTGCTTTCAGAGTGCAAATTTGCATGAAAATTCTGCAGAAATGTGATAATATCTCCAAAGATATAAGATTTACAAAGTTTTTGTAAATGTAAAAATTGTTCCTTGTTTTATATAGAACATTTCTTGTAATGTTGTGTAAGTTGCTATAGATCACCATTTCAAAGATACAAGCGATTTAAGCGTGTCATGTCATTTATGCCTCCGCCATTTTTTATGGCCACTCTGCCAGGCAAGCACCCTCGTGAAAAATTATAATGGGGCAGTACCTACATGCCCAACATATTATATTGGACGGTACCTACATGATCCAACAGGGTGTTTGACTATACATAAAATGGACTCGGGGACCCCTCTAGACAGAGAATTACTACTTATTTTTCTTTTAGGAACGATATTGTGAGTTCATATTTGTTGTCCTCACTGTCCACTTGAACTGGTTGAGTTTCACTGGTCTTGAATATCACAGTAGGGCAACAATATATCCAGTGTTATTTTCATAATCTGACACCACAATATCGCTGCTTCCCTCAAACATTTTATTGATAAACAAACCATTTAATTGAAAAATACAAAAATAATTTTATAGGAGGAAACTATTTCATTTTTTAAATTGTGTGATGCTTGTTATTCCTCAGGAGCTCTCCATGTGGGTGGAATCCAAGGTTTTGTGGCAAAGATTCATAGACATAATTATAAGTGCCATCCTTAATGCCCAATAAAGAATTTTAATATGCACAGATTTCACCTCATCGGAGCAAAATCACCAGTCATATTTAAAAATTCTATGTATTCTGATACTGTGAATCCTTCCATCCGGTGAAAAGCAAAATTAGCTGGGGCTTACTCTTCAAAAAATGCTCACTACTATCCTATGTAAGGTTATGAGCACCTGTTTTGATAATACTCTTTTTTCGTAGTTCTTGCCTTATATGTCTACTAGATTTTATTTGGTTAGGATCAATATCTTCTGATTTAAATTTTTTAAACAAATTTTATTTTTTTCCAACATTTTGAAATTGAATTACGTAGAAGTTATTTTGTATTTTCAAAAAACAGTATTGCAATTATTGGTTTGCTGCACTGAATTCTCCCAAAGAGTTCTTTTTACTAATAGCCCATTCAACAAAGATTTTATATCGGAAATAATTCCCCCGAAGCTGGATTTTTTACACAAGGTAGAACATGTTAAGAAATGCATTTTTTACAAAAGTCCCCGGTTTTCCCCCTTGTGCTTCACCCCCATCCCCCTTTGAAGTTGATTTTGCAATTGTTTCGAAATATGCTAGTATTTCCATAAAGCCTTACTACTGCACCAAATCGAACCTTCCTTTTTTGTTGTGTGCCTTGTTAGTAGGCCTATAAAAAAGTTTATTATCATTATTTTGATAGAAGCAGTATTTTCTTTGCAATTTATCAAAAAATTAAAAGTAATTATTTTTTAAATAATATTTTATTTATGACTTACAAATAAAATTGTCTTGAGACTATTTTTGAGGAAACATTTGATTTAGTTTTGTAGAAATTATCTTAAGCTTTGAAACGATGTATAAATCAATAGGGTTTAGAGAAGGGAACGAGGTACAAGCTAGAACAAACGTAGGAGCGCTCAACTAGGTTTTGAAATAGTGCTGTAAAAATGATGAAAAATACTAGCACAACCTAGGATTTTGGTTCACTTGTTGTAATTTTCTTCCTGTATAACATACAAAAAGTCCTCCCGTAAAATTATGCTGTAATAGGACCGCCATCTTGGAAAATGGTGGCCATTTTTTCACTTTTTTGCTAATTACTCTTTTATTATTGAGAGAATTATAGAGAAAAATGTCCCATACAAATAATGTTGGACATTAAGAAGTGTACTATGTAGGTTATTATCTTGTTTGCTCTAAACATGACGGTTTTCGAGTTATTAATGATTTAAAGTTATAAATATATACTGAGTAAATAGCTCCTGTTGTATGCAAACTAATAAATAAGTCATTTATGAGTGGAATATTCCCAGACAAATTAAAATTTATCTGAAATAAAACCAATTTACTAACATGGTCAGAAGACAGACATAGCTAATTATCGCCCAATCTCTCTTCTTAGTAATATATCAAAAATTTTTGAGAGGGCCATTCATAGTAGAATAAACCAATATTTAGAACAAAACAAACTGTTAAAATCCTCCCAGTATGGATTTAGGAAGCAAACAAGTAAACAGACAGCTCTAGTTGATTTTGTTAATGAAATTTCTGAAGCCTTGGATGGGTCACAGCATACTTCTGGTATATTTTGTGATCTATCCAAGGCATTTGATTGTGTTAATCATAGCCTTCTTTTAAATAAAATTAATTCATTTGGAATAAAAGGATCTGTGCTCAAATTACTCCATTCTTATCTTAGTGACCGAAAGCAGCGTACAGTAGTTGCACATGATTATTAGAAATTTAAATCAAATTGGGTCAATGTAACTTCTGGCGTTCCGCAGGGGTCCATCTTAGCCCCCTTACTTTTTATCATGTTTATAAATGACATAGAAATATCTTCTAAATTATTTTTATATGCCGATGACACTACAGCATTGGTGAAGAGTAGTAACTTTGATGACATGGTCATAGCGGTTGAAAGAACTTACTCGGAATTAAGAACATGGTTTTCCAAAAAATGGTCTGTTATTAAACAATTCAAAAAGCAATTTGGTCTACTTTTAAGCCCTCAAACCATAACTTCCAGTCCATCTTAGCCCCCTTACTTTTTATCATGTTTATAAATGACATAGAAATATCTTCTAAATTATTTTTATATGCCGATGACACTACAGCATTGGTGAAGAGTAGTAACTTTGATGACATGGTCATAGCGGTTGAAAGAACTTACTCGGAATTAAGAACATGGTTTTCCAAAAAATGGTCTGTTATTAAACAATTCAAAAAGCAATTTGGTCTACTTTTAAGCCCTCAAACCATAACTTCCACTCATGGAAACAATCTGAAAGTATAAATCGTACAGAATCTCACAAATTTCTCGGAGTAATATTTGACCAAAATTTAAAATGGGAAAAACATATCAGTTATTTAACTAACAAACTAAATAGCTTCCGCTATGCATTATATATTCTCATACAGTCAACATCCCTAGAAACTTGTAAAACTGTTTATTATTCTTACATTGAATCTGTCCTTAGATATGGTATTTTATTTTGGGGATCACATAACAAATCTGAAAAAATATTCATAGCCCAAGTTTATTATTAGAACCATATCAAAAAAAGCAAAAAAACTAGCTGTAAATCACTTTTCAAAAAATTACAGTTTTTAACATTACCAGGCTTATATATTTATGAACTAATCAAATTAATCACAGAACGTCCAGATTTATTAGAGGAGCACAAATTTAAACACAATCACAACACAAGAAAAAATTCAAAATTTGTCTTTCCTCAACATAACTTAACTTTATTTGAAAAGAGTCCACTGTATATGGGAATAAAAGTTTTTAATAAAATTCCTAATTCCATAAATCAACTGAGCAAAAGAGTTTTTCTTAAAAAAGTTAAAGATATTTTAATTGACAAAGTTTATTATTCAGTTGAGGAATTTTTTGAAGACAGCAGCTGGGAGAGTTTGTTGTAGTGTTTTATATTGTTAATATTTTAGTTAGTTAAGATTACATGTATAGTTTTATTTTGACATATTTAACAATGGCACTGTCACCTGTTATATTTCTGTATTAATCAGAAAATTTGTTAACGTTTGTTTTGACAATAAAGATGACTTGACTTGACTGAGTGTGAGTCAGACCACATGTCCAGCATGTATAACACAAGAACGGCTTGGTCTAAAGACATCAAACACAGTTAACAATTATTGTAAATTATAAAGTTTCTAGAATTTCCAGAACCTTTACAATTGTATATTTTTTGCCATACTCTACTATTTGAATTTTTAAATTTGAGCCTTATAAGAATATCATAAAAATATATATTTGTCATCGAGTTTTAAACACATGTTATATAATAATAATAATTGAACATAAATAAATACTGTATAAATAAAGTAAAGATTATTTAATGTAAGTACATCATCTTGTTGTAATAGACCATTGGTTCCCAAATGGCAGTCGGTCGTTGACCCTCAGGTAGATAAATTAAACCATCGGGGACCCCTAGAACTGTGTTAAATTAAAATCACATTTGTTATACTCCGTTACATTATTAATAATCACCAGTGTTAGGATTAAATAGTATAACATCCGTTTGGATATAACCAATTAAAGGTACTTGGAGAAAAATAACTTCCAAAATTGTTCTATAAACTCAAACTATTTTTATTTTACACAGTATATGAGTGAGTTATATTATGTGAAAAATCAGATGAAATTACTAAGTAGGTAAAGTAAAGTAAAGTAGGTAGTAAAGTGGACATAAACCAATGTTGTTATTTTGTTCAGTGTAAGAAATGAAAACTATCCTTTTTTCCAAAATTTCCTCAATATTTGGATGCGGTTTGAAGGCATTCACATTCACATAAATCATCATGAATGTTTATTTCTATATTTATTCTTCATGTAACAAAGCTTATTCATGTGTATAGGTTGTACAAAATGGTGTTAAATGTGTCATTGCTTTCAAAGATAACTCCTTGTGGTCTCGTTGCACAGGCAGCCATAAATCTTATAATTCCAAAACCTCAAGGCAAATTTCACATTGATGTCTTGGCTCTTTTTCAGAGCCAACATATGTAAATCCCAATTCCAAATATTTACTGTAACAGTAAATATTAGAAAAAAAAATATTAGTAAACAAGTTAGAAAGTACAACAGTAATACTGTTGTACATTACTGTTGTAACTTTTTTACCAGAATTAATTACAATTTTTATTCACACTGTTAAAGCTAGCACTATACTTTTGACAGCTGACTTCATTTATGCCTACACTGACTTACACAGTGTTGCCAGACTGACTTTGCAATATTGCCTGCCACCCTCCCCTATAAAATACCCTCTTGTAGTCGGCAAGACAGTTGTAATCCGGGCAAAATTCCCGCACGATCTTAAAAATACCCAAACCTGGGTAACAATGTTACCCAGTTTCTGACAAAACTGTAGTGTGAACAAGGGTGATGGGTGGAGTGGCGGAGGGTTGTTGGAGCCAGGCGCCAGTTGTGCCTGTACCCAGGTATAGTGGGAAGAACACCATACTTAACAGATCCTCTATTTGTATAACTCTCTCGACAGTTAAAATAATCATTTTTCAAAACAGGTTATGGGTCACATTTATATTTTGCTATACAAATTAAATTTCTTAAATGAAATAATACAGTTCAATTTAAAATACCAGCTAGCCACAGCGGACCCCTTGCAAATCACTCGCAGACCCCTGGAGGTCCGCGGACCACCTCTTGGTAAATCACTGTAATAGACTGTATTTTCTCCACTCACTAACATATCCAACTTGTACCACATTAAGTATGGTACCACATCAGGTGTAACAACCTTACCTTGTGGTTGATATGTGTCAAGATGGTCAAGATACACAAACCTCATAAATTATAAAGTTGCTAGAATTTGCAAAACCTTTACGATTCTATGATTTTTGCCTTGAGGCTTGCAGTACTATATTTGACTTTTTAAATTTTGGCCTTATAACTACATAAAAAATATACTATATTGAAATAGTAATTTTGTTCTAAAACAACTGTCATGTATCATGTCAGAGTAAAGCTTAGTTTATTTCGAGTAAGAAATTTCAATCGGAAACCAGATATATTTATTGGTTTGGAAAATACAGGGTTTTCTGTAAAATGTAAACATTTTTCACTAAAATAGCCGCCATTTTGAAACGAATAAAGATAATTGGAATTTTTTCCTCCAAAATGTTTCTTTTGACGAGACCTTTAAAATGATGAATAACTCGCCTTAGGTTCAGACAAGAATATTTTGAGATACGAATTTGCTGTGACCTTCGTTTTTGAGCACCCAGTATATAGACGTTAATAAGAATATTTTTAATACATTTCCCATATACGATTTAGTACAGATAATTTATTTTATGTCTTTAGACTAAGTCGTTCTCGTGTTTTACATGCTGGATGTGTGGTCTGACCCACCCTCTATATATATTTATAACTTTAAATCCATTAATAACTCGAAAACCGTCATGTTTAGAGCAAACAAGATAATAACCTAAATTGTACACCTCTTAATTTCCTACATTATTTGTTTGTAACATTTCTCCCTATCATCAATATTAAAAGAGTAATAAGCAAATAAGTTAAAAATAGCCGCCATTTTCCAAGATGGCGGTCCTATTACAGCATAAATTTTAGGGGAGGACTTTTAGTATGATATACAGGAAGAAAATTACAACAAGTGAACAAAAATCCTAGGTTGTGCTAGTATTTTTCCTTTTTTTTACAGCACTATTTCATGCGCCAAACCGCCAAACCTAGTTGAGTGCTCCTACGTTTGTTCTAGCCTGCACCCAGTTTCCCTTCTCTAAACCCTATTGATTTATACATCGTTTTAAAGCTTAAGATATTTTCTACATAACTAAATCAAATATTTCCTCAAAAATAGTCTCAAGACAATTTTTTTTGCAAATAATTAATAATATATTATTTTTAAAAATTAATAACTTTAATGATAAATTGCAAAGAAAATACTGCTTCTATCAAAATAATGATATTAACCTTTTTTATAGGCCTCCTAACAATAAATACAACATAAAAAAGAATCTTCGATTTGGTGCAGTAGTCATTGAAATATGAGCTTATTAAAAAATGCTTGCAAAATCAACTTCAAAGGGGGGGGAGGTGAAGAACAAGGAGGAAAACCGGGGAATTTTGTAAAAATGCATGTCTCAACGTGTTCTATCATTTGTGAAAAATCCAGCTTCGGGGAAATTATTTCCGATATCTGGTGATATTTTGCCTTCATTGACTGGACTACAAACCTAAACCCTTGTTTATATTTGGTGAGTATTGCATTGCATATGGAATATCAGATGGTTACGTCTAGTATTTCTTTTACAGAGGATCTAATAACTGTATAATTAGGGATCAAATGAATTACAATTTATAGGTTACTAAACCTAGTGATATATCACTATTTTGAGATTCTGACTTAGCAGTAGAAATAATTATAAAGATCAATTCAAAGTTATTCTCAACAAGTAACCTTCAAAAAGAATAAAGCATTCATTGCACCTCGCCCAGAATCACCTCCACGAGTAAACCCCATTATGTACCAGTTTTAAATCAAAGCGCTCTTCATCTTCGATACTTGTCGACAAGGTCATAAATTCCGTTAATTAAATCCATCCGGATCACAAAACATAATTTACATTCATTTAATATTTCTTGCCAACCGGGCAGATATGAACGATTAATTGTAATGAGGGGTGTAGGAGTTGTGTGGGCATTTACATTACAAAATGGTAGCGGCGGGAGTGCGTAGATCACGGCCCCTCCCAACTGTCCGCGGCTCGCCAGGGGGCTTGGCTCCGGCTACTTAACTGTAACGTCAACTTGAGCGGATGGTACATTTGTTCCTTTTGCTTTCCGCTTATCTGGTTTTCCAAATTAACAGTCAAATAGATATTAAATCGTAAGACCAGTGTTTTTCAGCTACTTCCCCCATCATTTAAATTTTTACTTTGAGAATTCTCATCAAGCATTTAAAACCTTGTAAACTTTATATCCTGATCTCCTTAAAACCGTTTGGTCTAAGTTTCATAATGATTTTAGAGCATGTTATTCTTCAAGTTCTATGTTGCTAAAAATAATAAATAATAATTATTAACAAATTTAATGTGTGTCTTGGAGAAAACCCAATATTTAAACTCAAATATATTTCAAATGCAAACATATTTTTAAGTAGCCTAACAAGAAACACTCACAATTAAGGAACTGTTTGGGACTCTATATCAAAAACTAAATAACAACAAGTTGCCAAGAAGTATAATGATACGAAAAATGACTTCAGAAATTCTATGTGGATGTAAATGTGGAAAAACACAAGATATATTTTCTTGAACATTTCATGTACTATGTATTCTTTCCATGATTATATAAAAAAACAAAAAAACTGTCCTTATTATAAAGAAATAGTTGTTATGGAGCTCAGTTTCTTTCGAGTGCCACTAGAATGCGCTGCTCGCTTGTTAATGGCCTTGAGTTGAATAAAACAAAGATATAAAAAAGAACAAGAAAATCAAGTGTTTAATTTATAATTAAATTGATGGAAAGTTTAAACAGCTTCTATTACAACTGTACCGGATGTAATAATTGACAACCTTTGGGTGCTGTAATAACCAAATTGAATACACATATAAACTAGACACTTTTACTCTTAACAAAATATTCGTAGGCTACATTGCCAAAATACAAAAAAATACATTCCCATAAAGGTATGTCATAAAATGCTTAGTTTTCCAGTTATATATCTGTAATTAATATCGAATTGAACTTTCACTATCCCTACCAGTACTCCAGATCTACATTGAATTAACAAAATGAAACTTTGTGCACATGTTATTCTTGTTAAGATAGGGTTTGGGTAGTAAAATAAAAAAATAACATTCTTTGTTTAAAAATCATTATTAAATTTTTAAATAACAATACCAGAAAATTTCATTATAGAAACCCAAAAACGAAGAATAACTTTTTTTGTATCTTTAGTTACATATCCAAAGATGTCTAGTTTAAAGAAATTAAATTACAATATTTGGAGTAGCGCCATTGGAAATGATGACATGTCTGGTACCAGTCCTCCACACAGTGCACATTTATAACTACCAATTGTTGTCAGTCGCTAACAGACATTCTCTTTTGCTTTCAGACATCGTAAAACAATCATATTTTATACTATTGCATTTTTCTTTGAACCCCCTGTATGGTTATTGCTGACTGAAGAATAAAGAGTACATGAGTTTAATCGCCCACCTTCATAGTTTAACTTAATCGACAATATATCTTTAAATACCCTCAACGAAACCAAATTTATCAAGTCTAAGTTTAAAAAATATTGAGTGAAAAAGATATGATAATTTATTAATTCTCCTACAAGAATTGCATAGCAGGACAACACACTGTCTTTGCCTCCATATTAAAATCCCAATTTTCTTCTCAACCAATTATTGTTGTGTGATAAAATAATAATTAAAAATATCATGTTGTCTATTTTTATTGGTGATACAGTTTACCAAAATTGAATGGTCTCTACTGAATTCAATAAACTTAATTTGTAAAGAATTTACAAAAAATTCCACCAATGCTTGGACCCAAAAATAATGACAAAGCAACAATTGCTTCATATAACATGTTTAAAAAAACTAGGAAGAAAGTAACTAGGGCCAAATTTTTTAATGCACGTCCAAAACCTAGACTATCTATAAATACTCTACTTACAGGAGGATATATCCTGGAGTCCTGTGGTGATAAACAACTGGAATGACAGAGGTAGGAGCGGTCGGGCAAGACGCATAGCCTGCTGACTGGTTTATGTGCGGCGGATGTTTTATTGGTTATAGATTTGGCAGCGGGGCCCCGCCGCGCTCCGCTGGGGGTGAACTACACTTGTCCCGCACCCCCCGCCACTACGTTCATTCATTCTTGCCCACGTTCGGCCCGTACCAACAGGGTGTCGTTTTGTTTTTAATGTGTTTTGAAATTTTGTATCGTTTATCTAGTGGATTGATTCAGTCTCTTTTATAGTTACATGTCTGGTAATCAAGTGGTTAGAACAAAAATTGTATTAGATAGTTGTAGTTAAATGTAAAATTTGGCAATTCTTAAATTAATCGAGTTTGTAGGCTGAAGAAGAGCTAATTGCTAACTAACAATGAGAATTGTTTATGCTGGAGGAAATGAGATTTTGATTGCATGTTAATAAATTTGCTACATTTTTTATACATTTATAGCCACTAATAAATATTATTAAACATAGATTTTAATTTGTGCAATCCAGAGGCTTTACACACAATATAATAATTAAGTTATGGTACACTTGGGATTTTGTCATAGTGTTTTTATTTACCTGATCATGTGCAAAACCCTTTTAACACAAATATTTATATTTTGTATTATAATGAAGACAGTTAACCCAAGAAGGCTCTTAAAAAAACATAAACAGTAAGGTTTATTCTGGGAGACTACTTTAAAAAAATGTTTAGATATTTAGTTTTGTAAAATGGAGATGTTTAATTACTTGCAGATCTTAACAGCAAGGTTGAACATAAATTTGAGCTGAACTAAAAGTTGGTTAACACATTATTTGCACCATTGTCCCTGGTGTCCTCCGCACATCGCCCTGTAACAGCGACTGCAGAAGTATTGATGTCATCCGGTGTTTCTTTGAAGGATAGAAGCTGTATATTTTTCGTCCTTTATTTTGAATAGGATTGTGGGGGGGAGTAGGAACATCCACATGAAGAATATTGGCAATAGTTTGCCTGAGAGGCCTGTTTATGTTTGGCATTCTTAGACGGTGTTCCACCCGTGATTTCAAAAGTCCACAGTGAAAATCTTTTGCAAACTGCCTGCTTGAGAGTGGCTTTTCTCCTCTAGAAACTTTGTTGTACACATAGATTACATAGGAGTTAACCAACATTATTTTTACCATCCCATAAAATACACAGAGCGGCCACCACCTTGTTTTTCTGCTGGCCGACAAAAATAATGGCAACGGTAAGGTTTCGTCAAGCCGACTACCCGGAAGCATGTGCGACGACACAATGGCGGAAACACATATCCCTTCCACCAGCAGCTCTGACTATGCGACAACTGCGCTGGCTGTACCGGAGAAGTAAAACAAATGAGCGCTTTGAGCGCCAAATTCAAAAATGTGTTTTGCGTCGTCTTCAAGACTACGCCTTACCAACCTAGGGTTAATTATTTGTATTTATTTAGCCTAAAATTTGTCTTAAACTTTCATTTTGATCCTGGAAGTGTTCCTTTTTTTATCAGAATACAGATTTCATACCTCTATATAAATTTCCTATTTATTTGGTATGAAAATTTCAGCACACCTAACTACATCATGATTTGTGTTTATTCACGTATGGTAGCCTACAAATTATTTGTTAGGTTGTAATATAATAGGTTAAAAGTACATTTAATTTCCATATTTTTTATATCAAATTTTTGTAATTGTCCTAAAAAGGTAGACAATTATGATGTAACAATAAACTTTAAAGAGCCGTGCTAATAATTTTCAAATACCCCCGTCGCAGCAAACCTGCGTACTCAGCGAATTTCCAATGCATATATATGTGACTCACTACTACATAGAGCTATTTACCAAGTTTCAAAAAATACATCCATAAATAAGTGATATATAGCATTTTATTTATTCTCCATAAGAATAACATTAGGGTTGAGGACGCAGGTTTGCTGCAACGAGGAAGATAAGTAATGTGTTTTTTTTTTTGCAATTATCAATACAACTGAACCAGGTGAAGCTACATACCAAGTTCTCTTAATGTAGGTTCATAATTAAGGGAGATATACAACTTGACTTATTCTCCATATGAATAACATGGGGACCGAGTATGCAGGTTTGCTGCTACGGGGACTATCAACAAAAAACTTGTTTTTTGAGCTAATATCAATATACCACAACTAGTTGAAGCCACATACCAAGTTTCATCAATATACATTCATAAATAATCGAGATATAGAATTTTATTTATTCTCCATAAGGATAACATTGGACAACGTACTGTGTTTAGCACTTTGAATATCTCTGCAACGGTTGGACGTAGAACAACGATTAAAACACCAAAATGTTTATTTTGTTGAGCTAAACACATTAATAAACAGAAATGTGAAGTTTTTAGTAAAACTATCTTAGAAAAATATAAAAACCTTTTTCCCATAATATTAACATGCGAAACGTTTTTTGGATTTTCTCCGCAACCACTTAACCTAGGTTAATGATTCAAAATACTAAATTATTTGTTTTTTTAAGCTCTATAAAATGGCTATAACCAAAATTGAGTGTTTTTAATATTTTGGGGTCAAATTGGCAAAACACCGATTTTTGGAAAATTGTAAACCCCCATAAAACTTCCTTCCCATAGTGCGATCGATCTGGTTTTCGAACTTAAAGTCATAAATGCCACTCTCCACATTTGTGCCAAATTTCATCAAAATCGGGTGTTTCTTTCAAAAGTTATCGCGGTTACAGACACACACACACACACATATATATATATACATATATATAAATTTGAACGAATAGTGTTTTTGGCATCTGGGGACCTCAAAACGAAAAGTTATCATGGTCTCGGGCTTAAGTCTTACCATTCCACCTACGGTAATAGCTTCTTCCCTATAGGGGAAATTCGCTAAAATAATTTCGGAATAAATATCTGATGCTTTTATTATTTTAATCTATTTATTTATTCAATGAAATATGCTACACATGATCCTTTCAGTCGTAATTTTTAATTTAAACTATGTTTTGATGATGTGTAATTATGTTTAGAAATGTCACTCATCTTTTCATGTTTTTCAGTATTTTATTAGTTTTACACGTTCTTTAGCACTGCTAATATCAACATAACCCACATAGCTCTCGTGACAGTTAGTAGTATAGATAATTTGGCTGGTTCAACCCGGGTCCAAGACTGCTCCAAGACAGCCAGTGGCCAGTGTGGCTGGGGCAGTGCGTCACACCGCGGGGGGCTAAACAGGGACTCCTAGCCACTATATCACCAAGCCCTGTAGTTTAATTAAAACACATCTCTCTTGGTGCCCGACTCGACTCCTCCGCTTTGTTTCAATATTCATTAAACATGTTTGGGGAAACCGTCCACGGTTGCTTTATGGGGCCGAAAACCATTAAGAAAAAATGAAGTTCTTTTCAAATGCATACAAACCGGATGCCTTTTACTTTCGGAGAACGTTTTAAATGTGGAACAAGAACTTTGCGTTTGTATAAATAAAATCTTTGAAATAAAATCAAATTATTGTGCAGTTGACGTTTTTAATCAGGATTGGAGTAAATAGTTGTACATGAAATGTGCCAATTGCTCAATTAGTTCAGAAATGTTCTCAAATGATAATTAAAATAATTCATTATGAACACTTAATAAATGCTCACGTTAAATTTGTTTAATTTCCTCATCTAGCGTTTTCTAGAAAAAATTAATCTCTGTCTGGAGAACAGGTATTTAGGATAGCATTATGAAATGGTTTAAGTGGAAAATGGACTCACACACAAGTATATTGGTTTATAAATCTCTATTTTTATATTTAATTATGCTTTTATAATGAATACGGTACATAAATATAATTAAATGGGTTTCAATAAAACATATTTTTTAAAGACTTGTTTAAAAATGTCAACCAAAGTATATAACTAATACATAAATCATAAATGTGTTTCCTCAGTTAGGTTAGATTGTAACCATTTTTCAGTTAAATGTTAACTTTATTGTTTTAACCTAAAAATATGACCTTTACTATCCGTACTACATACAGATAGCAGATGCAACAATGACAACAACAAAGCTTGTTGCAGATATATTTAGAGTAATAAATCTATTCTAATCCAATGCTTGGTTCATCGTTATAATGGGCTCCCATGAGATCAACCTAGTCCTACACCACAGACAAGGAACCAGAATCAGATTGCTAACTGAGCTACACTTCAGTCAGACGTGCCACCATTTACAAGTTTGACGTGCCACCATTTACAAGTTTGACGTACCACCATTTACAAGTTTGACGTGCCACCATTTACAAGTTTGACGTGCCACCATTTACAAGTTTGAAGTGCCACCATTTACAAGTTTGACGTCCCACCATTTACAAGTTTGACATGCCACCATTTACAAGTTTGCATTGGCAACAGTATTGTATTGCGTGAGTTGTCTTGGGAAACTCCTCTTTGAACTAGGCACTCCTCTCTGCAGTAACCTCTGTCCGCTGCTGAGATATAGGGCCTGAAACGTCTGTGTGCACAGGAAGTAATTGGTTATTTATAACCACTTAAGTATAGTTAGTGTCATGGGTAAAAGGCACAGTTCCCCAGGTAAAGCATCCTGTCTTAATCCTTTGTTGACAAACCAGAGCTTTTGTTGGAAGCGGCCATCCGGCACGACCGAAATCCCCCTACTCGTTCCAAGAAATTCCATTTCCTACTAGAATTTCTAATAACTTGAAGTTCCCTGTTATGTCGGTAACGGGATATCGTAGAACTGTGATTCAAATTGTATCTTGTTTGTCTACTTTAGTCTGAAAAAATGGGCCATCATTTTGTGCTATAGGCCTTTTTGGATAAATTTATGAGAAGTTCTAGTATGATATAAAATTTCTTGTAAAGAGCAGGGGGATGCCGGCCATGCCGGGTGACCGCTCCCAACAAAAGCGCTGGTTTGTCAGCAAAGGATTAGGACGGGATGCTCTATCTGTGGAACTGTGTCTTTACCCGTGACACTAACTATAACCAGATTGCTACACATTGAATAAGTTAAAATTATTTTTTGAAACACCCTTTAAAATTTCTCAAACTGTGCTATAGCCTAACATCAGTCTCCCATAATCCTTGACAGCTGAAGTCACTTGAACCTTGAACAGAGAACCAATGCCGCCATTCTATTACTGCTGTGTTACCTAGGTAATTACCTAGCTGTATTTAAATGACTCCCGCTGGATGTAAACCTAGGCTATGCCTTACAGGATGTAGCCGCCCGAGGCCTGGACCTGCCCAGTGTGGACTGGATTGTGCAGTACACGGCACCGGCAACGGCCTCCGACTACGTACACCGTGTGGGCCGCACAGCCAGGGTTGGCCATTCTGGTGCCGCCGTACTGTTTCTGGTCCCCTCGGAAGTCGAGTTTGTGTCGCATTTAGAGCAGAAACGGATCAGGTACTACTTATTTGTTCAGTAATAATAATAAATATATTACTCAATAATTTATTGCAGTAATTTTTTGCTAACTAGTTTTTCTTTATGCTTTACTTTGTAGTATGGAATTGTGCAGTGTGGTGTTATTGATTACATCAGCAAACTAGATGAGTGAGGATTAAAATTAACAGTGAGGTTTTTTAAGTTAACAAACGTAACGTGTCAAACAACATTAAAAATATTTTATATTTGAGTTGCTGTTATACGGGCAGCTTTGTTACGGCAGATCTGCTTCCTCAACCCACCTATGATATCCATGGTGCCTGCCGCAGCGTATAACAGCTCCACTACTGAGCGTTGGCGTCAACGACGCGGCGTTAATTGATGCGTGTATAACAGCTCGTTTTTTTTATGTTCAGCCTCAGCGTTTTATCTGTCATGTTTTTGCTGTCCATTTAACATGGGCCTAACATGAGTGATTCTTTTTGATTTAACTCTCTTGTAAAAAGAAAAAACCAAAATAAAATTCAATATTTTTTAATGTAAGAAAATTGCTATAGATATACTATGGTTTATGTATGAAGAATGTACATAAACTTCCTTGATAAAAATTAAAATCAGTCTTTGGAAGTTCATAAAACTAAACTAGTCCTTTATTTAATCTTACAAGCTACTCAAATCGTTTTAACCTTGAAGTAGACGTACATGTAATTTTATCAACAGATCTATTTTCACAAGCATTAGTTTTATTTATTTAGATTTGTCTCCGTTACTTAATATGGTGTCAGTTATTAGAGAAACAGCTACGGACGGACAAATCCGTGGTCGGTTTGTGGTCGAGTCTAATTAAAGTTGAGGTCTGTCAGCCTTGGCAGTCCGACGCGGCCCTGGTATTGCCGATTGTGGTTGAATTTTACACGGTATCAGACTGGTTGAATTGGAATTAAGGCTGCTCAATCATTAGACATCTTGTGTAATGCTTATCACCTTGTACCAACTTCAGATTTGCTACTTACTATTTTGGATGGATAAATGAGAAAAAACTCTACTATCATCATTTGTTATCTTTTTTTTACTGTGAATTCTTACAATTGAAAATTGAGGTAATCATATTGTTAAGTGTGGATGTATTTTTGAAATTTTACCCACCTGTATGATTCAATTCTCATCGACCTCAGTCGAACAACTACCAACTTTGGTATAATGGTAGAACCTAATTGGCCCTGATTGTAGAAAGTTCTGTAGAGTTCAGTCTGTCTAACTGTTGTAAACTGATTGTAATTGATTGTAAAACTGACTAATTGTATAATCTTGAAAAAAATTACAAATACCCGTTGCAGCAAACCTGCATACTCAGCGGATTTCCAATGGAGATATAAATGTCTTAATACTACATAAAGTCAGTTACCAAGTTTCATAAAAATATATTCACAAATAAGCAATATATACAATTTTAATTATTCCCCATAAGAATAACATTGGGACTAAGTATGCAGGTTTGCTGCATCAAGGAACACAAAAAATGGAGTTTTATGCTAATATCAATATAACTCAACTAGGTGAAGTTATATACCAGTTTTTATTCATTTATGTTCATAATTAAGGGAGACATAGCATTTAATTATTATCCATAAGAATAACATGGGGCTGAGTACACAGGTTTGCTGCTACAAGAGCCTTTGACAAAAAATTGTTTTTTTTTAGCAAATACCAATGCACCACAACTAGATGAAGCCGTATACCAAGTTTCATCAGTGTACGTTCATAAATAAGGGAGATATAAAATTTGTCTTTTCCTCCATAAGAATAACATTAGACAACGTACTTTGTTTAGCACTTTCAATATCTCGGTAACCAATTGACGTAGAGGAATGATCAAAATACCAAATTGTGTGTTTTTTTAGCTGAATACAATGGTTAAAACTAAAATTTGACTATTTCCAAAATTATATGTAAAAAATCCAAAAACCCCATTTTTGGGGTACAAAACCCCCCAAAAATACCCCTTCGGATAAAGTGATCTGGCTGGTTTTCGAACTTAAAGTCATAAATGTTGCTTTACACGTTTATATCAAATTTCATCAAAATCGGATAATTTTTACGAGAGTTATCGTGCTCACAGACATATATATATATATATACAGTTTCGAACGAATGGTGTTTTTGGGGTCTGGGGACCTCAAAACGAAAAGTTATCATGGTCCCGGGCCTAGGTCTTACCATGCCGACTATGGTAATAGCTTCTTCCCTATAGGGGAAATTCGCTAAAAGTAAATGATGTGATGAATATTACCCAATATCCTTTCAGATATTCATAAATACATTTTGTGACTCTACAAACATGACTAATTTCCAGATTAGAAGAAGAGCAGATGGTGAGGTGCCTTTTCAACTTACAGACTGTAGAGTGGGAAGATGATGATGTAAGTTAAAAACTTGTCTTTAATTGTAAGTAGAACTTGTGTATAGAATCTGTTTCCTAAGTATTTAGGAACTACGTTCAACCAGGGAATTTTTAATTTCTAGAAAGTTCAAGTAACTTGTATTAGTTGAAAATTATCCAGAAAAAGGCCAATTTTTGCTTGTTACTATAAACTCCATGGAGAATTCTCACAAACACCACTCCAGTGATCATGTAAGCTAATTCTCTGAATAAGAAGTCCTCTAAGGCAAACATAATATTGATTAAAAAAATTAACAAAAAAACATCATAAACACATACGTTTTATCCAGCATTTTGCACATGGTATTTGGTCTGGCCACATCTACTTCGTACAAGGGAAATGTCAGGGAATTTACCTATGCAAAGTCTGTGATTAACTGTTAATGGTGTTCAAACTTTTCAATTTAGAGGCTTCTCATTTCAAAAGCTACCGTGGTGTCTGAATGTCCCGTTGTTAATATGATAGTTGAAAATTAAAAGATTATTAGAAATCGAACCAAACTCCAAAATCCCTGCTGGAGCACACCCACTAAATCACATATTTTTTCTAACAAAATTTAGCCAGACTCTAAGGCAAATTTATGTGGAACATTAGTCTAATAACATGTTAAGCGCAAATAAAATCCTCAGCAAAGTTCAATTTGGCTTGGCATGTTTGTTAACAAAATAACAAAAAAATTTTCATTTTAGTAGTTTATACTATGTATTGGAGGAGGAATTCTGATATTTATTCACAGACGACACTTTGATCTAGAGGCCGCCCACAGGCATGGAGGCAGCCGCCACCACACTACAGCTGCGGTTTGAGACAGCTGTGCTCGACCAGAAGAGTCTACACAATCTGGCTTGTAAAGGTAAATGTTGATTGATTAACACCACAATAAACTCAGAAATTTGAGAAAAAATGGTAAAATTTCCATGAGGTTGAAGAGTGGTTTAGAAAGACTAGATTTGTTGGAATAATCAAAAATACATGTTTTGTGATCGTGAAGTCACACAGCTAACTACAGATAAGAGTCTCCTTTTAGTGGAAGGAAGCATTACGATTAACTTGTAACTGTTAACTAAACTGACGATTAATAAACCCCCAAAGGGATTAAAGTGATCCTGTTGAAGGCTTAGAGTGATCAATAAACGTGTGAAAAATACAAATAGCTGGACTGTCTTTTCAGTGAGGCTAAACAATCAGTAAAAAATAATTATGGTTTTAGAGGCCGTAAAAGTCGAAAATAGCACCTAAACATGTCATAAATCGCCGGATATCAGTCAGCTGTAATGGGTGAAGTGTGACTAAACGGGTATTGGCACACTACGAAAATAGTATAAACGACTTGTTGTGGATGGCATCGAAGTTAGAGCCAGGTGCATGACTTAAATACTTTCAGTAATAGAACCTAAAAAAGTATAATCTTTTGTGCTTTTCCCACTCAAAATAGATTTTAAAGTGTGCTTGTTTTGCAGTTCTAGTGTTTTTTTTTTTATTACAACCAATAAATTCTCACTTATTTTTCCTTGTGTCTCATTCTCACTGACACTTGTGGACGTTTTGCAGCGTACGTTTCTTGGGTCAGATTCTACGCCAGTTATCCCAAAGAGGTGAGAGAAACTTTCAACTTCAAAGAGCTTCACCTTGGTCACTTTGCAAAGAGTTTCGCCCTCAGAGACCCTCCTACACACATCGGAGGCTTGGGAAAGCCGAGTTTCAGGCAGGACAATAGGTGGGTTATATTTGTTTTCATGTTTTTATATTGTATGTATGTATATATTAGCGCTTATATAAAACCCAAAATAAGTAGTGCTTTTTTGGAGGATCTTTTAAACAGTTTAGCATGTACAAATAAAGGTTCAAAAGACAAAAACTAACCAAATGTGAACAAAGCTCAAAAATACATCTAATATGATGCTAATGTGTAAATATGGCTTTATATTCTATGACCTCAAGGTTTCTTATTTAATATGAATTTTTTCAAGTTTATTACTTGAGGAAAAATTTAATGAGTAATCGTTGTTGTGATTTGGTTACTTTGAAGAATTTTAAACTCCTTTTATGTCCCAAGCTTTTTAAAGGTACCTTAGAGTGCTAAATTTATTTACTGTAGATACTTCATCCCATATGTTTTGTAAATTGATGTGGTATACTTGGAAAATATTATTGATTATTGAGTATACATCCCAGTGTGCTTACTCTGAATAAAATTTTTGTAAACTTATCCATGGCGTAGGGGGAGGTAGTAGTAGAGAGATGGTTAGTTACAGCTAGGCTTTTTGCTATGTTTATATGGCATTTGCTAATTTACATACTGTCTGATTTGTACATTGCTAAACCGGCCCATTTTAATATCTTGATCCTCAGTGTATGTTTTTGGTAGGACTTTGTATATTTAGACGGTTGGTACTTTGCCTAGAAGCTATTATTCATATGTGTCCATTGTAATTAACAAAAAATAAGTGAGATAATTTAATTAAATACATACTATAGCTGTGACTTGACACGAAATTTCAAAATTGAACATGAAATTCAAGTAAAATATTTAATTTCATTTAACAATGAATAAAATATTCAAATACATTAGTTAAAAATTTTATTATTAAAAACTAACCAGACCAAATAAAACAAATTTGCCCAGACCAAATTCAGCACCTGGGCAATAATTCTAAGTAAATGATTTTTTTTACTCTAAACCAAAATTTAAAAAATACTGATTCAATAGTTCTCGAATCACAGTAGACAGCATTTCTTTCAAAAATACCCTTCCTTAAGAGATCCATCCCCGGAAGTTTTTAAACGCCATCTCGGAGTTTTGTTCCTTAAGATCAATGTTAACTTTGTGCTTCCGTTACTCCTCACCCAATCATCACAAAACATTAATTTACGTGTCAAAATAAAGGTGTAGTGGTTCTCAAGGGAATTACATGTTCGATTCCCTTAATTTGAGCATTTAGTTTCATAATAAATTGTTTTATTTTCAATTGTATTATTTTACATTTTCTCATTAATTTGTAAAATAAATCTCAATAAATTCTATATTGTATTTCACTAGAGAACAATGAAACCTTTAATTTTACCCCTAAACTAATGTTTTGTGATCGGGTGTGGAGTAACAGAGGCACAAAGTTAACTTTGTCCTTATGGAACAAAACTCCAAGATGGTGTCTGGCAACTTTTGGTGATGAAGACTCTTAAACTCTGGCGTAGGGAAGAAGACAGTCGACTGATCTATCAGGGTCCAAATGTATCGGGCTGGTACACCTGCGAGAGGCTGGCCTTCGGGAAGAAATAGAATGCTGGAGTAGAGTAATAATTGTTCTGATAATTCAGCAATTACAATAGTAATTACTGAATAATAGCTGCTTGGATAAAGTCAATACCCTAATCTAAAAAAAATCATCCATACCGTGTGACCCAAAAGATCCAACCCCCCCTATTATTTTTTTAACAACTGCATATAACGAGATTATCTTCCGGAGAAGTCTTAATGACCCAAAATGGAAAATTTTCATGAATCAAATTTTTCAACCCCCTCCCCTAAATAGGGGTTTTGGAGGGTAAGTCAGCAAATGTAAAAGGCAACCCCCCTTGTGTGATGCATCATTTTAAAGGATGTAAAAAAAAGAAGAATGGCACAAGTTAGGGGTTTCTAGCTCTTTTTTATCAAACACAGCAATTTGATTGAATTTTAAATTCTATAACATCAATTTTGCATTATTTTTGCATGGTAATCATTAAAATTCACCAAGAACGTTTTGAAATTACATGATTTTTTGGTGGGAACGTTTCAGTTAAGTAACCAAGCCGTTAATCTTTTATTGAGTGAAAAAATGCCCCCTCCCCCAAAATAGGGAGTTTTGGGGCAAAGTCAAAAATTTTAAATAGCAACCCTTACTGAGTGATACCTATTTTTAACAGACTTAAAAAGAGAAGATGAATGGTGCAAACTAGAGTTGTATTAAATGATCCTATCGAACATGGCAGCTAATTCCTTTATCTAATTTCACAGGTCAGACTCATACAAAAGTATCTTAACATTGTAACACTAACAACTATGGTAATGACAAATGTGATGTTGTACCTTTATTGTTGCTCAGATCAGGTGCTCTAAATGACTTATTGGCAGAAATAAAGTCTGGATTAATAAGCTTGTCTCACGCTTCTCAGCATTTCTGGTGTATCAAGCTGGCAAGCATTTACGATTCTAGTTCTCAGCTCAGCAAGGTTTTAGTGGTCTTGTTTCGTAAATCGTACTTTTTATGAAACCCCAAAAGAAGAAGTCAAGTGGCGGAAGAATAAGTGAACGAGCTGGCCACTCAATAAAACCACGTCGGCCAATCTACCTTCCTGGGAATTGCTGGTGGTATGTTGGAACCTCCAACCTGAAATGGGGAGGAGCACCATCCTGTTGAAATACAGGGTTGTAGTTTCCCTGGACTATTTCATTAGTTGCAGGAACAATGCTTTGCTACAATATTTATAGATTGGCTCCATTAAAATTTCCGTCAATGAAAAACGGGGCAAAAACTGAATATCCCAAATTTCCAGCCTACACATTAAATTTTTGAGGCTGTTGGTTATGTGTTTCAACCATCCAGTGTCGGTTTACATCAGACCAATCACACCAATAGTTGAGACAATTGACTATCCCATGGGAAAAAATGATGCTTCGTCATTGAAACATAGCTTACAAATGTAATCGATGTTACTGTCTATTTCATGGATCAACCTCTCACAAAACTCAAGTCTTCTGTCAGGATTATCCTAATTTATTTCCTGATTAAGTTGGACTGTGTATGGATGGAACTTGTGTTTTTTTAAACTCTGTGTACAGAACTTTTTGAAATGCCGAGTTCCATATTTCTGTTCTGAACAGATTGATGTGGATTTACTGCACAGTTCGCCAACACTCCTATGTTAATTTCTTCAGTTGTGATGGGAGGACGTCGTGACCTCGGAGCGTATTTAATGCTGAAAGTTCTAGTAATATCTGTATCTAGAAAGTTCTAATTTATCTACTAGGTTCCTAACGTATGCCATATCAGTTAGTCTATTTGGATATCCTATCAATAAACACACTGTCTCGTGAAAGTTTTTCCTTGCTTTGCCATAGGTTGATCATCCTCTACTTTATCTTCATTTGTGCGAACCATTATTATAATTACTTCTTAACAACTAAAACTGTAAATTTATTGTGAAAATACAAGAAAGATACACACAGAACAATGCACGAAGAATCACTGGGTCTATGGTAGAAACTGATTTTCCCAGGTAAAAGTTCTTATTAGGAGTACATTATCTTTAAACCGTAAGGATTTATTATCCCTTAAAGATTTACCAGATAGTTCTGGTGGCGTTAAAAATACTTAAATCAATTGTTTTAGGTAAGATTTAAAAATAATAAATACATTTTATGAGCAATAATTACACAGTTAAGTAAAATACAAATTGAAATGCTTTAAAATTTTACATTGCAAAATTTTATATTTAATAAGGTGCCAGGTTAGAGAATTTTATATTTAATAAGGTCCCAGGTTAGAGGATTGTCGTAGAGACATCTAGTTTGCACCATTCATCTTCTCTTTTTAAGACCTTAAAAAAGCTACCACTCAGTAAGGGTTGCTATTTAAAATTTTTGGCTTGGCCCCAAAAACCCCTATTTTTGGGGATGGATAGGGGAAAATTTCTTCACTAACTAAAATATTATTGTTTCGGTAACTTAAAAGTTCCCATTGAAAAATCATATAATTTCAAAACGTTCTTGGTGCATTTTAATGATTGCTATACAAAAATAATACAAAATTGGCGTTATAAAATTCAAAATTCAATCAAACGCAGTGATTGCTATAAAAGAGCTAGAAACCCCTAACTTGCGCAATTCTTCTTCTTTTTTTAAGCCCTTTAAAATGAGGCATCACTCAAGAGCGGTTGCCTTTTACATTTTTTGACTTACCCCCCAAAAATTCTATTTTGGGGAGTGGGTTGACAATTTTGACTCTTGAAAAGTTTCCTTTTTGGGTCACTAAGACTTCCCCGGAAGATAATCTCGTTATTTGCGGTTTTTAAAAAATAGGGGAGGTCGGTGGGTCAAAACAATTTGATGTGATATATGTTAATCTCTTAAGTATTTCAACAAAACAGCAGTATAATTGACTTGTACAGTTAATGTCAAAATTACATCAATTAGGCTGGTCACAATATTTATCAGTCTTTATTTTGCTATACATGTAGGTCTTGCAATAAAAAACAGAGCAGCAAAAACATTTGAAAATTAAAACAATATGATTTAAGTGGATGACAAAAGAAACTACAAAAAAATGATGCTGTGAAACAAAGTCTTCCTTGTGCTGAATTTACAAATCTCTATTGACAAAAAAACATAATCGATCGCGATTAATTGAATTTATATTAAAACAATTTAATTTGGAGGGTTGGTTTTGCAGAACCCCAGAAAAATGGAATGTCATAATACAAACTATGTTCTTGTCAAAGAACAAAATTATTATTTCCATAAAAGTTTTAATTTTTGTTAAAATCAATTTGTTATATTTATTTTCATTATTTTGATGTTTTGTGTATTAAAAGGAGGATGAATACAGATATAGTAGTATCCAATCCTACAGACTGAGATATTAATCACTGAATAACCGAAAGAATCTTAAAAAATCGTATGACGTATAGTTTAATGACAAAAACAAATCTCTTTAGCAAGTTTTAGCGATGATTCTTGCATCATAACCGAAGAATATTCAACACAATTCCCCGATCGCACATTCCCTTGCGAATCGACCACAGTTTACGAGTCTCACCTCACAATACCGATGGCAAAAAGATAAACTATTTTCCAGCAAAAAGACCCAACCTGTGACGAATCCCACTTGGGTTTGACTGCGTAAATATACTAAAAAAAATTAAGATGCCATTATAAGAGCAATTTAGTGAACAAAATGAGCAAGTAATGGTGTGATGATGGATGGAGCCTGAGCGAAGGAAAAGTGGCGTCCCTAACACGATAACCACCCCGGCCATTGTGCGGCATAACTCATGCTCCATAAGTGATTCACACACTTCCAATAACATGTTCGGCCCGCTGCATTATCTCTTAATACCCTCGTCCGACCAGTCACAGCGTGTCTTGCGACAATGCTGCCGCCACATTGTTTGTCGTCCGGTTCAATTTATTGGCTTCTTTGAAATTTGTAACATTTTGTTCTGTCATTTTAAAACTGAGAGTGGAATTCAAAATGTGATGGCAATATTAAAATGCATATTATTTTTGTGCTGCCAGAACAGTCAACAGTTAGTTATAGCATTTCCACTGCAATAAAGTTTTTACATGGCCATGGCTCTAGTAATAAACTGGGACTGAGGTGGCCATAATAATTGTATTAGGATCTTCAAATCCAAATATATGTTTTCCTAAAAGTAACTCACACTCAATAAACATTGGTTGAAAAAACCCTTTTTTGTTGATTTTTAAAATTATACTGAATGTCTGAACAGTTAAGAGTTATACAAAAATTACTGCTGGTGGACTCACACATAGTAAAACAGTAAAACACCTGAACAGATGTGCAACTCACAAAGTCACAAACTCACAATTCACCCATCCCGTCAGTTTGAACCCAAGCCATCCACTGTTTCGCTAAGGTGTGGTAGCTCTGCCTTAGACAGGTGAACTCTCCATTTGTTGAATGTATAAACCCCCGACTGGTACGGGATTCGAACCCTTGATCCCATACCAAGGGATAGTGCCTCTGGCTAGGGGAAGGGGATAGTGCCTTACACCGGTTGACCACTGATAGACTAGCAGCTGTATTAGACCAGATGACTTTACATCCTACACGTTGGACGAGTTAGTTCCGTTTGTATCCACCAGACTACAGCACATGACAGGTGCAGACCGCAGACAACTCGCACTGGTCCCCTTTACAGTATAGTAATTAACTGTTTCTTGAGGTGGCAGATTCAAAAGCTGGTGTATTGGCTCAAAGCGTTAAGCCTACAACTAATTTAACACAGAAGATCATAACGTAAACCCCTGTACACGTTTTGGTGGGTTGATAAGCAAGTAAAAATCTACTTAAGGCTAAATCCGGACATTCATTTTTTTATTACTTTTACATATGAAATCATGCGGGATCCATCATTCATCCCATGCTCCTTCAGCTCAGTTAACGCAGTATAGTTTTATTAGTTTTCAATTATTAATTTACTAACATAAGCATAAATAAGGCCAAAAAAACAGGAGTGGCATATGTAAGTTAATAACCATAAGCTCATGAAGACCCAAGGACCATGAAGACATTGCAACAGTGAACCTCCTCACAACCTGCCAGCGAGTCTCCAAACAATGACTGTGTAATCCATGTTGTACCTTCACATTAATAGAATGTAACATAGTTAAGCAGCTCATTTACAGCAAATTAAAACTCGTGAAATACTTCCCAGGTAAAACCATCCAATAACTCAACAAAAATTAAAAATAGTATAAAGCCCAGCTTGTTTTGTATTTAAAACAAGAAAAAGCACAGGCTAAAACTTATTGGGATTGAGATTAAGTAAAATGTAAATTAGAGCTAAGAAAAAAAAGGAGAACCATCCAAAGCAGGGGCGGATCCAAGGGGTAGGGGCGGTCGCCCTTCCCCAAACCTAAGAATTTTTGTGTTTTATTTTATTATTCAGGCATACGATGAAAGTTTGAATAAATCCGAGTGAAAATGTAAGCAGCAAAAGCCTCCTGAAACACTGTTTTTCGGTTCCGAGAGTCAAATTTTGCCGCTCCCGCCTACAACGTTACATTAAAGTTCAAACTAACAAACCTAAACGTTTGATAAATGAAATAAAATACACACCATTAGACAGATGAAATTTTAAACTTCCATTTTAGTATATAAGACATTATTTAGATTTATGTATTTAACCTAAAAGCATCTTACAAAAACATGGATATTCCTGAGTATCGCGAAGTTGTTGCAGTTTTGCCAGTTGGCAGACTGAAAATGAAGTGTTTTCAACATGGTCTTGGAGGTAAATTTTAGCAGCAAAGGTTGCTACAATTGTATTCGGTGATTATTTTTTTACTGGATTTCGCCCGCCTACCGACGTTTGCTATCAGCGGTGTTTTATTTACAGGTTAGGTTTGATTTTTGTTTAAAACCGCGTAATCCGTTGCTAGGCAATGAATATCCAATGGCTAGGCTAGAAGCAAAGAGTGCCTATATGTAATGAAAAGTCAATTATATGTAATGAAATAAGAGGAAACAAAGATTAAATTGCGTGCAAATAGAAGCTCATTCGCCAAGTATTTTATTTTGTAAAAATGTAGTACGACATTTTAATTTTTCAATTGGTTGACCTTGGCTGTCAGCCTCATTCCTAATTATTGTATCTTCGCGTAGTATAATGAAGTATTGCAGATTTCAAATACGTTTTGTAAATAGTTTTTCGCGTGGGTAAATACTAAAATAAATTGTTTATTTAGGCATCTTACTTGTTCTTAGACGCCTACAGATGACATAAAAAGTGTAATGCCTAAATATCTTACTAGTGAATTTCCTTTGGAATAGTGAACTATTAGCCATGACTCGCACGGTGAGACTTAAGCCTGGGACCACCCTAGAAGTTCCTAACGTGACCCCCTGAACACTTTTGAGGGGTCGATAAAAACTTTGTATATATATATGTGTTCCCACTCTAGCAGTCACAATTTTTGTCTGATTTACTTCAAATTTGGTAGGGACATTCCTTTCTATAATCAGTTGGACAAGTTCGTTGGGCAAAACAATCGGAAAACTCTAACCCCCTTTTTAGGGGATTTTAAGTTTTATAATTTTGAGTTTTTGGGCCATAAAAGGGTCAAAAAAGCCCCGGTTGTAACACTAATGCATGTGCTTGAAGCCATTTCTCATCATTCTAGCACAAGTATTTACCGAGTTATTAAAGAAAATGTTAATTGTCTTCAGACAGTACGTTGTCTTGTGGGGATTTTACCCTGGAAAAGGCTGATTTTCATATCTAGATGTAGTTTTATCACCCCCAATACCCCTATACCAACATGTTATCCTGACTATACCTCCTCCTAACCTTATAATGTACATCATTGTCATACTAGTAGTGAATTTAAATATAACCAGGAGCATCAGAACAGCCAAAAAATAACATTTTTCAGTTTAAAACAAAAATGTTACCAGTGTTGTTTTAAACCCTTAATTAGATTTTCTAAAGGTTTTAATGCGGAAATTCACTTCCCTCACGTCAGCGTGCTGCGTGCGATCTCGTTTTTATTTACGGTCGGGCGCAGTAGAACTAAAGTCAATTTTTGTTTAGCTTGTTTATAAAGTTAAGATTGCTTTTTTCTTGAGTTCAAGGTTATTGATATTCGTTGTATAATTTTTTATAGTTGAAAACAATAATGGGGGTGCCAGGGACCATCCACAGGGAAGGGGGAGGGTTAACTTTCGGTGACCGCCCCCCCCAACATGACCTCTGCATCCATCCCCTGGTCCAAAGGACTTTATTTGTTTTACAAATTAAGATGGCAACTAAAGCTTTCTAGTATTAAAAGGTACCCTTTATGATGCATCACATTTAGCCTACTCTGTAGTTAAGGGCACAGTAAAAACTACCGAGAGAAGATTTTCAAACTCCGAATGGAGGCACTAAGAACAGAATTTGTCTGTCACCTCAAAGATGCTTCATAGAGGTTTTTTTTAAATAACTGTAAAACTTTGACTGTTTGTTTTACATATTTGAATTAGTTTCTCATAACATAAACCAATATTTCACAACAGTAGTCAACACAACTTAAAACACCTTAACAATATTGAGTAACTCAAATTGTCAGGATAGTGAGAATTGTTAGAACCTGGTAAAAAGAAATAAAAACCAACTACGATTTCTGCATATGTCTTTAAAATTCTATACCCGTAGAGAATATTCCAGAATCGGACAAGTACCAGAATGTTCCTGTAACTAGTACTCTAAAAAGGAAAGAAGATGATGTTAATGAGAAAAATGTTTAAGATGTCTTTTTACACTGCGTCTATTGAGAAAATAAAGATCTATGGCGCTCCAGAACTGCAACCAAGAACTTCATCAGTGAAATCCAAGAGTATCTTGAAGGTCCGTCTCATGCAGATTTTGAGAACAGCAATGGCCATTCAGCAGCTAAAACTAATAGCATTTGAGGAGCAGATATATAAGAGGATCAAATTTAACAGTTATCAAAATTGCCCTCAAGTCTGGATGGATCACTACTGAAAAGACCTGAAGATATATACTTACTAAAGATCTAAAGAATTATTATTTATTAGTATGACTTTGTGTTTCATAGGCTACTGTGTCTTACCAAATAATTAGCCTACTGATCTCACTCACAAGCATATGTTGTACTTATTGTACGTTGACAATGTCTATTACACAATTGTGTCTAATGACAATAAAGGATTCTTATTCTTATTCAAAAGTGTTGTCAACGTCAAGTAAAGTTTCAGTTTCCGCCAGCTGAACTAAATCAAGAGGAGAGGGAATTACCGCAATGTTGAGGAAGGGCATGCACAACACCTCAGCGATAATCTTCCCAATAAAATGGAAAGAAATACTAGCTTTAAGATCATGTTGGAGGTGTTAACAGCTGAAATATTTTAATTTTGTATTTTGTTTGTATTTGGATTTTTTTTTCTCTTGTTATTTATTATGTATATTTAAATCATGATCTACGATTTCTAACTTTTATTCCTTGATTCTTTAGAACCCTTTTAGAGAAAAGAAGTACTGTATGCTTGCCTGCAAGTTAACAAAATATCTAAGTCTGTATAAAGAAAGTAAATTTATTTCACTTATAAAAAGGCAACTGTAAGGCAGTTAAGTAAGTAGTTTTTTTATATTTTTCCCTTCCATATGGGGATAACAACAGATAGGCACTTTTTTTAACACGTTCACCATGGTTCACATGTTTAATCATGAAAATCGCATATGTTTCAATGTTATTCTATGGTAACGATTGTTATTTTATTAATGCTATGTGCCTCCTGGATTGATTGTATGAGTTAAAAAATAAGGTTACATACCTTGTCGTCATCAATCTACTAGTTTATATGATTACTAGTTTCGGGACTAGTTTTGTCCCATTATCAAATCTTGCTGTATCACAGAATAAAATACTGTCATCGTCTTGAGTTTGAAAACATTTCAACACTAAACACAAACTTGTACTGACACATAGAAACATTAAACATTTACAAATTTACAATAAGAGAACACTTTATTTCCCATATGTGGCCAGCCAAGGACAAGCTAATATAGGTGGATTCATACCGGAGTTGAACAATTTTAAAAGTTTTTAATATTCTTTAGAACAAACAAATTTGGTTTTACCACATTATTGTCTTCATTTATTGAAAATTCAAAATGATTACTATTGTTCCCGGCTTTTGTAAGTATATGCCACTCCAAAGCCCAGGTTCTGTTTACTAGACTAAAAAATGTAAGGTTAAAGAAAATATTTTTATTCTATGTTTCGGTGATCTATTTAAGAAAACATGTAGTTCTATAGAGAACGCGAAATCGTATACATGTTCGATGTTCATGTACGTGTATACTTTTTAATCTGAGTACTTCAGACTTTACTTCTTGTGTCCAGAGTTGCACTCCACATTTGCATGCTGATTATTGGCTGCCAGCTGCATTTGTCCTGCAGTATGATCCTAATTTGGTACAGGATGCCATTTTCCAAATCAATGTCAACCTTGAAAACATGTTGACTTGGTCCACTTAAAACGGCCTAAAATTTAACAGAGGAGAGTGCACTGTGCTACATCTAGCACCACAAGATCACATACAGACCCTCAGTGAGGGTGATGAAGAGGTCACTTTTGGCGGTTAGAGTTTTTCAATCTGTGATAAGGTTAAAACTCTGGGACTCTTTTCAGACCACGTGACTCACAATATTCAGCGTTTCATATGTAGACTGCAGGTTCTGTATAGATTCAGAAGTTTATTTCCAGAAGCTGTAAAACTTCAGCTCATGCAGTCATTGGTAAATCTATTGCTATTGCTACCAAGCCTGTGGAAATAGCATCACGATGCTTGACGCTCAGAGTATTCCAAACAACAAAACACTATGTTAAGGTATTTGTTCTCTCTGAAACGTACTGATTATGTGTCACAGTTTTGTGGTGCTGTTAACATTCTTTGAATGGGTGATTTTTGCAATGTATTTACTGACTGCTTGATTCATAAAGTTCTTGCACTCAAGGAGCCCCAGTACCGGAGTGACAGAGAGGCTGCGGTCTTGCGATGAGGTCTTGCAACTTACCACCCGTGACCAAAAGCTTCACTTTTAGAGAGTGTGGACTTTTAGAGAGCTTGGATTGAGCTGGGGTTGAAAGCAATTTTCATATTTCAGTCCAGTATAATATAATAATCTCCCTGGGTGCCTCAAAGCATTCTTTGTTTAGCTTTAAACACAATGTCAAAGATCATACCAAAAGAAACGATAATTTGGTTTTAAGCTAAAAGCTTTCTCCTAAATGAAGATAACACGAATACACTTAATTTCCATTCTGACTACTCAAATTGTGGATTCTCAGATGATTCTTATCTCAAAAATTTCATTAACACTTCAAATGAATAATATACATTCTTAGGATTACAAGTTGATTGTTTTTTAAAATGGGATTCTCATGTTGTTATCCTAACACAAATTTTGAGAAGAGGTCACTTTCTTACTTTGTGTCTATCTAAAATCTTCGAAATTGAGGTTCTGAGTAAAGGTTTAGCACACCTATAGTTATTCAAACGTATTATATGTTATAATTTCTTTGAAAATTCTCAAAATAGTTTTGCAATATTTGAGATAAAAAAAATATGGTTCATACTGTGATACAATTTAGTCATATTTCCTTTTCATATCCCATTTAAATAAAGGCTTGATATACTTCCATCCCCATGCATTTTCATTTTACACACCCTCCTCTTTTCATTAATCTTCTCCTCATTTTCATTTTTTTTTATTTCCATACGTAGCAGTTTTTTAAAGGACTCCAGTCCTATACTGTCAGCCTATTGTCTAACACTTCCAATTAACATCCGCAATGAAACTTCTTTGTAAAAACCAGACTGATTAACTGCACATGTTTTTATGCATTAGATGATTAAAAAAAACTAAATAGCGAAGTAAAGTGAAGTGGCCTGTTTAATCATCTGATTTGATTTTTTCCAAGCAAACTAGTTAAGAACTATTAGAACTATTAGTGTTAAAAACTATTTGTTGTATAACTATGACATGTCACCTACCAGTAAGGAAATTCCTTTCGTATGGTGTATGTTGATGTGACTTTGTTAATGAATAAATCATGAAGTGAGAATAACATCCAATCACCCAGTTCATTAGAGAAAAATTGGCACTTCAACAGTTGATTCTCCAGCTAAGAGATAATAATTCATAGGAAATAATACATGTACGAACTTCCCACCACACAATTTAGCTTGATGTAACAGCAGCGATTTAATTACCACCCCTGGTGTACATGCTCAAAACTACATACATTTTAGACTTACAGCTGATTAATAGTTTCCTATTGAAGTGTAACGGTTTTGTCCATCAAAAGTACTTTATCTTATATAAAGCTCTTACTATAACTACAACTTTAATTTACATTTTACTACAATCACTTTATTAATCATTGTTGTAAAATTATTATCATACAAATAATTAGGAATCAGTATAAATTTTCATAAAATCGGTCTAGAAATTTACCATAACTTATTTTTAAAACGACAACATTCTGTGTTTAGACCACCACATAATTTTTACTCGATAATATAGGGTGTTTTTAAACACAACCCACAGTTTAGAAGTAAAAATATATATATTTGACATGACAAAAGTAGGTTTTATTGATTTTTATACGTTCTACATCTAAATCATAAAACTGAATGATGGAAAAATGTTATATTTTTGACTAGGTGCTCATACAGCACCATCTTAAGCATTTATATTTTATATTTATATATAAATAAGCTTTTATTTTATATTTTATAGTTTATATTTTTTTATATTTTCAACTAATTTGTAAAACCTTATCTGTAAATTTAATGTAATAACCTATAACTAATTACAACTTAAGTAGGATTAAGTAAAATAACTAGAGTTGCCAACTTATGAATTTATTTTGATCTTAAATGGAGACTTTTGGTTGTGTGAAATGTGTTTTTTGTTTTTTAAACATTGTATATTGATAGCTAAACATTCACCGAAACAATTTATAGTAACAATATTTAGTAATGCTTTCATTGATAACATTACAAAGCCTAGATAAAACATTTATCAATGTTGATAAAGTCATTAAATCAATCAAGAATAAACTAAGTTTTTCGACTGCACATAATTTGACAAACGCATATTTTTACTTATGTCCAATTGGACCGTTCCGCGGATGCTTAATGTAAATTTGTAGGATTTCAAATTTTCATATTTAGTTCTTACAATACTGCGGCTTTGACACTTAAATTGTTGTTTACCAAGACAAATAATCAATAATTTCTGTACTGCCTACCCCTCCGATGGCCAACACCGGGGACCAGCGTAGGGTCAAAGTTCGCTGAGATGAAGCAATCCGTGGGGCAACCGTGCTCGCTCCAGCGCCGCCGCTGATAGCCCTGCTTGCGGCACCAAATTGCTCTAACGACCTTTAAAACACACAAAATTGAGCGTAAACTCGCCTAGTTAACCAATGCGATACGATAAATGAATACACGGTTAAATTCGGCCGGTTTTGTAACGCGGTTTGGTCACGTCTGATCGTGCTGCGTGACGTTACGCGACGATCACGTGGTCTGTTGACACTGTCGATGTCGGTGTTTGTCGTTTGCCGAGTTAATAGATCACTTACTTGGGCGGTTCTGTAATATTTACCTTATCTCCCTCAGGTCCAAATCTCGGTCGAGGTATAACACACTCTGAAGTGTCTGCTGTTTCTGTCGTCAGCATCCATCGACACTAGCGAGTGGTGGTGTGTGGATCTGTCTCGGTCAAGTTTGAATTCTCTAATATAGAAAACATTCTAATTCAATTCGAAGAGGGAGTTTTTTTATCTAAACCTAATTGCCAAAGCAACTTTTTCATATTTCCTTTCCCAGCCGTGAAGGTTCTCGTAAGGTTTTGTTTCTACAGCATTTTTGAAAGTAACTCTAGCCAAGTTTGATGTGGCGTTTTAATGCTTATAATCTACGTAAAATTCTATTCAAACGGGCAACGCAACGGCCAATTATGTAATTAGGTCCTAATATCGCTAATATGCTTGAATGTCCAGAGTCCGGAGCTCTGATTTCCGGATTCACCGAGTATAAGAATGACGGATTTGCATTTGTCAAGGTTGTAAAGATAGACTCTTGCAATATAAATCTTGTTGTTTATTTCTTTCTATTTCAGCATTGTATTTGTTGGTGGATCATAAATATAACAATCCTATTGTAGCTCTTACTCCTCATCCGTATATTGGGGAATAAATAGGTTTACTTTCAGGTTTGTCCAATGTTTTTGGTGGGTTAAAATTTACAGAGCGTTACATTCGTTCGTAATAAACCCACCCGTACACAACAGATGCAATTTAAAAAAAATTGTATTCTATTTATATTTATTTATCCACTTTATGAATTTTAAATATTCATGATGTATTCCCGTTTTAATCTTGTAGATTCTGTTCGATGTTGTATCAATGATATCTTTCTAGCGAGTAGGGGGTTGTTAGGGTTATATAGGGCCTAACCCGAGATCAGAATTTGTGTAGGTTAAACAAATCGCTAAACCGAAATCTGATTAAAGTTTAGTACTCTGGGCATCATCAAAGTAAGTAAGTAGTGGGTTAAGTAATCGTATAAAAGATCTAAGCTTGCAACCACGACCTCTCCTCCAGTTGTCTGAACACCTCAATTCCGGATTCCGGACATAGTAGGGCGGTTGGCCCGGCCTGGACTGGAACGCACCGAGACGACGACGACGCCAAAGAGAGGAATCAATCGAATACGGAAAGCTCTGTGGAGTTTTTGTTTGAAGTAACGAGAGAGGCGAGGCGAGAAGAACGGCGTGTTCGCGCCGAGTGGCACAATGGCGGCCATTACAGATTGGTCGCGCACTTTACACAATGCAATGGATCCTTTTTAACCACGTAAATGTGAGGCAATCATTTCTAGAGGAAGCCTGTGAAACGCACGTGTATTAGGGGTGCCGACCCGCTGTTTCGAGAATTCCCACCACCGGGATATTTACCCCTGGTGGAGGGACTTGCCCCGTGTATTAGGGGTGCCGACCCGCTGTTGCGAGAGTACCCACAACCGGGATATTTACCCCTGGTGGAGGGATTTGCCCCATGTAGCAGGGAGTGACGACCCGCTGTTGCGACAGTACTCACCACCGGGATATTTACCGCTAGTGGAAGGACTTGCCCCGTGTAGCAGGGGGTGCCGACCCGATGTTGCTACATTAATTACCCACCACCGTTGCTACACCTGGTGGCGTTATTTGCCCCGTATGTTATTCGAGAGTAGAAATAATCTGGTTTGTTTACCCCACAGTTGCATAGGTGCTGAAACAACCTCAGATTTTGATGGGTTGTTCATTGCTTGCATTCATGCCAGTCATCAAATACAATTTGTTACGGTGTTAAGTTCTTGATTTCGCTAGGTCTATTGATTGTCGGATTGAGAGATGACAATAAAAGGTTTTTTTTACATATCAATAAAAGGGTTTTTACATATCAATAAAAGGATAAATTTATATGTTATTTTGAATAATAGTTATTAGCTTGCAAACAGTGAAATGCATCCCTGCTATGAAAAAGTGGTGATATAAAAAACGTTCAAAATATTGATGAAAGTCTTGTAGCATTGACAGGAACTGATTTTTATTACATTTGTATACTTAGTGACACAACTGATTTGTAATACTTTCAACTAAATGGAATAATCTTAGTTGTTTGCCATAAAATGTATTATGTGCAATGTCTTGTGTGACTATGTATTGCTGGTCTTAACATATACTTCGGATCATATCATTGGAAGCTTTAAAAGTGTTGCCAATAAGAGCTGAAAAAAAGTATTTGTTACTGTAGTAGCAATTAATAAACCGATAGCAAGGCGACCACTAGGCAGGCCGAAAATATGGCTAAGATGAGAACCACAGAAGAACATGCAAAAGTCATGATGCAGTAGATACAGTCCGTTGGTGAGGCCAAGTTCCGCCTTGGAATGGCATGGCTATGGGAGTAAAGAATTAATTTTCAAAAATCGTGATAATAAGTCTGAAAATACCACCTAGAGACAAGACTATAGGCCAACTCTGCATGGAGAGAGATTCAGAGAGATTTGGTATTTAAATTTCCAACGATATGGCACAATTTCGTAAAGATATCAATTAGATACGTGTCGATTAGCTGTTTCCTAATGTTCCAGTGAAAGGGGTGGCATTTGTTCCCTTCCATATCTCCTCTCCAGCCAATGTTGGCGTGTAAAAGACAATTTTCTCGCGTAATGAACAACGCCACTATCGTGATCGGCAGAACCGATGGCAGTAGGGCTAATGAAGATGAAAGCCCGGTCTCGAGATGTTTCGTCGGCGGCGATTGTGTCGCGACGCGGTAGCGAATAAAAGAATAATGAAGACAAACCTAGCGTTGATGAGATGAGCTCTGTAATGGCGACAATTAAACCGCCTGGATAGAGACATTAGGACAGCGATCTATCAACTGTGGATAATCAAAAACCGGCCGACACGCAGCCCCTGCATTCGTCTTGCGGCGCGGCGCGGGGCGGGGCGGTCGATTAGCCCACCACGCGACACCCGCGTCGCGGCGCCTAGAGGAGGGCCGGAGAGAAGTTTGGTTGTGAGAGTGGAAAATGTGATCTCATTTAAAATTAAATAGGAATTATTTCGTTGTGACGCTTGAACACAAGAAGAAGGTTTATAATAATAATAATTGGAAGAAGGCGAAGGTTTCCAATCTATCAGGATGTTGCTAACCAAAACCTTCAAGATTAAATCAGTCGTCTTCTTATTAATGGCCGTGTGAGCGATGTCTTCCAGGTATGTGAGCTTTGAACTAGATTGTCTACAACCTTTCATATTATTGTCTACAACTCCACCGCACGATAACTTACTTCCTTTAAGACGTACAAAGTCCTTGTTATAACCAAGATTGACAATTCACTTTGGCAGAAGGAACCAGACTTGTCGTAACCGAATTTTCGTCTATGTCGAATCGAGTGCTGTAGCACGCTTGTGCCTCACACTCGGGAAGTCTGTGTCAATTTAGGATTGATAACTTAAAGTTGAGTTTTAGCGTTTATTTTTTCTTAACTGGGTACATTTCCGAAGTTTTTCGCCAAGTCTTACTTCGTCTGGTTGGTGTGAGTAAATACACTTCTTAGTAAAATACACATACTAGTAAATCCTTTCCCTAAACAAATTAGGTGGTATTAGTCTAAAACAATGTTGATATCCTATGGTTTTATCATATTATATGTAGTTATCGATGACATGAGTAGAATAACATTTGTTTTCTATGTTAGTTGACCGAAGCATTCGTGGTATCAGAGATTGAAATATTTAAGAAAGAAAAATCATCTAATTTATCATTTATTATAACCAGCTCCTAAAAATGTTAGCTTTACAGTTCCAGTAATTATTAAGCTAAGGAGAAAACTATTTTGGAGGGTACAGCACATAACATTATTCATATTTACATTTTAACAAGGTGATATTTATATTTTAACTGGCTGCTATCGTTCCCGGTTTCACCCGGGAATACGACGGTTGTGTGTGCTGCATTCTGTGGTTAGTAGGGGGCATTAGTATGTTCAAAACCAGCAAAGGCGTGCGAGGAGGAATGAGGAATCGCCCCCCCCCGTGACGTCAGCCCCCCCCCGTGACGTCAGCCCCCCCGGTGACGTCAGCCCCCCCCGTGACGTCAGCCCCCCCCCGGTGACGTCAGCCCCCCCCGTGACGTCAGCCCCCCCCGTGACGTCAGCCCCCCCCGGTGACGTCAGCCCCCCCCGGTGACGTCAGCCCCCCCCCGTGACGTCAGCCCCCCCCATCACGTGACCCGGCATAAACCTAACATAGGCTTTGTCCACCAGTTTTATTATAAATTTGTTTTGTTTGTTTTTTTTTTGTTTTTTTTCTTTTTATTTAATATTACATAAAAGTGTAAAATGGATGGGGATAAGGATAAGGGTAATCGTTTATTACATCCACCCATCGTTGTCGTCGTCGTCGATTAGCTCAACGTCGGAGCTGGAGTCGTCGGCGGCGGCGACCTCCTCCTCAGCTTCCTGGCGTCGCCGCTGTGCGTCTTCTTCCAGCTCCCGCAGGAGGCGTTGGCGGGCCTCTTCTCGTTCCCGCCTTCTGGCCTCCTGCTGCTGTCGGTCCCGCTGCAACTGCCGCACCTCCTCCTGTAGCCACTGCTGGTTTTCGTGGATGTGAGGGCGGACAATGCCTGTAAGGGAGAAGCCAGTGGTTAGTAATACTGCCTAGTGCATGAACCATCAAGGCCCTAACCCGCCCCAACCCGTACCTACGATACTTACATACGGGACGCTCGACGACCCGCTCGACCGACGTCTGGGTGGACGTACTGGTTGTTTCCACCCCGACCTGAATGGCCACCGAAACATCTTCGGTGGCGGTCTGGGTCGAGGTGGAGGTGGAGTCGGAGGTGGACGGAGGCGGAACAAGGATTAGGGCTGGTTGTGGAGCGGATGAGGAACATGGTGCTGAGAGGGTGTCGAGGGTGGAGGACGAGGTGGATGCGTGGGTAAGAAGGTGAACTCTTAATTTGTCCCCTCTGCGGAACTCCCTTCCGCAGACGGGGCAGTAGTAAGGTTCACCTCCCTCTCTATGCGTGGACTGGAGGTGGCGGGTGAGGTGGTCTTTCCGGGAGAAGGTAGCGGAGCAGTGAGGGCAGGAGAACATGGTGGTGGTGGTGGCGGTTCGGTGGTTAGGGAAGGAATGACGGTCCGACCCAGAGATGTGAACAACAGCAGGTGAAAGCGGCGATATTTAGACACCAAAGCAGTCAACAACCCCAGGGGTGAAAGCGGTAATCCGTGGAATCGTAGAACATTCTCTGTCCTGGAAAGTTCCAACGAGCAGGTCCCCATAGCGAAGTGACTGGTACAGCCAAGCACGACCCCCGACCTTCCTCACGACCAAGCTCGACCCCCCCCCCGGTGACGTCAGCCCCCCCCGGTGACGTCAGCCCCCCCCGGTGACGTCAGCCCCCCCCCGTGAGCGGTTTCGCGGAGTCACGTGTCGAGGCGCGTGCTAGGGCCTACGTGACCGTCCGGGGCTGTTTACTCATCAGCGGTTCCGGGAACTATTTACCGCTTACGTTCCACTGCGAAGCTCCTCCGGAGGGTGAAAGCGGTGTTCGAGTCAGTCTTGATCAGAGCCGCTTCCATAATGGACGTCCTTACTGTGGAAGTCTTTATCAACGTTCCTAACATCAGCCGGTACCTCTTGCTCGGACCGGAGTACCTTATTCCTACAAGGACTCGGGTTGAGGAGGCGATGAGGAGAGGCGGTCACGTCTTCCTCAGGCCGGGGCGGTGGAGTCCAGCCAGTCCAGTGATGTCCTCCCGTCGTTACGACCCGGGAGACCCGGTGCAGTGGGACGAG
This sequence comes from Allygus modestus, assembly GCA_963675035.1. Classification (NCBI taxonomy): domain Eukaryota; kingdom Metazoa; phylum Arthropoda; class Insecta; order Hemiptera; family Cicadellidae; genus Allygus; species Allygus modestus. The sequence continues at coordinate 67,912,386 of OY776116.1, forward strand.
GTTCTGCAAGTGTTGCAGTTAACCTTGAACCAAGGCAGCATGGCGGTGTTGGACGTCCAGGAAAACTATAGAAGGCCTGGACAGTAATCGGTTAAACCCCAAACTGGTTACTTTTACCCCAACCCAAGACCCTCTGTCCTACCCCAACCCAAGACCCTCTGTCCTACCCCAACCCATAATCCTATTCCCATCCCACCCTAATAAAATTAGCAACGGTGGAGTGAGGACCCACCGGAACACCATGCGGGTGAGGAGCGTCACGTTTCTGGAAGCTTCTAGAAGGTCCGCTGGAGCGCGCGACTCGGCTATAAAACCGAGGCAGAGCCGCGCGCGCGCGACCTCAGTGTTGTTCGAGACGTCACCATGAACGGAAGCGGAGTCAGCGCAGCTGAAGTGGACCAAACGATCCGCTCCTTCCTAGAGGAGCTGAACGCAATGAACGATGAGAACGCCAACGCACCGCCAGTTCAGCAGGGATGTGCGTCAAAGAAGAAAAAGCTCGATGGGTGGACTGTAAAGAGGAAGGAAGTGCCTATCGATTCCCCGACATTGTGCTGGTCCGCTGGCGGATATCAGTACACTGTGAAGAACCCTACCAACAGCGGTAATGTACTGTTGAAGATGAATGTGTTCAAAGGAGGTCGCCCCACGTTCAGTTGCGGCTTGTACTTGGACGAGGAGCGAAACGATGAAATCTGCATATGTCTAGAGGACCTGCTATCCAGATTGCAAAACCTATGGTTGGCAAATAGCGAGACGGGAGAGACAAGATACGACGGGATCACTAGGACCGCTACTCCTCTACCCACCTGGCGAAAGACCGATTGCATCATCTCAAGGAAAACCAAGAGGAGCGCACACTCCAAGCGCGCTACCCAGTAAACGAGAGAGCGTGGAAAATTCCACTAAGCAGTTAATAACCGAGATGCTTCTAGAACAATCCACTTGTTTACGCAGTAAAGCTTTCCATTACATCACCCTTCCTGGAATTGAGCGATTAACTATGTCATCATGTTGTTGATACGCGCGAGTCGGCACGTAGTCACCGCCAATAAAAGGCGACTCGGTGGCGAGAGCCAGTCATTCTGCATCCAGCCGCTGCGCCATGCTCAACACGGACCAGAAGATGGACCTCAGGACAGCCCTCAACAGCTGCAAGGCCGCGGGTTACACTCGCATCGCAGATCTGCGGGACAACGCGGTGTACCCGATCCGCTCATTCGAGCGGGTGGACACACCGTACGGCGAGGCAGTGATGGCCACCTTGGAGGGTCTCGTCGGCGATGACCCGATCCGGATTTACATGCCCCGGCGGTACCTCACGGTCCTGGACGACAACGCCATCTCCCAGTACAACGTTGGCGTGGGGCCGAGGACGAGCCTTGTAAAGAGGAGCGGCCCTCCTGGCAGCAAACTTCCTTTCCTGGAATTTGTATAAATAAATGGTATTTCCTATTCCCTTATTTCCTTCAATATTAAAAAATAAAAATAAATAAAAAGAAGCAAGAAAAAGAACCTTTAGTTACAAGAGCCGAGGTGGCGGTGCATGGCAGTCAGTAGACGCCATGGACTTGAGGTGGAAACACCCGTTCACCGCCATCGTGGCTGGGCCCTCAGGCAGCGGCAAGTCGCACTTCGTGGCTCGCTTCATAGAGCACGCCGACCGCATGTGCGATACGCGGTTCGCCCGCATCACTTGGCACTATGGCAGCGGTGGTGGCGGTGGCAAGAGCCGTGCGGACTCTGCCGTGCGCTACGTAACCGGCCTGCCAGACCTGGACGACTATGACGGTAGCGAGCCCGCCTTGGTTATCGTCGATGACATGATGCGTGAGGCTGGCTCCGGCGTGGCGGACCTGTTCACCAAGGGCTCGCACCACCGCAACATGAGCGTGTTCTTCATCACGCAAAACCTGTTTCACCAGGGCAGGGGCCAGCGCGACATATCGCTGAACGCCCACTACATAGTGTGCTTCAAGAATCCCAGGGATCGTGCTCAGATCAAATACTTGGCTCGCCAAGTATACCCGGAAAACCCCAAATTCGTGGAGGAGGCTTACGCGGACGCCACGCGTGATCCGCACGCCTACCTGCTCATAGACTTGAAACAGTCCACGTCTGAAGAGATGCGCGTACGTTCAACCATTTTCCCAGACGATCCGGTGAACTACGTGTACCTGCCCAAGAAGAAGTGATAAATAGGCCGAGCGCGCGCCAGCGTCAGTCATCATGTCACACCGCGTGAAGAAGGACGCGGCGCTGCTGAGGGCCCTAATACACGCTACGCCCAAAGAACGCAAGGCCCTGTTAAAAGCGTGCGACAAGAGTCGCATCAAGTCATTGTGCGAGTGCGCGTATAACGTGCTACGCGGAAACGTACCGCTTTCCCCCTGCCTCAAACGCAAATTGAGCAAACACAAACAGGCGCTCAGACGGCTGGTGAAACGCGGCGAGGGCTGGGCCAAGAAGCGACACTACCTCGTTCAACGGGGCGGAGGGATCCTCCTACCTCTACTGTTGAACGCTGTTTTGCCCGTTCTAGCGCAGAAGCTAATCGGACATGGAGTACGCTAGGAAAATGGTGGTTGTACCGCAGGAGCTCATCGAGAGATTGCGAGAAGGACCGGGACCAGGGCCGGGACCAGGACCAAGAGGAGGAGCAGGTAGTGCCAATAAGCCAGCCAGCCTGGACGCTGAGATGCATGGCATATTGAGCGACAAGCGGCTGGACGATACGGAGAAATGGAAACAATATCAGCAGGTGTTACAGCGGTTCCTGCACTTTTCCGCGGCTAAACGTCAACCCATAGGTCTGTCAATCATCGAGGGTGAGGAGAGGGAGGAGGAAGCGGCGGGAGGTCCGAGTCAGATGAAGCACGAGTCTAGCGCCTCGGCGGAGGAGGACATTGTGGAATCGTTCTCAAAAATCTACAGGTCGGTGGCGCGCAACTTGTTGCGATTCATGACCCGTCAAGGCAGCCACATCGCCTGGGACGCCAGTGGGGCGGTGTACGTGAACAAGGTGAAGATCCCCGATTCCAATATAGTGGACATCGCGCACAGCATAGTGAGAGCGCGAAGGGCGGACCGATTGCCTACCGGCTGGCATCAAGTGATGGCCGCCTTGAAGGACATGAACGTGCCCAAAGAATACGTGGGCAATCCCACGGCGTTGCGTTACTTAGGCGTGGGACTGGACTCGGCATCGAGCCCCTGGGGAGACACGACGACAGCCTCGTCGACACCCCTCTCACCGAGGTTGACGCCGATACTGGACCGCTTGAGACCGCGACCTCCAGCGGCCCGAAGAAGGATAATAACCGAGGAACCCGACCGGGAATCGTCATTGGACAACTGGGAGCCGTTCACACCGTAATGGAGAAGTTGTACTACGACCCGAGCCAGCCCGGTTCCCTCGGCGGGGTGGCCGCCCTGGCCAGAGCCGCGCGCCTACCGAAACGTCGGGTAGCCGACTGGCTGCGCGCCCAGGACACCTACACGCTGCACAAGCCTGCGCGCAAGCGGTTTCCCCGCAACCGCTACGCCGTGTTCGGGCCCCGGGAGCTGTGGCAGGCGGACCTGAACGACATGCGCGGCCTGAGCCGGTACAACGACGGAGTCAACTACCTGCTGACTGTGATAGACGTATTCAGTAAGCGGCTGTTCGCGGTACCACTGAAGAGGAAAAGCGGGCCTGAGGTGGCTGCAGCGTTCGAGAGGATATTCGCTGAGGCGACTCCTCGCTGCCTACAGACCGACAAGGGGACGGAGTTCACCGGGGCCGCGACCAAGAGAGTGTTCAAGAGTCACGGTGTCAACTACTTCACCACGCAGAACCCCGACGTGAAGGCGGCGGTGGTGGAGCGAGTCAACCGCACGCTCAAGACCCGCATGTGGCGCTACCTGACCTACAAAAACACGTATCGCTACGTGGACGTGTTGGACAGGCTTGTGGACGCCTACAACCACAGCCCGCACAGGAGCCTGGGTGGTGGCCTACGACCCGTGGACGCGGACAGCGGCGATGGTCAAACGGTGTACAAGGTGTGGCGTCACATGTATGGAAAGGCGATCCGGCGACACAAGCCCAAGTTCGAGCCGGGCGACACGGTGCGCATAGCCAAGGAGAAGGGTACGTTCACCAAAGGTTACGAGACCAATTGGAGTAAGGAGCTGTTCGTGGTGGACCACGTATACGGGTCGCATCCTCTGCCATTGTACGTGTTGCGCGACCTGAACGGGACGCTGCTGGAAGGGCGCTTCTACGAGCACGAGATGCAAAAGGTGACGATCGCCCCGGACCGCCTGTATCAAATAGATAAAATACTGGACACCGAGGGGCGAGGCTCCAGTAAGCGCTACCTAGTCAAGTGGGCCGGTTACGGAGAGGACTTCAACTCGTGGGTACCCGCAGCGGACGTGCAACAGCTGCGATGACGAGGCACGACCAGTTTTACCTGACGTTGCCCAGTAACAGTTCAATGAAGTACTATCCCAACAACATGGTGACAAACTACACGACCCATCTACCCTCGACCGTTGATCTGTCAGACGGCGAGTGGGAGGTCGCTCTGGCGGAGGCGCACTACCCCTTCTCTTTTCTGACCGTCGGTGAGGGAACCTACATCAAACTAGTGCTGGGAATGAGGGACTCGAAAGGCGGGTTGGCCGTGGTGGACAAGTTGTTAATCAAAGTGGAGCCGGGCAATTACAGTAGTACCGAGGAACTCGTGCACGCAATCAACAACCACCCTCAAATGAAGAGTAACCTGTGCACCTTCTCGTATGACGAGAGGTCCTCCAGGGTGGAATTGATGTCGACGTCTTCAGCCGTTCAGAGCCTCAAACTGAGCCCCAGTTTGGCGCTACAGTTTGGCTACGAGGTGGATACGGATATCGTCAAGCGTCACAGGTCCGTGAGGCCGGCTAACCTCTTCGCCGGTCTGCCATCACACATGTACGTGTATTGCGACCTGGTGGAACCCCAACTGGTGGGCGACGCTGTGGCGCCACTACTGTAGATCCTCAACATCGACATCAGGAATTACACTTACGGTGCCAACACGACAGTGTATATAATAGACCCGCACTACGTGCCGGTGATTAAAACCTCATTCGAGAGCGTGGAAATCGATTTAAGGGACAACCAAGGGCGACACTTGCCATTCCACTTCGGGACCACGTGCATGAAGCTTCATTTCAGGAAAGAGAGGCAGCGGCAATGAATCCGAGCGATCCCTATCTGGCGTATTACCGCCACCAGCAGGCGGGCCATGGCGTATCCTCCGTATTCAGGGGAGCCGCTTTCCAACGCGGACACGGCATCGGCAGTTTCCTAGGCGGGCTGATGCGTACAGTGGTCCCTTTGATCAGATCCGGCGCATCGGCGCTGGGCAAGGAGGCACTGAGGTCCGGTGTGGGCTTCTTGGGCGACGTGGCAGCGGGCACAGCCGACCCCCGAGTCGCGGCCAACACCCGGCTCAGACAGTTTACCGGGTCGCTGAAACGTAAGGCCGATGAAAAACTGGATCGCGTGCTGAGCGGTGGTGGCGCCTATAAGAGGAGGCGTGTACAGCAGGTTACTCCTCAGTCTCTGGCGAAACTCCTCGGAGCGAGGAAGAAGAGCGCTGCGCCCAAGAGGAAGCCCGCAAAACGTGTCGCTAAGAAGAGGAGAAGCAAGAAGAGTGAGAGTACCGTGAAGGACATTTTTGGATAATGGCGTTTCTACATCAGAAGTCGTGCGAGTGTGTCAAGACCGAGTTGGACCTGTTCTCGCTACCGCCCACGCAGACCAGTATAGAGAGCGGTAAATGGGTGCAGTACAAGCCCATCTCCTCCCTGACAGACGACTCGCCCGTGGAGTTCATAGTTCCGGGTCACGGGGACGAGTACACGGATCTGTCACAGACGCTACTGCATGTGAAGGCTACCACTAGAACGGCTAACGGAGGCGCTGTAACGGGTGATCAAGCGATAAAAGAGGTGGGTCCGATTAACAACTGGCTGCACTCGCTGTTCAGTCAAGTGGACCTGTACCTGAACAACAAACTGGTGTCTCCTCAGAACAACACGTACGCCTATCGCGCCTACCTGGAGAACCTGTTGTCCTATGGCGGTGATGCCAAGACATCGCACCACACCGCGGAGTTGTTCTACGAGGACTATGCTGGGTACATGGACAATACTGAGGAGGATAATGCCGGGCTCAAGAACCGGAGGGAGTTTGTCAAGAGCAGCCGGTACGCGGACATGGTCGGACATCTGCACATCGACCTGTGCAACCAGGAGAAGTTCATGTTAAACGGCGTGGAGATGCGCTTTCGCCTGATCAGGTCAAAGAACTCATTCTCCATCATGTCCAAAACCGTGACAGACTACAAAGTGGACATCGCCGAAGTCAACCTGTTTATGCGCCGCTGTAAGATCAACCCGAGCGTGCTGTTGGCTCACAGCAGGACGCTGGAGTCGGGTACAGCCAAATATCCCATTACGCGCGTGGAAGTCAAATCCTTCACGCTACCCTCCGGTATCAGCAGCAAGACTCTGGACAGTGTGTTTCTGGGTCAACTGCCGAAACGCGTTATAGTTGGCCTGGTCAGCAATCAGGCGTTCAACGGGGACTACAAGAAGAACCCGTTCAACTTCACCCACAGCCACGTGAACTTCTTCGCGCTGTACATAGATGGTGAGCAAGTGCCATGTAAGCCGCTTCAACCGGATTACACGTTCGGTCAGGAGTTGTGCGTGCTCGCCTACCACACGCTGTACACTGGCACCGGCATCAATTTCTCAGACTGTGGTAACGAAGTCAGTTGCAACGAATACCCCTACGGATACTGCCTGATGGCGTTTGATCTGACACCCGATATGGCGGCCTCTCAATCCAGCCACTGGAACCTGGTGCGCAACGGTAACCTGCGCATAGAGATTGGGTTCTCCGAAGCCTTGGCGGAGGCGTTCAACTGCATAGTGTACGCCGAGTTGGACAACGTCGTGGAGGTGGACCGTCATCGCAACGTCACAGTCGACTTTGGCGGGTAAACGAGTTGCCGCGCGCTCAAGGTCACCGCGCGCGGACCCAAGGTTATCCCGCTAGGCGCGCTCCCGCCAGCGCTCAGTCGAGTTCAGTCAGCCGTACGGGATGGACGTGCCGCCACCGATCTACAACGAGCCACCGCCAGCGCGCTGTCATCACGGAAGCGTGGTGATGGATATGCAGTGTTTTAAAGACAGTGATAATGACTTTCTACTGAAAGAGGTTTGCGTGGTGGACGTGACTACCGGCACGCTGCTCCTACATCACATCGCCCGCCCACCCTTCAGTAAGGACCTCCTGACTTCCGAGAAACAGCGCGAGAGCGTCTGGGTCACTCGCCACTGCCACGGCTTGGAGTGGGACCAGGGGGACATCGCGTACGTCGCCCTGCTGGACAAGCTGCGCTCCTGCCTCATCCACCGCCCCCTGGTCTACGTCAAAGGATCGCAGAAGAGGGACTTTGTTCAACGCCACCTCATAACCGAGCCCGCCGCCACCACCGCTCAGGACATGGAGGATCTGGGCTGCGGGTCGCTCAACGGTCCGCCCACCTACCGGACCCTGCGCTGTCGCCACCATAAGAGCTCCCACAACCGTTGCGCCCTTCATAACTGCATAGTATTGCGGGACTGGCTCGTGGCTAACGACAGGTCGGACCCGTCCGTCTCAAGCTGCCTGTGCTGCTTCCGCCCACGATGAATACCGTCCAGATCAGAGAATGCCTGGTGAGGATCCCCGGACTGAGGAACGTTGCGGTCTACGCCTCTGACCAACTACCGGACGTGCCAGTCAAGCCTCTCACCGCCATCGTGTCCAACACGGTAGCACACACCGAGGGAGGCGAACACTGGGTGGCGTTTTACTGCTCGGAAGAGGACAGACTCGAGTACCTGGACAGCTACGGAAGGCCGCCATACCAGGCCGACTTTCAAATGTTCCTGAGGTGCAATCCTCATCACCGCCACTATGTCTACAACAGGTATCGACTCCAGGGCTACGATACTTCTGTTTGCGGCTACTACTGCCTCACTTACCTGTACTGCCGGGCTGTTCTCCGCACGTCACTCAGCGACTACGTCCAGCTCTTCGACCCTGCCGCTCCCGCCGCCAACGACGCTCTGGTCCGCAGGCTCTTCCACTCCATATTCGCTTAAAACTAATTTGTAAGGTTTTTGTAGTATGTGTATGTAACCTTATTACTGTACAATACATGCCTCATAATGATAAAGCTTGTGTTTTCATTTCTCCTTTCTCCTTACTAAATTTAAAAAAATTAGCAAAACTGAGGCAGCGGGGCTGGACCTCAGGTTTATATACCAGCGGCGCGTGTCACTGGCTGAGCCCCCGCCAAGCGGCAGTGAAGGTCGCCAAAGAGGGCGCGTCACGAGACCCCTCGGACATCAGCAAACCGCTGAGTAATTCGAGGGTGCAACCTTGAGCGTCAGCAAACCACTTAGCAACTCCTTCCTGGGCAACTCCTTCAGGGCCGTCCCCGACACGCGCCGCCAATCGCTCCCGGTTGGCGGGGGCTTTTTAAGCTGCACGGCTCGGGCCAAACGGCCCATAACGCCTTTCCGAGCCTAACGGCTTGTGACTTTTGAGTGAGCAAAGGGAGGAAATAAACAACTCGGGTTCATGCTGTACATAAAGCTATTATATTTTCTTACAAATACTATTTACAATTTTTTCTCTTATAACTAATATATACAACTAGACGGGGAATTCCTCTTCTTCCTCGCCTTCGTCCTGGCGCTGTCCCTCCTCCTCCTCCTCACCGTCCACTTCCATCCGCTGCGGATCTTCTCCTCTCCTCCTGGCTGGCGGTAGCGGCGGGACGTCCTTGTGTCCCCACGGCAGAGTGTGGATGCCATCGGGGAGGACGCACCGCTTGTCGTCGGTCGGGCTGAGGCTCAGCTTGTCCACCTGCACGGTGTACACCCGGTGCAAGTGGGACTGAAACCGGACGTTGGTAGTGTGTTTCCGGACCCCGTCAAACAGACACTCTCTGTAGTCGTCGGGGGTGAGGACGTTCTTGACAACACCCTTCGCCACCCCCTTGGCTCGCTTGAGAGCCTTGCTGCCGCCTGTCGCTGCGTCTTCGATGTCCATGAAGTACAGCTTGGACCGCAGGCCGAGGTACTCGTATAAGGACAGGCCGTTACACTCGTCCTTAAACTTTCCGATGACCTTGGCGTTGACGGGGTTGTAGCAGGGGTGAGACCTCGGATAGCCGCTGGTGTCGAAGTCGTCCAGGTGTTCCTTCATCTCTGCGTAGACGTCCTGGGACACGATGTCAAAGACGAAGCTGTCCGTGTCCATGTAGTCCACGGTGAGGCGGTCACCGTAGCGCTCCTTCATCTTGCGCAGGAACTCGTACATGAGCCACTTGCTCAGCTCCAGGACTGACATGCCTACGTAGACGGGCTTGTCCAACACGATGTTGACCTTGGACAGATGCACCAGGGCCACGTCCTCCGTGTAGTACGTCCGGTCCAGGAAGTTGGATCTGGCGACGTACTTGGAAAACTTCTCCGGGGTGCACACCAGCTTCACGTTGAGGCGCTTCCGTACATTCTCGATGGTCTTGCCGAAGACCGCGTTGTTCATGAGCTTGAAGAAGTCCTGTTCAAACTTCGTTTTGGCCTTCTTCCGCAGCTCGGTGTTCATCAGGATGTACGGTTCCAACCACCGCGACTGGCGAAAAGAGATCGCCCGATGCACCGCGACCAGCTCCAATCCGTTTTGCAGCGCCTGCTGCAAGACCCTGTAGTGACAGATGTAGTGCGTCTTGTCGTCCAGGGTCGTCAACAGTTTGGGGAACTTGCCTATTGGAGACCGCTTGGTCTCACAGCAGTAGGGAAGGTCCTTGTGCAGGTCGTGTAGGCGCGCGGGGTAGTGGAGGTCCACTTCCAAGATGTAGCCTCGATCGGCCTCCGCGTCCAGCGCCGCGACGTCCAACGCCTAGATTTCCTCACGGCTGAGCCACTCGAAGTCTCCGGTCGGCAGGCACTGGGACATGGCCCAGCCGTACAGGTTGTTTGCGTCCAGGTACAGGAGGAAGCGCGTGGGCTCGTCCGGGCGGTAGTCCGGGCACCTGTCGTGGTTGGCCTTGGCGTAGCGGGTGATGGCCTGAGAGATGCCTCCCCGGATCCCCTGCTCCACGAACAGGTACATGTCAAAGTCCTGCAGCGTGTCCAGCTCCACACCGCAGGTCTTGAGCATTACGTCCCAGGCGTAGGACGGTAGGGTGTAATAGTGGGCGGGGTCCAGCCCGTACTCTGCCAGCGAGGTGTCGCGGAACTGCTCAAAGACATCGGTGAGCAGGGCGATGTCACATCGCAGGTACTTGTCCGCGTAGTCCTTGAGGTGCTGACACTCAAAGGCTCGCCACACGTTGAGGGCGTGCTCGTACTCCTCGTCCTTGATGTCCTCCAGGGTCATGGAGTTCCTGAACGCCTCCTTGGGCGGCAACTCCCTGGTCCTGTACAACGTGTCGTAGGACGTAACGAAGTCGTAGGGGAACACGCCCTTCCTCCGCACCAGGTCGAACAGCCGGTCGTCGGGGAAGCGCTTCCTCGTCTCGCGCATCCTGTCCGTGGGAAGTCCCGCCGCCAGATTGGCCAGGCTCATGGACAGGAACCTGTAGGTGTCCAGGAAGCGCACCGCGAAACTGCTCTGTCGTTGGTTGTCCCAGGGCTGACCAAAGTGGAATCGCTTGGTAAAAGCGATGTACCGCTCCTCCGTGTGAGCCAACACGTCCACGTCGCCGGGGTCGATGGCCAGCTCGCGCACTACGAAGTGGGCGTCGTAGTTGGACAGGTTGTGGAAGTAGCAGTTGATGTGTCGCTGCTCCCGGTACCTGAGGTTGCACGAGCGATGAGCGGCTCCTCGGAACTCGTAGGGCGGGGCGTGATTGTGGTCCCGCACCTTGACGTCCTGGTCCGTGAACTCCTTCCCGCAGAGGTAGCAGTGAGTCGCCACCAGGTACTCGTCCATCTCCTGCCGGGTCAGAGAAGGGTACAGAGCTCTCATGCTGAATAGGAACTCCCACAGCGCCAGCACGTCCATCTTGAGCCTCTCCATGAAGACCTTGGACGCGTCAGCCCCGAAGTAGACGCGGGGCTCAAACTCCTCCAGGCCGAGCGAGTCCACGATCTGGTAGGCGAAGGCGTACGGGACGTGCAGTTGCAGGGGCCTCGTGCCGGGCGGCGCTTCCGCTGGGTCAACAGCGACGGGCTGCAGAGCACACTCAAAGTCGGCGTAGACGCAAAAGCGCTCGCGCCGAGTGTACTCAGGGTGGGCGAAGCGGATCTGCTGCTTCTGAGACATGTCCAAGCGGAGGGGAGCCTTGGCGGTGCAGTATCGCATGTGCTCCTCCAGACGCTCGGCACCGGACAGTTGCAGCTTGTTGGGCTGGTTGTCGAAGTAAGCGAAGCATCGCTTACACACGTGGATAGTGCCGCAGTGGGACGTCAGCTGGGGTCGCACCAGCCTGCTGACGTTCGCGATGTATGCGTAGTGACTGTCCCCGCCGGTGGTCACGTACAGCAGGTCCCGGTGATCCTCCAACTCCCGCTTGCAGATCTTCAGCGGGAACACGCGGTCCTGGAACTTTGGCGATCCGTCGGGGCGTCTCCCCACCATAGCGCGCTCGATCCCGTACACGTTGACGCTGATGGGGTTCCTCCTCTCAAAGACCTTAATGTCCTTCACGGCCACGGGGAAGCGTAGGCCGACCCAGTCGTAGCGTGCCATGACGTCCGGTGTGTACGATGTGGGCCTCTCCGGATGTTGCGCGACGAACTTGGCCAGGATAGCATACGCAAAACACATGTCATCGACGTTTTGTACGTTGATAACGGCACGCGTCTCGCAGATGGTTCTGGGAAGCTGGACGAACCGGGCTCCGCGTTCTCCCAACGGGGTGTAAAGGTTGATGCGGATCTCCAGGTCGCGTATCCGGAGATAGCTCCACCCGCTGCCCTCTAGCAGGCACTGCTCCTTCTCTTCCTCCAGCTTGTGGAAGGAAGCCGATAGGAAGTCCTCCAAGTTGGACGCGGCGGTGAGAGGCACGTTCTTCGTCTTGAAGGCCCGCAGACAGGTGGCTCCGTGAACGTTGGCGAATTCGCATTCCAGGAACATGTTGACCTTGATGTTCGGGTGTCGGGTCCTGACGTCGGCCAGCAGTTCCAGGACGCTGTCGAACAGCAGCACCAGCGCGTCCTCCACGGCCAAGAAGTCCTCCATGGGCCGGGACAGGCCGAAGGTCAGGAGGCGACCGTGGAACGCCCGTTGGATGGGGCGGAACGTGGGTAGTCCGCCACCACCACCCACCATCCCGTCGGGTGCCGTGCTTGGTCCGGGCTGGGGCTCGCGGCTGGGTCCGGGCTGGGGCTCGCGGCTAGGTCCGGGCTGGGGCTCGCGGCTGGGCCGGGGCTCGGGTGACAGGACGGGCAGGCGCGGCATCTCGTCCACAACGAGGTTCCTTACGACAGGGCAGTTGTGGGCCTCGTGCCGGTCCCGGTTGTAGCGTCGGGTGAAGCCTCGGTCGCAGTAGGCGCACGCGAACCTCATACCGCGGTGGGCCCTCTCCATGTGCCGCTGGAGATAAGCGGCCCTGTGGAAAAGGGCGCCGCAATCGGGACAGCGGACCTCGTTAGCGTGCACCAGCTGCACGTGACGCCGGAGCAGGTCCCCGCGGGAGAATCGCCGCCCGCACGCGTCGCACTCGGGCCGTGGGTCTCTGAAGGGTGGCGTTGTAGAGGAGGAGGAGGAAGTTGAAGCAGACGGGCTCGCACCGTGGACCGCTTCCATATGGTGGCGAAGATCCTCGGGACCCGCCAGGGCGACGGAGCACAACGGGCACGGATGGCCTGCGAACAGGAAAACAAGTCCTATTAGTGACCCCGATAAACACGAAGGTGAGGAACTGGCAACCTCTTTCTCATCTCAATCACCAGTTTGAGCCCAGTAAATACAAGGGTGAGGAATTATATAGAGGCTTGGCGACCTCTTCCTCATCTCGAGCGCCAGTTTACCCGGGCCCAGTAATACAAGAGTGAGGAATCGCACAGAGGCTGGCAGCCCCTTGTTTACTACTTGAATCTGTTTACTCGACTAAAGCCGTTTACTCTCTCAAAAACAAGTCATTAGTACTGGCGGTTTCTTGTTTAACATAAAAACCATGCCTGATGCTTGATCGTGAGGATGGGTGAGGAACTGTATAGAGAACTAACGACCTCTTCCTCATCACAATCGCCAGTTTACCAGGTCTAGTAAATACAAGGGTGAGGAATTACACAGAGGCTAGCAATCCACCTATTCTTGTTTAACATAAAAACCGTACCTGGCGCTTGGTCGTGAGGAGTGAGAAGGTGAACTGAGGCGAGGTGGCGTCGCAGGTTATCGCTTCGCCCGAAGCGTCTACCACAGACGTCGCAGTTGAGATGGCGGTCGCTGTGAGCGGCTCTCGTGTGGCGAGTCAGGTTTCCGGCGTTTGCGAACACGCGGCCGCAGACCACACACATGCAGGGACCAGCCATCTACAAAAACATCGGGTATCTGTATTCCCCGTCCGCTACAAAGGCACAATTGTCGCAGCAAAAACACTTTGGTAGCGATACCCCTGGGAACGAGGCGAGTCTAACCCTTTTAATAATGTTAGATAGAAATAGATGGCATGAATCGCTCGTATGACATTCCCAACACTGGTACACGTCTTTGTCTTTGTTACGCTCACACATAGCGATTTCGCCCTCGTCTGTAATTCCACTAGGCACTTGAAAGTTCGATTTAAAAGCGAAACCAAATTTTATTTCACTCAAAACGTTTTTAAAAAGGAGTGGAAGCGAGTCTATTTTGCTTTTTAAATTTGATTCGTTAACTTTAATCGTTAGATAACACAACTGTTCCAAGGTCATTACGGGTTCACTCATCTCCATCTGAAAAGAGACAAGGACAAGACTCAGTGTACCGAGATATTCAAAACATTAAATATTAATTTTAGCTAATAAGATTTTAGAGCATTGGTAAACTTTCTGATGAAAAAGTAAATTACATGTTACTTACGTTAACTGTTACGGGAATCCAAAGGCAATGAACAGCAAGTTGTGTAGGTATACCGCAGAGACAGCACTACTTCGTCCGCACAGTAAGAGCTCCAAAGACAAACTGGTGAAACCTCTGAAGACGTGCTCATAAATAGCACTCCGGTCGGGAGGAGAAATCGGTCGTGGAAGTTTCCACTGGAACCGCTAATGGGTAAACCGACTGTGGCGGTCACGTAGGCGGAGGATGACGTCATGGCAGTTTCGGTGAAATCGGTCGTGGGACTTTCCACTGGAACCGCTAATGAGTAAACCAACTGTGGCGGTCACATAGGCGGAACAGTCAACGGAACACCATGTCGGACACCATGTACGTCTTGTGCTGCCCCTGCACTGTGGCCGTTGCGTTTCAAAGGATAGAAGAAGAAATGTATCATGGATTAATAATCCTCCACCTCGGCTCGGTAGAGGAAGACGGAAGAGTACACTTCTTCCCCCGTTGGTTCACTGCCAATGTGCCGGTGGAGCTGAGCCTAGTAAAAGAGAGGGTTAACGGCTTCCTCTCCAATGGTTTCACGGCTGTCATAAGCTATCGAAGGGTTCAACTTCAATAATCTATTATATTCGTATTTGTACTATTATATTCGTATTTTATAATATTATATTAAATTATTAAACTAAACAAAAATAAATAAAAAAAAAACAAAAACAAACAAAACAAATTTATAATAAAACTGGTGGATAAAGCCTATGTTAGGTTTATGTCAGGTCACGTGATGGGGGGGGGCTGACGTCACCGGGGGGGGGGGGCGATTCCTCATTCCTCCTCGCACGCCTTTGCTGGTTTTGAACATACTAATGCCCCCTACTGTGGTTGACCCGTGGAACTACTACGAACAGCGCCGTCCTTAGCCAACGCGAGGCCTGGTGCAAGAAATGTCATCGATATAAATACTACTGGATCGGCGGCTCCGCTCAGCTACCCGAGCCGGCAGCCGGTGGTTGCGTTCTGAGGATTGCAGGCGCGGGGGGGGCAAAAGAGTCTCGTCGCGCTGTAACCCTGTTGCTACACCGCCCCCAAACAAACGATTTGTAATTGAATATTATTGTACTTGGTGACGTATTCTGCTTGGACTTTTAAAAGGACACAAAATAATACGTTTTAGTACAATTATTTTCCATTCACTGACTCTACTTTTTTTGGCATTGATATATCTACAAACGTTTTAATAAGGGTATTCATTATTTTGTATTGTTAGGATGATAAAATAAAAATGACAAAACATTTTCACACAAGTTTATTTACTTATATAAGAACCATTCTTAATTAATGAAAACATTCACAGATTGTTAAACAAAATGACCTTAGTTAATTTTTGTCTCATACCTAAGTTACCTTTCTTTACAGTTTCACTTGTCTTTTTTGTTGCCAAATGATGACCTATTATCTTAAAAAATACTTTACAAATAAACTTAACTAAAAATAGTTTATTATCTCCCTTAAACTCATCATTAGTTTTATGGCCCTTAAACACATTCTATTTTATGGTCTTCACATGTTATTTTTAACGTACTTGTATCACATGTGTTTTTTGCGTACTTCCAAATCATAGGCTTACGCATTTTTCCAATCTATTTGGAATGCTAGGATATATCTAGAAATCGGTTTTTGGGATTACTCGTCAACTCGTCATTAAAACAAAATAAATACTTCAGAATCAATTCAGAAGGAATCATTGAAGTAAAATCAACTTATTGTCTATTTAATGATACAACATGTATTTAACTATTTAAAATGAGGTCGAAAGTTACAGTTAAATACTTTTAGAAACGTGCAATACACGTTCTTGTACAAATGTAATGTAGCCTAATAACTTTCTTACCTATGAAAAGATATGTCGCTCTCTTTCATATATCTTGTTGTGCAGTTGTAAGCGGCACAACTACTTACCATTAAATAAGCAAATCAGCGAACATTCTAAAATTATGATAACTGAAAAATACTACAACAATAAATCCACGATTAAAAACTAAAAACTAAATAACAACCACTAATCAACCCAAACAACAGCAACGGCGGAACGGCAACAATTACGCGAAGCAAATTAGACGCTAGATCAAGGTCGAGTGAGACAATATCCCGCCCAAAGTCACCTGTGCTTGAGAGGGAGGGAATGATCAGCTGATAAACATCTGTTTTTACCAAGCTTTGCCGCGCGACGCCCGCCTGTATGCCGCCAAAACATACAGAGCTACAACGCGGGATCGCGCTTTTGCCCCCTCGCGCCTGCGATTCTCCCTGGATGCAACCCCAACACGTAGCTGTGTGCGCTCGGATAGCTGTACACTGGCCTTGCGGGCAGCGCGCGATCCAGTAGTATTTATATCGATGAGAAATGTTCGCGAGGCCTTTCCTTTCAATACCTAACCCCCTTTCCACCCCCCAACGCACTTCTACCGCTTATCATCCACCGGTCATAAAACGTTGCGGCTGCACTAATGTATTATACATTACGTTGGGAAAAATACTCAACCATTACTAGAATACAATTTTATTATTGCGTAAACTTTTTTTGTTCTATGACTAAAACTGTTTATGTAGTAAACTATGTAATCATCTAAGACCGGCGACATGGGGGCAACAGTGGCCCGGAACCGAAACAAGAGAAATTGACCGGGTCCCAAATTTTAGGACATTTTCTGGATACATTAATCCCATTTTTGAGTGGGATTCAGTTTACATCGGGATTATTTCAGGTCGGGAATATTACGGCCGATTGTGGTGCGATCATCAATTACGTGCGATATTCGTGTGGTTCAGTTGTCTATCATGGTCCGGCCGTTTTTAATGGAGAATTACAGTGCGATCGTCATCAACGTCCGATTTGGTTTGGAGCGATCGTAATTTATGGCCAGGTTAATGCCGTACTGTTGCCATTTACGGCCGATATCACGTGTTGCGGTCGTCATTTACGGCCGATGTTAAGCGATCTATCTGTCGACAAGAAGAAACCGAAATGAATAGATCGGTTCTCGGTTTCTTGTTTTTATTTAAACCCCGATTAAATCGAGAACAGGAACTGACACATCCCTAAAAGTATAATCAATTTATGTTTTTAATTTTTGTAACATACATTTTTGTTTACTATCACTTTATGAAAAATATATGAATAAATGCAAAAATGAATAAAAACATGGAAAGTGGCTGCTACATGGATAAAATTTATATTATCATTAATTTAATAAAATACATTCGTATTTTAATGTAAAATTAAATTTGATCTTCCGTAAAAGTTCTTTAGTAGCATTTGTTGTCCGTTTGTAAAGTTAATTAAACTTTAAATTGTATTAGGTTTTGTATGACCATTACAATTCATTCGCATTACAATTTTTGTTGTAGTATTCTTACAAACTATTTGTTAGAAAAACAAAACCAGATGGACATTTTTAACTAAAGGTTACATTAATAAAATGGTTGTAGTTAGCAAATTTGAGCTAAAAAAAACGTAAACAAATTCTTCAATCACCGAGGCCTTCGAAGGCGCGAGACCCTGTTCGGCCGCACCTGACGCGCCGCCCTAAGAACAGCACTGACTACGAATCATAATCAGCTGATAGAATGTTCATCAGCTCAAACCAAAGTGAATGCCCATAAGAATAACACAGGGTTGGAAGTTTGAAGCCCCGTGGGGCATAGCCCTATGGGAATTTCTTAAAATCCCTTGTTAGTGGGTGCCTGTGCTATAAGAGGAGTCGACATGCAAAATTTCGTGCTTCTAGGTGCAATGGTTTGGCCTGGGCGTTGATCGGAATTTCGTATTTATAGATATAGAAGAAGATGAGACATTTGACTGTTCTATTATTTAGTCGTAAATCTATAACTATAGGAAATAGAATCAAACTAGCTGTTGCAGTGCCCGACTTAATATGAGGATTAAAGTAATAATGTAATGTGCTGCATTTTCTTGAAACTATGTAAAACTATGAACGTCAGTTATCATCAAATCAAATAAAAGTGAATGCTAATAACAATAATATTGTGACTTTGAAGACCCGTGGGTTGGAGCCCTATGGGCATTACTCAAAATGTCTTCTTAGTTGTTACCTAAGTTGAGGGATGGGTACATACCAACATCCGTGTTCCTAATCGTGACCAGGGTGAAGATAAATAGACAACTATACAACCTGTTATACAGTTTGTAATCACGTTGTATGGGAACAAAGCAATCTGAAGGCTTCCAATATTTTAAGGTTGAAAGCTATCCGCGTTGCAAAAAAAAACTTGAGTTTTTGTGAATAAGGCTTCAAGTAGCCTTATTGGCTTCAAGTTGTGCAGGAGACGTCAAGTTCGATATTTGAAATAACAAATTTTATTTCGTCATACAAATTAACCTAAACTTGAGTATCATGTTATGCAGTGTATTAAATTCTTCAATCAAACACAAATGTTGTATTCTTACATCCTAATAATGCTATGCCAATTTCCTTATAAGATACTACAAGATGTTTATACAAAACTGAAAGCAGTTCACAGCTAGGTAGGCTATGAGCCAGAGGTGAAATGTATACATTAAATTCTTAACCAAACAATCAATAAAAGGCAATCTGGGTTCAAATGGGGCCGAAACCCAGCATTATCTAGATACATTGAATATATCTCAAATGTATAAAAAAGCCTCTGGTCTATACGATTTGTATTTTTTACTTTGACAATTTGGAAAGTATATTTTTCGGTTATAGTTTCTTCGGCATACCTAAAATTATTTTTCTTATCAAGTGGGCAAAAGTGCCTAATACAATACAATACAAATAAGTTAGAAAAAAACTAAAAAAATCTAAAAGTTAATTGTGTTTTTATTTTTAATTTAGAGGATCAAAGGCGTATGTCTCTGAACTTGGATTTGTTTCTCTTCGACTAAATCACTTAGCCTTTCCTTATGGTTAATAGATTCCAACTTTACTTCTTAACTAATTTATTATTATTTACAATTTTAAACTATCAATGTTTTTTCAAGCATTTACATTCTTATGAGCAGAAAAAACAGTCGTGTGTCAGTAAAAACGACAGACGTTAACCGAGAAACAGCCCAATTTGTCGACATCGGTTCATATCGGTAAACACCCCGGCAGAGGAGGGTCTGGTGTGGTTCGTCACGCCAGCCGCATATTAGTCGCAATCTGGGGGCGGATCAAGCGATCGTTGTCTTATCACTGCACATATCACAGGAAATAACACCCATCTTTTATTCCATTTTATTCCATCAGAATTGTAACCCCCGCTGGCTGGTGACGCGTTACAGTGCCTAAAGTGTGTTATAATACCACGTGACCCCGTCGTTGCCGTTGAGAATGATGGGACGTGATAAACATCACAGTTGGCGCTTATTTCAGTGGTTGTTGCCTTTTTGTCCTCAGAATATCCCTATTTTTACTTTTCCCCCTGCCCTTTGTTATTGACAAATGTTTGTTTTGGATTATTCTATATGCAAACTTTTAATTGTATTTTTTGACGTGACACGTGGTCGATAGTTAATTCTTGATAATCATTTGGCAACTGAATTAGCTCTAGGTAAATTAAATTATCAGTACTCAGTTTGTAAACGATTTTTTGGTCAGCACAATTGCTGTTTCATAATAGTTGGAGGTGTATTATGCTATCTGATGTTATTTTAATTTATAATCTCATAGTGTATGCGATGGGTCGTCATGGAAGATTCTTGTAAAATAAACAGAGCTGTCAAATAGGTAGATTGAGGTTAACTTCCTCAGTGTTAGGATTTAAACGCCTTAGTCAAAATAAATACCAAACGTCGAAATCCAAATTTGGTAAGGGCAAATTTTGCGCTATTTCTTTTATTGATTTCAAGGAACTGTTTTCTCCTTACATTTTATTTAGCTAAATATTTCGAATTTAGCTTTCTCAACTGGCATAAACGAGTTGATAGTTAACAAAACTTACTGAAGCTTCTCCGCAAACCGGAACTTAATTTTCTTCGTTTTACTTTAAACGTAACGAAATAACCTTAAAATAAACATAGTTATCTGCCATAAAGCATGTTATGAACAATCGAATATTGTGAAGCATGTCTTGCTGATCGCAACTTGATTGGTCCGACAGATAATGCCGTCAATTTATGTAAATGTAATCTTAAACGTAAACTACCATTTTAATCCTCGCGGAATATGAACTCTCTCTTAAAACAACATATATCCAGATAAATAATACCTACAATAAAGGACTGATTAATAGGGTACAGCTTTAAAAAACTCCTTTTTGTAATGTTGTTTTTCCTAACTACGCCTGTTTTTTCAAAATTAACACTGGAAAATAAGAAAACAATTTATGGGAACCATGAAGATTACCATGTTTCAATCTAATTAAACGTTTAAAATTCTGTTTTTGCAGGTACGGAAAGGACTTCAGAAGCGGCGGTAGAGAGCTGCATTATACACCGAAGCAGCCGCCAACGCTGCGAGCTCCTGTCAGCGAGTTTTCCAGCGGACTCGAGCCCCTCAAGAAGAAAAAGAAGAAATCCCCGGATTAAATAACAACTGCATTTACAGAACAAGTTCGGAGGAAGATTCTAGTCACGCTGGAATTTTTTCTTCAAACTTGTTCTGTAATTTTAGACACGGATCTGCAATTACAAATATACTACAATTACAAATACATTTGGGTTTTAAATGTTGGATTTATTTTACCGTATACCTGCATTTAACTGAAATATAGCTGTTACAGTTGTGCTAGTGTGACACATTGACATATAACATATTTTATTGTGATTAAATGACATACAGGGTGAGTTTTAAATGTCCCCCTACTTTTTTATAAATTTGTTAAAATATTAACTCCCGAACTACTGCCGATAATCTTTTGGTGGTAAGTATTTCATTGTGAGCATGTTACAATTTGTAATCGCCATCTTTGATCCGCCATTTTGGGTTTAGTTTGTTTTTTCAATTGTAAAAATGGGGTTGTGACCCATAATTTGGAACTATATTTTTACGCTGAACTCAATGCTGCAATCAGTTTTTATTAATCACTAGCTGATATGCCCGTGCTTTGCAACGGGGAGAAAATTTAGAGTAGAACAATTGTAAACAAAAGAATGACAGTCTGTAGTTAGACATACTCCATATAACAGATTTTTATTTAAATTAATTGAATTATTAAAACACACATGTGACATAAACCAACCAACCAACCAAACCAACCAAATAAAACTCTCCTCCATATGAATAACATGGAAATTTGGAAGTCCCGTGGGGCAGAGCCCTGAGGACATTTCTAAACGGCTATAGGCCTGTGACACTCCTCGGTACTTAGACTACATTTGTGCAAAATTTCAGCAGAATTGGTCCCGTGGTTTTGGCGTGGTGGAACAATAGACAGACAGACAGACACCACCTCATTTTTACTTTCTCCCCCTATACATAGTATATGGAGAAAGTATTGTTTTCGTAAAAATTTTCGAATTTGAGTTGTTAGTGGAAATATTCGTTTTGGTGCTCCCTGAACCCAAAAAAGTGGTTTTTACGTGATGTCTGTCTGTGTGGATGTATACAGAGCTAGAGCTCTAACCTATAGGCCGATTTTTATGAAATTTGGTATGTAGGTACTAATCCACGATATCTCCAGGCGTTTTTTTCATTTTTTTGGATTTTTGATTTTTAAGGGTAATTATCCCCCAAAAACCGCCAAAAAACATGAAAAATCCAAATTTCTCAAAAGCCGCTCTAACGATTTTGATTAATCTTTCGTGGTTTGTAGAACTTTAGGTTTGCAACAAAATGACACCACCCGCATTTCCGGAAAAATTCGGGTTCAGAAATTACAGGACTTAAAACATCCAAAATTCAATTTTTTGGATTTTTCATAAAAAATCATAAATATTAAAAAAGATTACTATTCACCATTAAAAAGAGCTCAAAAAACTAAATAAATTAGTATTTTAAATTACTATTCTACGATTGCTAGTTACGGAGAAAATTGAAATTTTCATTTAGCGGTAAACACAGTACGTTGTCCAATGTTATTCTTATGGGGAATACAAATATAACTATTTCTCTCTTATTTACTGATCAATTTCATTAAAATTTGATATGCAGGTCAAGTTAGCATTGACCAACAGATGATGTTCGAAATGTGTTGCTATTTAACCCTGGGGGGGCAAGGGGGCATTTCCCCTCTCAAAACCACTGTGTGTAGCAACGGACTCTATAGTGCCTCCCAAAAAGGGATTTGGGTGGATATTTCTGAAAACAACTATTTTAGACAATTTTCTGTACATTTATCTATACTTCATATTCTATATTTAGTAAATAACAAATATTTTTGTCATTAAAGTTTGGCTAAAAGGGAGAAAGTATGTGTCAGTTTCCTGATACCGTTTATTATAATAGTAGTGATTATTCATTCTCACTATATCGGTACGTTAAAATACAAATTTGAATTTTAAAGCCCCAACTTTAAAACTTGCCCATATTCTCGTCATTACAACAGACAATGAAATGAACCTCCACCGATCATTCTAGAGTAACATTTACTTCGTTTTCACTAATTTAAATTTTCGGCCACCATCTTGGATAAGCTGTTTTGGAATGATTTTTTTATATTTATAAGTGGAGTTGTTACCCCAACTATTATCGACACTGCAACCAATGAACGCCTCCATCCATTTTACTTTCTCCCCCTATACCATAGTATATGGAGAAAGTATTGTTTTCGTCAAAATTTTCGAATTCGAGTTGTTAGTGGAAATATTCGTTTTGGTGCTCCCTGAACCCAAAAAAGTGGTTTTTACGTGATGTCTGTGTGTGTGTGTGTGTGTGTGTGTGTGTGTGTGTGTGTCTGTGTGGATGTGTACAGAGCTAGAGCCCTAACCAATGGGCCGATTTTGATGAAATTTGGTATGTAGGTACTAATCCACGATATCTCCAGGCGTTTTTTTCATTTTTTTGAATTTTTGATTTTTAAGGGTAATTATCCCCCAAAAACCGCCAAAAAACATGAAAAATCCAAATTTCTCAAAAACGGCTCTAACGATTTTGATTAAACTTTAGTCGTTTGTAGAACTTTAGTTTTCCAACAAAATGACACCACCCGCATTTCTGTAAAAATTCGGGTTCAGAAATTACAGGACTTAAAACATCCAAAATTCAGTTTTTTTGATTTTTCATGAAAAGACATAAATAAAAAAAATATTACTATTCACCATTAAAAAGAGCTCAAAAAACTAAATAATTTAGTATTTTGAATTACTATTCTACGATTGCTGGTTTCGGAGAAAATTGAAATTTTCATTTAGCGGTAAACTCAGTACGTTGTCCAATGTTATTCTTATGGGGAATACAAAAATTACTATTTCTCTCTTATTTACATCAATTTTTCTTTCTCAATTTCATTCAAACTTGATATGCTTGTCAATTTAGCATTGACCAACAGAGTTAATTCGAAATATGTTGCCCCTTAATAACCCTCGGGGGGGGGGAATAGGGGGCATTTCCCCTCTTAAAACCACGAGTGTAGCAATGGATTCTGTAGTGCCTCCAAAGCAGAGATTTGGGTGGATGTTTTTTAAAACAACTTGTTTACAATATTTTCTGTACATTCGACCGTGCTTTGTATTCTATATTTAGTGAATAAAAAGTAATTTATTCATTAAAGTTGGGCTAAAAGGGAGAAAGTATGTGTCAGTTTCCTGATACCATTTATTTAATTATCATATTTAGTTCTATGGATATTGACAATCATAGTATGTAATACCCTAGTTGTAATAGTTTCGAGGTGGTTATTCTTAATAAATAGACAAGTGAATTCAGTTGCTGTAATTCGAGTGAATATTTTAGTTAAAAATATTATGATGTAATTTTATGACACATCTATTCTTGCTCCAATACTGTATTTTTTACTATCAACAGTTGTTAAATGTTAAATTAAATTTATTTCTATTCTATCACAAGGTTGATTTATATTCTATATTGTAACTTTGAAAGCCCAAAGGGGCGAAGCCGTGAAGGTGGATATTTTCCAAAACCCCAAAAGACACATGTAGACGTCAAGGGTTTTAAAAAAACGTCTCACAAAAATCATGACATTGAAATCAATATAGGATCGGAGCTCATAGATCATCGAAACTGCCAATACTTTTTTTCATCCCTCCCGGTCTTTCCTATTAACCTATTTGCACTCCGCCGAAGGGTGCTCCCTACTTATCCTAACCGGGGAGCCGGATAATGTAGAACGACTCCATCAATAAACCGAAGCACAATAACTGTGGATCACAACAACAATCTCGGGAGGCTAAAACAATCGAAGAAACCAGTTAAGGTATCGCCTAAAGACGTGAAAACAATCGATCGTCTGGGCGAGGCACAAAGGCCGGCCTTGGGAGAATGGCGAGGTGTACAATGGTCCAATCACAGCCGATAATTAAACACTATTAACCGGGGGTGATTACAGCGCATATGACGGCGAGCGGGGCTCCCGAGCTTTGTTACGCCGGGGAAAAAACACTTCTTTGTCACGATTATAAAGGACCCGGCCTAATCGGTAATAAACCGAGACAAATTAGACTCAAATAACTTTTCGTGTCCGTCTGGGATCAGTTATATGTATTAAAAGGTGGAATTAGATTTTCTAAATGGGATCACAAGGGAAAGCGTCATGGGTTGAAAGTGTTACGTGCGGATGGACTCAGTCTATTACGGCTGCATTCATTCCTCTAACCAGCCTATTCTTTGGTTATTGACGTGAAAAAATTACATCAACACAGTCGGTGGTTGGATATAAAGGTGAGATAATTGCCTTTTCATAGAAGTATCTTGGTTATAAGATCACTTATAAAAATAATAAGTCAGCTGTAATAAGTTTGTTTTAGAAATCTAGAAAGTGAACTCGAGTTGAGAAGATTCCGTCTTCCAGAGGTCGTACGCTTACTTTTTCAGGGGGATTCTCGTCATAAAATATCTATGAAAGATTGCTGTACGATCCACTGAAAAACATAAACTTTAAATAATAGTCCAGTCAAGTTAGACATTAAAAAGGGCCCTTGCATGCAAAAGGTCATGTAGTTCTAATTTGTTAGTATGTTGTTAGGAACCACAAGTAAGAAACCAAGTTTGCAGCTTCGGAAGACCCGTGTTGCGTAGATACTGGCGTAAGTAAAAAAGAGTAGTTTTTCCACTTTTTTAGTTTTTGCTAAATATCTTCGAAAGTATGTCTCAGACAAAATATGTTGTCCAATCCTTTCTTAAACTGGATAAAATTTGCTGAAGTTTGATACCATAACGACTTTATTAGTCCATTATTTACTAAGATACAATACTCTAAAAACTTAAAAAGCTTACAAAATTAAACAATTTCGTTATGGTTTTTTCTTTGTGACGTAGGCCCCTATTTAAAAAAAATTGTATATCTTGCTTAATTATAGACATATACTGACGAAACTTGCGATATGGCTTCATCTGGTTGTATTTTACAATTTTTTGCTCAAAACACCGATTTTTGCTGATGGTTCTCGTTGCAGCAAACCTGGGCACTCAACCCCCATTTCATTCTTATGGATAATATTTACAATGTTATTTCTCCCTTAATTATGAAGACAAATTAATAAAACTTGGTATGTGGCTTCACCTAGTTGAGTCCTACTGATATTTGTTTAAAACCCATTTTTCGTATTCCTGGTAGCAGCAAACCTGCGTACTCAGCCGTAATGTTATTCTTATGGAGAATAATTAATGGGGGTTGAGTTTTTTTTTTAACTATTGTATCTCAGAAAGTAATGGATGTATTAAAGTCGTTATCATCTCAAACTAGCAAATTTTACCCAGTTTAAGAAGGGATTGGGCAACATATCCTGTCAGAGGCATACCCTACTTTCGGAAATATTTAGCAAAAACTGAAAAAGTGCAAAGATTTGACAGTTTTAGCGAATTTCCCCTATATGGAAGAAGCTATTACCGTAGGTCTCATGGTAAGACTTAAGCCCGAGATCATGATAACTTTTTGTTTTGAGGTCCTCAGATGCCAAAAACACTATTCGTTCAAATTTATACATATCTATATATGTGCCCGTGAATGCGATAACTTGAGTAAAAAACGTCTGATTTCGATGACATTTGGCTCAAATGTGTAAAGTGACATTTATGACTTTAAGTTCGAAAACCAGAAAAATCGGACCATGAGAAAAGGGGCTTATGAGGGTTTTAAATTTTCCAAAAATCAGTTTTTTTTTATTTTCACCCTAAAATGTTTAAAACACTTAATTTTGGTTTTGACCATGTTATAGGGCTTAAAAACAAATAATATAGTATTTTTAATTATTAACCTAGGTTAAGTGGTTGCGGAGAACATCCAAAAAACCTACTCATAAAATCTCCCATGTTAATCTTATGGGGAAAAGGTTTTTGGCTTTTTCTCAGTTCATTTTAATGTAAACTTCACATTTGCTTTTACCAATCAGTTTAGCTCCACAAAATGATAGCTCCACTAAGTAGTATGATTCTACGTCCAACCTACAGAGATATTCAAAGTGCTAAACACAGTAAAATAAAATTTGATATCTCGATTATTTATGAATGTATATTGATGAAACTTGGCATGTGACTTCATGTAGTACTGGTATATTAATATTTGGACACAAAATTGATTTTTTCTTGACTATCCCCGTAGCAGCAAACCTGCGTATTCAGCCCCCATGTTATTCTTATGGAGAATAAGTAAAATGTATTGACTCCCTTAATTATGAACATAAATTATAAAACTTGGTATGTGGCTTCACCTTGTTGAGTTATGTTGATATTTCTATAAAAACCTATCTGTTTTAGCGAATTTCCACTATAGGAAAGAAGCTATTACCGTAGGTCTCATGGTTAGACTTAAGCCCGAGACCATGATCCATTTTTGTTTTGAGGTCCCAAGATGCCAAAAACTATTCGTTCAAATTTATATATATATATATATGTGTGTGTGTGTGTGTTTCCGTGAATGCTACTTGAGTTAAAAACGTCCGATTTCGATGAAATTTGGCTCAAATGTGTAAAATGACATTCATGACTTAAGTTCGAAAACCAGAAAAATCGGACCACGGGAAGGGGGGTTTATGGGGGTTTTAAATTTTCCAAAAATAAGTTTTTTGCATTTTTCACCCTAAAATTAAAAAAAACTTAATTTTGGTTTTGACCATGTTATAGAGCTTAAAAAACAAATAATATGGTATTTTGAATTATTAACCTAGGTTAAGTGGTTGTGGAGAAAATAAAAAAAAACCTGCTCATAAAATCTCCCATGTTAATCTTATGGTTTTTGGCTTTTCCTCAGTTCATTTCAATATAAACTTCACATTTGCTTTTACCAATCAGTTAAGCTCCACAGAATAATAATTTTGGTGTTTAAATTGTGATTCTACACCCTACCGTTGCAGAGATATTCAAAGTGCTAAACACAGTACGTTGTCCAATGTTATCCTTATGGAGAATAAATAAAAATTTGATATCTTGATTATTTATGAATGTATATTGATGAAACTTGGTATGTGGCTTCACGTAGTTCTGGTATATTAATATTTGTACAACTAAATGTTTTTTTTGTTGATTATTCCCGTAGCAGCAAACCTGCGTACTCAGCCCCCATGTTATTCTTATGGAAAATAAGTAAAATATAATGACTCCCTTAATTATGAACATAAATTAATAAAATTTGATATGTGGCTTCAACTTGTTGAGTTATATTGATATGTTCATAAAAACCCATTTGTTTGTTCCTTGTTGCAGCAAACCTGCTTACTCAGCCCCATGTTTTTCATATGGAGACTAATTAAAATGTTATACAGCGCTTATTTATGATTGAATATTGATGAAACTTGGTATGTGGCTTCACCTAGTTAAATTCTATTTATACCTGCATAAAAACAATTGTTTGTGTTCCTTGTTTCAGCAAACCTACGTACTCATCACCAATGTTATTCTTATTGAGAATAATTAAAATTGTATATATCGCTTATATGTGAATATATTTTTATGAGACTTGGTATACGGCTTTATGTGGTATTAAGACATATATTATGCATTGGAAATTCGCTGAGTACGCAGGTTTGCTGCGACGGGGGTATTGTTTCTTGTTGCAGCTAATCTGCTTCCTCACCCCCCATGTTATTCTTATGGAGAATAATTAAAATGTTATCTAGCGCTTATTTATTATTGAATATTGATAAAACTTGGTATGTGACTTCGCCTAGTTAAATTCTATTAATATTTGAACACAAACCAATTGTTTGTGTTCCTTGTTTCAGCAAACCTACGTACTCAACACCAATGTTGTTCCTATGGGGAATAATTAAAATTGTATATGTGAATATATTTTTATGAAACGTGGTATGCGGCTTTATGTGGTATTAAGACATATATTATGCATTGGAAATTCGCTGAGTACTCAGGTTTGCTGCGACGGGGGTATTTTAGCTATTACGCCTGTAGTACAGGACTTTCGAAGCTGCAAACTTGGTTTCCTACTTGTGGTATAAGTCCTAACAACATACTAACAAATTAGAACTACATGACCACGCACGCACGCACGGGTGTTTTTTTACTGAACTATAAACCATTCCCAGTGATTTTCACTTGCATGAATTTAAACAATTTAAATCCATATTCAATTAAACACAAACATGTTCTTATAGTCTTTTTAGGGTCAATACTAACAATATTATTGCATCCGCAAATGCGTGAGTGATCAACAACAACTTGCAATCTTTACCTCAATTATAATGTATTCCCGTGACTTCTTACCCATACAGAACCCCTCTTCAGCGACCGAGACGACTGTAAACTTATCTCGCACAGATACTAAAACAGGTAATACCAACCAACCAGTCAATAAGATTCCGAAAAGTGACACCGGTCGCAGGAGTCAGGGATTTGCAAGCACGCGCAAGTCAGCTGGATGAACGGCGGTTTCAGTGGCTAATGGCAAGATTTGTCCCGTACCTGTCCTGTCCGGGGGACTTAGCCTGAGGACCTCCCGCGGAGTCACTCGACACCAACACAACCCTCCTCTTGCTCGATTACCCTGATCCGATACCTCGCACATACCGGACACTCACTGGCTCCGGCCCTCATCTCGGCCTCCTCACTTACCTTGCAGGGGGATCCGGGGCCGCGACTGTTAAATAATCTGGAAGGTAGAGGCAAACGTGGAAAAATATCCGTGAAGATATCAAACAAATTGAATGATATATATGGAACTTGGGCTAAGTATATTTTGTATAATTCAAGATCCGATCAGTCAGTAAAAGTCAGCACGAAAAGAAGTAGCGAAGGACAGTGGTTCTAGGGGAAAGAGAGAACCAGCTATAGAATAGAATTGACAGGATACAGATGATTCAGTAGTTCAAAAATTTAAGAAGTAACAACAGTTTGATTAGACTTAACAGATCAAACTGCAATCTAGACGTAATTCACAGATTTACAATCTTGGATTTGTTTCTTATTTGTTTGGTATTTAAACTGTTAATGGAAGGCTTTTAGTTTTCACAGTATCAGGTTGTTGGTGTAAGTGTTACAACTAAAATGTTTAAAACGATTTCGCAAAACGAAGTAAATAAGTAAAAATATAAAAAATGAAACGAAGGTTACGTTTGTCAATTTTAAAAATTAAGATATGAAAGAAAGACGCTTCGTAAACAAAGAAAAGGAATCCTGACCTTCGTTGGCATATCTTTGGGACAATGGCTCCTGTAATCGATCGGGTACAATTTAATTAGTTAGACATTCCTACAGAATTGATCACCAGCCTTCTCACAATATCATCTAGGTGATTCCATTTAAGTTATTTTGTTATTTAGTTATTTAAGTTAGGTTTAGTTATTCGTCAGAGGTTATTAGAGAACTTCACTTTAACTCTGGATGAAGCTGTTTCTTAAGCTAGGGCGCTAGAATTCGCACAGCATCAGTCTCAACAATACGCAGAAGTATTTTCTCAACCTCAGCCTCCTGTGATGGCAAAACTCTCAACTCGAGTATACAAACATCCAAGACAAGATCTCCTACTCCTGAGGACAATGTTGTGTCATCAATTAATCAGACATGTTATTTTTGTGGATTGCGAAAACACAACAGATCGGTTTTTCCTGCTAAAGAAGTCATTTGTAGAGGATGTGGCATCAAAGGCCATTACCAAAAGGTATATAGCAAAAGGAAACAGTCATTAAAGTCAAATGTTCCAATTCATCAATCAAACTGTATTGCTTCAGTACCTTCATGTCTAAGTAAAGCTGTAGTTCCAGACTCTTTGAACGGAATTGAAGCATTTGCTTTGGTAGATACAGGAAGCTCTGTAGTTCCAGTCTCTTTAAACGGAATTGAAGCATTTACTTTGGTAGATACAGGAAGCTCTGGGAGTTTTATCAATCAAAGTTCAGCTGATAAACTCAACATTCCTGTTATTCCATGTAAAGGGGGGGAAGAAGTTTCTATGGCTTCCACGCTCTTCAATAAAAGGACATTGTACAGTCGATCTGAAATTGCAAGATTACATCTACAAGAGTGTAAAATTAAGTGTTCTCCCTAATTTTATGTTCTGACATAATTGTGGGCCATGACATTCTAAAAAGACATTCAAGTCTGCAAGTGCAGTTTGGTGGAAAATATGCTCCTCTTAACATTTTTAGTGTAACTGTAGCTAATGTAGAGCCTGTCGAATTGTTTGCAAATCTTTCGTCGGATTGTAAACCTATCTCGACAAAATCACGAAGACATTCTGTTTTTGATGCTAAATTCATTGAAGGTGAGATCCAGTCTTTATTAAAAGAGGGCATTATTGAGGAGAGTAAATCTCCATGGCGTGCGCAAGTCGTTGTTGTTCCATCCGAGAACCATAAACGACGAATGGTCGTAGATTATTCTCAGACTATAAATCGTTTTACAGAGCTAGACGCTTTTCCTCTCCCTAGAATTGATGATATTGTGAACAAAGTAGCTTCTTATAAAATCTATAGTTTTATTGATCTGAATAATGCATACTTTCAAATTCCA
Organism: Allygus modestus; assembly: GCA_963675035.1. NCBI lineage: Eukaryota > Metazoa > Arthropoda > Insecta > Hemiptera > Cicadellidae > Allygus > Allygus modestus. The sequence goes on from OY776116.1 coordinate 67,943,499, forward strand.
ATTAAAGAATCAGACAAACCGTATACCGCATTTGAGGCTTGTGGAAAGCTGTATCAATTCACACATGTACCTTTTGGAGTAAGGAACGGTGTTCCTGCATTTAAACGTACATTAACCAATATAATCACTTCTGAAAACCTAGAAGGTGTCCAAGATTACTTAGATGACATAACAGTCTGTGGCCGTGATCAGTCTGAACATGACAAGAACTTAAAGAATTTCATGTCAGTCGTTGCTAAGTACAACCTAACCTTGAATGAGAATAAATGCCGTTTTTCAACCACTATGATTCATCTCTTGGGATTTGTAATCAGCCGTAAGTCTGTAATACCAGATCCGGAACGTCTGCAACCACCTTGTGATCTCCCAATTCCTTGTAATGCAAATTCCCTCCGTAGAGCTCTCGGTATGTTCTCTCATTACTCACAATTCATTCCTCAGTTCTCTGAAAAGGTAAGTTGTCTAAACAGGAGTTCATTTCCATGATCTGACAAAGCTAAACAAGTGTTTAATGAGCTTAAACTCGACATTGTAAATGCTGTCGTTTCTTCGATTGACGATAAAGGAATGTTATCTGTTGAAACTGATGCCTCGGATCATGCAATAGGTGCCGCGTTGACTATAGAGGGTCGGCCTGTTGCTTTCTTCGAGGACTCTCACTAATTCAGAACAAAGGCATTCATCTGTTGAGAAAGAGGCCTATGCAATTTTGGAGGCACTGAGAAAATGGAGGCATTACCTTCTTGGCAGACACTTTCGCTTGATAACTGATCAACGATCGGTAGCTTTTATGTTCAGTGATCGTCACTCTGGAAAAATTAAAAGTGATAAAAACATGCGATGGAGAGTTGAGTTGTCTTGTTATAAGTATGAGCTAATTTACAGGGCTGGAAAAGAAAACAAGGCAGCAGACACACTATCTAGAATATGTTCATCAGTAGAAGGAAACTTGACTAAACTCATATCATTACATGAGGCACTATGTCACCCAGCAGTTTCAAAAATGTATTACTGGACCCGAAGTAAAAATCTCCCTTACTCACTTGAGGAAATAAGGAAAGTTTCTTCCTCTTGCCGAATTTGTTCGGAAGTGAAGCCTAGATTTTATAAACATGAAGGTCAACTTATCAAAGCTACACTACCATTCGAGAGACTCAACATAGATTTTAAAGGCCCACTTCCATCCTCTACTAGAAATCTTTATCTATTAATTATTGCAGATGAATACTCCCGGTTTCCTTTTGCCTTTCCTACTCAAGACATGACTGCCAGCTCTGTTATTTTTAAACTTAAAGAACTCTTTTCAATTTTTGGCACACCTGCTTTCGTGCATTCAGACAGAGGAACAAGTTTTATGTATCAAGAACTGAAGTCATTTTTATGTGACTTAGGAGTTGCCACAAGTCGTACAACAACATATAATCCGCAAGGGAATGGTCAAGCAGAAATATATGTAGGTGTAATTTGGAAATCTATTGAGCTAGCTCTAAGAAGCAAAAATCTTCTCATTACCGACTGGTAAAAGGTTTATCAAAAAGCTTTACACTCCATTCGCTCATTTCTATGCACATCGACAAATGCGGCACCTCATGAAAGACTGTTTCTCTGTTTCTCTATCGTATATCTAGTTATGACAATGCTACACCTTCATGGCTGATGAAACCTGGACCTGTCCTTATGAAACGTCCAGTAAGACATTCAAAATACGAACCTATTGTTGAGGAAGTACATCTTCTTGAGGGGAATCCTGAATCTTCCCACATCGGTACCCAGATGGAAGGGAAACAACCGTAAGGTCTAGACACTTAGCCCCTGTAGGAGAAACACTCGAAACTATATCAAATGAAACAGTTTTGATGCCTCAAGAAGCTGACCAAAGTTCAACGCAAACAAACCGTCATCCAGAAAATGCAGGTTCTACTGAGAATCCAGATACTCTTAGAAGAAGTTCAAGAGAGCGACACCCCCCATCGTTTCTGAATGACTATGTCACATAAGAGGGGAAGAATTTCCTAAAATATTATCTACTTCTCCTCTATAGTGGGCAATCTCAAACAGCTGTTTATAATTTAACTTTTGTTTTTGCATGTTTTTGATTTGTTTATTTACTGACAACTATTACTATGTTACATTTATTAGTGGAATTCTTTTGTGTATTAAAGCCTTATTTCAGGTCAATCATTCGCTTTCATTCTCCATGTCTATAAAAAGCCCCTAACGATACAACATTCAAACCGGTAAGTTTTGCGTCCAAGAGTTTGAGTGAAACTGAAATGTGCTATGCGCAAATAGAAAAATAAGCTTTAGCTATAACATGGGCATGTGAGCGTTTCAGCAAATTTTTGATAGGCAAATCATTTCACATTGAGACCGACCACAAGCCACTAGTCCCACTATTGAGCAAAAAAGGTTCTCTTCGTATTCAACGTTTCAAGATGAGATTAATGAGGTTTGATTTCACCATATCACATACAGCTGGCAAGGATTTGTATGCAGCAGACTTACTTTCACGATTGCCAGTCGAAAAATCATCGTTGGAAAGCGAATTAGAAGTTGAACACTCAAAAGAATTTGTGTTTGGAACACTCTACCAGCAACAAATCAGCGTTTGAAACAAATTTTAGAAGAGCAAAAGAAATGTAGAGAATGCAAGTTGTTGTTTAAGTTCGTAAAATATGGCTGGCCTCAGTATAAGGAAGATATTCCTCCTGAGGTAGCAAAGTGGTGGTCGATACAGGGGAAACTAACAATAGTTAAAGAAATCATTTGTAAAGGTGATCGAATCATCATTCCCTACTCCCTTCGCAAAGACATGCTCAACAAAATCCATGATGGACATCTTGGAATTGTAAAGTGTTTGAATCGAGCTAAAGTCAGCATTTTTTGGCCTGTCATTACAAATGAAGTAAAACAAATGGTAGAAAAATGTGAGAAATGAACAATTTATAGCAACACAAGAAAATATCATATAATTCCAACAAAAACACCTCGCAGGCCTTGGCAGAAAGTTGGTATGGATCTGATGGAATGGAAAAACAACAATACTTGGTAATTGTCGACTACTTTTCAAAATATATTGAGCTCGCAAAATTAAGCAACATACCTTCTAATCAAGTTATTCAACATACCAAATCGATTTTTGCTAGACATGGAATACCAGAAGTTGTATTCTCCGACTCTGGAACGCAGTTTGTGAAATCTACAGAATGGGCCCAGTTTGCAAACACTTGGGTATTTGTACAAATATCCAGCAGCCCTTATTTCCACCAAAGCAATGGGGAAGCAGAAAGAACTCCCCAAACAATGAAACACATGTTGAACAAATGTGATGATCCTTATCTTGGGTTGTTGACCTACAGAGCAACACCAAACAGTTCAGGATGCAGCCCTGCTGAATTGCTTATGGGAAGAAAAGTTCAGACAAGACTTCCTACACTAGGAAAATGTTTAGGACCAAAAAAGGTAAATGTTCATATATTTAGATACCAGGACTTGAAACAAAAAGAAATGCAAAGGAGAAATTATAATTCAAAATTTCGAACAAAAGATGACAATGAGCTAAATAAAGATGACAATGTCTATATAACAGACTGAAACACATTTGGAAAGGTTAAACAGAAAGTTGCCCCTCGGTCGTACGTTGTTGAAACACCATCAGGATGTTTCCGTCGGAATGCAACCATGTTCCACCAAACACAACCAGGAAATGAAAAACTTCAAACTGAAGTCCCCCCACTAGATGGGAACTGTAAAAGAGAAATGGAGAAGACAAACCAATCTGAACGGAGAAGCGAAAAAGTTTTTCAATCTGAACGGAGAAGCCACAGCGAAAACCTTGATAATCTCAAAAGATCAAGATATGGAAAATCAATTAAGCCTCCTGAAAGATTTGATTTGTAAATGCAGGAAAGAGAAAAGAAAGAGAGATGTGTAATTATTTTCTATAAATCATTTGGTATTTGTTTACTATATATTTTGTTAGAGTTTTTCTTGATTATCCTAAAAATGTTTCTAATAATTCACTGTTTATATCTTAATAAATAATTATTTAACATACTGTTCATCTCATTTACTTAAAGATCATTGACAGAAGATTAACAAAATGGATATGTACCTTAATGATGAATGATAAATACATTTAGTTCAATTGCTGAGAGTGATGCCATAGAATTATATGGTGTACTGATGTGACGATATTTCATACACCAATAAACAAGATAATATCCTCCCCATCATTGCCACTCTGTATGTAGAGGTATTAGTGCTAATTATTACTCATAGATTGTCAGATAAACTTGTGCTCTAGATTAAACTAACAAACAATCGGACAATTGACAGAGGAAGGTATTTCCACCCTTAACCTTGAAGAAAAAGCATATTAACATAATCAATACATCTAAGTATTGAAACTTCTGTTGTAGGTAAATACAGATCAACAACAGCCCCTCGGTTCGCAGCACCTGCACCAAAATTTGTCCCCCTAATTCAAAATCTGCCAGTGGGGCAACACACGAATATTGTATACATTTCCAGGTATAGGTAAAACTGCTTGATCTTGAGTAATGTGGATGGATGTGGCAAGAAAATATAACGATCGGCAGCCCAAGTAACTTTCCTTAGAATTTAAACACCATTTTTTTAAATGAGATTTTGGAGAAGAGGTTTCACTAAACAACGGCCGTGTCTGAGTGGTGTAAAATATTCCCCCGTTTGCTAAGGTGGTTGAACACTGGAGGAGAAATCGGAATCCAATGGTTCAAACCGTTTTATTAGAAACAGTTTGGAGTTCGCTCCCCAAATAACCGCTACTTGAGGGTGCATGTCACAAGGCGAATCTGGGCCCAAGACCAGAGCCTAAATCCAAATTAGTCATACAAATTTAGAGTCTACCATCATAATATGAAAATAATTTTGGAGAGATAAAGCTTGAAATAAATTTAAATTCTAGAATAACCGAAGAAAAACCCCTGAAGCTAATTTATTGAACAAAATATGGATGTACGGGATTTTATAGAGGAGTAAAACTGGCCCTGTCACAGCAAACCTTCGTAATTAGCAAATTTACAATGCTTCTACATTTGACTCATTACTACATGAAGCCACACTTACCAAAAGTCATAAAAATAAATTCATAAAAAACCTAATATAACAATTTGTCTTTTCTGAATAAGAATAACATTTTGAGCTGAGTGTGCAGGTTTGCTGTCAAAAGGACTCCAACATTGAATTTTTATTGCAAATATCAATAGACACCAACCATACGAAGCCACATACAAAATTTAATCTACATATGTTCATTAAAAAGCGAGATATACTAAAATTATTGTAATACTTCATTAGATGAGCATCAAAGTTGAAAACGTAGGTTTTATGTCTCGGGGAACGCAAAAAATGGGTTTTGTATGCAAATATCAATAGACCCCAATCGTATGAAGCCACATAACAAGTTTCATCTATATATATGCATTGACAAGTGAGATATACAATTTTACTTATTCCCATAAGACTTTTTGGACAACGTACTGTGTTTATCTCTTTCAACATCTCAGTAACCAACTGACGTAGAGCAACAATTAAGAATACTAAACTGTTTGTTTTTCAAGCAAAATTCAATGGTTCAATGGTTCAAACTAAATTCAATTTTTTTAAAGATTTTATGCAAACAGTTAAAAAAATAGGGTACAAAATCCCCCTTTGAACAAATTGTGTTTTTAGCATCGGGGACTTCAAAACGAAAAGTTATCATAACCTAGGTCTTACCATTGATTACCTATAGGGGAAATTCGCTAAAACTCCCGAACGGCACAGAAAGTCCGCATTGTTACTTCTGTAGAGTGTACAACAGTTGAACAATGTAGGGGGAGTGAACAGTATTTATAATTTGTTGTAAAAATAATCTTCTTCTATACTTATAAAATACCCCCGTCGCAGCAAACCTGCATACTCAGCGAATTTCCAATGAATATATAACATAACACATTAAGCCACTTAACAGAATTCATAAGAAATATATTCACAAACAAGCGATATTTAAAATATTATTTATTCTCCATAAGAACAATATTGGGGATGAGTACGCAGGTTTGCTGCAACAAGGAATACAAAATAATGGGTTTTTATGCAAATATCAATAGAACTCATCTAAGTGAAGTCGCATACCAAGTTTCATCCATATACATTCATAAATAAGCGATATATAGCATTTTAAATATTTTCCATAAGAATAACATGGGGACCGAGTACCTAGGTTTGCTGCAACGGGAACCATAGGCAAAAAAATGTTTTTTTGAGCAAACAACAATAAACCACAACCAGATGAAGTTATATACCAAATTTTGTCAGTTTATGTTCATAAATAAGCGAGATTTACAATTTTTCTTTTTCTCCATAAGAATAACATTAGACAACGTACTGTGTTTAGCACTTTCAATATCTCAGTAACCAATTGACGTAGAGCAATGATCAAAATACCAAATTGTTTGTTTTTTTAAGTTGATTTCAATGGTAAAAATTGCAATTTGATTAAAATAAAAATTACATGTGAAAACCCCAAAAAAACCATTTTTGGGGTACAAAACCCCCCTTCGGATGATGCGGTTCGTCTGGTTTTCGAACTCGTTCAAATAAATGGTACTTTACACATTTGTACAAAATTTCATTAAGATCGGAGCTTTTTTACGAGAGTTATCGTGCTTACGGGACACACACAAACACACACACACACACACATATATATATATATATATATATATATATATATATATATATATATAGTAGAAATGTTCTCTCCAGATTCAAATTTTAAAATCTTTATTAATTTTCGTTCATCTGGTGAACTTCATCAGATAAATATAAAAGAAGGTGTATAAATATGTACATCATTGTATAAAAAAACTAAACAAAATAGGTTAACAACAAAATATAAACAGATAGTAAAAATCACATGCAATATAAAACAGATGGGTCATAGATAAAAATAATATACAGGTCAAGACATAAACCAATATTGGACTTTATAATTATCTTAGATTTAAACCAGACGGGTGCCGTGTTTGTAAGACTAGTTGATGGGCCAGTTCAGACTTACGAAGGTTAACCATTGTAATATTCTTGTTGCTGTCCTCTGTAACTTGTTTTATGGCCTTTAAATTGTAGCAGTCTTCGATCTTTTGTTTATTATGAAAAATAGCATGTTTAGCAACTGGCTTTTCTTCTTCACCATGTACTAGAGCTGCACGGTGACCCGTCATTCGTACTCTTAAGTGGTTTGATGTCTCACCTATATATTGTTTCTTGCAGTACTTGCAGTCAATTTGGTATATAACATTTTTTGAATTGCAGTCCATCTCACCTTTTATACTGTATTTTTTCTTTGTGGCGCTGCTTTCAAATTTAGTAGATTCTGTCATTATTCTGCAAGTACCGCACCGTGGTCTTTCGCATGGTTTACACCTGTTTTTTCGATTACCCTCAACAGATTTATCCGATAAATTAGTTTTTACCAACATATTCCTCAAGTTGGGCGGCCTCTTAAAAATTACTCTTGGTGGTTTTGAGAAAATGTTTGTTGTCTCTTGTGATGACTGGAGAATGTTAAAAGACGTTTTTATCACATTGTTTATTTTATGTAGGCCTGGATAAAAATGAGTGATGAATTTCGGATCATTCACAACAAAACTATTAGTTTGCTGGTTCTTTGGTTGGTTAATCTGTCTCTTGATAACTTTTTCAGGATAGCCAGACTTTTGAAGGGAAACCGTCAACCTATTTATATAATTCACAAAGTCTGAATTTTCACTATACAGTTTCTTTGCTCTAAATGATAGGCTCTTGGGTATAGATTTTTTTATATAAGTAGGATGACAGCTCTTGTAATTTAAATATTGCATTGTGTTGGTCTCCTTCAAGTGTAGTTTTGTTTTGATGTATCCAGAATCTAGGTAAACATCCATGTCAAGAAACGTAACAGATTCTGTAGAGTAACTCCAAGTATAGCGTAACGATGAAAAACTATTGAGCGATTGAAGAAATTCATTTAGGCGTTCTTGTCCATGTTGCCATATGAAAAATATGTCATCTATAAATCTATACCATAGAAGAGGCAAATAGTCTTGTGTGTTAAGGAAACTCTTCTCAATTGTTCCCATAAACAAATTAGCATAGCTTGGAGCCATGCGAGTACCCATCGCCGTCCCATTTGTTTGTAAGTATATTTTCTCTTGAAATTTGAAGGCATTCATTGTTAAGATGAACTTGACTAAAGTTAGTAAAAACGATGTAGAGGGCTTGGACCCAACTGGTCGAGTGTTTAAAAATCCTCTTACAGCTTCAATGCCATCATTATGGGGTATATTTGTATACAAGGAAGAGACATCCACAGTAACAAGGATCGTGTCTTGGCCCAAGGGTTGATTAGTTTCACAAAGTTTATTCAAAAAATCATCCGTGTTCTTTATATAGGAAGGTAGGTCTTTTACGAATGGTTGTAATTGATCGTCAATATAGCCAGATATTCTTTCAGTCGGGCTTCAGTAACTAGCAACGATAGGGCGTCTGACGTTCTTATGGATCTTTGGTAATGTGTAGAAAGTAGGAGTTCGTGGATTTTTTGGAACTAACAGATTCACTGTCTGTTCCAAAAAATATATAAATAAAATACATATATAAAAATTTGAACGAATGGTGTTTTTGGCATCTGGGGACCTCAAAATGAAAAGTTATCATGGTCTCGGGCTTAAGTCTTACCATGAGACCTACGGTAATAGCTTCTTCCCTATAGGGGAAATTCGCTAAAAAGATGTTGGTTTGTTTGTTTGTACATATATTTGAAGGTTAAAGGACTCGTACACCGTTGGACCGTTTGCCATGAAACTTGGTATATATATATATATATATATATATATATATATATATATATATATTTATATTTATATATGTGTGTAAAATTCCGCGGAGAAGGTTTTTAAGCCATCCATTTCGCCCTGACTCAATTGGGTCCTCCCAAGCGGCCTAAAAGTGTTCCCATATAAACTTGATGGAAAGATATTGTTGTTTACATAAAAGCTAATGACATGTTTACTTGAACAGGTGATCTTGGTGATATTGGTTTTAGTTAAGCAAGTAACTTTATAAATAGCGAAAATACAATATACGCTAGACGCGCCGATGAAAATTGTTACAGACGCTACCCTCGCTACGATGACATGATAGACCGACACTGATCCAAGTATCAGCGTTGCAGAACACTGGCGAATCACCCTCTTTTTCGTAGTCCTATTTTATTCCTCGGAGAATTTAATTTTGGCAAAACTGATGGAGCAATGCCCCACACTTGGTTCCACCGACTTGATGTACTAGTTTGCACTCAGCCTGTAATAGAGGAGAGACCCTATACTTATGCTGGGAAAAAAGTTCCGAACCACTGATCAACTATAACTGGACTAGTGGCTTGTATAGATGCTATAACCTAATGTTTAAGTTGTATCGAATCTAATCAAGGAGGTTTATAGGTAATACTAGAGACGTACTAATCAACTAAATCGCAAGCCGTTCACCTCCATTATTTTTTAAAGCTAACAGTTAAACAGTTTTAATTGTAGTTATTCACTTATAGATTAAGGCGTATGATCCACTAAGATAGAGACAAAGTTAAACTATGCAAAGTTTAATAAATAGAAAAATTTGTATTTCATTTCTGTTTGGTAGTAGCCAAATGTTTTTAATACATTTTAAATATTTCGTTATGGACATTACATGAATTAATAACAAAGAAATCATATAAACGTGATAGTTGTTACGGTCTATTATTATGTATAATGTATTGTGGTTGTATAAAACAGGAGTATGAAACCTCTTAACCTAAAAAAACGATAGATCATTCCATTTTTGTAGTTGAAAATTGTTGTAGATGCTTTTTATATAGTAGGGTAAATTTTAAAGAAAATGTATAAAAAGTGTGACAATTCATTTTTTTAAATTGCATCTGAAACTTTAAAACATCTGTTGAAAAATTGCTTGTGGTCGTAACGTTCGCGTCAAGAAACCACCCAAGTGAAGTCGGACTGATGTCTGTTATGTTATTAGGAAGGGTAAACCCATAGAAGTGCTGTCCGCTAAATGGCTATTTAAAAGATATAATGTATGGTTACAGGAAACCTCAGCTCTAATGGACGAATTTTTATAGTTATAAACATGAGGGGTCTCACGGAAAATTATCGTTTACTTCGTTTTGATGTTTCTAGAATAATGGTGAAGTATGGAGTCGGGGATAAGGAAGCGAGAATGGCGATGATTGTTGATAATGTTGACCTTGTTGATAGTTATTGGTGTATTGCGCTAGGTGCACGCTTTTCATGTAAAATCATGGACGAAACCCCAGTCCAGTATTTTTATCACACTACTGTACCGAGATTAGCTATTTTTGGTATTAGCTGTGATACTTTCTCAAGGTGTGTAGAGCATTTAATTTTAGCCTAGGTCTGCTTATTCCCGTAAGAGTAATGTCCGCAGCAAAGATTCCTTCCTAAATCGTTCAGCTGGTTCATAACACAGAAAACTAAAACATTGTTTTAGTTTTATGTGATTGTGGTAACATCGGCCAATGTGCGGCACCAACCTAGCATTGTCGTCCAACTGACGTACACTGAAGTAGAGTTGGTTGTTGAACATTGAGTTGCAGTTGCAGCTAGAGTGCAGTCCACTGCTACAGAGTTGTCGGTATGTTGTGGTCACGTCGGTCAATGTGCGGTACACTGTTCTAGCAACCCTAGCAACCTAGAACTGTTGCCCCCATTGATGTTGGTTGCTGTGCACTGAGTTGCAGTTGCAGCTAGAGCGCAGTCCATCGCTGCAGAGTTGTCGGCTAGGTCACGGTATGTTGTGGTCACGTCGGCCAGTGTGAAGTACACTGCTCTAGCAACCCTAGCAACCTATAACTGGTGTCCACTCTGATGTTGGTTGTGAACACTGAGTTAGAGTTGCATCTAGAGTGCAGTCCATCGCTGCAGAGCTGTCGGCTAGGTCGTGGTATGTTGTGGTCACGTCGGCCAGTGTGAAGTACACTGCTCTAGCAACCCTAGCAACCTAGAACTGTTGCCCCCATTGATGTTGGTTGCTGTGCACTGAGTTGCAGTTGCAGCTAGAGCGCAGTCCATCGCTGCAGAGTTGTCGGCTAGGTCACGGTATGTTGTGGTCACGTCGGCCAGTGTGAAGTACACTGCTCTAGCAACCCTAGCAACCTATAACTGGTGTCCACTCTGATGTTGGTTGTGAACACTGAGTTAGAGTTGCATCTAGAGTGCAGTCCATCGCTGCAGAGCTGTTGGCTAGGTCGTGGTATGTTGTGGTCACGTCGTCGGCCAGTGTGCGGTGTATTGCGGTGAGTGCCATGTGGCAGCAGGCAGGTGCTGCCCTCTCGGCCATCCATGACCACTATCGTTAATTACATTAGCACTTCCTGTCCACATTACACGCCATTTAACAATTATCACAATTGCTCTCTTTGTCTGTCTGGATTATTTTACTTCGCTTTATAATTATTGTTTTATTGACGTAGTCCTTCCGGTGGCAAAAACTGTCATTTACAAACGGCAAATCATGCGTCATATGCTTCACTGAAGAACAATTTGGTAATGGGGAGGGGAGGGTTGGATAATTTTAGTGGAAGCGTAGTTAGAGCGCGTCTGATTATTGTAGGATCGTACTGTGATTGGAGGGTATGTAGATAAAACAAAATATAAGAAAGAATCAGAGGGTACACCTCATGTTGCTTGAAGTGGGTGTCTCAAGAGGCCGTAGTGAAAGAAAATGTGATTAGCAGAATAGGATGTACATTGCGTCCTATATGTATATATATATATATATATATATATACACTAGATGTGATTTCCCACACATATGTGATTTATCTTAAAACGATTTTAACGGGTAAGTAAACGTAATTAGCAACTCAAGTTGCCGTCACACATTACGTTTTATTCCAAGCTAAGCGACCCTCGGCAGTGAAGGACTTGATCCTTAAGAGTTACAACTGGCATTGACTTATTTTTGGTCTTCAACTAATGCAAAAACAAAAAAACAACAACAAAACGAACAGTCACCAATCAAACTTCAATGTTTAAACATACAGAGTATTGTTATATAATATGTATATTTATATAATATATTTTGGATGTTGAAAAATACAGAAAGTTAAACGTAATTGTTTTCTAATGCCGCATCACAATCAGAAATCCCGATGCACAATTAGTATGCTAATTCGTCGTGAAATTAATTAAACCGATATTTCAACCACTGTAATTGAAACTGCGCCCATTTCCTGGCGGGCGGCGCGCGGCGCTGCGGCGGATTCGATATTTTACCTCCCGCTGGCCCGGCGTCGTCGTCCGCGGGAGCTCGCCGCCGTTAATACACAAATTCCAAGGTGATAACATTAATAAGACAATGGTAGTCGGTCGGTAGCAGATGACTTAAACATTGTCCTCGGATAATTAAAACACGGAGCCTACCAGCGGGGGAGCCTACCTCCTGGCCCCGCGCCGCCGTCCCGGGCCGTGTTGAGCTCCTTCATCTTGGGAGTCGAGGCGGCTCGGGCGTATCACGGATTATAAACGTTTTAATCTTTATAAATCTTTTGTCGATTCCCCAATTTAATTATGTTTGAACGGCTGGAAATCTTTGGTTAGTTTGGGGAGGGCAAAATAAAGAACGGACGAATTGTTACAGAAGATCTTTGACTGAAGCAGAAGCATGTCAGCTATGGAATTAGAATAGCAAATTTTATTTTTTTTCAAGCAGGTTCATCACAATGTTTTTTTAGTTAATTTGTAATTTCATCCTCCAAACCACTGATCAACTATAACTGGACTAGTGGCTTGTATAGATGATATAGGCTATAACCTAATGTTTAAGTTGTATCGAATCTAATCAAGGAGGTCTATAGGTAATACTAGAGACATACTAATCAACGAAATCGCAAGCCGTTCACCTCCATTCTTTTTTTCAAAGCTAACTGTTAATCTACAATTAAAACTGTTTAAGGCGTATGATCCACTAAGACAGAGACAAAATTAAACATATCTTTATCATTGTAGTATGAATAGTTTAGGGAACATTCCACAGATAATATCATATGAACTATGCAAAAGGTTTTATTAAACAAAGCTTAAAACCTGAATCACTTCATTTAATCTAATTATTTCATTAATGGTGTACTGGTTTTCTTTTTCCTAATTTGGCTGATATGCACGGAAACGGTCTGGAAAATTTTTGGAACAACTCATAAAAGTCAGTGAACCTCCTATTTCCCATGACAGCTATTTTCGGAAATTGCCCTAGCGTGCATATAAACATTTCCTGTCGACCATTTAGGAAGTTGTTTTTGAATCGACTAATACAATACGCATTTGATGTTTGCTTTTGGAGCGTTCCAGTAGTCGCCAGTTCAATTACGTTTGAAAAAGGGATGATCGAGTGATCTAAATTTCCAAAACTGTGATGAGCCACTCCTTCGGGGCGATGTCGGTTCGACTGTGAAGGTCTCGTAATCCTAAATCCTAATTAACCTCTGGCCCATCCATCCTTGTCACAGACCATTACTACCGAGTTTGCTGCTATTATCGCCTCATAATTAATTCCACATCATCGACTGTCCCCGGTCCTTGTAATCTGGGCGCTCGTCTCACCGCGTAGTTGTATAATGAAACCGTGGTCGGAGCAAACGTAAGTGTGTAGGAGGAAAAGCTTTGCTGGGATTTAATCATGCGAACGAGAAGAGCCAGCAAAAGTGTTAGAACGATTTTGTAAACAAAGTAATTTTGATATTCTTATTTGTACACCCACAAGAACAATTTTATTACTATTTTTAAAGTATTATAACATGTTTTTAGAAATTTTTGTTTTAAAATTGAAATTATGTTTAAATATAATAGTAACTGGAGAACTAAGCAATACGGATATTAGCCTTAGGAAACGTTTTCTTTTATTTTTGGAAAAATAATCATATTGTTCATTATTGAAGGGTCTTAATTTTTCCGAACACTCTGTATAAAAGAAAATTATATTTATATTTGACGGATTTCGTACATTACTTAAACTATGTTAGGAATTTATGTCCTTAGCTGCCTGAAGTTTTTTTTTTCATATCCAGGAGTATCAGAATTATCGGCCTTCAGTATTTTCTTAAGTTTTCTCACAGTTTATGATCCAGGCTATTTTAACTCCTGGTCCTCTCTTAACTCTGAGCGTTTGAAGCCGTGTTTTAGGTTAAATTTTAACCCTCAAAAATTTATGAATAGGTTGAGGTTTTCATGTAGAACTATGACCCAGATTATACAGCTACCTTGATTTACTCCTTACTGTCATCATTGACTGTATACTCAAATCTCATAGAAACAAAAGTGGGGTTGCAAACTTTCCCTTTGGGAGACAAGAGTTCGATATCAGGACAGTGCTGATAGATACGGTTTCTTAGCTCATCATCCGACATCAAGGATAATGTCGGAATGCTTTTCAGAGGGCCTTGATCGAGGAGAAATTTTTGTATGGGTCAGATTCTGTAGTCTCTAAAGGTCGACCGGCTCCAGGAGCATCGTAGGATGGGCCACCCTGATACCTTGGGATTTAAAGGGCTTTTCAAAATCTACAAACGGCATTGTATGTTAAAAACAGAAATAACCTTCGCTTCAAAACAAAATCTTTCAACCCAAAGAATATCCAAAATGTATAATATTGTAGCTTTAATGCCTCCGAAAGGATCAACTATCTTCTTCGCCTCCACGGTCAGACCTCGCCGCTACTGAGCAGTAGTAAGCTACATAGTAGTAATGCTAGATATTTAATAATTAAGCCGGCACAATCAGAGGCTAGATGACGAAGATGGATGCGCATTCCTCACCCTCACACCTCCTCTGCCTCTCAACAGCCGGTATTTTCTAATCACATTATAAAACCATTTGGATGTCCCAGCCAGGTGACTGATTGCCGGTCGAGATTCTGCTAATAGCGCGCCGCCACTGTGTTTAGGCCCTCTGTTCTCTTGTTCGGTGCTTCCCTTTATCACATTTAAGTGTTTTAAGTATTTTAAATAATTTATTAAATTCTGTGGAATGAATTTTGGGTTTTTGTCACTTGAGTTCAAAATTTAGAGATAAGCTTGATAAGGGATTATAATTTTTGGGGTTAAATAATGTTAGGTTTGTTGGGGTTAAATAATGAACTAATGAAAATTAGTGGGTCATATTCTTTCTAAACTAGTACTTAATAATATTAAACAAACAGGTTTTTGAGTAGGAGTGTATGTTCTTGAGGGAAACATATTTAATAAATAATTTCACGGGCAAAGGTTAGATAATAGGTCATAGAAATCTACCCCTAAACCCGCACTTGATGTTATTTTGCATACAATTATACAGAAAACATTATCTTATTTTTTTGCAAATAGTGAAAAAATTATGTTGGAAACCTAATCATTCATAAATATAGACGAGTTTAGTTACATGCTTACCATCATAAACATAGGATGGAAGATTGCCATTTTTCATTCGACTACTGGATACTTCCTATTATTACGGATTGTAATTATATCACTATTATGCACAAGGAAATATGTTCCTGTCTGTTGTACTCAAATAACATAGCCACCCACATTTGAAAACACCAACTAAATCAGCGTCTCTTATAAAATGTCAGAAGTTTGGGTTTGTTAAGGCCATAGTGAAATATGTGTTGACCCTCAGTGGTCTTCAACTAAAGTAAAAATTTAAAACTCGGAAGTATTCAGCAGTAAATATACACGTACAAACTATGTTCTTCGACACGTGGAGGATTGGAAAACATGGAGACATACAATTTGTATACAAGAGAAAGCACGATTATTATTTTTAGGTTTACACGACCTAAAATAATGAGGGAAAGATAAATTTGTGAATGTTAGGGAGGGAAAAGCACCACGTTTCTCACTTATATTTCAAAACCAGGATATTAATGTAACAATCAGCTGTTATAACAACCCTAGCTGATTTCAGCTGAATTCTTGGGTACTCTGACTCACTTCAATCCAACAGATTGCAGTTTCAAAATTATAATCCCTAGCTGTTAATTTTAAACAAATCGAATGAAATAACGTTGTATAACTAACATCCAGAAAATAAGCGCTATAAACGAAAGTTTGGAAACACTGAGTCTTGGAAAGGAAACTTAAACTTTGTAGTAGTTGTGAACAGTTATAATAACAAGTTTGTTGGAAACGTCGCCAGCAGATAGACATCTAGGTCTCTTCCGCACTGAAGACCACGACCATTATCTGGTGGAACAATACATATTTAGCAGATATACCTGCAGATAGCAGTACTGACAGTGGTCCAACAATCGCTGTGTAGATGTCAAAACTCCCAGAGTCTGTGGTCGTCACCCCATACCGCTATACCGCTATACCGCAAAAATAAGGTACTCCTCAATATTAGACATCTATTAAAGCGAATCAATAGATAAACTCCTGCTACCAACCGCATGCATCTTAGACTTTTACATCATAACTCAATAACCACGAGCGTTGCCTGATGAAGAAATACATATTCTTACAAATAAAAACAGTATCAGCAAAAAATCAACTCCAAAAAATCATTATGTAGATGACCACTCTCAGTCTTTCGTCACAATTGTTAAGACTTTATTATATTCTTCGTTATCAGACTTAAGTTTTAGACCAGCTAAGCCCCTAGGCATGTGTTCAACAACGGGCGAGCTACCGGAAGAAAAATGAACCTGCAAGGATGGAAACCGGATCCGATTAAGCCAAGGTGACACTTTTCACTCAACAATTTGAAGGGCATCGCCCAGTTGTAGGCTACTAATTTAGTTTTCATCGGGGGAAGAGAAATTCCTGTCCAACAACTTTACTGGGAATTCTCATCCAGAGACCGCTGCCCGCTGAGCACATAATGGAGGAACTCAACTGAACCAAAATATTGTAATAATGTGTAAGATTTAGTTGCACCTAATTTCGATCTCGAAATTGGCACTGCCACGCGAAAAGACACGTGGCTAGATTGTGGGCTCGGTATATCTCACGATTATGGCGACGGAAAGTAATTTATTGTTCCGGAACAATTCGACTCTAAACATTTAATTTAACAAGTAATGTTAAAGACTTCTTCTTTTTGATAATTTGTTGCATGTTTATATATAAACTAAGCTTTTCAACTGATGAAGACTTGGTCTTTTAAGAATAAGTCATGTAAGACATGGTTCAAAGTTATTTGTTTATTATTTCGCCTGTAAAAACACCATAAGACACATAGTGATATTATTCAAAAAACGACTCCCATAACTCAGGATTTAATAATTAATAACATATACAATAAACTCATTTTATTCAAGAATCTCATTTTAATTCTTGGCAGGGCAATCTTTCTTCATGTATCTGGTTATATATATTTCGATTTCTTGGTTATAACTTCAAGCTCCACAACCTAATGATTACATGTTTTTTTAACTAGTTTAATTTGAGTCTTGATTAGGTAGGACTAATTTAGATGGAGTTAAACAAAGCATAGATTATATAAAAATGTTTTAACTGTACAGAAAAAGCTGAAAATATACTTTTCTGATTTTTTAATTGATTTTCTCTATTTGGCTCTTTTGTAATTTGTCAAGAAACGCTGTAGCGTCGCGAAACTTGTTTGCTCTCACCATTGACTAACATTACATCACCACTGTAATTGTTATGAATTAAATGCTAATTTCATAATCAAAATAGGTCAAATAAATAAATAACAAATAAATTAACAAAAATAAAAAGTAACTAAATAAATAATATCATAAACAGCTTAATGATACATATAATATAATAACACCACAAACACACTTTAAAATATGACTATAACAAGGTCGTCCAAGCCAAAAGTACAAAATAAAACATGTATGCCCATATTAAAGTGAAGTATTTAAATACCTACTGTTAAACCCGTTGCTCGAAATCGAGCAATATCTTGCTGTGATGAGCATGAACTTTATCAGTATTATCATCTGCATCGCTAATTCAGTCCTCCTTGTCTCAGACTATTAATAGAGGGGTATACGGAAATTCAGGTTTTTGGAATTCCAATTATGTATAAAATGTGCCAAATCTTTTCCAAATATATGAAAACTCATTCTTTTTTAAAACTCATTTTTTATTTTTTTTACTTGATATTTGATATTTTGCTTTGCTGGAAATACTCTTAGGTGCTAACTCTTTAAGTTCTGGGTTTTGTCCATTTTAACACAGTTTGGATAAAATTCCATGAAGAAAGGTGTAGTACAATTTTGCAAAAAGTTGGTGGCATGCCAATTTTGGTTCATATTTGATGGATACTCTGAAAATAAGGATGGGATCATTTATTGTCTTCCAAGACGTTCATTCTGATTCTCAACTTGTTACACTTGATTGACACATTCTGATAAAGATCTGCTTGAAGCTGGCTTTGGTGGTTTTATACTAATCTAATTTATTCCCTCAATTCTAACATACAATCAAACCCCTGCGAATTATGAATCCTTTATATTTATTTGTTTTATTCTAACCATTTAAAATACATGTTTTCTTGATCGATGGCTTCCCCATATCCCCCGTTCCTTAGGCTTATGTAGTCCGAAATAATTTGTATTCCCCCGTTTTGGAAATGTATTAGGGCTCTGCCCTCTTGACATTCAAAATACATGATTATGGATTGGATTAACCATCTTGCACCTCTACTACTTGACTGACGAAACTAAAATTCAGAAGAAACATAGCTGATTGCTCAAAGCAGATATAGACCTACCTCTGGCAATATTATAGTTTAGGATTCCGCCCAACTGGCCTGTAGTATACCCAAGTTAATCATTATACACCAAGACTGAAACAATGGAGCTAAAATTTGGTAGGGAAATAAATAATACACCAGAATCAAAGTAGACATTCCCTCAATCCAAAGATCCTTTGGGACCCCACCCCACTGGCATTTAAAGTTATGTTTACCACCTCGCACCTACTACTGGCCTGATGGTGCTGAAGTTCGGTAGAAAGATGGCTAATTAACTCAAATCAGTATAGAACTACGACTGATCAAAATACTGTTAGGGCTCCGCACCGCATCATACCTTTATTATTCCCATGTTAACTATCGCACACCCAACTACTGAACTGATAAAACATACCATACTTTAGAATCAAATGTTGTGCTACTTCTCTTCTAAAACTCATAGAGGGTTCCACCTGACTTGATTTTAAATTCAAGCTTATCACCTCGCACCTACTACTGGACTTATGGATTTGAAGTTCAGGTGGAAGTTAGCTGATATACTCACACCACAAATAGGCCAAACTCCTGATCAAAATATGATTCAGGGCTCCATCCCAATGGCCTTTATTATTCTGATGTTAGCTATCCCAACTGAATAGATGATCCTGAAATTCCACTCAAACTATTCATTCTCCCGTTCCGAAAGTTCTATAGGGATCCAACTCACTGGAATTTATACGAAAGTTATGTTTAGTAACAAATGTATGATTTTGAAATGACTGAGCTAAAATTTGGCAGAGAATATTACCTACAGACCCATACTGAAAATATTTTTGGGCTCCGCCCTACTTGCATTCAACATGTGCATGCTTTAAAATGTCAGAGTTAACCTCATGGGGTAGTGATTCAATTTCACTTTTCGTGGTAACAATATGTTTACCAGTGGGAAAATAAACGGAAATCAACGGTCATAAAGAAAGGTTTGATGAACAATATCGCACCGGTACCAGCTAGTGCTATATATTTTAACAAAACAAAAAATAATTTCCTTGAAAATCATCTACACTTAGCTATTAAGCTTGATTAAAGATTTAAAATGACGATATTTCAAAAGTGATTGGTATTATTAAAAAGTAAAAATGTAACATGAAGTTTCTTGTGCTGCACTCTGGGATAAACTTTATAAAATGACTATATGATTAATTCTAACTTTCAACATTATGTACATTTTGCGTTACCTTTCCAGTAGTGATCATGTCCAGTAGTTCTTGCTGATAAACTATATTTACTGTATTCAGCTGTTTCATCATACAATTCAAAAGAATTATTTCTTAATGTTAACCTTATGGACAAATTACGAACTTTAAGGGTGGCTAGGGCCCTTCCCTTCCGTTCTTTATGAAATTTGGGCACAAACAACTTCAGACCAAGATCTATCCAACGACACCAAAATATCAAAATTGGTTGAAAACTGTAGGAGACGTTCCAGTCACAAAAAAAAAAAACTCTAGCGTATTAAATAAGTATAGATAACGCAAACATCATATTTACATTACAAAATGCTTTATACAATAAAAAATGCGCTGAATAAACCAATTCTATTCCCCATCCTCATCCCACATTATCTTTCGACGCGCCTTTATCAGCTACAATCAATAGAATATAAAACAAACGTTGTGCACGAGCAGACAAATTTGTACATGATTTTTCACGATTATAATCAAATAAAAAGTTATACAAGGAACAGTGACGCTTGCGTGAATCGAAACCACTTTAAAAGAACATATTAACGGCCAAAAAGGTTTTATAACTAACACAAGCGAGCCTTGGCGATCCCACTCAAAGACGAGATGTACCCGGGATGATTATGTCGTTAGGTCTGTTTATTTCTCTAAAGTGAAGTTAATTTGGTCCTCATCGATGTCAAAGTTGTCCTCTCCCCTCTTTCTGCCCCACCAATTTATTTTTCTTTTGATTTTAACATGCCAATTTGGCCCTTAATCGATTTCCCGAGAGTCTACATTTGCATATCGCGGTTAATCTTATTTCTCAAAGTGGCAAAATAATCTCAGCCCCTGCCTCACACGTCGCCACCCCTCTGAATTGGATAAAAGGAATTACTTTGTAGGTTTGTTGGATTAATCAAACGAGTATATGAGAAACTAAACGGTTTTCCTTTTTCATTTGAAATTTAATTAATTATGTGTAGATAATTTCAAATGATATAAAATATATAAACAGTTTTCCTCATGGATTATACAATCTGAAATGTTTTACAAAAGGTACCACATTGACGTGGAGTTATTTTAGAGTAGTGTCTAAAGTACGTATATATCGTTATGTTATCAAGTGGAGTCTGTTATCTTATTTATCATCGCGTATAATGGCGTGAGCTCAAAGTCGCTAAGGTTTTTGGATTAATCCTTACTTAGATAAATTAATATATTGTTGGGGATGACAAAAATCTAATAGTGAATGTTATTAATCTGTATTATCAAAATATTATTTACATACCTCATAATATTTATAAATCTAGACTTGAATATCATACATTATTTAATTAAATATTGGTACAAATACTTTATAAGAAACATTTTAAAATGAACGAGTTTGTGGAACCATTTCATAACATTTTTTTACAACAAAATATGTGAACTAATTATAATCATATGATTGACACTTTCTGTTAGAAACAGTCTCCAACACTCCCTCTTGATTAATAATTTTATTTAAAATATATTAATCGCTTTTCTTTCTTTCTATTTTTGGCTCTTCGTATCACTTTTCACTTTACAATGTGAAAGTATACATAGTTCTTGAGCAGATGTTGTTCCAGCTATATACTCTGCTTCTGCTGTAGACAATGCTACACAAATCTGTTTCTTAGAGAACCACGATACAGGATTACCATTGCAGAATACAATACACCTACTTACACTTTTTCTATAAATTTTGTCTCCTGACCAATCTGAATCTGATTAAGTTGTTAGAGTTTCATTTCCTTTCTGGTATTTCAGTCTAGTGTCAGTAGTTGACCTAAGATATTTAAAAACTCGTTTTGCCGCATTCCACGTTTGTTTTGACGGAATGTCTAAATATCTACTCAAACATGAAACAGAACACATCAAATCTGGTCTGGATTTAGTGACTAAATACATAAGACTTCCAATTAATTGTGTGAAGGGAACGTCAATAGTTTCTTCCTTTGGGTCAATCTGGAATCCTACTTCCATTGGAGTTGAGCAGAATTTACTGTCACTCAAGTTAAACATACCATAATTTTGCAGGTGGTATTCCTCCATTTGCACTTTATGGAGATCTATTTAGTTCATATACTGAGCTTTATACAGCTTCTCCCCATAGATGTCTTGGCAGATTAGTTTCAGCAAATTTTGTTCGAACTTTACCGGTCAGTGTCCGATTCATTCTTTCAGACGTTCCATTTTGTTGTGGAGTGTACGGGACTGTATATTGAAGACTTATTCCCATTGTCAGTACAAACGTTTTTCAAACTGTTTGAAACAAATTCTCCGCCGTTGTCTACTCTAATTCTCCTTGTTTTTTCTCCATGTTGAGTCCACATGTTGACCGCTACAATTTTTTTATATTTCCTCCTGCTTCACCTTTTTCTTTGAGAAGTTTAACTACTGTAAAATGTGAGTGGTCGTCAATTAAAACTTGAAAGTATTTGTGCCCTTCATTAACAAAAACAACAGGTACAGTTCCGCAGACGTACCTACGATATATTGTCGAATTAAAATATCGATCGATTATGAATATAGATTGGAATTCGGTATTTATTATCGATTGAATTAATGGTTATTATCGCTATTTCCAACAATATTTATACCGTATCCAAATCATCTGTTTTGAAATATAATTTGTTTTCTTTATTTGTTTATGTTATTTCCTTTCCTTGGTAAGTGAACTAAAATGAACTCTACCTTTATCGTAGGGAAGTCTAATTTTCTAATGAAGATCCATTTGAACACTTCTTAAAAGCAGTACAAAAATTGTACCCTGGTTTGTGAATAAGTTTAATCTGTTGTATTTTGTTGGGTACATATTTTTTGTTAGTATGTGTTGTTATTTTAAATTCGTTTCATGTTTTATCCCTTGTTAATTTGTTTAATATATTTGGTTATTTACGTTTAATCTTTTCTCATTTAATTAGTATACAATCGATTAAAAATATCGTATTTCAACCGAATTCCGATCAATATTTATAATCGACCAATAGTTTACTTCGATATTATATCGATATTTATAATCGATCGATATTTTCATTCGATAACATATCGTAGGTACGTCTGCGGAACTGTACCCAAAACAACCTTGATACACATTATTTTTATCAGAATAAAACTCAAATTTTCGGCTTAAGCCTTCATCAGGAGTACACAATTTCAAAAACCAAACGATAAACAAAAATAAAAGTAAAACATATGACTTATTAAACTTATTTAGAATTAGATGGTTAAGTTGTTATCCATCTACATAAATTGTATACCATAGCAGGGTTTTGTATATAAAAATGAACATTTACAATTCATTTTACAATAAATTAAACCCCATAGATTTAAAGCATTTAACTAAAACAAGATAAAAATAAACGGTAGTATAAATAAATAGCATTAAGAATCTTTTAGGTGATAAAATAAATAAACAGTATACAATATGATAAATTTTGGTTATCTTAAGTTAAGTCCAAATGGGTTTTTAGATTTCAGGACTAATTGATGAGCCTGCTCAAGTTGTCTTATCTGTCTATCTTGACAGTCAGTAGCCAATTTACACAAGCCCTTTAGAGAATAACATTCCTGAAGATTTTGTGAATGTTTCCTGGCATGAATGGCAACAGGCTTTTCTATCGAAGGATGATTAACATGATGCCTGTGGTCATTCATGCGTTCTCTAAGGGCTGTTGTGGTTTTACCAATGTAGACCTTAGGGAAATTTTTACAGGATGGTTGGTAAATTACATTGGTAGAATCACAAGTAATGTTTCCACGTATTTTATATGATTTGTTAGTCTGGCTGCTAGTAAAACTCGTGGATGGAACAAGTGACTTGCAAGTGATACAACGGGATTTGTTGCAAGGATTACAGCCAGGTTGATTTATTTGGTAATTTTGGTTTAGAAAGTATGCTTTTCAAGTTGGGATCTTTTTTTGAAAATCAACCTGGGAGGATTTGAAAATAAATTTTGAGTCAAAGGTGAGCTTTCAATAATTTTATAAGCAACTTTTAAAATGTTATTGGTTTTAAATAAGCCAGGAAAATATTGTGTAACAAATTTTGGGTCATTACCAAAACAATTTTGCAGAGTTTTTTGAACTATAGATCTGCCTATTTATCATCTGTTTTGGATAACCATTTTTGCTGAGGGAATTACTAAGTTTATCTATATAATTAAGATAGTCACGGTTTTCAGAACAAATATTATTTGCTCGAATAGATAGGCTTTTAGGAATAGATTTTTTAATATGAATTGTATGACAACTTGAGTAGGCCAAATAGTCCATGGTGTTAGTATCTTTTATATGGATTTTTTATTTTAAAGCCCCAATTGTAAGGAATACATCAACATCTAAAAAGGTCATTATTTCTTTTGAATAATTCCAAGTAAATTTTAGGATAGAAAAATTGTTTAGACTATCTAAGAATGAATGTAAACTTTCCATTCCGTGTTCCTAAACCATGAAAATGTCATCAATAAACCTAAGCCAAACTAGTGGTTTTAATGTTCGAGAATTTAAGAAACTTTCTTCAATATCACCCAAAAAAGATTGGCAAAAGATGAGGCCATGCGAGTGCCCATCGCAGTTCCTTTAATTTGAATGTAATTTTGGTCCATTAATCTGAAATCGTTCATGGTTAAAACAAAATGAATCAGACGTAAAATAAAATTAGTACTAGGCTTAGAGTTTGCTGGAAGATGTTGTAGGTACCTTTTTACTGACTCTTTTCCTTGGTCGTGAGGAATACTAGTATAAAGAGAAACAACGTAAATGGAAACTAAAGTCACTTCTTCACTGAGAGAAGTATTAACACTGCCAATTTTCTCTAGGAAATCAGAGGAGTCTCTAATGTAGGTTCTTGACTATAGGTTGGAGGGTGTCATCGACTATGGCAGATAAATCCGTTGGAGATCCATATCCAGACACAATGGGTCTTCCGGGTGGTGGTCGTGCAGGTTTATGGATCTTCGGCAATAGGTAAAACACTGGTGTGCGTGGATTTATGGGGTTCAGAAGCTTGACGGTTCAAATCTTCATTGGGTCCAAACCTTAATAGGAATTCAGTAATATCCTCATTAAATGTCTGTGTAGGATCAATCGGTATCTTTTTGTAGAATTCAGTGTCATTTAGTTGTTTTTCTGCTTCATTTATATAGTCCCCACGATCTAAAATCACAATGTTACTGTCTTTATCAGCGGGCAGAATGATTGTTGAATTATTATCCTTTAATGATCGCATAGCTCTTCTTTCATTGCTAGTAAGGTTGTCCTTTGATCTCAAAGAGTTTTCAAAAGTTGGGTCTGAAATGTTAGAAATAATTGATGAATTGCTCCACAGGATGATCGGCAGGTAAGGGATCAGGATCCCAATCCAACACCGGGTTGAATTTTTTCAAAAAATCTGGTATTGTTGAGCTTTGTGATTGAGACTGGATTAGTTGTTGACTCATATAATACTGCAATCTAACATTTCTCGCGAAGGAAAGCCCATCAGCCACAAAATCAAAGTGGTTAAATGTTGATCGTGGATAATATGTTATACCTTTACTGAGAACAGAAATTTCATCGTTATTGAGAACATATTTGGATAAGTTAAACATATTTTTACCAACGTTGTCATCAGTTTAACAGGATTTTGCACATTGCTAGGAACATCGTGAAAGATGTGATTATCGTTTAAAACTAATCTTGAAGGTGACAGGTGGTTTTCTTCAATATTTGTATTGAAGAAGCTTTTAAACTGATTACTTGCAAGAACAACATAAAGTTCAAAATACTCGCAAACAATTCTTTTGGTAATGACCCAAAATTTGTCACACAATATTTATTTATGCTATTTATTTATACTACCGTTTATTTTTATCTTGTTTTTGTTAAATGCTTTAAATCCATAAGGTTTACTTTATTGTAAAATTAATTGTAAATGTTCATTTTTATATACAAAACCCTACTACGGTATACAATTTATGTAGATGGATAACAACTTAACCATCTAATTCTAAATAAGTGTAATAAGTCATGTGTTTTACTTTTATTTTTTTTATCGTTTAGTTTTTGAAATTTTGTACTCCTGGTGAAGGCTTAAGCCGAATATTTCAGTTTTATTCTAATAAAAAGAATGTGTATCAAGGTTGTTTTTGTTAATTATATGTGTCTGTTGGTAACTGAACAAGGACACTTCATTAGTTGTTTGAGTAATTGGTCCACATAGATCTGAATGTATTATTATGAATGTAATATTATGTATGATTTATGAATGTAATATTATATTGAATGTTATTATTATGATCGCCTATTCTTCTTGACCTATTTTCATTTTTTATGAATGTTTTTTGTCATTTTACCCTCGATACGTTTACTACATACTTCATCGCTTGTTGGTAGTCCAAGTGTTTTTATTCCTTTTCTATTAAAATGTTCTAGACGTCGATGCCATAAGTCTGCAAGCTGTTGCAGTCAATCCAGATATGTTGTTGTTTTTACTTCGTTCTTCTGGGTCAATTTTAAGTATGTATAAGTTGTCACCCCCATTAAAAGTTGATACTACAATATTTCCTCCTTTGATTGACAACGGTTTCCTTCTAAATGTTACTTCAAGTCCTTTTTCTGCTAATTTTGCAACAGAAATCAAATTATGTTTCATTTGTGAAACAATAACAGACTGAACGTTTATTTTTGTTCCTTGACATGTCCCTAAAAATTGTCCTGAATTTTTCGCAATCATATTTTCTCCATTTGCTGTTTTTATTAACATTTTCTTTAGGAGTTGTTGGTTATTTGTTATATATGATCCAGTTCACTTTTTACTAAATGCTTTGTAGCATCTGAGTCTACGATACAAATATTATTGTCACCTTGCCTTACACAGTGATTAGCAACAAATGAAAATCTGTCAGTTGTTTTACTAAAATTTTCATTTCTTATTTTTAGGTAATGCCCTTTTTTAAAACCATCTCTACCCCTAGATCCCCATCCGAGATTGTAAGATTTATTTCTGTGCAAGCAATAAGCGTACTTATGATTAGTTTTACCACAACTGTAACATTTTATTTCATTTTTAGCATGAAACGAAACTTCATACGTGCTACTGCTAGCTTTCTTCATTGGACATTTATTTGTTATCCTTAGTTCCTCGTCTAATAATCGGGATTTTACAAAATAAACAGTTAATCACTCTGTAAGGTTTCAATTATTGCTGTTATCACCGAGTCATAATTAGAGCTCATTGTCAAAAGAAGGTGGCAAACGTTATCCGATTCATCCAATTATTAATTGGTAAAATTTCAAAAAAATGGTCTTCAATTTTATCATTTGGATTACATTTAAGTGAAAGTAATTTTCTTTTAAGATAAAAATTTTAGAAAATACACTTTCCCTTTCAAATATATTTTCTAAAAGTGTTATCATTTCCTTTGCTGATTTTTAATCTTTATCTAAGTCTAAATGTTTGTCAGTCAGACATTGCACGATAGTAGCTTTTGCCTTAGCATCTTGCTCTAGGAATAATTTGTATCTTTGTCATCATTGATTTGATCTATTGTAATTTCTCAAGAATTTGCTACTTGCTCCTCTTCTAACAAAGTTTTTACACGGAACTTCCAATTGTTAAAATTGTCACTAGACAGTTGAGAAAAACTAAAGTTCATTATACTATTCATGGTCTTTATTTATTTTTACTGTTTTACTAGTCTTTTGGTAAAATAAATTAGTCTACTACTTTTTTTGTTAATGAAATTTCTTCCTTTATTATTTATCTGTAATATTTGCTAGGTTGGCATCAGTCCTTCTGGTCATAACCAATGTTGGGATGAAAAAAATCAATTAGTGAATTTTACTATTTTTATTATCAAATATTATTTTCATACCTCATAATATGTGTCTATCTAGACATATGTATCAATTTCAAAAATTATTTAATTAAATATTAGAACAAATACTTTATAAGAAACATTTTAAATTGCACAAGTTTGTAGGACTATTTCATAACATTATTTTTTACAACAACAAAATATTATGTAAACTAAATATAATCATATGATTGATAATGTCTGTTAGAAACAGTCTCCAATAAATATTTGCAGGAAAATCATGAAAATTTAGCAAATGAATAACATGTTACCTTTTTTACGATACAAATATTTTTATCGGCCTAAAAATAAATATTTAATCTTGATTCCTATCAGTTGAAAATTCACCAAGTTATTGTGGATACAAAAGAAAAAATACCCCCGTAGCAGCAAACCTGCCTACTCAGCGAATTTCCAATGCATATAAATTTATCTTAATACCACATAAAGCTACATACCAAGTTTCATCAATATACATTTATAAATAAACGATTTATGACAATTTAATTATTATCCATAAGAATAACATGGCGGCTGAGTAAGCAGGTTTGCTGAAATAAGGGACACTAAAAGTGTTTTTATACAAATATCAATATAACTCAACTAGGTAAAGCCAAGTTCTATTAATTTGAGTTCATAATTAAAGGAGATAACACGTTAATTATTCTCCATAAGAATAACATGGGGCTGAGTATGCAGGTTTGCTGCTACGGGAACTATCGGCTAATAAATGGGTTTTTGTGCAAATATCAATAGATCACAATGAAATGAAGGATAAATTGATAAATAAGGGAGATATACAACTTTTCTTTTCCTCCTTAAGAATAACATTGGACAACATACTGTGTATAGCACTTTCAATATATCAGTAACCAATTGACATAGAGCAATGATTAAAATACCAAATTGTGCGTCTTTTTAAGTTGATTCCAATTGAAACAAATTAAAGTCATAAAGTGATTAAAGTCATAAATGCTGCTTTACACTTTGTACCAAATTTCATCAAAATCGGACCTTTTTTACGAGAGTTATCGCCCCAACGGACACATATATACATATACATCCATTACATATACATCCATTATATACATATATATGTATATACAGTTTCGAACGAATGGTGTTTTTGGGGTCTGGGGACCTCAAAACGAAAAGTTATCACAGTCCCGGGCCTAGGTCTTACCATGCCGACTACGGTAATAGCTTCTTCCCTATAGGGGAAATTCGCTAAAAAAATTGTTCAATGTCGAGGAATTAATTCAATAACTTTGTTTGCTCATAGGATAAGTGGTCCATATACTCCATCCGCTTACCTGATTTCATATTATAAAATTGAATTGCATAACTGATCTAAATATTTATGTATGTGAATGTAATACAATTTTGACTTACTGACCTTACATTTCAAAAGAGAGTTTACGGGCAACAAAAACTGTGCCGGATATTGTCGTCGACTCTCAGTTGAGTATTTGGTTGTAAGGGTGTCAAACGTATGAATATCCCAGCAGTATTTAGTGAGGTTAAACTTCAAAATTATAGATGACATATTATTTATCAAACTGTCTGTTCGGGGCCTTACGAGGGGTGGACTATTAAAACTTGTTATTAGATTGCTAAGCTTATATTGTTAAAATAGTATGTTGCCAAGCAATGACAAGTCCATAACACATTAGTTTTAAAATTTCGCTCCATGATGCGCTCGACTGACTATCTTGGGTTGGATTCGTAAGTAAAATTTAACACAAATTCTGTCTTAAAACATTATTATATTCAAACACTTTACTCAGCCATTTTACCTGCATATTTAGTAGAATACTAATATTTTTATATACGTAAGTCTCATATGTATCGGTATTTTACAAAGATGAAGTAGGGGGAGGTCCGTTTAACAAGGAAGATAAATACAATTTTTTATCAGCACACTTATATTTTGTTAATACATATTTCTAGCATAAATTCTTTGTGTAATGATCTGAATGTATGACTTTAAACTGTTTTACAGCCATGTTACATTGTATTTATTTTTAATCATATAGAGGAAACTAAGTTGATATTTTTTAGTTTTAAAGGAATGTCCTAAGGGGTTTTAAAATTATTTTTGAATTTTGAAACATGCATAGGGATTGTAATGAACATACAGAATTGATATTCTTTGTGAAGAGGTTTGTCACCATAACACTTACATTTGATTACATGGATGTCCCGTTTGATTACTTGCGTTCCAAAATAAGCGTTTTAAAATGTAGATTATGTATAAAATCTTCTCCTTGCCTTCAATACTCCTTTACGCGCGTGACGAAATATGACAGGTTTATATATTGTATTATAAAAGCTAGGCATGCTTAAGACATCAACAGTGAAATTTACTAATTCAATATAAAAACAACAGGTGGTGGAGAAATACATGATAACGTAAAGAACTTAGGTTTGGTGTCACCACCTGCCGAGCGAGTGGGGATTGTCCGATATTTGCCTGCACCGCCGTTGCTCCTCTTTATACAATTCCTAAAACTCATGTGTGATTAACTCTAACCGCAGGGAGATAGCAACATACCCTTTAGCCACAAGTGAAGAGGCAAGATGTTGGAACAGTTCCGCAACGTCTAGGTCGTCTTTCTTGGTAACCAGAACCTACAAGCCTCACTTCTTCGTCAGAGCTCTATTTAGCTCGCCGACAGCGAAACAGCAACTGTAGCACTACTGTAAGACCTCGCACCTCTCCACAGTCATGGGGGTGACATCACGTCTTTTTCATAGCCATCGCCCGAGCTAGCCGGTGTAGTTAAATGTTCAGGGACCGGTGGCAGGACTTCAGACTTGGCAACATGAGCAGGAGGGACAGACTCAGAGACAACAACTGGGGGCACCGTAGGTGGACCTCCATAGATGGGTGGTAGTGGGCGGGCTCATTGTTTGTATGAGTGTCGTGGTAGTCAGCATTGGCCTCACATGTCATCTTGGATTTTGGGAAGTACTTGGCACCTTAAACGAATGAATTTGTTCTCCCGATGAAAGAGAGTAGATGTTAAGTGAGATTTAGAATGGCGTACACACCACCTCAGTATAGGGTCTTTGACGTTCATGGCCAGGCTGACCAGAAGTTTGATCGCCTCTCGGCACTTCAAATAGGGAACAACCTTGTAAAGTTTGGAAAAATTACCACGGACTCCACAGTCGCCCCCTACCGTCCACCGCGACCACAGCACGGACACAGTCAGTGAGCCAGAGACCAGACCGGAGTAGACCTCAGAGCTCCTCCAGCAGTAGCCCAAGGAACGCCTCCTTGTCCACGGCGAACGGCGAGAAACTGGGAAACAGTCTCAGCATGGTGAGGATGTATGCCATGAAAAACATCTGTGAACAAATATGTGACAAAGAAAAATTTAAAGCGTAAAATCGTTGAACAAATTTTGGAAACAATTCGGACACGATCAAAGTGATCCGCCACCTCTTCTTCTCTTAAAGCTTGATAGCTGAGTGGACTGGAAATCGCAGTGGCGCATCCCGGAGGCCAACCTTCACCCATATTGAACACCGTCGCGGAGGTTGATCCTCTTAGGTTCGATGCCTTGCGCGGGATAACCGTTGACTCAAAACGATCCCACCGGGCTACACGTTAGGCAGAGCGATCCAAGTCTCTGTGCCTAAATAATTTCAGACATTATTACTATCGCATGCACGTCAGGTCGTCAATCTTCTAAGATACCTAAGAGCTTAGTCTTCCAGAAGTCAAGCAATCACCTCTAGAGATGCTTCAAACATTTATTCTGGAAAGCTTGGCGTAACAATGGACTCAACGCAAGGCAGCCGGTCGTGATGGCATCTTCCACGGATTTATGAAACACATTGGACTTATACCTGACACATTGGATTTGTCTGCATACCTGACACCTGGTTTAAACCTGGTCGAAAATCTCTATGACCAGTCTCTTGAACTTCCTGATTTATAGAGTGGCTTTGAAAAAGAGGAGACCCCGGATCCTGTTCAGTTTTCTTAATTGGCTGGTACCGTAAAAAAGCCTAAAGATATAAAGATATTGAATATATAGGTATATCTTTTGGTGTTATATTAAGGATTCACAAATTGATTATTATATCTGATATTGCAAACTGTTTCTAAGGTAAAGCTTTGAATTCCCCTGCTATACCCCATTATTAAAAAAATAAAGAAAACTTACAGCTTGTTTTGGGATTCTCTCCCAAGCCGATAAGACATGACACTCAAAGTAAGAGACCCATCATGACTAATGGAAACTTTTTTGGTTTGTGTACTCGATAAGGACAAAGAATGTTTGTATTATTTGAATAATATGTTTCCATAGAAACTTTATAATTTTGTTGTATTTATTTTGGAGGTTGTTCCTTGCAATTCTTTACAACATCTCAATGCAAGATAAGCAGGATAAAAACTAATATCCTCACAACACGACAAAATATATGTAAACTTATAATATTCTTACATACGATTTGGCAAATAGATGGTGTGCACATGTGTCTATTGTGTTGTGAATGTTGTTATGTGAATTTGTATGAACGATTTTCATAACTGATGAGAGAAAATAAGTTTAACAACATATCAGGATGTAGAGTCTAACATCGTCCTCTGGTGAATACCATAGTGGCAAAATTACAAAGCTGGGTAGTCCGAAACGACAACGTAAAAAATCGTATGCATACAAAATAGTATAGAGAAATAACCGTTATACGTTCCGTTTCGATCTTTGTTGCCTTGATCGCTGAACTATAGAATTTTAAAATTAAACACACTACCTAAAAACATACCACAGAAGATAAAAAACGCATTATTGAAACAAACACACCATTGTCCCCAGTTAACGACGCGCCCCTAGTCGGGGGTAGCTCCCAATCTTCTCGCGTGAGAACCGATTTCACACTTTTGCAAATAATCATTTAACGCGTTTTCTTCCTTTGTGGAGTTTTTGTGGCGCGTTATTGTGGCGCGTAATTACGTCGGAAACAGAAACGCCGCGATAATATCGGCAGGAACAAAGCCACCTAATGAGCATTTTGTGGGGACACACGGTTACACGCCATTTTGGGTTTTCATTGTTTTTCCGCCGCCGCTATCAGATGCCGCGCCAGATGGCCGCTCGTTCATTGTTTTACCCCATTATGTCGATCGCTCACTAGCAAATTGTACCGAAACGTTTTTGTACCTCTTCCCGTTCCTGTCGGGGCGTTTACTTGTTTTGTGTTTCCGTCCGCACTCGCAGTGGTCGTGGTCGTCGCGCTTGCTGGCCTTGACTGCGGTGGTGGAACTGTTAGTGAGGTTGACATGAGCCTACCATTTTGCAAATTACTTTATTCCTCTCAGTACACAATGTCAACAGATCACATAAAATCAGCTTCCCAAAATCCTCGACATTTTCTTTGTTTGTGCGTATCAATCAATTAAATAAAAACTTTAGCTATACAATCCTAACATGAATGTGTTCATTTATTTGCCACAAATAAATCATAATCTACCTAATACTTTTTACGTATTGGTGTTTTAATTGGTAAACAAATTTACGATATCAATGATGCCAACTAAGTTATTGCACCACTTTCATACTGCTGCTGATAACAAATTTAATGGATTCAGTGATCTTAACAACATCCATTCATCTTGCTATAACATAACAACACAATGATTTTTCGTTCATAAAAAATGAAGAATTATACACCCGTCGTTTTTATACAATACTCTAATACCCGATTGGGTACAGTAATGGTTTTTATTAAACTTGTTTGCCCGAGAACACCAATAATTTCATGTCCCTAGCTGCAGATGAGAACGAAACTGCTTGTAATATTGTTTAGCTCTGCGTCTCTGCCTGCTAACAAAATCTTGAAATAATTTACAAACAACTATACCAATCATAACTATTTTGTTTTTGTTTGGAGGACAAGAGCACGGCATTGTTCGGTGCGGTCTGTTCCTGTTCTTGTCTCTAGAGTGTGGTTGTATATAGTGAAGCGATTGTCTAGTCTCATAATTGTTTAGTTAGGTTTTCTCTTCATGTACGTTGTTTATTCTACATGTTTAATGAATTTACGAGGCCAAATTTGTACTATTCTTCTACAAGTTGTTTTAACGTGACTTTCTTGTGTTGAATATATGTAACAAGTTATTAAACTGCTATCGAAATCAGCTGTCATAAAATCAGTTTAGGGACTAATTCACAAGGAATTTTCGTAAAATATTGTCTGGATTTAAACTATTGTTAATTTGTTTACCATATACTTACTGCTTTTGCTTTTGGTTGACCGAGTGGCTGATTGGTTGGCAGCCTCGTAGAACCCGTATCGCGTAAGGCAGTTGGACCATACAATAAAGTCCCAAATACCTAGATTATGTTTTCAAATAGATTGAATTAATTTTTCACAGCTTTGTATGATTAGTTGTCATGGTTGCTTGGAAAATAACGCAATTAATAACTTATCTATTTTAATATTGGTTAAAATAAAGGAACCGAACTATACTAAGAACGATACCCAATTTGTGAGTATACGAATAAACATGAAACTCATAGAAAATTGTTAAAACAAATAATTTTCGTATCCTTATTATATGACAATTAAATTGTAGCCTTAAAAAACTGTGAAAATATAAATATTACGTATTCTTGAACCAACTAGCATTTTGTAAAAGACAATAAGTAAACAAGTTAACGTAAAATGCTACTTTATTCTATTCAGAACCATTTTAATAATTGTTTTCTTTTATTCAGTGGGGTGAAAGTTGTTCAAAAGTTGCATTTATATTCTTTTGACATTAAAATATTGAGTTTAAGAAACTTTACCTGCATGAGTGTTATCAAAGTGTCTTAATTAATAAATTTTGTTTTCAATATTCAAATATTGCAATAGTAAGGTATCTCCCGTAGTTCAAAATAATTAAATTACTTACAGTCAGACTACTATTGTACTAATTGCATGGATACTAACTACCAATTAATCTCCCAAAGATAAAGTAAACACAGACCAATTTTCAACTTAATCAAAATTGGTGGAACCTGAGACGGAAATGTCACTTAGTTTCGCCAAGCCTCAACAAGGAAATCTGATTTCCTGCTATGTTTTCCTTGAGCATACAAGTGTCTTCTGTGAACACTTAGGTTTAACAATCCCAAGTTTATGATATCATAGCTTGAACTCTTTGCAAAAAAAGAGGATCGTAAACAAAATCTCCACCGAAAGGGGTTTTACGTAGTTTATGCACAAATTAATGTTTAACTGTTTTAAGTGTTTTATTCCATAATTTTAGTGAATTGATTTTATAATGGAAATCTTGACCATAACTGAACTTAACAACCTACTTGTGGGTTTGTTTGTGTGTTGTACTTAATTACATTACATGCAGTAAAGGGCGATTAAAAAATTTTATTTTAACTAACTTGAAACTCAAAATTTCAAATTGTAATATACTACGGAATTACACTATTAATTAACATAAGGAACGACACATCTTTTTAAAATTAAAACGCAAGACAACAAAAGAAACAAAAACAGGAACAATAACATTTTATAACACAGCTAATCCAACAAGTGATTATATTACCTCCCTTTCATGTATCATAACACTCCACTTTGAAATTCTCCTATGCTAAAAGTCTTTAATATGTGTCTTTTCCATGACATTTCAGTTTCATAGTTCGATTTAATCACGTTCATTCAGCATTCTGCTAAGTAAACCAAAAGTATTCCTGCCATTCAACTCGGAAAATGGATATGTAACAATTATCCTCACTTTACTTAAACATTTACGCGTACTGCATTAACAATCAAATATGAAAATGTCTTAAAGGAGTTTTTCACGATGTTTTGGAGAGAAAACATCTACTAAATATTATCCATTCCCACAAAGAGGTACTTATTATCGTCACCCAAATAAGGGGGCAGCAAATTAGAGCCTTGAATCTTCAATTGGTGGAAAGCTGGTTTCGAATATTTGACCTACCATGTGCTAAAGTGGTGGAGTCTCATCTTCAATTTCAAAATAGTGTTATCACTTGAATTTACTTTCACTTACTTTTCTAGCAAATTTAAATATGATATGAGTTGTTTTATGTCAGCTTTTGAAAGCTTATGTCTTGGTAATTAATATGAAGTTTTTTACAGCAAGTCTAAATTAAACCCACGATGAAGACCTATATAGTGAAAGTTAAATCCGATTCTGTATTTTAAACCAGGGCCCTTCGAACAACCACCTCATTCCGTCTCCTTAGAAGGTCACTCTGCTTACAAACCTTTTCTAACTGAAGCTGCTTGGCATTTATCGGATCGAATCACACAACCCGAGCCCCCGATTCCACAATCCCGCCTCCGACCGCGCTCGCGGGGCGCTTGTCTTATCAGCTGATCGCCTCCCGCGCAATATCGGCTGGACATTAACAGCTGTCCGCGTTCTCACGAAGGACTAATTGTCGGCAGAGATAAGGGACAGGAAGCGGACACGGCAGCTGGTGTTTAATTAGTCTTTATCTCTCTCTCATCGTTCGGACCGTTTAAACTGTTACGTTTTATTGCACCCGTTGAATATTCATCAGGATTGCACTTTAACCGGAGATTTATCGAGCATTGTCTACAGCACGTTTGCTCGCGCGGGCCCGCTGACCAGAACATCGTCTAGCAGCTAACCGCTCCATTTTATGCCCACCGGCTATCCGGGGCGAACGCGGTCATTCTTCGCCGGTTTGCGCCCGTGTTTCAATTATCTGGACGTGCCTTGTTAATTATTTCAGGGAACTGGGCGGGAAGTTTGCTTCTATATGCTTTTTTATACAGAAAGAATTGGTTGGTCTTTTCCGATTCTGACAAATACTGGTTGGATTTATTCGTGGCTTCTCGCATAAATATTGATACTTCGATATTATGTGAGTTTGAAACGCTGATTCAACTTATTTTCAAGCTCTGAGTGTGTATAGGTAGTTAGTACAATTTTACGCAGACCAATGTGAGGAAATTACTTGTTGTCTTTGAACACGACCTTTCCAACTCCCTCAATGTTGCAATCTACCCAACACTAACTTGCTTTGGTTATAATATCTTATTTTAGCCAACGTTAGGGCTATGATGTGAACCATAGCAAACTTCAATTTTAGACTGCCCAGCTTAGAGTCTGCTATTAATTCTGCTAGATAAAGAGACATCACATAGAAAAATATACATCCATAATCTAAAGTTGTTCATAAGACCACTGATGAAGCAATCTATGAAATATAAAGAAGTTTCCGATGGGCGACCAGGAAGCAGAGTAACATTCCATTGTTCAAATTTTCATCATCAGCACAAACCACATATACCGTTACAACGGCTGAAAATGGAAACATGAATCTAACTAAGCCACCCAAATTATCATGTCTCTTTCAAAATCGAATTATAAATAAGCTTGTACAACAAGGGAACCGCAATCCGAATCTCATTTGAAAATCCAAATTACCCAAAGAACTGCACATCAAAGTGAACAATACACTCGGAAACAATTAGTTTATACCAGTCGGAACTGAAAGGTCCACTGGTGAAGCCATGATTTCATTTCATCGTGCATTAAGGCAATTCAGCTGTAAGTGGCTCGGTGGTAATTGCGGAATAAAATCCTCCGAATCGCTTTACCGGGGGGAGTGGTGGGGGGGGGGGTCCAGGACCCTCGGAGCAGATGTCGGGAGGTGTTTATTGAGTGGATTAGATCAAGTCCCGCCGCCGCCCTTACAATCAGGCGTAATGAGTCGCTCGCACTGCCATTGGCCGCCGCGTGCCGGTCCCCTTCACTGCATCATTGTCGGGCTGTTAGTGTTCAAACACTGCACTGGCGGCTGCGGTATCTAATTGCTGAGTTCTCCCGCATTTTGTTTAGTATGAAATGTTGTTGACCAGGTGGAACTGCGGTTCTGCTACGCAGATGCCAGTGTAGTATAGTTTGGTTAGCATGCTCTCGTATGTCTTGAAACGCCATTGCAC
Source organism: Allygus modestus (assembly GCA_963675035.1). Lineage (NCBI taxonomy): Eukaryota > Metazoa > Arthropoda > Insecta > Hemiptera > Cicadellidae > Allygus > Allygus modestus. The sequence continues at coordinate 67,981,311 of OY776116.1, forward strand.
AACTACTGTCGCATGTCACTATAAGCTTTTCTCGTTTGGTATCCCTTACAAATAAGCCAGGAAAGAAGCTAATAAAAACAAAAATTGTAGTTTCGCAGACCCAAAAACTGTTGCAGACAAAATGTTACTTAAGTTGTAATAAGTGTTTATATCCGACTAATATATAAGTTTCAGATGACATGGGTCTTCAACTAAAATATTGAAATAATTGCAACAGCTCTTGATTTATAGCATTTCGGTTCAAAGAGATTCAAATACAGAGGTTAAAGAGGTAAACAAAACGCAGTACGCCTCTATAATAAAGAAAAACGCACACTTTTTGCCAGAATCAAAACTTGGCCCCAAGATGGATAATTTTGGGGGCAGCCACAGTTTGTTTAAATGTATAAAGCACCGTTGAGCGTTACCTCATTTTGTAGGTTTTTGTAAAAGAAGAACAGCAAAAACTAGAGGGTATTATCTCAAGCCTGTACAAAACGGCGCAAATTATAATATTAATTTATTGTCTAATTTAAACAAAATTGTGCTCCCAAATTCTCCATTTTGGGGGCATGGTTGAAGTTGTTTCACTGACCAAAAAGTGTGTTTTTCTTTATTGAGGTGTGCTGAGGTGATCTCCTATCATAACCTGTTGAAAATTTAACAGGGGGTATCAACACTTTTGACACTTTTGCCTAACCCGTCCAACAATGCAAGGAAAGTGACCAATACCAGCTCGCTAGCGTAACACGTGGGATGATCCTTGTTGCATGAAAACAAAATAAAGCAAACTGCTCATTAAACTGAAGAAGAAGAACTGCTCATAAACAAACTGTAGAAGAATTGTAAAGCTATTAAAAAATTTCGCTTGATTAAACAGCATAAACGTGTTTAAAGCAATTTAGTAAAGTAAAAATACAAGCAGATATATAACTGCTGGATTATGTGTGCTTAGTTTTTTTAACTAAGTAAATAGGGGTTGCTAGGTAATTTGTGCAAAGTAACAATTGCACCTCACATTCAGGAGGTCTGAAAAATCAGACCTACACTTCTGGATGGGTTTGTTGGGTTTCTCACCTCACTTAGGCAAATGCTAGAGAGGTTCACCAAAGAACCGTTCCCCACTAAGTTGAGTGGAAGATATAGAGGACTCAGTCCTCCAAACTCAACCTGGTTGATACAAAAATTCCCCAAATTGTAATATACCCTGGGCACATGACTAATACAGCCAAAAAGCGGATCTTTTCATTGGAATGTGGCACTTTCTGTGATCATAGTTGATGCTAAAAGGTATTTTTTCAGTTAGGGAGCCACTTGAAAATTCGTGAAAGACAACAAAATGGCAGCCTTACAGGTAGCTGGCTTTGAAATTGAAAATCCTGTCATAACTCGATTAATAGATACCCGATTTCGGTAAACTTGTTTTTGGTTCTTTTACAATAACACTTTTTTGTACTTATATCTAAACAGGATAAATAAAATAGTCTTACAACACTACAAAGTATATTTACACTTATACTGTACTTATATACAAGACGGTAAAATATACACAAAATAACTTATACTATTTTGGTATATTTTTTACAAGAAATTGTGGTTTTACAGATACTGCATTTAAAGATTGTTTGGCCAAATTTGCATATGAAAGATACAAAGGCTAAAAATGGTTTATTAATTTACTCTGAGAACGATCTGTTACTTTTTTAAGGTAAATACAAGAATACATTTTCAAAAGATAAAATTAAGGATGAAAAGTATTTATAAATGACGTATTTATAAACACAAAAATTTAATTCGCGCACTTCTTAATTCTTAATTCTTATAGACACTTAAAAACTGGGATGAATTATTAAGTATTGAAGAATGAATCTTAATTATTTAATATTATTCTATATTATTAAATATTCAATATTTTTTACTGATTTATTACCATTTAAACAATTTGAAATATATTTTAATAATTGGTTTTGTCATTAAAGTACTATTATGCAATTGTCTCTCAATAGAAATAGAACGTCTATACAACAATGCGCTAAAACTGCAAAATTGCACACACCATGCCCATGCTGCATAAATAATATTAAAAACAATTGAAAAACCTTAAACGATGCATAATAGTGGAAAAACTAGGTCTAATATAAAATCACAAAATATTTAACTGAACAAAATTCAAATATAAAACAAAACCAAAAAATTATCGTCAAGTCAAGAGAGCAAAGCATGCTATTATTGAAAGTTTGTTCATTAAAAGCATTTAATTTTAAACCCTTTTGAATGCGGGTTTAAGAAGCATCCTGATGTAAAGTACTACTTTACGTTATCATCCCTAGTTATGTAATTTAATGGAACACCACTGCCTTTTAAGAAATAAACCACACTGTAGCCTGATAACCAAGACTTTGAAGATTTTTGAATTTGTAGACACTCGAACAAAAATTAAATTACTTTTTTATACTAAATTAAGAGTATTTATATTTTACTAATAGGAAATAAAATATCAACAATTTAAAAGGATATTTGTTTTTACAAACTTAAAATTGTGTAACCGTCCCTTTAAAGTTGCCCAATTAATGCTTGGTTTATCGCGAAGTAAAGAGTTTTGATGGAAGATACAATTTTACATGTTACTTTTCGTCAAACTAGTTTATAATGTATATTTATACATAAAACAATTGTAATGCTATCAGATGTACATATAATACGAGAAACAAGTGTTGTAATGCTATAACAGCTGTAGAAATAATATAATACTAATTTATGGTAGAAAACAAAAAGTGCTGCTTTCTTACAATATTAGTCTTAGTTTCTCGATAAATCAAACGGACATCGTGTATATTTACAACATTTGAAGTGCAATTGAAACACTTCAATCTGGTAAAATATATTACTTCGAGAACATTTGTGATTTTATTAGTATAACATATAAATAGACTTTTATTCAGTGAAAAGGTTGATGTGTATTTGTTTCCATGCGCCACAAAATTAAACCACTTTTAAAATATTGGTTCTCTCGTCCTCTGGCACAAATGTATTTCTTAATGAAACTGTGAATTTGTCCTATTGGATTTCTTAAATACAGAGAAAAGCCAACATAAATAGCTATTTAATTGATGTTTCTTGAATCCGCATAGAATATTCTTTAAAATAAAATATTTTTAATCCTCTAACTTTTTGTGAATTTCAAAATGTTTAAAAAAATCAGTGCATCAATGCAATTTGCGAGTAGGTATATTCGAGTACTTAAGTTTGTACCATTCAACCGTCACTTGCCAGTTAGAAGAAAGTTGATTTATGTATTTAACTTAAAATAACCAAATCAATTACCATGCAAAATTAAACTTCCATCGAGTAAATTTGTAGTCTATTTACTGATTGATTGATTTTCAGTTTTAGCAACTGTACCTTTTATATCCAAATTTGAAAAATGTAGACTTCAAACAACTGGAAAACCGCTATTTCTAAAAGAAAGGTCTAAACATAAAACAGTATACAATAGACATTTTATACAAATGATATCTTTGTTGGGCATCTCGTTTGCCTAACGGTTAGAGTCTTTGACTTCGGTTTAAGGAGTCACGGGTTCATATCTCGGGGTGTCCATAAACATTTGAGGGGTTTGGAAAACTTTCCCAACAAGCGTTTGTGTGTTCTATTAACAAATAGGCCGTTGGCATTGAGATACAAAAACAAGTTTACCGAAATCGGTCATCTATTAATTGAGTTATGACAGGATTTGTAACTTCTACGGCGGCCATCTTGAATGGCCGCCATTTGGTTGTCCTGCTCGATTTTCAATTGGCTCCCTATCTGAAAAGTTACCCTTTAGCATCAACTATAACCACAGAAAGTGCCACACTCCAATTAAAAAGTACCGCATTTTTGGTGTGCCGACGTAATGTAACCGCATTCTTGTTACCATACATTTATTAATGCAAAGCGATAAAGATATTGAAATATAATTAATTGTTAAGATACTTTATGTAATCGTAAACTTCAACCTTAGTGTTGTGTTGAAATAAATTGAGTTGAGTTCTTAAATAATTAAAAATAAGACCATCCTACGGTCCACCCCAGTGTGGAGCATACCCAAAGCCAACCCCGGTGGAAGCCTGGTTGGCAAGATTCAGGCCAAGTGGATTCTCATTACGCGATAAGACGTCGGTAATTGATTAAAGTCACTTAGCAGGAATTTAGCTTAAAAGGGTATTCATTACAGCTAAGTGCCCAACCCTTCCATTAGAGCTACTTCATTGTCAATACGGCCATTCAGTCCCTCTCAAACACGGTAAATGTACCACCCCCTCCCCCCACCACCGCGACCGCGGCCGAGATGTTAATTAATTATCATTGGCGGGATATTGATGGAATTTTGTTTAGTTTCTGACGCGGACAAAAATTGGGTTGAGGAAGTTCTAGCGATAGAATAGTAGTCTGTTTAGCCCGTGGCAGCTTTTGTGTGACATTAGTCCGAATTCAATTTATTTGGCGTTTAAGTAATCAATATACTGAGGGAAACCATTGCAAACTAACAATGTGTAACAATTTGCTCATCGTATTGATTAATGCTTAATTTAATTAACACAAATTCACTTGGATGTTAATACTAAGGAGGTCTATTGGTAGGCAACACTGATCAACAAAATTGCGAACTGTTTGCCGCCATTTTGTGGTGATACAAAGGATTACTCGCTGAAAACGAACGAGTCACAAAGTGACTCAAACGAATATTCATGATTTAAATATTAATAAACTTGCATCTGTTAGTTAATTCCTAGTTTATCTTATTTTAAGGCAAGTATAGATGCTGAAATCAAACAAACAAAATTAATTTCTTCCAATTTTGATTACTTTTATTCCAGTGATTTGATTGAACAGATTCACTTAGGATAATCGAACCCCATCCTTCAGTGACTTCATTGGTCACTGAAGTTCAAACAATGTGAAATTTGCTTCGCCAGTGTACCAACATTAACAAAATCACCGGCTCGCTTTTTCGAGTTGTCTCAAGTATTACTAACATACCTCCTCGTAAGTTCAACAAATAAAAAAAATGCGTGCAGCTGGCCAAAATATTGCAAGTTATGCGGTGAAATCTGTGGTTAATGTACAACTGTTAATGTTTTGGGTGGAAGTAACAAATAGCAGAGGTATTTTTATGTATAAAGGATAGTTTCAGAGAACCTAGGTCTTAGGTCGAGGTTATGTAGGTTAGAATATGGCACCAGCTATTCCAATATGCTAGTAAATAATCTCGTTTTATGACTAATAAATACACTAAGCTATAAGATGATGTTCAATTACACTCTCAAATTTTACTTTTAATAAGATATATAAATCGCCTGACTCTTAACAATGAAGGGATTTAATTTCAAGATGCCACCCATTATATGAATCGGCCGTGCAGCTAATTGCTAAGAGTCAAAGTAATTACGTTAACTTCGCGTTTTCCCTGATAGTTTTATGTTGAAACAAATAATTAACACGCTAAGGTCGTTAATATACTTGCGAAAATCGTTGTGGAAATGGCCAGACGTATCAACAATGTAAAATAATTTGTTGGGCCAGACAATAGCCCATTTACGGCGGCGAGTGGTGGAATAATTGGCCTTTACAGCGGGTTTGTGTGAATGCCGGTCTTTCGCCCCCGAGTCAGGTAATGTGAACCTGTTGAAAATTTAGTTCCATGGTGATTTATTTGTAAAACAGTGGATATAATCTTGATCATTTTAGTTTATTAAACATAATAAAATAAACACGAGGTTAGCTAGAAACGAGGTTCTAGTGTAGGGGTTTCCAAGTACAACATTATGCTAATATTGAATACGATACTTAATTTCTTCAATACTACATAAACACAGCAATATAAAACACACACACACACACACACACACACACACACACACACACACACACACACACACCCACACACACATATGTTCCTTACTCATATATTAAGCAAACACAGCCAAACCAGCCACAGCCACATTTGTATAATGTACAAATATGTAAAAAACTATAAAATAGAAAACATGCAAAATGGCTGAATGTAGAATATATTTTTATGAAACAGTTCAGACTGACTAATTGAAAGTTGGTGATGGTTTTATTTTTTTATTCGTTCTAAATATGCCAGTTGTGTAATCAATCCCGATCAATTTAAATTTTATTTTTAAAGCAGTTAATGGAAACTGTTATTTTGTTCGATATTAACCTTCATTTGAAAAAATAGTACAGCTCATAAACGGATTATCTGAATTCATTGGCTTGTGAATAGCAGAATTTGACTTGAAAAATAAAAATTGTTTAAGACAATTCCAAAGTATTGAAGTATTCAACGTTTACCAATTTTTATAGAAAACTATTCGTAGACCTAATGTTATTTTTATGGAGGGTAAATAAAATGTCATATCTTGCTTTAAATTGTTGTTATGAAACTTGGTAAGTGGCTTAATTTGGTAAGAACCTCATTATATAATTTGTAATTCGCCGACTACGCAGGTTTTCTGTGACTTTTTTTAATATTGGAATTTGATCGGCTGTGTGATTTATTTGACTAAAAACCTAAATCAAGTGAACAAGTGAAGCAAGTATATGCGTTAAAAGCTAATGAAATAATAAAAATAATATACAACAAAATAGTTTTCATCCTAGAGTTTCTCTGAACAGTGCTAGTGTTCTATGAATTGGTATTTGAATTTGATCAATTCGTCAAATATTGAGTATGTTATTTGTTTATAATTTTTATTTTTCTATATCTTATCAATCTGTACATTCTCTTTCAAAAATATTTATACATTATTTCACAACTTAACGATTCGTTAAATTATCCAAACTTTACTACTAAGACAACAAATATACCTCACCGGGTGATCCTTGTCACACCAGGAACACCTCTACTACTTTAGCATTTGATTATTGATGGCAATATAAATACAATGGATCCGGAATTTCGATACTATATTCAACGAAACGGCAGGCAATAGATGGTTCTCACAATACTATAATTTAGTTTCAAGAGTATCCAACTTGATTCCTCACATGAAAAACCAGCGTTTCAATATATATATATGATACCCAGCTTATCATTCACTCGTACAAATGATCCCTCGCAATATTTCCAGCTCCTGTTCACCTCAAACAAGAAAGCAATCCAGAACCTTATCAATCACAATCTATTACAACCCAATCAGAATCGTGATTGTTCACTTTCCCGACCCCGCTACCGCACACACGCATTACCACCGGAATTACGTGTCCGTGCGATCACTTCCCACGTTTCCTAATATCGCTTACGACGTTATAACTGGGAATTACAACGCGGATCGATTCCACGGGGAAACCTACGTCTCGGTTCTCCGTTCTCGGTGCTCGGTGCTCGGTTCTCGGTTCCCGGCCGCGGTGATCGATTCAGTTTCAATCTGCGGGCAAATAGTCTCTCCCACGGCCGGCCGCGGACCACAAGCACATAATTACAGTCTAAACAGAAGGTAATTCGATTGACGGATTAGACCTGCACGATCGACGCTGACAAGAGTTATTATCGGCTTAAATCGATAACCAGCGGTGACGACGGTAGCGGTCCGGCCATTGTGGATGGCTCAGGACATAAAGGTGTAGAAATCTCCCATTTCCCCGGTGGCGCCGTCCAGTAACCGATAACCATTCATTACCATGGTGGGACTGGAAGAGCCGCCATGTCGCTGTGGTGCGTTGGGGGCACAATGGATTAGGTTAGAGTTTGCTACGAGATCGGTTCAGAATTTGTTAATGGGATGTAAACGTAACTTGGGTTCGGGTAAAAATACAATGTCCTACAACCGCTCCTTAAGTGCTTTTTCTCGATCTAAAAACATTTTGTAAAAAAGCTGTTTGTCTTTTTCACTCGGTGTGATTTACTTTATGCTCTCTGACAGCTAATAAATGTGTTACGATGACTAATGCGTATTTGTTGTACTTTGTATATGTTTAACAGGTTGTGGTGGTTACTGAGTAAATGGTATGTTCTACAAGTTTGTGCATACACTAAAGGGGTATTGTCATTAAATCCTGAACTATTGTTTATGAAATATTCTTACAGTTAAAATGCTATGAAGCTATTCGAATGAAAATAGAGTGTCAAACTGGAAGGGTAGCAAACCTTGCCTCGTAATCCGAAGTTCGCCAGTTCGATCCTGAGCAAAGTCTGTAAATTTTGCTGAGAATCGATTCTGGACCTAACTACCATTTGCCATTGGGTGATTAATTCATTACGCTTTCTAAGAACACGTAGTAACAACAAGACCAGGAACCTTAAAACGTAAAACATGTCACTAGCGAATATAGACAAAAAACATAATTTGTATCTGATCAAGCTAGAGAGATAACTTGCAACCGTAAACAGATGCCACCCAGTTCATTTTAAAACAAGGAATATGACTTTGGCAGTCAAGTATCCCTAAAAACATAATTTACATTCAATACGGACTGTGATAGACTTGATCCCATCAGGGTATACAAATGAGAACTGAAGATTATACTAAAAGACAGTTAAATAATTACACAGTACTTACCGCTTATGACTAGAATCAATATTGCTCGTCCGTTTTGTTCACAGTGCAGTTCGTATTGATGTCAGCTAAGTAATGAATGGCCTCCACGATTTTTTTCAGATACTAGAGCATAATTTAGTTTTTAGTTTTTTACAAATTTATAAATACGTAAATCAATTCTTAGGGGTACGTTTCCTAAAAAAAAACTACAAACTATGTTTTGTGTGTCAATACGCAACCGGTTGTATACTATCTATTTTAAAGCTTAATTTCAGAATGTTTCAAAGTATCTTCAAACGTGAATCACATTTTCTTGGATTGTTTCGACGAGAGACTGGAACGGAATTGAGGCAGTAATTTGTAGCTCAATTACAGCCTGGCATTGTGGCTCAACAGCAGAAAAGGTTGCGGGGAACATTCGTCTCTGTCAGTGAGAAACAATATTGCCGGTCCCGATACACCGACAGAGATTTGGTTTTGGTAGCAACGTTTCTTGATGATGCAAAAAGATATTTTCCTGCATAGTCTACTGAAAACTATGATCGGAACCGGTTACGACGTCACTGAGAAGATATGATCGGTGGCGATGCGAAATATGTGTAAGTTTTGTTATACAAGTAACAATACGAGAACATACTATAGTTACTATGTACGAGAAGGATGTTGAACAATTATTGAAAACAACTGATAATTAATAAATACTGATCATTTGTATGTATACTGAATGTTATATTATATATATATATATATATATATATATAAAAAATAATAAATTATCTTCGACGACTGCATGAAATTCTTGTCGATATGTTATGATGTGATTATAGATGAAGTGCGTAGCAGAGGAGGAGGTAGAAAAATGTAATCCGAAATAGCTCTGTTACCAAACAACACTTTATCAACGATTTTATCCTAGTTGAACGCCGCCATTGTCTAACAAACAGACGGATCAAATTCTACGAGAAATTTCGTTTAAACCTTAAAATGTTAAACCTTCCATTCGAAATAGCATTTTTTGGTCGTATATAGTGGTATGCATCCGATTTCTTTATATAAATCCAAAACGGCATCCTTCCAAAATCTCCAAGCTTTAATGAAATATGTTTAGCAAACCCTGAAATAAAATAAATACATTTTATTTCTATTGTTTAGTTAAAAATACATGAACGTTGATAATATATAACTTACACGCAAATAATAAGGCACACTTTGAAATAAAAAATGCATGAACTTGAACACAGAGCAACCATTTCGAAAATATACCAGTCTTCCGTGTTGGGCGGGAGTCCCAGTATCACTTAGCCACTTTCAAAAACAGAAATTGTAACCAAATGAAGATGAAACACCTCTTGTCAAATAAACAGTCATGATCTCAAATACGTTTCAGTACAGAGTATCATGCAAACTCATTCAACAATGCCACTGTGACACTTATTTGTTTCCAGTAAACCCCTATTCCCACACACCTTACCGTTGAATGGCTCGGAGTATAATTCACTTTAGCACGCCGCGCCGTGCGTGCAGACCCTTGCAAAGGGCGGTCCGCCGCGCTTCATTCAGACCTGTAATGAGTGAGCCCATAAACATAATGATGTGTTTACCATTACCCACTGATGAGGCTTTTATTGGCGGTTTACGGCAGTTCTGGGGGGCGGACCGAGCGGCCTTCCGCACCGGCTCGCCACCTGCTACGGCCGTCGAGGGAGTACGTTATGCAGTGCAGGAAGAGTGGTCAGAGGTGACTTTCTTACGGGAGGACGTTGTGTGTAAGAGCTAGACACCACTGAGTAGTGAAATAGGCATACAATGTAGATCCGGTCTGGTCCCACGCATGTTCACTGCGGTCTGTAAACACCCATTCTGTGCAAGATTAAAAGTTCCTTTCGCTCCTTTTTTGTTGCCACGCTCAATAATTGAGGATGACAGAGAGATTTTTTGAGTCGAAGCAAAGCAGTACACCTTTACAGTTCTTGACTAATGAATGGAGTCTGAAAATTAAGTGCGAAATCGATGAATAATCTATTTAGTTCCACTATAAATTGGAAGAACAGTATAATATTAATACTAGGCATAATAATATTAATTTATGATCAAGACTATGTTCAATCAATAGGCTACTAGATAAAGTTGAAAATTATGATTAATTTTTTCACCTGGTTATGTTAAAATTAAAAACTACAACATGTACAGCAAGCATATATTTGGAAAAGAAAGTTGAAACTGTTTTCTGTAGAGCAAGGATCGTTGTTATTGGATAAATTGATGAAATGGTTAAACGGAAATTCATAGCATAAAAGATCATAGTATTCAAAATATTAGTGTTGACATCAAAATATCAACACCACTATATATTTAACATTCTAATCAATTTAATATTTTCTATGTAATTATATTGGAGCAAAATAGTTCGCATTGAATTTCAAATGATTAAACTTAGAAAGAGGAATTTATGGACAACATTCACCGATTTAAACCAACTCCTATAAAACCTTTAACAATTTAATCAAAAGCAGCCTCACAAAGTTTAGTAGTCCAATACAGTCTGTGCACCGTAACGATATTTGGTGGAAACACAAAGTTTCTGATTTAGATGGGATTTGGTCGGCTGTAATTATAGACCTATTTAATTGCTATCTAAAATAAGTAAAATCTTTGAAAAAGTAGTCCTTGTAAGGCTTCTTTCTTTTTCATAATATAATGAAATTTATTCTAAACCCAACCAATTTGGATTTAGTCAAAACATGTCAACGGTAAATGCGTTATGCCAAGCTTTATCAAATACTATTTCATAACTAGATCAAAAGAAAAATGTTGTATCTTTAATTCTTGCCCTTAAAAAGGCTTTTGACATGGTTTTAACACAATCTCTTAATTGATAAATTAAATTAAATTGGAATAAGAGGGATTGCTCTAGAATGTTTTAGATCTTATCTATTTCATCGAATTCAATATGTTCAATTCCACACAAAAGTAAAGAGAACTGTATGATATATACAAATTCAAATGTCCTAGAAATTAAATCTGGATTACCACAAGGATCAGTTCTTGGCCGATATTATTTACCATCTATATTAATAATATAACTAAAAACTTAGAATCATCAGATCATTACCTATTTGCGGATGACACAACATTATCAATTTCAAATGAAATTAAATAAATAAATCTTATAAGAAAGATTTAGAAGTCGAATTGTATATCAAATCATCTGAAATAATAAAATGGTTTGAAGAAAACTACTTTGAAATAAAATTTTCCAAAACGAAATATGTTAAATTTCCAATTAAAAACAAGCAAACAGCAAAATGATCTAAATTTAATTCTACGAAATGAGAGTTTAGAAAAAGTTGACTCCATTAAATTTCTGGGTATTTTAGTGGATGAACATCTTAAATTTGACAAGCAAATTGATACAATTTCTAATAAATTATTAAAAAATGTATTTATATTTCGAAGATTATCCCGAATTTGTAACAGACAAGTACTTTTGAATGTTTACCATTGTCTATTCATCCCTAACATTACATACGGCATCCAGATTTGTGGTATGGCAAATTTAAATGTACGTCATATCTTTAAACTGCAAAAAGCTGTTCTACATATTATATTTAATATGAAACTAAGAGATTCATGTCGAAACATTTTTAAAGAAAACAAATTATTAACATTTTGATCAACTGATATTGAAAACATAATTTTTTTCAAAAACAATATATATTTTTTTCAAAACATATTTAGTTACATATATACATGCAATTTAAATCTTCGAAAAAAATATTATACCCATAAATTATCGTAGCACAACATTTTTCAAACGACAATTAATATACAATGGCCAAAATTAATGAATAAAACCCTGACAAGTCTAAAAATTACCTTCTGGAGAGTTTAAATCAAAATTTTAATGATATGTTCTTGAAAAAACTTATTATACTGTAAATTATTTTCCTGAAGATCAGAATAACCACTGAAGATAATGAAGAAAACAATTCAAATAAATATAATTTTAAGTATAAGTTGTAATACTGATGCAAGATTTTGACAAAGCAATAAAAATGTATTACCATCATCATTCATCATTGTTGCGGATTAGTAAACCCCAGCAACTGCTACTAGGCACATCTTCCACAAGCGGGAATATTGATGCGCAGGTTACCGGAAGGATAGTATATAGTAGGAAAGGAAAGGGTGGGGTGGGACGGCAGCCAAATCCGTGGCGTCTCCCCAGTGCCGAGTCTCCTCAGCACCGAGGGCAAATTAGTCTCCTCAGCGCCGAAGTCATAAATTATATCAAAGGGTCTGCTCAGTGATGCAGAAGTGACGAGGGTTAATGTCTTCTCTTTTAAAATGCCGGGCTAAATGAATTTAATTGGTGAAGGAGTAGGAGTAAATATTTGTCATATTTTTATTAAACTAAAAATACAATTTCACTAGGTATGAGAACAGTGTCAATATTGCATGGGCATAGTTTTAATATTATACATTTACATTTTTATGATATACTTCCTTCACATCTGTTGTGTGGTTGTAATAGGTTTATTTAAAGGGCAGTAAAAGACAACGCTGAAACTGGATTTGGAACAACTTAGGGTTGCAATGACTCATGGATATATTTGTTAATTTAACTCCTTTATTACACTTAAGTTGTGTAAAGTATATATTAGTTTTTCAAAACATTTTGTGCATATTTTTGTTTATGTAACAGTGATTAAATAATAAAAAAACAAAGCCAGAAGGTTGCTTTTTATATTACTGGACTTGATTTGTAAAGTTAAACCAAATCATTCTAGCAATATATAAGTGGTTCTACATAGTCATTCAAGATTAACTGCGAGCATCTTAAATTACGAGAGTCGGTGAGCTTAATTAAAATTCATCAAGTTACTTTAGAATTCGAGGCCTATCATGCCTGCAAAATTTGCGTCATTCCAGTGCTGATCATGCTCAGTTGGGCACACGCCATTACCACGGTTCGTTGCTTTTGTGAATTCCAATTCAGCTGTCAAAACTATCATATTATGCCAGGTAGCCCGCTCGGCACTGAGGAGATTCGGCGCTGGGGGGACGGAATCGCCAAATCGACCTTTCAGAGAGCCAACTCCCGTGCCCCTGTGACAGCTGGGATGAGGCTCTCAAACAGGAGACCCGCATTCTGCCCTGCAACTGGTTAACTCAACTGACAGGGTATCAATCTACAACAGCCAGGGACCATCCATTTTCAGGTTGGCAGGTGGAGGACCTAACCCGGAGTTTCCGTACCCAGCCGCTGCACATGGAGGGACCAAAGGTGAAAGAGAAGTTTGTCATAATGGACAGCCAAAAGACTTACCATATGTATGACCCAACTTCATTTTCTGTACCCAATGTCAGCCTCAAAACTGGTATAATACATTTTTCGGTAGTCCTGGGACAAAATGTATTATTATTATTATTTACGTAAGAGGAACGCTTTATGCGCGAACCCAAAGGAACAGTGTGGGACTCCCTCTTACGAGGTATACCCACTAAACCTCCTAAGGAGCCGTGGGGAAAAACCAGGCCGGAACCCTTATCGAACAACTTCGGCACTGGCCCGCGTGTCTTGCACCCAGACGGGTCACGTCACCGTTTCGGGAAACTTAGAGGTCACCTAAGCATCCCTCGTCTCGCTTTCCCCGAAGAACGGATTGCACGAAGAGCGCAACCGCTCTCCAGGAGTCTTCATTTCGAAGCATCGACCCCACCACGACGTCCGGAGACAGATCGCTGACAGCAGAGACTAGCCTCCTCCTGTCTTCAGCGAAACGACCGCACCGGAAGAAAGTATGATGAGCATCATCCACCTCCTCCGGGCAGTAACTACACTGAGGTGACCTCACCTTCCCCATGCGGAAAAGGTATTTTCTGAAGTACCCGTGGCCTGTCAGGAATTTGACACAGGAAAAAGCCAATTTCCCCAAAGGCACGGCTCAACCACGGGCGTATGTCTCTGATGAGACGAGACGTCCATCGCCCTTCCAGTCCACCGACCCACCGCTCCTGCCAAACTCGCAGAGTTTCGAGTCTGGCTTCCGCAGCAGCTTGGTCTCTTCCGAGATCAGGGGCACGGCGAAAGATGTTCTGTCTCTCAGCGGCGAGCAGATCGAGGGGAAACACTCCAGCCACAACCATTACAGCCAGTCCAGACACAGTGTGTTATTATTATTATTATTATTATTATTATTATTATTATTATTATTATTATTATTACTATTATTATACTAAACGATCAACGGGTGTATTTTGACTGTCCTTTTAAATATTTATTTGAGTTCTTGTAATCGAGCAGCATTTCATCGTACTTGAAATTTAATAAAACCATATTTTTTGTATTTAAAAACAAAGCCTTCCTTTTTCCTGACTTATTCCGGGATCAGATATGGACGGTCACAGGAAAGATAAGGCAAAATATCATGCCAGCTAATTTAGAAATAGAAACAGTTTAAAAATTATATTTTTATAGTTTTGGAATATTTAGTCCACGGCTTTAATATATTAAGAATTGCTTTTGGCTGACCAGGTATATTTATTGAGTCTTGAAAACACATTGCAGGTGACGTGATGACATAATTATCCTCGATTAGATCTTACGAGCTGAAACAACTGGGGTAAAGTGTAACGTGTCTGAAACAAGAAATGTATCCGAACTTGGCCCAACCGCCCTTAAATGTTTGTTGAAACGACAACCGTACTTCAAGCAACTCGGAAAAATTATCGTCCACTGTGGGTTAAATTATGACCCTAGGACAAGACTTAATTTTAATTTTCTATCAGTATGTTTCAATGTGTTACACATGTCCCACTAAAATATCGGGCCCATAACCGGTCGTAACTCTAGAGAAATTATGTTTCCTTCGGTGAAATCCGTTTTGTAACCAGATCTCTCTTAAAGACAGGTTTGTCGAACACAAACACAATCAGAGACGCAGGAAAGGCAGTCTGGAGGCACAGTAAATTATTCGCTAACAATTAATTGTACACGCGGGTATATTGTGGCCATAAAGCAGCGCGCTGCACGCAACGTCGGTGTCTGTGAATGGAGTGACCGCTGCGAGTCCGCTTCATTCTACGTCTGCGACTATAACTACAACCATCCTGCACCTCCCGCTTCTGCCTTGCCATTTGGATGAGTTATTTTGTTTGTTTTTGTTCAAACCTTATCTCTAAAATTGGCTAATCATGTTGAAATATCGCACACAAATATCCATTAGATTTTTAGTAGTCCGGTGGTTATTGCAAGAGTGAGAAACAAGCAGGAATCTCATATTTGTAATTGTATTGACAGATAAGTTTTAAGTGAAAAAGATCGGGAGATAAAAAGATTACCTTCAAATTTAGTGATAGTTTTTCTATAAGAGTATTCTTAATGAAGTCTCCGTTAAATTGGCATCGGACGCGATATCTCAGAGAGAGAGAGAGCTCCCACCTCGTAAATCAGTCATGGCCAAGCACAGGTTCGATCCCGGCTGGCTTCTGTCATACTTTTTTCACGAGCGGTCACCACTGGCATGCCATTTCCGTTAACGGTACCTCTCTGTCACTAGATCACCGCAGAGGCCTATTGGCCTACTTATACGGGCAGTTACTTTTTTAATAATAATAATAAAATTAAAATAAAACAATGAAACGCTTCTTATTAATAATGTAAAAATAATGTTTTGTATCTCATTTATCAGGACTTTAATATTACATTTTCATCCCTTTCACCTTTGAATTGCGCCCTAAAATTATATGAAAGGAAATAAAACTTACCAATTTGTTAGTCAAAAATGTAAAAAATCGCCTAGTGTTTTTTACACTTTATGTATGGTCGTTAATCATAAGCACCAAGAATAACAGTCATAGGAATAATAATGAATGTTTTTTTTATGTTATAAAGTTACATTCCCTAAGAGCTTTTAAATCGAAATAATGAATTGCAAATTCTTTCAACGTTTATTTCCCAGTTCATTCTAAAAACTCTTAATACAAACATCAACTATATGGAATTAGGCACTTGATCAGATAGTAGGAACCTATCATAATGTTAAAGGGAAGAGGCAACATATGATCACTATTGGCGAGGTCGGAGTAGTTCCCGAGAAGTCTGATAGAGAGCGTCAGTGGCGGCGGCGATGCCGGGGGCGATGGATTGAATTGCTGATTAATTAGAGAATCGAAGAAAAGGCGAATGACAGAGCGGCGCGGCACGGCGCCACTGAGTCATACCTGCTCTGTCGGCGGGGTTTGATCGAGACAGCCTGTGATACAGTGGAGTTGTAGTTACATCGTGCCATGACAGAGCGGCGCGGCACGGCGCCACTGAGTCATACCTGCTCTGTCGGCGGGGTTTGATCGAGACAGCCTGTGATACAGTGGAGTTGTAGTTACATCGTGCCAGCGGCGCGGCACGGCGCCACTGAGTCATACCTGCTCTGTCGGCGGGGTTTGATCGAGACAGCCTGTGATACAGTGGAGTTGTAGTTACATCGTGCCAGCGGCGCGGCACGGCGCCACTGAGTCATACCTGCTCTGTCGGCGGGGTTTGATCGAGACAGCCTGTGATACAGTGGAGTTGTAGTTACATCGTGCCATGACAGAGCGGCGCGGCACGGCGCCACTGAGTCATACCTGCTCTGTCGGCGGGGTTTGATCGAGACAGCCTGTGATACAGTGGAGTTGTAGTTACATCGTGCCATGACAGAGCGGCGCGGCACGGCGCCACTGAGTCATACCTGCTCTGTCGGCGGGGTTTGATCGAGACAGCCTGTGATACAGTGGAGTTGTAGTTACATCGTGCCATGACAGAGCGGCGCGGCACGGCGCCACTGAGTCATACCTGCTCTGTCGGCGGGGTTTGATCGAGACAGCCTGTGATACAGTGGAGTTGTAGTTACATCGTGCCAGCGGCGCGGCACGGCGCCACTGAGTCATACCTGCTCTGTCGGCGGGGTTTGATCGAGACAGCCTGTGATACAGTGGAGTTGTAGTTACATCGTGCCAGCGGCGCGGCACGGCGCCACTGAGTCATACCTGCTCTGTCGGCGGGGTTTGATCGAGACAGCCTGTGATACAGTGGAGTTGTAGTTACATCGTGCCAGCGGCGCGGCACGGCGCCACTGAGTCATACCTGCTCTGTCGGCGGGGTTTGATCGAGACAGCCTGTGATACAGTGGAGTTGTAGTTACATCGTGCCATGACAGAGCGGCGCGGCACGGCGCCACTGAGTCATACCTGCTCTGTCGGCGGGGTTTGATCGAGACAGCCTGTGATACAGTGGAGTTGTAGTTACATCGTGCCAGCAGCGCGGCAGCCGATAACATGTACAGAGACACCATGTAACAATAACTGTACTATAGGGTACCTTTACGCAATGCAACATTGTTTGATACTCGACACCTATGTACTACAGCGACATCGTAACATCGGTTTTTAAAATCATCAACAAAGCAACCTAACCTAACCATAGCAACGCACTGTTCAAGCTAAAAAACATCAAGAAGTTGTACAAGTATCCGTTGTTTTTGCAACTTGATCCTCAAGGAATGCTAATGGATATCTGTGTAAAAAAAGAGTAACGAAAAACTGCCCAAGCGACCTTCGAGCAAACAAGAGCTCTAAATTGTAAATACAAGCTGCAATGTCATTTTCTGAAATTTAAAAGTGCTTGAACTTAACTCTTTTAGGCGTTATAACGTATTGCGGAGTTTCGAGTGCAACGCAGAGGCGGGTCTACAATTCAGGTTGCTTTATAGTTATTTGTTACGGGATGTACAGTAAATTAAAATGTCTTACAACAGGCACTTCAAAATATATTGAATTGTTGCACTGTACTTACATACCAATCGGTAAACATATATAAAAGATCACCATCAGGCCAAATGAGAGAATTTCAGATACTGTTGACTAATTTATTACTGCTTAAAACGATTTTCGTATACCTGTTGCTAGCAAAAAAGTTATTTGTTGATATTAAGCGTAAAGCCTGTATTTTAAACAGACAACATTAATGAAACTTATCTAGGTTAGTATTAAAATATGACTGCAACACTGCACTTTTTTAATTAGTTTGATTTTTATAAAAAAATATTAATATTAGGTAATGGTTTTGGTTATAAAGATTAAATTTCCGAATTTTCATAATATTTAACAAATTAAAACTGTAGTAAATATAGTTATGTTACATTGACTACATCTATGTATCTGCTAAATTATTTCCCAAAGAGGATCTAAAGCTCCAGCGTATACTTTCCAGAGTTAAATGTATTGTGTGTAAAACAATTCCATCATTACTTTTGGTTGCATTTTCATAATTTTGAATTTAAAAGGTTAAGAAGAAAACACAACTCTTGTTTTTTTTTTTTTCTTTAATTCCCATGTAATACTAATTTTTAAAGAATAGCAATAACAAAAAATATTTGATTTAATTTAGAATGAAATAAGGTAAGTTGTAGAGTAGTTGTGTAAGTTGTTGCGATAACAATGTGTTTACATGACATTTTTGAAATTTTGGTTGTTTAACGTTGTGATTTGTATGAAGACGTTGAAAAACACATAATCAACACAAATGTTCCCTGTATCAAGATAATCTCGATAGCATTTATAAAAAAAATGTAATAAAAGGTTTTCTTAGGCAACAAATTAATAAACATGTTATATTTATCAAAATATTAATTCGCCCACTCATTGTGTTAACAAGACCTCCTTACAAAACCCTGCAGTAGCTATGTAATTAAAAACTTGCGTGAAATCGATTAACCAGTGGAAACCGCAAGTTCCTGTTTTCCCCGAGATGTTGGCGAGCACCAAGGAAGTGCTAGGCAGGTGGGGTGGACTTCCTCGGAGATTTTAAGGTTTTGAAGATGGTAAACCAACCCCGGGGCGTAACCGCAGAGATCGTTTCCCGGTCCAGCGCCGGGTAACCCTAGAGGGCCGACCGCACGACGGCGACGTCCGGGGTTGGGTGGGGGGATGTGGTCCATGTCGTTAGAGATGATTAGTCTGCGACGATTGTGCAATGGAAGGTGACACCTTGGGTAAACCGACACGGACACGAGAGCAGTAATTAGTGACAAGGTCCTCGGCCGGGGTACAAATGGTTCGGTGTCAATGTCCGTGTTGAGGAGTCGAAGCCTAAACTGAATTCTGGATATCGTGTGTCATCGAGAGCATCCCAAACAGTCTTTCTTGAAAAAAAATATCGAGTCCGAAGGCCTACAGATAAGAATAGTAACACTTCTGACATAGTATATTTCGCACCAAGGGCCGAAAGTGGAGTTTTGCTGACCCGAGATCCATAAATCGTTCGAGGGCTATGCAAAACCCTTTCGGCAGAGATGCGAACGCTATTTTTCACCATACTATAGTTGTTAATGGGGCCTAAATGTGATCGGTCATAAAACACGAGCGGCCTCATGCAATCTTGGACTAAAAACTGTTAACCAATAAACAAATCATCGAAAGTACAATGTTTTGAATTTTATTGTTATTTGTTCCAGTGTTTCAACCAAAGAATACGAAATAGTATGCACGTATTAACCAGCTAACGTTGTGTACGCTTGAAAACAAGTTGGCAACACTGGCTAAATAGACAAGCTGACTTTCGGCCATAGGGCCGAAAATTTTCGGCCCTTGGGCGGAAAAACTCTACTTACGGTATTCAAATGACGTTCCGAAAACAGGTGATTCCAGCGTAGTGTGGTGAAAATTTAATTTTAGAATATGTCTAACTCCTTGCAAATTGGTCGGTTTTAAGCAACAGAACCTATTGATAATTTATTTAGGATCTTATCTAATCTGTTAATAATTGGGCATTATTTGTTAAACCTCAACGTTGATAGTGTTTGCTCGTTAAGTAAGGTAGATGCGCTGTTAGCCGACAGTGTTCCACTAGCTGATAGTCTTAATTATTATTGCTTATAATATTTGTTTTTCTTTAAATTACAATGCATGATCATATTTTTGAGAGGAACTGTGATTATTCGTTATTTGTTTATAAACAAATCGGTAGTATTTGTTTGACTTTATAGGTGTTATAACTCAAGAATACTTTTGATAAATACGTGCTTTTACGATTGAGAGACTCAAATTTTAGTTATTCAAATGCCATATTAAATATGTAAATTATCTGTGACAAATTAGAAGGTTGAAGAGTCATACATTCACCTTCCACTTATATTTTTCCCTACTATTTACTAAGTAACCTAAATATATACGTATATGTTAGTGCCGGCGCGGCGTCAATGTCGACTAAGGGATCCCATATTTGTATGCACAACTTGACTTTGTACACTGAAAAATACTATTATTAACGCTAGCATTTACGAAGCAAACCTTTTTGTAGGTGATCCACTTCCCAAACCCGAATTCTAAATACAGTTTTCCTAAAGTCATATTATAAAAATTAAGTTTATTTCATATCGCTAAAATTATAAAAATAAACTGAACCGGCTTCTCAGAGATACACATTTGCTCAGTCAATATTTGATTTTGACTATAGGCTGTCTATTGATGAGCTATTCAGATTGTAGGGGTGACTGGACCTCACCCCATGAGGCTGGCGTGGTAAGGTGTCGGTGGCGCTGGCGTGATTAGGCGATGAGGCGATGTACCTGCACCTCATGAGGCGGTGTCGGGTGTCCTCGCTTGGTGGTCGCCCTGGTCATGCACTGCTGGAACTGGTTTGAACGCAGGGGTGTCCATAAGCTGATACCACTGACTATATGTACTGGAGTAGACTTCTCATTGCCGTTGTAAAAGCTGTCCCTACTTTTGTGGGTGCCAGGATTCAAAGAGGACGTAGTTACACTAATCACCAGCAGAGTACACTTCTGTCAATTATTACTTATCCTTTCAAGGAGGGAATAGTAGGTTACAACAGTTGGTGTGTCAGGAAGCAAACATAATTAGATTTTAACTTGCTTTCTGGGGTGGAGATATTTCACAAATTAACGTAAACAACTCAAATAAGTTGTTGACAGCAGCGATCCCTGTCGGTGACTTAATAAAACTACGTCCACTTCAAATTCTGGCTAACACTAAACGAGGGACATCTGGTCCATTTCGATGGAATGTCTCCTTTATATATTAGTCCAGTAAAGTTAGACATTAAAAAGTGTCCTTGCATGAAAAAGGTCTAGTCAAAATATTGTTTTTTTTGTGTGTATTAAAAAATAATTTAAAACCAGAGGAAGCCATCCATTTACCAAGTTTCGTCAGTATATGATTATAAATAAGCGTGATGTACAATTCTTACTTTCTTTATAAACTGTCACAAATAATAGATCATAACGAAAAGGTTACATTTTTTGTAAATTATTTCAAGTTTTGAAAGTATTGTATCTCAGTCACTAATGGACGTACTGAATTCGTTATCGCCTCAAACTTGATCAAATCGCATCCAGTTTAAGAAAAGATCGGGCAACATTCCTGTCAGAGGCATACTTTAGGAGATATTTAGTAACATGTGAAAAAAGTGTAAAAATGTGACTGTTTTTTGGCTATTACGCCAGTAGCACAGGTCATTCGAAGCTGCAATCTTGGTGGTTCTACTTGTGGTATAGGTCCTAACAACATACTAAAAAATTGGAACTACATAGCTTTTTGCACGCACGGGCGTTTTCTTGACTGGAATATATAGTCAATACTGATTCCTTTCAAGTTACAACATATAGAACTTGAACTTCGTCAAAAATGTCCGTATATTATATTGCAACGGTTATATTTTTATCAAATTGATATTGTTAACTAGCACTGCCTTCACAGCAAGGATGTTCGTCCGTGAATAGTGAGTTTGTCATGGTAACTTTATTAGAAGATCCACTGAACTGAGATTATAAAATACTGCCGGATATTAACTTGGAGTTTTTTCGTAATAGTAATGTTAGCCGTTAAAGAAAGTCTTATTCCGATTTCCCTGATACGCCCGCAATATAACTCCGTAACCTGTTATGTCGATAACGAGACATCGTAGAACTGTGATTCAAATTTTGTCTTATTCGTCAACTATAGACGGACAAAATGAGCTATCGTTTTTGGCTGTAGGCCTAATGGATCAATTTATTACACATTCTAGGGGGACATGGAATTTCTTGGATGAGACGGGGGATATCGGCCGCGCCAGGTGGCCGTCCCCTACAAAAGCGCTGTTTTGTCAACAAATATTAGGTCGAGATGCTCTACCTGGGGAACTGTGCCTTTACGTCTGGCATTAACTATAAAATAATAAACTGTGGGTGAAATAATTCTGTACTGAGTTCCATATTCGATTTAAACAAATCCACTATTTGAATCTTACAAATTAATTTTTAGTTTTAATATTAATCACCTAACAACATATTATTAGTTACAGATAATCACAAAAACCTAGTGTAGTTCCATTTGTCATGAAACATGCGTTCGTTTAAATTTTTTAGATGAAAATCTATACCCGATTTCAATACTAGTCATCCTAAGCTTTCAAAAGATGTAGGTTGTCACTTTTTCAATAAGTTTTTATCTCTCAATTAAGACTTGATCATTAGAGGAGTGACTGCATGTCTTAAGATAGGCATAGGCCATATTATATGTCATTAAAGTTCCCATTTACACAATGTCACAACCCGGACTTCGTAAGGACAGTTACAACAGATATACTGGTATTAAAACGTTTTGAAAATATCACTTATAACAAGGTTTGTCAGGCTGTCAATTTTGCATGAATGGTTTGTTTAACATTGCGTAATACCTTTAAATTGATTTGTATTATTTTACCTATACTTTATGCTTTTATTCTGACTTCTTTCAGACTGTAAACAAATCGAAAGAAAAATTGACAACATACATTTTTGTGAATATTAGGACTGTAACTATTATTAAAGTTGCTGAGGTGAGTTCCTGTTATAAAAAAGATTTGAGACGAAATTACAAATGGACACTAAAAATGTAAACCCTCTAGAAAATTATGAAGTACAGGATAGGAAAGCTAACGCTTAGTGAAAAATAGCCTTAAAATGGACAGATATTTTCGATTTAATTTCAAATATTTCTGGGTATTATATGGTTTATTGTCTGGCTAATATCAGTGTACAACTCAAAACCAACAGCAACGTTGTGTAAGGTCGAGTTGTGTTAAGGAAATCTAATCCTCCTAGAATTCAATGCATTAATAAGAATTTTGAATGGAGGTAGTGCTGTATATAATTCTAAAGTAAAACAAGGGCAGACAGCAACGTCTCTGTGAAGATCCTGGATGCATTAACAGGCCGTTAGTAAGCTTACCTTAGAGACAAAACCAAAATTAGTACACATTTATATACATTCACATGTACGCTACCCATTTTATTATAAAGCCTCAAGTGCTAAAATTGAGATTATTAATAGGTCTCAATTACATTATTAAACAAAAAACCTTTGTTGTACACACTTTGTTGATATACATATATATTTTAAAACCAAACATGTTTGGAATCGAACAGCCGTTTATAGCATTACTAAATTATAAAATGTTTTAATTCGGTACTTTAACTGTAAATGCCACACGGTTAAGAAGGCATCTGGAATTTCTTCGACCGAAAATTTACATTACAGTAAGCAAAAAAAATCGAGAAATTTTTTTACAAAGATTTTCAAATTTAATCATGCCTTATAATACTTGCAGATAACAGTTGCTTCAATTTAACATCACTTTAAAATATTTCTTATCACGAGGTCTCCACTGTACCAAAACAAATCCAAATCCGTGTCTAAACCAAAGTCTAACAGCATATTAATGCAGAAGAAATAATTGAATCAGTGAAATGGTCTCATATATGACAAGCGACAAGTAGGGATGTGCCATCAACTGAAACAGGTTCATGAAAGACCAGTCCGAGACAGTGAATAATACAGAGACGACCACCAAGTGCATGAGCGACATCGGACACCAGCACCGTGTCCTGCTCATCACAGTATCATGTTGTCTGCCATGCTTGGTATTCATTTAATATTTAGTCAGCTGTATTGTAAAACTAATCGTTAAAATATTAAGTGTGACCGGAATGCTCTTCATTGGACCATGGATGTCTTCCATGTTGCCCACCATTATACCGGTCGCTTTATAATGTCTTCCCTCTTAGATTGCAGTCAAGTATTGGTCTTAATAATATTTTCAGTTATGCACGCTTAACAAGGCAAATCCCAAAATTAAAAAAGAATGAAAAGGAATCAATTAGTTTAGATACTTATTTAGGAACGAACTTTATGGCCCACTTTTGGAGGTAAAATATAAAAAATACAATAAATAATTACCCAGAGGAGGCATTTCTTCCAATAACATGATCAGGGTTTTCCTTGACTTTTCTGATGAATTTACAATATTTGTTGTTAATTTCCCCACCTTTGTAAGAATACCAACGTTTGAAAAGCATAATTACACCTCAGAAAAAATAATGCAATGTATTGAGATGGTTTGCCACATTAGCAGGAAGTTTTAAGTTTAAAAAAATGTGTTAACAAATGTGAGATGGTTTGAAACCATTATAAACTCATTTAAACCATTCCTACAAATCCACTAACCGAATACCTCTCGATAAAGACAATCACAGTGCAGTAATGAGTAACGATACCCGCTCCGCACGATCGCCCAGATGAGACGGGTAGTTGTAGATGATCGCCGAGAGATCGCACTGGCAGCGCTGTCACGCGGAGCTTATGTTACCTCCAGATCAGAGATCACTAGCACGCTCCATATCCCACCGAGAGCTCCCGGACCGGGTTTTTATCACTATTAAGTATCGTATTCTTGAAAGTGACATATTAGCTATTGACACTATATCTGGGGATTGGAAGGTGGTCTTTTTGCAGCTGTTTTTGCTCGCCGCCACTGGTAGTAGGTCATTTGTTTGCAATCAGGTTAGATTAACACCGGCTACACTTTCTTGTGAGGCGCTATACTTGTTGTTCTGGATTGCGGTTGGGTATTTGATTACTTGAAGGGATTTGTTAAGTAGAAAACTGATTTAATGATTCTAGAGGGATAGCTTTCTAGCTTTCACGGTTTGTGATAGTTTACTTGTTACCTTGTATATTAGCTTTCATTAATCATTATAAAACCATTTATTTATGTTCTGATAATTATAAAACGCTTGACAATACATGTTTCTTGGTGTCACACTCGGAGCTGCTACATTAATTGGGATAATCAAGAATCGGCTTTAAATAGTGTATTTATGAAAGGAACAGGTCCTTATTTAGGATCTATAGGTCCTTAGACTCCATCCGTTGTGCGGGACCTTACCGTCCAGGTCATCGCATTTTTTACGTAGTTTTTGTGTAGTACGGGCCCCTTTGGCGCGTGCCGACGTAGCCTGTGCTTAAATATATGGAAGTCTGGCGAGGAGATAATTTTGAAAAAGATAAAACAACATTTATTAGTCCTGATGATAACTTTAGCCTTTTTTATATATTTTAAAGTACCGCACTCTAAAATACAAGTGTTCGGAGGGTTTCGTCTAACATCCCAAAATTAATTGCAGTATTACCCCACGAATTCGGGAAAGTAGTTACTACAAAAAACAGTTTTGTCCAATTTTATTGCAAATAAAAATGGGCATAGCTCTGAGGCAAGATACGAACTGAGCTTTTAATGGGGATCTCCCATTATTGAAAACAATTGTTTCTTTAATTTTAACTTAACTCACGAAAAAATTGACAACTTTTTGTCTAAAACATCTCTAAGTAACTGAACAACCATCACAGTGCAGTAAAAACTAATATTTGTTTCCTAACTGAATCAGTAAACGAGCATAATTATTACTATTTCGCCCCATCTACATTACAGTGTTTTATTTACACAGTGCGAAAATTGTAAAGAACAAAGAAATCTCAGAAACATCGTCACACCCATTTCCGTGCCACTTGAGAAATTAACCTCCACAAAGACACGAGCATAACCGAGGCAATTAATGTAAAATTCGGGCAAAAGGTCGCTTTAGGCGGGGCGGGGGCGATCGTAGAGGCTCGACTTCCGCTCATCGCCAGTTCCGCCGCGTATGCAAACGAGAGAGAAGAAAGCGAAGGAAGGAAATTCATGTGAAGAATACAATGTCACCGTGATTAGCATTAGTTATGTCATTATACCCTCGCTTCTTATTTTCATACTTTCCTTACAATGGAAACGGAGCTTCTGAAAACAACGGAGCCTCTACCGGGTTTTGTAATTAGTAACGATCATCTCCGTCTCCCTCTTGGGAGAAAATGGGAGAGTGTAAGTAAGCTCGGCTTGTATGAGGAGCACGTTTTGAAACTATTGAGTTATTTAAGTTTTCCAAACTTTTTTAGTTTTCCTAAATATTTATGAATTAAGATTGTGTTAGGTCTTTTTCCTAAGTAAATAGTAAATTCGTGATTAATTTTCTTTAAATGTGAGTCTCTGATGAATGAACTATCATCTACTTTGATTGTAGCTAAAACGCAGCATTTTAAATTAGTTAAATTTTTGCAACCTGCGTCACCCATTAATTTATTAATGATTATATTGTGAATTTGTTATTGTTTCTAAGTGTCAAGTATATGTTGGGAAATGTTTTACATTCAAGAGGTATGATTATGTACTTTGCTGTGTAAATGACTGTGATAATCCCACGGTATTACAATGGTAATCATTGGAGTTTAAACATTCTTGATAATAAACGAAGAATGTCTTCAATTTTGATTCATCTTCAAATATCAACATCAAAACAGCAATGATGCTAACAAATAATTTGGGTTTGAGGAGAAATCAACTGATAGTAGTACACTGCCCACAGCAAAAAAAAACTCATTTGAATGTGGTCTAATTGTCCTAATTACTGCAAAAATAATAATTCATCGATACTGTCGGAGTAACATCAACCATTAGGCTACAATGAGCGAAAGGTATGAACGATTTTTGAAAGGTGGCCAAATGAACTATAACATCTGTCAGGATCCCTTGACTAGTATTCAAGACTTTACTACACAAATACTTGACGAATCTATTAATAATGTTTAATTTCCGTCAACGACGATTGAAAAACATGTTTGGAATGTCGATAAAGAAAAAAAGAAATCGTAAATATAAAATAGATCAAACACTTCATTCCAACAAGGATATGGAATTTTTAGATAGAAACCCATACAATGTTTTATCAACTATAAATCCCAATGCCAATGTCCATGGGGGTAGTTTTAGTGAAAAAATAAACTATAACTTTAACTATAACTATAGTTTTATAACTTAAATAGTATCCTATATTCTAAAATGAGTAAGGTTTGCTTGTATATTTGCTTGCTTGCTTGCTTGCTTGCTTGCTTACTTGCGACACTGATCTCAAAAACGGCACCAACGATTTCCTTCAAATGTTGGGAATAACTAATTTCTGGGATAAAAATAAGTTCTAGACAGGCCTCAACCGCAGGAAAAATCAAATAATGTAAAAAAACTAAAATTAAAAGTAAAAAAAAAACATTTGGCTTATGGAGTTTCAAATCAAAACAAAAGAATTGTAACAGCTGTTCATAATCAACCAGGGAACCAACTGTCAAAGTAATACTCATGTTGTGTATGATTATTAACATGTGGTTTCCTGAGAGCGGAGATTAAAAGATTTGAGTGAAGATTACATATACAGAGTAGTGAAATAAATCAAAGGGACATTGAGCTATAAATAACAACTGGAGTGACCTTAAAAATGTAGAAAAGAAGCAAATGAGTTATACAGATCTGATTATCAGTAGGGGGAGGAAGTGGTGAAATATTACTCCAAGTCATCTAAACAAACTGACTGGCCTTCCCCCGAGCAAAGCTCAGCCCCACAGCTACTAATTAATAATACCAGTAGACAAAGGCGTAAGCATATACACAAAAGTGTTCCAATGAGAAAAGGGTCCCCCAAGTCTTCTTCTGAAATGCGTAAAGATATTAAATTACAAATCAATCAAAACGCAAAGAATACTGATTTTAAAATTGTAATTCTCCATGATAGTCAAGGACGGGATTTTAGCAAAATATTTGATTCGACGAAATGTTACAATACCCCTATTGATGTGTCACCCAATGCTAACCTATTGGCAATTTTAAAGCCTCTAAATAACATTTCCACTTTTAATAAGAATAAAATAATAGTTCTATCAGGCGGGACAAATGACATTGATGAAACAAATGGTTATGACAAAACAATTTCTGAAGCAATGAATAAACTGTTACCTCATGCAAAACATACAAATATTATAGTTAATTCAATATTTGACCAATTAATTCAGATTTGACAAAGAACATTTAAATATAAAAATTAATATAGCAAATGCCTTGATGAAAAATCTCATTCAAAGTTGTCCGTTTAAAGACAATATTTATTTCAATAATATAAACAACATTTTAACGAGACCGAGTTTAACAAAGTATGGGTTGCATTTTCATAA
The DNA here is from genome assembly GCA_963675035.1 of Allygus modestus. Classification (NCBI taxonomy): domain Eukaryota; kingdom Metazoa; phylum Arthropoda; class Insecta; order Hemiptera; family Cicadellidae; genus Allygus; species Allygus modestus. The sequence continues at coordinate 68,010,212 of OY776116.1, forward strand.
AAGTGGGAAAAGAAAATATGCAATCTAACTGAAGATAAATTAAAATATATTATCAGGCATTTAGATCATGATTCAGGTCTACTAAATAAAAATGAAATGATCAGTAAAATACACCCTAGGCAGATAGAATAGTCATTTAACAAATAAGACACTGTTATTATGTTTAATAACACTGCCATTATAGATCAGTCTGTTGGGCCTTGATCCAAATGCCTTCATCTCACAATCCGAAGAAAAAAAATATTGACCCCAGTAGGGGGCATTAGATGGTTCAAAACCAGCAAAGGCGCGGTGTGGACGCGTGGACGCGAGGACGCCCCCCCCCCGTCACGTGACCCATTAACCTAACTTAAGCCTGGCACCTGGCGTGAGGATGCGAGGATGCACCCCCCCCCCGTCACGTGACCCATTAACCTAACTTAAGCCTGGCACCTGGCGTGAGGATGCGAGGATAGACCCCCCCCCCGTCACCCATTAACCTACCTTAAGCCTGGCACCTGGCGTGAGGATGCGAGGATGCACCCCCCCCCCCCGTCACGTGACCCATTAACCTAACTTAAGCCTGGCACCTGGCGTGAGGATGCGAGGATGCACCCCCCCCCCGTCACCAATTAACCTAACTTAAACCTGGCACCTGGCGTGAGAATGCGAGGATGCCCCCCCCCCCCGGTGAGGATGCGAGGATGCAAGGCCCCCCCCCCCGGCCGTCAGCAGCACTTTTCGTGATGACCTTGAACATGAGGAAAAAACTTTCGAAAATTAATAATTAGCCTATTTATCCACCGATTCCCACGGGACTTTTTCCAGAGTGTAGGCCTATCCCCAGGGAAGCGAATGACGTAAGAACCCCATAGATCCACCATTAAACAAGGCCGCTATTAATTTATAACCGCGTTTTCCTTATGGGATCTCAGCTGTTTACCGACTGATTTTGACGAAACCTCACCACATGTCAGGCCATGACCTAAGAAAACCATCGCTTAAAGAAAATTGAAAATCCACTGTTAAACGGGCCCGCTATTAATTTTTAAATGTGTTTTCCTTATAGGATCTCGGCTGTTTACCGACCGATGTTGATGAAACTTCACCACATGTTGGGCAGCGGCTTAAGTAAACCATCGCTTAAAGAATATTGAAAATCCACTGTTAAACGGGCCCGCTATTAATTTTCAAACGTGTTTTCCTTATGGGATCTCATCTGCTTGCCGACCGAATTTGATGTGACTTCGTTACACGTTGTATGCCGGCTTGACTAAACCAACCTGCAAGCGGCTCCGCGGCGTCACGTGTCGAGGCGCGTGCTAGGGCCTACGTGACTGTCCCAGCCTGTCCACTCCTCCTCCACTCCGCTATCCCTCCACTCCTCCTCCACTCCGCTACCCCTGTCGTGGACCGCGGTGACATCATATCCATGCCTACGTGACCGTCCGGGCCTGTTTACTCATTAGCGGTTCCGAGAACTGTTTACCGCTTTCACCGCCTACTGTACGGTACGTAGCTATGTTACTTCAGTGATTGTCATCGCTTCCTTCATTCAGTTTGTGTTTGGAGCCCAGTGTGTGTAGACGTTCTACTTCAGTGCTGTGCTAGTCCTTACCGCACCATATTCCGAGATCTGTTAAACGTAAGTATATGTAGTCTTATAAGTTGTAGTGTGGACCGCCTCAGGCCGTTTACTCATTATCGATAATTGCCGCGATTTCGAGAAATGTTCCACCGCCTTCTACTGTACGGTACGTAGCTATGTTACTTCAGTGATTGTCATCGCTTCCTTCATTCAGTTTGTGTTTGGAGCCCAGTGTGTGTAGACGTTCTACTTCAGTGCTGTGCTAGTCCTTACCGCACCATATTCCGAGATCTGTTAAACGTAAGTATATGTAGTCTTATAAGTTGTAGTGTGGACCGCCTCAGGCCGTTTACTCATTAGCGATAATTGCCGCGATTTCGAGAAATGTTCCACCGCCTTCTACTGTACGGTACGTAGCTATGTTACTTAAGTGATTGTCATCGCTTCCTTCATTCAGTTTGTGTTTGGAGCTCAGTGTATGTAGATGTTCTACTTCAGTGCTGTGCTAGTCTTTACTGAACCATATTCCGAGATTTTTTAAACGTAAGTATATGTAGCTCTTATAAGTTGTAGTGTGGAAGACTATTACATTTCCCTTTATAATAAGATTCTCATTTAAGGTATGATCGTTCAGCAATTTTGAAGTCATAATGTGTAAAGAGAGGTCTGGCCTATTAATAGGAGTTGAATAATTCGCATTATGTTTTAGGGAAAACGATTCGTTAAATGTTTGAGCGAAATAATTATCTAACATTAATATTTAAACTTTTACATATCCCAGTACACTGAGCCTTGTCGTTGTTTCTTTTCAGATGGAGACGAGTGGATTTGTAATGACCTTAGAACAGTTATGTTTTATAACGATTAAAATTAATGAGTCAAACTTTAAAAATTTAAAAATAGATTCATTTCCACTCTTCTAAAATTTTTTGAGGGAAATAAAATTAGGTTTTTGCTTTCCAAGCCTTTGTGGTGGGTGGAGAGTATAGATACCCGATGTTGCAGATGGCTGTTCCTCGTATGTGTGAGGTCTGCGGTCGCGTCTTCGCTGGAAACCTGGCTCGTCACATGGCAGCTGCTCACAGGGACCGCCATTTCGACTGCAACGTCTGCGGGAGACGCTTCGGGCGAAGCGACAGCCTGCGACGCCACCTCACCGCAGTTCATCCTCCTACTCCTCACGACCAAGCGCCAGGTACGGTTTTTATGTTAAACAAGAAAAGGTGGATTGCTAGTCTCTGTGTAATTCCTCAACTTTATATTTACTGGACCTAGGTAAACTGGCGATTGAGATGAGGAAGAGGTCGTTATTTCTCTATTCAGTTCCTCACCCATCCTCACGATCAAGCGCCAGGCATGGTTTTTATGTTAAACAAGAAACCGCTAGTACTAATGACTTGTTTTCGAGAGAGTAAACGGCTTTAGTCGAGTAAACAGATTCAAGTAGTAAACAAGGGGCTGCCAGCCTCTGTGCCTCACTCTTGTATTACTGGACCCGGGTAAACTGGCGCTCGAGATGAGGAAGAGGTCGCCAAGCCTCTATACAATTCCTCACCCTTGTATTTACCGGGCTCAAACTGGTGAATGAGATGAGGAAGAGGTTGCCAGTTCCTCACCTTCATGTTTATCGGGGTCACTAATAGGACTTGTTTTCCTGTTCGCAGGCCATCCGTGTCCGTTGTGCTCCGTCGCCCTGGCGAGCCCCGAGGATCTTCACCACCACATGGAAGCGGTCCACGGTGCGATCCCGTCAGCTTCGACCTCCTCCTCCGCAACGCCACCTGTCAGAGACCCACGGCCCGAGTGCGACGCGTGCGGGCGGCGATTCGACCGCGAGGACCTGCTCCGGCGCCACGTGCAGCTGGTGCACGCCAACGGGGTCCGCTGTCCCGAGTGCGGCGCCCTTTTCCGCAGGGCCGCGTACCTCCAGCGGCACATGGCGAGCGCCCACCGCGGCATGAGGTTCACGTGCGCCTACTGCGACCGAGGCTTCACCCGGCGCTACAACCGGGACCAGCACGAGGCCCACAACTGTCCCATCGTGAGGAACCTCGTTGTGGACGAGATGCCGCGCCTGCCCACTCTGTCACCCGAGCCCCGACCCAGCCGCGAGCCCCAGCCCGGACCCAACCGCGAGCCTCAGCCCGGACCCAGCCGCGAGCCCCAGCCCGGACCTAGCCGCGAGCCCCAGCCCGGACCAAGCACGGCACCCGACGGGATGGTGGGTGGTGGCGGACTACCCACGTTCCGCACCATTCAACGAGGGTTCCGCGGACGCCTCCTGACCTTCGGCCTGTCCCGGCCCATGGAGGACTTCTTGACCGTGGAGGACGCGCTGGTGCTGCTGTTCGACAGCGTCCTGGAACTGTTGGCTGACGTCAGGACCCGACACCCAAACACCAAGGTCAACATGTTCCTGGAGTGTGAATTCGCCAACGTTCACGGAGCCACCTGTCTGCGGGCCTTCAAGACAAAGAACGTGCCTCTCACCGCCGCGTCCAACTTGGAGGACTTCCTATCGGCTTCCTTCCACAAGCTGGAGGAAGAGAAGGAGCAGTGCCTGCTAGTGGGCAGCGGGTGGAGCTATCTCCGGATACGCGACCTGGAGATCCGCGTCAACCTCTACACCCCGTTGGGAGAACGCGGAGCCAGGTTCGTCCAGCTTCCTAGGACCATCTGCGAGACGCGTGCCGTTATCAACGTGCAAAACGTCGATGACATGTGCTTCGCGTACGCCATCCTGGCCAAGTTCGTCGCGCAACACCCGGAGAGGCCCACATCGTACACACCGGACGTCATGGCACGCTACGACTGGGTCGGCCTACGCTTCCCCGTGGCTGTGAAGGACATTAAGGTCTTCGAGAGAAGGAACGCCATCAGCGTTAATGTGTACGCGATCGAGCGCGCCATGGTGAGGAGACGCCCCGACGGATCGCCAAAGTTCCAGGACCGCGTGTTCCCGCTGAAGATCTGCAAGCGGGAGTTGGAGGATCACCGGGACTTGCTGTACGTGACCACCGGCGGGGACAGTCACTACGCCTACATCGCAAACATGAGTAGGTTAGTGCGAGCCCAGCTGACGTCCCACGTCAACGCCATCCACGTGTGTAAGCGATGCTTCGCTTACTTTGACAACCAGCCCAACAAGCTGCAGCTGTCCGGTGCCGAGCGTCTGGAGGAGCACATGCGATACTGCACCGCCAAGGCTCCCCTCCGCTTGGACTTACCGAAGAAGCAGCAGATCCGCTTCGCCCACCCCGAGTACACTCGGCGCGAGCGCTTTTGCGTTTATGCCGACTTTGAGTGTGCTCTGCAGCCCGTCGCCGCTGACCCTGCGGAAGCGCCGCCCGGCACAAAGCCCCTGCAACTGCACGTCCCGTACGCCTTTGCCTACCAGATCGTGGACTCGCTCGGCCTGGAGGAGTTTGAGCCCCGCGTCTACTTCGGGGCTGACGCGTCCAAGGTCTTCATGGAAAGGTTGAAGATGGACGTGCTGGCGCTGTGGGAGTTCCTATTCAGCATGAGAGCTCTGCACCCTTCTCTGACCCGGCAGGAGATGGACGAGTACCTGGCAGCGACTCACTGCTACCTCTGTGGGAAGGAGTTCACGGACCAGGACATCAAGGTGCGGGACCACAATCACGCCCCGCCCTACGAGTTCCGAGGAGCCGCCCATCGCTCGTGCAACCTCAGGTACCGGGAGCAGCGACACATCAACTGCTACTTCCACAACCTGTCCAACTACGACGCCCACTTCGTAGTGCGCGAGCTGGCCATCGACCCCGGCGACGTGGACGTGTTGGCCCACACGGAGGAGCGGTGCATCGCTTTTACCAAGCGATTCCACTTTGGTCAGCCCGGGGACAACCAACGACAGAGCAGTTTCGCGGTGCGCTTCCTGGACACCTACAGGTTCCTGTCCATGAGCCTGGCCAACCTGGCGGCGGGAATCCCCACGGACAGGATGCGCGAGACGAGGAAGCGCTTCCCCGATGACCGGCTGTTCGACCTGGTGCGTAGGAAGGGCGTGTTCCCCTACGACTTCGTGACGTCCTACGACACGCTGTACAGGACCAGGGAGTTGCCGCCCAAGGAGGCGTTCAGGAACTCCATGACCCTGGAGGACATCAAGGACGAGGAGTACGAGCACGCCCTCAACGTGTGGCGAGCCTTCGAGTGTCACAACCTCAAGGACTATGCCGACAAGTACCTGCGGTGCGACATCGCCCTGCTCACCGATGTCTTTGAGCAGTTCCGCGACACCTCGCTGGCAGAGTACGGGCTGGACCCCGCCCACTACTACACCCTGCCGTCCTACGCCTGGGACGTGATGCTCAAGACCTGCGGTGTGGAGCTGGACACGCTGCAGGACTTTGACATGTACCTGTTCGTGGAGCAGGGGATCCGGGGAGGGATCTCACAGGCCATCACCCGCTACGCCAAGGCCAACCACGACAGGTGCCCGGACTACCGCCCGGACGAGCCCACGCGCTTTCTCCTGTACCTGGACGCCAATAACCTCTACGGCTGGGCCATGTCCCAGTGCCTGCCGACCGGAGACTTCGAGTGGCTCAGCCGTGAGGAAATCCAGGCGTTGGACGTCGCGGCACTGGACGCAGAGGCTGATCGAGGCTACATCTTGGAGGTGGACCTCCACTACCCCGCGCGCCTACACGACCTGCACAAGGACCTTCCCTACTGCTGCGAGACGAAGCGTCCGCCAACAGGGAAGTTCCCCAAACTGTTGACGACCCTGGACGACAAGACACACTACATCTGTCACTACAGGGTCTTGCAGCAGGCTCTGCAAAACGGATTGGAGCTGGTCGCGGTGCATCGGGCGATCTCCTTTCGCCAGTCGCGGTGGTTGGAACCGTACATCCTGATGAACACGGAGCTGCGGAAGAGGGCCAAGACCAAGTTCGAACAGGACTTCTTCAAGCTCATGAACAACGCGGTCTTCGGCAAGACCATCGAGAATGTACGGAAGCGCCTCAACGTGAAGCTGGTGTGCACCCCGGAGAGGTTTTCCAAGTACGTCGCCAGATCCAACTTCCTGGACCGGACGTACTACACGGAGGACGTGGCCCTGGTGCATCTGTCCAAGGTCAACATCGTGTTGGACAAGCCCGTCTACGTAGGCATGACAGTCCTGGAGCTGAGCAAGTGGCTCATGTACGAGTTCCTGCACAAGATGAAGGAGCGCTACGGTGACCGCCTCACCGTAGACTACATGGACACGGACAGCTTCGTCTTTGACATCGTGTCCCAGGACGTCTACGCAGAGATGAAGGAACACCTGGACGACTTCGACACCAGCGGCTATCCGAGGTCCCACCCCTGCTACAGCCCCGTCAACGCCAAGGTCATTGGAAAGTTTAAGGACGAGTGCAACGGCCTGTCCTTATTCGAGTACCTCGGCCTGCGGTCCAAGCTGTACTTTATGGACATCGAGGACGCGGCGACAGGCGGCAGCAAGGCTCTCAAGCGGGCCAAGGGGGTGGCAAAGGGCGTTGTCAAGAACGTCCTCACCCCCGACGACTACAGAGAGTGCCTGTTTGACGGGGTCCAAAAGCGCACCACCAACGTCCGCTTCCAGTCTCACTTGCACCGGGTCTACACCGTGGAAGTGGACAAGCTGAGCCTCAGCCCGACTGACGACAAGCGGTGTGTCCTCCCCGACGGCATCCACACTCTGCCGTGGGGACACAAGGACGTCCCGCCACTACCGCCAGCCAGGAGAGGAGGAGATCGACCTCAGCGGATGGAGGTGGACGGTGAGGAGGAGGAGGAGCGCCAGGACGAAGACGAGGAAGAGGAATTCCCTGTTTAGATTTAATATTAATTTTAAGAAAAATTTGTAAATAGTATTTGTAAGAAAATATAATAGCTTTATGTACAGCACGAACCTGAGTTGTTTATTTCCTCCCCTTTGCTCACTCAAAAGTCACAAGCCGTTAGGCTCGGAAAGGCGTTATGGGCCGTTTGGCCCGAGCCGTGCAGCTTAAAAGCCCCCGCCAACCGGGAGCGGTTGGCGGCGCGTGTCGGGGGACGGCCCTGAAGGAGTTGCCCAGGAAGGAATTACTCAGCGGTCTGCTGACGCTCAAGGTTGCACCCTCGAATTGCTCAGCGGTTTGCTGATGTCCGAGGGGTCTCGTGACGCGCCCTCTTTGGCGACCTTCACTGCCGCTTGGCGGGGGCTCAGCCAGTGACACGCGCCGCTGGTATATAAACCTGAGGTCCAGCCCCGCTGCCTCAGTTTTGCTAATTTTTTTAAATTTAGTAAGGAGAAAGGAGAAATGAAAACACAAGCTTTATCATTATGAGGCATGTATTGTACAGTAATAAGGTTACATACACATACTACAAAAACCTTACAAATTAGTTTTAAGCGAATATGGAGTGACTTCCTTCATTCAGTTTGTGTTTGAAGCTCAGTGTGCGTAGACGTTCTACTTCAGTGCTGTGCTAGTCCTTACCGCACCATACTCCGAGATCTGTTAAACGTAAGTATATGTAGTCTTATAAGTTGTAGTGTGAACCACCTCAGGCTGTTTACTCATTAGCGATAATTGCCGCGATTTCGAGAATTGTTCACCGCCTTCTACTGTACGGTACGTAGCTATGTTACTTAAGTGATTGTCATCGCTTCCTTCATTCAGTTTGTCTAGTGATGTTGCAAAGTAAACACAAACATGGCTAGTGCAATTGAAGTGGATGAATCAGTCCAGACGTTGTTGAAGGAGTTGGAAGCGATGGAAGGCTACAGCACCATGTACTTTTCTCCACGAAGTCCTGAACAACCACCGCCAGCACCATCACTGAAACGGTCAGTCGCCACACCATCGAAGCTGGCGACCTGGAAATGTCCATACTGTGAGGAGTCGTTCACGTCGCGAGATGGACTTCGTCTTCATCATCGTCAGCACCACCTCTGTGTTAGAAGGAAGCGAAGAAACAATCGTTCCTCACAACCGAGATCGTTCATACAAACCTCAGCAGGAAGAGGTCCGCAGAAAGTCAACACATGTATTGATAGCAGTTGTATAAACGACATTGAAAGTGGCAATGCTCCGGAGATATCTGAAGACTTTGCATCACCATCATCCAACCAAATAACCGAAGGGGGAGGTTCCCAGAACGTCAGCATATGTGCCGATAGCAGTTGCATAAACGACAACAGTAGAAGTGTCAATCACCCGGAACTACCTGGAGACTTGGAGCTTGTGGAAAAAGATTCGAACGATTCACCACCGACTGTCAGTTGGGTAGATTCCGGTTATCAACATACAGTACAAAATCCCGCCAATCAGGGTAATGTGTTCTTGAACATCCAGTTACATCATAGAGGTCAGTATACACATGGTTGCAACTTATATTTGGATGAAAATAAAGACTATGAAATCTATATTATGATTATGAACATTATAACGCGATTGGAAAACCTTTGGGTGGACCGTTATTCAGGAGTCCCCAGAGTCACTGGTTTGACATATACAGTGAAGCCGGTGGTGATAAAGCGTGCAACTGGTAGTAATGAGGGTATCACACAATCGGCGGGGACTGCTTCCGCCCGCGATGAACACCACCCAGATTGAGAAGCGCCTGGTGGTAGTCTCTACAACAGGTATCGACTCCAGGGCTACGGTACTTCTGTTTATGACCACTACTGCCTCACCTACCTGTACTGTCGGACGGTCCTCGATATACCACTCAGCGACTACGTGCAGCTCTTCGACCCGGTCGCTCCCACCATAACGAAGCACTGGTCCGTAGGCTCTTCTACTCCATCTTCGCTTAAGTCTATTTTTTGTAAATACCTTTTGAGTTCTTGATTGTAATATGTTTGTGTGTATATTCTTATTGTGTTTCAATAAATGTTGTTGTTTCTCGTTAACTGTTGTTTTCACTTGTCTTTCTCTTTAGTATTTAAGAAAGAATATCGAATTTTTAACAATTTTGAAAGTTTTGTTTTGAAAACATGATAGTTTTACAAAATTCAGTTTGCATTAGAAGAGTCTTTTGAAAGTAAATGTCAGGGAAATGCAAGGGGTAGTAACAACACAGATGTATGCTGTAAACTAAACTGTTTGACTATATTTGCTTACGAATACTATTTACAAAATATACTTAATTATATTTTTAAAAAAAATTAGCCTAGTTCTGTTTACACCGGGAACTCTTCGTCCATGTCCTCCTCCTCATCCACCTCCATAGGTCCGCCTTGCTGCTCCTCGAGATTGTCTCGACTTCTTGCTGCGGGCAGTGGTGGGATGTCCTTATGCCCCCAAGGTAAGGTGTGGATACCATCAGCCAAGATGTAGCGTTTATCATCGGCCGGGCTCAAGGATAGCTTTTCTACTTGTACGGTGAAGACACGGTGCAGGTACGACTGGAAACGGGTGTTGACGGTGGTTTTCAACACCCCGTCAAACAGACATTCCCTGTAGTCGTCAGGGGTTAGGACGTTTTTAACAACCCCCTTGGCGACTCCCTTGGCTCGCTTGATCGCCTTGGATCCGTTGTCTTCGTCCTCAGCCTCCTTTCTCTCTTGCAGGCAGTGATCGGTTTTACAGATGACGTCTGAGGTGATGCCAATGTCTGATCACTAGCATTATTGTTCATAACCTCAATCTCCTGAATAAACGATTTGATATAGTCGTCCACAGAAGCGTAAGCGTCCATGTTCACGTCCTTACCGTGTGACTTCAACCGTACTACGGACTGGTGGTGCGTCTGCTCACCCTTGAAGTAAACTGTATGCACTCGCTGTGACACATCTTGTTGCAATAGGTTAGATGTTTGATTTTTTCACCCAACATCAGTTCCAACGGTCTGCGGAATCTTATTTCATCTATTGCGATTTGAGTCCACGATAATTGTTGTACATCCTCACAGGGCTCGTAAGTGTACTGTGTATTTAGCTCCTCGTTAAATTTAACAGTCTGTTTTGTTTTCTTCATAGTTATATTCTTTTACATGATATTCAATATTTTTGTTTTCTTCATAGTTATATTCTTTTACATGATATTCAATATTTTTGTTTTCTTCATAAGTATGCTGTTTCGTATGATATTTTCTCTCAAACACATCTCTCGCTCTATCCAAAACTAACTTGATTGCGAGCCTTTCTCGGATGTTGTTACGTTTATAACGTATTTTGTTCATTGATATGGTGATTACTTTTCTTGCATCATCCGCACTGGTCATCTTTGGAGCACGTATCGCCTGTTACTACCTGACAAGCGTTGAAGGTTCTGGAACGTGTCCACAAGCGCAGACCTATACATTGTCAATGATATGTTCAACTATATTCATGAAATTGTGCGAGGTTAGGATGTTGTTGTATCTGCAGTCAATGTGCATGCCGTAACTATTCATCACTTCTTTAGCCTTATTCACTATGTTTATGCCGTTGGGGACATTTTCTCTACAGTAGCACATTGTAAATCCTTCCTTTGCTTTTTTCAAGGCTTGTTTGAAATTCCTCCTCTGTGTTCGAATGCACTTGTATTCACAAACTCCGTACTGCTCTAGAAGGGTTTCCCTAATCATTACACAAAATATATGCTTCAGATTTACATCTTCAGGCAACACTGCCACTTTAGGTGTCTGTTCGATCAGCGTTTGATTCATGGATTGGTTTTCCATACACAATATATCATTTGTAGTTTTAAACTCGGAGTTTGTTTGATCTAGCTTTCGGTTATTTGTTAGCGACTTCGTAAGTGATTGTAGCAGCCTTTGGTTCTCGTTTATAAGTCTGTACTGACCATTTTTTTTTTTTTTTTTCTAATGGATGGCAAAACTTCTTCAAAGATCCAATCTTGAAACTTCTCAGCAATGTGCATTTTAGATTTCATAAGTAACGAATATAATCCCGGCTCTTTAAGAAAGATTGAATGTTTCTCATTATAGGTTAGGGGGAGATTTTCGCTCCCCCATACTTCAGGAATTGTTTTGCGATATTTTTCTCTAACATGTACTCTGATTGCTTCTTTAGGGTTAGCGTAGCCCAATATTGTAGCTACATCCTTAGCTTTGAACCATGGATTATCGCTGCTGTCAAACAGTACAGACAAAGGCTGATCATTAAACACATAGGCGGTTAACTGGTTCATTTTATAGGTTAGATCAAAACGTCGGGTGAACACTCTGACAGAACGTCACACAGCAACACTATTACACAAACACACACTTCAAACTCCCGAACAAGAATGAGCCCGTGGGTGTTTAACAACTGGTGTTCGGTTGATTTAATTTTCTATTTTTATTTCTTTAAGGTACAGGGATCGAGGGAAGGGAGAGAAGGGAAATCTCCTCTTATTAGAAAGATTTTCTTCTAATCCCTAACATGAAAAGCTTTTGTGGCCTTGAAAAAGGCCGATTATGATGGTGGAATCAGGTGGAGGCTAAGGTGTTGGGAAATATTTATTTTTTAATGTTGAAAAACTTTGTTATTTCATCTGGGTGGAGTTCATCCGTTCGTTGATTCCACCACATTTCAACAAGCATCATGTACTTCTGCTCATGTTCAATGGCGTAGATGTGCTCCTCTTCAATAGGGTAGAAATTCATCTTGTAGTCCATGTCCCGCTGCCAATATTCCCATTCCAAGTCGTCCAGCGGACAATGGTTCCACATGCTGTTGATTCCCCGTTGTTTGGAGTACAGAGCGTCGTCAAGATCTTGGATGGTTGAATACACCTTTGGTTCATGAACGTGCTTGAACTTTTTGTCATTGCGCCATAGCCTCTTTTTATGGAAATGCTTCAAGGTGCAATCATCATCGTCCTTTTGGTTGTAGAATTCATCACCTTCAAAGTAATCATCTTCATCGTCAAATGGCCTCTTCTTATCATTGCTATTCATTGACGTTTCCGCTGCAACACATACATCTTCCAACTCGACGTCTGTGATGGTACAATCCCACTCGATGTTGTCCATGATCTCTTCGTAGCTGTTGTCGCTTCGTAACTCAAGGTGTATCACAGAGACGGCAATACTTCGTCCACACAGTAAGAGCTCCAAAGACAAACTGACTAAACCCTTGAGGACGCGCTCATAAATAGCACTCCGGTCGGGAGGAGGCCTCGGCCGTGGAACTTTCCACCGCATCGCCCTCCAGAGGAGCTTGGTAGTGTAATGTAAGCGGTAAACAGTTCCCGGAACCGCTGATGAGTAAACAGGAAAACAAGTCCTATTAGTTACCTCGATAAACACAAGGGTGAGGAACTGGCGACCTCTTCCTCATCTCGATCACCGGTTTGAGCCCGGTAATATAGGAGTGAGGAATTGTACAGAGGCCTGGCGACCTCTTCCTCATCTCAATCACCAGTTTGAGCCCGGTAATATAGGAGTGAGGAATTGTACAGAGGCCTGGCGACCTCTTCCTCATCTGATCGTCAGTTTACCAGAGTCCAGTAAATACAAGGGTGAGGAATTACACAGAGGGCTGGTAACCTCTTCCTCATCTCGATCGTCAGTTTGAGCCCAGTAATACAAGGGTGAGGAACCGTACAGAGGCTGGCAGCCCCTTGTTTACTACTTGAATCTGTTTACTCGGCTAAAGCCGTTTACTCTCTCTCTCGAAAACAGGTCATTAGTACTGGCGGTTTCTTGTTTAACATAAAAACCATGGCTGGCGCTTGATCACGTAGGCATAGGGATGACGTCATGGAGGTTTCTACCGAGTTGTTTACAGCTTCGGTCCTACTCACCAGTCTCCTTCTAGCATTACTGACAAGCGGTACACCATGTTCCACTTGTTTGCAATAGTTACAGAGCCAGTCGGGCCCTACCTCGTAACAAAGCCATTTCACATCAATTCCACAATAACAGAAGTAGATTCAATAGACGCTGAGGTGTTTCTACAAACGGTGTATTATTACACGAGATGCTTCTTCGGTAGATTATATATTGACTTCTGGTTGGATAGACCGTTAGCCCCACACAAATGTCGACAGCTTAGGGCTGACCTGGGAGACGTGAGTTCAATAGCGACACACGTCTCATGTCGCAACGTCATAGTTTGGCTCCTTCGAGAAGCTAATCCCCCGATATATGCTAGGGTTGTAGTAAATGGAGGGTAGGTTAAGCATAACTTTTATGAATAAAATAAATATATTAAAGAATAAAAAAGAAAAAAAAAAAATGATAAATAACGTCCACAACACTCTGGAAGCTTCTAGGAGGTCGCTGATGAGTAAACAGCCCCGGGCGGTCACGTAGACCCTAGCGCGCGCCTCGACACGCTGCTCGCAGTTTGGTTTAGTCAAGCCGGCGCGTAGCATCGAATTCGGTCGGCAAACAGCCAAGATCCCGCGAGGAAAACGCGTTTAAAAATTAATAGCGGGCCCGTTTAACGGTGGATTTTCAATTTTCTTTAAGCGATGGTTTACTTAGACCGCCACCCGACATGTGGTGAAGTTTCGTAAAAATCAGTCGGTAAACAGCCGAGATCCCATAAGGAAAACGCGTTTAAAAATTAATAACGGGCTTGTTTAACAGTGGATTTTCAATTTTCTTTAAGCGATGGTTTACTTAGGCCGTCGCCCGACATGTGGTGAAGTTTCGTCAAAATCGGTCGGTAAACAGCTGAGATCCCATAAGGAAAACGCGTTTAGAAATTAATAGCGGCCTTGTTTAATGGCGGATCTATGGGGTTCTTACGTCATTCGCTTCCTCTGGGATAGACCTACACTCTGGAAAAAGTCCCGTGGGAATCGGTGGGTAAACAGCTGAGATCCCATAAGGAAAACGCGTTTAGAAATTAATAGCGGCCTTGTTTAATGGCGGATCTATGGGGTTCTTACGTCATTCGCTTCCTCTGAGATAGGCCTACACTCTGGAAAAAGTCCCGTCGCCAGGTTTAAGTTAGGTTAATGGGTGACGGACGGGGGGGGGGGGGGGGGGGCATCCTCGCATCCTCACGCCAGGTGCCAGGTTTAAGTTAGGTTAATGGGTGACGGGGGGGGGGGGTGCATCCTCGCATCCTCACGCCAGGTGCCAGGCTTAAGTTAGGTTAATGGGTCACGTGACGGGGGGGGGGGGTGCATCCTCGCATCCTCACGCCAGGTGCCAGGCTTAAGTTAGGTTAATGGGTCACGTGACGGGGGGGGGGGGGGTGCATCCTCGCATCCTCACGCCAGGTGCCAGGTTTAAGTTAGGTTAATGGGTGACGGGGGGGGGGGTGCATCCTCGCATCCTCACGCCAGGTGCCAGGCTTAAGTTAGGTTAATGGGTCACGTGACGGGGGGGGGCGTCCTCGCATCCTCACGCCAGGTGCCAGGCTTAAGTTAGGTTAATGGGTCACGTGACGGGGGGGGGGGCGTCCTCGCGTCCACGCGTCCACACCGCGCCTTTGCTGGTTTTGAACCATCTAATGCCCCCTACTGACCCCCTAAAATTTGAAAGTTGTGATTATCAATCAAGCAATAAAAGTAAAATAAAACAGATATTTATATGAAAGAAACGATATTGAAAGAATTAAACGATCGAAAAATAAGAGCTCAAAATTTGATTATTTATGGTTTACCCGAAATAACTAAAGGAAGGACGCCTACAGTATCAACAAAAGAGTATGAATTAAAATTAGTTGAGGAAGTCATGTCTTCAATCAAATTTTATCTTGCACTCTGTATGGTCAAAGCATATAGACTTGGAATTTACAGTTCACATAAATTACGTCAATTGAAAATTGTATTTCCCTCAGAGGCTTATGCAATTACATTCATTCAATGATTTTTTATAAACAATGACAACTTAAATTATCCGGGACTTAAACTTTCACGGAACAGAACAGAACAAGAATGATGCCATCTGAATATGTCAAAAAAAGAATTAAGTGAAAGAAAAAGTCAATGTGAGAAAGATACTATAGTAAAACATGTGTGGTATTCCTGAAATAGTCCCATCAAAAAACAGAACCACTTTCGGCAGTCTGTAGAAGTTTACAATCAAAATGGCTTAAGATCAAAGACTGCCGAATTTAGACAAAATATTGCGACATATAATTAATTATGATATAATAGTTTTAACAAAAACCCGGTTAAAAGAAGACATTTAAAGCAACAAATTGAGCTTATATAATTATAATGTCTACAGGAAAGACCAATCTAAACAAACTAGTAACAAATCAGATGGTGGTGGAGTTATAATATTATAATAACAGTAAAGTGGTGGTGGTGTTTTAGCAGTGAAAAAGGGTTTAACGTCATTTTTGATACCTTCCTCTGAAGAATCGATTGAAAGTATCTGGGTTGAAATAAAATTTAGTCCAAAGTGTTCATTGATCATAAACGGTGTGTATATACCACCCAGCCAACCATATGATGGTATTCAAATTATTACAGTAGTGTAGAAAACACAGTAAGTACGAATATTAAAAGTTAGATCAATTTCTAATCATAGGAGGGTTTAATCTACCTCATGTCAATTGGTTAGATATTCATAACAGTCCTCACACCGAGTCATCAAAATTACTCAGAAAAATCTAGTCAGAAAATCTAGAAACTAGAAGAAAATATTTGGACACATTATTTATTTTTTAAATTGTTAATGGTTTTATACACTCTCCAGAAATATAACAAAAGATTAGTTTTAAAAATTCAAGAAATTAGAGAAATTCCAGAAATTCATACACTTTTACAAAACATTTTTATAGAACAAATTTTGAACATTATAGTACCCCACTGCGTCTTCATAGGATTGGAAATTAAATTTCTATAAGTTTAGATCTATTTGATTGTCACCTTGAAAAATTTAAAACTGAAGCTAAAGACTATTTTTTTTTAAATTTGAAAGTAATTTAATAATTTAACAATTTAAGTTCTAATACGCGATATATTTTTAAAATTGTACTATTACCTGTATAATTTTATACTACTTTGTAAATGGCTTGTCCGTTAATAAATGAAATGAAATGAAGACGTGGACATAGTGTTCTAATTTATTTTTTTAAGAAATATTTGATAATGGGTCAGCACTAGTCCCGAAACTAGTAATCTGATCAAACTAGTGGATTGATGACAGCAAGGTATGTAACTTTATTTTCTAAATCCCAATTCAAGTTGAACAATCGACATTGGAGTTCCGTACCAAGTCTGAACGCGCCTAATTAGTAAAGCAACACACTCGAGTTCCGCACCACAGTAGATAGCGAGAGTGAGGGGATGAAGCACGAGTGTTAGTAAAATGGGAAAGCGGTGTGGAAAAACAAAGGTCGTTGTGGCACTCAAGAACACCGGATGAACATCTAAATCCCCTAAAGTAAAATAAATCTAAAGTACATTTCCAATTTAAACCCTATTATACTTAACGGCAAAACATTGATAGTTCGAGGATTAAAGCCGACTATAAACTCAAAGACGCGCCGGCTCGTTCGGTGTATTTGGTCCATTAACTTGGTTCGCTCACTTGGGCGAACTATCTCTAAATGCCGGTGTACTCGGCCGTTCTGCTGGTCATCCGATTTAACTCGGAGCATTCCCACAGCAGTCCCCAAACCTGGCGCCGCGTTACATAATCAGAGCACGGTTAATTTCCGTACACTTAACACCCTAATGACAACATTTCAACTGTTGAACTTACGGTGGATTCCGGTTTTGAATGGATGGTGTTAAGGATGGAATTGGGTTTTAACATAAAACGTTTAATTTTTGGAGCACTATTACGGACGTTTGTTAAAACCTGAGAGTAGGTGAGGCACCCATGATTGTTGCCGTACTAGATTGAATATCGAGATAACATTAAATCTTAGTAAAGCATGCAAGTCATACTACCGAGATCGAACCACTTCTCTGCGTTCCTGTGCTTGCATTATTTACTTGAGTGACAGAACTATTAGCAGTTATCACACAATTCATAAAGCATATGTTTGTATGGACAATTATTTTAGATATTGATAACATCACAAACCAAGCTTGGACAATACTTTTGGAAATTTATATCATTACAAACTAAGCTTACCTCGGGGACCGGTATTTTGTTCAGTTCTTTTGTTAAGTTTACCTATTCTTAGTGCTATATTTGTCGTAGTGGTTGACTTCACAATGTTTATTCACTTTTACATTCGCGGCTTGCTTGTTTGTTAGTTGCCTTCTTTGATTTTCGCTTTATTTTATTCAAATTGCAACAAACACAAGTTATACAAATCCATATAAAAACACAACTGTTATTTGGATTATCAGTTTTATTTTTTTAGCCTTCAATTGTAAATATTGTAAACTATCAATCGCATTATACAGGGTGAACAACTTAAGTGTGCCACCATTGGCATCTCAGAAACTATTAGATTTAGAGAAAACCTTAAATGGGGACTTCACCTATTTTTTATGACAATCAAAAATATGTATTCCATTCTTTTGTACATGGCCGACACTTTCCAATATTTTGGGCAACTTTAAAATCGTGTATGGAACACCCTTGTATTTTATGATGTTTTTAGAATATAAATGTGATTTTAAGACTTATTTATTCTTTGCTTTTCCAAAACCTACTCGTTTAGGAGCTACAGCATATTGAACCTAGGAAAAGGTGGCTCTTCGTGCATTATGTGATTTACATGTATTAAAGTCGAATGAACTGACTTGAGAATAACTCTTACTTAGTTGATATTTTAAAATTAAATTATACAAAAAAAAACTCACTTATAATTTTTTAGATAATTACAATCCCTTTGGTTAAAAAATTAATGGTAACATTGCACTGCATAATTAACAATACAAATTATAACATTGAAATTTGCAATAGGTAACGGCTTATGATTGAAGTACGTGATCAAAGTGTAATAAATGAACGCATGAGCCTTTGTGAAGGTGGCTCTGGTTTCTTTTTCCTACGTTTTCTTTTTATCATTTGATTTTAAATATCAACTAAATAAATATTATTCTTAAAACAGATCATTCGACTTTAATACATGTAAATCACATAATGCACGACGAGCCACCTTTTCCGAGGTTTAACATGCTGTCGCTTCTAAAAGAGTAAGTTTTAAAATTGCATTTAGATTCTATCATAATAAAATCATCATAAAATACAGGGCGTTCCATACACGATTTTAAAGTTGGCCGCAATATTGGAAGGTGGCGGCCATTTACAAAAAATGGAATACACATTTTTGATTGTCATAAAAAAATAGGTGAAGTCCCATTTAAGGTTTTCTCTAAATCTAATAGTTTCTGAGATGCCAATGGTAGTTAAGTTGTTCACCCTGTATAGTTCAGTAAAGTACAAAAGCAACGTATACAACTTTTGCATAAGTTTGGTAACGGACATTTCAGGATTCTGGGTACGTTTGGTGGTCTATGTCCAGGCGTCGCGTCTCCGGTTTTCCGGGACACATCACACGAAAACCCATCTTTCGAACACATACTGTCCAAGTCATATGTACACCCGCGTGGTTTTTGGCGTCAGAAGAGGATATTTTGTGCCTTAAACTTTGGGGGCTAGTTAAACAAGCAATAACATTGAAAAACACATTTTTAACTGTAAGACGTTAAATTACCGTACTGCTGGTTTTAAGTAGTAGACATTTATAATATGGAATCATAACACCAAAACAATAGCCCTTCCTGAGACCCAAGTTCTCAACCAAAACAATGGTTCTCATTCGGACGTTCAAGCGCTGAAAACCGGCACCAAAGTGATGAAATATAATTGAAACAATTGCGATACAAAACCGCTCTGATCCAACCTTGGATTATAATGAGGGGTTCGCTCTTCACACGAGCGAAGCTTATAAACACATTAAGTAAACGTAATGGTGGCAACAATAGAATTGTGGGGCAGAGTGCGAGCGAGGTAATGGCTGCTTCCGCTTCCCGCAGCAACCGGAAGTGGCCGGCAACGCTCAAAACACACACAGTTTGCTAGACAAATCGCCTGAGCAGCGTAAAAAGCCGCGATTAAATTAGAGCGTAGAGCGGCGACCGATGCGTGAAGCCCACAATGCATGGGACATACGGGTATCGGTGACGGGTCGACCGTGGTGAGAATGTTGCACTGCGGCGAACGGCATTCGATCGAACGGCGTGACGAATGTTTCATCAGCGGTGTCCGGGCGACGCAACATGTGCGGTGTGATGTATTGTTCAAAACTCATCCCTCGTTCAAATTACGATGATAAATAAGTTGGATACAATGGCGCTGTGTTCTGAAGCGCGAACCGATAAATTGATTTGTTGTAATGAATTATATAATTGATTAACCTATTTTAATAGTAAAGTTTATTCAAGGACTCTCTAAAATCGTGTTTTAGCGAATTTCCCTTATAGGGAAGAAGCTATTACCGTAGTCGGCATGGTAAGACCTAGGCCCGAGACCATGATAACTTTTCGTTTTGAGGTCCCCAGACCCCAAAAACACCATTCGTTCGAAACTGTATATATATATGTATGTATGTATATCTATATATATGTATCCGTGAGCACGATAACTCTCGTAAAAATTATTTGATGAAATTTGGTATATACGTGTAAAGCAACATTTATGACTTTAAGTTCGAAAA
Source organism: Allygus modestus (assembly GCA_963675035.1). Taxonomy (NCBI): domain Eukaryota; kingdom Metazoa; phylum Arthropoda; class Insecta; order Hemiptera; family Cicadellidae; genus Allygus; species Allygus modestus. The sequence goes on from OY776116.1 coordinate 68,030,287, forward strand.
CCAGCCAGATCGCTCTATCCAAAGGTGTATTTTGGGGGGGTTTTGTACCCCAAAAATGGGTTTTTCGAATTTTTTACATATAATTTTGGAAATAGTCAAATTTTAGTTTTTCCCATTGGATTCAGCTTAAAAAAACACACAATTTTTGTATTTTGATCATTTCTCTACGTCAATTGGTTACCGAGATATTGAAAGTGCTAAACACAGTACGTTGTCTAATGTTATTCTTATGGAGGAAAATAAAAATTTTATATCTCGCTTATTTATGAACGTATACTGACGAAACTTGGTATACGGGTTCATCTGGTTGTGGACCATTGATATTTGCTCAAAAAAAATTGTTTACCAAAGGCTCCCGTAGCAGCAAACCTGCGTATTCAGCCCCATGTTATTCTTATGGAGAATAAGTAACGTGTTATCTGCCTTCATTATGAAAATAAATTAATGAAATTTGGTATGTGGCTTTACCTACATGAGTTATATTGATATTTGCATAAAAGCCCATTTTTAGTGTTCCTTGCTTCAGCAAACCTGCATACTCAGCCGCCATGTTATTCTTATGGAAAATAATTAAAATGTCATACATCGTTTATTTATGAATGTATATTGATGAAACTTGGTATGTGGCTTTATGCAAAAAGCAGATATATATATATATATGCATTGGAAATTTGCTGAGTACGCAGGTTTGCTGCTACGGGGGTATTTGTTCGTATGCAATGTCATTTCACTCTGTAGATTAAGATACAATCTCACCTCATCAGCAATTCCACATATTAGCTTCCACTTGCAGCCATCCAAGGTAGATTTCTGAGAATTCTGAGCTACACAGTGGGTTATGATCTGCAGACACTAAATGTCGGATCTGAACTTAGATCTATTGCCGGCCTGTTTCTCTACAAGCTTCTACGAGGGTTTTCTGACAGCTCAGACTTTTTAGCCAGCATTGAGATTAGAGTTCCTGTCAGAACTAGGTCCTGCGAGCTGTTTGCACGTCGGAGAACAAATTACCTGAAACATTCTCCCATGTACAGGAGTCATATTCTTGGGAATTTAGTATCAGAGGTTTTTATGACTCGTTATCACCATTCCACCACAAGCTGATGACGTCTGCTCTTCTCCATCACGACTGATCCTCAAACCCCCTTCCCCGAAACCAAAATAATCCTTATTCTCAGTTTAGAAATTTGGTTGTATATATATTGTTTTTGTGAGCTAATTTAAGACTCAAAATTAACTCATGTACTGCATGTACTCGTTATACTGATGTATTTACTACACATTTCATTTTGATTATCTGTTATTTAAGATTCACTTGTTGTTATTTAAGTTTACTTTATATTAATGTTTTAATCTAGTCATCTTACTAAAAATGTTAATGATTCAAATGCCATTGTATATTTGTTAATTTAAATTTAGTAATATGACTGCTTAACATATATATAATGAATTTGTATTGCATGAAAAAAGGTCCTGTCGTTGGGGAAATAAATCAATTATAGGGGAGCGCAGTAGCCCCCATATCCAACCCTTAGTTTTCAGGAATTTAATTAATGGTCCCTGAAACCGAAGTCTAAGGCAAACCTACATGGAAAGCCCAAAACGCCATTTGAATTCTACTGTAACTAAATAGGATGCCCCTATATTATTTCCGCTGTAATAAGTTTTGTAGTTATACTTATGGTAAACCTAAATTTATAGTAATATGCAAACTAAAATAAATTGATACATGTTTTTCCATCACAGCATCAAATATTTAGAGATATATATTTATATATAACTCTTAAACTCCTTAACATGAATAAAATAAGCTTATTTTCCTATAATCGCAGGCAGTAGTGAGAATAGCAAATAGTAAGAGCGAAAGTTCTGAATTTCGGTTAAAGAAAACCTCTATGTAGTACGAGTTGCATTTGAATATAAAATAGTATTTTTGAAACTCATAATAGCGATGGATTTGAATTTATTTTTTGATTTATTTGGACTTTACCTATCGCTTCTAGTGTTTAAAACTACACTACGTTTCGGGAGGTAAGGAAACTCCTCCCGTTATCAAGTGAACCCTACCTAAATATCAAGTTCTTACACCTTGATATTTAGATGTAAGTAGGGTTAATTTGATAACGGGAGGAGTTTCCTTATCTCCCGAAACGTAGTGTAGTTTTAAACACTAGAAGCGATAGGTAAAGTCCAAATAAATCAAAAAATAAAAATAAAATAGTATGGTTCCTAAAATTAGTTTTAGTTTTTTACACCAACCAAAATAATGATACAAGCAACTCTTTAAATAAAACCCCAAACTAACCAACGTCCGCTATAATAGACTTATTCAAGGTCTCAACCAAGCTTTTAGTATTACATAATATATTTTTAACTTATTTCTGTGTAAGTAGTTGATGATAACATGGGTTTTAATTGATCATTGCAAGCAACAACAGGGGGAAGAGGGCTAGCGACGTTTTAGAAGTCGATATATGAATCTAGGTATTTCAGCAGAGCAAACAGTTTAGCTTATCACAGGCCAAATTGACCAATAAAACGTGTGTTTACCCTAATGTGCCCTTTCCATGCATTAGGTGCATTTTGTTATTGAATGGTCAATCTTTTTGTCATTTGCTTGTTGGCAGGTGTAGTTAAGGATTGGCTGAACGGGAAGAATTTCGTCGGATTATATATGGTGATTCTATTCTATATGGTAGATTCTATACTTGAAATGTAATGGAAATATTTAAATGTTAGTAAAAAGGGGTGACAAATTTTTGTTACACAGTACCCATGTTGGAGATGTAAAAGTGAGTTAATATACTTTGGCATTCCATACTAATAATTTTTGGGATTCAGGGAGACTGCATTGTAACAATTATTTTATGCATTTCTTATAATTTACAGCATTTCAGGACGCTACTTTTTAACAAATACAAATGTATTTACTGCAATAAAAATCTATACAAGGTAACATTGACAAACGACACAACGTCACATGTTGTTTAACCTAAAATAGTATAATGCTAAATTGAAAATAATAAATAGACATTACTAATCTACATTTTGAAACATAAATAAAATCCCTGTAGAACTCATTTGCTAGCAGAAACTATTTTAATTTGCCCTAAAAATACATACATCTGACTCAATTTTTTTTAAGGAAGGGAGGAAGAACAATATATCTGATGCTCGAAGAAAGAGGTTGTATATTTTTTGCCGCATTAAAAAACAATTACATGTAATTTACTGTAACAAAGATAAGCTATAAGTTAAAGCAATTAAATTAATTAATTCTGCCAAAATGCCACTTTTCATGATTTTAGCTGCTGCAGATCCAATTTATGGTATAACTATTATTAGATTAAGAAATCAAAATGTTATTTATTCAATTTTTTATGGCACGAATTGAGAAAGTTCATGAACATATTTCCATTTCACACTTAATATGTTACGCTCTTCTACTAGTAAAAATTTGACTTGGATTATAACAAATAAAAAAAACTGCAATAATTTAAAATATAAAATGTAATTAACTATTAATTTATAACGTTAATCTATGTATAATTTTTAAAGCTACTTTAAAAAAATAATACAGGACATCAAGGAGTCAAATATAAAGTCGTTTTAAGAGAGAAAAAAACAGTTACTCATTTCGTGTACGTTTCCTAACGAATAACAGAATAATGATTTCGTTATTTGTTAATATGAATTAAAACACCATAAACTTTCAAAATCTATTTTATGCTTCAGTGTTCTTCAAGTTTTAGTGTTTATCTCAGCTATGGTTTATTAATAAATATTAAAAATTCCTTATCTTTCAAAATAAAATTAAAGTAATATTTATCAAAAAATAAATTTTACAGTGTTGATGAATTTATAAACCATGGTCCCAATTTGAATAACAATAGCGTATTGTATTTTAAATAAACCTATTTTTTACTATACAAATTTAGATAATTAATTCAACTAAGATCAATTGTTTTCATTTGGTGTAGGCCTATGAGAGATTAAACTAGGTTGTACAATTTATATTTTAAAATTTTGCATTACCAAGATTTTAATCTATATTAATTAAATCCAAAATTTGTGTTTGGTATAAAATTGCTGAAAAATATTTGTTTTAATGACAATATAAAATATTATTAGTTATTATTAGTTTACGACATTGTTATTTAACCATATTACTATCTAACGATAAGCTAACTGATAGATGTAACTGAGTAAATTCACTGAGTCTACTGTAAAGTTCATCATAAAAAATTATTAAACAACGGAAAGGCAACAAAATCATAAATAATCATCTCAAAATAAAAAAATAAATAAAAATAGGTTAACTAACAGTTACTTCCTCTGTGTAAAATTATTCATCAGAGTTTTGATATTCTTTTTTCTCCATCAAGTACTTCGAACATAGATTATGTTTTTAGACTTGAATATTTTACTCAATTTTTAATTATGTTCTTTATTGAACTAGAGGTTTATTTATATCGAGAAAAGATGTTTTAGCCAATGTGAGGGACTTTTTACAGTTAAATAAATGCGTTTCTTGAGTAATAAATGGATTTTTAATTTATCTGTTATATATATATACGTAATAATCGTAGCTGCTCTGGGAATGTGAGGCACCCAGTCGACTTCCACCACTGATGATGCCACTGTAACTAACCCTTCCGGCGGTCGCGGCTGCAATCAGCAAATGGGGCTTGAAGGCCACCTCGGCCTACTTTCATCGCGGACTCTAATAGCGGCCATCACGATTAGGTTTCTAAAATAACAGTGGACGAAACGGATAAGTTAATCAGAAGGATTCTCTATCTCTATAAACACAAACTTTATCTATGTGAAGGGTCGACTAAGTGTTCATTTCAGTTCAACTTGACCTTTGGTTTTTACAACAGCATGTAGGTTTTTTTACTGTATTTGTGGGTTTTGAAAATTCGAAAGTCTCAAAAATATGCTGGCTACTTACAAAATAATGGTCAACAGTGACCATTACGAACATTAATGAGTCAGAGGAATTGGGTCAATACTAGGATTGGATCAGCCTTTTTATGATCCTAATTATTGATTTGTTGTGACCTGAATATTTTCCAAAATTAATCTCAATATTAATAAAATAACATTAAGCATATCGAGATGGTTTGAAACCCAGTAAATAAACCAAGAACCAGGCAAATGATCGCTCATTTACCTAAATTAAATATCGAATATTAAAAAAGTATTAAAAGAAGTTGTATTACTGTAATTGCACAAGATAAAGACAAAAATCATTCTATTTGTCAGGTTGTTGGGTAAAGCATATAAGTTCGAAATATTTATTTCTAAACTGTAAAGCTATCGACAATTCAATGGTAAAACTAAACAGCTTGTCACACAATCTTGTGTGCTTTTATATATTTTGCGTAATCTGTCTTTGCAATGTTCAACTTTAGATAATATACCTAAATCAAGAAATTTTTAGTCTATACTGTATACAAACTACAAAAAAGAACTAATAAGTCCTTTTATTGCAATGGCATTTCGATATATATGGCGATTTGATAGTACAGTTCGGTTCGCGGTGCTTGGCACCTGGGAAAGGCGAGAAACTATATACTATCATTTCTCGTGAATAAAAGTAGACCTTAAAAAAAGCATCACAAACAAAAGTTTTTAAAATAAAACGAGTTCGAACGCAGCACGCTGACGTGAGGGAAGTGAATTTCCACATAATAAACTTTTAAAACTCAAAATCAGTGTGAAAACATTTAATCCAATTTTTATTGAAAACTGAAAATATTGATTTTTGGCTGTTCTGGTACTCCTGGTTTCATTTACTTGCAAAGCTGGGAATACAATTTTGCACAATATAAGGTTAGGAGAAGATCCAGACAGGCTTGAAAGTAGGCGTGAGGTTGCTGGGGATGATAAAAGTACTCTAAAAAAGGAATAACAGGCTTTTCTAATGTAAAACCACCATAAGACAACGTACTGTGTTTAGTCGATACACATTTTCTTTAATAACTCGGTAAATATTTATGATAGAATGACGTGAGAGGGCTTAAAACTTTCGCCTCTCTAATTACCATCTTTTTACATGCTTTGATTTTACATCCGGGGCTTTTATGACCTGTTTTGGGTCCAAAAACTCGAAATTTGAAAGATTAATCCTCAAAAAAGGAGTTTAGAGTTTTCCGATTGTTTTGCCCAACGAACTTGTCCAACTGATTACAGAAAGGAACGCCCCTACCAAATTTGAAGTAAATCGGACAAAAAATTTGACCGCTAGAGTGCAAACACATACATACATATGTCTATATACATATATATATATATACATATACATATATATACATATATATACACACATATATACATATATATATATATACAATTTTGAACGACCCCTCAAATCGTGTTCAGGGGGTCACGTTAGGAACTTCTATGGTGGTCCCGGGCTTAAGTTTCACCTTGCGGGTCATGCTAATAGTTCACTTTCCAAAGGAAATTCACTAATAAGTGATTTTTGCTTTCTGTTGACAAAAGTAGACCGTAACACTAACGGTACTAAGACAAATAGAGGCGAAAAGTCATTCCAGAGCACACGCTAACCAGATGCCAAGCACTGGGACCCGAACTGTAACACTATTTAAATGTTCAAATTTGATAATACAAGTTGTAGACTCGTGACGTTCTGCCAGGAAGCTTTGTTTTTTTTAATTATTTGTGTATTCCTACAAACTATCCGTTTAGGGAACTTAAGAAATCGTCCAAACTTATCGAAGAATGGCGGATTTGAAGTTTTCGTTATCCCTGTCAAATGTAAGGTGCATATCGTAAACAATTTGTGTAATCACTGATTAATATTATTATTATTATTATTATTATTATAATTATTATTATTATTAAGAGGTTGGCTGCTTCTTTTTCTCAATTCTTTGCCCAGACAGTACTCCCTAAGTAAGCAGTACAGATAAGTTTTACTAGCCGTGGTTCCTAAGTCCGTCACCTTGATTACTTACGCCGGCGACTCACCTAAATATACACTAACTTATTCGGATGGTTATTATTCATTAAATTTATTTCTTTAGTCGGTTTCAACCTAAAAACTTCATATCACAAACCTGACAATTGTTGTCATTTAAATTAGTTAAGTAACACTCAGTCACATAACTGAAATTAAAATTAATAAAATAGTTAATTACTCTTTCTCTTTTCTTCTTTTTTAGTATTCATTTTAATCCTCGTTTCCTTGATTTAAACATGATTACCTAGACAAGAATTTAATTTACAATAATTACGCGGTCAATTTTCGCCTGTAGGTTTAATGTAGGCTAGTTTAAAGTAATAACGTCTGAACGTTTTAATTTATTATATATCATAAATTCTACGTATACTATCTTGACTTGTTCTTATTTAATGGAATTTACGTTTTAAAATTAATTTATACAATAGCTGTAGCCTGTCGCGGCTTCACCCTCAGTTGTGGTCAAATATTTGTAGTATGCCAGTCATATAGCATTAGTAGCAACTGTTGTTAAAAATGGTGCTACTAATGCATAAACTTTAAATTATATATGTATAATTATAAATTTAAATTTGACTCTGGTGTACAAATTGAATCACTAATAGCTCTATCAAACCAGTAAATACTTATGTCCACAAGATTAGCATAAAAACGTTGAAACCAGGGGGTCACAGACCCAAAAGATTTGAAGAACAGTAGTATTTTGATAGAAGACTACTATTGATAGTAATATTACAATGTTACTATCAATAAACTTCGGTTAAGACTGACTTTTTTCAGCCAAGTATTTAAGCTTAGCATGGACCTTTGAAAGAACAGAGGGTAAAAGACCCAAAGAATCTTCGAAACAGAAGTTGGCCAAAGTATGATTGTACTTTATTACAAAATTGTAATTCGCACTACATTTCAGCTCTATCGGTTTATTAGTGGGTTTATGATAGTAAATTTGTTAGATATATATACGTTAGTTAGAGTTAGTTTATTTTTCTATAGGACTTTCGTAAATTTCCTAAGGGAGTTTACCTAAAGAATTCTCTTAACAGTAGTAGCAGACCTCTGATTGTAGTGTAGTAAAACAACTCAGCTCTTTCGGTCCTTTGGTAAATTTTAATGCAAGCCTAATCGAGTAATACCTTATTTTAAAGGTATATTTTTTTAAAGACGTTTAACATGAGATTCCACATGACATTCAATCGGGCTTACATAAATATTATCTTACTACCCCAAGATAATATTATATTTGGGACGTGGTCAAAGTTTTAATAGTACTAAAAAATTAGTTTCCATGAAAGGCAAAGCTTTGTAAAAATAATTGCTTAGAAAAAAATCAATTCGTACTTATAAATTTAAAATATGAATAATCAATACCTACATGTAATAGTTTCTCTATAAATGCTCATAATTCGGCACCATTTTGTACTGGTTTGAGATAAAACCTCTAGTTTTCGCTGTTATTATTTTTATGAAGACCTTTAAGATGAGGAATCGATCAACATTCTTTTTTTAAACTGAGATGCCCCTAAAATACTCTATTTTGCAAGCATGAGCAAAGTTGTGATGCTTACCAAAAGGTAAATTTACTTTACTATTCCGGTGTGCTGAGTTTGGTTTTCCTATTACGACCAGTAGGGTTTTAAGAGGTTGTATCTACATTTTTTGACTAACCCTGTATATAAACGTTATCAGTGGTAAGAAAATTAAATTCATTATACTCTCCTATCTACTGGTATTAGAGCTTTATCTTTATGAAAAAAGTAACATATGAACAGTTAATACCATTGCCTCTTCCTCCAAAGACAAAACAAAAGTATTACAAGGTGTATGCATACTTCTTTGAATGGTATTTTCACATGTAAACTTCTTGAGATGGAATAGGAGGACGTTTTACTGATGTAGCCAGACATCCAAATAAACTAATTAACTATTCTCAAATCCGGTTTGGAGAACGTTAGTTCATAAACTATAAATTGTGACGGATATTCTTTCAAATACACTTTTTTATTTATGCACGTTATGTTTGACCTCTAAAGGGCTAATTAGAAATTGTTTTGTTTGAAAAGTTTTTTGCTAGAAATGTATCAACCCTTTAGGGCTCCGTTTTATATTATTTAATGTTATAATGTTTAACTTATGGTGTTATATTTATTCATTGCAAATTATTTGGAAATGTTTCCATAATTGTTTCTGACATAATTCAGAGCCCCTACAATTATCGCGTACATATAAATTTGTCTATTATTTAAGTGCCAGATCTTTAAACGTCGTTTAATCGGTTTTACTATTTTTTATTTTACGAAAGTAACTACTAGTTTTCAATATTGAGTAATGAGTTATAGTAAATTTGTGATTTCCTTATAAATTTCCAGAAAATGAAACTTGAGTCTAGGGAACTTTTTTTACAATATTTATTTATTAGAAAGACACAAACTTCATTGCTTTAAAACTTACTTCATGATATTTTTTCGTAAATATGACCACAGAGACAAAAACTAAAACGTATCCTCGTTGTTATGTTTTTACTCTGCTTTAGAGTATTAATCCGTTACATCTAATTTTGTTTTGGATAAACATTAATGATCAGAAAGAATAAGAGAAAGAATTTTACTAGTATAAATAACCAGCATAACTAGTATAATTAAACTAGTAAGACAATTAACTCCTTATTTCACTTTATGTACTTATACTTTTATTGGTTAACACCCTAAACAAATTAGAGGGTTCTTTAGGAAATTGTATATGGTGGAACAGAAGACAGAATGATTGTGCATACACCACAAGTTAAGTGCCTATATTCGAAGTCCACACAAATCAATGCCATGCGAGTTGCATGACAGATGCTCATCACCGCAAATCTGGAGAGAAATTGGGAAATCAGTTTCCAAACAGGCGCGGTAACGTTTCGCCAAATTAACAAAGAGACGGGTGAGTGGGAAACTGGTAGTTGTAAACGAACGTGGGTATTAAATGACAATCAGTGATAACACATGAATATGTATGTATGAGGCGGTTAATGAGAGAAAGCCGCGCGCCCGTGCCCGTGTGTGCGGGTGCGTGGGTGCGTGCGTAATAGGCGCACATTATATTAATCAGGGGCTTGTAGTGGGGTTCACACGGGTGCTGATAAAACTGATAACGAAGAGGTCTCACATAATTTGTTGTATTTGTTAGGAATATTAACATGTTTATTTACAAAGCTCACTTATGACACTAACTTAACTAAATTACGCTATACAGACATGCATCTAAGCTAATAATACTGCGTACTGCCACCCCGGCCGACGGACGGGACTTACAAATGTATATAGAAAGTGAAACGAATTACAATCAATAGGTTTTCATACCATAAAAGATTCAACTTATTAAAAATGTATACACATTGTTTTCCAAATAACGTTAATAATATTTAATATTTTAAACAGTTTAAATTATTATCAATGTACACGTATCACATTGTATACAGTATATACAACACATTTGCTTTTTTTAACTTTAATACAATTTTAAACATATTACTTCTAAATTTACTTAATATAAACCAGACGATTTTATTTCGTCCTACACGGCTTAGTGTGTAAAACCATATCTATAGTTAGAGCTTGATACCTGAGCCGATTGGGGGATAATTCCAGGAAGAACATTTATTGGAGCTGTCGCTCCGTCAACCTTGACCTTTCAAGAGTGTGCGATTTCTTCTACATTTAACTTTACAGATCCCAACAATGCTAATATTTTCAGATATCCATTCTAAAATAATTTTTAATGACTATTCAATGAGTTCATTTGTAATGAGTTTTCTATAATAATGTTTTCCTTTATGTAAAAAGGGTATTTTTTACCTAAAGTGCGTGGATTTCTCAGATATTATTCTGTGAACGTTTTACAATGTATACGTACAAGTACGGTGGGGTGGCCCATGACTGTACAATGAAGCTGGTGGAACTACAATGAGCTCTGAAAATAATTTACACTTTTTCGGTGGCGTTTATAATAAAAAGAACGTTATATAGAATGTCTGGAGATAAAACAATATATCTGGATGTCTGGATATAGAGGTGTAAAATAAGGTTAATTGTACGTTTTTGTCATACCAGTGATCAGATTGTCAGGCAACAAATATATTTCGATAATACTACTTAGAAGAAGAATTTGCTGTATTCCATTTGAAAGTATTTTCAAAATTCAAAACGGCTTAAATCGCTTAATTATAACATAATCCAGGGTTTGCATTCAAAATTAGTAAGTTCTCTTTATTATTGCGCCACCGAATCACAACAACGCAATGTTATTTTACAATATTAACAAATCTAAATTTGCACTATGTCCATGCCACTGAACTCTTCATACTTTTGTTCATCAGGGTTAAAGTGTTGTTTGGGGTAAAATACATTTCAGACATTAACTAGTCTTCAGAGGAATGCCTTAGAAGAGGTACTGAGAGGTAGGCTGTACTTTACATTGTGTAGTCTCTTAAGTTCACTTTTATACCTATAAACACATTTCTACTTTGCACTGTTTTTACTTTGTTTTTTTGTTTTTTATCGAGTGAGGTCGCTTACTTCTAGGTAAAACTTTTAATATCACATGAGGAAGTCGTTCCTCCCAAGTATTTAAGATCCATTAACTAAAATATTTTGAAAACATCACTTACACTAATTTGAAAACTATATTACAAATAAACAAAATCATTCTCATGTCGTGAGAACAATATATTACTTCCACGACGTAATTTAATTTGTAGTCTTTGAAAAGCTATCCACTTAGTTTCTATAAAACACTTTATATAAATAACAAAATCAATTCAATAACAAACAAAATATACACATAGAAGTCAAACTTGTACATGTGGCGGTATACGATTGAAAATGTAATTTACAAAGTTAAAATCGTAGTGGTAGACACCAGTTGTATAAAGCTAACATCAATATCAGAACACTGCTAACCATACAGAGTCCAAGAAACTAGCGAGGATGAAAGGTGGCGATGCTGGCCATGTCTCTGGAAGTCATATTTCATTTCAAGTTCATATTTTACTTTGATATTTGTTGAACACAAACATTTAAGCGTTTTTGGACCGTTTTTGAATGTACATTGGCTGGCTCTCCAAACTAAGAAAGAGTTTCAGTGACAATATTGATTTACCTGTAAGAAAAGGAAATGATCTCTGTAAGTATTTTGTTACGCCGCGTTTTGTGCGTTTGTGTGTTACACCAAATTCTATTTTGTTAACGAAGTGTAATTTGAAAAATAAATTCTCTAATTTCCCTTTTGCTTTAAACTGAACAAAACAAGGTTACAATACCTTTTTAAAATTGTTACTCATCGCTCTGAGTGTGTGAGTGATTAAAATAAATACATTTTTATCTTTTGCACCCCCCCCCCAACCACCGTCAATTGCGAAATAAGTAATAAAGGAGCAACATGGTTTCAGTTTATAACTAAAACGTTGCCCATCTGTACTATATTACAGTGAGACTATTGTAGGATGTAGGATGTTTATCTTATGAGAGTCCCATCTGACTTCCAAAGACCAAACGTACATTCAACCACCTCACGTTTAACACTCCGGTTACCAGTTCCGTTAGACGTCCACATTGGGCGAGTCCGGGGAGTCATCCTCGACGTCGACGCTCTGGGGGCTGTGGGACCGAGGAGAGCGGGAGGGAGGAGAGCGCGGGTCGGGACTGGGGGAGCGTGGGGGCAGAGGATGGTAGTAGGCGGGGGCGGCGGCCTGCAGTCCCGGTGGAGGCGGTAAGTGCGAGGGTCCCGCGACGCCGGGGTACAGGCGGTAGGCGAGCGGCTTCTGGAGAGTGGTGGCGGTGACGGCGGCGGCGGCCACGGCGGCCTGGCGGTAGTAGAGGTCGGCGGCCGTGGGGGCGGCGCCACCCCCGGGGGCGGGGTAGGGCCAGCAGTAGGGCGGCCCACCGTATAGCCTTTGGAAGGCGGCGTAGTTCCCAGCCTCGGCTAACAGTTCTAGTCCCACCGCTGTCTGCCGCTTCCATTTCGTTCTGAAACGAAATATTAATGTTTAATATCTTGTATTTCCAATAAAGAGAAACAATGATGTAAAAGATTGTGTAGAAAGAGAAATTAAAATCAACTTTTGGAGGATAAAAATAATAAACAGTAATAAAATAAATTAAGCAGTATATTCCAAAATAAAAAACTTACAATTCAATTGAATCATTAAGTTGATTGGGCAAACATAGGCAAACAAAAGTTTAAAACTTCAAGAACTACAATAATCCAGCTTTGGTGGTCGAATACCACCATCAGCGGTGACTCAACTGCAGCGGTCGAAATGAATCTAAAAGTCAACAGGAATCTAATAACGCGCGGCGCGATTGGGGTCATTACGGCTATGGCTATCGTTAATTAATGGGAGCATTAGTGGTAATAGACACATCAGCCCGGCGAGCGGCGCGGCGAGCTTCTATCATCCCGGGTTTAATTGAACGGCGACCGCAGGAGACAACGTCCGGGGTAATGGAACATGCCACGCTCTTTTTGCCGCGAGACTTAAACTGTAATTATTTATTTTAGAGGGAAGGACGGCCACGCGGCGCGACCGCGGCAAAACCGGCGTGACCGATCGCGGGACGTGTCGCGCCGTCAGCGTGTGCTCATCAGGCGTTCATGTCGCCGCTAGAGTCCAGCGTCCAGCGTGGCTGAGGCCGAGAGTTTAGAGATAACCACTGGTGGACGTGAGTGCATGTAGAAAACATAAATCAAAAAGGCCCCACCCTGTTTAAGAGAAAAGAAACGATGAGAATTTAAACTATGTCATTAGACCAATTCAATTTTATTTGTGATCTGGGATTCTGTTACAGGAAGAAATTCTTGAAATTCTCCTGGTTAGAAGGGGACATATTAGGTGATTTCGTACGTCTTTCTTAACATTAAGGACGAATTTGCTTCACCTACTCACATTTGCATAATCATTTTAATATCACACTATTCTGTCCGTTAACCTGATTAATCCTCTAAAACAATGAAAATAAAATTGCCGCGATCTTATAGTTTATACCATTACATATCTAAAACTAAAAAAAACCTCTTAGAATATAACTCTCGGTATATCTCTAAGCCATATCCTCATTGTCTTCGTACTCAATCGGCCAAAACAATGGGGTATTACTAGTGTTCTGAAAGAATTCTATTCTTCCATTTGATTACTGGCTCACCCCTCAAGATGAAATTCTATTGACAAACCCTCTTGCATTAATTTAAATTTAATGCCCGGCTAGTCCTTTGTTTCAGATGTAGGTAGCGTTAAATGTCAAAGTGAACAAATGAAGTGGACGATGAATAACATTGGGATCTTACTGTGGTGCCCTAAAAGGATCAGTTTTCTGTACTCGGGACCTTTTGTTTAATCATATGGAGGTGGATTATTTAACGATCTTGCATTGATATCTGGAAGATAGCATCCATCTGAGAATGTTCTAACAATGATTGCTATAATTTTAAATTGAAATATAATTTTGAATTTGAATTATAATTTTAAAATAACTTTTTAATTAGTAAGATAACTTTTTTAATGATTTAACAATTTTTTATTTTACTACAGTTTTGCAAATCCATAACTTATTTGGGTTTTGTAGAGAAAATGGGATGATTTGATTTGCTTCTTAAAGAAATAATAAGATAACCCAAAAAAAGACATGACGAAGCAAGTCTAAGAAGTTTATGATGAAAGCAAAGGAAGGTTTAGTTTATGATATATGTGTTAAAAAGGTGATTACATGATAATCTATTAATCTCAGTGATTGAACTTCCAATCTGCTCAAACACTTCTCATTAAATTCCTCTCGAAGAATTGTTCTCTACTTAAAAACTCGTGCGAGATTAAGACATAAATCAACCATCACGAATAATTAATCCGACCTTGCGTAACCGTGATTACAAGTTGGTACAACTGGCGCCGCACCGTGACTTTATGTACCGCAATAGTGGCTGTTTTGAATGTGAAAGAGTTTGATAGTGGGGTCGGATTCGTCGTGGAGTTCGGCGGCTGTATGGGGCCACTCGGGCGTAAAGCTACCGAGACTCCCCTAATGACTGCTATATATCACCCGGCGCTGTAAATGTCCCATTTGAATACCCACAACTAAATTGATTCGGTCAAGAAGAAAATCGATATTAATGTGTATCCGTTGGCGCAGCTAAGTGAGGCCGGCACTTCCTGTGGGGATCTGCGGTCAGAGATGCGTGCAAGTGATCGTGAGGATTTTGGATTGTTAGTTATTGATGTTGGTAAAAAGGATAACACTATCAACAGAGGGAGTTAATTGCTCACTCTGTACTGTTGCCGTCAAGGATGCCAAATACCGTTTTGGTTTTGCAAAAATTATATTTCTTAATTAATTGTTCGCATCAATCATTTTATGTTTCTCTTATCTAAGAACGCATCTTGGAAACTATTGGTGTGAAAATTTTATTTTTTAAATATTCTGTTCGATTTAGTTTTGGATATACTTGTCACTATAGTTTTAAATTCTTTACTGTAGAGTCTACTTTTCCTTTTCTTTTATCGCACTTTTTAAGAGGTTGGGGATTCTTGTATCCTATACTTTGCCCATCCACAGCCTCAGTCCTATGTGTGTACTGTGCTACAGTACAAGTTAGGCAACATTGATATCATTTACCAGCCCAGGACTGTGATTCGCACCCACGACAGGGCCACTGCCATGGTTCCTAAGTCCGTCACCTTGATCACTACTCCAGCAAATCGCCAATCTAAAGCTGCAAACTAATATTTTAAGAACTTTATTAAATTATTTTCTATGAGTAAATTGCTTTAAACGTCAAAAAATATTATGTGAACTCCCTGAATCGTTCAAATATTGCTATGGAAATCACTCATTATTATTTTAGTGCTTATCTCATTACAGAGGGTTTTGACACATCCTGACCCCTACACCCTTTCAAATACCCTAATACATATGCCGCTGTTTTCCTGAACACGAGAATATTAACGATCACGTGGTCGCCAAGCCGGGCGTGAACCGTGAGCGGTGTGGCCAAACAAAGATGTGCGAAGTGGAACCAAGAACAATGCGGCGAATTAGGATCCACTTCCCAGCCCAACGCTGAGTCACCATTTTTCATTATTGAACTCGAGTTTGTCGGCTCACCGCGGGGTAGGGCGAGCGTCCGATCAGCTCTCACACTTTATCGGACCATTAGGAAACAGAACTGATTGTTGCCTCTTAGGCTTATTTTGGGGAAAAGTTCAAAACGCTGAAACTTATTCGAAAAGGGTTTCCTCTCGTTGTAGTCGTTTGAGATTTATAAACTTCTAGGAGTACGTTTAGGAAATTATATCTAGCGACAAATTATAGATAGTAAAACTATCAACTTCACATATCTATAGTGCTTCAATTGCATATATTAGAAGAAATTGTTTACTTGGAAATCTCTGTTAATCTCGCGTGACCATATCTGACAAACCTTAACGAGACAATTTCCTGGGAACAACACGGAACAAAGATCGTACTTGTTCGGGATCTCCTTCAAAACTTAACTATTCCAACCTATTGCAAGAATTTAGACCGGCATTTAAATCAAATTAATATGACCTTGTAATAGCATTCTATCAGCTCTTTGGGTGCTTAATTTCTTGTGGTTAAGGCTCAAAATTGGGCGCCTAGTTGATCATGGGTAGTAAACAGCCAGTTCGAAATTGTGGAAACAAATTTATATAAACAGTTTTCACGTTAAACACAGTTTTAACACATGTCAAATGTTATAGGAAATATTATGCTTTAAAAATTAAATTTATGATGGAATTTTTAGTTTTGTGTCTAACGCTCCGAACATGTTTCACGTATGAAATATATTTTAAATATGTCACTGTATCGTAAACATTCCGTGTAAACATCTCCGAATAACTCCTGGTGTTATTTTAACCGCTCGAGTGGGCTAACAGAGTTCTAATATCCTAAAAGCGGCTGGTAATCGTCGACGGAAGCGTGGAATGATGTCGCGCAGGATGTCATTATCCCCAAGGCCGGCCTCTGTTTAGGCAAGATGACTTCGATTAATTGCTGGCACAATCGATTGTCCACGGGGTAGTCTGTTTGAGGCCGCTATTACACACTCGATCGCCCTCATTGTCACAGCACGGCCCGGTCGCCGCCGGGGCACCTCAGAGTTCACCTGGACAGTTTCTGGTGCAGTCCTCTGAGAGAGGACCGTGATCTGAGGTCAGGGTGATCGGTAGTGAAAGGAGCAAAATTGTGACGTAGCTAAAGATGGAAAGGATACAAGTTAATTCCGAGGGTGGAAAAGTTTACAGATTTTAAAGAAATCAAATTATTAGCTATATGCAATGCCATCCTCAACCTCTAGAGTCTGGCTTATAATTTAATTGGTTGCTAGCTAGCTTTCATTACACTTTTTGCAAAAAATGTTGAATATTAATTAACTATCTGAATCCGAGAAATCTCAACATCAATCGTGTAAATCGAGTTATTAGTTCAAGTGGTAATCAAACGAATCTAACCACGGGAGAAGAAATCGTCGTGATTAAACCAGTTTCTTGTAGCTCGAGGCGCGAGGACAGTTGCACGAGGGCGCGGCATTTGACTGCAGCTGGCAATTATTCCCGCGTAAACGCTGGCGTGTGATTGGCTTTAATGTCTGGGCTGATTGCCGCTAAGGACCAATGACAGCGTCCGACTGACTCTGCCGCTTTCATAAACTGCAATTACAGCTCCAGTAGCCGCCAGCCACCGGCCCTTCGTCTAATTGACAATTACCCTCGGCCTCCCCCGTCTTCACTTGGATTTGCTTTATTGCCGTTCTGGTTCTTCGGTTCGTAAATGGAGGTTAGATTTTACGACCGCGAGTGGATTTGTTTCGGATGAGGAAACCCCTCTGTTGCTTGCAACCTGCAACTGTGAGGAGTGTTGACGAACCCATAAGGAAATGTTAAACTGGAATGCAGTTTCAAATTTTTATTTGAATTTGCACCTCAGTACATGCAATGCAACAAACTTTAGAATTTGTTTAAAAAATGTAATTGTAGAAGTACTAAATCACTTGTAGAATCGCATTGAAGACTTATTCGTGCGTGTTTGGGTAATCCAGACAAGTTTAACATCGATATGATTGGTAATTTTACACTACCGAACCCTTTAGTTGCCAGATAAATAAGTGAACTTTCAAACAGCACATGAAATATAATATATTTATAAAAATATAATGAAAAATAATAATATACGCTGTATATTTTGTAAAAACTATTTGTTTCCTTAAAAACACATGATTGTCTTTTTTAACCACCATCGTCTTCTTTTATAACGGAAGTTACCTTAAGTGATTTCGAAGAAAAAACGTTACTGTCATGTACTGAGAAGTGGAAAATCATTGGGGTTTTGTTTGGAGTCAACGTCCTCTTCATTGTTTGTTCACAGAAGAGGAAAAATGGATAATTATCTCCGCTACGCCTTCATTGTACCATGTGCATTACTGTGTGGACAAGGAACATCAAGAACAAGGGCATCTCACTTGTACTCTCGTAGAGGGTTGGCTTGTAAATGTATTAGTTTAGGATATTCACACATAAACGAAATAATAGACATACACAAGAAGTGATAGAGGGTAAACGCTGGCTTGCATGATGCGAGCATTGCGTGCACATTGCACAATTACATGAAATAACAGTAAAAAAGCGGAAATGACACTAATTTAAAAGCTATGTGTGAGCGGACATTAATAAATATATAGGTCTTTAGTATGGGTTTTCTTGATTATCTCGCGCGTACGATCACGAATAACACATAAAGTACTTAACAAAATGAGCGTAGCCTAATTATTGATATTCGAAGCATTTCATTGCCAAATCGTGTGGAAACTTCTGCTAACTAACTGTTTATCCTTCATATTTCTTCTTGACATTTTGAGAAGATTACGAAACGATTGCTACCCAACGAAACGCTCTGGTAAACGTTGAGAAAAAAACGAAACAGGGAAAACAAATGCAATCAGTTGTAAAAGACGTAGGAGAAATCCTTGGGAGAATAATTTAAAGGATAAATGAAGTGTGGAAAGGAGGGAAAGTGAGGCACTCAAGTTGTAATTGCAAATAAGCCTGCAGTCGATGAGCCAAGAAACGAGCGGAGGCGACGGACGGGCAGCGGTAGTGAGGCGCGGACAAGTGATGGCCGGGGATGAAAAGAAACAAACAACCTTTAGACTCACTTGTTTGTGAAAACGACTCATAGAAATAGAATTAATAGCAAAATAAATTATTTGTTTACCAACAGGAGCAGTACACTTGCACGAATTTTTCTTAGAGTGGAGGAGATTATAAATTATCACTATGAGAAATATTTCAATACATATAAGTTTGTGTGTGTGAGTTAATTTGTTAAGTATAGAAAGGGATATATGATAACCATTGAAGGCTAATTGTTCTAAATTAGGTTTGCAATTCGTAGTAGTACAATTGAAGTTTATTTGGAGATTATTCAAGTTGTCATTATCTAATAGTCAAACGCTAAGTTACCTTAACCTTAAGTTATCTTAACAGTATTTCAGCAACACTTCTTTGGTTGTTTAAAAAAAAACAATAAGTAATATAACGGTAACTAAACTACCTATTATAATACGAATTTTAAAACTTATTTTCTTTGCTTGGATAAATCTTGCAAATTATACGATATTTGGCCATTTTTCAAAACTTATGTATAAACCATAGTCGAAATGTTATTTATTAGAATACCGTAGAAAATAATATTTAATTTATCAAAGAATTTATTATTTTTCTACACCATATGATTGCAAGTCTCTAAAACACTAATTTAAAGCTCTAAAGAGTGTCAATTAAAGCTCAATTAAAACGTTTTTCTAGCCAACCTACTGTGGTTTAATAATCTTAAGAATGTAGTCAGGGGAAGGATCTTATTTCCAAAGGTTCTCTGTCGTTAACTGTAGTTTTCTTAAGTCTTAAAAGGGCGGTTTGCAAGAAGTCCTAGGAGGGATTCTCTGAAGTATTATTAGTATTGGTTACTAGCTGGCCCGACAGACGTTGTCCTGTCCTAATGCCAATGAATTTGTTTTACGTCAAATACTCGTTCATTTCCAATATGAGCTCGTTCGCTTCACTCACTCGCCTACTGAACAAAAATAAAATAACAAATAGTTTACTTCCTATTCTCAGACCTACCGAATATACACACACAATTTCATAAGAATCGGTCAAGCCGTTTCGGACAAGTTTTGTTACAAACACTGTGAAACGAGAATGTTATATATTACACTAGATTAAGATTCTTGATGCTATTCTCTTTTCCACCTACTGCTTTTAAGCCCAAAGTCAGAATTTAAAACCTCCTAAAAATTTTATCTTCCTAATATCCCAACCCCTTAATTTGGAGAGTGGTCTTATTACATTGAGAATATATAACTAAGTCTGTGTCTGCCCGCACGTGTCTATTTCTGTTTCTGAGCCTATTTCTGTGCCAGTGCATCTCAACTGCTTCCAAATAATCTCTCGGCCTACTATTTCGATTCTTCAACTTAGACCACTCACTGAATCTCTACGTCTACTACTGTCCAACTCACCTCCTATTCTGGTACCAGGTCTTGACCTGGGTGTCAGACAGGCTCAGCTTGGCCGCTAGCTCCATGCGGTCCTGGACACTGAGGTACTTCTGCCGCTCGAAACTCTTCTCCAGCGTCTGCAGCTGATGGTCCGTGAATGCCGTCCTCGCCTTGCGCTGCTTCTTGCTGAGTCCGGAGTGGCTGGAGCCGCGCGACCCGTCCTGGACATCGTCCTTGTGACCTGCAATAGAGTGGAGTGGTTGTAGTTGGGAGTGCAGTTGAATTCTTATTACTCTGTGCCCGACTGTTCGTCGCGACAGCTGTAAGGGTGCTGTAAGATGGTACTAGACACAAAGGAAGATGAAGTCAATTATAGTGGGAAAAAGTTATGTGGCACTGTAAGAAAAAAGTGTTGACCGAGTTTTCTGATGTTGAATTAAAGTTTGCAATCAATTTTTTGTACGCAGGAATCAAGATGTAAATGACATATCTGTAAAGAAAAAGAGACAGTCTATTTTAGCTTTATATAAATGCAATCTGTCTTAGATTTACCTATCACTGATGTCTTCTAGTGTTAAAAGGTCGAATTTCAGCATGGTCTAACAATATGAAGTCAATGAGATTGACTGAAGTTTCAGAACATGTTTGCCCGTGTATTTGTCAGTGTTGTTAAAAACTAATTTTTATCTTAGAAGGTTTTTATCAAGGGAGATTTCTGTAACTTAATCTTTTGTTAATGTGAATAATACAACATTCCACATTTTTGTGATCTAAAACAATTTTAGACCAATAGATTATTGGTGTATAAACATTTTGATAAAAGAGGACAAATCAAATACAAATTTGAACTGGTAAGATAATATTTTATAACCGTCACTACAAACATACGATTTAAAATTCAAAAGTACCCTTTAAATTTTATCCCAAACTCACTACGTAATTTTAGTGTTTCACGATCCCCATGGACCTAAAGATAACTAAACGAATCTAAAATATTTCCGAGCGATTGAAAACTTTCAAACATGCAAATTGGAATGTTTTCCAAAGCTTTGGAGAAAAGTGGCTCTTCTTGACAATGGGCGCGGAGAATTTGGCGTCTACAAAGCCAAGGGGAGGAATAGGGGAGGGCGCCTCGGCACGTTTATACACGGCTATAAAACTGTCTGAATATCGAGCATGTTTACAAAGGGAGAGCGAAACAAGATTGGGATTGAGTCCGTAAAGTGAATCAGTTGAGAAGCTTTTAGGTCCATCAGAGTGGGAGGGGGGCGGTCAATACAGTCAGGGCTCACTGGGGCGCACTTTTGTTGAAAAAACAATCCATGAGTGAATCCGTTCTCGATCCGAACAAGTGTGTCACCTCGAGATAGGATCAAACATTATTCGTCATGTGAGAACTATAATTAAAGAAAAAGGATAAAACGGCGGAAAAAAACGGGGCACCTATGAGTAGCTTGACACGTATTGATTTGAGCTGCTTTGATATGCAGATTGATCTAAAATTGTATTTGTAATAGACAACTATTTATTGTTGTAGACAAATTTGCGTTCGATGCGAATATACAGGCACAAATTAAGTAAGTTTAGATATATTGGAGAATAAACGATTCGTATATAGGCTACAAACAACTTTTGTTGAGGGGGATATTATAATAACCAATTTTAATATGTTTTTCAAGTTTTAACATCTAAGAGTTGAAAATGTTAATTTTTACTTTTTAGTTACAAACGCTAGCATTCGGCCAAGCCATTATGTGGAATGTAGGGTTTTCAGTAGAGCGTTCGGCATACTTGCAAGATATGTTTGGTGGCTGTAAACGTTGGACTATAAAATCAACAATACGCAACAATTAGTCATTCAACCAACGCAGCTAAAAAGCTGTTAGGAGAGCTAAAATAAAACCTCACATACACAACTGACAGAAAATAGAATTAATTTCACCTTTTATTGGAACCGATTCGAGTATCAAAACTTGTAAAATACTTCAGAATCAATTCGGAACAAAACGGCGGGGAAACAACAATAAGAAATAACAGCCCGGAAATTAATAAAGCGCGAAATCCAATCGTCAACGACAATAATAATAAAAGCAGCTTTGTCGCCGGCTCACAGGGAATATTAGAAGAGAAAAGGTGACATAACGGCTTATGTAATATGTCGTCAAATGTTGTCTGATTGGATTAGTACATGGGTGCGAGAGAGAGGGAGAGGGGGAGAGGGTGTGGGGGCGGGACAACATGGCGGCAAATACAGGAGATAATTAAACAATGGAGCAGAGCGAGAGAGAGTGAGAGAGAGCGCGGCTTGACAACGACGCGACGTTCAACATCACCGGTTACAGTACAGCACTGAGCCTTGTGGTGCTTCATTGCAACCGAGTCTAGTTATTCCCTTTAATAGACCTTTGCCCGTAAATGATTTTGCGTGAAAGTTAATATAATCGTATTTACATTTGTTGATTATATGATTTAAAATGCCCACTACATCAAATATAATTCCGTTTGAAATTCAATTTTTATTATTTTTCGTTTAAGTGTATTTTATAGGTTAAATTGATAATTCTTAACTGTCAATTTGTGTGCGGTTCCAAGCGGTTAAGTATATTTAAAATATATAGTTTTTAATATTTTACAGTTTAGTTTTCATATAAATTGTTTTATGTACATATTGAAGATGTTATTATTTTTATAGATGTTAATATTGAACGAAAGTATTTTTTTAATAAAAAAAGGTGAGGGATAGCATTAAGCATAGCATTGGATGTATTTGTTTTTACACAAATGCATGGGTATTTATTACTTCCAGTTATATTAAAACATTATCGATTTGCGGTTTTAAATTGCTGTCATATTAAACCCTCATTATCAGCAACATCATTAGGCATAGTATCGCAATATCTTTAGGTGATCCTTATACTTATTCAATGATAGTTTCACGTTACCAAAATTAGTTGTGGTTAAAAACATCTTCCAACTCTCCATACCCAATACGATGTATTATGCAGACAGTACAGATTTTATTGTAATTTACTGTAATATCCGACAAGCTCAAATAGTTCAATACATCATACGTCACCGTCAAAAGCATATAAACGAACTCGATCAAACCTTGTTCAAGTCCCGAGAGCGCGACGATGATCGGTGTTTAGCAAGGCTGATCAAACCAAAGTTAAGAAGGTCTGAGATGTGAGATCACAGAGTCGAGTTGGGCTTTGAGCAGCGTTTGAGCGGTTTAACCGCGTTACTATCGGCGTTCCCGCGGGAGCGGCTCCATTTGGGGCGCCAGCCTCGCCAAATTGTTTGAGACAGCCGCAACCTCTTCCAAACCAACCAGAAACCGTTCCCAACCTTCCCATATTGATTCCGGAGCTCTTACTCCGATCTCGGGTTTCAGGGGTCGTTTGTGTTTGTGGAGACGCGAGAGTAAAGTCGGAGAGTGGTTCGATTCGATATTCGATTGCCGATTCGGAATGGCTCTAAATGAAGAAAATCTCCACCCGAATTTCCTCCAAAATGTAATTGAAATATTATAAATTAGTTAAATATATTATTTATTGGAATACGTCTTGAGGTTGAGATTAGAATGGAGATGGATGAGTAAACGGATTATCATAGTGTTTATAAACAATTCCAATGTTGACACTTCACAGTTTAACTTGCTTAGTTCACTGCGAAAAAAGTTAAGTAAAATATGATGAGTCAAAGAATATTTCATAAAATTATACTCCTTTGTAAATATAATTGCCTTTATGAAAGATTTAGCAATTTAAAATCCTAGTATATGATATCCAAGTTAAAATTAATAAAAATCGACTAAAAAACATAATTATCATTTTTATATAAATCAATCGACTTTTTAGGGTTTCAGTCATTGCGTATGTTTATTTATATACTACTGATTTAAACCAATCTTAGTAGCATAGGTATTCAAACTGTTAAGTTTGTCAGATAATTAAACCTAACAAATAAATAAAGTATAATTATTTTTTGTTTGTTTACTGAAATCTTGTTGAAATGTTAACTTAAAAAAGATTTCCATTTTTATATTGTCATCAGGGTTATAGGGTAGAACATATCATGTTCTAAATCTAGTTAAAAAGGTTTATAACCCCTAAAGACTCAGAACCATAATCAGATGACCCATTAATGATTTTTATACACTAGTGTTACGGCTAAAAAACTTGAAGAAGGAATTCCTTTTTGAGTATTGTATCCTTAGCAAGTAAGTTGTTTGCTTTCTAATTTATTAGACAAAAATAATCATTTCCCTTCTTTATTTACATAAATTGCCTTTACGAAGTAAACCGATGATTTTTACAATGGTGTTAACGAAAGAGAGGTCTTTTATCATGGTTGTATGGTTGGAGGTGAGACTTCTGAAACGTTTTTCTATTACAGTTATTTTATATAACATAAACAAAATTATAATTTTAAGAAAACTGAAAATGTACAATTTGTAAACATACTTTAGGGTTTAAAAAACCCAAACATCGAACCCAACTAGCAAAATGTATGTATCTGAATTTTACAATTTATTTTTAAGAGTTGTCAGCAATTAAGATAGTTCCTACAACTTATGATAATATTTCACTTAGAAATTCATGCAACAATAAATCAAGATTGCACGAAAAACATTACAAGTGATCTCAAATTACCTCTCACATATATAATAACTCTATTAGCTCCATGGATAGCATATCTTAGATAGTCATCTTGTGTGTAGTGCAACACATTCACATGAAACCTCCGACTGTGACACATCAAGCAGGCTGCCACCCCAACTCTGTCTCTCCCAGTCTATTATCATTTTAAGAGATAACATTATTCGTCACGGTGCCGCCGGGGTGAGGGGCTGACTCGATTATGTCCGGGTTTGGAGTAATTTCGAACGACGACAATTAGCTTATGCTTGTTGGATTTAATTGCCCCAGCTTTTGTCCGCTTTGAGCCCCCTCCCACCCCCGCCAGACCACGCAGTGCTACCAACCGCCACGCTGAATAATAATACACCGAACCGAGTTTTATTTGGTCGGGATTAAATATAATATAGTTGGACTAATTTGTTGTGGATTAAAATAGAACCGGACTTGAGTCGTTGGTTGTTTTAAAATACCTAAACCGTCTAAATGTATAAGAAATAAACACAAAAAATGGATACACTTAAATTTACTTTCGACTTAAAATCAAAGCCCCCTCGCTTATTCTGTTGCCAACGACTAATTCTCTCATTACTGATTATTTTGTCTTGTTAGAAGGCTAAAATGGAGGAAAATGATGTAAAATTAGTATACCATAAAATATCGATGAATTAAATCATAATTTTCAGATACTGAATGGTTAAGGGCGGGGACACATCTAGTGCTTAAGGAAAACAAGTCGTCAACCTTTACGAATGCCGGATACATGACAAAGAGTTTCTCCAAATCATTATTACAAGAATGCGGGGTTAACTCCCTTCTAATATTTAATTTAAGCACTTATTTCACCAGAGCTTCTTTAAACAAATTAAACCAATCTCATCTTAGTTTAAAAATAAACCCAAAAAGCTTGATACCCCTTCTGTCTAAGACTTTCTTCTAAAAAAGATGCGACCACGTTCCCTTTATTTTCTATTTGTCAAGATCACGTCTACGACATAAACTAAAGTACAGCCAATATTAAGAAAATACTAAATGGGCGTATTTTTACTTTTAAATAGTCTACTAATTTATCCTGTTATCTTCCATTTTTGGAATATTATAGGCTATTAATTAATCCCTGTCTAAATGATCAATTAGTCAATAACAAGGCTCCACAAGGCATCCCACGCATTCTACACTCTTATTATTCATTCATATTCACCTTAAAATCTCCTAAGTTACTCTTAAATGGTGATTTAAACACACATCAACAAATCTACTTTCAATTGTAATTTTTCATTGGGTAAAATTTTATGATTGGCCCACAATTGGGTAAAATTGTATGTTTATCGTCCATTTAACAATATGCTTTTATGTGAACTTAATAAAAATAAAAAATAAATAAAAAAACAATTCCGTGATAAGGTTCCGCTCTTAAGGATTTAGGAATCCTAACAATTAACATCATCCAATCTAGCCTAAAAACCCTAACTGGTCCGTAACGTCGACGAGCAAATTTGCAAATACACAGCAATTAAACGGCCATTCGCATTCTGAAAAGAGATATTAGTGAATCGGAAACGTACCGGTACAGTGATATGCAGCTGTACAGATAAAACAGGAACAGATTGCTGGTGGAGGGGTGAGAGGGGGAGGGGATGGGGAAGGGTTGTAGGCCCCGCCCCTCCTGTCATGTCTACATTACAACTGTCAACAGCGGAGTGACACCCCAAGCAATCATGAGCTGATACCCTACTTGACTGCCGAGGGGTTGGAGCAGCCGGAATGCCGGAGATAGGGTTGATGTACTCTGCTCCCACTTGATACATTTTCACATGGTTAATCTGTTGTGTAATACATTTTTATAAGGGTTTGTTAGTTAAGTACTGTGTATTTTCTACGGCGTAACTATAATGTTTATTAGGAACATTTTATCGTTTCTATAATATGTCTCCGGATTTTCGGACACCCTTGCCTTCATTAAACCTCTACGGCAATTTCTTATATATCACATAAAAACTCTTATTGAATCACAAAATGTAAAAATTACTAGATAACTTGTTATTCAAATCAACATTCGGAGGAACACGATTCTGCAGCCTCACATAAGTTTCCTACCTTCAGGTTTGTTTTGAAATCTTTATCCACAAAAATTGATTTCTTTAATAATCGTTTAACAAGAGCCGTTTCTAATTTCCTTTTGTAATATTCATTCACATTTTTCATTCAGTTCCGAGATTATTTCAGGGAGTTTATTATAACTTGACCGAAAAGTCGAGAGGTAGCCACTGAAAATGTCTTACCAAAGGACCATAAAAAACATTTATATATTGGAAAAAATCGCAATAGTAATTGTTTCTCTCATTTTACAGAGAAGAGTACGCTTTAGCACCAGAAATACACCTTATGCCCGACCATTTTCCATTTTAAGATACCTAGATGTACATTACTTCTAAATTAAAATCAGCTATGTTTCCACCACAAGCATGAAGTGCAGAGAGTTATAAACTGTAGGCAGCACCGTTAACCCTTCTTCATTTACAATTCTCCTTGTTTTCCACACGGTAGCTTGTTAAATCCGGACTAACTAGCATTAAACTAGCCCATTACTGGCTCTTACCCGTGGACTAATAGTTGTTCAGGATTATAAACCGTCAAGTCGAGTAATTGCAACTAATTGAAGACTTGTGGCGACAGGAAGTTGAGCCGATAACGGCTAATTAAATCTTAACCGCGGTGTAGAACAAGAGAAACACGTTAACAAACACGCAAGACGCGAGATAACGTTCCACGCGAGAGTCAGATTACCTTTAGCTGCGTGATCGGCGGCTCTACCGCGACACGGCCCCCTAGATAGCGACACTCGGGGGTGACCGTAAAGTTGTAACAATTGGAGTGGTCCAACAGTGGGTAAAACTCATATTGAGAGCGGGGTTACGTTACGTTATGTCACCTCTAGCTGCGTGCGGCTCTACTGCGACACGGCACCCTAGATAGCGACAGTCGGGGGTGACCGTCGAGTTGTAACAACTGGATTGGTCAAACAGTAGGTAAAAATAGTATTGGCAGCGGGGTTACGTTACGTTATTAGCTGCATGATCGGCGGCTTTACCGCGACACGGCCCCCACCACACTCGGTAGATAGCGACACTCGGGGGGTGATCATCGAGGTATAGCAACTAGAGTGGTCCAACAGTGGGTAAAACCAACAAACTAAAATTTTAAGGATGGGATCCCTCCATAGCCTTTTACTTGTGAGGCAAACCCGAGTAGAGATAGTTCTTTTGACAAGTTACCTGAGTTTGTTTACATTTCTGATTTTATTTATACAGTCGACTATTTCACATAACATTGAACATGTATGAACTCTACTCTACTTTATCTAGTAACTTTATATAATCACTGATAGAGGTATCATACTGTATTTTGAGAGTGTTTATGTCCAAATAGATTTTGTTGCCTCTAAAGCATCATATGACAATAGAATTGATGAACCATTCAGTTTCTTACCAAAAATAAAAATCCTCAACATATATCATTGGAAGAATTTGAAATAAAAGAATGTTCTTCGGTCAAATTTCTGGGTATGACCGTAGACAGTGGTTTATCATGGTCTTCTCACATATCTCAGCTGTGCAGTAAGCTGATGCGAGTCAGTTATGCACTCAGAACCTTACATACTCTCGTAGATTCAAATGCCTTGCTTATGGTTTATTATGGATGTTTCTCCTCTGTCATTACGTACGGAATTGAAGTGTGGGGTGGGTCTCCACATGCTTCGAAGTTTTTCTTGGTGCAAAAACATGCTGTCCGTATTATGAAAGGGCTAACTCCGCTACATTCATGTAGAGGAATATTCCGGGTGCTTATTCTTCTTACCCTTCCCTCCATTTTTATATTCAGGGTAATCATGTCCACAATAGGTATTGCTGAAGATCTCCCAGTTGTCGACGCAAACCACAGGTATCCGACCAGGCATGGTGACAATCTCCGCACTCCCCAACATCACCTTACTCTCTCTGAAAGGGGAGTATCTTTTACTGGATCTGTTTTTTATAACAAACTCCCTGCTGAGATTAAAAGTTTGAGAGGGGATGGATTTAAGAAATCTGTTAGGATTTTTTTGGTCAGCAAAGAGTTTTATAGTGTACAGGAATTCCTGTCTACTGGCCGGAAAACAACAGATTCACATTGCCTTTGTTATTTTATAATTTCGTCTTTATTATTTTAACATTAGTTGTTTATTTTAAGTTTTGCTATAATGACGAATGAGATATACATCTGCATGTATTTATTCAGAATAAAGAATGTCTACGTCTGTCTATTCCACAACCACGACTTTATATAACATTTCCAGAAGTGAAAAACTGCAAGTGACTTCTTGGTACTTATGTTGGTGACTTGTTAGTTGTTATGTGACTACAGTATTATTGTAGATAACTTAATCCTTTTGTATATAATCAGATGATAAGACACAATCTTAGCAATAAACTTAAGATCAGTCATTCTAAGAGTTTAGGTTCGTTAAAAGAATAAATAACCAAAATTAAGAAAAACTCTTATCAGGACTCAACAATTATTGCCGGCGCTTCACAAGAAATAATTACCATATTTTAAATTTTATCTAGAAGAAGAAAATGCTACCTTAATAACAAAAAATCAATCTTATTTAAATTTATTGGCGTCAGAAACGCAGCATAGTTTAGTTAAATAATAAATAAAGAGTATTTTTAACACTAATTTTTAACCGGTTTTGCCATTTTGAATTCGATATCATTTTACGGGTATTCGTTGAGAACCTGAACTATACTCGAACAGAACATACTAGCCAACTTTTCAATCAATATGTCACGTGTTGTTATGACAAAGTAAAATTGACTTAAAGTCTATATAAGTAAATCATATATAGAAACGATGCTCGATTCTTTGATGTATATTCATCTCATGCCAACAATATTTAAATCAAAATGAGATACTTTACAGGAATTGTGAAAATAACTCATAGTTCAGTTTGTCAACAAAAATCATTCTACGGATTTTCGGGGTGTACGGGGTGAGTGGAAGCCTCCCATAAAAACGATCTCTTCAAAGCGTGATTGCCTCACGTGGTCATCGAGTACGCTGTTACGCGGAAGGCGAGGTGGAGCGTGGAACGTAGCGCGGCCGGACGTAACTACGCGACGGCAGCCATGGCAGACGTTCCAGCAATTACACATGGCTAATTGGTCTATCACTTCACTTCACATACGTCAACCATTTCAGAGCGAATCATTTACGTAATTCCTTCCTGGACTAATCAACAGGCCCGCTTATCCAGCTTTCTCCTTACCGTGTAACTTGATATGACAATATTACTTTAAAGATTATTATTTGAGCCTCCATCATTTTAATTCATATAAATTAAGACTAACCTTTTAAATTATTTGGTCCAATCAATATTGAATCAAAGTACTCTTCAAATGTCTTAAGATTGGTTCGCATTAATATCATTTGACCTACATGAAAGGTGTGTAATAGGTGTAAAAAGTAAGTATTTCTTCTCGTAATACCTTACCTCGTTCTTACGTAACAACTTTAAGTTGTTAATAAACCATTTAAAATTCGAAATCCTCGTAATTTTAACTTTGCTCCGGCTTGGTTTGATTAATTTCAAAATAAAGATAACCCTTTGCTTATCTTACTTCTGAATCGACTAGACTAAAAATGACTTTGCATTAGAAAAATTAATAAGATATTAACAATATTGCTACAGTAGCCACACGTGATGGTGTGGGCTAGGATAGTCCTAAAAACATTAAGACAGCCTACGAATCCTTGAGTCATGGCTTGGCTTTTTCCATCGGGTGGCCTAGAATTGATAATGTTTTACTGTGCGGTTTAAACATTTTAGAAAACGCATTGCGTACGTTTGTAAATGTTTTTATGCATTTTGGATCTATGGTCGTCCATACTACAAATTAATTGTTAGCTCTGCTTGCCAATAAATCAAACAATTGATAAGGACATTTCTATAGATTAGGCTACATGGTTCAAGTGAAGATAATTGTGGTAAACTGACAAGAACAAATAAATTCAGGATTAAGATTCTATCAATAAACTACTGTTGATAAAACAGTTTTAAACGTAAAGTTATATTTTCAACTTTCCAAATTATACCTAATAAAAATGTATTAATCAGTACAACACGTAAACTCGTAGTTTTTTGTGGAATTCCAACGTAAAATTGACAAGATCTCGATTTACTGTTGGTACAGGAGGTCTCCAACGAAGCCATTGACCTGTCTGTGACGTCGGCGGGCGGCGGCGGTTAGGCGCATAACTGCTTCAGTTTAAAACATATCGGTAAACACGCTTTAAGCTCTAACTACCGAGCCAATTTGCATTCGCATGCTTTCACGCTCTGCCGGAAATTGCCGTTTATTTTCGCTCCACAACAATTTCACACAACTCCCTTTAATGATGTAGTGGAAGGTAAGGATCGACGTTTGACGGTGTAATCTAAGCATTAGTTTAACAAAATAAACTTAATACTTTTATTAATTTACTATTTTGTGCTTAGAAAAGCGTATAGATTGGGGTCAGTCCGAGTATAACAAATGTAGACATAAAATATAACGCCACCTAACCATAATATGTTTTATGTGCTACCACAGCTTCATTATATAAATTTAAAAATAAATAACATACCTACTCAATAAGTAACAACAGTTAACATATCACTAAACTTATCGACACAACTGTAAAAGACTAGTTAAAATAAGCTATGTGGCGATC
Organism: Allygus modestus; assembly: GCA_963675035.1. Classification (NCBI taxonomy): domain Eukaryota; kingdom Metazoa; phylum Arthropoda; class Insecta; order Hemiptera; family Cicadellidae; genus Allygus; species Allygus modestus. Next base: position 68,062,219 of record OY776116.1, read on the forward strand.
CAAATAAAAGTATATATGAAAACAAACAAATAAATAAAGTTATATTACACAGTGAATCGTAAAAGCCGAAGTTTTATATTTCGGACTAACTTCACGACGTTTCTGAAAAAATCTTAAATCACCGATGAATTTCCGTGATGGCTCCAATTTTCGACCAATTCCAGATTCCATCAATAAGTGAGATAGGTCTATAATCGACTGACGCTACTTTATTGCCCGAATCGCCACATCGCCCATTCATAACCTCGTAATAAGATATAGTTTTTTCATGAAGTTTTGATCGGACGGTCTTTGTTGGTTGATCTTTGTCGGTCTATGATTGGACTGCTATTATACCGCGTTCGTGCTGAGTTAGCCTCAGCGGCCGTGGCTCGCTCTATACTCTGTGGGATCAAATTTTGCTTACTCATTGCCCTATTAATTATCCCAATATTTAAAGGGTTCCAGCCCCTGCCTTTTGAAGAGCTAAATAGTTCCCGCTTCCGTTTCAACAGACAAAACACCTCCGTCACCTTCCGTCTGGCGCCCTCTCGCTTCTCGCCCCTGCCCTGGCTGGAATTGGGGCTCAGCTGTTGAAACTGGCGAATGTTCATTAGGCGTTGGGAGGCGACAAAATTGTATTATTAACGTCGTCAGTATGGATTGTCATCCAAATAAATAACTTGATACATTTAATTATTATACTTCCGAGTTTAAAGTTGTCCGTTGCATATTAACCGAGATAAAATTTAGATTTGTTGGAATTTAAACTTTGAGCTAAATACATTACAGTTAATTGCTACCGATATGATATTCGCGCCAACATTATTTTCTACCAAATACCATATAAGTTACATAGTTTTTTTACGATTTAGCTTACTGTTTACCCTTAAAAGTTATGAAATCATAGACAATCAAACTTTAGGTATACCGTAAGATGAAACTGTTTGAGTTAATCAGAATATTTAAATGTTATTAAGAACTTAGTAAATGAAGTATTGCGCACTGTGCAATCATTAAATCAATAAATCTAGGAAACTGGTAGGCGAAAAAGAACTTTGTGGGCATCCTGGGGATAGTGCCAAAATATGTATATCTCTCTATAAAACTCCAAAAAACTATACAGAATGATCGTTTCTAAATTAAGCCATCATTATATATGGTCCAACCCCCGATTTTAGAGTAGAAAAGTCAACACACCATTCTAGTAAAATTTTTAACGGATGAATTTCTTTATACCAGATTATGAACTATCAAAGCGTAAAATCGGCTTTGCAGTAATGACCCGCTGCCGTGTTTGCCCGATATCGGCAACTATGAATTATGATCGGCGGATCTATCAATTAGGATTACGAGGGCCAGGTGCGGCTTCTTAATCTCAATTGGATCTGGAGCCGCGACAACGGCCGCTGACGAGTCTATTGACAAATCTGTAACTTCCCTCCCCGAATCATTTTAGAACAGTCGGAAACGAAAAGTTTATTTCGCTTTTACTTTTTTCTGAGATAAGAGCAAATATTTTCTGCAAAAGACCGTTTATTTTGTATGGTCGAATTATTTAGGAGTTTCTCAGCTGAGTTTCTTGTACAGTGAGAAAAGAAATAGTAAACTAATTCAAACAAATCGTCTATCTAAATAATTAAGTTAAAACCAAAATAAGATAATTCATGTTTGCCTAATGTGTAGGCGTTGCAAGGCAGAAGCTATTTCGTAGGCTAGCGAGTTTCGTAAAGGGTTCCCTATGTAAAGTGCAGACTGTAATACCTACTAGATACCACGGTTATATTTTATGCTGTTGTTTTTCACGTTGGTAAGTGTTGCTTCAGATCATATACACTCTCAAAGATAACTCCCGGATCCAAATAGGTTTTTAATATAGTGATGTAGTTGGTGGAAACTGTTGAACTAGATTGGTGTTTGACTGTTTTTAAGAAAGAGTGGTTAATTAGTAACGAATATTTTGTTTATACGGATTTTTAAGGATAAGCTGTAACTGATTGAGACATTACATTTACAGACTTCGCTAGATACTTTACGGATTTTTAAGGATAAGCTGTAACTGATTGAGACATTACATTTACAGACTTCGCTAGATACTTTACGTCAGTAGCGACAGATGACTTTGTACTTGTATAAGAGATGGTTTAAGATCGTTGAAAGCCTGTCGCAAATACTACAATTAAATGATACTTCAACCTAGACTGTGTTTATGTGCGGTTTAACTTCGTCGTATATATATATATATATATATATATATATACAACGAGGAATGCTGCCAGTCTCTAGATCATATAACAGTTATCACATTAAAATCACTCAATAATTTATTCTCATCGACTGAGCTATCAGCTGCATTATATGATTTATCGGTTTAACGGTTACCCAACCAAGACTATGCGGCCTTCCCTGTTATCAACTGTTGGTGATAATGAGGAGGACGTCTGGGGGTCAGCTGGGAGGATGGCAAGGCGTCTGGCCGCAGCATCGCCGCAGCGACAGATAAACCAGGATCCTGTGGGCCCAACCCCACATGGCGCTCTGATAAGAAATTACAAGGTCATGGGTTCATTGTGTATAGGATATTTTTATTTCGAAAGTATCTTTTTACTTAACCTAAATCATTTTTAGCGAATTTCCCCTATAGGAAAGAAGATATTACCTTAATCGGCATGGCAAGATCTAGGCCCGGGACCGTGATAACTTTTCGTTTTGAGGCCCGCAGATGCCAAATTATATATATTGAATATTTATGATTGATTAGGGCTGCTGATAATAATAAAAATAATATTAACATTTTAAAAACAAAACACCCTTTTTGAGATCTTCAATGTTTTATTATTTATATTATATATATATATATGTGTGTGTGTGTGTGTGTGTGTGTGTGTGTGTCCGTAGGCACGATAACTTTCGTAAAACTCCTCCGATTTTGATGAAATTTGGTATAAACGTGTAAGGCAGCGTCTATTTTCATGAGTTTGAGAACCAGCGAGGTAATTCTATCTTAAGCGGGGTTTTGTACCCAAAAAATGGGTTTTTGAACATTTTACATATAATTATTTTTAAACTTAAATTTCGGTTTACACCATTAAATTAAACTAAAAAAAAGAATAATTTGGTATTTTGATCATCGATCTACGTCAATCGGTTACCGAGATATTGAACGTGCTAAACACAGTATGTTGTCCATTGTTAATCTTAAGGAGAATAAGTACAATTTTATATCTTGCTTATTAATTAGCTAATATTAATGAAACTTGGTATGTGGCTTTATATGGTTGGGGTTTACTGATATTTGCATACAAATCCATTTGTTGTGGTCCCCATGGCAGCAAACCTGTGTACTCAGCAGCTATAATGTTATTCTTGTGGAGAATAATAAACATGTGATATGTTGATTGCTTATGAATATAAATTAGTAAAATTTGGAATGCTGCTTCATCTAGTGGTGATCCATTAGTATTTAAATAAAATCCCAATTTGTGTGGTCCTTGATGCAACAAACCTGCATACTCAGACCTTATGTTTTTCTTATGGAGAATAAATCAAATGTTACATCTCGCTTATTTATGAATATGCTTTGATGAAAGTCGATAAGTGGCTTCATGACGTGGTGAAGTACCGTTTGAAATTCGCTGAGTATGCAGGTTTGCTGCAACGGGGGTATTTAATTAGAGCGAAAGTTACGTAATTGCATTTAGGTAATTTAGTTCTTCCAGCGGTTTTGGTAAATGTATCCATTTTTCTAGAAAAAACTGGCATTTTATTGAATTCACACTTTAAGTTTGATTTTTTTGGAGCTAATTTGATCGATTACCGTCTGGTGCCAAACCAAATACCCACTGTAGGATTTTAAGTACTTTGATCTGGACTATAAACAAATAATAGGGTGTATAGTTGTATAACGTCAAACCATCAAACGATTTTACAACAACAAAAAACTACTTCATTGAAAAATATAAACAACTAGTGGCTTGAAGGAGCCATAGCCCCTAACCCTGCTCCAATATTCTGCCTCAACTGATATTTTTACTGCTTATGCTGAGGAAAATAAAACAACTATATAATTAGTGACATAATAAGTTCGTAAACAAAATAGGCACATAATCACATGTAGTAATGTAAACAAATGCAGACGTTTTTAAATCCCCATGTTTTTCTTATGGGGGATGATTTACGTTATTTCTCCTTTGCTGGTAACTTTTGAGAAATACTGATATTTTTCCCGAGTCGCTGATGGGATCTAGACCTTTAATTTGAGCCCTCTTCCATCATCCCGCGATTTTTCAAACTCCCACAATTTTGACTTAAAAATTTCGCTTACAGAATCTATATCTATAAAAGGCAAAGCCCTGGCTGACTGACTCACTAAATGACCAACTCACTCACCACTAATTCTCCACCTTCTCATGTAGGTAGAGAGCTGAAATTTTGTACACTGATTCTTTAGGCATAAATAGGAAAACTAAATGGTTTTCATCCTGATCTGACCTTAGGGATCCACCAGAGATCCCGACAAAGTTCCGATGTATTTCTTATGGACATTCATTTTTGTTTGAGCTAATGAAAATACAAACAACTGATCTTGATTCGTAGTAGTTCCACGGCCTAACCACAGAATGCAGCACACACAACAGTAATAGTTTTTATAAATTAATTGCGGGGCGAAGCCTGCGGGAACAGATTCTTTAGTTTATACATACAGATTATATTTAATATTTTTCAGGAAATAGAATACATTCAAGCAATACATTTAGGGAATACTGGCATAGACATCAAATTCCCCCAATAAATGTTGAATAAAAACAAATTAATTAGTTACTATGAAATAAATAGTCGCTTTTGTGAAAAAAGCTAGGGAACATTAAATGCAAGAGCAAATATACAGCCAAGTATTTTATTTTAATCGCAATTATACAAAATCTTTTGTCGAAAGTCAGTTTTACTTAATGTGATATAAAACAACCAGATTTATTGATTTATTTATCAAACTAAGATTTATTAAAATACATCGACATATCTATTATGTTGTTTATCTATTATACCTTAACAACTCATGTCGAGCTCTTCACCTCACATGTCATGGAATAACCGTCACCACAGATCAATCTTGGGACCTTTACGTACTCAACAAGTGCCGCTCCAATGACTTATTGCTTATTATTTTCACCCGATTTGTCTGAAATTGTGTCACAGCCGCAGCGGGGGTCCTGCGTCGCAACACTGAGGAAGCTAAACTGTTCCAACCGTTATTACCCATTATCAACAGTTGCGCAACTTCACGGCGACTAACAGTCGATGTGATCATTTGCAAACGGCGCAATGTGCAATACGGGTGCGCTTTCCCTGGCAGATTGAATCAAAGGGAATAAATATGGCCAGTATGTCGGAGCTGTAGGATACAAAGGGAACGCGGTTGATGGCCAGACAACGGCAACACAATGTTCGGCGTGCTGCGAACAAGATGCAATGCTTTAGTTTCGTGTGGTTTCTTAGATACAGGTTTAGTTTAGATGGAGGAATTGTTAATGTTGTCTGGGTGTTTAGTTAAATTTTAACTTTTGTACAAGCTTAAATGCAATTGTTTTTTGTGGATCATTCTCTCCTCCTCAATGAGTGTGTTGCATAGTTTTTACTTTCTCCCCCTATACATAGTATATGGAGAAAGTATTGTTTTCGTAAAAATTTTCGAATTTGAGTTGTTAGTGGAAATATTCGTTTTGGTGCTCCCTGAACCCAAAAAAGTGGTTTTTACGTGATGTCTGTCTGTGTGTGTGTGTATGTGTGTGTGTGTGTCTGTGTGGATGTTTACAGAGCTAGAGCCCTAACCTATGGGCCGATTTTTATGAAATTTGGTATGTAGGTACTAATCCACGATATCTCCAGGCGTTTTTTTCATTTTTTTGAATTTTTGATTTTTAAGGGTAATTATCCCCCAAAAACCGCCAAAAAACATGAAAAATCCAAATTTCTCAAAAACGGCTCTAACGATTTTGATTAAACTTTCGTGGTTTGCAGAACTTTAGGTTTCCAACAAAATGACACCACCCGCATTTCTGGAAAAATTCGGGTTCAGAAATTACAGGACTTAAAACATCAAAAATTCAGTTTTTTGGATTTTTCATAAAAAATCATAAACGTTAAAAAAGATTACTATTCACCATTAAAAATAGCTCAAAAAACTAAATAAATTAGTATTTTAAATTACTATTCTACGATTGCTAGTTTCGGAGAAAATTGAAATTTTCATTTAGCGGTAAACACAGTACGTTGTCCAATGTTATTCTTATGGGGAATACAAAAATAACTATTTCTCTCTTATTTACTGATCAACTTCATTAAAATTTGATATGCAGGTCAAGTTAGCATTGACCAACAGATGATGATCGAAATGTGTTGCTATTTAACCCTGGGGGGGCAAGGGGGCATTTCCCCTCTCAAAACTACTGTGTGTAGCAACGGACTCTATAGTGCCTCCAAAAAAGCAATTTGGGTGGATATTTCTGAAAACAACTATTTTAGACAATTTTCTGTACATTTATCTATACTTCATATTCTATATTTAGTTAATAACAAATATTTTTGTCATTAATGTTTGGCTAAAAGGGAGAAAGTATGTGTCAGTTTCCTGATACCGTTTATTTTTACTTATTTTCATTGTTTTGGAACAATTAATAGTGTCTATTTAAATTCAGGGTTAATAAGTGGGAATTAATTTCCCAATTGTACAAGTATTGTACGTCTAATTATAACTTCAGACTATAAAAAGGAACCACAACATTGTTGAGGTGATAAAATTTCAAGTACAAAAACGAGCAATGAAAAGTTTTACCGTAATTTGTAACGCTTCAATGAGATTTTTTTACTACACCTTGGTCGAAATCTCGCGTGACGTCCGAAAAAACCTTATAAAGTGTCAAACATGCAACGTTTAGTTTAATTTACTTGTAACTTTACAATATGAAATAGACGCATGCAATTGAGTGAAACGTGCTATAAATAAATAGCTGTAATACAGATCGTTTGAAATTAAAAAATAAAATTTCTGCCAGCCGATTGGTTGACGAGGATGACGTCACTAATCCTGCGCGAGAGCAAAACTGTGTTTAGTATTGTCAACATGAGTCTGTGCTGTGAACTTGGAAATCAATATTAACAAACAAAATTAACGTTTCAATAACGAAATTACAAAAACACACTTTTCTGAATTATGAAAATGGTAAATACAATATAGCAGTTGATAGCAGACTATATACAACAGATAATGTACATTTATTTTTATTTTGAAAAATTACAATGTTACTATGTCAAAATGAAATGTTTAAGCTATCCCAGTTTCGGCATACCAAGAAGCCTATGCATCAAGATTTATTACTTTTTTAGAAAATATAAAAGTCTATTTAACGTGTATTATACCCATAATAAGTATGCGCACTCTGGTATTTTAGAGACATTTTTAGATAAACTATACTTGACAAAATATTGTTTACCCTAAGTTGATATTTGGAAATTGCATAGTTAGGCAGCAGCCTTTGAGTTTGTCTTAAACACACAAAAATAAAACATAGAAGTGAAAAGCTTAGAACACATTCCTAAAGACCTCAAAATAAATCCACTAAGTCAAACATGTTTTAAAATAAAATAAATTAATGACGTAAAGTTTAGTCAAATTACGATTAATAAACTTTAGATACTGTGTATTTGAAGAATGAAGTAATTTATGTTCAGAGAATATTAAAATAACTATATTTTTGTTACTGTTACAATTAGTTAAAGTGTCATTTTAATATTTGCTCCCATGTCGCGAAGACTGCGGGGGCGCGGATATGCAATATGGATACAGATTCAAAGTTGCCTATTCATGAAACTCAGGCGTAATGTGCCCGAGTGTCTAAACTATTTACTGGATGTACATCGCACATCTTTTTGTATTTTTTTATTTTTCATCTATACTGTAAATAAAATATTTAAGCCCTCGTTCGGAGTTAAATACCTTGTCAGTAATTAATTGCGAAGAAACCCCGAAAAATAAATTTTAACTCTGTAATAATATGCATGATCATTAAACTCCTATTATAATTTATATTGGGCGATTAATTATGCAAATGGTTTTTAAAGATAATTTTTTTAGTTTTACATGAAAACAACTAAAAACTAGTTCGCACGCAGCACGCTGACGTGAGGGAAGTGAATTTCCACATAAAAACTTTTAAAACTCAAAATCAGTGTAAAAACATACATTTGCCCAATTTTTGTTGAAAACTCAAAACATTGATTTTTTGGCTGTTCTGATACTCCTGGTTGCATTTACTTGCAAAGCTGGGAATACAATTTTGCGCATTATAAGGTTAGGAGAAGGTCCATACAGGCTTAAAAGTAAGCGTGAGGTTGCTGGGAATAATAAAAGTACTTTAACAAAGGAATAACAGGCTTTTCTAGTGTAAAACCCCCATAAGACAACGTACTGTGTTTAGCCGATACACATTTTCTTTAATAACTCGGTAAATATTTATGCTAGAATGACGAGAGAGGGCTTAAAACTTTCGCCTTTCTAATTCCCACCTTTTTACATGCATTAATTTTACATCTGGGGCTTTTCTGACCCTTTTTGGGCCCAAAAACTCGAAATTTGAAATATTAATCCCCAAAAAATGGGTTTAGAGTTTTCCGATTGTTTTGCCCAACGAACTTGTCCATCAGATTATAGAAAGGAACGTCCCTACCAAATTTGAAGTAAATCGGGCAAACAATTCGACCGCTAGAATGCATACAAATATATATGTCTATATATGTATATATATATATATATATATGTATATATATATACATATATATATATATATATATATATATATACAATTTTGAACGACCCCCCAAAACGTGTTCAGGGGGTCACGTTAGGAACTTCTATGGTGGTCCCGGGCTTAAGTTTCACCGTGCGGGTCATGCTAATAGTTCACTTTCCAAAGGAAATTCACTAATAACCAGGAATATGCAATGTTAGGTCTCAGTAAATCATCAAATTTTACTTCGAATTTGTTTACGCGTCATCCTTTGATCTCTGAAAACTACTGGATGGTCCTCTGTATTTGACCTACCAACTGTACTCAGAGTAACCCCTCCAAGTGTCATTCATTACACCTACAGAAGAAGGTCTACTGGCGATGCTGGAGACAACACTAAACAACAACATTCTCGCCGCCATGTTTTAGTGAAGAAAAGAACTATTACTCGCTGAAATCGAACGAGTCAACAAAGTGAATCAAACTAATAATCATTCATGATTTAAAAATTAAGAAACTTGTAGTTATTAATTTGTTCATAGTTTATCATATTTCACGGAAATTATACGTAAATAAACTAAACAAACAGCATTAATTTGGTACAATTTTGATTACTTTTAATCTAGTGATTTGAATTAACCTCTTGGAAGAATCGAATAACCCATTGCTGCAGTTTAAAGAACAAGAAATTTCCTCTTTGAAAGACATGTATTGAAGTTGGCGACAATTTTGAAGTACAAATCCACTTGTCATAAAACTTAAAAAAACACACAAAATACTGCTACGAAATGTACACAAACACAATGAATATATATGGCGTTTCGTTGTGTTTGTGTATATTTCGTAGTAGTGTTTTGTGTCATTTTGTGACTTGAAGGTGGCTAGTGCCCAATAAAGGTTTTTTAAAGACATTTCCTCACCAGTGTATCAGCCACCGACACGCTTTTCGACGCAAATCGTTCAGTAGCGTTGTCTGCAGTATTGTCTTTAAACCTCCTTGCATCTACACACAGCCCGACCCTAGACTGTAGCTCTCAGCGTGAGAGGCCGCGTGTCGGCGTGTCGGCGTGTCGAGAGGCGTGTCGCCGTGTCGCGTGGCCAGCTGCTGACTCATCTACTCTCATACACTCGCCGCTCACCGCTGACTGAAGCTAGAAAAACACCATGGGAAAAACAGGGTACAAGGTCTAGGGCGATGACCATGGGTAATGCAGTAGTTAGTACCAGAGTGTTATGTGTACAAAAATATGTACTGAGGAGACCTTTAAATGCGAGGGGGTTGCTTTAAATTGTACGGCTAGCTGGAATGGGACTTCGTGAATTGATTGCTGTCAAAATATGTTTTGTGTAATTGCAAAATTATTTGTTTCCTATAATTCGTAGCATCATTAGAAATTTAGATGTTTCGATGGATCGTGGACGAATTTAAAAGGCTGTTAATATTGTTATATATTAAATGTTGAATATAAGTTTAATCGAAATTCCTTATTTATTGCTGTGCTCTTCTTTTGAGCTCGCGAAAATAAATGGCTGATTTGTTTTATTATGCATAAAACGGTACAGTACCGTATATTACTATATCTCCTTACCTATTACAAATAGAAATATTAATTAAGCTATTAACAACTCTATGTACCAATATGTGTACATTTAATTCTAAAATACCATAATTGGCGGTATAAATTAAAAATTACAGCAAGAGAAATCAGTTCACGGGTTTAATAACACATAGAGACAATATGAAAATACATGTTTTCATCGGGAAAATAATATTTGTTAGGACCTCGATAAACTTTCAAGCATTACAGACTATCACTACCGGTATACTGTATCAGTATATGTATAGGGGCCTAAATGATATCTAGATATGACCGTGCCTTCTATATCGTCTTGCCTAATTTTCCAAGGTACTGATAACCAGATATTTAAAGAGGAAGCGGTTTCTACTTTGTTTCATCTTTATCAGTCGGCTCGATTGTGGTCAAAACCTTCCGCTGGTTGAAATATCTGTTTATAAATTTATCCTCATGTGGTTTAGCGTTTTAAAGATTAAACTTAGCCTACCGGATTTTCCTCATGAATAAACATTGCTATTTTTTACTCATATTCAACACAAATTGTCGTTTTTCTAGGGTTATTTTAAAATTGTGGGAATATTTGTATACATGTAATATGAAAGTCACCTTTCTTAAATCATTACATAACTATTATTAAGTTTGTCTTAGCAAAAAGCGAACACTTTTAAACACTTTTATCATATTGTGAAATTTAAAATTGTCCTCTACAGAATTCAATAACAACTCGAACGGTTATTAGTGAAACGTTGTTCACTACTTTACAGTAGTGTCTGCTGGAGGCTGTTGCTGGATCGTTTCATAAATATTTTTCGCGCTAGGCTTCGCGAAAACAAGACCAAATTTAAATTGACCATGCCAAATGAAAATAATCCTTTTGAAAAATCTAAATTGCACGTTAGCTACATAAAAAATTGTACAACTATTTTTTGTCATTGTTATCCGAAACATATACATGAATAAAATATAAAATAAACATGTGACGTAACTTTCTTCTGAATGGGACCAAATTTTCTGATAACGTTTTTTCCAACTGATGTATCTAACGTAAGAGGAAACTATACAAACAGTATTAGCCCAATAATTCGAGTGTATAAGCACAAAAAAGTGGAATAGAAATAGGTAGCTATCTGATAAAGCAGGAAGGCCGCAATTTGTTTAGTGCATAACATTATTATTGTCAGGATCAGGAACATATCAGACACCTCATCATGCAGTGTTTAACTTAACGGTAAAACAAAAATAATTACCGTCTAATATTATTGTACACTAATATTAGACAATCCATTCTGCATATAATAAAGTGAATACAGTTTTTGTAAAGAAATCTTATACTTAATATAGATTTTATAACTGCCGTAATAATAACAAAATATTACTTTATTACGAATGGCACAGTGGCATTACTGAATATTTATCTTATTTATTGTAAGACAAAGCAATTTGTTATAAAATTTCCATTGGCGATCTAGGAGACCCACTCCATAGTGAAATGACAATAACATGTTCTCCTGAGCGATCATTTTTTCAATGGAAATTACTGAACAATTCACTATGTTAACCTAACGAAAACAAATGTATGACGTCGCAGTAATATAAGGTGCGGTCTAAATTTAAGTGTTCTCCTCTGAGATTGGAGATAGGTAATTTTAAAATGTTGCACAGAGTATATATTATGTCCAACGTATGGCCTACGGAAAATTCAATTGATATACCTACGTAGAACTGAAGTTTTTCTTTTTCTTTCACGTGTACATGTTTATTAGTTTAATAGGCCTAAACCTACTGAATATGTTATTCGAACCTTTTGAACCATTTAATTAAGTTCTTATCACTAATATTTTGTAAGCCTATGGACATAATATTACTCTAACACCTTTTACAGAATAGTCAGGAAAAAGCTAACATAAAAACAGGATATAACTTTAGCCTAGACAAATAAAAATTATATTATAATATTATTATTATTTGTATAGCCTAGCCTATACAAATTATTATTTTTCAGTGGCTAGGCGATTTTGAACTACTTATTACAAGTAGAGTATAATAAAATGCTATGTATTGTGTAGGTACAGTATTTTGAACTGTTGTACTATACAATTACAATGATCTGATGCTGATTTGTATTTATTTATGAATCAAGGTTAAGTTTTTGATTCATTGTACTAATGAATACTATAACGGCAAATTTTGTTACATGAGTATATTTTTTTCTGCTAACTCAATCATTGAAAATTCCCTACTAACAAGGGAAGCAGTGAAATTGGTGTGTTATTATCTGCTAATTGGTATAAGCATTTGTTGTTGCATGCTTGCTTGATTAAACTAAAACGTATAAATATTAAGTTATATCACCATTTTTTATCAAACAATTGTTTATCTGGACTCAGTGATACAAATAATTCTCTTTCAGATATCGTCCATCAGACGACACATGATAAATTAAGACATTTAAATGATTTAGAGTAGTTTTCCTACATTAGCCTATAATCCTCTGGATTTGTACTGCAAACCTGATCCCCCCCATTTCTAGTTGTACATCAACAAACATACATACACACACTATTAGTCACAGTAACACAAGAGTTTGGGTACTAACCATTGGAGCAGACGCTGGAGTTATCGCCGTGGAGGCCGGAGTCTGTACCACTCTCGTGGCCGTCGCTGAGGTCGGCGTCGGAGGCGGCGGTGCGGCAGTGGAGGCTGAGGTCCCGAGGGGCGTCCACGGAGTTGGCCGGCGAGGGCGGCGACCGCTGGGGGTGGTGTCCGGACTGGCCGGAGAGAATGTCTGTGATCATGAACCTGGACCGCGCGAGATGAGGGTGATGGTGCGGCATGGTCAAGGCAGCTGGGGACATGTCGTGGACTGTCATGGGTCCACCGGGGGTCGTCGGTCCACCCTCCAACGTACTCGGTCCTTGGGGCACTCCGGAGGTCCCTCACCACAAAACTCGCGCCATACAGTCCGCAAACGTCCGGTAAAACGCACTGTTTACAGAAACAACAATGGTCCGAAGATGACTCCTTGAGGAACACCGAAAGTTGTTTATGATAAACTCACAAAAACATATCACAGATGGAGTTAACTATTCACGAGGAAAGAGTTTAAAACCACTAAATGATCCTCAACGATAGAGAGGTGCACTAACGTCCTCACCGTGCGAGTCACTGATGCCGACTGTACGGCGCGACCGACCACCTGCCCCTCCCTCCCGCGGCCACGCCCCCTCCTCCTCGGCTAATAGAATCACTCGCTCTCCTGACTCCACCAATCAGCGGCTCCTATTATCGGATCCGGTGATCCTCCCCACCACTCGCCCCTCTCGCGCCTACCTCTTTAAGGACAATCTATTACATCTTCACCTCTTTTATCCTTTCTTTCCGTTTTGATTTGTTAAGTAATACTCTATAGTCCCGCTGAACGTCTGCCGTTCGATCGTTCATTGCGCCTCGAGGATGCAACTAAGTAGCAAGACTTCCGGTCTGGATGCAGTAATGCTCTTTATTATTGCTAGACGTCTGTTTTACAGTTCAACTTTTATTTCCTCGCCGGTGTCTCGGAGCGGTTTCAAATGAGGCCAACCTCGGTGCTTTTCTTGTCCTAATTCTTATAAGTGCTTTTGTGAAGTTGTTCTTGAAGCCGGACTATGTATCTTCTTTTGTAAGACTGGATTGTTAAACTTACAAGTAATACTAAAATAATATGTTATGAGTAAGAAATTTTTGGAGATTCTTAGAACTACCATTTGTTTTTTCGAAATTATCCAAATTACTTAAAAAAACAACTTGACAGTAAAAATAGGTTGTTATAACGATTTGAAGTGTCTCCATTAATATGTAATCTAAATCGTCTGAAAAACAGTTATAGACGATTAATAAGACAGGCAAAGCTCGACTTTAACCGAAAACAGTTTGAGAACAGTAAAAATAAGTGCAAAGCAGCTTGGAACATTATAAATAAGAACAGTAAACAGCCTGAAAATCACTTAAAGCCCAATATCACACCACATTAATTCAGTGAATACTTCATAAATTCTGTTAGATATATAGATATAAAAGAAAACATTACTATGCCTAACCTAACCTCAACTAATTTTTTTGAGAATTGTGATGTTCCCCCATCAGCATTTGTGTTTAAGCCTATAAAATCTGATGACATTTATAAAGCTGTCAAGAGCCTAAAAAAACTCTAATGCCACTGTCTGCTATAATATGTCAAACAATGGTTTAAATAATAAATCATGTGTAATCATGTGTAAATAAATGTTTTAAATTCCTGGAATCATACACCCCTTTAGAGTAATAACCAATTCCTGTCTACTTGATGGAGTTTTTCCTTAGGAATTAAAATTATCTCGTGTTTGTCCTATGTACAAAAAAGGAGATAGGGACAGACCTGAAAGTTACAGGCCAATTTCTATTGTTCTAACGCTATCCAAAGTGATTAAGTTACTTGTGTTTGACCAAATAAATGACTTTTCTGAAATGAAGAATCTGTTTTCTTTAACGCAGTTTGGTTTTCGAAGTGGCAAGTCGACTCTGGATGCCATAGATGCCTTGGTTTGTGAGGTCTTACAAACTTTTGAGTCAAGCTTGGGCCACCTTATATGAGCCAAGCAAGACCTTTGACTGCGTAGACCATCAAGCTCTTCAATCGAAACTAGAATACTATTATGGCCTGAGGGTCGCGGCGCTCCACTTATTTAGGTCATATCTTGGAACCCGTAAACAGGTAGTCTGTATGGATGGTGAATCTTCCAATGAAGCTGTAGTTGAGTTCGGAGTGCCACAGGGCTCCTTATTGGGACCTTTGTTGTTCATAATCACCATCAATGATCTACCCAGTAATATCTCTAAACCTGTAAAAACGATCTTATATGCCAATGACACAACTTTCAGTTCCACAAGTAAAACTTTAAATGAGCTTCAGCAGCTATCATCTGAAGCACTCAAGGATGCGTCCGCGTGGTTTCAGGTCAATAGTCTCTTGCTGAATGGTAAGAAAACACATAATAATTTATTTGGTCTAAGGCCTACAAACCAGGTGTTTGATAACACACAACTGAATGTTAAATTTGTTCGTATGCATATTGATGACCAGCTAACTGGGACTACCACATTAGCTATTTGTCAACTAGGTTATCCCGGGTTGTTTACCTTCTAAAAGATTAAAGCTGCTGGTTGATGACAATTGTTTAATTATCCCTTACTTTGCCTTCTTTCAAAGTGTTTATCGGTATGGCCTGATTTTCTGGGGAAGTAGTTCAAGAATAAATTATATTCTGCTTATTCAAAAAGTCATGAGAATTATGTGCACTGCTCCCTCTGATGCCCATTGACAACCTATTTTTATAAAATTAAAGCTTCAAACCGTTGTCAATCTTTATATTTACGATATTATGGTCTAAAGTCTGAAAAATCTGTCTTCACAGACTCTATGTAATAACGTTCACTCCCATAATACTAGGAATAATTCAAATATTAATAGAAAATTTTATAGGCTAAGTAAGACTTTAAAAAGTCACAAAGTTATGGCACAAAAGGTGTATAACAAATTGAACAAACTTGTGCAACTATATCCAAGCAAACACTCCTCTTTCTAAGTAAGTTTTACGATTGGCTGTTAAATAACCCATCTTATTCTGTCTTTGACTTCATGGCAGTTAAGGATATTGTTTTTTAATGTTACATGTTTTTAACCCTCCTTTTTGTCAAAAAAATGTATTGTTGTTAATTTTGTTTCTATTTAGTCCTTGTTGATGTTTTTTCTTTAAAGTCTATTATACAACTGCCAAATTTGGTTGTTGTCTAAATTATTAGGTATGTTTTATCATTTGTTATTCTCACTTTCTCCAGAGGTTTGATTTAGTTAAGTGTTTTAGAGTTCTTTTTATACCAAGAAAAACAATAATAATAATAACATTTGCTCCAGGTTTCTTCTCTTGCATACTATGACCGTAGCCAAATAAGCTAGACTTTTAAGACTTTTGCTAATGCATATATAATGTCAATGGCAAATCAATGATTCTTGATTCTATACCTTGAAATACCACTGGAAGTTGTATCACTCTCATAAAACCTTGATAAGAGTAATTGGAAAAGTGATTATTATTAATTCTTACTTACTTACGATCTATATAAACTAGGAGTACGCTCAAATATTCGTGTACTATTGGGATGACCAAACTCAGAAATGGTTGATGAAAGTTTCTGCTGCCAACCGAAATTTCATCACAAAATATTAAATAAATAACCCTGGGGACTCTAGGAAATTATCTACTTTTTTTGGTTAATTATTTTAGGTCATAGGATAAATCGTTCTTAATTATATTATATTATTAGAGTTGCAAATTCTTCAACAAAAAATAACACGGTAACTTGCCTATGCTGAGGACGCAGGTTTGTTATGACGGGAGTATTTAATATCATAAACTGACAAAAGAACACACCTGGTAGAATTAAATACGAAATAAATAGCTGCTGCAATCTAGCGGATAAACTATTAACTCACTCACATTACTCACATTACAGGAGAACGTGACCTTTATTTGTAAAAACATTTACATAGTTTTTTAATATAACAATTTTATAATCCTTTGATAAATTGAATTAAATCATGTTGAGCGCAGATACTTTGTTTATTTATTCATAAAACACTGGAATAAAACTTTTTTAGGAGTGTCTTGTGATGCGAAACAATATTGTATTAGTATCTCGTACTTTAAAACTTGTGTAAATTTTACAACTTTTAAATGTTAATTAATAACAATCTATTCAACGAACGTGTTAAATTTTTGAACTTGAAGCGTGAAATGTACTGGAAAACAGTTGTGTAAAATCTGAAAGCGATACGTGCAGCTGTTGTCACGTTATTGCGTTCCGAACACACACGACCATACACTCGACCATACACACGACCACACGACCACATACTGACGGACAACGAATCATTGTCTCTGCTAATACATAGATTCCTTCACTTCGTTCCGTCATCGATTACATTTGACAGATCCAGTTATCTTTCAAAAGAATAATACATTTGCAGGTAATACATTTAATGTTTAGATATAGGTTTACTAAACAGTAAATTAGTAGTATACTTCACTAGTAACAGAAAGTTTACTTTTTTTCATCGAACTCGCACCAAAATAGTGCATATGTTCAACATTTAATTTGTGTAATTTATTTTTAAAGATTACATTCTGTTAATTTACATATGTAGCCAAATAAAGACGAATGACTGAGAAACCCTTAAAACTGAGAAAACGGAAACATGTAGAATATTAAATATGCGTTTTTTCCAACACAAAATAATAAAACTCAACATAACTTATTTACCTGAGAACATTCAGGGTAAAAATTAATATATTCAATATATTTTAAAACTAATAAGAAAGTTTTATAAATACATCGTATGCACCTAATACAAACTGTTCCAATTTGTCCAACACACCTATAAAATGTACTTAATTAGAACCAAATCAATTCAACACTGCTATTTGTTTTAAGATGTCATGAAGTACAATTTTATCCCACACTACTTACCTTTCCCAGGGTATAAGCAGAGGCGAAACAAACTCGTTTCCACCAAGGAAGTTGACCCTCACGTAAGAGTATCACGTAGTAAGGGTTACAATTCGACCCTTGATCTAACCTCTCCATTTTCTCCTACCTCTTAACTTCTTTACGTCAAGCTTGATACAACTAGTTATTTGTTTCTATATCGCTGAAGTTTCCTCTTAACAATTTTATTTTTAATTTTTTTAGAGTGTTTTATGAGTCTATAGGAACGTCACTATTTTTGTGTCATTTTGTAAACTCACCACTTAAAACTAGTTTTCGGTGTGTTAAGATTAGTAGCCAAAACTACTATAAGGAATTAAACGTTGTACATTAAACTATAGGTAGTATATTGCTATTTGTTTAATTTATTTACAGAAGGCCTAGTTCGATTTGTGCAAGTAGGCTGTATTAATTGATGACTATTATACTGAAATCAGTACCAGTTGTGTATATTAGTATAATTGATTGATGCATATTTTATCACTTAATTGTTAAAAGGTCAAAATATTTGTAAAATTAGGACGAATTACATTTATAAAAAATATAATTTTTAAAATTACAACCACCAATTGTTTGAGATACTCTTTAACGAGAAGTTAATAACTATTTAATTATTCTTTTTATTCTTGAGTCAAAATTCACATATTAAATATTTAAATGAACATTAAAATTTACCATTTCATAAAAAATTATACACTTTATGTAAAAACACATACTACAACATCAAATGTTGTATGAGTAGGTTTATGTTAAGGGTTATCCCAAACATGTATGAGAAACAAGTTAACCTCTGAGCATATCATCATAAAACTATCGGGATCTTATTTTAAAGATAGGAGCAATAGGAGGCTTCCTTCTTATTAGTTGATATTAAATATGATCGTAATTAAAGAGACGAAAATAAAAGAGCATTTACATAACATAAAATGTAATTAGTCTACTTCAAAATGCCTAGTGTGGGTCATATAAATCGGAGATAATCCGTAAACGACCAGCAATATTTAGAGTGAAAGCTACATAAAGGTTTGTTAATGTAACTAAGTAGTATGAAATCCTGCAGAGGACACACTCATAAACCAATAACAAGTTAAGAGTCTTCATCACCGTTAGTTTATGGGTCCCATCTCAGAGCTTTGTTTCATAAGACCAATGTTAACCTTGAGTCTCCGTTAATATTCACCTAATCGTCACATACTTAGTCGTCCTCTAGTGACAATTTTAAATCGAATTGTTTACAAATAAATGAGAAAATGTAATACAGTTGAAAATTAAACTATTAATTATCAAACCATGATGCCCAAATTAAGAAAATCGAAAACGTTATTTCCCTTGATAACCATTATACCTTTAAATAGCACCTAAACGAATGTTTTTTGACAAACGGGTAAGGAGTAACAGAGGCACAAATTTAAAATTGGCCTTATGGAACAAAACTCCAAGATGGCGTCTGGCAACTTCGGGGATGAAGATTCTTAATGTCGCAGATTCTACCACTTCATACAGATCGGAAGTTATTTTACACTAAACATAAACCATAAACAGAAAACCACCATACCACAGTTATGTGGTAAATGATAATGAATTATACTTTGTAGGCGACACACTCATCAACAATGGGAGGAAGTTGCAACATGAATAAAAACACGCAGGTAAACCACACTCGAGTGATATTACGCTACAAGTGCCGTTGTGTTGGCGAGATTGCCTGAGATAGGCGGCGCACATTAGCCTCGTGTTGTGTTTGAGGGAGTCACATGTTTCTTACTTCCTTGGAATACAATTAACGTGTAATACCTACAGTCTAGTGTTCAACGAGGAAAAATGTTATTAAAACTCTGTTACGAAAGTTTGAGAAATGTACATCCGAAACCTTGAACCACGTGCTTAGTAGCTTTATTAATCAGATGGGTACTATTTAAATTTTGAACTTTGAAAGCGTTGAAGGTTTTGAAAGCTAGCAACCTGTGCTATGAATTTTAAAACTAGGTTCGGTGATCATACCGTAAAACACCTGTTAAAGATCCTAGATAACCATAGATTATTTTAGTGTACTGCTGCATTCTGAAATGAACCGGATGAAATTTTACCTAGGAAAATTACAAATATAAAGGCCAATGAGGAAAAGAGCTGGGAATTATTTTAAAATGTTGAGACTTCTAGAAATCAAGGCTAGCGTTTTATATGCTATTGGGTTGTGATTGGTCACTAAACACCTTCATATTTGGTACAGTGAGTTTTCCCTTTGATTACTTGCATTTCAAAATTAGAGTATAAAATATTGGTAAATATTGGCCACTACAAACGCTGGCTAAGCAAATGTATGCAATGTTGACAAAATATGGGGTAAATTATATTTATATAGTATATCCATTATAGTATGTATTAGCTGTGTTCCCGTCCTTCGTACGGGTTGTATGTATACAGACAACACAACGGGTTGTCTGGTGTTTGTTCGGGTGATAGATTAATTACAGAAAATAACAACCCGTAAAATTTTACAATATTTAAAAACACATTTACATATTTTGTGTACAATTAAATCAATGTTAACGAAATATACTGGCAAATAGTTCAGGTACTGTTGCTAGTAGAGGAACTCTGTCGGGTAGTGAACGGTCATGGCTAAAAGAACAGTGTTAAAAATGTATATGTTCGATCCTCGCTTCGGAAGCATTATGCCTTAAATTTTGTTATCTTTGAATTTATATTATATTTATTTTTAATTTTTATTAGTTATTTCTTTAATATTCTTAATCTACCTTTGTGTTAATCGCCATTGCTTGTTCATTGGTGGACGTGAGGATGGCACAATCACAGAGCCAGCCACTTGCCAAATTAAACTGTTTATGAACCTCGGTAAAAAAAATTGTCGATCGGTAAATCCTGTGATTCAACGATTGTGCCGAGTAAAGGAGAGATGTTCATGAGCCTACATTTGTTCTTCAATGTTCTGTTCTTAACTTGTAAAAGGGCATAATACCCCTTAATCGCCTTAGGGCCCTTTAACAACTTTATCTTCTCCAAAATACATTTTCATATTTACTGTTAAGTTCAGACGCTACATAAAATATATTTTTAGATAGGGGTAGATCTCGTCCACCCATATCTCACGCAGGACAAAGGGTCTGTATGAAATCTCCAGAGAACAACACAATGACTACCCTTCATAGTTATGATGTTGTTCCTCATGTCCTTTAATATACAGATTTAAGCTCTATTGGTTGAGTAGGTGGTGTGCGATGATTAACACGCTTAAATTAAAGACTATAGTGGGCCGAAGCCCTTGAGTATATTTGTATCTGGAATAGGTGTATGGATGTCTGCATTGAGCTATCAGCTATATTCCTACCGAATTTCAGCTCCATCAGTCCAGTAGTAGGTGCAAGATTGTTAAAATATTGTATTTTTAAAATCCGGGGGCGAAGCGCCTAAACATTTTCGTAACAGGAATAGGCATGCATTTTGTTTTCATGTATTAATTATGTCTCTACAGAATTTCAACTTAAAAGGTTCAGTAAATACTAATAGGCTACTCATAAGATTGTCATACAAGTAAATTAGAGTAGAGGATTTTTTAAACGTATTCTACATATTGCACATCTGCAGCATAAGGGGAATCACCATGTAAAATCTTTCTTAATAGACATTGTCGCTTTTTAGATAAAGTGATCACTATATCAATGAGTGCATGAGTCTGACAAATATAGATTTAGTTCATATATCTACTCTGTATACTTATTTATTACCAATCCTCACTCATCGTTTTAAATAAGAATTGTAACAGCCGTTTATGGAACAAATATTCTTAAGTCATATCCACTCTGTATACTTATGTTATTTATTACCAATATTCACTCAACATTTTAAATAAGAACTATAACATATGTTTGTAGAATAAATATATTCTGAAGTCATCATCTGCTTCAATATAAATACTTTGTCCATAAGAATAACATAGGATTTTTAAAACCCCGTGGCAGAGTCCTAAGGTGATTAAACAAATCCAATTAGCCTAAAACCTTTTAACTCACATATAGAACATGGAACAAAATTTTCATCGGAATCAGTGCACCCGTTTTCCTGTGAAAAGCGAACCAAATACGACAAAAACCACACGAAATCACGTTTTTGAGCGGCTGTCATTCTTTTTCCAAAAGGCGTATACCAGTTTAAAGTCGCCTGGAACCTTCTGACGCATGTATAGAATAAATAAAGAAAGTTTCATCAAAGTCAGTGCACCCATTTTCCTGTGAAAAGCGAACAGAAACCCGTCCTGAGTGTTACCGTCAGTCAATTAACGACCCCCAAATAATAGACAGACGGACACAAATTGAGATAACACTTGTTTTGGCTTGCATAGGGTGTAAAACGTGAAAATATGCAAACATTTCATAATTCCAAGCAATGTACAGACAAAACTACAATTTTATTTATATACATTTGCCTTTTAACACCTTTTTACCTATATTTATATTTTGTTATAGCCTCTAATAAGCTTTCTGATTTTTTGTTTCTTTTTAATGTAATAACAATGAATAACCTTATAGGGTTTGCATTCATTGGTAATACTGTATATTATTGTACCAATTAATTCAACACTTTTCTCATTTCGTGATAATATGGAATGTTGTAATCATGTGTTTAGTGTATTTTAATCTATTGTATATATATATTATATATATATATATATATATATATACATATGTCTTAGTTAGCCTTAGCAGTTCTTCCAAGTTACGATATTTTTTCACATTTGAGAAAAGTACAGGATTTATTTATTTACTTATATATTTCAACGGTACAGACCGTTTACAATATTCAACGGTAATATTCGACGGTACAATATATATATATATATATATATATATATATATATATATATATATATATATATATATATATAAAGTGTTGTAACTTGGAAGAACTGCTAAGACTAACTAAGACCTATGTGTTTGTACAAATAAACTACAAGCAAAAGAGAAATATGTAAAGTGTTTTATGATCACGCCCAAACATTTTTCATTTTAACGTAAAGGAATAAAGAGAAGAGTTTATGAAATCTACTATTGGCGGTTGCCAAATATGTGAGATAAGATTATTCATTGAGTTCATGCTCCATATGCAAGTATCAAATGTAACTCGTATTAAAAGCGCAACATCGTTAAAATACAATTTCCCCAGCTGCAATATGCCAATCAGGAAGTCGTAATTGCTTCCATTTTATAACAGTCTATAGAAACTTACTCATTAAAAACATATATAAATAAACCAATTATAAAAAATAGATCCAAATGGTTCAACTGTTTTCAGATGTCTCATAATGACACTGGCGCAATAAGCCGACCAAGAATCGAGAGTAATCGGAGTTCTATTCCCTTCATGCCTCAAAATAATTTTTGTTAAACAGAGGTTTAGAGCAAACGAAATTACGAGATTAATACTCGTAGTAAGACGTTTCTTCGTATGGATATTGCTGTTAAATCTGAATCTATTTTGTAAAATTCTTTAGCAAATTTCCTGTGGAAAAGTGACCTCAGACCCCCTGAACGCACGTTTTTGGAGGTCGCTAAATTAATATATTTGTTTTTGAACTCTAGTAGTCGCATTTATTGTCCAATTTACTTCAGATTTGATAGAGACATTCCTTTCTACAATTAGTTAGATAAGTTCGTGGGACATGCAAAACAATTAAAAAACCATGACTCCTTTGTTTGGTTTTAACAATTCAAATTTCGTGCTTTGGACCCAAAAAGGATAAGAAAAGCCCCGGATATAAAATTAATACATATTCATAACTATAGGACATGAAAAGCCTAAAAGTATTAAACCCTCTTCATAATTATAGGACAAATATTTACCGGGCTATTAAATAAAATGTAACTAGACTAAACGTTTTAGGCGAAATCGTTTTACGGGAAATTTACTTGAGAAAAGGCTGCTTTTTATTATACCTTGGCGTAGTTTTATCACCCCCAATCCATTTGTTTTGTTATTTCTATTCGCATTATAGTACAAAGTCCGGAATAATTGTTTTGTTATCCATAAAAACTTAAAGTTGTTTATTTTTTTAGAGTCCTATTAAGTTAACTAGACATAGGCCTCGAGTTATTAAGATTATTTAACATTACCCACTTTCCATTGGCACCTTCCACCCTGACTGGTCACTAAAGAACCTTTTAGTGCACAACATTGGTATCAGCATTGCAGATAAATAAAACCAAGAGCAGCCAACCAAACCAACCAAATAACATGTTTCCAACTTTTCAAAAATAGGGATACGTGTGTATTTCAAAGTTGATTTTTTGAAGTTTTAACACAGAAAGATACTCCCCTCACGTCAGCCAGCTGCGTATGCGAAACCGTTTTAACTTATTCTAGATTTTCGTTGGTAGTTCTTGAAATAGTCAAGTGTTTTATTTCAAATGTATAAAGCAACTGAGTAATCCTGCTTCGCTGAAAACTTTGCATGATCTAAATGCTTGATTTCTCCGATGAGACCGTGACCCTCAGTATCTGTAGCGGTCACTCACCACCGCCTCAGGTAACATTCCCCGCTGCATGTTCGGTTTGGAATTACTTGTTAACTTTTCGCTTGGTAAATACCACGGTTAAAGCAACCTACTCTTTACCTGGTATTAGTCGTAATGTTATAAAATGTGTACATTATTTACTTAGAACTTAGGAAGTCAAGTACCGTAGTAATTGTTTAATTAGTCTAACATTATTTACTTAGAACTTAGGAAGTCAAGTACCGTAGTAATTGTTTAATTAGTCTAAAGTTTATTTAAATTAATGCGTCTGGCTTGCTCTTCAGTCAAATTATACATCTTTACAAACTTGATTGTCTATAAATTGGTTGTTAGAGACAACTAAACGCAATAGATTACGCGGCTTTTTAATAGTTTTCCAAAAATAATCTTCACTTTGGTAATCTAATGAAATTTGTTAGTTATTGGCAATTTAGTTGTAATCTATGCCGCAATTATACTGTTTATTTGCTACTGAAATGTCAGTTTTCTGATTCTGTTATAGACCACGTACTTAGTTCGAGCCACATCAGTTAGGTTTACAGCGTTTGTTTAGTTTTCCTTAATCATGTCCTCACTCCAGCTTATAGCGGTTATGACATTGTACTGTTTTTAAGGAGATGTAGAACTCATAATTTTTGTACTAGGCTAACTGTGTTTGACTTGGCGCGAGATTATCACTGTTCATATATAAGCAATTCTTTTAGCGAATTTCCCCTATAGGGAAGAAGCTATTACCGTAGTCGGCATGGTAAGACCTAGGCCTGGGACCATGATAACTTTTCGTTTTGAGGTCCCCAGACCCCAAAAACACCATTCGTTCGAAATTGTATGTATATATGTACCCCAAAAATGGGTTTTTGAATTTTTCACATATAATTTTTGAAATATTCAAATTTTAAGTTTCACCATTGGATTCAACTTAAAAAAACACACAATTTGGTATTTTTATCATTTCTCTACTTCAATTGGTTACCGAGATATTGAAAGTGCTAAACACAGTACGTTGTCTAATGTTATTCGTATGGAGGAAAAGAAAAATTTGATATCTCGCTTATTTATGAACGTACACTGACGAAACTTGGTATATGGCTTTTTCTGGTTGTGGTCTATTGATATTTGCTCAAAAAAATAATTTTTTGCCAAAGGATCCCGTAGCAGCAAACCTGCGTACTCATCCCCATGTTATTCTTATGGATAACAATTAAATGCTATGTATCCCTTAATTATGAACATAAATTAATAAAAACTGGTATATGACTTCACCTACTTCAGTTATATTGATATTAGCATAAAAACCCATTTTTTGTGTTCCTTGTTGAAGCAAATCTGCGTACTCAGCCCCAATGTTATTCTTATGGGGAATAATTCTTATGGGGAAACTTGATAAGTAGCTTGATGTAGTATTAAGACATTTATATATCCATTGGAAATTCACTGAGTATGCAGGTTTGCTGTGACGGGGGTATTTAATTTTACAATACTTACTAAACCTCTGATTCAACTATATTACATTTTATCTGTGAGGATAAAAATAAACTGTTAAAATAGTTTACTCTGGGCTCTTAACCTAATTCCTAAAACTGTTAACTTTATTTAGGATGCGCAAAAAACATAGCGATAGAACATTATCTTTTATAGTGGAAGCTAATGTTTTTAGTCATTGTC
Organism: Allygus modestus; assembly: GCA_963675035.1. Classification (NCBI taxonomy): domain Eukaryota; kingdom Metazoa; phylum Arthropoda; class Insecta; order Hemiptera; family Cicadellidae; genus Allygus; species Allygus modestus. Next base: position 68,088,313 of record OY776116.1, read on the forward strand.
GAATTGATAGTTGAGACCTTCCCTTACAGAATCGTAGATTAAACAGAAAGATTTATGATAAAACACAACTATTTCCTGTCGTTCATGTCGTTTTGAGTATTCGTGCTCTAGCTTGCTAAAGTGAATTGGAAGAAGCGTTTCGTTTACTTCATACTCTTAAAATATAACGCAAACTATCACATCTCATAAAGCGGTTTATAATGAACCACACATACAATAAATTTGTTGTAAATTATTTAATGTGCTAAAGGCGTGTAGAGCGGCAGCTCATAAATGCATGCATGCGGGTCTGCTAAGGAGCCTTTGCCAATTTAACTTGGGTCCCTTTTGGTTTGGCTTCTCTCTTTACCCTTCAGTTTGGGTTGCGTAAAAGCCGCTCTGAAATTTACCCGATCCCTTCTAAACTAGTTTAACCATCAACAGTTAAAACTAACCCTCCGGAAACCTGACATACATACTTTGGTGGGTTTCTTGATTCTAAAGGTTTAAAATTCTAACTTTAAAAACTAGACGTAGAAGTTTCAGTAGTTTCATCAGGTGATTTAGTAGCCAATATTGTATTAAACAACTGGTGATGTTATAGGTTATAATGTAAGATCTCATAATACAAAATACATATATTCCATACTAGCTCTCAAAAATACTTGGTTTTGGTTTTGATTTTGGGCACACTGAATATTAAATTGAAAAGAAGTTTACATTATACTATTTGCTGTGCAATTTATAATGTCTGCATGGATAATCTTTGATTAAATAATTCATTACTTGAAGCCTGGTATTGGGACAAATACTATTCTGTATCAAAGACTGATAACTTCTTAGCTCCTTAAATATTTAATCAATTTCCCTATAATAATATAAAACAGAAACTAAGTATTTTTAACGGAGTTGCAAAAATGGTTTCTTAAATTGAATAGTATATAAAGTACCACATTCAGCAAACAGGTTTAGGGCTAGATAACATCTATAAAAGCAACCCATATTTATTTCTGTTATTTGTTAGTTATTTATATTTGGTATTTTTCTACTATTATTTGGTTTTTCTACTTTTTTTATAAAAACATCTAAGCTGTTTAGTGTTATATATTTAATCTTTCTTTTAAAAAGCATAACAAAGTGTAAGAAAGTGTATTGTAACTTTGTTTGACTTACAAAAACCCGGATAGTGTTACATTAAAGGCATTTATGTAAACATATGGAGTGTAATGACTAGTACAATAAAGTCTTAGGCTCTTTTAACGATGCATGTAAGTGAGTTTACGTTTATCTATTTAGAATAGATTTATAAAGCTTAAAAGTTTAGAACTATCTTATCAACTATTAAATCTAACTGTTAAACGAATAGTATAGCCTTAACCGCAAGAATATTACTTTCACCCTCTATACATAGTATATGGAGAAAGTATTGTTTTCGTCAAAATTTTCGAATTTGAGTTGTTAGTGGAAATATTTGTTTTGGTGCTCCCTGAACCCAAAAAAGTGATTTTTACGTGATGTCTGTGTGTCTGTCTGTCTGTCTGTCAGTCTGTATGTCTGTCTGTCAGTCAGTCAGTCTGTCTGTCTGTCTGTCTGTCTGTCTGTCTGCATGGATGTGTATAGAGCTAGAGCCCTAATCAATGGTCAGATTTTTATGAAATTTTGTATATAAGTACTAATCCACGATATCTCCAGGCATTTTTCATTTTTTTGATTTTTTATTTTTAAGGGTAATTACCCCCAAAAACCACCAAAAAACATGAAAAATCAAAATTTCTCAAAAACGGCTCTAACGATTTTTAATAAACTTTAGTCGTTTGTACAACTTTGGTTTTCCAACAAAATTACACCACCTGCATATCTGTAAAAATTCGGGTTCAGAAATTACAGGACTTAAAACATAAAAAATTCAGTTTGTTTGCATAAAACATAAAAAAAAACATAAATATAAAAAATATTACTATTACCATTAAAAAGAGCTCAAAAAACTAAATAATTTAGTATTGTGAATTACTATTCTACGATTGCTGGTTGTGGAGAAAATTGAAATTTTCATTTAGCGGTTAACGCAGTACGTTGCCCAATGTTATTCTTACGGGGAATACAAAAATTACTATTTCTCTCTTATTTTACTGATCAATTTCATTCAAACTTGATATGCTTGTCAAGTTAGCATTGCCCAACAGAGTAAATTCAAAATATGTTGCCCCTTAATAACCCTGGGGGGGAATAGGGGGCATTTCCCCTCTTAAAACCACGAGTGTAGCAATGGATTCTGTAGTGCCTCCAAAGCAGGGATTTGGGTAGATGTTTTTGAAAACAACTTGTTAACAAGATTTTCTGTACATTCGACCGTGCTTTGTATTCTATATTCAGTAAATAAAAAGTAATTTATTCATTAATGTTGGGCTAAAAGGGAGAAAGTATGTGTCAGTTTCCTGATACCGTTTATTTGTTTAACAAGTGATAAGTACCTCCACTCATGCAATACCTTGGAAGTGATTTCCTCAATGCAGAAGATAAAACTATTTTGCAAAAAAAATTATGGCAAGTACATTTATTGATTTACTACATGTTAAATATACATTGTTAATTAAAATAAAATTGCCTCCTATTTCTTTTCGAAAGTCATACAGACACCTGATCTATTAACTTTAATCTTTATTAAACCAAGTTATAGGCAATGCAGTCTGCAAAGATAATTTGACTGATGAGTAAGCCAGTCGCCTTGGTTAAAGGAACTTTAGGCTAATCAAACAATTACCAAGATACTTGTCTTCCTAAGTTCTAAGTAAATTACTTACTCGTTTTATAACAATTTAGCGCGGTTGGATGGCTAAAGCTTGGCTTCAAATTGAAGTTTCGGGCTTGACAATGTTTTCCACTAATGGACAATTATAAGTTTAACTGTCTGGTTCCCTCTAAGTGGTAATCGGAGGGATGATTTATGCATGTATATTGAAAACTTAAAATGTTTTTTATTGACACCTGAAGTAAAACAACATCTCTCATTTATGGAAGCGCTGTAATGGTGACTTGTTAAGCTTATATTTACAAATAATTTTGTTATGCATAAATAATTCCAATATAAAAAGTATAATCAGCAAACTAAATGTATTACACTTAAAGCGGCAATAAGTAAAGTTAATTATAAGTCGTAAAAGCTAGTCATATTAGTTATATAATGGTCGTGGAGAGAAAGAGGTTTAACTTAAAGAAAAGCAAGATCAAAACTGCGTAATGGTTCAAATATTGATGCATACATATCAACATATATGTATGCATCTAGTATATGATGCATATAGTAAATATATATTTAACTATTAAAAGAAAATTGTAAACCCCTTTAACTTATATGTTTAAATTGTATAATTATTTTGGTAGTAAAATGAGTTTGGTCATATAATTTGCTAACTTTAGAGCACGTCTATTGGGCGCAGTAGACGTACCCAATATGTTCCATTATCTAATGACAGGTAGACTTCATTTAAGTCAAAGGTATGAATTAATTTTTTTCTTCAAGACATTTTTTATTAAGTACAATAACTTTTCTGGTGTTACTCATTTAATTATGACAGCACTAAATTTGAACCTGCTTAATATAAAGTACTAATGCTGTGTGGCGATAATTTGTACCATTTATGTTCATATTAATACAAAATTAAAAAGATAAAATTTACAATTAAATATGACAAAATATATGTTTGTAGTGATAATATTTATAAAATTCTACATACTGCATATATACAAGTTTACATTAACTCATGATAGGTCCAAAGCTGAATAAATCGACCCTGACCCAGAGCTATACATGTCGTAGAGTTTAAATTCGGCAGAATTAAAATAGAGAAGAACATGACATTACAAGTGCTGCAGCACTTAGAACAGTTAATAATAATGTAATAATATCTTAAACAAGTTATTAACTACTATTCTAGATGGAAGCTACGTATTTCATCTTGTTCTCATGGATGCTATGTTTGCAGCATTTCCAGTTTAGAAAATTATTTGGAGCCCAACCCTCCTGTGAGGAGAACTAAACAACGCGGTGGATAACAAATGTCCACAGTTTGTATAGTAAACAAAACCAAATTACTAAAATACTAAATCTTAGTGAATATTTCAATTCTGTCGGGGACTGGGGCCCGAGAGTTAAGTTAAAAACATAAGATTTATTAATAATTAATATGTTTTACTGCGTATGTTTCAGATTAAATTACCTTGTCACACTACAAAATTTAGGATTAATGTGGATTATAGGAGCAAAGTTAAACATACTAATTTTCCTTAACAATTTATGCTGAATTAAGCTGACTCGTGTGCCCCTGACTCCCCCTTATCCCATAATAGGTTTGGTTTAGTAATGGAAATACAAAAGGTGTAAGACATGACGATTTAAGTAATAAATAACAAATGTTCACCTTTCCCCTGAACAGAAATGTGTATCAAGAACGCGGTCCGAATTCTTTTAACTGTCCATAGTTTTTGAAACAACGCAGATTTGCATGATGGAAGATGTTGATAAATGTTATCATTAAACATTATAACTTGCATAGCCAACTCTCATAGTTGTTATTATTGTGATCTAGTTATACGCAGACATTACATTTCTCGTCAAGCTTTTGTTCGTACCCAAAATCTACCCAACTAAAAGCCCAGTTCCCCAACAAACAATGCTGCCACGAGGAAGCTGTTTGATGTAGCGCAGCGCACATGCTCACTCGCGCATGCGCGTGTGTGTGTTCGTTTGCACTATTGTGTTCAGGAAGCGGTGGTTACGCGTTGCGCAACTGCCGGATAACTTTTATAAATATGTAAAACTGTGAAGCATTAATTGCGTGATCACTTTCACTCTTGGCACGAACATGAGCGCACACGCACCCACCTCCGCACCCGCACCCGCACTCACACACACACGCGCACACACTTGCAGGGCGAGGGAAAGCGGTGTAATTATGTTCCATATCATACGTTCACTCGACCGTGCCAAATTAAACTAGAGCTAATTGACTGGTTTCTGTTTGTAAAATTGAATAGAGCAACATTTCCTGGGAACCGCTGCCTGTTACGATGGCCAGCCTTGGGATGAGGTGAGAGAGAGAGAGAGGAGAGAGACGAGTATATTCAGACGATAATAGGGAATAACATAAGGTATATGCTGGAATGGCACCGTGATGATTAACACCATGAAAGGGTTTTGTTATTAATTAACTTGCGAAAATCCTTAAAATATCCACTAACCAATTCAATTTGCTTAATCCTAACCTTAAATTGGACATACGTTAAATAAGTGAAATATCTGACTTCTAACTAACCTTTGTTTTTCGTTTCATTTTGAAGTGTTCTTTTAATCGACCATTAGTTAAGTTGTTAGATGAGATTTAAGTGTTAGTTAAGTGACTGCTAGTATAAGATTTGTAATGCCTTGTTTTTAATTCTTATTGGGAAAAAACCCAGAAACTTATCAATGCTATACATATAGTCGAAATAAAATAAAAGCATTTTGAATGTGTTGATAGTGGATGTGACTACCCATTATCTGCAGGTTATATGCGATAAATTATTCCGTTTTATTTACCAATATATTTCTTTTATGAACATTTTGGATGTGCCTCAAATTCAAACCCCAGCTTAACAGTACTCAGTTGAGTTGGTTCAGGATTTCATCTTACCTAAACAAATGGTTCTCCAAAGAATCGTGTCTGCCAGGTTAGCTGAAAGGGAGGACTATATAATCCTAACCTCGCCTAATGCAAGACGTTTCTAATAAAGTGTCGTTAGCCCATATAAAGATTAAGGTAACTTCATCAGCCAGTATTGAAGTGTAAGGTGACTTCGATCAGGGAAGGGATAGCTGAGAAGGTAGGGAAGCACGCCGCACGCCGCGCCGCACGCACGGTACAGGAAGCCTGCGATAGTGCTATAAACCGCAACCATCCTCTCGCGTCGCATTCTTGATAACGATGGGAAGCCATTCGACTCTCTCCCTGTTGGGAAGTGAGCCTAATGCGACCATCTGATTTAATCATTTCATTGTCCGGCCACTTTTTTCCACCTAAACTTGGTTGTATGGAACACGCACGCTTACATAAATGTTACATACTTGGTTGTTCATGTTCACGTTCCAAACAATGTACATCCTCATCTGGACGTGGAGTAGGTGCGAGGGAACCCTTGGGTACTCGACTCGAGGCTCGAGGCGGTGCTTTGATGACTATATCACAGAGTCATAGAGTCGTTTTAAACACACTGTTTCTATGTTTAATGTAATTACTGTAACTGAAATTGATTTACAGAATATTATATTTATACCTCTAGCTAGAGATTTACGCTATTGACTGTGCTTGGCAAAGTCAAAATAGATTAGGAAGTATGAAGCAAACATTAAGTTACACGACGTTCGATGAATAATAGTGATTGGATTATTTGTATTACAAAATTTAACTTGTTAAATATTATGATAATATACTGAGGAAACAATTTGTTTGTACTGAGCCATTATAAAAGTTGAGAAATGAAACTGCAAATAACTAGGAAAATAAAGTTTGCTAAGGAAATAATTCTTTAAATTTGATTTCATAGATATAATCACACTTATTACAAAATATTTATCACGCCGGAAACTACTGGGAAGGTAAGGCAATTTAGTATACCGAAGAAAGTCCGATTATATTAGAAGAAAACTTTGGTGAGTCTAAAAAGATGTGTCTAAAAAGATCCTATAAACAAATCGGCTTTTTCGTTACTACTACTGCTATCCATAGTATTTTTGATTGCATAAGCTTACAAACTAAGCTTTCAAACACAGTAAACGAAATTTCATGATAAAAAAGTGAACTTCACTCCATTTCCACCTAAAATCAACTCAATTTTAGTCGCACCCTTATTCAACTACAACCGTAATCGCACCACAAACAAATTTCTCAACTCTAGTTAGAAAATAGTTTTCCCGTGTGCACAGCGCCTTACAGGAGATAAGGCAATCGAACAGCTATTTATAAGACAGTTAAAGAAGATAGTTACAAGGCCATTTAGTAATCGTGGAGCAATCCCTTAGTGCTATCTCCAAACTCGTTTACCTCACGCTCAGATTCGATATTTGGCACAATTACCACACACTTTTCCCTATTTTTTTCTCTCCTGACAATGTAAGGCGGATTACCTTCACTCATAAATAAACAATAATTTAATACTGTACATATTTTTATTACTGTAAATGTATAATGATAACATTGCATGACAAAATTCCAAACATATTTTATGTAGATAAATCCCATACGCAGTGTGGTTCTGGAGTGTTCGAGTACAAATCAGAAAAACAGTTGAAAATTACCTTTTTACATTGGTTGTAGAAACGGTTGAACAATACAAAATATAAGGCTTAGTAAAAAGAAAAACAAATCTGCATTCTGATAATTTAGTACAATTCAAGTAACTTGTGTGTGAACAAACAACATTTATCTGGATTTCTCTGGACAATGAATAACCAATACGTAGAATCATAGTCTCATTTCCTTTGTAGTTTGGTTTTTTCACGATCCTTCATGTTTTTTAAGTGCTCAAGGAAAATTTGCGTCTCACATCCTGAAGATAAAGAAATAATGAACTTTGCTAATTCACCTTTTCAAATATCAAATTTGCAATGCTCATCCGAATTTCCTGAGAACGATGGAAACATTTGGTAAATTACTAGAGATCTTCTTGAATTTATTTTAAAAATTGTGTTTTTTCCTTACTTCAGCTACATTTTCTCAAATATAAACGAGTTCGCACGCAGCCCGCTGACGTGAGGGAAGTGAATTTCCACATAAAAACTTGTAAAACTCAAAATAAGTGTAAAAACATACATTTGTCCAATTTTTATTGAAATCTGAAAACATTGATTTTTTGGCTGTTCTGATACTCCTAGTTTCATTTACTTGCAAAGCTGGGAATACAATTTTGCGCATTATAAGGTTAGGAGAAGGTCCAGACAGGCTTGAAAGTAGGCGTGAGGTTGCTGGGGATGATAAAAGTACTCTAACAAAGGAATAACAGGCTTGTCTAGTGTAAAACCCCCATAAGACAACGTACTGTGTTAAGTCGATATAAATTTTCTTTAATAACTCGGTAAATATTTATGCTAGAATAACGAGAGAGGGCTTAAAACTTCCGCCTCTCTAATTCCCATCTTTTTACATGCATTGATATTACATCTGGGGCTTTTATGACCCTTTTTGGGCCCAAAAACTCGAAATTTTAAAGATTAATACCAAAAAAAGGGGTTTAGAGTTTTCCGATTGTTTTGCCCAACGAACTTGTCCAACCGATTACAGAAAGAAACTTCCCAACCAAATTTTAAGTAAATCGGACAAAAAATGCGACCGCTAGAGTGCAAACATATATATATGTAATATATATATATATATATATATATATATATATATATATATATATATAACATTTTGAACGACACCCCAAAACGTGTTCAGGGGGTCACGTTAGGAACTTCTATGGTGGTCCCGGGCTTAAGTTTCACCGTGCAGGTCATGCTAATGTTCACTTTCCAAAGGAAATTCACTAAAAAGTCTATCAGTGGATTTAATCATATCATATCCATTTAGCTGCTAAAGTTTGTTTCAGGATTGAAGTTTGAGGTTTGAGGCTTTCTATTAGCTATAAGATATTACTATACACACTGTGAAGATCAAATATACCGTAGCATGGATCGAGTGAATATATGGAAATTCCATATATTTCATACCAGGTCAGTCATTTAAGTGTCCTCTTTCAGTCAAGACTGCCACTTATGCTGAAGGACCTATCTAAAATTCACTTACAAAGTAATTCAGTAATCAATTATTGTAATGTCCGTAGTTTTTTGTGGGATTTTATGTTTTAATAGTTTTATTTAAATCTCAGAATTAAGTAGAAAAGACAATCAATACAATAATGCACACTGAACATCCTACATAGAAAAATAACAGTCTAAAAAGTGGGGTAAAAAGTTATTTAGATGTCAGTAAAAAAATATTTTAATATTTAAAGTTTCTAATGGTGTCACTTTCATTAACGTATGTTTATTTTGCGTTCTATTCCAATTGAGGAAATACTATACCTCTCTTTCCCGAGTCTGTATTTTTCCATCAGAGCATGCATTAGCTCAAAGGGAGAGTGAATTTTCTACTTTGTATTCAATTATTTTAAAACAGATGTCTGTGTACTTCATAGTGAGGTGAACCAAACCAACCTTTCTGTCAATGAAGATATTATTTAGTGCGTAGTCATCTGAACACACATAACCGTTTTAATTATTCATTAATTAATTAATTTATCAAGGACCGAAACCAATACTCAGTTACAATAAATACAAAGAACATTTGTTAAATATGTTAAACAGTGGATAACTAGGTAGCAATACAAACAACAAATTAATTGCATAAATAGAGGTAGAAACTATTGGTTTAAGTTATATTCATGAGCAATATTTGCGAAAATAAACCAAGAATATATGTAGTTTAAAATTTGTCGAGTGAAACTAATAAAAAACAATACAATGGACTTATTACTACTGTAATCCAATTTAGTGACTACAGTAAACTAGTCAGTCCAGAAACAAACTGAGCTAAAATTGTGATGGAAGATGAAGGTTATGTACATTTTGAAAATAGAAGATGCAAATAACAAAAGTGGAATGGCTATAAGATCAGTACAATATCTTTAAAAGCCAGAAGGGAGAGTATATAGTCAATGTAAACAGATCTTAGTCCAAAATTGTAAGTTTAATAAACAACATTTCAAAATTAAAGTTTAGAATTGTATATAGAAATTATATAAACTAAAAGAACTTACAGAACTATAGAATGCATTGTTTAGAAAAGATTATATTTCGTCAAACAGTTTCCAATTGCAATTCGAAACGTATAAACTAAATATCCATTCAGATTTGAAGCAGTTTAATATATTTGTACACTGGGAAGATTCTATCACATCCATTGTTTACCTGTTCTGTCTATCTACATTAAACTAATGTAGATAGACAGAACATGTAAACAATGGTTATTAACTATTCTTCCCAAGCTTTCACAATCCATTTACCTATTTCAAGATTTGTTATGTTGCTGATATTGACATAATTTTAAAAAAGCAATCCCCATTCTCAATCTTGTACATAACTCAATCAATAAATAAAATTAGATTTAATATCAGTTATTTATGAATACGAATGCTTCAACGATCGATTGCCCCGATGAAACCCGTCGTCGTTGAGGAACTCTCTCGCATGCCTAATGACGAAGGATTACAGCCTTTTGGCCGGTCCAGACTCCAGATGCCGGTCCGGCACAGCGGGCCACGTTCTCGCACAATCGCCGCTCGATCTCACGACACCTCGGTTACGGAACAAATGGCGTTTCTGCTTATCTTAAATAATGGATCTGAACACAAGGTATCATTGTCCGTCATTACCTCCCGCGACCTTCCTATATAATTAAATAGAAAATCGAGTAATGCCTGAGTTCATTTCGAATCCGACAATTTTCCTTATACCTCACGATCCGGCAATTTTATTTTGCTGCAAAGACATTGTCCGTAATTATACTAAATTACACCGTATGAAATAGCCATTTACGAATGAGTCATCCGTTTCGTGGCAAGATGGCGACGGCGGGCGGCGATTGGTCGGCGTAGCCCCAATCTGGACCGCGGGCCGTAAGTATAGTTTAGGTCCGGTACTGGCGGCTAAGAGTAGAAAAATGCCAGACTGGATCGCCGTAGAAAGCTCTGTGATTAGAAGGTCGTGCTTGGCGAGGGTACACCATTTTATTAGTCCCGGTCGTGTTTTTGTGGCCTTTTAATAAATACACCGATCATCTGTATCTCCCAGACCGCAGCACGATGTTGGGGCCGCCTTTCTCTGTAATTTATGTGATATTATGGGGTTGAAGAACGTTGTCGAAATATGCCATTGTGAAGTTTGGGCGGATAAGGAGTTGAGCTGACCAGAGTTGAACCCTGAAGAGTTCAGACTCGAATACAATTTTAAAGCACCGAATGATAGCGGTTTTAAGTCAAATCTCAAAATAGTCAAGACATCCTGCTCTTCGAAGTAATTCTGCAGTTTTTCATTGAGGTTTGAAATAATGATTTCACACTTACAAAATATATTCATCTGCGAAATTATCTTGCAATTTTGCGTGTACCTCTCTTTAGAAGCTTTGTCCCATTTTTAACATTATTTCATCGCATTCTTAAAATAATTGAATAAGGAGATTTGTTAACTAACACCCTTAAAATTTTGTATGTGAATGAATCTGTCTAACATGATTCAACATAAATCATCTATGGAATTTGGTTCTACAGTATTTTATATCGAGATTACCTTATTCCGGTAAAAAATAATATACTAGTTGACAAGTTATTAGTATACAATACATTTCTCTCAATCTACACTTGTAATTCATTTTTCACTATCTTGAAATACTCATAACAAATTAGTTTTTTGCATCCTTAAAAGTTCTGTAAAATTAATGTTAATAGTTCAGATTGCAAAACGTACACGATGATCTATATTGTGAGATGTGTTTTTGCGTAGAGCAATAATTACACGTGACACACATACAAAGCTCCCTAACCCGATAAACAACACAATATCACGTCCATCAGTGAAAACCACAGTTTCATACTAACTACTATAACAATCAGTGTAAAGCCGCTTAAAAGCAGCGATAATTGTCGAAATAACCAGCAGTTATATGAGAGTGCTCCGGACTCTAACTCGCATAACAATACATTATTGTCCGTAATCATTTTACACGGCGACATTATCTTTGAGATGTAAATATATTGTGACAATGTACGGTAATGGAGTTGAGCAGATGAGTTGTAAACACCGTTTCAACAAGCCACTACCAGAGCGATGCGATGACTAAATTTTTATCGATTTTATTCGCCTAATGGAGCCACCCGTAATTGAGAGCACTAGCCAGCTTTGTTCCTCCGAATTATGTATCGGGATAAAGTTAATTGGCTGATGGTTCCATTACATCATCAATGAGCCAATTAGTGTTTTAATGTAACGCCAAAAAGTGCGGTGCTGAAATACTTTTAGCCCTAATGGACGGAACGGAATGTATAATTCACCGTGTACCTGCATGTACCCGTATCCGCTATTTGTCCACATGCATGCATTTACCTCTTTTTATGCAGATATAAAACATCCCCGGGAATATTTTATCTTCCGCGTCTGCTCTTTTACAGGTTGTGTACATTTTAAAACGCGTGAGTGGATTGATTGGATGCGATTTTTTGCTGCTTTATTAATTTAGTTTCGAGCGAGTGAAGTTATCACCATAAAAACCTTCCGCTTTAAAAAGCGCGAGATTGGAAATGCGAAAAACTCGCTTTAAGTTTATTGCACGTAAATGCAATTTATAAACGTTTGCACTTGCATCAGTTTGGAACTCCTCCAGTAACTGTTCCCTACTCCGTGTTAGAAACTGTATCTACAGTTTTAGCTGCAGAAATCTGCAGTCCAGGATATGCCAGATATATATTTTAGACGAAAAAACACATTTTAGAAATAAATAAGTCATGCTAATTTCATATATTTTTGGCAACACGTTGATTGGGGTAAGAAAGATTCACACCCATGTGGAAGACACGTGAATGCATCACATTACACGCGTGTTGGGCTACTGCACATGTGAAATAGAGGAAGTGGTGTCCTTCAAGTTACTAGGAGATAGAGAATTGGATAAAAACAGAGAAGTAGAATCAGTGAAGAATGTTAAATACAACTTTAAGTACAACAAAAATGGGCCGAAATTATTGTTAGCAATTAAAAACGATAAATGTTTTTGTATTTTTTAAACCCAGATGAAGGGTCGAGATACTTATACTGCCAAAGATTAGAAAAACGAGATACTTCTACTGCCAAAGATTAGAAAAAAGATCGAGAGATCACAGAGAGTACCTTTTATTGGTTGGGCCGTGTCAAATGTTTCCTCAAGACATCTGTCTGTCATAGTATCGATGCAAAGTTTTGAGAGTTCGAAAGTTATTCTCATTAACCTAAAAAGAAATGTAGTCAAATTCTCATTCAAATATATTCCTCCTGCAGTTGTAGCTTTCAGCTTGAAAAAGGCCACCATTGAAAACGTTTCACTTGTAAAACCCGTGAATTAACAAGCACAATGTCAAGAAAAACATTAGAAACTACTTGTATACCTACTACGTCTACTGTTGGTTAATCTAGACTCATTAATTATATTTATACAAAAATTAATATCTGAGTAAAAATGTAAATCCGAATTGAAAAGTTTTCCGCAGCTTGGGATCCGTTAACCAGTGGCAAACGTTTACTTTCCATGGAGCCTCAAACACTTCGCGTCAAAAGCCAAATGTAAATGGTTCGCCATTAAAATTGAAAGTGGCGGCAGTTAGCTACCGCAGACAGACAGACAGACGTGTTTGATCCTGCCGCTAAACGTGTATAATTGAACGCTCAGCGGGCCTTTGACAGATTACACGAGTGCTTACCTCCCTTGATTACTTTGGTTTTGGCTGAAGTGTCTCCAGCGCGGCTCAGCGAACAAGTGACACTCGGTAGTCGAGAGGAGGATACGTTTTGGGAAATGATTCTGGAACCGAACACTTGTAAGAGTCTTCTGAAATGGGCTGAAGACTTGGGTTTTATAATTTATTGGCCTCAAGAAGCTAGTTACTTTTAGCCTTTCGCTGTTACTTCAATCTGTTTTTTTTATTTGTTTATTTTTTGTTTACAATAATAATATTTAACATAATACTCGAAATTTCCGATTCCTATAAATCCGATTCACAGCACCTGCCATGTGCTATAGATCTTCATATTATTCATAAAAATCAATCATAGGACATTCTTATGATTGATTTTGATACGATAAAAGTTAGTTAATTTGAACTTCTTTCATTCGTAAACCATAGTCTAGTAATTTGGCTACCATACGTTGCTATGAATTCTAATAGAAAAATCAAACCAATACAGTGTAACTTGTATGAACAGCTGCTGATTTTCTTTGCTGAAGTTTTTATTGCAAGCCCAATAATAATAATGAAGGTTCTTCCTTGTCTAAAGTCAGTGTTGATCTGGGTAGTACAGTGATTAGCATACTCGCTTCATATTCTGAGGTCCACCGAGATCGATCCTGAGCAAAATCCTGAAAGGATTTTGTGAAGGTTCAGTACTACTGCATACAATGCCTACAATTCCTTGGTCATTGGGCTATTAATTAATGGTCCTGGCTAAAGAATCAATCGTGCTTCGTCAGTAACTACGCTACATAAAAGGGATCTCAACCATTTTACACTCATCATGCATTCATATTCGCTTTAAAGTACGTCCAATAATAGCGGACAAGAGAGTTGACAGTTGGGCTGGAACCAATAGTTGTACGCTGTCACTGTTGCCATTTCGCCATAGAAAAATATCACTCCAATGTTATTCCGATCAGCTGGCGTGCAGTTTTGGCAATGCAACACATCTAATAATGGCTGGTCTTGGTTGATAGCCCTGCAAGCCACGCCCTCAAATGGCAATTCTCTTGTCCCATGGAATAGTTGCAACGACGTCTTGTAGAGTGATAAGTGATTGACTGATCCAAATTACAGAAGAATGATTCCTATTTTAAAGAGGTTGCACCAAGTGACTAATAGTGACTAATGGACGGATTAAACACGAATAAGAACTATAAAATGTCGTTCCCCACGAATTAAAAACAATTTGTGAGTTTTAAACTCAATGGCGTTTATGACGATTCGAAAACGTTTCAAACTCTGGTATTGTAGTAGTAACAAGATATGGTACTTGATAGTAATATTACGTTGACTTTTGGTAAAAATGAATAATTAATATATCTACCAATGAACAGCAGCTCGATTAATTATCTTGTATTCTTTTCTTCCAGTTTGAAAATAAAATTCATTTACCATAGGCAAAATTCATTCTCTAGTACTCATAAAAATATCTTTTGCAGCTTTTGAGCTGTAACAATAATGAGAGTAATTTGTATTCGATGATTAAGAAATCCCGCCTGTGCAGTTAAAAGTTCAAACATTACTTATACGAATTATCACTATTGCCTAACATCAGTCAACGACCGACTTAACGGCGTGGTGCCCACAGACAACAAAGTGTTAATTTTCTAATTCTCATCAATTTTGAAACCGTGTTTCCAGTTAGCTGTTGGCGTGCGTGCGTCGCCTTCATTAGAAATCACAGGAAAATTAAACGCGCGGGAAACCGCGTATTGAATGTAAATACGAAGCATTCGTGGCGGATTTCATATGCAATTGAAATAGGTCAGCACTTATTGCAACTGTAATAAGTCTTCCCAGGAAATTGCACCAGTTAATTACGTTTGAATATAAAATATTACTATTTTTAATGTTTGTCAAATTAATTACTTAATATGAAGGTTATCTCAAACAAAACGTTATCTTTGTAAGTCTTTCCAACTTGAATATTATAATTTGTTATTAGCATTTATGCTAATAACTTTTTCCCAGCAGATAGGAATCGTGAACATGTATGGTTCATGATTCCTTATGTTTCTAATTGTATTTTTTCCTAAATGCAATGTTTTTCCTTAGAGAGGTGTACTTACCCGTACTCCTTCCGTTCCTTAAAAATTTCCCAAATCCAAGTTATTAGTGAATTGCCTATGGAAAAGTGAACTATTAGCATGACCCGCACGGTGTAACTTAAGCCCGGGACCACCATAGAAGTTCCTAACGTGACCCCCCTGAACATGTTTTGGGGGGTCACTAACAACTTGATATACAGGGTGTTGGAAAAAAACCTTCAGGACTTCGGGATATGATCACTTACATAAAAACTAAGGAAAAAGTTTCTATTAACACATGTTCTAAAATGCTCGGTTTTCCGTATATCCGTATGTATGTGTTTTTTACATGAACAATTATATATCACGAACCACTAAACGTATAAACTTCAAACCTGGTACGTGGATGACTATTAACAAGACCTATTTAGGTATGTAGTATCAAGTTTCTACTTTGTATCATTTCAACATGGCGGCCATTTTTAGATTTTAAAGCTTAATATCTTAAAAACCGTAAATTTTACAAAAGATTTTACAAGAGACAAAAAAGTTGTGCAATTTTATCTTATAATCAATGGTATGAAGATTATTAAGATCGGGCCATAAATAACTGATTTATTGCAATTTGTTTAATAGAATACGTGCTTATTTGCTATAATTGCTACTAAATAAGCATGTATTCTACTAAACAAATTGCAATAAATCAGTTATTTATGGCCCGATCTTAATAATCTTTATACCATTTTTTAGAAATTGCACAACTTTTTGTGTCTAGTAAATCTTTTCGTAAAATTTACAGTTTTTAAGATATTAAGCTTTAAAATCTAAAAATGGCCACCATTTTGAAATGGTACAAAATAGAAACTTGATACTACATACCTAAATAGGTCTTGTTAATAGTCATCCATGTTTGAAGTTTATACGTTTAGTGGTTCGTGAGATATAATTGGTCATATAAAAAACACATTGGTCATGTATAATTGGTCATGTAAAAAACACATACAGACGGATATACGGAAAACCGAGCATTTTAGGATATGTGTTAATAGGAACTTTTTCCTTAGTTTTATCTAAGTAATCATATCCCGAAGTCCTGAAGGTTTTTTTCAACACCCTGTATATATATATATATATAATATTTATATATAAAAAATATATATACACAAAACATGTTCAAGGGGTCACGTTAGGAACTTCTGTGGTGGTCCCGGGCTTATATATATATATATATATATATATATATATATATATAAAATTATGTGTTCGCATTCTAGCGGTCGCAACTTTTGTCCGATTTATTTGAAATTTGGGTTGAACCTGCCCTTCTGTAAACAGTTGGACAATTTCGATGGGCAAAACAATCGGACAACTCTAACCCCCTTTTTTGGAATATCAATTTTTTTTAATTTGTGTTTTTAGGCCCAAAACGGGTCAGAAAAGCCCCGAATGTAAAATTTTTGAATATTAAATTATTGTACTAAAATTCCAAAAGTTTTAAGCCCCCCCTCATCATTCTAGCATAAGTATTTACCAAGTTATTAAAGAAAATGTTAATTGTCTTAACACAGTACGTTGTCTTGGGGATTTTACACTGGAAAAGGCTGTTTTTCATATCTTGATGTAGTTTTAACACCCCAATACCCTTATACCAACTTGTTATCCTGACTATAACTCCTCTTAACCTTATAATGTACAAAATAGTGAATTTAAATATAACCAGGAGCATCAGAATAGCCAAAAAAATAACATTTTTCAATTTCCCAAAAAAATGTTACCAGTGTTGGTTTAAACCCTTTTTTTAGATTTTTTAAAGGTTTTAATGCGGAAATCCACTTCCCTCACGTCAGCGTGCTGCGTGCGATCTCGTTTTTGAAAAGAGTTGTACTGTACTAGCATTGACTACTAGGTTTTGTTTGTGCGATCAGACATTCAGCACTATTACATTTTACGTATAATATGCTGTAATAAAGATTGATGGAAAATGTTATACTTGTAGGTATACAAATAATGAACAACTAACAGACAACAATCTAACTATCATCGCTACACTCAAAAGTCACAGTTTTTCTTCACATCTCTATATTGTTTAGTACCACAAAAATAACCAGAGTTAATTACTTAAGCCATCCCCACACTATTCACGAATAGGCCCAAATATTCATCACTGCTTTAATAAACAACGTGTTGGATATTCGTGCATCTCCTACACTTCACTGAACATTCGTAATATACACTGTCGCATTCGTGACTAGTGTGGAGTCGACTGGCTTTATAAGTCCTTTTAAAACTCTTCATTTAGTGTATGCAAGGGGTCTTTAACTGTCCATCCTACAACTGGTTAGCATTGGCGTTTAATCAATGCAGAGAACAGACAGTCAGGTAACTAAAAACAGCGAGATCCCGTAACGGCATTAGTCGCATGGGCAAGCCAGAGGTGACCCGCTCATGATCTCACAGGAGTCGGCCGGGACCGGGATCGAACCGGCCACGTCTGACTTGCTAGTCAGGCACTTTACCTCTGAGCTACCGCATCCGGAGTCTTTACTTACTGAGAGTTACTTTATTACCTAGGTAGTTATCAATACAATACCATCAACATTTCCACCATCTGGCGTACCTGTAACTTGTCAATCGTCAGGTGAAACATCAAGCATGTTGTCGGTGAAAGCGAGCAGTTTGGTGGGAAGCCTATTTTGGCGCCATCAGCGCTCCAGTGCCGGGTTACGACCGCACAATCCGAGCCGATCTCTGGTCAAGCCAATTCGTACGTTAAATACCAGTTTTCTGAGAAGCTGTAGCTAATGGTAACCGGAGCCCAAACTGCCACCGAGCGGTCGCGCCGCAAGCCGCAAGAATTTTAGAAACGGTGGCTCAAACCGTCAAGGCTGCAGCTGAATCACCGACCATCTCTGGGGTGAAGTGACAAGCAGGAGGAAATATGTACAAATAGGGTGTTAACTGCGTAATTCATTGGTTATCGTAATATACCTTGACTAGATAGCGTCTAGATGAGAAGGAGAGTTTCTGGTGTGTTAGGGGTTATAAGATATACAAATGGAAATTCTTGGTCACAATTATTGGTCAGGTGTTGAAAGTTACAAGGGAATTTCCCAGTGGCAGATCATTCTTGAGCATTCAGAGTCAGTACACCGTGTAATACAACTAAAGTAGACAGATGGCGAATTTGTACTAACTTGTTTGAAAAACAGGCTTATAATACGACGATAAGTTCAAGTATAGTTCAAACAAGTTGTACAAGTGTGTTTATAGTACTATACCTAATTATATGAAATATTGAATTTTGAAGAGTAAATGAGATTTGACATTGTGATTGCAAAGATTTCTTCATGACTAGTTGAATTGACAAACATAAAACCTATTCAAATCATTCTAAATAGACCGCGATCTGCTAGCCAAACATAAAATAAGCGGGCTGTATATGCACTGAGTATTACAATTTCTTATACGTGATATTATCCGTTACAATAGTAATAAGGGTGCATGAACGAACCAAGTTTAATCTGCTAACCAACTAACCTCTAATACTCGGGGACACTATGGGATTAAAACTCGTTATATCTTGGGTGGAAATTTAAAATTCCTACCGACATCCTCTCACGAAGCCAACACTACACTCACACTACTCAACACACCGCATAAACAACACCCAGATTAAAGTAAACAAAACATGTGTATGAATAATAGATTCAAATGGTTTGTAAAGCTTAAACAACTTTGGAAAACGCGCAAACAAACAAAAGAATTAATTTTAACATAAATTCTTTTATTGAAATTAACAAAATTATCTTATCGTCACAGAGAAATATTTATAACAACTGACCTAACCTATAAAATATAAGACTCAACACAATTAGTGCAGTAAAGATAAGTAAAAAATAACCTAAACCAAAAAAATTAGCAAAACCACGACCGTCTACGCGCAGTCCATGCCGAAGCTGTTGCGCATGCGCACCAGCGTTGGATAGGTGTCACTGTTACATCTAGTATTTACCTGTTCCTTTGTGCGTTCCACAGTTGAATAAAGTAACAGTGTGTAATGTAGCAGTTCTCGATTCTTGGTTTGTTGCTAAGTGCCAGATGAGGGCTAGTCAATACTGCTAGTCAATACTTGCCCATTTATTTACGTTTTGTTCAGATGCTTCTCTGTTTTATTTATCAAGGTGTTGCGAAACATAATTTTAGTTGTCTGCAAGATTCACTAGTTTTTTATCCTATACAATGTCAAATCAAAGTTTTCATCCTGTTTCTTGATCTAAATATACTTTTGTTGCAAAAATTGCCACCAGTGTCTCTTTAAATGATTTTTTAGACACATTTAGGCAAGTTAGCCGTTAAAAACAACAATATTTATAGGCCTACCTAAACTGAGTTTTATATATAAAGTTTTTGTGTTTTATTTGAAGTTAAAATATAAAGCTTGTTTGTTCTATAATACTTTATGGTATCTATTCATTTTGAAACTGTGAAGTCCTACTCAAATTAAATATGAATACAATTCAAACAAATAAGTATTGCAGGCATATTTAAGTTTTTTACTCATAGTAGACATTTTCTATTGACAATTATTAAATAGGCTGTTGTAAATATCTATTATGGTTTGCTGTTGCAAGAGAATCCTGCACAATACACCTGGTAATACACTAAATAAAACCTGGAGCCTATTTTATAAACATATTTATAAAATAGTTTTTATTGTATAACATTCGATGCCAATGATCAAATATAAAAAATAACCAAGGGCTAGACGACTAGTGAAGTAGTGAGTGGCTCAGTGACTGTCAAGTTCACAGGTACGTAAAATCGGTTACTTTCAACTATAGCAGTAACTGCTACTCGGCATTGGCGGCATCCACGGAAGGAACGGTTACTTTAAAATATAGCAGTAACTGTTCCACGGCATGGACTGCGCGTAGACGGTCGTGCAAAACCTAGGACTTTTGTCCAGATGTTGTCTATACCTTCCTGTTTAACATACTAAAACCCCCCTTGAATTAAAGCTGTGCTACGGCCGCCATATTGGAAAATTGCGGCCAATTTTCAATGTGTTGCTTATAACTCTTTTATTATTGATGATAGAGAGAAATATGACAAATAAGAAATATTTTAAACTACAATATGCACAATATTTGTTATTATCATGTTTGCTCTAAATCTAACGGTTTTCGAGTTATCAATGATTTAATGTTATAAATATATTCAGAGTGAGTCCGACCACACTTCCAGCATGTATAAGGGGAGAACAGTTTAGTAAAAAATGAAACAAAATTATCTGTACTGAATCGTAAATGGGAAATCCACTAAAAATATTTTTACTATGGAAAACTATATACAGGGTGCTCGAGAACGAAGGTCATGAGTTTGATCTCAAAATGATATTACATTATAACTGCCACTCTCCCCCTCGCGGAGCAATAGGTTTCCCATGTGCGATTTAGTACAGATAATTTTGTTAGATGTTTTTATACTAAGCCGTTATCCACTTATACATGCTGGAAGTGTCGTTGGCCTTACTCTGAATATATTTATAACTTTAAATCATTGATAACTCAAAAACCGTTAGATTCAGAGCAAACATGATAATAACAAAATTTATGCATATTGTAATTTACAACATTTCCTATCCGAAACATTTCTCTCTATCATCAATAATAAAAGAGTTATAAGCAAAACAGTGAAAATTGGCCGCCATTTTCCAATATGGCGGCCGTAGCACAGCTTTAATTCTAGGGGACTTTTAGTATGTTAAACAGGAAGGTAGAGACAACATCTGGACAAAAGTCCTAGGTTGCGCTATTTTTTTTTGGTCAAACCTTATTTTCTTGCACTAATTTGCGTTTATGGTATTAATAAGTTAAGTTCACCCATTACTTATACTATTATTTTTAAATGTAATTATTTCTAAATAGGTTATTAATGTTTTCTTTATATAATGACAACTTCAAAGCGGCCACAACTAACGCCCACTCATTCGTCATCAACTCTTACGATCAGCTGATTATAAAACAACAAGTTATTCACTATCTCGAAAACAGCTGTTTGATCAACAATTACTTTTATTTTCCCTCTATTTGGATGATTAACGGCAATTGTCTATTCTTGCATAACACTTAATAATAGGTCGTTGTCCCGATTAAATCTATCCATTCTCTTATTTATGAAATAATCAAGGAAAAATTACTTACAGATACTATTGCACAAACTGATTTAATATCTTTTATGTTCAAAATTGAATACATAAATCAACTCACTGAGAGGACAACTGACTCTAATCATAGCTACTTCCTATTCAAGCATAAATTTTCCTGACATAGGCAGGATTCTAAATTCTGTCTGAAAAGTCACCTTTTTCCAGATTATCTGTTTGTATTTCAAAGCTGAAATGTAAAGCCATTGTTAATTTGTCCAAAAACATGAAACACGACAATACTAACAGCAACAAATCGATGAAATTAAGATGGAAAAACTATTATCCATGTTACAAATTTAGTCTAGTTCTTAATTGTTGCAGTTAATCGGTTTTAGTAGTTATCGGTTTACGGTCTAATAGAAAAAACGAGAATGGTATTTAATAAATTATGAATAAAGCAATAATGTAACAGAAAATGTAATCCGTGTTAACAACTTAGAACAAGGATTGATGAAAACACTATAAAGTTGATTACTTTTTTTATTCTTAAACTTTTCTGAGTGAATATTTAACATGACATCAATTGTGCTAAAATGTTTACATGTAGTTCATTTTTGAACGGCTAATATCTTGGACCATTTGGCTGATTGATTATTTTAAACACTTGGTCATATATTATTAACGTGCAAGTATATGTTAAAACCCTACTTGTCGTAGGTCGACATTTATTTTTAGTAAATCATCAAAGAGAAATACACTAGGTAAACTAAATTTTGCTAATGCGGGATTGAAAAGTAGTGTACGTTTATTGATTACGATTATAACATCCTTTGTAACGCTACTCGCATATTACTGGCACTATACAGTTTTGGGTGAGTAGTTTTGTAACTGAGTAGTTCTGAACTAGTATTATCTGGCTTTTAATTTTGAAAACTAAATTACTTTCTTTGCAATTATCCAAAATTATTCACAGTTTGTGATATTAAGTGATAATAAATAAATACAAAAATCTCCCTCGAATATCCTCGTATTCGTACCATTAGACAAAGAAGCGTTCAGCTAATAGCCCCTAATATGTCACACCATTACCAGGGCATTAACATTTTTCACCTGCCTTATCACGCGGGGGTTGGTGGGGTGGGGGGAGGGGCCACTTCTTATCTCCCTGACAGATGGCACCTGCCGTAAAGAGCCGGAGCGGCTGCCGGACGCGATCAACCTAACCTCTGTAATTTTACACAATCCGCTGGCTTTACGTCTGTAATATCCCCGTGATCAACTCCCTAACACTTACATTAGGGCAGGTTCAGGGTAGGCGATAGGAATTTTGAAATGGTGTTATTAAGTCCCAATTTGAAATAAAATAGTGCATGAAAAGAATAGTAGTAATATTTGAACAACTGTAGCCTTTAAAAAAAATAGTGTAAAGATCTAAATTTGTTAACCAAACCAAAAGTACAGTACACATTATTAACACACACTAGCAATATCCTTATAGGCTCCCAGGTTCGATCACATTCTGAACCTTCATACAATATTTGTAAATGACATTAAATGCGAGTTTAATTGACTTTTGACTACTCATAAGGAATTTTATTGTTGGAAATACATTTGTTTTGTAATTTGCATTACTTCATGGATGCTTATTTTGATTTATTTATGTTAAATGTACCCCGGGGAGCCTCTATGGACATACAACTTTTACGTAACGTACTTCAGGGGGTAGGGGGTATAGCATAGTGTGACGCTGAGAGTAGTGGGAGGGGAGGGGTTGATCAATGTTACTTAACGCTATATTTTTAATTCGTCTAGAAATTTCAAATAAAAACATATATTTTGAGTCTAATTTTGTTCGTGATTCACATGTGTTATATATTCTCTGGCAGAAATTGACACCTTTCTGAAATTTGATTATGCAATTTTTATTGCGTTTGAACGTTTGTGCTGGGAAATTTAACAATAAAATTAGGGGTTGCTAGTCTAAGGTCAGCGTTTTGGATTTCGGTGCAAGAGGGATGCAATTCCTGGGGTGGAAAATTCCACTGGGGACAGAAAAAAATAAACATCTCTGAAATATAATATAATTGTATTATGTTTGTTTATTACCATATCTTTTATTTATCGTGCAGTTGTTTAAATAAATATATTATTTATCTCTTTAAGAATGAATCCTGTACTAAGTATCTTCCTGAGTTAACAAATTGTATACATCAGGCTAGTATTTCAATGTATTAATACCGAGGCCACGACGAGTTTGTTGTGTTGATATATACGACAAACAGTATTTGAAACATGGAGTTATACTGAAATATTAACAACATGCCACGTTAGCTGAGTTTAACAGAATTCAAGGAAGAACTGTGTTACGTAATTCAAGATGAGGGTACGCTTTAGTTGTATAATGGAGGGGAGGTGGGTTAAACTCCGATAAAATTCTTCTCGCGTTATGGGTGTAGCCCCTAAACACCTATAATTACAAATAAAACTACTAGTAGATGTTTTTTAATATTTGGTTTAATAGATAACGATTAGTCTCGATCGTTGTAGTTTATTCTCGATGTTGGTAACCACAGTTTTAACTAGACTATTGCCTTTTACTGCATACTGACTTTTACGATGATGTCATCAAATGCCGTAAGTAAATTTGTCATGATAATACATACATAATTAGCCATTTTTTTATTACAATTTGTTAAAAACAGTTATTTAGTATCCCTAATAATAAGACACACATGATTAACATTGAAATCTATATCACATTTTTGCATGTGTTTTTTTACTATTGATTGATTTTACTATTGACTTATTGTGTATTTTTACAATGCCAACTAGCACATTTTATATTAAAACATGCTTTGATAAGTTGAAAAATACAGTTCCAGTTTTTCTTTCACAGAAAAAATAAAATTAAATGCCAGTAAATTTGTTCAGTTACAAAGACTAACAACACGTTGCTTTAAAACCGGCATTACATTATTCCCATTTAAAGCGATAGGCAAAAACACATACAGTTGGTGATATGCATTTATTTTGTTACATTTTTGAACATTTATTAGCGATCAACATTTTTGTGTTGCTATAGGTCTGTAGTGGTAACTTGATTTGAACTAAGGAGTATTTATTTTTGGTCGATTCTAAGCTATCAACATTAATCAAGCCCATTTAAGCAGCTTAAACTTACTGGTTTAATGACCTATCTGACATGTTTAAGGTGCTGTTGGCTGTGCTGGTTAGCTGCGTATCAGCACAACAAGCTATCAAGCCAGATGATGTTGTCGAATTCAGGACAGAGATCTTAGGAAAAATGGAAGAAGGTGTAACCAAGAATTTGATTGAATCAATCCTGGTTGCTTTTAAAGATTCACTAACGGATAACGACGACATGAGAGCTACAAGTCATTATATTATTGAAATAAACCTATTTAAAGAAATTGTTAAATACACAGACATCTCCGAAACACTCGGGTTCGCTGCTAAACTGAAATCGTAAGTAAACTGCATATCCAAAAATAATATATAAATGTATCTAGAATATTTGTATCGTATCTTCTTCTGTGTTAATTCATTAGGGCCTATTGATATTCAATTTGTATTTATAACTTTACTCACTTATGGGAACAAAAATCAAAATAATAGTTTAAAGGAAATTTAATGTTATGGTAATATGTTGCACACCCTGCTAACTGAACAACACTTCCTATAACGGAGGACCTTTATTGGAGGTTTATATATCTTAAGGTAGGCATGGACATCATATTAAAAGCTGTTCACAGCATTACAAAATGTCAAAAATTTGAACCCGGAAGAACGATTGTAACGGAAATAAACGCAGGTTTTCCCACTTTACACTCTTCTTTTGAAATATACTCATTAAACTTATAGTTCTGTTTACCAACAAAATAATCTGAGATCTTCTAAAGAATTGACTATTATAATTACGTGAAAGTTGCAAGTAATATTTTCTAAATTGTTGTTTATCGTGGCAAGCATTTTACACTACAGTTTATATAACCTTGTACGCAGTGAGGAGAAGTGATCGTGGTGAGTGGTGGGGAGGAACAATGCGGGCATCCTCTCAAATCCATTCCCTCCTTCCCCTCACCGGGCATCAAGTTAAATTA
Source organism: Allygus modestus (assembly GCA_963675035.1). Lineage (NCBI taxonomy): Eukaryota > Metazoa > Arthropoda > Insecta > Hemiptera > Cicadellidae > Allygus > Allygus modestus. The sequence continues at coordinate 68,114,136 of OY776116.1, forward strand.
ACTGTAGTATATTCACACCATTTCTTAGTGAAGACCTAACACACTACGAGAAGTGTGGAGGTATATATAGAATCGGCATGATTATCATTAAGAAAGAGATTATCTAACGTATAACATAAATAAAATAACTTTGATGGTAAAACATAGTATCCAGTATAAAACACTATTGTGCTAATTTCAATATTCAGGTAAAATAGTAATAGAATACGGTGCAATCACATACATAGTTTGTGAATTTCGAAAGGTAACAGATTTAAAGTTTTTACAAACAATTTCCCAATATGAATAAATATAATTTCGTTATAGCATTAGCTAAATTGTATATCTACCTATAAAGCTTCACTTGTGACCCATAAACAGTATTGGTTAGTCAAATCACAGTAGACTTTAAGTTGTGCTTTAAGGCCAGAATCGTGGCAACGTTTTAGATTATAGAATATAACCATGTGTATTATGTTAATGTTAGTTTTACATAAACTACTGTTCAATGTGCACTTACAAGAGTGGAAACAGTGTTTGACTCAGCATTAGATGATACTAGTTAGTCGTGTAGACAGTTTTATTTAGTTGTGTAGTCAGTTGCCAACACCATGAGGATTCAAACTTTGGAAACTAAGGGAGGGAACACTACCTTTTTAAACACAAATATTTCTACTGATTTTAATATTAAAATGCCATAAAACGACTAAAAATAAACGGTATCAGGAAACTGACACATACTTTCTCCCTTTTAGCCCAACTTTAATGAATAAATTACTTTTTATTTACTAAATATAGAATACAAAACATGGTCGAATGTACAGAAAATCTTGTAAACAAGTTGTTTTAAAAAACATCCACCCAAATCCCTGCTTTGGAGGCACTACAGAATCCATTACTACACTCGTGATTTTAAGAGGGGAAATGCCCCCTATTCCCCCCCAGGGTTATTAAGGGGCAACATATTTCGAATTAACTCTGTTGGTCAATGCTAAATTGACAAGCATATCAAGTTTGAATGAAATTGATCAGTAAATAAGACAGAAATAGTAATTTTTGTATTCCCCATAAGAATAACATTGGACAACGTACTGCGTTTACCGCTAAATGAAAATTTCAATTTTCTCCGAAACCAGCAATCGTAGAATAGTAATTCAAAATACTAAATTATTTAGTTTTTAGAGCTCTTTTTAATGGTGAATAGTAATATTTTTTAATATTTATGTTTTTTATGAAAAATCCAAAAAACAAAATTTTGGATGTTTTAAGTCCTGTAATTTCTGAACCCGAATTTTTACAGAAATGCGGGTGGTGTCGTTTTGTTGGAAAACTAAAGTTCTACAAATGACTAAAGTTTAATCAAAATCGTTAGAGCCGTTTTTGAGAAATTTGGATTTTTCATGTTTTTTGGCGGTTTTTGGGGGATAATTACCTTTAAAAATCAAAAATTAAAAAAATTAAAAAAACCTGGAGATATCGTGGATTAGTACCTACATACCAAATCGGTCCATAGGTTAGGGCTCTAGCTCTGTACACATCCACACAGACACACACACACACACACACAGATAGACATCACGTAAAAACCACTTTTTTGGGTTCAGGGAGCACCAAAACGAATATTTCCACTAACAACTCAAATTCGAAAATTCTGACGAAAACAATACTTTCTCCATATACTACGTAAAAGGGGGAGAAAGTAATACATTTAATTACAGACAAAACCGAAAAGCTTTGGGAAGAGACCACGTATGTTTTTTCCCCAAATTAATACAATGGTAAATTAGAAACATGATTTCTAGTTTATATATTATGAAAAGATTAACTGTGTCTTAAATGATTCTAAAGGAAAACAAGTTATTGCACACTATATTTAACAAACAAATATAAATATAAAATACAGTATGTTTATATATTTTTAATACCGGGCTATTAGTCCTGAACAATCTTATTTTGAAAAGTTTTATCAGCATTCAAATAATACAAAAATTAATGAAACGTCAGATCTAATAAAATGCTTTTGTTTTTAAGAAATTGCATGTAATGTCATGCGTCCGGGTACTGCTGAGGAAGTTAATATAACTGTTATTGTAAATAGTGGAGTCTTATAGTTTTTAAATACCCCCATAACAGCTCTATATGCCTTTACATATCAAAGAATTGCGTCAGCCATAATACACTTTTAAAATAGTTTAACTACCATGAAAATCTAAGTTTTCATGCAAAAGTTTATTAGTAGTTAGTAAAATGTATGTTTTAAATTAAACAATGAAAGCAACAATGAATCAAATGGAACTCTCTGATAAATGTCCACGGAAATATTACATTACTATTGCCATGAATGCTATCGCTAAATACTACTATAATACTACGGGGCAAATTATCTTTGTTATTGCAAATTTCAACATCGGAACTTACATAATAGACGTAACAGCGAGCCTGCATGACTATGTAATTATATTTCTTACTAACCAGCGTTGGAGACAATCTCCTGAACACGTCAACCACGTCAGGTTAACCTGGGACTCCGTAGGCATGGGACGAGAAGTGGGAGGCAATTTGGCTAAATGTCCCACAAAATGAGACCTGAACGCATCCGACAATTTAACTAAATGCGGCGCAAGAGAGTCATTACGCCAGGCGCATCCTGCCTCATAAGTCATAACGAGGTGGTTGTCGCAGACATAAGCGCGGTTGGACGACTGACTAACTGTTGTCGAGCATTATTTTGTAATTAGTGACGGTGGGATGCTTAGTCTATTTACTGAGGTCAAATGACTATATAAGTTTTTATGTAGGTCATAAACACATTTAGAATTTGGTTAATTTTCTGTGGTTCAGAAATTGTCAGGACATTGAATAACGCTTGTTTCAAACCGTGTTACTTTAATTATTGACTTGTCTATTGGTAATGAATTCCAGATGTGACTCGTAAATTTATATTAACTGATGCTTGAAAACAATTTTCACTATGATAGACTTAATATAAATGTTCTTCCCTGCGGAATTGGTTACTACGATGTTGGCGTTCGACCTCGGTAAATGGCAGGCCAAGTTGTATTCGTAAAGGTATTCGATATTCGAATTAGCTAAATTTAAAAATTCAATCATTTGACGAAAAAATTATGCAAACCGGCCGGACAGAACAGCAGAACGGACAGAACTGACTTTGAAATGACCTTGGTCAGTCAATCTATCAAGATGCCGGCGATAAAGATGTATTTCCGGTGTTTTCAAATAATGTATAATTTAGTGCTGATTTGTTTTGTCACCAAACAAAAAAAGAATATCCAGACAGTTTACATTACATCGTGCTACCTAAATAAATAACCAGCCGTCTACAATATTTTTAATAAGTCATCAGTAAAAATCATAACAATCTTTTCTCCGTAACAATAACCTTAAAGTCCAGTGAGGCGAATCCCTAAAGTCCTAGGACCTTGATTAGGGGCTAGAAACCTTCCTATGGTTACCCTGAATGACCATGCAAAGTTTAATCGAAATTGGATGAGTATATAAGTATATATAGCGTATATATATGAGTATATAAGAGCGTACAAAATAAACAGACCAACATATAAACAGATAAACGGGCATTAATCTATACGGAGAATAAATAAAATGCTATAGATCACTTATTTATTAATGTATTTTTATGAAACTTGGTAAGTGGCTTTATGTAGTAGTTAGAAACAAATGCAAACTTTGGAAATTTTTTGAGCACGCAGGTTTGCTGTGACGGGGATATTGTATATATATATATATATATATATATATATATATATATATATATATATATATATATATATATATATATATATATATATATATATATATATATATAAGGACAGCCCAAATAAATTTATGATGTTATCAATTTAAAGTACTGTATAACAAAGGTGAATATTTAATAGTGAAAGAGCAGTCATAAAAATTAGTCCTCCTTGCAACTGGCCCTCAAGGCTACACTCCAACTCCATATCCTTCCTTTCCAGTTGTGAATATCATCAAGTAATTGTTATAATTACACTACGACGCAACGCAGCGTCCGACTGACCCAATTGTAACCAATGGTCTCGCAAACATCGTCGAAAGCGGGCTGAATTTGTGTAGGAAATTGAGCAAAAAAGAGTTGAGAAACAAAGAGGGAAAGCAGCGGAAAGGAATAATAATAGTTCTAATTAAAGATGTCTTGTAAAATGCAAAACAGAGGGAATTAGCTATGAAGCAACATGCAAGGCGCGTCTATTCGTCGCGGGGCGACTACTGAACCTATTCATGGTGAGAAATATTTTCCTTCCGTTCAAAAATAAATTTATAGTATATTTATACTGTATATTATTTCTCAAGGGGTTTTTATTGTCGGTATGCCATATCTACCTTAATGCTTCCAAAACCAATAACTAAGCCATCATTTTGAAGATGGCCTTCAACGCTAAATGCGAAAAATAAAGAAACAATTAAAAACCATAAATATAATAGTTTAATGGGTGGGACAGTTTTAAATTTTCTCACCTATTTATTTGTCTTTTGAGTTGTTTTATTTATTGTAAAGGAAGCTGAGACTCAATTCGTAAAACGTTTTGCATCCAGGATGTTTGTAATGTTCTTTATGGAATTTCCTATTCAAATTTAAATAATATTCCTTTTAAATGTTGCATCAACTTGTTTGACTAATTAATACTGTAGTAGTATTATTAAAAAAATAATGTTATTTCGATTTTTAAAATCACTTTTCATTTTTGTGTATTATTATATTTTCTTTTAAACATTTTAACGCCATTTCAGGTCTTTATTCAATGAAACCACATTATCCCTCTCACTTAGTGTTTACCGACATTACGGGGTACGTTTACATATTTTTAACAAAATAATATTGCTCATACTCTTTAAAATTAGTTGCCACTAATCTGATGATATTGTGTTCCTAGGCCAAATAAATTACCATTCAAAGAACGAGTAACCTGTTGTAATGCTGTGTACTATTTTTTACCAGAAAATAACAACACTCATCCTCTTAGATTTATTAACATAAACACCCAGCAGTGAGAACTACGTCCTAATCTAATCGAAACGAAATTGGGAATATTGTGGTTCCTGTGGTTTCCGGTGGTTTCGACGGCCGTTATAAGATTAGGGGATCCACGGACTGTGACGGCCTCTGTCTCTGCGGATCATCCGGAGGGATGAGAAATTCTGGCTTTACAGAGTCAATCTGAGAGGTCGCCAGTGGCCTCCAGCAAAGGAAATTACAAGTATAACAGAATCAAATACTTACGAACTACTCAACTAAAATCATCTTTTCCTAAAGTACTTCCTCAAATGCCGGACTGGTTCCCAAAAAGGGTACGTACCCCCCCAGGAAGGGAAAGATAGGACTTAGGTCTACCTTACCTGGTTAAAAGATTTCCCAATAAATTTAATATTGTTTTTAAACTCCAATACATTGTTCAACATTGTCACGGAATAAATATTATTATTATTCTTTACGTTCTAAAAACACATGGTTAAACAGCTGATTTCTGTTTAGCGAAAAAGTCTTTGCTGCGCTTTACTTTTCCGATCGTTGAAAGCTACACAGCTGATGGATTGTTGCAAGATTCAAGATTCAAGATTTTTTGCCATAAACAAATACACTGCATGGTTATCGTCAACATACAATCATATTTAATTAACTTAAGTGTCCTGCTTAAACACAAAATGGATTGTTAACTTCTTCATGTGAGATAATGCTTATAACATAACTATATATATTTTTAATTAAAAATAAAACTAGGATCTTTGATTGATAAAATCATGAACACTGTAATACTTATCGGCAAGGAACTCTTTTTGACTTTCGTGGAATTTTTTCCAAGGGGAGCTCCACTTAAACAACCCTTAAAAAAAGCTCCAAGCTAACTGACTCGGGTTTGTAACCTCTATCGCATGAATTTAGCCAAAATGTATGAAAGTGAGTTTTTGTATGTTTGTGGTCGCTACTCAAAATTGCAGTTGTAGGAAAAATTGTGAATAATTCGAGCGTAAAGTAGTCTTTGTCGCTTTCGGAAACGGTTTTCTCTTTGGTGACAAAGACCTAAATTAAGCTCTTAACACATAAATATATATTTTTTATAGCCTTCAAAAAGGGTTTCTTTGAATATCTGTAAAGACTAGATCAGTCTATATTCCCTCACATGGGCACGAGGTGTGTTGCGTAAAATTATTCAGTTTAACAGTATATTATTTAAATTGTAAATCACCCCATTTTATCTCCGTGATTCATTAAACTCTAATATTTATGCAATCATTCATTCGTATCCAATTTGTCAAGGTCTTTAAAAAAAGCCAAGAAGTTTTGTGTTGAAAATTGTTCCACAATTATGTTTAAATTTGCGAATAAGTGGGTCCAAATTGCGATGCATGGAAGCGCCTTTTAAAACACAGCATTGCTTATTTCGCAATTGAGATTTATTGTTAGGGATGAAAACATTGGATGAACAATTAATATTTTTCTACAGGTTATCTAAGACATTAATTTCCAATACATTCACGCCTGTAGTTTTACAAATATTCCATGGGTATTCTTTTTACGGTTGAATATTTTATCTCTATTCGTGTGCCTCTAAGTCTGCAATCTAACACGTTAATTTCGTTCTTTAGATTTGTGAATCTTAAGGTCGACGTGTAATCTCATCCCCAACTTCATCAAGACAGATTGCCTGTAATGCGACTCCTGCGACACGGACAAGACGAGACAATAAGACATGAAACAGTCGGTGTTCAAATGCGACTCCATTGCGCTTGCGTAGTACAATACCAAGGGATAATAGGCTGCAATTATTGCCTCCAGGGTCGACGACGGCTGTGTAATGTCCCCGTTGGAGTGGTGTTAGAAATAAAACTAGAATCTTTGATTGATAAAATCATGAACACTGTAATACCCCTTATCGGCAAGGAACTCTTTTTGACTTTCGTGGAATTTTTTCCAAGGAGAGCTCCACCTTAAACAACCCTTAAAAAAGCTCCAAGCTAACTGACTCGGGTTTGTAACTTCTATTTCATGAATTCAGCCAAAATGGATGTAAGTGAGTTTTTGTATGTTTGTGGTAGGCTACTCAAAATTGCGGTTGTCAGTCAGCTTATATTAATTTCAGTCAATAAATTTTTGAATTTTCTATTTGGTTTTTCAACCTTAATCCTTAAACCAAAAACTTGTTAATAACATTTAAAATTAATAGGAAGTTCATCCCATAAAAATTAACGGAAAACATTATCGACAGTTTTAGTTTTTATTTTCTCATAATGTCTTGCATTTTTTATAGGCAAAACTCCATACCTGTGTAAGGTAGCTTTTGTTAGTTGTTTTACTTGATCTTTTTATTTACAATTAAATAAACCTCTGTTGAGAATTTTACTACCGCGTGACATTATACGAGATGGTCCTTTTGACACTTAAAAAGCAATTTCTTGATTTTATTTTTATATCGTCTTGTTTCTCTCTTCGTAATATAAATGTTAAACAGTTTACGTTTATGAATATGTACGACTAAAAACTATTTGGTAAACTTATACCATTTGGTATATTGTGAATATTTACCGTCTTGTATGTAAGTTAAGTGTAAGTGTAAACATATTGTGTAGAGTTGTGAGACGTAGTTTATTTGGTCCTGTTTAATTATAACAACACGTGACATGTAACTCAAAAAAATTGGTAAACTATAAAAAACAATAGATTTATCATCTTAGATTAAGCAGAGTAATCAAAAAACATTATTTATTCTTGTCGATGACGTTACGTAATTTATCACATTTGTGGAGTACATTCCAAACTAAAAATCCATTTGAGGAAAACGCTAGCTGAAATTGAAGACACCCGGTCGATTGTGTGGTTTTTAACTATGTTGCAAGGGGAAGTAATTAACTAGAAAATTTACAGAAAACTACGACAATCTGATCACAGCGGCAAAACATGTAATTATCGTTTAATTAAATACGTCACGAGCGATGAAGAGGTGCGATCTCGCGGCCGCTTCGGCAATTACCTCGCGATAACGCTAACATTACGATAGCGCCGTTCATGTATCGGTAGTTTCGTTTTTTGTGGAGGTAAGTTACGAAAGAAGCGCATTATGATTGTGGAAATATCCTTATGTTTCCGGGTGAAAGTATCAATAAATACCCCCGTCGCAGCAAACCTACGTACTCAGCGAATTTCCAATCCAAAATATATGTTTTAATACCACATAAAGGCGTACACCAAGTTCCATAAAAATATATTCACAAATAAGCGATATATACAGTTTTAATTTTTCTCCATAAGAATAAAATTGGGAGTGAGTACGTAGGTTTGCTGGATCAAGGAATAGAAACAATTGGTATTTGCGCAAATATAAATATAATTAAACTAGGTGAAGCCACATACCAAGATTAATCAATAATCATTCAAAAATAAGCGATTTATAACATTACAATTACTATCCCTAAGAATAACATGGGGGCTGAGTAAGCAGGTTTGCTGCAACAAGGAACACAAAATATGGGTTTTCATGCAAATATCAGTATAACTCAACAAGGTGAAGCCACATACCAAGTTGTATTAATTTATGTTTATAATTAAGGGAGACATTACATTTTACTTTTTCTCCATAAGAATAACATAGGGGATGGGTCCACAGGTTTGCTGCTACGGGAATAATCGGTAAAAATTATTTGTTTGTGCATTTAACAATAGACCACATCCAATTGACGCCGTATACCAAGTTCTGTTAGTATTCGTTCATAAATAAGCAATATATAGAATTTGTCTTATTCTCCTTAAGAATAACATTGGACAACGTACTGTGTTTAGCACTTTCAATATCTCTGTAACCAATTGATGTACAGAAATAATCAAAACACCAAAGTGTGTGTTTCTTAAAGCTGAATCCAATGGTAAAAAATAAAATTTGACTTTTCAAAATATTACATTTAAAATGTTTAAATACCCATTTTTGGGATAAAAAACCCAAAATACCACTTCGGATAGGTCGATCTGTCTGGTTTTCGAAGTCATAAATAATGCTTTACACGTTTATACCAAATTTTATCAAAATCCGACAATTTTTACGAGAGTTATCGCACCAACGGACACACACACACACACACAATTTGGTGTTTTGATCATTTCTCTACGTCAATTGGCTACAGAGATATTGAAAGTGCTAAACACAGTACGTTGTCCAATGCTATTGTTATGGACAGTAAGAAAAAATATATAGCTCGCTTATTTATGAACGTATACTAACGAAACTTGGGATACGGCTTAATCTGGTTGCGGTCTATTGTTATTTGCACAACAAACTAAATTTTTACCGATGATTCCCGTAGCAGCAAACCTGCGTCCTAAGCCCCCATGTTATTCTTAAGGAGAATAAGTAAAATGTAACGTATCCCTTAATTATTAACATAAATTAATAAAACTTGGTATGTTGGTTCACCTAGTTGAGTCAATTGATATTTGCATAAAACCCCATTTGTTGTGTTCCTTGTTGGAGCAAACCTGCGTACTCATCCCCAATGTTATTCTTATGGAGAATAATTGAAATTTGATATATCGCTTATTTGTGAATATATTTTTATGAAACTTGGTATGCGGCTTTATGTGGTATTAAGACATATATTTTGTATTGTAAATTCGCTGAGTACGTAGGTTTGCTGCGACGGGCTATTTATTTCATTTCAATTACAATTATGCAATAGATTTCCAAACCAGAAAATCCAGCACTACTAAAAATGTTAATGATAAAATTACGAAACCTTAGAAATATATTTACAATAAACTAAATATTACTCCACAAAATTTTTAGAACGATTGCTCAAGCGGTTTTTGTACAATAAATGTTTAAACTTAACTTTTAGTGCGGGCCTTCGGAAAACCCGGTACATTTCCTGGTTTTTATTGTATAACAATTTTTTGGCTTGACCGAAATTTTTTTATTATTATCAAAACAAATATATTTAGTAAAGTTTAACATTTATTTCATTAAAATCGGTCAATCCATTCCAGAGATATATGGGTTCAAACTCGAGGGCACATCTTTTTTCCCCGACAGTAGACGCCCACACCATGAAAACTTACCTCTGTTTATCCAATGCTCGCGCAAGGTAAACCTAGAGAGTTTTTCATTGGTTCACGGCTTACAAACATTTTATAATTTATAAGCCTATACACACCTTCATCAACTACACTACTCAATTAAATTTCTCAGTTCAGGAAAACGAAAATAATAAACGGTATCAGGAAACTGACACATACTTTCTCCCTTTTAGCCCAACTTTAACGAATAAATTACTTTTTATTTACTAAATATAGAATACAAAGCACGGTCAAATGTACAGAAAATCTTGTAAACAAGTTCTTTTAAAAAAACATCCACACAAATCCCTGCTTTGGAGACACTACAGAATCCATTGCTACACTCGTGGTTTTAAGAGGGGAAATGCCCCCTATTCCCCCCCAGGGTTATTAAGGGACAACATATTTCGAATTTCCTCTGTTGGTCAATGCTAAATTGACAAGCATATTAAGTTTGAATGAAATTTATCAGTAAATAAGAGAGAAATAATAATTTTTGTATTCCCCATAAGAATAACATTGGACAACGTACTGCGTTTACCGCAAAACGAAAATTTCAATTTTCTCCGAAACCAGCAATCGTAGAATAGTAATTCAAAATATTAAATTATTTAGTGTTTTAGTTCTTTTTAGTGGTGAATTGTAATATTTTTTTATATTTATGTCTTTTTATGAAAAATCCAAAAAAAACTGAATTTTTGATGTTTTAAGTCCTGTAATTTCTGAACCCGAATTTTTACAGAAATGCGGGTGGTATAATTTTGTTGGAGGACTAAAGTTCTTCAAACGGCTAAAGTTTAATCAAAATCGTTAGAGCCGTTTTTGAGAAATTTTGATTTTTCATGGTTTTTGGCGGTTTTGGGGGGATAATTACACTTAAAAATCAAAAATTCAAAAAAATGAAAAAAAAGCCTGGAGATATCGTGGAATAGTACCTACATACCAAATTTCACAAAAATCGGCCCATTGTTTAGGGCTCTAGCTCTGTACACATCCACACAGACACACACACAGACACACACACACACACACACACACACACACACACACACACACACACACACACACACACACACACACACACACACACACACACACACACTCAGACAGTCATCACGTAAAAACCACTTTTTTGGGTTCAGGGAGCACCAAAACGAATATTTCCACTTACAACTCAAATTCGAAAATTTTTACGAAAACAATACTTTCTCCATACAATATGTATAGGGGGAGAAAGTAAAAATGGTATACTTTTATGATTATTGTGTGACCTGAACTTTATCACCATGCATCAGACTATCAAATATCCAGTCTAAAATAATATGCTCATATCGAGTATGGTAAATTGAACACAGCTTGTATGTAATTATTACACAAAGCTATTATCGTATGTGTTATTGAGTCTATACACAAAATTAGCTGTTTTAACCAGAAAACTGTAGTGAAACCACAATTAATTTATCAGAATGTTGTTAAACCATGCATTAAGTCTCACGACTAAAACCCGAGTCGAAAGTACAAAGATAATTAGACCTAAATAAATGTAAAGACAACAATCCGACATTATGTTTGAGCACAACCCATGGAGAATTTCATATACATATAGTGAAGTATATAATTCCATCTGACTGCATATTCCCAAGCTGTTACTTGCTCACGGGCGTGTCGACTCCTAGGACGGACTAATCGCCGCCCGGGCCACGGGCGCCTCGGCCACATTACACGGACGGGCTGCCAAGGAAGTCCACGGTTAAGCCCTGTTACGAACATAATTACTCGTCTTTGTATGCAAATGTCCGGCCTCTATTTGCAAATATAATACCGCTATCAGAAAACCAATTAAAAGTACACACTTAAACGGTAACGCTTTGGAACACAAATTAATTTGCCCTAAGCCTCTTATTAAGTCAGTGAATTATTTAGTGCCTATGTGGAACCGGTATTCATTCCTCTATCTAATTTACCATCTTGCTTCGACAATTAACGAACCAATTTCGGGTAATTTCTGTGTAAATGTGGCTTAATTAGTTCTAAATAGACGTAAACCTTTAATTTCTCTCTGGATGTGTACAATTTGTGCCCGTTCGTGTTTCGTGTTTTATGACTTTCGGAACAATAAATCATGCTTGCAGGATTAGTCCACTGAACTTCTGGTTGCTGAAAAAATACAAATATGGTAAAATAACAAGAGTCAGGAAACGTCTGCAGTTGGGACAATGATACAACTGGTTTTGAATTACACCCTGAAAAGTACACGATAAACAGTGTTTAGTCGTACAATTGCAAGCGACTCTTATATTAGGTTAGATTTTGGACACTCTATTACTTTATTTACCTTTATCAACCAATAAGGATAAAATGTAGGTAATTTTCTAAAAATTCATCCCAATTAGTTTTGCCAAACAGCGAGCAATCTCTATTTGAGGAATTCAGATTGTCGTCGAACATTCTCCTAAAACTATTGTTATTAGTAATAAATACCTTGTACTTTCAGGAATTGTGCTAAAAAACCAACAACAACCAAGCAAGAGCGTTTAATGGTTGGCATCATTTTTAGCAGAACACCCTAACTACACATTCAGGCCATCTGAAAATGCACTGATTCTCCAATGCATGATAAGCAGGCCTATGATGGTAGGAAATACGTACCAATAAATATAGGTATGTCAGGTTTTAAGACGTCACAAATGTGTTTTTTAGCGAATTTCCCCTATAGGGAAGAAGCTATTACCGTAGGTGGCATGGTAAGACTTAAGCCCGAGACCATGATAACTATTTGTTTTGAGGTCCCCAGATGCCAAAAACACTATTCGTTAAAATTTATATATATGTATATAAATATATATATATATATGTGTGTGTGTGTGTGTGTGTGTGTGTGTGTGTGTGTGTGTGTGTGTGTGTGTGTGTGTGTATGTGTGTGCGTGTGTGTGTGTGTGTGTGTCCGTTACCGCGATAACTTTTGAAAGAAGCGCCCGATTTTTATGAAATTTGGCACAAATGTGGAGAGTAATATTTATGAATTTTTTGTTCGAAAACCAGATCGATCGGTCTATGGGAAGAGGGTTTTATGGGGGTTTAAATTTTTCCAAAAATCGGTTTTTTGAACTTTTTACCCTAACATTTTGAAAACACTAGATTTTGGTTATAACCATTTTGTAGAGCTCAAAAAAAATTTAGTATTTTGAATCATTAAGCTAGGTTTAGTGTTTGTGGATAAAAGTAAAAAAAGGTGTCCATAAAATTTCCCATGTTAATCTTATGGGAATACGGGAATATGGGAAATCTTTTTAGATTTTCCTCAGATAATTTCACTAAAAACTCCACATTTCTTTCTACCAATCATTTTAGCTCTACAAAACAATCATTTTGTCGTTTTAATTGTTGTTTTACGTCCAACCGTTGCAGTGATATTCAAAGTGCTAAACACAGTACGTTGTCCAATGTTATCCTTATGGAGAATAAATAAAATGTTATATTTCGATTATTTATATATGTATATTGATGAAACTTGGTATGTGGCTTCAACTAGTTGTCATATATTGATAATAGTACAAAAATGTTCTTTGTTGGTTTTCCCGGTAGCAGCAAACCTGCATACTCGGCCCCCATGTTATTCATATAGAGAATAAGTAAAGATTTATATCTCCCTTAGTTATGAACCTAAATTAATAAAACTTGGTATGTAGCTTCACCTGGTTGAGTTATATTGATAATTTCAAAAAAACACCCTAACTTATCTTCCTTGTTGCAGCAAACCTGCGTACTCATTTATAATGTTATTCTTATGGAGAATAAATAAAATGCTATGTATAACTTATTAATGAATGTATTTTTGCGAAACTTGGTAAGTGGCTCTATGTAGTAGTAATACCCATATATTTGCATTGGAAATTTGCTGAGTACGCAGGTTTGCTGCGACAGGGGTATTTTTATTATGAAGATTTAATTTTAAAATTCATACGTAAAGAGTAGAAATTACTCCCAAACGAAAGATGTTATTATTTCAACCCCCAATCATATAGTTTATGCCAGTTATGATTCATACTGATTTGCATAAAATAAGGATGATTTAAAAAGTTAATTAAATATTTAAGAAATGGTAAGAAATGGCGAATATAAATAAGGGGGACATGTAAGGAAATGTTGTACCTTTTTTAATGCTCGCTATCAATTACATAAGTAGATTAAACTAAATTTTAAAACAAAAATACTCATTGTAAGTTCACTAGCTGTTATTAGCCCGCCAAAAATGACGGGCTTAAACAAACTCACTAGTTTTAAAATAAATTTAATGGTTTAAGAATTTATATTTAAAAATCTAATTTTTAATTGTATGTAGCGAAATGGGAATCGGCCGTGCAAAATTTAAAGGTATTATTGTAATAAAGCCCCAACATAATGCATATTAAAATATTCATTAGAAAGTGTATAAATTCCAAAAGTGTCTTTTACAAAATACATTTTACGCCTGCATACAATAGCCCAAAAGGGTTTAGTTTAAACTTTGTTGTTAGTTTAGTTTTGGATGTTATTAACCCATTAAAAACCCATTGGAAGTTGCAAACCCATTTTGGTGAAACTTCAAGCCAAATTTTGTTTCTTAAAAACTGCAGGTAAATGTTATTAAGCGTTTAAAGGTTTGTTCATCGGGTTCAAATTTGAAATACAAATAAAACTAGTAAAATAATAATACAAATTACAGACTATATATTTACCAACATTTAATTGTATTTCATCTAATAACATACAAACTATCTAAAGACAGGCCAACAGAAATACATAATTTATCCATCTATCTATCTTTCTATATTATTAATACGCTACATGAAAACTATGTAAACAATAAGGCTTTTTTGTTTTATGATTTACCCCCACATATTATACACTAAAACGCGCGTCTAGGTTTATAGATTTGATAAATGGCTTTAGATTTTCGATTTAGGCCTCAGGGCTCTGCCCCATGGGGCTTCCAAGTCCCCATGTTATTCATATGGATGAGTGTTTTATTTGGTTTATGTCACATGTGTTTTCCCTTAATTCAATTAAATAAACAGCTGTTACAAGGATTACATTTAATGACAGGCTGTCATTGTTTTGTTTACTATTTAACTATTTTCGCTTCTCGAAACGGGATGCGCAAGCTGCGCACAGGAAATACTAGTTAGCTATAAACTGTATGGAGAAATATTTCACATTGCATTCAATGCTAATTAATAGGATAGGTCAATGGTCCTTAGATTTTTTATGAATTGCATTCCATTTCTTACCAGAGTTTCATCCAGTTTCACCCAATTTCATCAAATACATATATACATCAATCCATGAAATCGAAATCAAATTAAATTTTAAATAAAAAACTGAATCGGAATTTGAAACTTGAACTATGTAACTGAAATATAGTTTACTGGATTATATCAATCGTCTAAACCTTCACAAACCTTATGTGGTTAATTTTACCTCCGCATTTTTACCTACCAGTTTTAACTGTATTTGTGTCTTAGTCATGGTTTTTTTATTTACTCATACACAAATCACTGTACTACTTTAGGGAGTATAATGACAAATCATCGATGTTTTAAAAAAGCTTTTGATTCAGTTTTACACAACTCTTTAAAAACTACCTAAAAAAACTACAATTAGAGCAATGAACCGCTAAAATGCCACCCTGTTGTCATATTTTTCTGAGACCCAGGATTAATCAAAGGAAAATCATCTACTTTTGGTTCCATTAACAGTGACAACACCCAAATTCACCGCAAGAGTAAAAGTAAACAAAACTAATATATAAATAGTAAATAGAATACGTAAATCAAAAAAGATCTTTGCAGACACTTTTATACAGTATTATAAACTCTATTTCCATTTAGCATGGAATTTGTGTTCCTTATTGCTTGTAAATTTCAATCCAAAAACCTAAATTTAGTTGGGAATAGTTGTCTGCTTTGTTTACAAAAACAACATTAACTTTACTCACTGTTGTATTGAATTTGTATGCAAAGTATGGAACACATAGCTCGGTAAACAAGGTGATTGTAAATAAAATATGGCAAAATAAAACAGTTGTTTCTACTAATTACAAAATTATAACTAAATAAATTTAGGATATCGTATTTTTCATCATCCTGGGCCTAAGGGAAATCTTTTTACACTAACCTGGTCTCTCTACGTTTAGTAGTTTACTCGGAATAGTGGTTACACGTTCCTTTCACATGGGGATGACGAAAAAAGGCCAAAAAACCGTGTTTTTGCCGATTGCAAACGTATAACTGAGTAAATTTAGGATATCGTATTTTTTCATCATCCTGGGCCTAAGGGAAATCTTTTTACACTAACCTGGTCTCTCTACGTTTAGTAGTTTACTCGGAATAGTGGTTACACGTTCCTTTCACATGGGGATGACGAAAAAAGGCCAAAAAACCGTGTTTTTGCCGATTGCAAACGTATAACTGAGTAAATTTAGGATATCGTATTTTTTTCATCTTCCTTAGCTTAAGAGAAATCTTTTGACACCAACCTAGCCTCTCTACGTTTAGTAGTTTACTTGGAATAGGTGGTTACATGTTGCCTTTTACCCGCTATTATTATATAGGATTATCTTATACTCTAATATGAGTAAGGTTTGTTTGCTTGCTTGCTTGCTTGCTTGCGACACTGATCTCAAAAACGGCTCCAACGATTTCCTTCAAATGTTCGAAATAACTAATTTCTGGGATAAAAATATGATCTAAACAGGCCTCATCCCCAGGAAAATCAAATAATGTAAAAATACCCCCGTCACAGCAAACCTGCGTACTCAGCGAATTTCCAATGCATAATATATGTCTTAATACCATATAAAGCCACATACCAAGTTTCATAAAAATATATTCACATATAAGCGATATATACAATTTTAATAATTCTCCATAAGAGTAACATTGGTGATGAGTAGATAGGTTTGCTGAAACAAGGAACACAAACAATTGTTTTTTATGCAAATATAAGTATTATTTAACAAGGTGAAGCCACATACCAAGTTTCATCAATATTCAATCATAAGTAAGCACTATATAACATTTTAATTATTCTTCATAAGAATAACATATGGGAGCTGAGTAAGCAGGTTTGCTGCAACAAGGAACTAAAAAAATGGGGTTTTATGCAAATATCAATATAACTCAACAAGGTGAAGCCATATACCAAGTTTTATTAATTTATGTTCATAATTAAGGGAGTCATTACATTTTACTTATTCTCCATAAGAATAACATGGGGCTGAGTACGCAGGTTCGCTGCTACGGGGATTATCAACAAAAAATCAATTTTTTGTGCAAATATCAATATACCAGTACTACGTGACCCCACGTGCCAAGTTTCATCAATATATATTCATTAATAATCGTGATATCAAATTTTATTTATTCTCCATTAGGATAACATTGGACAACGTACTGTGTTTAGCACTTTGAATATCTCTGCAATGGTTGGACGTAGAATCACAATTTAAACACCAAAATGATTGTTTTGTGGAGCTGAGTTGATTGGTAAAAGCAAATGTGAAGTTTACATTAAAATTAACTTAGGAAAAGCCAAAAACCTTTTTCCCATAAGATTAACATAGGAGATTTTATGAGCAGGTTTTTTTGGATTTTCTACGCAACCACTTAACCGAGCTTAATAATTCAAAATACTATATTATTTGTTTTTTTAAGCTCTATAACATGGTCTAAACCAAAATTAAGTGTTTTAAAAATTTTAGGGTAAAAAATGCAAAAAACTGATTTTTGGAAAATTTAAAACCCCCATAAACCCCCCTTCCCATGGTCCGATTTTTCTGGTTTTCGAACTTAAAGTCATAAATGTTACTTTACACATTTGAGCCAAATTTCATCGAAATCGGACGTTTTTTACTCAAGTTATCGCATTCACGGACACATATATATATATATATATATATATATATATACATATATATAAATTTGAACGAATAGTGTTTTAGTCATCTGGGGACCTAAAAAAAAATTTGTCATGGTCTCGGGCTTAAGTCTTACCATGAGACCTACGGTAATAGCTTCTTCCCTATAGGGGAAATTCGCTAAAACTAAAATGAAAAGTTAAACAAATTAACATTGGGCTTATGGAGTTTCAAATTAAAACAAAAGAATTGTAACAGCTGTTCACAATCAACCAGGGAACTGTCAAAGTAATACTCATGTTGTATATGATTATTAACATGTGGATTCCTGAGAGCAGAGATTAAAAGATTTGGGTGAAGATTACATATATAGAGTAGTAAAAATAAAGCAAAGGGACATTGAGCTGTAAATAACAACTGGAGTGACCTTAAAAATGTAGAAAACAGGCAAATGAGTTATACAGATCTGATTATCAGTAGCAGAAGTGGTGAAATATTACTCCGAGTCGTCTAAAAAAACTGACTGGCCTTCCCCCGAGCAAAGCTCGGCCCCCAGGTACTTTCATATTAACATAGGAGTACTTATTTGAAGGTCAAATGCATTTATTTCGAGTTTAAATTATATTACAGCCCCTTGTCAAACCTCGTCAAACTAAACGCCACTAAACCTTCTTTATCTGTTTACCTATAGATTTAAACGACGATATAATTGTCATACGGTTTAAATATATTATAGATTGATATAATAACAGTTAACCACTAAATACAACCACTAAATAAATTCTAAAGAGGTATTTAAGGGCTTTAATTTAATAGTAATGTTGAATGTGAACAGACTAAAAGTATTTACATTAATCAATGGAATATCAAGCTTCGTATATTTAAAGATGGCTCGGCAAATTAAATCAATCTAAAATTATTACATTTCTAAGTACAGTTTAACTTAAAATTTGAGTTAAAGTTCAGTTTATGGGAAATTTCGCTTTCCCAATGTTTTAAGGGTAGTTTAAACCTGGTTTATGTTAAACCTATATAGAGAACACTGTTTAGCTATTTTAATCTGTCATAACATAAGCTTGAGTCAGGTATAATAAAAATTTGTTTTTAGTTGAACTAGGAGGTAAACCAAGAAACAAAATCATTTGAAAACGTGGTCAACTTGATATTAAGTGGATCTAAATTTAGTGTGACTAAACTGGCTAGATCACATTTTTGGGAAAACGAACTGTGCCTTAAACTCAAGTTAAAAATAACCCCAGGTTTAAACTTGAGTCAGAATTAGGCTGTCCTTCTCTTCTTGTTTGTGTACGTTTTTGGTACAATTTGCATTTTGATTTCCACACAAGGGTTTTTAAACCTTTGCCGTTAGCATGTATGTGCTTGATGAGTTATGTCAGATATTTACATAAACACGAGAGTAACCTGCGATTGTGTGGCAGCAGAGGAAGATGTAAAAGATTACAACGGATTTTGAAAAGTTCAAACCCAACTTTTACTCCACACGAGAGGGACGGTATTAGATGTCAGAGCTCCGAGCTCCCACGGAATTAAAAGCCTAACCCCTCTCAAAATTACGTGTAATCTGCTTCATTAAAAGCCTAACTGTTGCAGCCCAGGTAATGCTGGGTCGCGGTGGAGCCAAAAGTACAATAATCATACCGGAGCAGTCGAGACACCCGTCCACCCACACACGCACACTCACACACACACTCACACAGTCGGTGTCACTGTGAGAAAGGTCGTCCAGACCAACTCGGAGCCAATCCCATAATAAATAGCTATTTTATCCGAGCCCGGCCTCTATCATTACTCCAGCGAGTGCAATTACTGTAATGCCTCCGCGACAGGGGGAGACGTGACACCGGGTCTTCTAATATCACAAAATGGATTCGTTTTATTGTCTTTATTTCTCTTTCTTTCTTTTCCGGCCTAGTGTATTATTAACAGAGCAATTGACCGACTCCATATTGAATATTTGCCTTGTCGTAGGTCTCAGCTTGGTTTATAATTGGATGAAGTATATTTAGGTTTACGTTTTACGAATAACAAATAAATATAAACTGCTTTGTCGCCTGACTAGATTAGAATTATTAAAATTATCACAATCCTTATCACCATCAAATTTATGTAAGGACAGAGTATACTTGTACAATTTTACAGTTTTAAATAAGAAGCGAGAGGCTAGATTTATAGACTTAAAAATAACATTGCGGATTTCCCAATTTTAACTACTATCAGAGTATCTCTACAAAATTTGTATGTAAAATAAAAATAATAAAAAAATGTTAGAAGATCGTTAGGGAATACCAAATACAATTTCGATATTGATTCAGTTTCACAGACACTGCGATTTCTAACAAAATTTTTTCTTTAGCGTTATACGATTTAGATCTAGGGAAATGGCTTGTAGGAAAATGGAAGGGTATTTAGAACTTTAGTTTGATTATTCAAATCACGAAAATCAGGTATATTCTTTAAAATTGTGTAAAGCGAATCTTTTTTACTTCATCGAAATTATGTTCTTCTAATGAAGAAATATTCATCCTTGGGCAGCTTAGATGACTTTGTCAGGAAGTCGAAACTAGTTGCTATTGTAACAATATTTGATTACTAGAATACTATATAGTAGAATCAGACATTTTAAATTATTAATACAGAAAACCCAGTCTACTGACAGGATTTAATGACTTGTAGTTTGTATATTTAATTTAGCTTATCCCTCTGTTACACTATTTTTTAGTTAACGTACTCCTCTTCTCATTACGTTTGTAAATTAGCGAAACCATTTGGCGCATAATTCGTTCAAAGCCACCCGCCTGTAAACATTATTTATTAAAAACTGCATTATCTTCATCACCGTGTCACTTTTAAAAACAAATAATTTTCATCCCGAATGCACAAAAAACATGCTAAAACCACTAGTGATATCGAAATTACGCACCGGCCAATAAAACCCGATGTTTTAAAGCGACAAAATAAATTTAATTAAAAATATAAAACAAGTCTGTTTAAGTAGGGACGCGATAAAAGGACAAACGCTCTATCACGGTTAATCGTATTTGGTATCATAATTGCATTTTATAGTCCGCTGAAAGTCAGTTATGAATAATAAATAAACCATCCATTTTTAACGCCCAGATTGCCTTTTGCATTTTAATCCCGATGAAAACACAATTAAACTAATTTCCAGAGAGACGATCATGTAACCGCCGTTCTTTCAATTACCCGTTCAGAGTCCAATCGTCATCGGAAACGACAGAATGCGGTCACAAAAAAACGCAGACGATAAGCAAATGACGCCGGTTTGTTGATTATAGCCGCGTTAATTTTTTCTCGATAGTCATCATAGACCATTACCCTGTGACAAAGGGTCCCAATCGTCGGGGATTAGAACGCGATGGCCCGTGCACCGTATAATCTGGGGAATGAAATGAGCTATTCCCACCGCAATGACATTTCGGCCTGATTATTGTGTTTACGAATCACCTGGCCCCGCTGCCGATGCGTGTTTTGAGTAATCACATGTACCCGTAGCCGCTCCGCTCCGACCGAATTCATTTTGCATTTCTCTGGGAACGCGTGATTATACGCGCCGCTGTGATCATCGGCGTTGCACCGGCACGTAGACTACGCTACGATCATCAGATAAGTGGCGAACGGCTCAACAGACAACAGACCAGGTGGTGATCAGTGATCATGGTTCTGGGCCAAACCGTTTGGCAGATAAAGAAACGGTCTTCGCGGAGGTTCAACTTTTAAACATCTTGTTTAATATGTTATTGGAAAGTATGAATCAATTTTTATTGCTGTAATTTCGCCATTTTAATAGCCTAATGGTTACCGGCCCATTTAAAAGTTACAGAGAAGGAAAATACACGGGTTGTTAATTATCTATGTATAACCAAATCTTAAACAATGCCTACTGGTTAAATAATATTTCATTCTTGATTAAATAAAAAATAAATATCACCTAATTTCGATTATGTAATATTGGCAAAAAGGCAATTTAAAATAAATGTTTATGGGAATGAACATAATTTGTATCTTCGTCCCATCTAAATAAAAAATCCTAATGTAGATTTTACAGGGCCGTGGAATGTCATTGTGCATTGTTTTATTAGAGCGGTATTGCTGGTCCATTCTTTAAAAATAATTCTCCTGTATCCAAAATTTCCAAAAAAATTCCGTCCAGAAAAAAAAGCTGGAGAGCAAGTCTGACACCATTAGTGACATACTGGAATGAGATGTTTTGGTGAGATTATGTAAGATAAAGTATTACTTTTACTTAAAATCCTTTTAAAAGGTATATAAAACCGAGCTCTACGTTATTTTCTATTTGTTTGGGCTATTACTTAACATACACATTGCAGTGTAAATTAATATCAAAGGCAACACCAGAGTTGCCTTTGGTTACCCCCTGATTCTAATTCACACGCATTTGACCAATGCTCATACGGGATCGGTTCAATACTTCTGAGTGATCTATTACACACAAACAAATATTCAGACCACACCTTAATATAATAATGCCACAAACATTTTTTTAAATATTTAATGTACATAACCACAACCATCTACGTTATCACAATAAACATAAATATGGCCAAACAACAAATATTGTTTAATAGTTGCAGCATTTACACATTAACTTCAATAACCTAGGGGGTTATCGTCCAACAAGCCTCTTTTTTATTGTTAAATTTTCTCAAAACTGGTTTTTATTATTCAATAAAGAGCCGTAATATTGTTTAAAAATTAAATTAAAACTGTAATACTCACCAATATTTTAAAAATGTGTATATTTTGTGAGGCCTTTCGCCAGCAACTTCAGACAAACTCACAAACTATAAGTCGACTTTTTAACACTTCGATTTTCTTCAAATAATATGTTTTATATTTAAATTGTAATTGTAAATATAGGTAACCTATTTTCAGTCTGTGAGTTTGTCTGACAATGCCAGCGTTGCTGGCGAAAGGCCTCACAAAATATTCAATTTTTTAAAAATATTGGTGAGTTTTCAAACAAGCGAGAGAATTCATAAAAATCTTTGCTGATTGATGATTCCCACCGACTCTCGCTCAATTATGTGAATCAAAAAATTGTGCTTCAGTCCCTAATTTGAAAAGAAACGCCGTTAACGACAACATTAACAGTAGATTGTAACGGATTAGCTGCTGATATAGTTTGAAAAAAGCGTTTGTATGAAAGTTGTTTTTTTCGTAATTATTCTCGCATTTAGAATTTGCTACCTTATGTTATGAGGTTGGTGACTCACCAATATATAACCAATCTCAGAGATTGATATGTCACGGTTGGATATGTCACCAATCTCAGAGGAGCAAAATTGATTCGGTAAATAACTTCGTATTCTCCCTAATGATGGTTTGGTTACAATTTATATTTTTTAGGACTTTTTAATTTCATGGACCATCAAAAATATGCACTAAAATTACCGAATGCCTTTTTTCGTCTGTGTGTAAAAACAAATTAAAAACGCCTGAAGATACCATGGATCGGCACCTAAATACAAAGTTTTATAAAATGCGGTCCATCGGTGTGGTCTTTCCCTACAAACCACAAATCCCTACAGACGGTTGGACGAACAAATATCACTCAAAAACTAAGTTTTTGGTTCAAAGAATTACAAAAAGAATATTTCTACCGATAACTCAAATTCGAAAATATTGACGAAACAATCACTCAGGGGGAGCAAGTAAAACAATTTCTGTATGGATGTGTACAAACCTAGAGCCTACATCAATGGGCCGATTTTGATCAAATTTGTCATTAATTCTACGACTATAGGTTGCGGAGAAAATTAAATCTTCAATTAGCGGTAACAGTACGTTGTTCATTGCTATGTTTATAGGGAATAGAAAGTTTATCATTTCTCTCTTATTTACTAATTAATTACATTAAAACTTGATATTTAGGTAAAATTAGTATCAACCAGTAGAGGATATTCGAAATAGATTACCACCTAGCCCTGAAGGAGAGGAGGAGCCATTACCGCTCTTAAAACCACTGTGCATTGTAAAATGATTCTGTAGTGCCTCCAAAAAAGAAATTTGGATGAATATTTCTGAAAAAGGTTCAAGAAGATGTTCAATACATGCTACCGTACTTTATATTCTAAATTTAGTAAATATAAATTAATTTATTGATTACATAAATTGGACTAAAAAGGAGAAAGTTTCTGTCAGTTCTCTGATACCGCTTATTTAATAAACGTATTATTCATATTCGATTTCTTATATTTTCCATATGAAATGAGCAACAATTCATATATTATCAAGCTGTAGCCTGCTCAGTCTATTTAAATCAAGCCCTGATCAAATTGACTTGGGTAATTTATGAAATCTAGTATGGTGGTTTGTGCTTGTATATGAACAATGTGGTCTAAAACCAGTCAGGCAGAACAGTTAAAAAAATAATAAAATTTTGGGAAATTGTTTTTAAACTATACGAAATGAATGGATATAGTAGAAAGTATTAAATTACTTTGTCCGTAAAAAGTTGGTTCGTTTCCTCCCCGTCCAAGATTAACGATTACTAATTCATTCCCTAATTAGTATTTTGTATTTCGTTGAAGCAACGGATATTTCAAAGTTTTTTTGGTTATGGTCATAAGTCGATAAGTTATTTTAAATTACTATTACACCAACAATGTATCGTGACAAGGAAATTATAATAAGTCTAAAAAGTTATAGATCATTAATTATTTTGTTCGTAATACTATTAAATTTGTACCACGTTTGTTAAAAAAGTAATATTTATAATGTACTTTCCATCAAAAGGCAGTCTATTATGACAGAGATAGGCAAGCAATAAATGTCACCACGGGAATTAGAACCCTTTCAAGTATCAATTTAATAAATGTATTTGATCAATTCCCAATATACCATCGACTCAGTCTGAACCGGAGGGTGAAGTGTTTCTCGAAAAATTTGGGTTTTAATAAAGTGAGCATGTTGTCTGAGCAGACTTTCGCCAGAATTTGTAACTTTAATCCAGTTGCATTCCCGAGAATGCTGAAACCAACAAGAATTGCAAAGACTATTGTTTCTATAGTCCACATTCCATTTTTCGTTTCAAGTTTACACCTTCTAATGAACTATAAATGGATCGATATACTCAGTGTTGCCCGATGTGTGTCTCATATAAACTTGGTGATTGCAGTAATCACAAATATGTTTTACATGTTTTGTTCTGAGATCGCAATCACCGACTTCGAGGCGATTCAGGCCTTCGATGCGATTTATGGAAAGAAAAACACGGAATCGATGTTTTTCCTGTTCATCGCTTGCTCTTGTTTGGTTCACTTCCTATCTCTGGTAGAGATCATCCCAGGATTGACCACATTGAGGTCTGTATTTATGACAGGCACTTACTCCATCATGTATCAGCTAGCAGCTCTGATATTCATGATCTACACTAGACTCCGATGCGTTCTGGAGGAGAGCTGCAAAATCAAAGGCTTCATAAACTTTCTTCCTCGAGTCAGAAACATTTTGAATATCCACCAAAAAACAAAACCTGTGTATTCGTTTCAAGTGGTGATTGGCTTTCTGAACGGTTTATCGATTATGCTAATCTCTTTTTCTTCTTATTGGGAGACCTACGGACTACACAAACACACTAGAACCTATGAAGACCTTAGACCAATATCGACCTTTTTTCTTCAGGGACAAGTATTATTTGTTCACTTTTTCTTAGCCCATCCAATCACCAAATTTTGCGACACGGTAAGATCAAACCACATAAATTTATATTATAATATGTATTACACTAAATTATATTAATGTTTAAATTCACGAGAGAGTTTAAAACAGATTTTTTTTTTTTAATTCATATGTGGTGGTATAGACCAAGAATCTTTGAATCTATTAAAAGCCCTGTATATTAATGAGCAGTTACACACAATCGCTAAGCACGTTTACTGTACACTTGTAGTTTGTAGTTTGTGGTTTGCAATTGTAAGACGCTAGGGCATATTTTGAGGGGAATATGAATGAGTGATGGATAAAATAAATACACTTTGAATATGGTAAAGGTAGTTGTTATATACTAATTTGTTTATCTTCTGTTAAACTAGTAGAGGCCTAGGTCTTAAATAATTATCTATGTTTGATTTTTATGGTGTGTTTTTTCTTTGTAAAAATAACATAACAACTCTGAAGGCTAGTGGGGCGGAGCCTTAAGGCCAGGGGTAAACAAAAGACTTGTTGGTCCCCTACAACGGTGTATGGTCCTGGAATAATGTTATGGAGAGCCGTTTCGAAATCACCAAAACACACACACACACGCTCTACTTTATTAATAATATATACAAGGGACCTTAAAGGAACTGGGGGGGTAAACACGAAATATTCTGCTGCATTAAAATCTGTTTAAGGGAAGGTTAGATTTTTTTTAACTGGGTACATTAGGTAGGCTGTAATGTAGTATGTTACAAATATTTAAAAAATGTATGCTTTCCAGATGGACTCCTGGATATTTGAGATTGACAGAGAGATATCCGAAGATGGCGGGTTTCTTGAGGATCGAAAAAAGGTTAATATTTGTAATTATTAAAACCAGGGTTCACAATACAAGTTCAGAAATGAATACATTTGTTGATCATTACGCAAAAGAATAAGACTTTTCATCTTATTTATTCTGTGAATAAATGCTTTAATATGTTCTTCGGTAAAACGATTTTATTGGTTTAATTAGTAGTCAATTATGTAAAGTATCTAAGTCAGAATAGGAGTAACGCTTAGTAAAAGGCGCGCAGTACCTGGAAAGGAGTTGCATCTACTCGTGAGGACTTTTTCAACGCACTTCCAGTTTTTTTTATAAAAAAATATTTGGCATAAATGTAAATTTTTTATTAAAATCTTTAAGTACTTACTTATTTTAGTAAAGGTTTTATTTAAAAGCTTAAAATGAATGCCTGCTATTCTCCTCATGTATTGTCGTCTAAATCTTGTTCTGAATATACTCGGACGATGCAGATATCTGTATTAACGTTTTTAGAGTTTCCTCTTCAGTTTAGCTTTATATAAAGGGTGAGTTTTAAATGAGCCCCCCCCCAATTTGTTCTGCATTTCTTAAGATATCGACTCCGGACCACCCCCGATTATTGTTGACCTACTTATACTTAATTTTGACTTATTTAATATTTTTTGCCGCCATCTTGGATCCACCATATTAGATTCAACTATTTATTTTTAAATGTAAAGGTGGGACTGTGACCCATCATAGAGAAGTATTATTTTACGGTAAAAACAATGCTGCAACCAGTTTTTGAAAATCATTATTCGTTCTCAAGATATTAACGAATTAAAAAAAATAATTTTGAAGAGAGTTTTAAAGGTCCCAACCTTAAAACATGCCCATATTCTTATCCCTACATCAAATAATGACCATGAACTACTACCAATCATTGTTGACTGGCATTCGTTTCATTTTGAGAAAATTAAAATTGGCCACCATCTTGTATCCGCCATTTTGGAATAATATAATTAGTTTCAAATGTAAAGGTGGAATTGTGACCCATCATTTCCAGCTGTTTTTTCACGCTGAAATCAATGGTGCAATCAGTTTTGAAATATCATCTTTCCTTTTCTTGATATAGAAAGATTTATGTTTAACATTTAGAAAAGTTACAATATCATGAGAATGAAAGGTGATATTTGAAAACAGACTGTGGCATTAATTTCAGCGTGGAAAAACAGTTGGAAATGATGGGTCACAATCCCACCTTTCCATTTGAAAAAATTATCTTATTCCAAAATGGTGGATCCAAGATGGCGGCCGAAAATTTTAATTTCGTCAAAATGAAACGAATGCCACTCAACAATGATTGGTAGTAGTTCATGGTCATTATTTGATGTAGCGATAAGAATATGGGTATGTTTTAAGGTTGGGAGCTTTAAAACTAACTTCATAATTCATTTTTTTAATTCGCCAATATCTTGAGAACGAATAATGATTTTGAAAAAATGATTGCGGCATTGTTTTCATCGTACAAAAGTACTTCCATATGATGGGTCACAATCCCACCTTTACATTTAAAAACATATAGTTTAATCCAATATAGCGTAACCAAGATGGCGGCCAATAATATTAAATAAGTCAAAATTAAGTATAAGTAGGTCAGCAATAATTGGGGCTGGTCCGGAGTCGATATCTTAAGAAATGTAGAAAAATTGGGGGGGCCCATTTAAAACTCACCCTGCATAGTTCTTGTAAGTCTATACCAGTTTTGAGGCTGACATTGGGTACAGCAAATGAAGTTGTCATTACATATGGTAAGTCTTTTGGCTGTCCATTATGACAAACGTCCCTTTCACCTTTGGTCTCTTCACTTGCAGCGGCTGGGGAAACTACGGGTTTGGTCCCCAACCTGAGAATCTATGGTCCCCAGCTGTTGAACAAGGATACCTGTCAGTTGAGTTGGCCAGTTGGAGGGCAAAGCGGGTCCGCCTGTTTGAGCCTGATCACAGCTGTCACAGGAGTACGGGAGTTGGCCCTCTGGAAGGTCAATTTGGCTGCCTGTCCCATCCCACCCTTTCCTTTCCTGCTATATTCTATCCTTCCGGTAACCTGTGCAAAATTCCCGCTTGTGGGAGACGTGCCTAGCAGCTATTTTGGGGTTTCCTAATCCAGCAACATTGAATGAATATAGTATAGTTTTACTAGCCCTGTACATTGATTGAGTACTGCAAACATTAACCTACAATTGTTCTTAACCTTATACGAACTCGGTGTGTTGCAACAGCTTGAAGTGTTCATCTTGGAGCTTAAGCAAACGCCCTCCGAGTTCACGGCAATGGATCTGTTTACAATCAACAACGCAGCAATTGTAGATGTAAGTAAGCTTTGATTATTATAAATCCATATCAAGTAAAGCTTCAAAATGCTATAAGACTAATTTCCACTGGATGGTATAAGGGTCGCCACAATCTTGACGGATGAATCGGCGCAGACATTTTGAAAACAAGATTGTTTTGACGTCCCGCTGACTATACAGCTCATAGAAGCGTGTGTACGATTGTAAGGTTTTAAAAGAGTTAAATATTATGTAAGAAAAATTCATATTCAACGCGATGACGAAACAGAATGTTTTCAGAATGTCTAGTAGCGCCGATTCATTAGTCAATATCTATGGCGACCCTTGTAGCTGTTAGATCTCGATAAAACTGTATGCTACCTCTGTTTTACTTTTATAATAATAGCGTGTAGTGGTGACGACGTGTAATCACCTACTCAGAGTGATCTACTGAATCTAAAGCGGCCAGGTTGATGTCGAATAATGAAAAAATAAGATACCTTTAATTCACTTTAATACCTCTATATAATTTACTCTTCATAAGTTTGCAATTGGAAAAAAACTCTTTTTTTAATTGTTTATCATTGTTTATAATTTTGTTTACCGTGCTATGTGTTCCATCACGGCATCCAAATTTAATACAAGAGCTGGATGAAGTACAAGTTGTAGTTGCAAACAAAGTAGAGAACTATTCTTATTTGAAATTAGGTTTTAGAATTGAAATTTGTAAGCAATAAGCAATTCAAATAATTCTCTTCTTCGTGGGAATATAGTTTATAATATTGTATAAACGTATCAGCGAAATAAACTTGTAGTTATAATTCAGATTTATGATTTCTTATCTATTTGTATTTTAACGATGTTTTCTTTTACCCATGATGTTTTCTTTTTTTATATGTGGTTTTAGAGACATCAGTTATTCAGTTGTCATAGTTTAAAGACATTTAATTTAAATAATAAAGAATTATTTGATTGATTGATTGATTGATTGATTGATTGATTATAGGCTCGTAAGAAAGTGTATAGCTTGACTTTGTACATATTTAATTTTTAACACTTACAGCCAAGACGATTATAGATTTAGTAATCCTGACAATTGACAATTTGCTTTGCTTTAATTTCCATACAACCTTCTATCATTCGATCTCCAGTCTCGAATTGGAATTTTTTTATACACTCCAAGTGTTTTGTTGACATAAAGTAATTCAAATTGATGTGGTTATATCAAAACTCAAAGGTGCTTTCAGCGAGATTTAAATGTATGAATTCCTAATATATATTCTAAACATTAGGCATGAATTCAAACTACTATTTAGTTGATATATTATTTATTTAAATGTATTTTCCAGGTATTCGGATTCTTAATCAACCTATTGATGATCTACGTCCAATTTGTCAAGTAAACAGTACAGGATGGTGTTTTATCTTTTTCCGAGAGTTATAGCCTGGAAGACAATATTTAGGAATGTGAAGGGTTATTACGACTTTTTAAGTGTATAAAATGAACATACGTGTTGTGTGAGTGATAAATAAATTAGGTATTCAACACAACAAAGGTCAGTGAAATTAGAGCCAAAAACTGGATATAAATTAAACAAACTGAAAGCAGAAGGATTGTTTCTGAAAATTTTATCTGAGATCCCTTGATTCAAATAATAATTTTTCATTTTTGAGTGGGTGTGCTTTCGTGACTATATTGGTTTTTCGATCCATTTGTTATAGAAATGTGCGTTATTATCTAATTAAATTACTCATATATAGTACAATTTTCATGCAACATCAATTACATTTTCACAGTAATTGTTGTTCATTATTACCTGGTTAGCAACTACGAAAAAGTCATTTTTTAATTCAGAAGTAGTTATAGGACATTGCAAGAGTTGCCATATGTTGTTAGTTCTTTATTTTGTCTTTAAATTGAATTTGTTTTACCTATTGCCAATTTTATTAAAAAGAGCTAACAAAATTACAAATGTTTGGTTATTTTTATCTAACCATAATCGAAAATATAATATTTCATTGGCAACAAATTAAATATATTAAACAATTTTACCTAAATTTATAACTTAAAATTAATGTTGAAGCAGTAATCAGTAATGCTTAAAAATCGTCATTCTACGAAATCTGTTTGGAGAGAAAATTAAAATTCGTATATAAAAAAAATATTACGTTGCCTCGACCTTCCTTTTCCCACTAATCAATTAAAATTGACTAAAGCTGGTTTATACATGGTGTAATAAAAAATATAGCACTGGCTATATATTTTCGGGTTTATAAAAGAAACCTGGGGTGTTCACAGAAATTTGATGGGGTTGGACTTAAATTTGATGGGGTTGGACTGTGTTAAGTATGCAATACCTAATTCTATACAAACAAATCAAATTGACTTTGAAACCAACATTGTATTCCTTAGCTTAACATAATTCATACTGAACTGTAAATAAACAATGACATATGACAGTCAACATAACATAAACATTATAACACATGATTCAGTATATCTATCAATCCTCCCCCTCAAATTTGCAGGGTAACATTTGGTTGATATGCCTTCTCCATTTGCAGCCGTTGTCCATTAGTAGCAGATACATAACATTTCCTTTTTTTGCTATCACTCTTCCAAAACTCCATTTGTTTCCTCTTGAATTATAACATAAGGCTTGAACCCTATCTCCAATATTGAATTCTTTTAGTTTCATCCTACAATTCCTGTTTACTTCGAAGTTTTGAGGTGGATTGGTCCCCAGCATAAGATCTAGTCGTGTTCTAATATTTAGACCAAACATAAGGTAGTATGAATTTTGACCGGTAGAATTTTCAGCCTTCCTTAGTTACATAAGAAACATTTGAAGTGTCATATTCATGTCCCCTTTCTCTTCTTTCATGGCAATTAAGCTCTTCTTAATGGTCTGCACAAATCTTTCAACTTTCCCGTTCGAGGATGGGTTGAATGGAGCACATGTCTTGAGAACAGTATTGTTGGTCTTGAGGAAGCTTTTGAAATTGTGTGATGTAAATTGAGGTGCATTGTCAGAGACAAGAACAGGTGAAATTCCAAAGGTCGAGAATAGACTTCTTAGCTTATTTATGCACCACTCTGAAGTTGTTGTCTTAGCTGGGATAACTTCAACCCATTTTGTAAACGCATCGACAACTATAAAGTAGTAGTTCTTTCCCACTGGACATGGTTTATTTTGTTTCAGACAGCACTCTTTACATGTTTTTGTTAAGTTTTCAATGTCACAGTCTATACCCTTCCAATAACAGTAACTTCTCGCTAAACCTTTCATCTTGACTATTCCCAAGTGACCAATGTGAAGTTCTTTTAGGATCCTTCCTTGCAAACTTGCAGGAGTTAGCCCGATGCGATTCATCGCAACAACGGAAACATTTCCCTCTTAACATTTCAAAGTTCAAAGTGTCATTATTTGTAGTAGTAGGAGTTTTTCTTTGTGATTGTTGACCTAGTCTCCTGAACTGAACCTGGTTAACATTTTGACCTAGATTTGTATGTGCTATCATTGCACTTTCTATTTTAGACAACTCTATTGCTGTTGCTGTATCAACTATTTCTGCAAAAGACCTCACGTCACGCTCTTGTAATAGTCTTGTTCTTATTTCTGGGTCGGATAGTCCTCTTATAAATTGTAATCGTAGGAATATGTCGCATACTAATTTCCCACATGAACAGTTAAAGTTACAATTGGAAGATAATTTCTTCAGGTCTGTGAAATATCTGTAATAGATTTCCCGTTATGTTGTTCTCTTAGTACAAACTTGTGCTGCAGTGCTAAGGTCCGCAAGCAAAACAACTAAGGACTGCTAAGCACTGCTAAGGACGCAGTGCTAGTGTCCTCAAGCCTATAACGCTTGAGGATCTAAGTACTGTTGTAATGTATGAACCAGCTGTTCATATGATGTTTAGTCGGATCTTCTGGGGCGCATATATCATACAACTTTTCATGAATCAATGGGGTAAGCGCATGTAGGAAAGTTAACGTTTTCTGCTTTTGATCTGTAATGCCTTTAAGTGACATGAAAGTGTCTAAACGTTTTGTGAAATTGTGAAAACTTTCTCTCTCGTCATAAGGCATAAAGCTTAGATTTGAAGTCGTAACACTTGAACTTGAAGGCTGCTGAGACTGCTCATGGGAACGACCATTTGTATTATCATTGGCTAAAGGTGTATTTATCATATTCTGTATCTTTACTTTAGTTGCAATCAAATTATTATCCATTTCTTCTCTGTCATCAAGCTTCTAAATTTTCTTCTTTTGTTAATAATTCAATATGATCTTGTATGCTTACAAACTTACTACCAAGTTCATTCACGTATTGTAGTTTAACTGTAGCCTTCTGTTATGCCACAGTGTTCTCTAGGTAAATGTTTGTTTACATTTGTAAGCTGTGCTTTTATAGTTTTCCTGTGCTTCTTGTACTTTATGAGTCTTTCCTCTTCATCTTCTATTCTGTTAATTGCGTCTATTATACTCGTCACCATTTGTTAAGTATGCAATACCTAATTCTATACAAATAAATCAAATTGACTTTGAAACCAACATTGTATTCCTTAGCTTAACATAATTCATACTGAACTGTAAATAAACAATGACATATGACAGTCAACATAACATAAACATTATAACACATGATTCAGTATGTCTATCAGACTGTTTTTTCCTAAAAGCGTTTGTGTGTTCTCTTAATAAAAATGATATTGACGTTGACAAATAATAATTAAAATTAGTTGGCGTTTTCTTCAGGCACTTGTTGGCCTGTTTGTATTGTTTACTAAACTAATCATACTCTTTTATCCATTAAATGTATTGATTTACAGTACCGTAACAATATTTATTATTGATTGCAGTAACAAAACCTATGCATTATTGTATTGTTACTGGTCTCAATAAAGAATTCATTTGAACGTTGGCTTACATTGAGTTATATCTGATGCTATTTTGTTATTTATTTTGACGTTTTTACCTTTCACTGTTTTTCAAAGCTAAATATTTTTAAAACAGTAATATTTTATGAAAAAAAACTGGATCTTCTGTTGTGACATGGAGGCTCTATGGGTGATGTTCAAATGTGGATACATCGTAGGCCTACTAACAGACGAGTTTTGCTGCTTAGAATACGTTGTAGGATTTACACCCAAGGTGCATAGTCGTGATTCTTGACGATTCTTGCAAGGGTGACCAGTTGCCCTTCCAATAACTTAGAGAACATGTTTTACTGTTCCATCCAAAACGTTATATTTTACTGTCCTAAAATAATGATAAAAATATTTTTAATAAAGGACATTAAATAACTGAGAAATTTGTATAAGTTAAAACATGCTTTTTATAGACCAAATCATTATGTTTTAAATTATAAAAATCGTAATTTATCACACAAATACAATTACCATCCTATTTATCCTATTTACCATCCTATAATTAAAATGTTTATATAATTATTTTTAGGATAGAAATCCACAACCGTTTGGATGCTTAGATGTTCTTGATCGGAAGTATACTTAGATTTTGTTAAAATATTATAAGTTTAAAGTTTTTTAGCATTAAAAAAAAAATGCTGGCATTTCGAAACGTTGAAAGGTCTAAACTGCAAATTCTATACCCAAATATAGTACCATTAGATAGAGACACAATGTATGCCAAGTTTCAAATCAATACCTGGTTCTTAAAATATACTTAATTTAGTAAAAGATTAAATCTAAAACCAGACTGACTGGTGCCTAACGGAGTGGAATTTCAAACTCTCAACTCAAGTTTAGTACAGCTCTACGAGGTTCGCCTATGTCAACTTGACATAAAATCGAAGTTCTATAAATCCAGAATAATAGAACTGTTGGGTCTGCATGCTTAGACTGAAGATTTCTGGGAATCGTCTTAAAAATTACGTTGAATCGGTATCTTGAGTGTTTTTATACAAA
The DNA here is from genome assembly GCA_963675035.1 of Allygus modestus. Classification (NCBI taxonomy): domain Eukaryota; kingdom Metazoa; phylum Arthropoda; class Insecta; order Hemiptera; family Cicadellidae; genus Allygus; species Allygus modestus. The sequence goes on from OY776116.1 coordinate 68,148,860, forward strand.
GTTATTAATTGTAATGTGTGAGAGAATATATTTTTAAAATCCGGAAGCGTCATATATCTATTATCTGAAAAAGCTGTTACTATGCACAATCAGCAACCTACGAGCAAGTAACTCATGTCTAATATATATACAGCCGCTTGTGTAACTCACTGACTCACTGAGGTATAGAAACCTGAAATTTGGCACGCAGGTAGCTTTTACTGTGTAACCCCCAGTAAAATGTCCAAAAGTAACAATTTTAAATTTTAACTCCCTCAAAATATATTTAAAAATCCTTAAAAAAGGCTTATTTAAAATTTATAGTTTTTGGGCTCTAGCGGCCGAATGGATGACCCTATAGAAAAACGGACACCACCACGACCTACTGATTTTACAAGATAAACAAATTTGTTCTTATTTCGTCTCCTCCACCCTTAGGTAGCTCTAGATTTTTTCAAATTTCGAGATTTTGAGGTGGTTTTTGGTTTATTATCACGTTAATTTACTTGATGGAGGCCTAATATTGGGCACGCAGTATATATACATCACACTTACGAAATATCAGCTGACATAGGACCAGATTTTATAACTTACATCTGTCGGAAAATCAAAAACTTTAAATATCTTAAATATTTTACCGTTTTCATAGTATAATTAGGTAGGAAATGCCTGTTCTGGGTTAATTGTTATGAATTAGAATTAGACACCATTTATATTTGAGCTATGAACGTGAGATTTTGCATGCCTTGAGTTTTTTAATCCCTGGCGCAATTCCCAAATCCTACTATTTTAGTTTTAACTATTACAAAAAAATTACTAATAAAAAAATCAAAATTTAGTGTTTATTTTAGCTCTAGCGGCCGAACAGATTGTCTTATAAAAAAATGAAGATCACCACGTGCCACGAATTTTGGAAGCAAAATCAACTTTGTTCCTAAGGCCTTTTGCCGTATCTCACCCTTAGATAGCGCTAGATTTTTTTTAAATTTTAGCTATTTTTCAAGATTTATACTTGGTTTTCAATGGTTTGTCGCTCCCATATTAAACTTAAAGGCCTAACATTTGGCACACAGTATTTCTATATTACAATTAGTATTTGAACTTTTGTCAATTTGTTTGTGTTTGTTTGGATATATTTCTTTTGTAGCGCTCCGCTAATGGTAAAAGCCCTTTTAAATCATGATATATTTGTTGCAGAAGGCTTTTAGATACCCAAATACATAGCAATTTAGGTAGTAAATTTTATTTTTTCCCCTATAAGGTTTAAAAGACGTCCTATAAAGGCTAAATTACAAAATTACAAAGGGTATAGGGTTTTAATATTTTTCCAATCACTTAGGTAACAAATGGAGGCTTAACATTTAAAATACAATACATCTCAGTGCGAAGCTCGGATGAAATATAAATGGATAGCGCCTTGCAATGCTAATTTGAGCCGAGAACCGTGCCGTCATTAATGCCGCTGGGTGGCAAAAGAGTCTACATCCGCAAGACCCCGATGTCAGACGAAAAAACAGCGCTACATTCAAACTGACATTTATGCCACAAAAAAATGAGATAATTATTATATCTTTACATCGAATTTTACAGCTTTAAATGGGGAATCGAACAATTTACATTACAACTGTAAAAAGTAATGTAACCTATTTTAATAATCAAATAAACACAGAATGTGTTTAGTTCGAATATAGAATGAGGTAACAAAAGTAGTAAGCGAAGAGTTATTTAATTTTTTGGTCAGGTAAAAACTGTCAGCAGGAAAGTTGTAGGTAACATTCTAAAGATTATTTTTAATATGAACATGTTTTTCTAAGACTAGCCGTTACCTGTATAATTTTTTTAAGAGTAGATCTGGTGGAAGAGCGCGAAAAGCCATTCAAGGAGCGGCAGAATACTCGGAAAGACATAACTATCTAGACTATGGAATTATTTGAGGGATTTGGAATAACTCTCTGCCAAAAATTAATTCATTTACCGTCTAGATAACATATTAAATTTTTATTTGTATTGATCCTTATCTTTATATATAAGTCTGTAAGCGAAATTTTAAAGTCAAAATTGTGGGAATTTGGCAGATCGCAGGATGATGGGGATGGCTCAAATTTAAGGTCTTGATCCCAGGGTCTCGGGGAAAATAACAGTATTTCTAAAAACTTACCAGCAAACAAGAAATAGCGTAAAACATTTCCCATAAGAAAATCAAGTCTCAAAACTGAAATGACAAGGTTTATAATATTGTTAACGCTTATTTATTTATTTAATCTTAATTTAATTGTTTTCTGAATTAGCTGGTAGGCAAGTAGTTAGACACAATGAAAGCCAATATTCATAAACAAATCAAACCAATTTCAATAATACAAATAAATAACTGACGGGTGTTTACTTTTTATGTTTTGTTAAAACATCGACTATTCTTTTTACAACAATTTTGTTATATATTTGAACACATTCAAAATAAAGAAAAATAATAATGTTTGTATTTTTACTGTCCATTTTTATAAATTGTAATCAAACATAATGTTAGCAGCTTACAGTTAATCTTATTAGAAGTCACGTTGCGGTCTCGATTGCGGCCCACAAACTCGAACTTATTCTAGTACACAGATTTACATGATTAGATTCTTTAGAACGTAATACTTCCATTAGTCTAAGTTTTAACCAGTTAAGTACTAACAGTCGGTCTCAGTGAGACATAATTAAATTAATATCACGCCGCGTGAAGCCTAATTTATTAAAAAAAAAAAACAGTATTCTCGATTAGTTTCAGCAAAAATATTTATAACATTAGATTCTGTAATCTTTAATCTTTCCAAGTATATAGCTTTTAAAATATTAGAGTGTTAGTAGACGGCCACAGCGATATATAATTAAAGTTAATTTAACACGGCGCAGCGGCCAGCTCGGGTCTTTTCGCCACCCAGCGAACTCTGGGACCGGCACGGTTTTTGTCTATTGCGCTATCCATTTATATTTCATCCAAGACGTCAAGTAGTATTCAGCAACAGGCCAGTTTTAATGATTTAAACCCCTAAAAAATCAAAACCTTTGATGTTTTGTTGAATTTAGGTCTGTAATAGCATTTGGACAAACATGAATCCTTGAGAAACTCCATATTTATCTTGTTAAAGAATAAACATCATTCTTTTTATAATAGAATTATATACCGATTTTAGGTTTTATTTCCACGTCTCCATAGTAGGCCATGGTCACCATGGTCACCTGTAGTAGTAATATAATGTCGGTTTTGGTTCACTTAATAAGACACCATTTCTACTTGAGCTAAGAATGTGAGATTTGGCACTGTCAACCTGTGGCCAAGCAGCGACCTGGGGCGAAGCCCCCCACAGGATTCTGGGGGCGGAGCCCCCAGCGAGCGAAGCGAGTCTAAATATATAAAGCCAGACGATAAAACCAAAACAAACCAAGAATCAACATGCAATGGTAAGTTGTTACATTTGTTGTAATAATAAAATATTTGTTACATGACGGACCCAACAGAAAGTAGAAATAAACAGTTATACAAGTGGGCCTACTTAATTACTGTCCCTAATATAAGACGATAACAATATGTTTTTGCTTTTGTCCGAATGTGATGATAGGAGATATTCCAGTTAAGTCGACTTTATTTAAGATCCTCGGAGTACACCTTGATAAAGGAACTATCAACTACCATGTTTGTACCAAAGTGTTATACAACATTTATGTTTAAGTACATATGGCAAATTACTTATGGGAGAAAATATTAGTTAAATCGTGCTATGGGCTAGTATTTACTCACATACTATTTATGGACTATATTTTACTCACATCGGCCGTCTGAGGCCAATGTATGGGCAAATAATGTATTTTACAAACTAAGGTTTTGCTGGTATTATTTATGTTTTAAAAAATCTTGATGTGACAAATTCAAAAGGAGGAATTTACTTACGCTTCCCTCGCTTTACATTTTAGAAATCGCCATTGTTGTTTATTACACATTTAAATTAAAAAAGGATGTGTTTTGCATATTTTAAACACAAGATTCAGTCAATGTTTCAGGCCAACTAATTGACTAAATATGTTCCAAAGTTTACCGTCCGAATCTGGGTCTGAATTTCCGAACAGATTAACGCCAATTTTAAAATTAACTCAATTTTAACCTTTTAAAAAGAAATTAAGAAAATGTCTATCATCAAAATTGGTTTACGGTGATTGTAGAATTTATAGACCGTTGTCAAACTGATAATGAAATTAATAGTTCATAATAGTAAAATATTGCCCAAAAAAACATGCAATTTTATAGAAGTTAAACTAGGCTACATTCTCTTTATTACTATTAAGTTTAATTTAGTAATTGTAATATTTGCAAAAAGAATTATTCTAAAAATTATATTGAATATTTGATTTAACCCTGATGCTACCGCCTTTAATATGTTACATGGCAATAAAGTAAATTTTAATTTATGTAGCGCTCAAGGTGCACGTATTTATACAAAAATTTAATTAAATATTTCACCAGTTGAAAGAAGGAATGGTTTAAATACTCAAAGCTTTAAAACTACAATAACATTATTAATTGCGTTTAACAACTAATAAGTCTAACGGCCAAACTTGTGTGTCCACTGGTTCAATATACGCATGGTCCACAAAACCATTTTACGTTTGTTATTTGTTTTTTAGATAAAATCTGTCAGTTATTATACTAGTTTAGACTCGATGATATAAATTATCTGAAACTTTTGATTGTATGTAGATCGTTTAGTTTCTTTTATGAGTTAAGATAAATTTATGATTCCCAATTCTGTTGTGACAAGGAGGCACTATGGGCGATGTTGAAATTTGGATATGTCGCAGGCCTACTAATAAACGAGTTTTGCTTTTCAATTGAATGAAATAAATTTTAAGCCGCCTCCTCACATTGGACGAATGTTTTGTGTGGCTCGAGCGAGCGACTTGGTGAGTCATTTTACAATGTTCATAATCAGTTGGAATAACACGAGCGGTCGCGAACTACCCATCCACACTCTCGTGTTTGTCTTCGCTTATCTAGACTCGACATCGAATCGACCAGTTTGTGGAGGTAGCATAAGAAGTAATCATTTGGCATACATAGAAACGCCCCTGAAGGACTGCTAGCGAGGGTGGCATTGACGACGTAGCTCCAGTTTGAACGTTAGAACCAAATCCGTAGTAAGAACTAGAGTTGTTACTGTATATCGTTCCATCTTAGTCTGTTTAGAATTCATTGTATGATTTACATCCAAGGTGTATAGGCGTGATTCTTGGCGATGCAAGGGTGATTAGTTGCCCTTCCATAATTTGGAGTATTATTGTAATGTACGAAAAGGTACAATTTTATACTCATATTTAAAATTTACCTCAAGCTAATTATGAATAATGCTAAATATTAATAATGCTAAATATTAATAATTAATAATATTAATTATTAATTAATATTAATAATGCTAGGTTTTCATTGGTTATAAGTCGGATTGACAAGTGTTTTAAAGTTTCCATCACATCAAACATGTATATTGAGGAGTAAATTATAAAAGTGACGTAAGAGGGTAAATTAAATTAGGTTGATTGGATAATTTTATAGAAATGTTTTGAAAAGTATCAATTATTTTATTCGTAATACTATTAAAATAGCACCACTTTCGTTATAGAAGTAATATAAATAATGAGTTTCCCTTTAAATGACAGAGAAGGTCAGAGAAGGTCAAGAAACAAATGTCATCGTCACAGTTTTACTGTCACGCTAAACACCTTCAAGTATCAATTTAATACATTTATTTTACCATTACAGAAATATAATAGACTCAGTCTGACCCGAATGGTGTAGCGTCACTTCAAAAATTTGGGTTTTAATAAAGTAAGCATGTTGTCTGAGCAGACTTTCGCCAGAATTTGTAACTTGAATCCAATTGCATTCCCGAGAATGCTGAAACCAACAAGAATTGCAAAGGCTATTGTTTCGATAGTCCACATTCCACCTTTCATTTCAAGTTTACACCTTCTAATGAAATTTAAAATGATCGATATATTCGGTGTTGCCCGATTTGCGTCTCATGTAAACTTGGTGATTGGAGTAATCACAAATATGTTTTACATATTTTGTTCTGAGATCACAATCACCGAATTCGGGGCGATTCAGGCCTTCGATGCGACATATGGAAAGAAAAACACGGAATCAATGTTTTTCCTGTTCATGGTTTGCTCTTTCTTGGTCCACATCGTATCTCTGGTAGAGATCACCGCTGGATTGACATCATTGAGGTCTGTATTTATGGCAGGCGTTTACTCCATCATGTATCAGCTAGCAGCTCTGATATTCATGATCTACACTAGACTCCGATGCGTTCTGGAAGATAGCTGCAAAAGAAGAGACTTCATAAACGTTCTTCCTCGAGTCAGAAACATTTTTCATATCCACCAAGGAACAAAACCTGTGTATTCGTTTCAAGTAGTCCTTGGCTTTCTGAACGGTTTCACGATGATGCTAATCTCTATTTCTTCTTTTTGGGAGACCTACGGGCTACACAAACACACTGGATCGTTTGAAGACGTTATACCAATATCGACCATTTTTCTTCAGGGACAAATAATATTTGCTCTATTTTTCTTAGGCCATTCAACCACAAAGTATTGCGACGCGGTAAGAACAAATCAAATAAATTTATATTATAATATGTAATATATTAATTTTAAATTCCATGCATATAGACACAAGAACATCTGAATCTATTGAAAGTCCTATATATTTTAGTGAGCATTTACACACAATCGCTAAGCACTTACACTGTAGTTTGTGGATTGCAAATGTCCTTAAATGTATCACAGTTTATATGAATTTATTACGATTATTTGTTTAATAATATAATAAATACACTTTGAACATTTAAAAGTTAGTTTTTATACATTTATATTTGTCTTTACTTTTATTATTATTTTTATGAAATTTTAATCTGTTTCATAATTTGTAAGAGTATAATTAGATGCGTTTTTTTTTATTTTAATTATGCAACATTTAGTTCCAGTATTAAATAATATTTGTCCATGTAAAGCACAAACGTTTATGTACTAGTACATTATTTTCTTACCACAGTTCTTCTTTTTTTGGTAGGGTTTTATAAAAATCGTATTACAGGAATGTACCGCTATGTTATGATTTTTGATCGGCAGGTGTTACTGTTACCCCCTCCAACTATAATTCTATTGATATATTTGAATTCGTTCCTGAAAATAACATTAGATTATTAATGGTTTCGTATTGATGTTATTTATATAGTATCACAGACTAAACCTTTTTCTGCGTCGGAAATCATAAATGGTAACACTATTATGTCACCAAATTAATAATATATTTATTAAAATAATAAGTCAATTTTCGTGAAGTGACTATTGGTGAGACTGTTGTGTCTTAAATCAGTATTTGATTTTAAAGCGCTTACTGTCCATTGTACTTATTTTGGTTTTGCAAAACCTTTCAAGGCCCCTTTCCCGTAAACTTTTAAAGTTCAATGCTAATCTCATAGTATAAAAACTATGGAGTTTAATAATTATGTAAAGTTTTTGTATACAAACAAATAGCAGCAAAAACAGCAACAGTTTCAAGCAAATTTTTGGAATGGCTTTACAATATAAATTAAATACCTAGATCGGGCGTCTTTCATTGCTCCAGGAATCAGATTTTCTCCAAAAGAATAACATAGCACCTTTAAAGGCCAGGGGGGTGGAGCCCTTAGCTCTGGAGGGGGGAGCGCATCCAAAATCTGTTGGTCCCCTATAACGTTGTATGGTCCGAGTCAATGTTGAGGAGACGTTTTCCAAATCACCTGAATACACCCTCGCGTGTGCACACACACTACTACTTTACTAAAGTACTATATAGAACCTAAAATTAACTATATAATCACGAAATATTCTGCTGTATTCAAATATGTTCTAGTGAAAGTAAGATTTGTTTTAACTTAATAGTTTGAGATAGGTTGTATTTTAGAGCGTTACCAAATATTTTATAAAAATAAATACTTTTCAGGTGGATTCTTGGATATTTGAGATCGACAGAGAGATCACCGGAGGTGGCGGCTTCCTTGAGGATCGAAAAAAGGTTTACTACACCAATATTTATAATAAGCAACACATGTTTTAAAATAAGAGTTCAAAAGGGAGTCATTTGCTTGACCAATACACTAATAAGTAGAAGACTACTAATCTTGTTTATTCTCTGCATAAATGCTTTAACATGTTCTTAGGCAAAATTTTTTATTGGCTTCATTAGTTGTCAGTTATATTAAGTACTAATAATAGGAGTATCAGTATAATTAAAGAGCTCACAGGAAAGGAGACGCATTTTAATGTGTAAAAATAAATGTCTTCTGAATGATTTCTGAGCTTATTTTTAGCGAATTTCCCCTATAGGGAAGAAGCTAAGGCGGCATGGTAAGACCTAGGCCCGGGACCATGGTAACTTTTCCTTTTGAGGTCCCCAGATGTCAAAAACACAATTCGTTCAAAACTGAACATATATATATATATATATATATATATATATATATATATATATATATATATATATATATACTGTATATTAGTTGTAAGCATAATTTTAAAAAACAGAGTTCCCTTTTTTTGGTTTTAACATAATATGTTTTATTAGACGACTAGTTTCAAACCTTCAGGTCATAGTCATGTCTTACATTATTTTTGTAACCTCACATAGTTCAAATTGTTCAAATTATTAAATGGTAAACAAATTAAGAATCATATGTTAAAATTAAACTTAGAATATGGGGGATTTTCTTGAATATAATATTTTGTTATTGTCTTGAGGTATATAATATGAAATTTTTCTTTTATCCTTTTTAATCAGGGACAAATATATAGAACACAAACTATATTTTGTGTGTTTGTTTTATATGACAAATTTTGTCGAAGATGGGATTTCTTTGATGTTTGTTCATGGTGTTCAGCAAATTATTCGGGTTATTTTCGTAATTCATATATATATGAAAGTCTTCTTTTACATATAATTTATCTCTTTCTTTCTCGTATTCTAATATTGTTAAGTTGTCATTGATACTTTTGTAGCTGTGTCTTGTTTCAATTAAATGTTCAGCGAATTTTGATTTCATTGTCGTTCTGTTTCCGGATTTTAGGGCTTGGATGTGTTCTTTAAATCTTGTATTAAAACTTCGACTGGTTTGTCCGATGTAGTAGTTTTCACAGTCGCTGCATTTAATCTGATAGACACCTGATTTGTTTAAATCTCTTACTTGGCTGTTTCTTTTATTTATTATTCTGTTGTTCATGATTTTATAAGCATTATTTTTTGTTCTATAGCTAGTCTTAATATTTGAATTATAAAATTTCTTCTTGTAGCTTTATTTATAATTGTATTATAAGGAATACATATATATTCTTTTTGGTTTTCTTCCGTTGACGTTTCTCTTCTTTCATTTTTCTTTTTGATCTTCTTTCTTATTATTCTTTCAATTATAGTCGGCTTGTAGCCATTCTTTACTGCCAAGCGTTTTATAAGATTTTTCTCTTTGTTGAAATTGCTAATCGACATAGGAACGTTGATTAATCGATAAGTCATTGAATGAAAAACTGCTAACTTATGTTGCCACGGGTGGTTTGAATCTGAAGGTATTATTGTTTCTGTTTTAGTTGCTTTTCGATAGATTTCAAATGAATGTTTTTTTATTTTCCTTAGAAATCATTATATCTAGAAAATTAATTTTATTGTTTTGTACTTCTTTTGAAAATTGAATTTTGTTAGAGAGTGAGTTTAGATAGGTGTGAAAGTTTTCTGCCTCCTCTCTAGTACCTTCAAAAAGGCAAAGAACGTCATCAACATAACGATACCAATATTTTATTTGTGATTTAAAAGGGTTGGTTTCATTAGTTATCTTTGTAGTTTCTAATTCATTCATATAAATTTCTGCTAATAGACCGGAAAGAGGGGATCTCATTGGTAAACCCTCTTCTTGTATATAGAATGAGTTATTGTACTTGAAATAGTTTTGATTTAATGTCACTTTTGTCAGTTTAATAACGTCATTAATTTGAGTAGTTGTAAGTTCACCTCGGTTTGTTAAAATTATGCTTACAACTAACATATTAGTAGCCCTAATCACTTTGTTAATTTTAATATATATATATATATATATATGTGTGTGTGTGTGTGTGTGTGTGTGTGTGTGTGTGTGTGTGTGTGTGTGTGTGTGTGTGTGTGTGTGTGTGTGTGTGTCTGTGTGGATGTGTACAGAGCTAGAGCCCTAACCAATGGGCCGATTTTTGTGAAATTTGGTATGTAGGTACTATTCCACGATATCTCCAGGCTTTTTTTTCATTTTTTTTAATTTTTGATTTTTAAGTGTCATTATCCCCCCAAAACCGCCAAAAACCATGAAAAATCAAAATTTCTCAAAAACGGCTCTAACGATTTTGTTTAAACTTTAGCCGTTTGAAGAACTTTAGTCCTCCAACAAAATTATACCACCCGCATTTCTGTAAAAATTCGGGTTCAGAAATTACAGGACTTAAAACATCAAAAATTCAGTTTTTTTTTGGATTTTTCATAAAAAGACATAAATATAAAAAAATATTACTATTCACCACTAAAAAGAACTAAAACACTAAATAATTTAATATTTTGAATTACTATTCTACGATTGCTGGTTTCTGGTGGTTGCTTTTCGATAGATTTCAAATGAATGTTTTTTTTATTTTCCTTAGAAATCATTATATCTAGAAAATTAATTTTATTGTTTTGTACTTCTTTTGAAAATTGAATTTTGTTAGAGAGTGAGTTTAGATAGGTGTGAAAGTTTTCTGCCTCCTCTCTAGTACCTTCAAAAAGGCAAAGAACGTCATCAACATAACGATACCAATATTTTATTTGTGATTTAAAAGGGTTGGTTTCATTAGTTATCTTTGTAGTTTCTAATTCATTCATATAAATTTCTGCTAATAGACCGGAAAGAGGGGATCCCATTGGTAAACCCTCTTCTTGTATATAGAATGAGTTATTGTACTTGAAATAGTTTTGATTTAATGTCACTTTTGTCAGTTTAATAACGTCATTAATTTGAGTAGTTGTAAGTTCACCTCGGTTTGTTAAAATTATGCTTACAACTAACATATTCCATGTGTGTGTGTGTGTGTGTGTGTGTGTGTGTGTACAGAGCTAGAGCCTTAACCTATGGGCCGATTTTTATGAAATTTGGTATGTAGGTACTAAACCACGATATCTCCAGGTTTTTTTTCATTTTTTAGAATTTTTTATTTTTAAGGGTAACTATCCCCCTAAAACCTCCAAAAAACATGAAAAATCCAAATTTCTCTAAAACAGCTCTAACGATTTTGATTAAACTTTATTCGTTTGTAAAACTTTAGTTTTCCAACAAAATGACACCACCCGCATTCCTGTAAAAATTCGGGTTCAGAAATTGCAGGATTTAAAACATCAAAAATTCAGTTTTTTTGATATTTTATAAAAAAACATAAATATAAAAAATATTACTATTCACCATTAAAAAGAGCTCAAAAAACTAAATAATTTAGTATTTTGAATTGCTATTCTACGATTGCTGGTTTGGGAGAAAATTGAAATTTTCATTTTGCGGTAAACGCAGTACGTTGTCCAATGTTATTCTTATGGGGAATAAAAAAATTACTATTTCTCTCTTATTTACTGATCAATTTCATTCAAACTTGATATGCTTGTCAAGTTAGCATTGACCAACAGAGGAAATTCAAAATATGTTGCCCCTTAATAACCCTGGGGGGGAACAGGGGGCATTTCCCCTCTTAAAACCACGAGTATAGCAATGGATTCTGTAGTGCCTCCAAAGCAGGGATTTGGGTGGATGTTTTTTAAAACAACTTGTTTACAAGATTTTCTGTACATTCGACCGTGCTTTGTATTCTATATTTAGTACCGGTAAATAAAAAGTAATTTATTTATTAAAGTTGGGCTAAAAGGGAGAAAGTATGTGTCAGTTTCCTGATACCGTTTATTTTTAAAATTAATTAATTTAATGTTAGAATTCGCAAAACTGGTCAGTAAATTTATATCCCATTCTGTCTCATATCGTCAATCACTGTCTTATTTTGAGAGGAAAACACACTAGTTGTAGTCACCATGACTCAACATGAGGCTAGTGAATTATTAGTTAAGGCATTACAGTATCTAATAACGCACTTGTGAAGTTAACATAACCAGGTACAATACAATACCACCTCTAGGTTTTATCATATACACTCTAGACCTTTAGTTAGAATATGGTTGATGGTAACTGACTGATAGGATTCCTAGAATTTTTAGTTTAAAAAAATACTCGTAGATGAGGAATTTGTCAACGCCCTTAAAATTATTAATATAAAATTTTGCCTTAAATGTTACAATTTTGTTATGAATCTATTTAAGAACTTATATTGGTATAGGTTATTTAAAAGCTAATAATGTATGTCTGCTGTTATCCTCATGTATTGTGGTCTAAATCTGGTTCTGAATATACTCGGTTGATAGAGATATCTGTCTTACAGTTTTTTAAAGTTCCCTTTTACAGTTTAGTTTTATACATAGATTTTGACTAGCCTATACATTGATTAAATGCTGCAAACATTAACTACCTGCAAGTTAACTTATCCTTATACGAATTCGGTGTCTTTCAACAGCTTGAAGTGTTCATCTTGGAGCTTAAACATACGCCCTCGGAGTTCACAGCAATGGATCTGTTTACAGTCAACAACGCACAAATTGTTGATGTAAGTATGTTTATTATAAATTTAAATCAAGTAAAGCTTTCAAATTCTATAAGACTAATTTTCACCGGAAGATAGCTCTTAGGTCTCGATAAAAATGTATATGCTATTTCTTTCACTTTTAACTTATAAATAATATAAATGTATATAACCTATTATTATGTCTGCATTGCTTTTATAATAATAATAATAATAATGGTATGTAAAAAATACTATAAGTTATGTATACAAGGGGGCAGTTAACCAACAGAGGCCTTAGGCAGCATAATATTTTTGAAAAATAATTTTAGGATTTGATTGCTTGGTAAAAATATTTATTTTATGCACCATGAGTCAAAGAAAAGTATTTTGCACTGTAATTTTCTCAAGCCTAGTTGTTTGCTATGATGTGTGATTTAGAGACATCAGTTATTCAGTTGTCATTGTTTAAAGAAATTCTATGTAAAGCTCCAATTTCGAAATAACTCAAAATAATCTTAGAGGTATTGGTAATCTTAGAGGAAGGCATTCTTAAAGGTTGTTTACAGTAATGTCTTACAAAAGATGGCAAGAATGGAAAATATAAAGTTTTCAAAATTAGGATTAACATTAAAACGAATTCGCACGCAGCACGCTGACGTGAGGGAAGTGAATTTCCACATAAAAAACTTTTAAAACTCAAAATCAGTGTAAAAACATACATTTGTCCAATTTTTATTGAAATCTGAAAACATTGATTTTTTGGCTGTTCTGATACTCCTGGTTCTATTTACCTGCAATGCTGAGAATACAATTTTGCGCATTATAAAGTTAGGAGAAGGTCCAGACAGGCTTGAAAGTAGGCGTGAGTCTTCTGGGGACGATAAAAGTACTCTAACAAAGGAATAACAGGCTTTTCTAGTGTAAAACCCCCATAAGACAACGTACTGTGTTTAGTCGATACACATTTTCTTCAATAACTCGGTAAATATTTATGCTAGAATGACGAAAGAGGGCTTAAAACTTTCGCCTCTCTAATTCCCATCTTTTTATATCCATTGATTTTACATCTGGGGCTTCTCTGACCCTTTTTGGGTCCAAAAACGTGAAATTTGAAGAATTAATCACCAAAAAAAGGGGTTTAGAGTTTTCCGATTGTTTTGCCTAACGAACTTGTCCAACGGATTACAAAAAGGAACATCCCTACCAAATTTGAAGTAAATTGGATAAAAAATGTGACCGCTAGAGTGCTAAGAGTTAACTTCTATGGTGGTCCCGGGCTTAAGTTTCACCGTGCGGGTCATGCTAATAGTTCACTTTCCATAGGAAATTCACTAATTACAAATTGGTTTGTAGCAATGTATTGTTTATTGCGATTCAGGATTTAAATAAAATTTACTACCCATGTGTCTGAGGAAAATCTGTAAATCCGGGGTTTAAAATTTGAAAGCCCAAAAATTTATAAACCCGAATTAATTTTTCACTTTATTTAAAATTATATTAATTTACCACGTTCGCTGCAGAGAAAATGGCAGTTTGGATTTCATGGTAAACGCAGTACGTGTCCTATTTATTTTTCAGCAAAAACCTTAAAAATATTCTGTTATTTTTAAATAGGAGGTTTCAAGACTGTTTTCAACAAAGTTATTGGTTTATTGTAATTGCCACAACGTATAGCATGTGATATATATTTCATATTCAATATTCCTCAAATCCTTCATAGATTTGATTGATAGGCAGGTGAGGTGAGAAAGTGTACTACTTTAATTAGTATATATTTATTTTTTAACACTTACTGCCAAAACAACTATAGATTTTGTAATTTGTATAATTGCTAATTTACTTTGACTTAGATGTCATATGTGATAACCCTCTGTCATTCGCCATCTCGTTCAGAAATATTTTGCAAACAATCCAAGTGTTTTCTGGACATTAACTAATATAAATTTACGTTTAGTGGCTTCAGCAAGATTTTAATTTATGAATTCCTAATAAATATTCCAAACTACTGGCATGGTATTTTGTAGTTGCATTGGTTTATTACTTATTTAATCGTGTTTTTTCAGGTGTTCGGATTCATAATCAACTTAATGATGATCAACGTCCAATTTTTCAAGTAAACGAAGTAGAAGACGCACGTTGCAGGAGCCGGAAGAAGTTTTATCTTTTTCTGAGTGTTATAACCAAGAAGACAATATTTAGGAAAATGAAGGTTTATTAAGGTTTTTTAAGTGTATAAATTAAACTTCCGTGTTCTTTGAGTAGGCCCTAATAAACAAATTATTCATCGTTACAGCAAAGGTCAGTGAAATTAGAGCCAACAACTGAATACTAATGAATAAATTGAAAGTAGAAACATTTTTCCATAAATGTTTCCTGTTATCCCTTGATGCACATATTAATTTTTAAATATTGAGTGAAGCGTGCTTTCGCCTCCATATTGAATTTTTGATCCATTTTTAGTATAAATTAAATTGATCATATAATGAAATTGCTCACAAACAATAAAGTTTGTATACAATATCAATCAAATTTAACATTATTTGCTGATCTTTATAACCATGTCAGCAATGTGAGAAAGTATTTTTTTAACTCTGAAGTAATTTTAAGAAATTGTAAGAGTTACTATCCAAATATTATTAGTTTATTATTTACTACAAAGAGCTTAAAAACAACAATTATCTTTTTAGCAAATTTCCACTATACTGAAAAAGCTATTACCGTAGGTCTCTTGGCAAGACTTAAGGCCGAGACCATGATAACTTTTGGTTTTGAGGTCTCCAGAAGTCAAAAATACTATTCCTTCAAATTTATATACGAATAAATTTTTAAATGTTCTTTAAGGGTTTTTAATCCCAAAAAATATATCCAGTGCACAATGTTTGTTACAGGTGTATACGTGTCCAAAGGTTTTAATTATAGCATACAATTTAAACGAACGCTTAACTGGATTTGATCAGAAATCTTTATTATTTCACTGAGATCAATATTGATCAATGTAGAACGCGCCCGGCAACGAGGAGAAAGGAATCGGTCTGGCGGCTACTAGCCAACCAACTAACATCGCTCAACTGTGCGCCATCAAGTAGTTTCACAATTTATACAAAATCACGTTTGAACTAATATTATAAACTTAAAGATCACGCGCATGGAAACGATGCTGAACGTAAAACAACAAATTTGAACCGGAATAAGATTCCTGTAAATAGAATCACTCTGCCGGACACCTCGATATGTTGAGGACGTCGCGATATCGGTATCAATATTGCCGTGTTGGGGAAGCGGGGAGATTCCCTTCTCCTCGTTGCCGGACAATAGACCTACTTCATATAGTACTAATTAGTTTGCTTCACTTATCTCCTGAACCACTCAATATAAAAACATTATTCAAAATTACAAAAATGTTAGTTTTCAAAAAATTGTCAACATGAAGTAAAAATGTTTTGGAAAGTAAATTAATATACTGAGTATGATACAAATAATGAAAAACCAGCATTTTCATGAAAAAAACTCACAAAAATACAAGTCAGAGCGTAAAAATGTGTGCTAAACCTCGTCAGCATTAGTTTTACATGTTATTTCCAAATTTTAGCTAAATCTGACCAAAGTTGAAAAAATCTTAGCCTCTGTGGCAAAAAACATTAAAAAATCAACCCCGCCATTTTTATATATGGCGGCAAAAGCTCACAGACCCGGAGTAAAAAAACAGTTTTTTTTTTATCAGAATACAGCAAAAGTGCACATTTACCAGCAACAATATTTCTGCTTCTAATTTTTTTTTCCTTTTAAGAAGCTATTCTTACTATAAAATCTAGTTCAATGCCGTTGGCAGAGCATCCGCGTTTTAAAAGATTATAGTTGTCCTGCTGCTCAAATCCGATCAAGTTTGTACCTAACGAAAGGTTACTTGAGTTGTACAAATTTATTAAAAATTTTTACATAGGGTGTGTGAGCTTTTGACGCCTTATTATAAAAAGCGGGGTTGATGGTTTAACGTTTTTTGCCACAACATAACAAAACATTTTATATTAAAACTGATGATAACATCAGAGAATAATGCGGATAACGTACTTTTAATCAACTCGTAAATTAGACTTCCGCCGTCGGATAGCGACACTGTTCCAAAAATTCAGTCCTTTACTGTATTTAAGTCATGCCCTTTCTTAATATTCTGAGACGTATTTGCAAATATACGTAAAAATTTCTTTAATTTGAACCCTCAAACGTTAAAATCCGTTAAGCCATTATCGAGTTATTACTGTGAATAAACACCCCTTAAAGTATTAATATATAGGATTACTGTTTTGTTTAGTTACTTGCACTGACTCACTCTATGTTTAGATAAAAAAAGAGAGCTCCTTAGTTTCAAAGCGATGTGATAAAACCAATTAGTTTTCACGGGAATTAAGACTCCAAGAAAATTTGAGAGCGCATGGTACAAATTAGAATGTTTTTATATGTTTGACGAAACGCCAAGTTGAGCACAACTCCACAATATGCCCAGTGTATGATCAACCTCCACCTATAATTAACGACAATAATGGTAGAGTCTCACCTATGCCAACTTGACAGAAAATCGAACTGTTATACAGTAATTCCAGAGTAGTAGAGCTGTTTAGTCTGCATGTTTAAACTGAAGATTTGAGGGAATAGATAGGCAAAGACCGTGGGGCAAAGACCTATAAGATTTTCGCAACTTTAATATGCCTATATGTTACTCAGGACTATCAAGTACCTCTCTGCCAAATTTCAGCTTAATCAGTCCACTGGTTAGAGCGTGATTGAGCCACAAATATCTAAACACCCAAACTTACCAACTTTAACACATTTATATTACTAGTAGGATTCTGCCAAATCATGGGTTCTTTTGGATCTATTAACCCATTTTGAAAACTTTGCATTGTGATTTTCAATTTTAGAATGGACATAATTATAATTTAAGTGATACTATATGTTATTTGCTATTTATGATTTTTTGTTTTCTAAGGGGAAAAATAACACCACACTTCCAAACTTGAATATGATTATTATAGAAAGCAATAAAAACCCTCCTTAAGCAGGTACTCACGTAAAATTAAATCACTATAAAAACGAAGTTCTTCATATTTGTTTTGACTGTGTTCAACTGGAAATTAACGTAAAATTAGAACGTAATGGTTAAATTAGATATGGTTAATATTAGATTAGATATGTTTACATAAGCAACACACCCCGTTTTAATTTTCGAACGATCAATAGTCATAGTCATTGCCGTTGATTTTTCAACGGGTGATACGCTAGTTTATAATAATAAGTAATTTAAAATTGCCATGACATCCAAAATGTATAATGACAAATAAAGTATGATATGAAACGTAACAATTAGGTTTTTTAGTCGACTGGATTAGTGTTTTAAAATTGACATTACATCAAAAATGTAAATTGACAAATAAATGATGATATGTAACGTAGCAATTAAGTTTATTAAGGTATTAGTTATTTTATTGTTAATACTATTAATGTTGCACTACTTCGTTTAAAAAAGGTTTTATAATTCCATTTATTTTCACAAGACAATCGTTTTGACAGAGATGGTCAATTAATAAATGTCATCTCTAATAAATGTCTGTCTAAACTATTTCAAGTATAAATTTAATATATTTATTTGATCAATACACCAATACAACAGACTCAGTCTGACCCGGAGGGTGTAGTGTTTTTGTAAAAATCGGGTTTTAATAAGCATGTTTTCTGAGCAGACTTTCGCAATAATTTGTAACTTGAATCCAGTTGCTTTACCGAAAATCATGAAACCAACACGAATTTCAAAGGTTGGCTAGCACAAATTCCACATATTGTTTCAAGCATAAACTATCTCATGAAGATGAAAATGATCAATATATCCTCTCTTGCCCGAGTTGTTGTTCATGTAAACTTGGTTATTGCGGTAATCATAAACCCATTTTACATGTTTGTTTTTTGAGCTCGCAATCGCCGATTTCGGATAGATTCAGGCGTTCGATGCGACCTATGGAAAGAAGAACACAGAGTCAAAGTTTTTCCTGTTCGTCGCTTGTTTTATCTTGGTCTACGCCGGATCTCTGCTAGATGTCATCACTGAATTGTCAACATTTACGACTGTATTTATGGCAGGAACTTACTCCATCCTGTATCAGCTAGCATCTCACATTCATGGGATATACTAGACTCCGATGCGTTCCGGAAGATAGCTGCAAAAGCAAAGGCTTCATACACTTTCTTACTCGAGTTGGAACCATTTTTTATATCCAACAAGGTACAAAACTTGTGTATTCGATTCAAGCAGCTATTGGCTTTCTGGAATGTTTCGCAGTACTGGCGCTCTCTATTCCTGCTTATTGGGATATCTTCGGGCTACACAATCACACTGGAAGTGTTTTGAATCATTAAGCTAGGTTTAGTGGTTGTGGAGAAAAGTAAAAGAAATGTGTCCATAAAATTTCCCATGTTAATCTTATGGAAATACGGTTTTTAGATTTTCCTCAGATAATTTCACTAAAAACTCCACATTTCTTTCTACCAATCAGTTTAGCTCTACAAAACAATCATTGTGGCGTTTTAATTGTTGATTTACGTCCAACCGTTGCAGTGATATTCAAAGTGCTAAACGCAGTACGTTGTCAAATGTTACTCTTATGGAGAATAAATAAAATGTTATATTTAGATTATTTATGTATTAATATTATTGATGAAAATTGGTATGTGGCTTCAACTAGTTGTGGTATATTGATATTAGCACCCAAACAAATGTTTTTTGTTGATTATTCCCGGAAGCAGTAAACCTGCATACTTGGCCCCCATGTTATTTATATGGATAATAAGTTGTATATCTCTCTTAGTTATGAGCCTAAATTAAAAAAAAACTTGGTATGTAGTTATATAAAAAAACACCTGGTTGAGTTATATTGATAATTGGAAAAAAACAAATTTCTTATCTTCCGTGTTGCAGCCAACCTGCGTACTCAGTTATAATGTTATTCTTATGGAGGATAAATAAAATGCTATATATCACTTATTAATGAATGTATTTTTGTGAAACTTGTTAAGTGGCTCTAGGTAGTAGTGAAACCCTTATATATGCATTGGAAATTCGCTGAGTACGCAGGTTTGCTGCGACGGGGGAATTTTTAGTAGCTCATTATTCTATACACAGAATACAATTGGTTACTTGGATTTATTCGTGAACATAACTACAGGTTTTTAAACATAAATTGTTATAAAGTTTTGTTTAAGTGATGTTCATTATATAGTTTCCAACGCTAAACGTATTTTTCTGAGTCAGATATCAAAAAAGGACCTAAGATTAACTGGGGGGTTGTTCACGAAATATTCTGCTGTGTTTAAATCTGTCCAAGGGTAGGTTAGATTTGTTAAAACTGGGTGGATTGAGGTAGCTTGTATTTTGAAACGTTACAAACATTTAAATACAAATGTACTTTTCAGATTGAATCTTGGATATTTGAGATCGACAGAGAGATAACCGAAGGTGGCGGCTTCTTTGAGAATCGAAAAAGGTTAATACTGATATTTATAATAAGCAAAAAACTTGCTGGACCAATACAAAAAGAGTAGAATACTGCTACTCTTATTTAGTATCTGCATATATGTTTTAACTTGTTCTTTGGAAAAATTGTTTTAGTGGTTTGATTAAGTCAGTTTGGATCAGTTTGATTTAGTCAGATTTAGTCAGTTATATAAAGTATCTAAGTCAGAATAGGAGTAACGGTATTCTTAAGGTGACCATCCTACTAAATATATCCAAAATTATTTCTGAGCTTATTTTTATCGCTTCTAACTTCAAAATCTGAGACTTATTCTTACTTTGAACGTTTTCTTCTTATTATTTTTTTATCCTACGTTATTAGAAGTTTTGGAGATTGTTAGACTCATGAAAAAAGTACTCCTGAGGAAGTTTTCCTTTTTCGTTGTTTTAAAAATAAACGATTGAGTCTAAATACTTAAAGAAAACTGTAAATAAAGTAATATATATACGAGTATATATACATATATTTATATGTAGGAAATAAGTAACTGAGTACCCTTTTTCTAAAGATTTTATTAGCGACATTTTTCAACCTAAGGCCATTGTCAAGCTAAATATACCTAACCTAATAATATAAAAAAATTTAAAATGTTCCATATGATTAAAATAAGTACTGAATTATTTATGTTTGTTTTCTTCATTTTAAGCCAGTTGGTGGTAGAATCAATATATATATTTTTTTGTCCAATTATTTTATTGGTTTTGTTTCATTTGCCTTAATACTTACCGGTATTTCAAAAATAGGGTTGTTTGATATTAAGTGGCTATTCAGTATATTTTGAGAGTTCTCTTTGTATCTTGAATAAATGTGAAACTCCTCTTTTGAATCCATTTTCGTACCTTTATTTGAAAACTCAATAACTTCAAGATTGTCCTTTATTACTTTTGTAATTATGATTAAGATTAAGTAAATGCTCTGCGAAGTTTGATTTCATTGTAGTCGCGATGTTACTTCTTCGAGCTTGTACATGTTTCCGGAATCTTGAACTAAATGATCTCCCTGTTTGTATAATTTAATAGTATATATATAATAGTCTATAATATATATAGGATATAGTATATTTCAAATATTAATAAATTAATCGTGGAAATGGTTAAAAAAGGGTGAAAGAAAGGTAAGCTATTAATTTTAGAGTCAATGTCAATTTAACTATGTATGTTATTATCAGTTTATAGATAACGCTTACTTTGCTAATATCAGAAGGTGTAGTGGCCAAGCCTCCTAAACAATCGAAAAATATCAATTAGCAGAATTGCTTCATGTAATTGCCTTTAACTTCCATATGTTTGGAAATATATTTTCTACTGTTATCAAAATCAGAAGGAGACTAAATAAAATAGTATTTTAAATTCTAGAATAACTAAGTTTAAATTTTAAATGATAATAATTTCCAAGGTAATTGTATACAAAATTAAACCCACAATCAAACATTGCTAATATTTTTGCGCGCATATGATTACATTTTTACAAAATTGCTGAAGCCTAACATAAATCAGTAAGGATGTTGTTTCTGCTGTTTCGAGGAAGAATAGAGACAGTTTTGATTTGTTAAATGTATGTCAACGCTAACTTCCTACGAAATAGATTTACTTTAAATTGGTTTTTTAAAAGACTCCATTATGTTTGAAAGCACCAGGCTATAATTTATGTGTAGTTGTTTGGTTGTCGTAGAATGTAAAAAATCAAAACTCATATTCAAGTTAAGTTCATAATTTTGGTTTTAAAATTGAATTTTATGTGTAAAATCGTAAAACTGGTCAATACATATTTACATTCTGCCCTGTGTCAGGCCACTAAACCTCTCTCTAAATGTTGAATGGAGACACACCAGTTCCAATCAAGGTGATTAAAAATGGAGACAGCAAAGTATTAGTATTTAAGGCATTGTCTATTCACTTGTGGAATTAACATAACCAGGTGCAGAATACCACTTATATTATATATACTCTAGATCTTTAATTAAAGCATGTTAAATTGCATAACACTTGCATGTATTCTGTGGCCACATTCGTTTTATATGCTATGTATATAATTAACATGCTTTTTATACTGGAAATTAATGTTTTTTGCTGATTGCAGAAAAACGAAAAGAGATACAAGGTTGGTGTAAATTAGAAAGTTGCTAGAATTTACAAGACATTTTCATTGGTATGCTTTTTAATATATGCTGCCATTTGACTTTTTTGAATTTTGGGCAAATAGGCTTTTTCAAAATAAATATTTTTTTGAAATATAGATTTTCTCAAAAAACCTGTCATGTAGCATACCAGAGTAAAGCTGAGTTTATCACGAGTAAGAAATTTAAGTCGGAGAAAAGATATGAGGAGTGGTTTAGAAAATACAGGGTATTCCGTAAATGTCAATATTTTACACGAAAATGGCCGCCATTTTGAAACGGATAAAGATAAGTGAATTCTGTTTCCGCCAAAATGTTTATTTTAACGAGACCTTTAAAATTATCTATAATATTCTCTATGTTTAAATAAGAAAAGTTTGAGATTCGAACCCGTGACCTTCAGTTTTGGAACATTCTGTACATGGATTTTGATGAAAATATTTTCAATAGATAGCCCATATGTGTTTTAGTGGGAAGAATTTCGTTTGATGACTTTAGACCAAACCGTTCTCCCGTTATACATGCTGGACGGGTGGTCTGACTCATCCTGTATATATAAAACGATAACTCTCGTAAAAATAGTCCGATTTTGACGAAATTTGGTATAAACATGTAAAGCAGCATTTATGACTTTAAGTTCGAAAACCAGACAGATTGACCGATCCAAAGGGGTATTTTGGGGGGGTTTTGTACCCCAAAAATGTTTTTTATTTTTAACATATAATTTTTTTAAATCAAATTTTAGTTTTTTTAATTGGAATCAACTTAAAAAGACGTACAATTTAGTGTATTGATCATTACTCTCGTCAAATGGTTACAGAGATATTGAAAGTTATAAACACAGTACGTTGTCCAATGAAATTCTTATGGAGAATAAGAAAAATTATATATCTCGCTTATTTATAAACTTATCCTGATGAAACTTGGTATATTGCTTCATATCGTTTTGGTCTATTGATATTTGCACTAAAAAAATTTTTTGGCCGATAGTTCCCGTAGAAGCAAACCTGCGTACTCAGCCCACATGTTATTCTTATGGAGAATAAGTAAGTGTTATCTCCCTCAATTATGAACATAAATTAATACAATTTGGTATGTGGCTTTACCTTCTTGAGTTATATTGATATTTGTATAAACCCACATTTTTTGTGTTCCTTGCTTCAGCAACCCTGCATACTCAGCCGCCATGTTATTCTTATGGAGAATAATTAAAATGTCATAAATCGTTTATTTATGAATGTTTATTGATTAAACTTGGTATGTGGCTTTATGTGGTATTAATATACATATATATGCATTTAATGGATTGTAAATTCGCTGATTACGCAGGTTTTCTGCTACGGGGGTATTTTAATCTACTACCAAGTTGATTTATTCATTATTCAAATGTTTTTTCAGGTATTCGGATTCCTAATCAACCTAATGATTATCGTCCAGTTTTTCAATTAAAAGACGTATGGAGACGGTTGGAATATTTCTTTAGAGTTACAGCCTGGAAGTTAATATTTAATAAAGTGAGGATTAAGGGTTTAATGTGTATATAAAGTAAACAAACTTGTTTTGAGTTTCCCCTGAATCAAGACTCAAATAATGTTTGAAAGTGCATGGCACAAGTAGAATGTTTTTATATGTTTGACGAAACTTAATTAAATTTTCCAAGTGTGTTTGTGTGTCCACCAAGTTGAGTAGAACTCTACAATGAACCCAGTGTATGATCGACCTCCGCACCCATGATTAACGACCATAATAGCAGAGGTTCGCCTATACTAACTTGACAGGAAATCGAAGTGCTATAAATCCAGAGTAATAGAGCTGTTGGGTCTGCAAGTTGTCTGAATATTTAACATTAAATTGAATTGTAAGAATCCTGTGTGCTTTTACTAATAATTAATTTAAAATTGTCAGAGTAGTTCTTATAAATATCTGAAAGTGTTTTATGTCCATTATTTGCAAACACTGTTACCTCACCGTTATTTATATGTAGGATTGCCTGTTATTAAAATAAATAAAATAATTATATAGTTTATTTTTGGGGTTTCCTCGACCTTTTCAAAACGTCAAATTATACATAGCATTAAAATGGACTTACTATTCAAATATCTTTTCTTTGTTTAACATGGTAAATATAAACTTTGAACTATACCACAATGTTTCTGGTAATGTTTTAATTTTAATATGGATTTGAAACCATGTTGGTAAGATAAGAGATATAAACAACCAAACATTTCAACTATCGTCTATTTTCATTTAGCCCTTTAAAACATGAGGTCACTTGTTTAGGATTTATACTTAAAGATTTTAAGCTGCCCCCCATTTCTTTGAGATAATTAACACTTGAAGTTAAGGGTATATAAATATATTTTTTAAACTTACTAAAATAACTTACTTTAAACTAAATTATATTTTCCCGACCTTTTAAGACCCGATACATATTAGTAATCCATTCTTCTGTTTGATTTATTATGTTGTAAGTCAGATCAAATTATATCAAAAACTATTTAGATGAAGGTGTTATTTAGCGATTAAATGTAAATAATGAGTACAGATTCTGACATACGACATTGTTTAAATAATAAATTTCAACACTGTAGCAAACATCAAATATTGGTAAGGATATTTGGTATCTATAACGATCCTAAACACCTTTTTGGTAAGGTTGGCAAGCTTATTTTAAATTGTGGTTTGCACTACATTGGTTTCAGGTCTTTGTTCGCAGACCAAACTAAAAAACATTAAAAATACCCTTCCCATAGTAAAATTATGTTTTCCAATTTACTTTAGACAATTTTATAATCACATTTGTATTTTAAGTCTACTTTTGGCTTGTATATATATATATATATATATATATATATATATATATATATATATATATATATATATATATATATATATATATACAACAAGATTCAACAAGTTTTACAGTACAATCCAAAAAATGATATGCACGTTTAGTTCAGTGTTGCTGTATACATTTTTATTTTATTTTTTTCATAAATATCCATAAATATTATCATAAAAATAAATACAATTTGTTAATAAACATACAAATGAATATTTTAAAACCATAGCTGATGTAAAATAATTTAAATGTACTTTACAACTGTAATTCCTTGAGTGGTTACAAGTTATTAAAACTATTAGAATAAGACACTACGAGAGACTGTATCTTGCGCTACACAAAATATGAAGGTAAAAAAATGTATCAATGTATCATATGATATATCGTATTATTATCAGTTACAAAGCTCAAAACGCAATCTACAAAGTGAGTTTGATAAGTTTCTTCACAAAAAAAAAAACCAAGTCGGTTTCTTACGAGATGACGTTGCCTGAAAAAAACAAGAGACAACGGATGCAGAACAATGGTGATGCAATAGACAACCGATCTTCCCCGTGCCTCTACTGCGGCCTCGCCAGACACTCATGTCAGGCGACGTGGAAATCTACCTCTGATTCTCTCGTTCCCATGGTGACATCCAGGGAGCCGTCGGAGCCGCAGGGGCGACCACTTGCCTGGCAGAGCCGGAAGGGGGAGGATAGTCTTAAATTAAATGCGGTGACCCCGCCAGCCTAATGATCACCTGTGTCTCCGACTATTACTGTTTCCAGTGTCCCTGTCCATTCAGTAATAGCGCGCTGGAGGCTGGGACTGCCGTCCTAATAGCGCGGCCTAGCCGCATCAGCTCATAATTGAAACCGACTTTCCGTTTACTACATTTTCGTTCATCATCGTCCACAAGTGTGGCATTTACGGGTGAATGGATCCGACCATTAGCCCCTAGATCGAGGCGGTCACGAGAGCCCAAGACTTATAATGCTGCAAAAACGAAGACTCTGCAACACCTGTGTTTTCAGATGAGTTAGGTCGCCTTTTACCTCGCCAATTTGCCATTTCCTGTGTTTATGTGTCTGCGGTAGCGGCAGATTTTTTATTTCTTTGTCGCCGCGGTTCCAACAAATGGTGAGTTATATTTGTTACTCTTACAGGTGGTTTCACTATTGTGACCACTAAATCAACGACAAAACGACAAAATTGCACGGACTGGCATCAAGGCTTTTGTTGCTACATTAGAATTTATTTAGGACTAAATATTTGAATGACTGGTCTTCAAAATAATCATAAAAAATTATCAATCGGTCAAATACATTTATTCACTTTTAACAAATTACTAGATACTAAGTTTGTTAAACTTAAGAAGTTTTCACAGAACTTAGTCTGTTATTTACAAAGGCTTGGTCAGTAGATACGGTGGTTGGTTTCATTTGCAAGACTCACTGTTATTTAAATAACTTCCTTTTTTTGGAATGAATGTCATCCTTAAAATTTGAGGTAGATGTTCAGACGAAATGGCTAGATAGACATTAGAACTCTAAGATCCAAGAACATCTAAAGGGACGGGCTACCGTTATTTTAAGATACAGTCTCGTTGTACATTTATGTTTACTAAACCTTTCTTCTTGACAGCAAATAATTGTAACCAAGTAGGAATAAAGTCAAGTAGTAGGAATACAAATAAATAAATAACTAAAAGAGTGAAAAAAAGAGTTAAAAATTATAGTTGTAAAAAATGGGAAATGACAAAAATAATATTAAAAATGTATATCTATAAAAAATATATTAAAACAAACCAAAACAAAAAAGTATATTTTGGGGTAGATTGGAGAAAACATTGGAATCACTGTGCAATTTTGTTAGTTAATCTCGGATTTAGCCAGCCTTCAACTTTAAGTCAAATTATATTCCTCTGATGTATTGGGTATTTCCAGTTGAAATAAATAATTAAGTCCTATAATTTGTCTTTTTGTCCAAGCTTTCAAGAGTTCGTCTACACATAGTTTACCTTAATAAACTAGACCAACGGTAACAGACTTATAATGTTAGAATACTCGTGTATACGGAATGTACACGAACTTTTGGGTCTCGCTTCGTTCATCTAATTGTTCCTTTGACCAAGACAAACATGAAACAACATATAATCGTATGTCTAAATTGGGTACATGCTGGGTATCGTTGGTCTAAATGCGATATTGACTAATCTTTGTATAACTCAAGGTCTGATACTTTCAGCTTTCCATTGGTCTAACCCGATTAAAAACCTTTACTTATACAATTTTGTAGACACTACATATAAAAAAACTTTTAGTCACTTTAGTATATCTGGAACGCCAACGATTATCTATAATATATGGCGAGTGGATTTGTACTGCCTGGCCAACAGATAAGCTTACTTGTCCGTCACTTTAATTGATCAATTAACAAAAATATTGAAGCTCGAACCCTTTATTTTATTGTTACTTGTCTTGAGGCGTTTGATTACCTAAATGTGAGAAGGTTGACTGGTTGTATGACAACTATTAGAAATATGTTAATGTGTACGTTTTCGTACCCTTTGATACCATCTATTCAGAGTTAGGTGGTTGAATTGCACTTTGTTCTTTTATATCTGTTACAACAAATGTATATCTGGTCCAATATATTTTAAAATATCGTATTTCCGCACAAACTACTGTTTACATTACTTGATAACAAATAACGCAAAAGTGTGGTGTAATAACGTTTGGACGTTTAGCCTCCTCACGTGATGTCTCGTCGGTTAGTTCACACGGCCAGGGAAGTAGCTGTCGCCACCCAGCAGAACACCACACTGGCGTTTACAATGCGACATATGGTGTTAATTACACGTCTGTAATGCCCCCTGCTCGCAGCGGTTTCCCCAGATGTCACTAGACTTTCGCCGTTCTCAGTCCTATGGTTCGACAGTCGTCAACAAAAGCGGACGGAAAGTGAAACCCTGCGGCAGCGGCAGTCCGACGCGCGGTTTGCCGCTCGCTCACTCCGCTTGTTAGATGGCCACTTGATTACTCGCCTCCAATTAACGCGAAATAATTAACGCCGTCGGGTGGAACGATATGAATGTTGCTTTCGTATTAACCAACACTTCCGTGTTGCACTTGCGTCCGTGGCGTAACGTTGCGGGATGTTGTGCACGCCTTAAAAAGGGATGAAATTGATTTAGAATTTCCGTTGAAATATCCAAGTCGTTTTAATATGGAATTTAAGGTTTACTCGAAATTGTCAGAGTGTTTACGAATTTATTATTGACTTATTTGGACTTTACCTATCACTTCTAGTGTATAAAACTACACTACGTTTCGGGAGGTAAGGAAACTACTCCCGTTATGAAGTAAACCCTACTTACATTTAAATATAAAGTACTTTCACTTAACTAACCTACATTTTATTTTTTATTTTTTGCTTTGTTGTTGTATATACATAATGTGTTGGTTTATTGTATTTTTTGTGTCTGTCTTTGTTGGTTTTATGTTGTAAATTAAAATGTGAGGGAAAAAATCAATAAAAAAAGTAGGTTAATTAGGTGTAAGTATCTTTTATTTAGATGTCAGTAGGGTTCACTAGATAACGGGAAAAGTTTCCTTACCTGCCGAAACGTAGTGTAGTTTTAAACATTATAAGTGATAAATAAAGTCCAAATAAATCAATACTAAATTCAAATCCATTGCTATTATGTGTTTTAAGAAATACAGTATTTCCGAATGTCTTAAACATATTAAGATAATTCGTCTCATGTCTCAATCATGTCTCTTAGTCTCATTATCAAACATTTGAACCTATAAGTTTTTCTACTAAATTTGTCTCATAGCGAGAATTTCGGTACAATTTAATTTTTACAGAAATAAGTTCAATGTTCATAGTACAGATTTACCTACTCATAAAGATAAATAAACTTGTCAAAATATTCTTGAAACAGATTATGTTAATTAATGGAAGTTATTATTGCAACTATAGCATGTTCACTCATTACGTAATACACGGTTATTAGTCTTTCCTCTTTCTCCACACAGTATAGCCTGAATAAACTTAGAGATTCAATGTATGTTTTATATGTGAATAGTGAATACAGAATATCACTTTAGAAAGGAACATGCAGTGTTAACCAGAAAAATTAGGTTAGGTCACAAAACTTTTGTAGATAAATATACAAATTTTCTGCTGTTTTAAATTAATGAATTAAACTGGATTCAAGTTATCTCGGTCAGCTAACCAACCGTTCCATCTTGTTGAGGGATTCGTAACAAAATATAATATACACAGCAATATCTGGTTAAAGCATCATTTAATATTTTAGTATTATTACTGTTAGAACCTGGGCAAAAATATACCCTAAGTTCATTAATACTAACCCATAATATGTTGCAATGCACTTTCAATTTTGGTGTTTATAGAGGTTCCTAAATAAATTTGAGAGCAGGTTTGGAACATTGTCCATTAACAGCTTTAGTAAAAACACCACTAACGTAGACAAGCAACCCCTCTGAAATTCAAATACGCCATACAGATCGCCAATCACTATCAAATCAAACTCAGCCAACATTTACCCAGCGGGGCGAGGGTGGGACCGCAGTCGCCGGGGGCAGAGGAGGCGGCGAAGCGACAATGCGGATGGGTAGTGTTATAGACTGTGAATAGCTTTAAGTGCCTAAGTAGCTTTGCGTCGTTATTCGATTGGGGACGGTGGGGCCGTGAAACATTTGATTTGGGGGAGGAGCGCCGCCGGGCCGCAAGAGGGGAAGCCCCACAGCCGCGCCACTCAAATGACACTTTCATTGTTGGGACAGTTAAGCATTGCATCGCATCTAATGTAACCTGCAGAATGGGCAAGCGTAAAGATGTGTTTTAAAGCTAATTTTGTAAATTGTGTATTTGATGAACTTTCCTTTAGCAATATTAACCCGGAGACCGATCGGAAATAGAGAAAGTTGTATGTTTGCCTGTTTTATAACGTTCCCAACCGACACTGAGGGTAAACTGCGTCAAACTGCATATGAAGGCTGGTAGGCAACATAATTCATACATAATAAAACGTCATATATACATTATTTTGACAAGAGGATTTTTCCTCACAATAACGGAGAAACTAGTGCGCGCCTCTTGCTATAGAGCATTTCTATGTTCATCAGAGAGGATACGGATTGCAAAGAAATTTAGGTAATTTTCTTAATCTAAGTTTATGCATAGAATAATACTATATGATAATTGGATTATCCGTAAATTCAACAGTATTTTTAAATTGAATTGAACTACTCTCGTATTTCCTAACAAACAAAACAAAAAACATGCGATCTTCATATAATTCAACTAAACCCCCTCCCTTTGGCCCATTTATACTTTAGGCGAACTTTCTGTACTTCATTGAAATATAAAAGCAAACTGCTTTTGAAAACTATTATAAATACACAAACAGATTAATAAAAATACGTCAGCCTGTTTGATGACTCTTAATGTTTTAAGAGATTTAAACCTCTTTATGACACGATGGCATTTATCCGTGATGACACCAGAGAGCGGTAAGCGGCATATAACAGTCGCTTGTCAAATTCTGAACGATCATCAGATCAGATCTGAGCGGTTACTGAGCCAATCTCAGCACACTCTGTATGCATGGCCTGGGACCCGCGCCGGGGCACCTCCCCCCCCTCCGCCCCAACGGAGCGCCGCGACGCTTTTTGCCCCCGCCTTGATTTTGAAATTGCCACTTCTCCGTTGAAACGTACACTCCGCGCCAAAAGTGATTCTGCCCCGTGTCTTCCCGACACGCTCGGCTTGTCCTCTCATGTCTTTGATCTTTTTTACATTTCTCTTCACCTGGAATATGTTGATAAGATGGTGGTTGGGGATGGAAGGGGGATTGGAGGTTGCATTTATTTTAGGGATTGGTCGACTCTTTTATTTGATGAATTATTTAGTAAACCGCAATATGCAGAGTCGATTGGTGACGTTTTTGTTAACCAGTATCGAAACAAACAATTAAAGTCAGTTTTGTCACAGATTTTCTAAACTATAAGCCTTTATTAGATTTGTACTTGTTGAACTTGGTTTAGTTCAATCATTCACGATTGTAAAAAAAAAATATTAAATTGCATATGAAAGCTAAAGATGTAGATTTCATTAAAAAATGAAGTTACAACATTTATTACAAGTAAAATTCAAAATGATTTATTTTTAATCAATTTTAACTGTAACAAAGTATCCACCAATAAAATTGCATCATGGAATAGACAAAAACGTATGAACGTATTTTACACCTGAAATTTAAAGTAAGGTAGAGTAATTATAAGCTAATGAATGTTACATGATACAAATAATATTGAATAGGTACAACAATCCACCTCCCTTCATGTAATTTATTCTACATTCCTCCCTTCACTGATATCAAAACTGAATCCTAAATAGTCAAACACCGAATCTAAAAACCAACATTTGTTCCAAACAAAAATATTCTAAAGGAAACATTTAGGCAGAATATTGTATTACAAAGATAAATATTTAAACATTGACATTCGTATACAAATATATGTATGAATAACCAATCAAAGTATCTTAAAACATTAATCTAAAGACGGTTAATATACATCAATACAAATGATCAATTAAGCACTGTGTAAACCTGTCTCTTATCATTTTTAGTGTAGTGAAAAATACCTCGCCTATTCATTTATGGCGTTCTTATTTATTTAAACCCTCCGATACAAACTACTGAATATGTACGGTCATTAGAATTAATATGACTTTATCATGTTTAATATTTAATTTGATAATGAATGACAGTTTTATCTCTTAAACGATTAATTTAAAAAATCTGTCGTAGTATAGTTAAATTTATTAATTTACCTTAAGTCTTTGCAGTATATATCAAATCAAATATAGTCTTTTCATTGGTTTGATAATAAATATTTTAACTTAAATAAAGCCCAAATTTGTAAAGAAAAACAAATCGTCATTTTAGAGTAAACAATATTTTAATCTGTTTAACATAGACTATGTGTGCTAATTGTTTTGATAGTACTACAGTTAAACATTGTGTCACAAAAACAAGTTTTTCATATACATATTAGTGTCTAAAATTATATAATAAAGGGGCTGATTAAAATTCAAACAATGGGGGATAAAAAGTTCAATATTTAAAACCTTTATGTAAATGTAAGATAATGAACGGTTAAACAAGATTATTTCAAGTTTCGAAAACAGCGCAAAGTACTCAACATTAATTAAAATCTCAATTTATTATTCGCAGATGACAAAGGCGATTGCGCCATTGTGTCGAGTAAAGTGGAAAGAGAGAATTTTAAATGCGCAGAAAAGTAAGCGAGTTTACAGCTAATTAGTCAGTCATTTGAAAATCTCTTTACTAGAGACTGATAAGTTTGTTAATGAACAAGTTAATTTATGTAATGAACGCTTTGGACTCTTTAGATTAGGGGAGGGGCGGAGGCGAGGTGTTCTTTACATAATGCATAGCAGCGACACCAAAGTTGGACGCGGCAAAAAGCAATTTAAAAGGGGTCGCAGAGAACCGCGCTAGGTGAAGACGACTTAATCAAAATGGAAGACGATCAGGGTCCTGAAGAAGAGGGAAATATGTGAGATTTGCATCACAGAGGCCCCAAGATGGCGGCTGTCAATCAGCCTTTTGAAAGAGAGAATTTCTTCATTTTAGTATGCAAATTGAAGTGTAGATAGTCACATGTAAACTACCCCTTGACTCGACCCCCAACCCTCCCGCGCCCCTTCACTTGACTCCCCGAGGTTGTCTTTGTGGAGTGTTTACCTCTTCTGTAGTCAGGATTGCCACTGGTACCTGTTTTAATAAACCCGTAAGCATGGCCGATAACCCTCGGTAGTTTTTTATTTGTTGATTTTGTCTACTAAGCCTATTAAAGTAGTTGAAGCACAAATAGAATAATATATGAACTTAATTTGTTGAACGAATTTGCTTAGCGTTTATAAATAAATGTAATGGATTTTGTAACTAGTAGACAATGTTTTATTTTCTTTTAGCTGTACAATCGTCTTCAAATGTTCAGTTAGAAAACCAGTCAATCTTCGAACGGTTTCATAAGCCCTCTGGCTTTGTTTTAACAACTTATAATACTCTGTTGGTATATCTTCGAAAGCATTATCTACAACTTCGCTTGTGGAATAAGTATACGAGGTAACGTTTGAATATAAATACAAATAAGAATTTATATTGTGCGTTGTTGTATGCACATAATAACAAAATTAGATTATTGGATTAGTTGGGCTCTAATAACCAAATCCGATGACCTCTTACATCTAATAGTAAACGATATTTTGCAATCTACAAACTTTTTATTAGTGAATATCCTATGGAAAAGAGCTATTAGCATGACTCGCACGGTGAAACTTAAGCGCGGGACCACCATAGAAGTTCCTAACGTGACCTCCTGAACACGTTTTGTGGGTCGTTCAAAATGATATATGTGTGTGTGTGTGTGTGTGTGTGTGTGTGTGTGTGTGTGTGTGTGTGTGTGTGTGTGTGTGTGTTTGCACTCTAGCGGTCGCATTTTTTGTCCGATTTACTTAAAGTTTGGTAGGGACTTTACCCTCTGTTTTGGGATATTAAATTTTGCATTCTAGGTTTTTGGGCCCAAAAAGGGTCAGAAAAGCCTCTAATATAAAAGTAAGTCATTTTACGTTATAGTAATTAAAAAGGCGGAAATTTTAAACCCTCCCTCATCATTCTAGCACCAATATTTACTGAGTTATTAAAGAAAATAAAGATTGAGTAAATTCAGTACGTTGTCTTATGGGGATTTTACATTGGAAAAGGCTGTTTTTCATATCTTGATGTAGATATATCACTCCTAACACCCCCATACCGATTTTTGATCCTGATGGTACCTCCTCCTAAGCTTATAATGCACAACATTGCCATACCAATACTGGATTTAAATAGAACCAGGTGTATCAGAATAGCCAAAAATCTAATATTTTCCATTTTGCTCAAAATCACACAAATCGTTGTTTGAACCCGTTATTTGATTGTTAAATGTTTTTAATGCGGAAATTCACTTCCCTAACGTCAGCGTGCTGCGTGCGAACTCGTTTATTTTTTAAATCGTACCATCGTATACAAATAACTCCAATCCGTACAATGACCTTGTTTATCGTACGGGCACTTCAAATGTTTACTTTGTAGAATAACCAATAGAATTTACATACATTTTCTTCTTAAATTATTTTTCCTCACAGGGTAGATTTTTCAACATATAGCAAGACCGTTTATGATATAGCCTTGAATCAATTGTTTCTAAAATTGTTTGTTATATCCTATTGTCGTTACTTTTATCTCTGCTCCATAGGTTGTCCTGAGATTTAATTCGACAAAGCACTTAATAAGTAGATGTTTCAAAATCTCCTCAGCTGTACCAGTAGTCTTTTAGGAAAACGCAAACCCGTTCAAAATTTAATACATCTATTACCTTGCACATTTTAAAATAAACGTTTGTAGAATTGATTCTTGCACAAATATTTAAGAATGTTCAAATCGTTTTAGATTTTAAACTTAAAAAAGAAAAACAATATAATTGATTTACAGAGCAAGTCGTAACAACTTTCGAATGCCGTTTGGAAAATCCAATTCCCATACTATCTAATTTAATATTTAAAATAATTAGGAAATCAAGGACACTTTTTGAATTAGGCAGATTATCAAAACTACAAATTTATTTCATATTTCTGCCAGCACAAACCAACTCCAAGTTCCTACGTTGACATCACTGACGCCATCACCTACATCGTTGCCTAGGAAGCGACATACTCGCTGATTCCTGCGTGACTCCATCATCCGACATCTAGCGGTTACGGTCGTCCCCGAGTCGTCGCCGCTGCGCTGCGCCGCGCCGCCCGCTAATACTATTTTAAAGACGGGGTCCCCGACAAAAACCCGACAGTTGGCCTAACGAGCCCTTGTCGATGTACCATCATTTTGTTTTTTGGCGGTGAGCGTCGTTTAACCCGTAATGTTGGTTTAACTCCGCGCGGTGGGAATTGTTTAAACGAGTGCGCCGCTGATGACGCTCATTTGGGGCCGCGTTCATTCATCCTTTAGTTTTTGCCGGGTAACATTAGCCGCTTAAGGTCGGTAATCGGACGTAACCGAGGATTAGCAGGAGGCGGAATGGCAGAGGGACTGTAACATTACCTGTACCTCGTCTAGACGGGGATGGACCGTGCTATGCTGGAGTTGATGATTTGCTGCCGAACGCAAGCTAGGCAACAGTAAAAACTTGAACTAATTCAGAACTTATATATTCTGAATAATTCTTTAAAACCAAGTCCTTACCATAAACACACCCCTACCACATCAACCACATCTACCAAATTTCTAAAAGCGTAAAGTAGAAATACAATACCTATTGTTTACAATGGGAAATAAATATAACATGTAACTTTATGAGTTAAAAGTAAATTTAAACCGGAATGAAAACGATCTTGTACCTGTAGGGTTGGTATTCTCTGAAAATCCTTATAATAAGTAATACAGGATTACTGAGCCGTTACGGCTCACTCGAGTGCAGCGTTAAGCTGAGTTCCGAGTGTGTTACATCTATCGTACAGTGTCCGAACCAGCCGTCCTGGTGGTCACTGGAGTCATCCCTGCCAAATCCGAAGAGCGCTACCTCAACCAACAGCATGGGAACATAGCTGGGAGTAGGAGACCCGGGGACGATGGACTGCGATACTCGTCAAGCAAGTCCAACCGTGGGTGAAGCGGCGGCACGGTGAGGTGGATTATTATCTGATCCAGTTCCTCACAGGTCATGTCAATTTCAGGTCGTACCTGCACCTGGTGGGCAAAGCCGGTTTACCGTTAGCCACACGTTTACTTTGTGTATTTTCGGTGGATACGTTCCGTGCAAAGATGATGGAAGGCGAGGACAACTGGACTTTTTTCATGTTCGTACACGGCATCCCCCACGGATAAAACCCGTAATCCATTGTTATTTTTTGAATCGTACCATCGTAAAAATAAATGCAATCCGTACGATGACCTTGTTTATCGTAAGGACACTTCAAATGTTTACTTTGTAGAATAACCAATACATTCTAATTTTCAATTTTAATTGGTATAAACAAAGAACAACATTTTGTACTGATCTAAACCGGGAAGCGGACTGAGAATTCGGGTGGAAACGGGGTGAGCCCTGCGGCATTAAGCTAAATTTAGGCCTAGCCTGGTATAATGTGACAAACAATCCCAGGTTTTAGTCCTAAAGAGTTGAGCGTTTTTTTAACGGGTAATTTAAATTTTGTAGTAGAAGTCCCACAGAAAAGGTTGGTCACCTGTGAGCGAAAATGCATTTTCCTCTCTAAAAAATATATATAAAAAGCAGTACTTACTAATTTTCCGATTTATATTTGGAGATATCGAAATGTCTATTTGCAAGAGCTCATAATGTATAATAAAGTGTATGTGTTGATATTTGTTTATTTAATTAAGATAAACATTAAATGTTCAATTAGTTTATGACTTTATTCTACAATTTTCTATTCTGTGGCAGGAAGCGAAGTTTAAAGTTAAATACAATTATTATCACACTATCCGATCATTATACTATCAATATTTATATAAACGTTTCTATCAAATTTTTTATTTTATAAAGTTAGGACAAGGTTTAAACTTATTTCCGCATTAAAGAACTTTAATTTAAACAGTTTAATTAAGTATAGATAAAATTAATATTCTGGTTATTCAATTTTTAAATATGTTAAAACCAATACACACAATGTCTTCCTTACGAGTACAACCCAGAAGAGATCCCCTCCCTCTCATCGCCCACTTAACTGCTGCCGCCACACAAACATAATAGCAATACTCGATAATTGATAGGACCGTTCGTTTTCAACCGATCAAACCTTTTTACAAAAGGCATTTGGCCACATTAAACCGTAAGGTTTTCATTACCGGGACAAAGAGTGGAAGGGTTGCGAGTGGCGTGTGTTCCGGTGGGTTGGTGGCTCGGTGGTTAGCGGCTAGCCACATGGCCCAATGTTTGATCGTTCATATCCTCTCCATTGTGTTATGTGGGACTAGCCGCCCACATGGATGGGAAACGGGGAATGAAAACGATTTATTACCAGGTAGCTTGAGTATTTGTATGTTTAAAGTAGTGCAAGTACACTCTATTGTAAACGAACGTCAAGTTGATGTGGGACTGAGTCTTGCCCAAAATGTCACGAAAACGTATTGCCTGATGTTAATTGATACGAAAAAATATCTCTCTATAGATAAATCAATGTTTGTTCGTCTGTTTATACTTTATGCGTTATTTTACTACACATCCGATTGCAATCAAACTTTGTGTTGTTATTCAGGGTAACCCTAGAAAGGTTCATAGCCATTAATCAAAGTCCTAGGACTTTAGGGCTTCGCCCCACTGGACTTTGAAATTATCAATGTAAAGCTTATGGAGTAATTTAATTTAAGTTTTCATGGTATCAATACTTTTAACAACGGGAAAAGAATCGGGAATCAATGGTCGACAAGAAAAACCATGCGATCGAATTCTATAAAACTGCAAGATACAAAACCGCTTATGAAAGAGGGTACAGCATTGCAGGATTAAGGACTCATATCGGAGAGCCTGACTATTCTTTCTATTTCTGATTGTTCGCGGGACCGAAATAACGTCCCGCTTCTTCAGAGATTCGTTGACTTTATTTTTTCCCGCACGCGGGCTGAATGCCTAACTACGACATGCGGGGAACGCGTGCGGGAAAAAATCAAGTCCACGAATCCCTGAAGAAGCGGGACGTTATTTCGGTCCCGCGAAACGTTGGATCGTCTTCTTCCACACGAACGATTCCTATCCAATGGAACGATTGTTGTTTTTATTTTTAATCGTGCGTTCGTAATGTTCCCGTGTTTTGTAGTGTTTGAAGAGTTCCAGAACAACAAAGATTAGGTGAGTGAAATCCAAAACTGTATCCAACAATGACTTTTCTTTATGAAAATGAGTTAAAAAGAAGTACATATTTTATCAAATAAGTGCTTATAAAAAGCGAGACGTTCTTAGCTACTAGCCCTTATAAGTATAACAGAAGGAAAAAATTAAAAAGTTGGGAAAAATGGTTTACTTAACGTAAAGTTTTCCCTTTAATAATCACTTTGTTTGTAAATATGATAATTTTTATCAAGACTTCATGATGCAATTGCAATAGGTTAATTTAAGATACAGTTTACTGGATTACAGTATTTTAAATCAACTAGCAAATTTGTTACGAAAATTCATACACGAAGGCGTCGCGTCGTGTGTATTAATTGGTATCACGACACTTAACCCATTTGTTGTGAATTTCCTATGGAATAATGAGTTACTACTATTACCAGCATGGTGAGACTTAGGCCTGGGACCACGATAGATAACGTAACGTGACCCCTGAACACGTTTTGAGGGGTCGTTTAAAACGTTATAAATGTGTTTGCACTCTACAGTCTGTATACGGTAGGGTGGCGCACGGACCCGCCAGCTACCTGAGTCGGTCCCTTCCTCCGCCCGGCACTCGCGGCTGTTTCCTTAATGAGTCACCAACTAGCCCCTCTAATAGAATTATTAACTTTTTTTACTTTCTCATAATATCTCGATTTTAATAGAATATTTGTAAAGTACTAAAAAAACTAAGAAGAGTGATATAAAACACGATGTGCTTTGATTATAAATATCGAAATGGTCGAAAGTTATTTTTTAGCCGGAATACTGTATGATTTGTTAAATGTTTTATATTTCTCATACAACGTTATCTTGATACAATATTATTTTAAGAGTACTTTGAAATAAGGTAGAATAATTTAAAACGATGTTATCGCATACTATTTAATCAGCCAAAATATCATTAAATAGGCAACACTACATACTTTACAGTTTATTTGATTAATAAATCAACATGATTTTATATTACTCCCAGTAATCTTCTTCAAGCCAAAGTATATAGTGTCCAGAAGTTGAGCATTTTCCATTTATCTGCCATGTTGTTGCCGTGTGACTCTGAAATAAAACAAAATCGCGCTAAAACCAATCTACAATATTTTAAGATTGCAGTTAATTCTTTACCATTCGTTATACCGGGTGTCCACAAAAGAACTGAAACATTTTAAAGGCAAATACTGATACCAAATAAGAGACTATGTTTAATATTTTATATATGTATTTAAAGCTAAAATTCTCAAGTTTCATTATAAACTTAGTATAACTCGATATGAGCACCA
Organism: Allygus modestus; assembly: GCA_963675035.1. Taxonomy (NCBI): domain Eukaryota; kingdom Metazoa; phylum Arthropoda; class Insecta; order Hemiptera; family Cicadellidae; genus Allygus; species Allygus modestus. Next base: position 68,188,324 of record OY776116.1, read on the forward strand.
TTAGGGCATTAACATCCATTGTTTAATTTTTTTACATTTTTTTTCAAATTTTGGACGATATTTTATTCTAAATTACTGAACTGTTCGCATCCCTCGTTAATGTTTGCCCAGGCTTCATTGTCGTTCTGTGTGTTAATTGTTGAACATAAATCAGCTGTTATTATGAGTTTAAATAGACAACTAGACAAGTTTATGTAGTGCAATGGTAACTCCACAGCAAAAGGCCCAGTGCGTTATATGGTTTGTGGAAAGTGGAAACATAATCACGATCATGACTATGTTTGCCCCCCCAATCAAAATACTGAAGTTACGCTTATGCTTATTTCAAAGTACTCTTAAAATAATATTGTATCAAGATAACGTTGTATGAGAAATATAAAACATTTAACAAATCATACAGTATTCCGGCTAAAAAATAACTTTCGACCATTTCGTTATTTATAATCAAAGCACATCGTGTTTTATATCACTCTTCTTAGATTTTTTAGTACTTTACAAATATTCTATTAAAATTGAGATATTATGAGAAAGTAAAAAAAGTTAATGATTCTATTAGAGGGGCTAGTTGGTGACTCATTAAGGAAACAGCCGCGAGTGCCGGGCGGAGGAAGGGACCGACTCAGGTAGCTGGCGGGTCCGTGCGCCACCCTACCGTATACAGACTGTAGTGGTCGCACTTATTGTCCAATTTACTTCAAATTTGTAAAGGCATTCCTTTCTATCATTTGGACAGGTCCGTTAAGAAAAACAATCGAAATACCTTAACTATTTTTTTTTAATTTCGAAGATTGTATGAGTTTTTTGGTCCAAAAAGGCTCAACGTAAATACACCCCGTCATCATTATATACTATATACCTAATTATATAAAATATAAATTAACAAAAGTATCACAGTAGACTTTATTTTGGAAAAGGCTGTTTTTCATATATTGACGTCCTGTTATTAGCTCCAGTAACCCCATACTTACTTTCAGTGCTGTCTATACCTCCTCCTAACCTTATAATGAATAAAATTGCAGATAAATAGAACCAGGAGAATTTATGTGTGGAGAACAGTTGACAAATAAAGTGTTTTTCAATTTCCAAAAAAATGCATGCCCTTTTATTGTATCCTGTTTAACTGTAAGAACACGTAGCATGCTACTCAATATATTTTTGTATTTAAAATGTTTCAATGTGGAAATTCGCTTCCCTCACGTCATCGTGCTGCGTGCGAACTCGTTTTTGGGTTCAGATTATTAATTCTATCAAAAGGTACGCCTCGTTTTACAGTGAGCTTTTTTAGGTTTCAAACTCGTATTGAACTAAATACCAAATAACATAACATAAAATAATTCAAATTACAAATAATGCAGATGCATCACGTTCCTACGGTTGGAACTGTGGTGATTTATGTTTAAATTCAGTAATTCAGTATAATGTACCTTAATATTTTGATTTTAGTAATGCATATTTTTATTAATCGTCCAAGACAAAGAACAAAAACACCCTTCGCTTTGAAATCGGATTCTAATGACTACTCAATCACCATGTCATAACTACCTTCATTTTTGCGGCCGCCATAAACTTAAAAATCCACCTACCACGTCAACCGCAACAGTAAGTAATAGACCACCCTTGCGCTGTATCAAAATCATGTCGGTTTGGTTAGCGCGAACGACCATAACACGATGAGAGGATGTCGTAAAAACATTATCTCGCCCTCCTCCCCCTGACCACCCCCAGGAAGTCGATAAGGGCTGCAGTGATATTGTTTTAGCCCGCCTATTGTCCGATCGCCATGTATCACTGTGTTCCGACACACCCATTGTGCTGTTCAGGAACACTTAAGTAAACCTCCGCTTTCCATGACCGCTGTGGAACGGGAATTTGTTCCAGTAAACGAGATTGATCCGTTGGAGTAAGTTTGCATAAGTGTGAGAACGTTTCGGGAATAGTTTAGAGATACGTTTAAAGTATACATTTAAATTTGTTTTAGAATAGGAATAAGTAAAATATTCTGTAATTCTGAGAGGTGAAAACTTAAGTTCAAATGAATTAGGAAATATATTGATTCTTCTTCTTAAAGTGTTTTACATAAGTGATGCTTATAGTTTCAAGGATATTAGTTTAGTTTTAAAAAGCTTTTGTTTTTCAAAGTAAAGATGAGAATTACAAATTCATGACATCTTCCAATAGCTTGGGTGAATGTTGCACTTTTAAATATCCCCATTTGTTACACCTTGCTGCAACATATGTAACATTACACATATTAAGATAGTGTTAATAATCCAATTGTTGTGTGGCGAAATTATTATGTATTGACTATTTATGTGGTATTTGAAACATAACATCTAGACTTGCCTTTTGAGGGTATCTGTGATTACGAAAGGGTACAAACATTATCAGGAAGCCCTCAAAGTAACAAAATTTGTAAGCTGGCAATCCCAGTTTCACTCAGGAGGTTCATGGAGAGCGAAAAACATTAGTTTGTGCTGTCGACTGTGAGGTTGATGAAGATTAACAAACAAAATAAACATGTTTATGTTTAATTAATCTCCTGACAAAATAAAATCATCGTCTACCATGGATAAACAGTTTACGTTTTAAGGTCTATTGAGATGAAGCCCTAAGGGATTTTTTCTGAACTATGACACATGTGGAAATTATAGTGAACATTTTGACACACAACATGTCATAGTTTTTATACGATAATACCTTCAAATCTAGCTCGGAGGATTTCCCATTTGATTAAATGCCTTCCAAAATTACCGCTTTGAATATAGATCTGTTTATATTGTGACTTATTTACGCCCTCAGAAGTTCAAATTGTAAAATTGCCATTCAGATATCTTGCCAAGTCCTTTCTATCAAATAAGGGTTTGAAGGATGTCATATTAATGTACGGTGTTCTCAAAGGTCCCTGTGCGGTTTAAAGTTATATATAAACTATTACAAATTTAAAGGTGATTAATATTTTTTTATAATTTAACTACAATTACAAAACATCGACTAAAACAGAATAATTATATATGCAATTTTGGTCAGTAAATTTCGGACTTAACTAATAACGAGAGTGAGCTAGTTAAAACCATGAAAAGTCTAGAGTAAGTTGGTAATCTCATAAACATTTGCTTACAATATTCCAAGTTGAAAAACCAACAAAAATTAATCACTACCTTCTTAAGAATGTTTTAGCGGACTTGTTTTTTTAAGATGTTAGTGAGTTAAATGTGTACGCTGTAAATATCGTTTGGTTACAAGGATAATCAATAAACGCTTGACGTTTGGTTTAGATTCAATCAATAAATTCAATCTTGACTAAAGAACCCGCTTACTATATAACTTTTTATAGATCGCTATCTAACAAGGCCAGTAACACCGAACGACAATAGCCATTTGAACAAGGCCGCAACAATGGAACTAGGGGGCGAGTAAAGTATTAATGTTCAATTACCCAGTTGCCGGACTGGCCGCAAGAGCTCGCTAGTGCCACTTGACATACGGCGAACAGCTGGCACGTTTCAATCAGCTGATACTGTTCACTGATTTGTCAAAATGAACAATTACTAATGCGAGGCAGGCTCCGATTGTTTCATGAAGCCCTCGAGCCCTTCATTTGTCCTCGACAACTCGCGAGTGAAACGCATTGAGTGTTGCTAGGCTGGTTATTTAGGCTATTAGGTGATCTGGTTTCCTCTATGGTTAGACTTATCCGCTCTTATATTGAATTGGGTAACAATATAACCACAGAATGTATTGAAATAAATTGTCATGTTCTTACGGTATTTTTTAGTTTTGTTTTATTAAAGAATCACTATAAACCACTATCATAGTTTATTCATAATATCGCATCGATAAAAATAGTTGATTTATTTTACTCTTTAATATTACGTGAGGGGAATTCTTAAGACACATAAATTTCTAGTTATAACTTTAACTAGTAATGTAAAAAAATGTAAGCTATAGCTTTCACTGTAGCAAGTCAGTACTAATAGTGCTGAATTATTTAATTTATGAGCAAAACCGTGCCTAGTGACAGGTTGATATCTTCTCTGACAATGTCAATTACGCAACAAAAAACTAACGTTTGCATTTTACTGGTATGATAGTATTTTATTATCCAAATAAAAAACCATGTAAACGATGTTTACTGTATTGATGTTTATTCCTAATTCGAACAACTAATTATAGCAAAACGGATGCCCAATATGGAGAGAATTGTAGTTAAAAAAATATCTACAAAAAAAGAAGGTTTGTGTTTTCAGCTTGAACCATTTTTTGCAATATAAAGTTGAAAAGTGTACTTGTATTGACAGCAATGTAAACTGGCGTTATTGTACAAGGTAGAGGTTGACGCAAGCTTCAAAATAGGTAAAACGCCTATCACTGCGCTATACATCACTAAAATAAGTTTACATATCAAATAGCATTGTAATTGAATGAAGTTTCGTTTCAGTGGAAACAAATCACTAGTAGATGTCTTATTTACCTGATATTATAGCGCAATTCCCAACGGGCAACGAGCAAGACAAATGAATCAAGTATTCATTCATGTCCGGGGCGGGGCTGCGGCTACTCAAGGCCCCCCGACCACAGCATCAGTGGCGACGTCTGTTTGTTCATCTGTTTGTTTTCTCAAACCACTTGTCTTCAATCTGGTCATGCTTTGTTCAACATTAACCTCTTTCCCTTCATCATCCTGTGCAATGATGCGTGCAGACCTCTTATTGGCCCTGAACATTTCATTTAGTTTATTTTGACTGTTGAGTTTTTATATAGCCTCAAGTCAATTCCATCTTTTTTCCATGTAGGAGTTTTATTCTGTAAGTGAATTGTAATCATGATAGGTACCAAGTCGGTTTGTTAATATCACAATCTGAAACTAAAGTTTGCAGCAGTTTTAATAACTTGTTTTATTACTGTAATGGCAAATGCAATGATGAATCTGAATTTTAGCCTCAGAACCTAAGATAATCAACGGGGGTTCACTTTTAGACACTCTACACAGATCTTGCTTCTTGGAGTCCCATTATAAGCATTTGCGCATTGTTTGTAAAAACGTTAATTTAAAATCAGTCTTTAGCCTAAAAGGATAGTTTGTTCACTGGCGTTGATATAAGTTTAAATTAAATATTTTACCGACCTTCCGCTGATTGAAGATGAAGTGACGCTAGGGTACCCCACCTGCCGAAGGAAGCTGTAGACACATTGTTCTGCTCGTTTTCACAACAATTGTACATGTCCAACGAAAAAACACTGCACAAATAGCTTCAAGTTATAGTTCATGTAACGCGAACCAAAAGAAACAACTTGACTTTGAGTGACCAAAATTAAAATACGATCTTCGTTTCACTAATACTCAAGACTGATTCACTAACAAATATATAAATTGTCTATACTGCAATAAAATAACGGGTAGCGTAATGTTTAATATTGCGGAACGTTAAAGAACGTGTGTTCAGGATAGCTAGCGGTAGTGGACTGTGCCGTGTGCAGAAGCAGCGGCCGAAAACATACAAAAGGTTCCTTATGAGAAGGAATGAAGGTAGGCTTTTTCCTGCACTCTGTCAGCGAGTGGAGAAACTATTATAAGAAGTCAAATTGAAATTTAAATACAGATGATTATTTAAGATGTATAGAATATGGAAATAGATAAAAAATACTTATTTTATATCTAACACCCATATTCCCGCCAGTTATTTTCCACACCTTCGACACATAAACCATCAAACATATAGGTTTTGTTATTCAAATCTGCATCGAAAGATGGTTGTAAAAATAACAATATGTCATCAAAAATATAAAAAATAGTTGTTATTTTAAAAATTACTCCTTTCTATATCCATGATGAGATAAAGGTACGTGTACACCGGAGATGTTAATAAATGGTGGTAACTTTTTTTCTAGCCTACTCATAACACCGATTTTAATTGAGTAAAACCAAATTTAATTATTGTAAAATGGTTTACAAATGGCTGCGATTTGTTAAAAAATTTCACTATACAAGTTTACTGTGGTAATATTGATATCACTTCACTACAAGACTTCAAGGTTACTCATTTCATACAGATGAATAAGTAATAATATTTAACATGTATTTTTCATTTTTATATCAATCACGTTATGATATCTGTTGATAAGACAAACAATTAATATCGTCTTCAAAATATTTTAAAAATTAGTTGTAAAACTTATTACTTATTAGTAATCATAAGAAATACATTTTTCAAATAAATATATTAATACTTATTCTAATTATTGTTTTAAATGTGTGGTATACAATTTAATCTTAGTACAAATTGGAATATTTTGTTGGTAAACTGTAAAAAAATAGTATATGTAGTTTAAATTTACTGGTCATATGCACTTGAACGATACTAGTCATTAAAATATAATTTTCAGTTGGCCAATACGTCATTAAGGGTATCAATTAATACTTTTTATTTTCTATTCGTTGAAATGCAATGTGTTTGTATGTTCAAGGCCGCCGTTGGTATATAATCTCCATAGATTACTTGAGTATTTAAATTTTCTATAAAAACCATCACAATTCCAAAGTATTTACAAAGCGCGACCTCGAACATTAAGAACGGATTCGACCACAGGCGCCAGGCGCGTTAAAAACATATAATCATAGGTAGAACCAAACGCAACAGCAATCGCACAGCTCCACTTAGGGGCTACTTGAGGCCCATTAGGTCCAAATGGGAGTCGGTGAGATTGAAACTGTTAAACATCGATTTGTAAGATGAGCGGTCAGTGCAGCAGGCTAATATAGTTAGCCGGTAAAATCAACAATCAGCTGTTATTGACTTTGCGGTGAGCGGTTCTCACAGCGGTTCTGACCAGGCTGCTGCGGTCAGCGCGTGGGAACTTGGCGACCACATTCCTGGCTGCGTGACGCGGCATTAGGTAATTGGTGATCACATCTCGCACAACTTCTCTGCACCTTTGTTTTGTCCGATGTGTCATTCGCGTTTCAGATCTCGGGATAATTCACAAAAGGCGTGAATGTGCTTCGAACACGGCAATGAAGCAATGATAGTATGATAATGATAATGGGCCCCTGAATTGCTCCTATGACTAAAGAGGAAAGTTGTGAGTTACTTATACTTCGATTGCTATCTTTTTAATCTTTATTAGTTTATTGACATAGCATGAACCCTCCTCAATTATTATGTTCATGTTCATAAATGTATTGTTGTATTGTGATTAATGATCTTATGAGTTGTATCTCCTAGTAACTGTTATAAGTGATGCTTCATACTGTGGGTATGAATCCTACTCATATACAGTTAAGTTCTCTCCATTGAGTAATAGCATGAATTCGTAAATGTCAGAATAGTTGTACCTATCAAATAACACCTTGGAGAAATTTCTACAAATTACGAATATTAAGACGTATAGAATGTATAAAATTGCATAATTAATTGTAATATGAAGATATACGGATGGAGAAAGGTAGGTTAGATATTAAGAGGATGGTTCTCTTATTTTAAGGTGAAAGTTGTGTGTATCCACAAACAATTACCTTAGTGCACTGTATAAGATCAAGAATAACGACCCAACTCATGAAAGTAAATATTTAGAGTCTAAACCCATAAACAATTTGACCTCAAAATAAAATATAGACTACCTCCCATGAGCTGCATGTATACATACATTCCTTGACCGAGTATATCTCATGAATTGCTACTAATGTAGTGTATTTAAGCTCACTAAAGCTCAAACGAACCTCAGTAATTTTCGTTATAAATTCTTTGTAACATTTGTTCTTGCTACTGCGCTGCTATGGTAATGTGTCAACAGCAGTTGAATATACAATCTGATTGTTTCTATTCTCGCATTAAATTTACATTGAGGCTTTGAAGACCTGTGGGGTGAAGCCCCATAGATAAAATGTAAATTATAAGCAATTTTGAAGAATCTGTGGACCTCTTTTAGTTAATAAATAATACATAAAAATTGATTCCTGTGGTTCCTAAGATAAAACCTGCGTGTGTATTAATATATAGGATTATTATAATTATATTTTCAAACAGTAAAATACAATTTTATCCGTAACAAGACCGTCAAGTAGGAAGATAATATTTCCAATCAGTTTCTCCTTACCGAACTCAGCGATCACGCACTAGCTTGTAGTTCGATGCCCATACTAGTGTTGGTTGATTTAGCCAATTCAGGTAGACTTGCGCCACTGTTGCCTGTACAATATTGCCGGATGATTGGCCAGAGCGTAGCAACTAACATCTGCCGACCGCTTGGGCCACAAGTAACTCAGGTAATCAGTTATCGTTATCTGAGTTATAATCGAGACCGTGTCCTACTGTCCTAACGTTTTCTTCAAACAAGTTTGGGGATAGGTTAACCAGAAATCGAGACTTCAAAAGTGTTTACCTACAATACTCGATTGGAAAGATTCACCGTGCTGTTTAAATTTGTTGTTTGGTTCTACATTCTCACTGGAATAGCTGTAAATTTAGTTTAAAACTAACTTGCCAAATAAAAAATTAGACTGATTCTAGTTACATTGATTAATTATTCCTACCTGCAAACAACTGTCTTGTACTTTACTCTAAACCAAAGGGGAGTAAATGTTTCTTAATTTTAAGTGTTATCTTAATTTTTAGATAACTTAAAATAACAGCATTAGTTTTTAAGCCAATTATTTACCATTGCGAACATTATTTAAATCATAAATTTGCTGCAACCCTTCTAAAATATAAAAATTTGTTTTAAAAATGTCATTGGAACCTGTCGGGTAGTTGTTTCAGAATTTTATTGGAAAACCCCTCAGCCTCTATTTTATTAATCAAGATTTCTAATTGTTGTTTATATTATCCCACATGTCAATTAACGAAAATATCAATTAATCTTAAACGATTTGTTGAGACTAAATTGTGAGTTAGCAGCACGGTATCTTTACAAGTAGAGATCCTTAGTGTTCATAACCAGTAATAATTATGCTACTATTATGTTAAATTTACGATATCATGAAAAATAAATAAAAATGTAACTAAGCTTGAATATAAACTAAAAATGTCATTATTAAAGTACACATTCAAACTTTTTAGTTAGGACAAGACTTAAAATTAAAATTACATTTTTTACAAGACAAGGCCTGACCGGCTTCTGTGTGTGCGCGCTGCATTTCGCGGAGAACCTTTTAACAATTCGTTCATTCGAGTTTATAAATAAGAGAACATCATCACATTAATTTTTTCAGTTTACGAAGTTACCTCATCTTGTATCAGTAAATCTCCTTTTTGAAGGCCGAAACTCTAAATGATTTTTTAAAGGGAAACATGTTTTTGTACGTTGGGTATATTAACTATCTTCTCACTGAATCACAGCTCATTCGGTGTTGCAATGGTTTTAGTGTGATAATAAAAACCATTATTTAGATTTGTTTTATTAGTAGGATGTGTATCATCCATATGTCAACCAGGATCATTCGATAAAACTATAAGTCTGACACCCATTAACCGGATATTTTGAATGGAAGGTCTCGGTGAGCAAACGTTAGTTTTTCATACAACCTCTCTTAAATTAAAATGTCAAGTTGAAACTTATTTGAAATATATGAATTTGATCATCTGAATGTTTTGATTGACTCTAAAACTTAAATTAGGATAACAAGCAAAGCTATTGGGGGAAACTAGTTTTGTTTATCAATTCATAGTTATAATTATCAAAATAATTAATTATTTTATACTCTATTATTTTTCTAGTTCGTTTAATCGTAAAACTCAAGAAGTATATAACACAGGGGATTTTTCACCTGGAAATGAAATTCAATAACATATCTTGCGAAACACACACAAAAAATCCCATAAATACCTATGAGAAATACTAAATACAAATCCTGTGGCAGATTTTGGGATCCCAATAATGAAATTCGGGGATCCTAGCTAAAATCTTCGGAATCGTAAAAACGGACTATTGAATATAGTTCGCTATTTACCTAGTAAGAATGTCTATGCAGTTTCAAATCGTTTTGGATTTAAAACGAAATATAATAGTACCGATCTAGTCAGCGCAGTGAATTAACACGTGTGACAGTAGCCACAAAGTGATGTTAGACACTCAGCGTCAGTGGCGGTCGACCTCGCAAGGCGGTGTCTTGAGTTATGCAAGAAGCGGCGTGTTAGCGGCTCCAAGTCTGTCCTGGGTTTCAATTTGGGTCCCATTACCTTCCCATCAATAATCCATCACCGGGTAAACACGGCCCTTGGAAATTGAAACATCGCTTTGGCCGTTCAGAACGGCTGGATGTCATTTTCCCGTGGTCGGAATCTCTACAATTTGACAATCGACGTGGTTGTTCCTCGGTTTAGACCTGAACTGTTTGGGTGGAGCTGATTGGAGGGGAAGGAAGGTTTTACGATAGAGTTATGGGAAAGTGGTATTTTCTTGAACAGATTACAATATTTATTGATTACTACTTCTCATTAAAAAACGTGTTTAGGAAACTTATAACGACATTAAGATGATCTACTGATATTAGGTGTATTATATACTGTTATAGTAATCTGAATAATGATGATTTAATCATTGCTAAACAAATAATAAGTATATTTACCAAACTGTGTAATTATTTTATTAAAATTATTTATTATCTCATTTTATTTTCTTATTTATTTATCTTACATCTTCTATGTATTTATCTTATTAAAACTATTTATTAATTTTTAATCATTTTTGTTGAGGGCTCACAATTTGTAGATGTTTATGTTTTATCATTTTATATGTATTAATTTTACATCCGGGACATAGTGACCCTTTTGGGCCCAAGAACTAAATCTTGAATTTTAAGAAATCCAACAAAATGGCGGTTAGGTGATTCCGATTGTTTTCCCCCCAAACTCGTCCAACTATTTACAGAAAAGAAAGTAACCAAAATGAACAATTTTATTTTTCAGTTTAATTAAATTTGATTTAAAACACATCATTTTAAAAAGAACAACTTTAAACGGATTTCAAAAGACGTTACTATTCAGATTTGTCATTCCATGTAAAGCAGTCCTTATCAATGCACTTAAGATGCATATGCTCCAAGATGGCTGTAATATCGGAGTGCATTACAGTTTCGTATTGTTGTCGCCGTCCTGACGATCGTGTGGGTTAGGCGATCGTAAAGCCCTTTATCGTCCGGCTACCGTACTGGTTTACAGCAATCCTTATGGCTGCCGGAGTGTGTAATGTTTATAAAAACATGTACAACATTAAATACGGCAAATATATTGGTAAAGGCTTTCATCGAAGATCTAATCCCTCTTTGTTTTCGCATTTTTTAGACGCTTATATGAATGTTGATTGTTACAGCTTTCTGCCTTAGCAAATAAGGTATCATCACATACATTCTGTCAAGTTTGAAACTGGTATTTCAATTAGATCTATTATAAATTTAAAACACTCGTAAACATAATGATTACTTTTAACTCAAATGTAATTTATAATAAATGATATGATTTACAAACATTAAAATAACAAGTTGTGCTATTTTGTTATTGAATGGTATAGGCTCGTAAGCCAATAAAAAATATAACTAAATGTAACTAATATAAGTAGTAACTATTAACTTATTATTACAATGTTTTTCCTTATAATTTCAACCTGCAGTATTTGGCGTCAAACGTGGAATATAATAGTAGCATACAATGATTAGAGTACATTAAATCTGATAAAAAGGTAACCACACTCTAAAATTAAATACTACATGGATTTTCTTTTCTAGATAATTTAGCTATTGCACCAAAGCTAAATGTCATTAAGTCATTTAGAAAATCACATTATTTTTTTTAAATTTACCATGGGTGAATTTGTTTTTATAGTATCGATCGATATATAGTCAAGCAAGTCATTTATAAAACATGGCAATACATTATTTAAAAACTTTTTCTCATAAGCTTTCCCCTCTACACTTGTAAAGCATTTTAATGGGTGTGAATGTTCATATGAAATACTTGAGCATTAAGTAACTTTTGTGTCATAAACAATACTTCGGTTATCGTATTATTTTATTGTGTTTTACATGTTTACATTTTTATTATAAATTAATTCCGTGTTTCTTGTTGCTAGCTCGTTTGCACAGAGAGCACTGAGCGCCGTCGCATTTCTCAGTAGGCAATGTTGCGACAACAGTGCAGCAGCTCACTCCCTCAGTCAGTTGAATTACCGTGAAATAAATAAGTTAATCTACTATTGGTCAGGTATAAACTTAACCACCAGCCATATGTATAAGTTATATTTTATTATAATAAAAAACTTAATAAAACTAGGACTAACGATCCCTCGCGGTTACGCTAGGAATTTAATGTTTGCGTACTCATTGTTCATAGAGAGCGAAAAACAATTACTAGTGCTGGAGAATCTAGAATAGATGAACCTGACCAAATAAAATACTCGCATGAAATAGATAAACATTGTAAATTTTAAGGCCAATAGGACGAAGCCCTGAGAGAAATTCCCAAATTTTTCTGAATTTAGTCACCGTAGGAATCTTAAGAAACACTTGTATATGTCCTTGATTTGACACGGTAACATCTTCGATTTTCCATGTTATTACATGTATCCCAGAATTACAGTTTTAAATATGGAAGTTTTGTATGATAAATCATACTTATCTGTTAAATATACGTATTTTAATTGTTCAAAAGTCGGTTTAAATGTTCTAAAATATGTTAACTTATTTGTATTAATAAATAAACGTGAACACTTAACACCTAAATATATTAGTAATAGTAAGTTCCCCCATACCTGTATACTTTGTCCCATACAATATTTTCTTTTTTGTACCGTACTACACAATGTTAAGGCACTAGGATGGGTAGTGTGAAAGGTAAAATATACCTGGGACAATTTAAAAAGATTTTAAGTGAGGTTTTCCCTTAATAATTGTTTAAATGTTTTAACTCGATATTATTTTAAAGGGTTTGTTACCATAATTAGTAAACAAACGATTTTGTTGGATTTTAAAACACTTTCCCGTTTATGTGAACTATTTAATAATTGAATATAACGTATCCGCCCTCGCTACTACTCCGTGACACGAAGTAACAGTTCCGTAGGAAGTAAGTACAAGACCAAAATAATTATCTATATGATTTATCTCTTCCGGTTCTGTTATCAAGGATAATATTGAAAAAAACGATTCTTAGCTCGCGTAAAAAGCTTAACTGTCATGACTTGTAGAGCCATTCACAAATATGGGATGTTCCGATGTTCCAATAGAAAAATCCTTCCAAATAAAACGAGTTCGCACGCAGCACGCTGACGTGAGGGAAGTAAATTTCCACATAAAAACTTGTAAAACTCAAAATAAGTGTAAGAACATACATTTGTCCAATTTTTACTGACATCTGAAAACATTGATTTTTTGGCTGTTTACTCCTGGTTTCATTTACTTGCAAAGCTGGTAATACAATTTTGCGCAATATAAGGTTAGGAGAAGGTCCAGACAGCCTTGAAAGTAGGCGTGAGGTTGCTGGGGATGATAAAAGTACTCTAACAAAGGAATAACAGGCTTTTCTAGTGTAAAACCCCCATAAGACAACGTGCTGTGTTTAGTCGATACACATTTTCTTTAATAACTCGGTAAATAATTATGCTAGAATGCAAGAGAGGGCTTAAAACTTTTGCCTCTCTAATTCCCATCTTTTACATGCATTAATTTTACATCTGGGGCTTTTCTGACCCTTTTTGGGCCCAAAAACTCGAAATTTGAAAGAACAATCTCCAAAAAATGGGTTTAGAGTTTTCCGATTGTTTTGCCCAACGAACTTGTCCAACAGATTATAGAAAGGAACGTCCCTACCAAATTTGAAGTAAATCGGACAAAAAATGTGACCACTAGAGTGCATACACATATATATTTATATATATATATATATACTGTATATATATATATATATATATATATATATATAATTTTGAACGACCCCCCAAAACATGTTCAGGGGGTCACGTTAGGAACTTCTATTGTGGTCCCGGGCTTAAGTTTCACCGTACGGGTCATGCTAATAGTTCACTTTCCAAAGGAAATTCACTAATAACATACTTCATACTATAACTGCCTCTTACTAAGTTTGGGGATTACCGTTCTTAAAACCGCAGTAAAATTCACCCTTTTAACAACAAATTATCCAATTACACACGACACAATGCCGTCCAGAGCCGCCGTAAGCCAGAGAGAGAGAGAGAGAGAGAGAGAGAGGGATGGCCAGGTGTCGATTCTCAGGCTGTCACAAACACGTTCAATCAATACAAACATTGCAACATTAGTCGCTAACACCTCTCTCATTTGAACGTCAATTTGCTCGTTAATTTTGTACGACTGCGGCCGCATTAATCAGCGCACAAAGGCCGCAAATAGTCGCATTACGGGGCAAAGGCGGTCGCTTGTCGCGGCTTTCATCGCGGCGGAATTAAAGTAACCAACAGTCAGCTGACAGTGATAAACCGAGCCCATTGTTGCCCCGGGGCCGGCTTGTCTGTAATGAGTGCCGGGATTAGTTATTGCTCGTTTATTGAACTTTCCTTGTGACTCGACTTCATGGTCGGGTGTGATTTGATAATGCCACTAGGTGTATATAGGTAATGTAGGTAATTACTATAAACATTATACTGAACTGAAACTATATTCAGTTAAAAAATGCGCAATATACAAATTAAAACCATTATTTTAACTAAGCACGTTATATTTTTTCAAAAATAAAATAATTGTTACTCTGTTACTTAGTTATTAATTGTTCATGCTCGTATTATTTATACAAATATTTTTGATGTCGACGTATTACAAGTCTGATCAATAATAGTCTTAAGGGTGCGCCCTACCCAGATTGAATTCATTGTTGTTTAGCGCCGCGCCGGCGCCGCCAACAAGCAGGGCCATGCATATTTACGCTTGAAGACCATTTTGTTCTCCTCGATCGCACTGTTATTTTACAGATTTCTACCAAACTATTTGCAGTTTCACACTTTTCAGATTCCAATCTAGGGATCATACGGTTCCTTTTCTCCAAAATAATTTTTCTCCATACGTTAGGAATCTTTAGAAAAACGCTTAATTTGAGAACATTACTAATGGCCTACCACTTATTTTGAATTAAAATCACGATTTTTAAATCGTATGATCTCTAGATGAACATTTATTGAATTAAATAACATCAAATTATTTTTAATTGGTTAACAATTTAGCCTACAATGAGGGAGATGCAAACACCTTACTTGAGCGTGCGGAAGGGAGGTACGACGCACCCTTAACATTAAAAATAGTAGGGAATTAACGGTTTTTTAATATTAAAACTACTAAAGGCCACTATTTTTAAACTTTAACAAATGTAAGATTGAATGCCGATCCCCAAATCAATTGTCAATTGTACGTAATAAATGTGCAAAGTTTGAACTTTTTCCTAAAAGTTCATTTATTTAATTCTCAAATCAAAACCAGTGGTATACCACTTTTAAGAAAATTCTGATTGCTATAACATGACAATGTATGAAAGTGGACATAGCGTAGTAATTCATAAGAAAACAACCTGAAAAGAGCAATTAGTAATTTAAACGTATTAAAGTAGGTGTGTACCAGCCCCCTACTTTAATTCCAACAATTTGTTGGTAGCGCAGTTATGAGAGTCCTCGCCTCGTGTTAGAGTGTTCGCCAGATCGATACTTACCAACAATCTGAAAATTTTGTGAAGGTTTGATACTGTACTGGACCCAGATACCATTTGTTATTTTGTTATTAATCAAAGATTATTTTTTAAGAAAAGGTCTGCCTTGGTTTTAAAAACCAGAGTTTAAACCGTTTCCTGCTAAAACGTAAATAATATTCTCTAGCGAATACATTCAAAAACATAAGTTTGTCAGTTAATTTTCTCAATTTTAAAACTATATCTCACATTTTTATTTATAAGATATTTAACAGCACCGTGTAAATAATTGAGTTTTTTATGTAAAACAAAACTATATTCTTCGATAGTCCAGACTAGTACTTTAGCAAATTTACCGTCCGCTGTACGATATCTGATCGCACGGTGTTTACAGCTCTCTCTATGATCGGACGGTGTAATATGTCAGTGATTTGTTAGTCAAAACACAGCAATTATGTGGTCGATGCTGCCATATTGTGGCGGGCTCGAGGTGAATCACTCCCTACGCCATAGGCATAACTCACTGCATAGCCCGGGGTTACCGTTCAGTAGACGCGCGTGCATCACCTAGAAATAATGTTATTGGTACGAGTGGGAAAATATTAAAATATAAACTTATATTAATCATGAGTATTAATGGTAAATAATACTTTTTCTGTATTCGACAACTTTTTATATTTAGACTTTAGACTCAAGTGATTCAAAAAGTACAGATTCATTATCAAACGTACAACTGTGACATTGAAATCACCCGGTTTTTAAACGGTAAAAGATGAAAAATCCTTATACATGATACTAATAATATCATTTCCTTGACACAGTTTTACATTCTGAGCTAAAATCCACTAAGGGAAATGTATTCACCAAGATAAGGTGAATGGTAGTGACTATGGTATGTCCATGGTAGTGTAAGGTTCTAGTTCAGTAATTTCGTTGGTTTCGTTGGTTAGACGCCGAAAAAAAACAAGTTCATCTCAGAATAGCCGGCTTAGAAATAAAACTTCAAATTTGAAGTGCAAGTGGAAATATTTTAGTGTAGTGATATTTTAGCTATATTATATCACTCTGCAGCATTTTTACCCTTGATATTATTTTCATATTATTTCTAGAGGCATCTAAAACACAAAGTTTGGTATATACATTATTTCCAATACGTAGAAAACCATTACGAAGGGATTTTAAGAAATTCCCATGTGACACCATCCCACGGGGTTTCAAAGTTCACATGTTAAATGCTTACAAATTAAGACTTCATGCATTAAGGTTTCAAAGTTTTAAAACTTTGTCAAAATACTCATAAAACGTTTAATGCAATAATAATTTGTGCTTAAATGTAACAGTCATGGGTTAACATTTTTTATAAAGTAATTTTTACTAACGCAATAAATACATTCAGTATACTGAATGAATTGTCAATTAGCGTTACTATCGTGTTAAACACTGTACTCGACCCCCATCTTTTCCGGTGGCTAAAATAAATTCAAGTCACCTCAAATTGTTATATTAACTGTAATGACTCATTTTCACGCTATCTCCCTGACCCTTGCTCGAAGACGATTTGGGAACTCCTCTTACACCCATGTAGGTCCTACAGCTCATGGTCATGGTTGTGTCCGGACCAGGAATGTTAGGCCACTCCACGGCTAATGAACGCTTTTACCGACTACAATGGTACAATTAGGCCGCGGCGCGATCACCAATTGATTCCTAGAGGGGTGGGGCGCAATGAGCCGGCACCCCCTCTATTGTGGCGAGTTATTAATTGTAACAACACCCGAGCTGCAACTCACGCCGCTCGAGTCTTTCCCCTTTACTTTCCTCCTCGCGTTTGGACGGCCACTTTCTTAATAGTTGTTGAATGTTGCTGCGACCCGCGGGCGGTCCGATCACATATATTGGCCCAACACATGTGCCACAACGTGTGATTTATATCACAGTTGTATGTATTGTTCTTAAACATGTTATGACTCTGGTCTAATTTAATTTGTTTTATGAGATTTAAGAATAGGAAAAAATGTGACAGCAATATGACATCTTCATGGCTATATTTGCTGTTGGATAATATATATTAAGTATGGGTAAGCTGTACAAAATTATCATAAATTATAATTTAAACACAACCTCCTCCTTTTGGTTGGTAGTGGTAAATCATTTAAAAAATGATGAATATAGCTTAGAGTTTTGTACATCTTTTTACATGATTTTTTTATAACTGAAGTACTTGAGAGTGTCTATTGAACTATGGACTAAGTATACATGCAGAACAGAACTAAAGAGTGGTACTGGAGTGACGAAGATAGACAAAAAAATAAGTAAACCAAGTTTATTCATTTTGTACAGATTTTGTTTTTTAATAGACACAGTGAAAGCATGAAGTTTTCTGTCAATTCTCTCCAAACAGTTATTTGGGGGGATGCTTTGTTAAGTTCAGGAAAGCTGGAGCATGGAAGGTATACTTGGGCGCAGAATGAGCCAATTTGTTTTCTAATTTTATTTTTCGCTTTTGTTGCTAAAACTCTTCTAGCTACGGTTAAATTCGTTCAGTATATTTTCTTTCAAAAATAGACTGCGATATATTCCATTACACCATCCTCAGAATGTCTACACACTATTATTTAACAGGATTGATATGATAAAAAATATGAATGAGAACTTTAATTAGTAAAAAAATGTGAATACTTGTTTTTAGCTTTAACTAACAATTAGGCTATTGAGCTTAACACTACTAATTACACAGTTGTCCTCTCTGGAATATATTTTAATAAATTACACCAATTACAATTCAAATTATATTTATTCAAGGTAATTTAATTTTAATTTGACATTTCAACTAAGTTTAACTAAAATTTGCTCCGGACTAACGATTGTAATTCACAATAGATACATGAGATCTCAGGGTGAGGTTCTTTGCCAAGGCGTGGACTAGATTGCTTGTTACACATATTAAAATAACGGAATCAAGTAAAATTTAAATTAAATTGTTAATTAAATATTTAAAAATACTATTATTTTGAAGGTTCAGATTATCAGATGCCTGAAATGATTAGTTGGTACACATGTTCATAAAATATGTAAAAATACCACCGTCGCAGCAAACCTGCGTAATCAGCGAATTTCCAATGCAAAATATATGTCTTAATACCAACTTCATAAACTTCATACTTCATAAAGCCGCATACCAAGATTCATGAAAATATATTCACAAATAAGCGATATATCAAATTTGAATTATTCTCCATAAGAATAACATTGGGAATGAGTACACAGGTTTGCTGCAACAAGGAAGAACAAATATGGGGTTTCATGTAAATATCAATATTACTCAACTAGGTGAAGCCACATACCGAGTTTCATCAATATAAATTCATAAATAAGCGATATATACCATTTTGATTATTCTCTATAAGAATAAGATTGGGGCTGAGGACGCAGGTTTGTTGCTACGGGAATTATCGGTAAAAATTTTGTTTTTGTGCAAATAACAATAGACCACAACCAGATGAAGCCGTATACCAAGTTTCGTTAGTATACGTTCATAAATAAGCGAGCTATAATTTTTTTCTTATTCTCCATAAGAATAGCATTGGACAACGTTCTGTGTTTAGTACTTTCAATATCTCTGTAACCAATCAATGTAGAGAAATTATCAAAACACCAGATTGTGTGTTTTTTTAAGCTGAATCCAATGGTGAAAATTAAAAATTGACTTTTTGTAATATTACATGTAAAAACTTCAAAAACCCCATTTTTGGGGTACAAAACCCCCCTAAATACCACGTCGGATAAGTCAATCTGTCTGGTTTTCAAATTTAAAGTTATTAATAATGCTTTACACGTTTCTACCAAATGTTATCAAAATCGGACCTTTTTACGAGACTTATCGCACCCACGGACATATATATACAGTTTCGAACGAATGGTGTTTTTGGGGTCTGGGGACCTCAAAACGAAAAGTTATCATGGTCCCGGGCCTAGGTCTTACCATGCCGACTATGGTAATAGCTTCTTCCCTATAGGGGAAATTCGCTAATAGGTAAATTTTAAATAAAAAAGTTTCAAAATACTGATAATAGATTCAAATGTTCAAATTAATTTAAATGTTCAAAGTATTCTTTCTTTTTCTTTTAGTTATATTACAGGTATAATTTGTTCTGAGTAGACTTCTTACCAATTAAAATCCATCATAGATAGCAATTTCTTATATCTACTTCTTCTAGAGCTCAAAATAATTATAAAATGTTAAAATAATATACATTAAACTGTTATTGGATGTTTAGCACTTAAAGTTTTAACATAAATAACTGGATATTAAAATAACATGAGCTCTGGTTTGTCCATCTCTACTCCTCAAGGTCTTTTTTCACAACCAAACATTCAAAATTTCCTCTAGGGTCTTCTATCAGTTTCCACCAATCACAGGATTTAGACTCCAAGCATCTGTTGTTTCCACTGCACACTTAATCTTGAGTTCACTTTACTTTAGGTTTGCTCATTGGGCGTTTATAAAGTACATCTGGTAATCATTATTCGCGGTATCAATTATTTATTTAAAACATTACAAAATAAAATATGTATTAATTATTAACATGTATGAACTATTTATGTTTTACTTTTAACCCGATTAAAAAAAAACAATTTATTTTCTTACATCTAAATAATACATTGTACATTATTTACAAGGGCATTATTCCTAATTATTGTTTTTTAGTGCTAAGTTATATATTGGATATTTTATACATAATTCCCTTTTATATAAACGATTATTAAGTTTCCCTACAATATAATAAGTTTGAAACAAATGATTATGATGTTTCCATACATCATAACAAAATTATAAATGATCACTATATCATACTACTGCCATAGATTAAGCATACTCCTAAGGAGTGTGCTTATGTCCTCTTCACTCAACATTTAAAATCATACTCTGTGTGAGTGTTTTAAAACTACCTGTTAGTGTTTTTACTTTTGATAAATTTGCATTCCCTTATTAATTATCTTGTTATTTTCACCTAAATTGCTTAAAAATCTAGGCCCACTTAAACATTTTGGTATATTAAAGCCTTCCCCGACATTTCTAATTTATTTTTATCAAAAGTTTTACAAAGTCCTGACTAATTATAAATTGGTTTTCTTTAAAACTGTTTTCTAGGTTTGGGACTGTAGAGCCTTATAATATGCTATCTGATTTGGGTGAAGATCTTAATTTTGATAGGTTTTACTTGGATTTTATACATGCAATATATAAAATAACGTAAACTACCAAGTCCCTTAACTTAAATATATACATTATTGGATATTAGGCTTATAACAAGGCAAGATAAGATATTAAGTTGTAAATACCTTAAATAGGCTAGGGTTTGAAATACTTGCTTTTTATGCAATTAGCCACTGTTTTAGCCTATCATAACATCTCTCGATAGTAGGCCTAAGTTTGGTACGCTTACAATACCGGTACACATCTTTAGTATCCGCTATTTGTTAACTTTCATAATCAACTGTTTTCCAAAGTCTTACTAATTTATTAGAAAAGTTTACTACTGTTTTGCAAGCACGGATGCAAAAAGGCGCACATTTATAAATTATAAAACCGGCTGAACACATCTATTTACCCAAGACCAATCACCTCCCCTAAACCCTCCATTTCGCCTCGCCCGCGGAGGGATATCAACTCCATGCTAATGTCGCGTGCGCGGCGCCAGTTTCGCCCGCTCAGATGTCTTATTTTTCCATTATTCGGGTTAATAGCTGTGGCATCGCCTGATGGATTTCCTTCCGCGGCCGATACGCCAGATTTATCCACCTGGCTCATATTATTATCGAGTATTAGAGCGGTATTTGCATGTCGGGCCCAGCCGCACGAAGGTCGCCCCTAATACATTCCGCCCTTCCCAAATCCTCCGCTGACCAGTTTCCGTCTGATATTTCCTTGAATAAATCACTCGGGGTAAAGTCGAAGACTCCGCACGAAGAACCTGCATCGCTCCGTTTAACTCGCGTTTTCCATAAAATCATAATTTGCTACTTCCTACAATAGCCGAATTTTCGTGGTATATTTAAATGATTGATCACAAACTTGATAATAACATCAATACTTGCATCAAAATACATGTTTAAAGCTTAAAACATAAATAATTAAGGTTTTTCTGTCACAAGATTTTACAATTCCTGGTTTTTTAATTTTAAATACTAGTCAATGTCTTAGTCTATTTCTGGTAAATTCTGTCAGCGTTGTCTCTATTTCCTTTTATTTTGTGTTCCTCTCTAGGTACAGTGCAGTTTTTTCAAGCAAAATCTTCCTCATTGGCAAACACATTATGTAAACAAATAAATATTCTTTATGAAATCCATTGATAATACAATTTTCCTAGCACATTTTACACAATTTTACCCGCGATAAGGTAAACTTACAGAAGGTAAACTCACACTAACGCGCGTCGCTACAATTTGACGATCCCAAACCCCAAAACAACAGTCAGAGGTGCGACACGCTGACCCCCCCCCGCCCTAACCTTCCAGTGCCCCTCTACTATTTCAGCGGCCACAAATGCAGATGGACCACTATAATTGTGCAGCGGTCCGTTTTGTTTCTTTTTTCACTAAAAGCGGCGTTCGCGGACAAAAGCCACAATAAATCGCTCGTTTGTAGCGACAGTTGCGGCGATCGACGCCGGAACCGCCCGTTTCCTTTTGTTCAACAAATCTTTCTGTTTTATGTTTTTTAATCCGGCCTGTTTGTCCGCTTAAAGCTAGAAGCGGTTATTGTCCGAACCCATTCTTCTGTCTGTCCGATATTCGTTTGTGTTTTTAAACTGGCCACTTTATGATGTAGGGGCTTTTGTAATGTTTGTAACTTGTACACATTTTATTGCCCGCGGAAAAAGCTATTTAAACTGGGATTGTTTTTTAGTCGAGCCGTCTACAATGGGGGGATGTCGTGTCCATTTACTTTCCTAGAGGAATAAAACTGCAAATGGCGGAAATTAATTATTTACATTTCTTTCAGTATTTTTTATTACAAAAATAACGGCTAATTGCTTTTCAGTTGGTAGTATTTTCACGGCACCTAAGCATATTTTACACTGAATATTATGTTATCGACTACTACATAAGCAATTACTTACCCTAAGCGTGTAATTAAGAGAAAATTCAATCCATTAGAACAGGTACAATTAAAAAAAAATAATAATAATTGTTATATACACATGAAAAGATATGCCTGTGAGAATTAATCAGGGCCGCGTGTGAATTCGCGGTGGTGTAAGATGCTCCACAGGTTTAGTTATTATAACGAGTAGATGTTAAGTGTTAGAAACACTTGCAAGTCCAAACTCCGCCTCTTTATTATAATAAAGACATGTTTCATTTCATGCCTTCTCTGAGTAAGGTGTATCCTATAAAAATATCATTAGCATTTAAATTTTCCCCTCTTGAAGTAATCAAAGGCCCGAAAACGTGTTTATATATGGCTATGGTTTAAATGTAGAGACTTTAAAATGATCGTCAAAATAATATAATTTTTTGGTATACTTATTTAATTTTTTCTGATTCTTTAAAATGTTTATAAATTTGCTCGATATCACCAACCAAGCAACTCAACTAAAACTTGACAAGCAGCCAAGGACGTCCAAAGCGCTGTAAAAAGTGTGATTACTCCCTGGACAACCACAGACTTCGGTCGGGACAGTGATGAGTGTCAAATCGATATATCGCAATCGATATACAAGAGAATATTAAGCAATTCTAAATAATATTTAGAAAGAGATTTATGTAGTAGGTTATTCAAAGGTGTATAAACGTGTTTGAATATAGTTTAAACTTCTAAATTGCAATACCTGCCCTTCCTCAGACTTTCGACTTCCTCAGAAAATTCGTTATGTTCCAGTTTCCATTAAAAGAACAGCCTTAATGGTTACTTTGTTTTGATTTGGCACTCCAAATGCCAAATGTAAAAACTTTAAGTAATCAAATTAGTTTGCTGTGCAATTTTCTTTATTTTAGTTGAGACCAATCAAACTAGAACCTAGAATTTTAAACCTAGAAGTACGTTGACTCTTATATTTTAATAATCTTATACGATTGTGCCGTTTTCGATATAATTGTGCAAGCAAGCCTAGAAACATTAATCATATTAGAGCATCTACGATTTTAAACTGTTTATGCTCACAGAGTCGATATTTTAGACGGAAATATTTTAATTTTGCAGCCTTATAACAAAATAAGGCTTATAAACTATCCATAATCGTGTTTAATTTCGGCTTAGACCAACCTATACATTTTAATGACACGATACACCAGAAACAATTCGTGATTAACGACACTCTCACCCGATACTCTTTGTTATCGACATATTTGCTATCGATACATACCGTGTCGTATCACATTGTCGGGGTGGGATTGGTCCGCCGCTGAGACAATACAGGAGACTGTCCTGTCACCCCCGCCACGCCGTCACCCTGCCTCAGCCTCTCAATCAATAGTGGCCAAGATGGCGCTGACCACTACATATACCACCGCGGTACATGCATGTGCATGCGGAATGACTCATATAGATTACCAGGGTAAAAATGTGGGTTTGTAGCTTTGAGTTCTCGTGAAGGTGAATGTCGGGGGTGTTTGTAGCTAGTAATTAAAAAGTTTGGTTTTAGAAATAAATAATTTGGCTTTTATTTCTTGCGTTTTGGATTTCGGCGCAAGAGGAAACGGGTTCGATTCAACATGAATTTGAGAGGTTTGGACCATTGTCCTGTAACTTTATATACAAAATGCCCTTGGCGTAGAGAAGCAAATAAAATAGAAAGGAGGTTATCAAGATGTATTAACTAAAAAACTTAAAACTACTGCGGAATTTTTTTTCTATGTTTAGTTTAGTAAGTCATAAAATATTTGTCCATACCTTTCCTTTTTTATAACATCTATCAGGCCCTTCAAGTCAATAGATTACCAAATAGGTACCTTTTAACTTTTTAAGAAATATTAAACAGTTAAAAACTGATCAACTATCAGACCATACTTAGTATTTGGAGAGTTTATTGTATTCGTCAACATTTTATAATTTGAGTGTCGGTGTAAATATTTATTTTAGAGCTCACTGAAATTAAAAAGTTTTTTTATTTGCTTTCTGTATAGTTATGTGAATGGATGTGTACAATCCTAGAGACCACGTCAAAGGCCCGATTTTAATAAAAATTTGTAGGTAGGAACTAATCCACAATCCAATGTATTACTCCAAGTGTTAATTTTTTTGTAATTTAATATTTTTATCGGTAACCATCCCCCTAAAAACCGTTAAATATCGTGAAAACTGTAGTGATTATCGTTATATATCCGGGATTTAGTGATACGGACGGTGTACCAGAGACCCGAAAATCTACAGCTTGTGGGTGTAGATAGTAGACGGTCCATATATACTAATGATTGTTGATAAAAAATAATGATTTGATTTTTAATTTTTAATTTCATTAGCACTATAAATATCATTTGATTCCTTAAAACATACATAATTATTTTGTTCACATGCAGTGGTAAAACAATGTTTATTATGTTATAATTTTATCAATAAAAAAACAACAATCATTACAAAAAAGTTAACAAACAAATAAGGAAAGAAATAACACTTTGAAATAAAATAATCAAGATAACAAATCAATAGTCAAATCATAAAATCTACTACAATTTTTGTTATCTAAATTAATTAATTTAGTATGTAATGAGAATGAAGAAAGGATAATAAATGAAATATGGAATAATAGAGAAGAAAATTTATAAGTTAATAAAAATATGATGAAGAAAAATTGCAAGATGGCAAAAAGAAGATAAAAGAACAAAAAATAATAGGTTTGAAAATTAAAATTCAAAAGTTAAAAATCTTATGGAAGAAGATTAAGAAGAAGAATTTATATTTTTAAAATGTATTAAATAGGATTTTTAACAAAAAACAATAAAAAAGTGTTGTTGAGTGCTAATTAACAAAATTTTTCAATTAATTAAAACTGTCTTAGTGTGTGTTAGTGTTATTCAAATCATTTTTGACGAAGAAACTGTTAATCTGTATTCCAGACTATTCAATAAAACATTTTGTGAGAAGAAGTCAAACATAACTAACCAACTAAAAAAGATTGCATAAACAATATAATGTCGGATGTGTGTATAATGTTGTTTATTTAATCTTCTTATTTTCAATATTAAAATGTACAAAAATATAATTGTATAAATGTAAAAAAAGCAACCGAGTGAGGTAGCGATTATTGCACCTTACCTCACATTCGGGAGGATTTCATCCCAGGCTGGCCATTCTGAGAAGATTTTGAACGGTTTCTCATCTCATTTAGGCAAATGCCGGGGCCGGAATGGTTCCCAAAAAAGGGCCGTACCCCGCCAGGAAGGGAAAGATAGGACTCAAGCCTACCTTCCCTGGTTTAAAGATTTTCCCATAAATTTAATATTCTGTTGTAAATTCCAATACATTGTTAAACATTGTCACGGAATAAATATTATTATTTTTAAAAAATCTCAAAATCTGCTCTGACTGCTTTGCGCTAACAAAATTACTTTACCCGCAATTCTAGGTAAAATCCGGTCCCGAAATGATGGGGCTTAAAAGGTTCCAAAACACGATTACAAAAAGCACAAACAACTTACAAAATTAGTATCTTAAATTATTATTATATGAATAATTATTATGAGGACAATTGGAATTTCACCGGTAAACCAAGTACTTTGTTCAATATTATTCATAAAGAGATTATTAATATTATTATTTATCTCTTTAAACAATGGCATTACAGTTGTGCATGTATTTTAATTTAACATTGACCAATAGAAGACATTAGAGAAGGAGAATTGCTCCTCTTAAAACCATTGTGTTTAGTAAATTACTTTAAAGTGCCTCGAATAAATGGATTTAGGTGTATATTTATAACAACAATAGTTTACTCGCAGATTTTGTATACATGCTACCGTACTTTATATTCTATAGTTAGTACATATGAAGAAATGTATTGATTAAAACAGGGCTAAAAGGGAGAAAGTATGTGTCAGTTTTGTGATTCCGTTTCTTTAAAGTAAATAAAATAAACGTTAATTATGTATCTTTATGTATTTTTTTTTAACCATATGTGCCTGATCGACGTAAAGATGTTTTTATTTTACAAAAATAAAACTTAATATGTTGTTCTGGGACCTCGGAACGTGTTCTGTGAAAGGATTGTAGTTTAGATTGTATCTCTATTAAATTAGGGCATTCATAATTTTTTTAACTGGCCATCAATACATGTTCTTCAAATACATATACGAGTTTCCCTAATAACTGCGAAAATGTCTCGCTTTTTGGGTTTCCTTCTATGTTGAGTTTGTTTACGAAAATTACTGTGACTGCAATCGTTTGTTAGTTTGTATAGCGGCTCCAGATTGATCTACATATTTCAACTTTTAGCGTTAAAAATATTATAGTTAATAAAATATTATTATTTTTAATCATTCACATTTTTAATAGGATTTTTCAGTAAAAAACCACTTATGATTTTATAATAGTGTAATTTATAATAATAAATTAATACCAATCCCAAACTAAACTCCAATAGAATAAACTTCCAGAAACTATTCCTAAACTAAAAGTATGATAACTAAAATGTCATATTTATTAAAAGTATTATATAATACTTCAAGGCCAATCTAATAATTATTTTTTGATTAAAATGCTGTTGAGTCATAACTTTTTTGAGTATTCTATATCCGTAACGGTTATTTAATTCAAAACAATACTTCTATATTGAGACCGCAACAAAGTGTACTGTAATGTACTGTACAGCATGCATGACTGCATTGTACTGTTCTAAATGCGTTTCACTGTAAACTGCACTGTTACAATTAAATAGGTGTGAGCAATTCAAATAAAAATACAAAAGTTGTAGGATACTCTTAAAAAATCCAATACGAACTAGACCTTACGTTTAAAACCATTATTACCACATTAACGACACTGATGGTCCAATTCAGAATTCCCCTTTCATATAATCGTATATGTCTATCTCAAAAGATTTTATAGTTAAGTTTTTTATCCAATTTTAAAATCAGCTGTTTGTATTTTTCTACAAAAATGTTATGTTTACTCACTTAGTGTAATAATTTGTATAACCTAACAATTTGAACTTGACGATGTTTATTTTTTAAACGAAAGGCCTTGTTCTCAAATAAAACTACGCAACTGATTTAATGTTTTAATTTTAAATTTACTTAAATTAAAAAAGAAGAATGCCTGTACAGTAATAAATTAAAAATACAGAATCACTTTTAGGAAATACTAGGAGATCGGAACAAATCAAATAAATATTTAGCTGACAAAGAGACAAGAATGTTTACGTGTTCTGTAAGATTATCGAGCGTATTGGGGCGGATGGCCGGATCGGGCACATCTATCAGCGGGGTAGTTTGCATTGCTTAGCCCTCCCTTCCGCCCACCGTGGCTCAGTTCCCGCCTAATGGAAACCCATTCAGGGCAGCCAACCTCGCAGGACAAACTGCTTAGCATTCGCCAACATTTCCATATATATAAAAGTTATAACGGATTGTGTTCGCCAGCAAAACACTTACTAACACTAAATGGGCCGGGTTCTCGATTTACACATGGACACAATGGTTTCATAACTTTATTGCAAAAACAATAATATTTAGTTACATGTGCATAAAATATGTCATAAGTAAAATATTTCAAGGTTCATATAAACTACAAGCTCTTCCAACACATTTAACAAAATCATTTAATTTTTTCGATTTTTTTTAACTAAAAATATATAAATAAATAATAAGAAAAAAGATTATTTAAAATTTTTAATAAGAAACTTAGTTGACTTTAAAATTTTTACAAAAATGTGCTGAACATTTATATTAAGTTATCCTATTGTGTTTTCTTGTTCCTAATTTATTTCTGCTTGGCAGTAACTTCTAAATTCTTAAAACAATTGAAAAGATAAACTTACCTAATTAATTTAACAGATTTCGTAATTTTGGGAAATATGTTTCATGCAATGTTTCTTTCAATCACAACGTTGGTGTTGGCGATTGTACTCTAAAATATTTGTTGTTGATATTTTAAGGTTAAAACTAGGCACCTTTGATATCTCAGGAACTATATCGATTTAAGCAACACTGAAATTTTCAAGTCAACCGATTTTAACTTTTCGGCTTATTAAATAGTTGTAAGGTATTAAGATTGTATTAAAGGATATTCAATCAATGTTAAACTCTTTTAAAGTTCGTGGTGAAATAGTTTTAGTAGATTAAACAAACGTAGAATTGTATTTTACTGTTTTAATGCTCGGAAAAATATCTCATTCTCATTATTGTACTTCGTGGCAAACCATCACTTAGACAGTCTTGGAAGATATTTCACGCCATTCACTTGGCAGTTGAACTATTTACATATTATTAATTACCACCTTTAAAATGGTTTTCTATTCAACAAAACCACCTGAACCAACCTTTTGTTTCTCTCAAAAATTGAACCTTTCCAATTAAATTCAGCAAAGCATATCTCCTCCACGTAAAGATTATATGATTGAGTCGCTTAGTATACACCACAATTTTATTCCAAATTTTATGGATCAGTGCAGTTGTATCTATACTCCCTGGATCAATGTATGTCCGCATTATACTCTGTGCTGTTACGCTTCAGTCCTATGTTTCCGGCGGCTTTATCGTCCGCTATTTATGGCCATTCCCTCCAATTCCTTTCCACTTTAGCCGCCGATTTAATGCCACGACGCTTCCTTTCCCCGCTATAAATTTAGGATTTGGATTTCGGCTTATAACATTATCGCATTAAACGCTGTAGAGACTCGGAGCCCACTTTGCTACCCCCCGTTTTGAGATTTATCACAACTAAGTCAACACTGGGTTTATTTTTCTTAATGGCTTTATCGTTCGGAGAACTGTAATGGGATTTGTGTGTAACACCCACGCTTTGTGGCTAATGGAAGTCTGCGGAAAATATTAGGGGGATTTATCGTTTAAATAGATTGTTCTAGGCTAAACCACGGTTAGGGCTATGTTTATATAGTTTTGTTAGTGTTCCTTTTTGTCTGAAAATGCTCCTAACCTTGAAGTTATGAATTTGCTTTTGACAATTTTAATTTTAATGTAACTAAATGGGCAGCGAGAGTCTAGATCCAAGGTTGATCTTGGATCCGTATGAAGGTTTGCATGTTGTTGGGTTTTTCCATAATCCATTCTACTGTTACACTTTTCAAAGCTTCAATTATCGGTGAAAATAAATTATAAAATATGAGAATGATCATAAGCAATATATGTAATTGGGAAACAGATATCAGGATTTTTACTCAGAAAATAATTTTTTTTGTAATATGTTCATGAGTAACAAATATAACCAGTGTCAAGTGAAAGAATATGCAAATCAAATACGAAAAGAAAAATAAGTAGCCTTTAGAGACTACTACAGAAATTAATTGTTTTCTGTAAAATTATAGAACGCTAAAATTAGATCGTAGAATAAAATAAATTTGGCAAAAAAGATTAAGCCTACCTAATTGTGAACCCGTATTGTATTGTTCAAAGAAACTTGAGGAGGTAATAATACAACATTTCTGATGTGCAATATGATTGCTCACTTAAAAAACAACTCACTGAGTAAACTACGTTTAATTTTGGCGAACATATTTATTTGCTCATCAAATTTGTCGGAGTAGGGTTTCAGAGGGTGGACTTTTGAACCATGTAATGACGAGAGAACATATGGTAAGGACTGATGATAATCATTTAATTGTTTAATTGAAATTATGTTTAGTTATTGCATAGACTACCTTAGTAAATTTATAAGTACTTCAAGGTGACACGTCACTGGTGCAATTTAAATCTAAAATGTTTTAATATTAACTTATATCAAACGTGTCAAAGCCCATGAAGTCTTACAATCAGACGCAAATGCTGGGAGGGGAATGAACCCCACTTCAACTTTATTTCCAAGGCAATTTCAACGATCCGAGCAACAAAATGAAACAAATGTTGGTGACACTCGCACAATAGCTTTCAAGCACTCGACTGCATCAACAAGTTTTGGAGCTCCAATCGCATCGCTTTCCACTCTCGCATCTGAATACCAATATTTGTCAACAAATAAGATTTACATCCCTCTCGAACTCTGTTTGGATTTACAACATTCAAAGTCTCGTGTCTCTTTGGTACCACTTTACGATTTAACTTGCGTATTGTTATTTAGATTGCCGCTATTCGCAAGGAATCTTTAAGAATTTGAACGTATAATATAAATAAAATGCATTGAGAAGGTTGAGTTGTATCACATTCTTATTTGATCTACATATTACAGCAATTATTCAAACTATTGATATTATTAATTGTATATCAACGTTTGAGTTTAACTTGTTTAATTATTTTAATCGCCATTATGTTTAATTTACAAATGTATATTATTTTATAAGGATAAATTAAATAGACCAAGTGTGAAACCACGTTTCATTGAGTATAATAGTTTATATGATTATTATTTATGAGTTATACGTGATAACATATTTTACTACAAATTTCCAGTTTTTGTTAACAGTTAGATTAGGTGGGTCTTAATGAACTATTAGCTACCAGCTAAACAACCAAAATATGCGAGAGCTAGAACATATTTAACTTTACATCCTGTGGTTGTTTGAACAAATATCTTTATCAAGTATGGTTTAGAAATAAATATGATTTCATAAACGCGATTAAGTTTTTTTTTTTCAAATAACCTCATAAGAACTCAAATCTCTGGTTAAGCTTATAAACGATACTGGATAAAATTATCAGTTTACAATATGAAAGACGTAAAGTTTTAAAATAACAAAAGGGCTGAATTAGCCGATTCTGTTGTTGGATAAGAACTCTGTTTTCTTCTTCCCAACGGAATGAAACCGACGGCCAAACTTCGCCAGTATTTAATTCTATTTGGGCCAAAGATGTTGTTTTCTTTATAGCCGGGCCAATAAGTGGTGCAAATCGAAATGTAATTCTTTCCCCGAAGTGGATGAAAGCCCTTTTAGAGGGCCAGAGTTGTTTTATCGGGCCTCGCTCCACCGACTTTGTTTTCCGACTTAAAAGGGATTTTTATATTCAATTTGCTATTCTCCCGTCGACAATGGCACACGGATCTCGCCAATTTGTTTCTTTTATTTGTTCATGGCCGGTTTAGTGGACTTTTATGTTTGTTTTAGAGCCGGTGAAGGGGAGGGGGAGGAGAAGGGGCTGACGCAGACGAGGGAGCCGCTGAACCACCCCTTGAATGACCCGGTCCGGCGATGGTTAAACATAGCTTAGCGGAACCGGGGGTCATTTGTCTGCGGAAGTCGTCAAGTCAGATTAGGCTAAACTGCAGACAAACGACGGGCCCATGCGGAGTGCGGAGGTTCGCAGTGGGTTGTGGGACATGGTAAAGAGTGTAGGGCTGACTCGAGAAATAAATCAAATGGCGGAGGCAATTAAACTAAAACAAATATTTAATAGCAAAATTAACATACAATTTTTAATATCCGAGGTATCTTAGACGACTAAACCATAGTTTGGCTGCTGTAGGGTCAATCCCGACATCTCGCAGTTGGGCAGAGCGTGGTTCAGGAGTCATGAGAAGCAGTTTCCGTGTTTGTAAAACAAAAATGAACACATCCAGACAAAAAATGGACAGATATCTAAATAATTAATTTTACGGGTGATAACCGTTTAACGAATGGTAATACTATAATTAGCTTACATTTGCAACCCTACAACATTTGGAATACGCGCGTTATAAAACAATTATGATTTGTGCAATTTGTTTATCGCATATTTTAACTAGCTGCCATCGTTCCCGGTTTCACCCGGGAATACGACAGTTGTGTGCGCTGCATTCTGTGGTTGACCAGTGAAACTACTATGAATCATAATCAGCTGATAGAATTTTCATCAGCTCGAACCAAAGTGAATGTCCATAAGAATAATACAGGGTTGGAACTTTGAAGCCCCGTGGGCATAGCCCTATGGGAATTTCTTAAAATCCCTTCTTACTGGGTGCCTATGCTATAAGAGGAGTCTACATGCAAAATGTTCGTGCTTCTAGGTGCAATGGTTTGGCCTGGGCGTTGATCGAAATTTCGTATAGATTACTAAATTGTGATAACTATTCACTTACCCTTCCAACTAGATTAACTTTTTTCGAATCCCTTCTAAATTGCAGTTGCCCATGAAAAGGACAGGTCAGTGATCAACCACACCTTATCACCCTCACATATAATGCTTCTTCACCAAGCAGTTAGCGGTACAACACAAAAACAAATTAATACAACAAATTATTATAATAAATTATTGTGAGAAGATTCTTTCTATACGACCCTCGCTCTACCTCTCAACTAAATCCCATCTACTTTTACCATAAGCGTAATTCCAGTATTTTGATTGGAGGGGCAGAAATGGTCGTGATCGTGATTGTCTTGACTTTTAAGTTATTACAATAATATTTCGTCCAAATTATTGGGGGTGCGCAATTGCCCCCCCTTTCCACTACCGAATTACGCCTAAGATCTATAACCTATCAGCTTCTGATACCATTAAGTCTTCATGATTATCCTGGAATACGTTTTAGTCATACGTCATGAATTAGAGAGCAAAACCAAAATTATAAACAGGAAAACTGAAGTAATTTCGATAAATAAAGCAGAGATTTCTCTCACCGCTGATCCTGAGGAGACATTCCAGGGTCGAGATCGATATTAAGCGTAGCGCCAGGTAAGTGGCCGGGCGGCGCTTGTGAGGACGATCAATTAAATGTTGCCGGACGATGAGGCGGCGACGCAAGTCATGCCGGGTAATAGCGGGCGGCAGTGATCAGAGGCCGTCTGTAAACAGATCATCCAGCCACTGGGACCAACATCTCTTAGAATGTTGCAAAAACTATTGTTTGATACACAATGGATAGGACTGAATTGGATGTATTGGTCAGAAATGCAATTTTGGAAACGCAGTCGCAGTCATATAAAGGGACTATTGATTGGTAAAATCAATGAATACATGTACAAATGTTGTACATGCAATTTATGTGTTAAAATCAATTGATTGTGTATCTATTTGTTAATTGCCCAAGGAACTTTCTAAATAATCAGCTACGTTTATATTTCATGCCCGATTTTAGCGATTGATGTGTCAAATTTAAGATATCCTCTTGATGTTTTGAATGAAGTTTATATTCAACCTGCCCATTGGACATCAGGGTTTCACCCCACCCGGCACTCAATGTCCTAATGTTATGCTTATGGAAGAAATATTTTATTGGGTTTGTGTCACATGTGTTTTATCTTAATTATTTCATTTTAATCAACATTAGCAGCAGCAGCAACAGCAGTTATTTTTAAATAAACAACTGTTAAAAAATCGAACTACAGACTGTTTCCCTTTAGATTTTACTGAATTGCTCTTTATGTTTGCAAGATACGAGATATACTGTACAGTATATCCCAACAAGATTAATACATCTAGAGCTGAGAACTATCGACTAGAGTAAAAATGTGAAATCTACATGGTGTTATCATTTCCCCCCTGCATAAACAAAACATGTGGTCAAAAAAATAGGTTACCATGGACACGGTGGGGAAGAATTGGTTACCATGGACGCGGTGGGGAAGAATTGGTTACCATGGACGCGGTGGGGAAGAATAGGTTACCATGGACGCGGTGGGGAAGAATTGGTTACCATGGACGCGGTACGGAAGAATTGGTTACCATGGACGCGGTGCGGCCGGTGCGGAGTTTGTTTTATGAATTTAGGGAAAATGGCGGCCACCATGTAAGCTTCGCTTTTTTACTCCAGACGAGAGTTCTAGATGTATTAATCTTTTTGTATATCCCCGTAAGATCAACGGGATTCCGGCTAGTTCATTGTTACTAGTGAATTTCCTTTGGAAAGTGAACTATTAGCATGACCCGCACGGTGAAACTTAAACCCGGGACCACCATAGAAGTTCCTAACGTGACCCCCTGAACACGTTTTGGGGGGTCGTTCAAAATTTTATATATATATATATATATATAAACATATATATATATATATATATATATATATATATATATATATATGTTTGCACTCTAGCGGTCGCAATTTTTGTCCGATTTACTTCAAATTTGGTAGGAACGTTCCTTTCTGTAATCAGTTGGACAAGTTCGTTGGGCAAAACAATCGGAAAACTCTAAACCCCTTTTTTTGGGGATTAATCTTTCAAATTTCGAGTTTTTGGGCCCAAAAAGGGTCATAAAAGCCCCATATGTAAAATAAGTGGATGTAAAAAGATGGGAATTAGAGAGGCGAAAGTTTTAAGCCCTCTCTCGTCATTCTAGCATAAATAGTTACCGAGTTATTAAAGAAAATGTGTATCGACCAAACGCAGTACGTTGTCTTATGGGGTTTTACATTAGAAAAGCCTGTTATTCATTTGTTGGTGTACTTTTACCATCCCCAACAACCTCACGCTACTTTAATGCCTGACTGGACCTTCTCCTAACCTTATAATGCACAAAATTGTATTCCCAGCATTGCAGGTAAATAGAACCAGGAGCATCAGAACAGCCAAAAAATCAATATTTTCAGATTTGAATAAAAATTGGAATAAATGTATATTTTTAACTGATTTTGATTTTTTATATTTTTTTATGTGGAAATTCACTTCCCTCACGTCAGCGTGCTGCGTGCGAACTCGTTATGTTGTTGAATTATCTGTACTAGAATTGCCCATACGTAGCTTGAACATTGGAACCCCTTGACAATACCAATAGTAGGTTGACATGTACCACAGTAGGTTGACATGTAGTACCAGTTGGTTGACATGTACCACCAGTAGTACGTCTAAAAATAAATAAGTGAGAATCTCCCATTAAGTTATATTTTTATGATTTGTTTGTTCATTGTTTTGTTTTGAAATTGTTTGTTAATTTTTCGCATTTAGCGGTAAAGGTAATCTTCAATTAACTACCAAAAAACACCCTTGAGAAATAATGTATAGGGTGCCACTGCAACAAATTTCTCTGCAAATTGAGACTTGTGCTGCTAATTGTGCGTTTTGACGTTTGTTAATATTTTGATGAGTTTTCTGCATTGGCGAGCCGACTAACTTCTCTTGAAATTGAGCAACACTGCACTTTGGAAACGCAATGGTAAACAGAAGATTTTGGTGGTAATATTTAGACGACTTCTGTTGACGATGATTTCACTACTCAAAATTGAACAAAAATACAGTTTGAAACCGAAATGAGAAACGGTTGGCTTGAAATATGATGACAAATTTATCTGAGAAATATGAATCCAGATACTAATTTCTCCAACAAATTTCAGCTCATGAACTTTAAAAGCGATCAAACACTGAATGAAAATAGTTCATGTGTGTCAGCATCGGTAGGGACTCTGGTGTCAATGTGGTTTAAAGAAAACAAGCGATGTATACCTATCTAGATTTATCAATCTAGAATAACTGTACCATCAACGAGTCTAGAGGAGTTTTTTACATAACATTAATCTATTAGTCATACTTTAGTATGATTTATTTAGTCAGATTTATTTATTTTAACAAATCCTTCGTGCAAAAATATTTACATTGTTTTGCAAAAATATGTTTAGTTGTTATATTTATTTAAAATCCAGCGAATTGTTACTCCCTTCCACTATTTTAATATTTCTCATTCTTTTAGATCCATAACTGATCAGAAGAAAGGCTCTGAGACACTATAAACCCCACTATAAAACATGGTGAGGTATAATTTTACGTGAAGATACAAATTTTATAAACATACAAACGATAATTATTACGAAACAAAGCTTTTTACAGTCATTACTGAAAACGGATCATTAGCTGTATGGCAGCGGGCCGATTATGTGGTGTAACATATTGATGGCGGTGTTGTGTGATGTGGCGACAATGGCGCAGGTTTAACTCTGTGACCTGAATGGCCCATTTTGGCGCACATATGGCGGGAAAACAATGACGCGTCATCAGTTATGATTAATGGTGCAGACGCTAAGTAACTTCATTAATTAAGCTCAAAACCCATTTATCCCGACAACAATTTCTCTTGATTTGTTTACTGAATGATTTAATTAGCTGAAAGTTCCCAACTTTGTAATTGGAAAGTTTAACCACATCTTGCTGTGAGTGTTCACTAATTTACTAAAATTAAAAACTGCTTTAATTACATAACATAAATTAAAAGAAATATGGTAACGAGCAAACTATCTCGAGTCTAGTGCTGAGGTAGATATCATGTCACAGATGAAATCTACGAGCTGCACTGTATGTGTGTCTAACACATTATCTGAACAATGGATTTTACAAAATCATGTTTAAGTGATATCATTGAAAAACTGCATATTTAATATGAACACTGAATCTTTAAATCAAAGTGGTATAGCGACAAGGTAAATATTTTTCAACCACACATAGCACTTTCAGAGGGAAATAGCTTCTGATACTTACAATCAGAGTATTTTATATTTTAACTTTAGAGAGTGAAAGTAGGATATCCTACCATCAGTAACAATATTTAGAACATTGAATAGTTGTTCAAATTACCCTCTTTATTGGTAATAGTTTTCGACTTAGCGATAGACTACTTTATGATCTATCCTGCAACGAATTCCCATTCAAAACCAAAGTCAAAGTTTAAGGAACTCTTGAACTGTGCTTCAGCCTAACTGTCAATTTGAACCATCTTTAGGTCTTTTAATTTATATATAATAATGTATGCATACACAAGTTTTCTTAATGATCCCCGAATGTTGTACATTTGAAACTGTAGGTAGAATAGACTTCAGTACTATAAGTAATTTGTTTAGACTTATAAATATCTAAACTTTACAATTTATTAGTTATTGGATTTTTAAATTTTACAAAATTTTTAAATTTCCTTTAATAAATTAACATTACTCTCTTTTCGCAATGCAATCAGTCTATCAGTCCTTTATTAAAATACAAAAGCGTTTACGTACTAATGTAACCGTTTTGCAACTAACATGTAACAGTTTTCCCATAAGCGAAATTAAGATTGATTAAATGTCCTGCTGCTTGAATCCGAGCAAGTTTTTACCCAACCAAAGGTTACTTCAGTTGTAAACAAACATAACAAAATATCTGGTATTAAAACGGATGATAACATCGTACTTTCAATCAACACGTAGTTTAGACTTCCGCCGACCGCATATCGCCACTGTTCCGAAAATTCAGCTCTTTACTGTATTAAGTGACGCCCTTTCTTAAAATTATGAAACGTATTGGCAAATCTACGTAAAGATACCTTAAATTTGAGACCTCAAACGTTATAATCCGTCCAGCCGTTATGGAGTTATGACTGTGAAGAAATACCCCCTTTCGTATTAATATATAGATTCATGATTTATGATTTTAAGGTATATCAGTGCCATTAGGTTTGTCATCATACCTATGCAAAATGAGCCCTTATTTCTTCGTCTCTAAGAGGTTTTATTTCGCCTCTCGCCTCAATGTTTTATTCGAATTTTTAAATAATAACATTTATTTTTCTACTTCAGTTTTTCCCACTACTCTAGTGATTAGGTTCACATCTTTTTTGTATATAAATTTACAGTTCCCCAAAATTAAAAAATCTGTTTGCAATCCAAATTCTTAAAATCACTCTGAAGGCAATAAGGCAAAGCTATGATGAGGCTCTGGTATCTAAGGTGGCTAAGGGATTGCCGTATTTTATGAATGTAGATAATCATATAAATAGATTAATATCCCTGCGGTTATTCTGAATGGTAGATGATTGTGATGATATTTTGTTGTCACGTTAACTCTTTAAATTTGGTCCCTTTCAGCGTTTCCCCTATAAGGAAGAAGCTATTACCGTAGTCAGCATGGTAAAACCTATAGGGCCCGGGACCATGATAATTTTTCGTTTTAAGGCCCCCAGATGCCAAAAACACCATTCGTTCAAATTCATATACATGTGTAGGTTATGTGTAGGCACGATAACTTTCGTAAAATAAACGGTATCAGGAAACTGACACATACTTTCTCCCTTTTAGCCAAACTTTAATGAATAAATTACTTTTTATTTAGGGCCTACTAAATATAGAATACAAAGCACGGTCGAATGTACAGAAAATCTTGTAAACAAGTTGTTTTAAAAAACATCCACCAAAATCCCTGCTTTGGAGGCACTACATAATCCATTGCTACACTCGTGGTTTTAAGAGGGGAAATACCCCCTATTCTCCCCCAGGGTTATTAAGGGGCAACATATTTCGAATTAACTCTGTTGGTCAATGCTAAATTGACAAGCATATCAAGTTTGAATGAAATTGATCAGTAAATAATAGAGAAATAGTAATTTTTGTATTCCCCATAAGAATAACATTGGACAACGTACTGCGTTTACCGCTAAATGAGAATTTCAATTTTCTCCGAAACCAGCAATGGTAGAATAGTAATTCAAAATACTAAATTATTTAGTTTTTTGAGCTCTCTTCAATGGTGAATAGTAATATTTTTTATATTTATGTCTTTTTATGAAAAATCCAAAAAACTGAATTTTGGATGTTTTAAGCCCTGTAATTTCTGAACCCGAATTTTTACAGGAATGCGGGTTATGTCATTTTGTTTGAAAACTAAAGTTCTACAAACGACTAAAGTTTAATCAAAATCGTTAGAGCCGTTTTTGAGAAATTTGGATTTTCCTTTTTTTTGGCGGTTTTTGGGGGATAATTACCCTTAAAAATCAAAAATTCCAAAAAATGAAAAAAACGCCTGGGGATATCGTGGATTAGTACCTACATACCAAATTTCATCAAAATCGGCCCATTGGTTAGGGCTCTAGCTCTGTACACATCCACACAGACACACACACACACACACGGACACACACACACACACACAGACAGACATCACGTAAAAACCACTTTTTTGGGTTCAGGGAGCACCAAAACGATTATTTCCACTAACAACTCAAATTCGAAAATTTTGACGAAAACAATACTTTCTCCATATACTATGTATAGAGGGAGAAAGTAAAAAGGCTGATTTTATCAAATCTATATTTATAAAAAAGGATGTTGGTTTGTTTGTTTGTATATATATTTGAAGTTTATGGACTCGGACACCGTAGGACCGTTTGCTATGAAACTTGGTACATATATGTAAAATTTTAAGCCATCCATTTTGTCCTAACTCAATTGGGTTCCTCCCAAGAGGCCCAAAAGGGTTCTCATATAAACCTTATGGAAATGTATTGTTCTTTACATAAAAGCTAATGACATGTTAACTTAAACAGGTGATCTTGGTGATATTGGTTTTAGTTGATAATAGTCAAAGGTATGACAACGTCTGCCGGGTAACAGATAGTTTAGTATAAACGTATAAAGCGGCATCTGTTTTCAAGAGTTCGAATACCAGGCAGGTCGCACTATTTTAATGGGGGTTTTGGGGGAGGGGTTTATATCCAAAAAATTGGTATAATTATTCGTATATTCCAATTTTGGTTTGTTCCACTGAATTCAGATTAAAAATCAAACAATGTTGTTGTTGTTGTCGTTGTTGTGTGTATGTTATTTATCTATGTCAATTGCTTACTGAGATATTGAAAGTGCTAAACACAGTACGTTGTCCAATGCTAATCTTAAGGAGAAAATGCTATATCCCGCTTATTAATGAAACATGGTATATGGCTTCTTATGGTTTGGGTTTACTGATATTTGCAAACAAAACCCATTTTTTGTGGTCCTCATGGCAGCAAACCTTCGTACTTAGTTGGTAAGTGACTGAATGACGTAGTGAAGTACCATTTTTAATTCGCTGAGTATGCAGGTTTGCTTCAACAGGGGTATTTGTTATATGCATTCTGAAAATGTCTTTGTATATAAAATATTGAATCACGATTTCTCGCAGTCTTATACTCATCATTATCATTCCCACAGCCTAATAACCGCCTTACAAAGTTGCAGCGTAGTGATTCAATTGAGATTTTCAGATAACGAACAACACGTAACGCAAATCCGACTTGAACACGTGTTTAGTTAGTTTATAATCAAGACAAGAACAACGGATCCGACTCTAACTCGGCCTAATTGAAGAGAGCGAGTTACCTTTGTGAGTCGGATAGTTGCCGATTGGGATGCGGCTCAGCCCTACGAGGCACAATTACCAAGCCGTCTCTAATTAATAGAAAGTTGTCACCATTAGGTTCGGCCGCCTCCGCTCATCACAGCCTCCATTATACTTTTAATTAGTGCGACGCTTAAGAGACCCGCCGTAATCGGGTTAGCAGTGGTTCTCTCTCTCAATCAGCCAATCAGCGCCGCGCGATAATCATTCCTCTCCAATCACGACTGGAGCCTTGGCTCCGACTGAGGATCACGTATTTCAGAGTCTGGCTGGTGCATACACGTAATACAGTATATCAGTTGAAATCATAAAGAAGTAGCTTTACATTTTGGAATTTCCGAATAAATTGAACTACAAAACATACATATGAGATTGAGTAGTATTAATATACAGAAATATTATTAGATTTATCGACACAGTATACCTGGTTTTAAGACATCAATTAACCTTCAATATCTTCAATGTTTCTTCGTCCAGGTTAACTCGTCTTTTACTTAAAAGGCAGAGCCGTTATGCTCATTCTTTTCTCGCTAGACTTAATTATCATATAAATAATATGCTCTCGCTGCCGTCTGGGACACTTAGATATACATGAAAGTATGACTAGCATATTGAGCTGGTTAGTATCATTCAACCGAGGTTTAAATTAACAACCGAGGCAAGTTCCGTAAGAGATTTTTAATATGAACTTAAAAATGTCCCCAAAAAAGGTGATAATAGGCAATACTAATAGTAGGCCTAGGTAGTATGATTTCAAAAGCCTATTATTGTCATTCCAAATTCCAACTAAGCTGGATTAATAGATTTCGTGTGATCGAATAAAAATACTCATTTATTTCAATAACTTTAACAGACTTTAACAGTATGCTTAACAGACTAAGCCTTGTTATTAGAAAGTCGATCCTCGTGTTGCCGCCTTGAATTATGTTCTTTAGGCATATTGTTTTCCATATTTTCCAGACCGAACAACTCCTGTTTTCCCCTCTTTGTTAGAGAGCTCCAATTTGAAATAATTTTCTATCATTTCACAAGTGAACTCCGCTGCACAATGGTCAACCGTGTTCTGTACAGGCCATTTCCGCCGCACCAGCATTAGCATTGCCGCATACCGGAGTACCGACGTATAACATGCGCATGCGGCGCGGCGCGGCGGGGTAATGTGATGGCGATGGCGTGTAAACATAAAACACTGGTCGGTAAGTGGGTAATGCCAGCATCGGGCGAATTAGAGAGTGGTTAGTGGAGATTTGAGCGGAAGCGGCGGTGGACACGCAACAGGACACTGTGACCACCGCACCGGAAGTGCTCATCTCACGCACGCACACTCGCACACAATTAGCCACTCACACAAACTCGCAGACCTTATTAGATATGCAAGCGGCAATCTCGTGTTGTTACACTTGTCAATTTCCCCGTTTCTGACTTTCCAAGTCAAGACTTCCTGGAGAACCGCTTGACATTTTGCGGTCGCATGCACTACCTCTTTTGTCCGTTTTAAATCCGTTTTCTTTTCAGCTATATTTGGTTTCATGAATTTTGTATAATACCTAACGACACAGTAATAATTTTCTGGACTTATTTTCCAAGCAATGAATGTTTATCAGCATTAAATATATTTAAAAAAATTGGAAAATTAGTTTTTTGGAAGTATTATGCATTTATTTATTATACTTTTTGTTTATTTGTTTTGAATTGCAAAGGTTGTTAAGAATAATATCCTAAAAATTAGCAATATGAATTTTTTAAATGTCTTCTATAAATTTTCTTACGCCATGACAATAATTTACTTTGCATGAATACAAAAATCAATCTGCAATGGATTTGTATTCGAACTGTGTTGAGAAAATGTTGCATAGTTCGACATTTAACATTTACATACTGACATTTTAAAGGTAACTACTAGGGAGACATGTAAAGTTTTAATATCGATTGAATGTATAGATTAGGGAATTCACTCACAACTGTTTAAAAGTTTAAAGATGAAGTCAACCTTTAAAATTGAATTGAAAATAAAAATTGTTAAGTTATGAAAGTTATCGACCAATATATTGCCATGTAAACCTAAGCCATGGACAATTTAAAATACAAATCGATTGAAATATTCGAAATCTTAAAAGACATTTGTATGAAATAAATACTATTCTGTGAGAGCTGGTATAGAACAGGATCATTAAAAAAGTGAACCTGTCTGCAGACAATGTCAAATCATTATAGTTTTAAGATGCACATTGTTATGCAAAAGATTATG
The DNA here is from genome assembly GCA_963675035.1 of Allygus modestus. NCBI lineage: Eukaryota > Metazoa > Arthropoda > Insecta > Hemiptera > Cicadellidae > Allygus > Allygus modestus. The sequence continues at coordinate 68,231,334 of OY776116.1, forward strand.
TCTAATACAATCAAGTTAGTTTATTATTGCTCTGTCATAAAACGAACGGTTAAAGGGATATAGTACTAAAATATAGCTGATCTAGGTATAACTTTATTTTCGAGGATGCTTGCCAATAACATTGTACACAACCAATAAATTGGCGGGGCTTAGAGAAAAATGAATAACCCCTGCCCTAAAATGACAAACAAACAATAAAGCTTGCACAAACGTTAAAGCAAAATCCAAAACCAATTGGTAGGAACAGGAACAAAAACAGTGACTTCACATTTCACATACACAGTGAAAATACCTCAGAGACTATATTATTAGAATAAGGTTTATTTCACATAGTTTTACTTAACAAAATAAAGTTTTTATAATAAAATGGAATTATTACGCGTTTTTTTATATCATTATTTTTTTTAAATCATAAGATAAAGTACACAAAAAATCCTTGCGGACGTAAAATTCTTCATCGTCTTTGTTCAGTAGTATAAATTAATCTTAAGCAACGCAAAACAATCCGCCTCAAGCCAACTCCGTCCACGAAACTCCACCTCTGAAATACGTGATCCTCAGTCGGAGCCAAGGCTCCAGTCGTGATTGGAGAGGAATGATTATCGCGCGGCGCTGATTGGCTGATTGAGAGAGAGAACCACTGCTAACCCGATTATGGCGGGTCTCTTAAGCGTCGCAACTAATTAAAAGTATAATGGAGGCTGTGATGAGCGGAGGCGGCCGAACCTAATGGTGACAACTTTCTATTAATTAGAGCCGGCTTGGTAATTGTGCCTCGTAGGGCTGAGCCGCATCCCAATCGGCAACTATCCGACTCACAAAGGTAACTCGCTCTCTTCAATTAGGCCGAGTTAGAGTCGGATCCGTTGTTCTCGTCTTGATTATAAACTAACTAAACACGTGTTCAAGTTGGATGTCGTTACCATTGTCTCATTTGTGCACATTTTCTTCGGTTCACCGTGGAATGTTGCCGCGGTTAAATTGTAAAACTTATTTAGAGAGTTCTCTTGCTCCTTTGTCGGATGAATTCTTAATACGGATTATTACTTGAGTTTAAATAGAAACATTTAGAAAATATTATTAGATAATAAAACAAACGATAACCTGCTCTTCCCATTTATTACTTTTAATTTCCCGCCATTTTACAAAATTGGTGGCCGTTTATTGAACTTAACTTTCAAAAAATGTATTTAAATTCATATATTTACAAAATAAGACGTAATTTTCATTTTTGTTTAAATTTGTATTCAAAGTCATGGTTTTGACGATATTTAATCTGCTAACCTGCCCAAGAACGTTCCATAAATATTTTGGGTATTAAGAGTTGCTGCAGTGTTATGATTATTATGCTAATTAATCCACGGATTTTCACAGCCTACTAACAAGGATCAAACTTAAACATATTGGCAAATAAAAAAAAATATAAAAACTAAAATGCGCTTGATGTATTAATATTTTTGCCGTTGTATAGAGTTTAAAACTGTAATAACATGACCAATTCATTTTGGCTGATTCTTTCCCATAAGACATGACCTTTTTAATGCTTGTGTGTCCATTTTTTATGGCAAAATAAAATTAATCTCTATAAGAATAACGTCGAAACTTCGAAGACCCATGGGGTGGAACTCTACGGTGTGATTAAAATCAAAACCCATTACTTTTCAACCTAAAGAATGAATGAACAAAGACGTCACCTCTACAGCATATCGGGAAGCTGGAGAGTTCAGTCATGAACAGCACAAGATTTTGGTTTTAAACACAACTAACAAATAATTTTGGCAATAACAGAATGACAAGTCCATGTGGTGCAATCTGTGTGAACACTTGTGAACTACCATAGGAATTTGTTTGTAAACGCATATTAAAGTAGTCGATTGCTAAAATAAAGAAGGTCCATCAAATATGCATTGCAATTCCACTAGACGTGGCTCTAAAGGTTTATATTTTCCAAACTCCAAAATAGCACATCTCTAAGAATATTAGTTAGGAGGATTAATGAAAAATGTTGAATGGATGTGGACGCGCCGGGCGAAAGCACCAATTTTGATTTACATGCTAGATATATCATAAGAATCTAGTTTTGAGAAGAATCCACTCAATTCCACAACCTACATGGCGACCATCTTGAAATATGCAGGGTAAATCAGACCTTACCCGTCTAGCATGTATAACGGGAGAACGTTCGGTCTAAAGTCATCAAACAAAATTCATCCCAGCTAAAACGCACATGGGCAATCTATTAAAAATATTTTCATCAAAATTTATATACAGAGTGCTCCAAAACTGAAGGTCACGGGTTCGAATAAAAAGAATATTTTGTGTACAGAGGACAAATTATACATAATTTTACAGGTCATGTTAAAATAAACATTTTGGTGAAAACAGAATTAGTTTACCTTTATCCGTTTTAGAAATGGCGGCCATTTTTGTCTGCCAAATTGACATTTACAGAATACAGTAGCCTGTATTTTCTAAACCACTACTCATGTCTTTTTTCCTATTCAAATTTCTTACTCGTGATAAACTCAGCTTTACTCTGGAATGCCACACGAGATGCTTTAATAAAAATCAATATTTCAGTAATTTTTATAAATGGTTATATATGCCCAAATTAAAAAAAAAAATTAAATGGTCGTGTATGTCAAAAAGCACAAAAAGCATACCATTGAAAAGGGTTTTCTTTAACCATGTCATGGAGCATACCAGAGTAAAACTGAGTTTATCACGAGTAACAAATTTGAACCGGAAAAGAACATGAGTAGCGGTTTAGAAAATACAGAGTATTCTGTAAATGTCAATAGGCCTATATTACACAAAAATTACCTCCATTTTAAAACGGATAAAGATAAATTAATTTTGTTTTCACAAAAATATTTCTTTTGACAAGGCCTTTACAATTATATATAATATGACCTATGTACACAAAAGACATTTTTTAATTCAAACCCGTGACCTTCTTTTGGAGTACTCTGTATATAGATTTTGATGAAAATATTTTTAATAGATTGCCCATATGCGTATTCTTTGGGAAAACTTTGTTTGATGACTTTAGACCAAACCGTTCTCCCGTTATACATGCTAGAAGGGTATAGTCTGACTCACCCTGTATATTCCAAGATGGACACCATGTAGGTGGTGGGATTGAGTGGATCCTACTCAAAACTCGATGCTTATGATATTTCTAGCATGTAAACCAAATTTGGTGCTATTGTCCGGCGTGTCCACATGTTTTAATTAATATGCCTGACTTTATAGCTTTATGCTAATATAATACAATGTCTAAAAACCAAAGTTTTAAAGTGTGTAAATAGTCACATATAAAAGAATAAATTATTGTAATAATACAGATTTACCAGATGTAGCTAGTCATTTCATAAAAATACTGTGACTGCGGATGTTAACATTATTTGTAAGTCTTATTAAAACATTAGGCCTACATTATGCAAACATAATCTTAGTAAACAAATATTAATAAAATTGGACTGATTATCTATTATTTTTATTGGAATGCATGTTCCGCTTTCTATGGCAATCTGTAGCAATGTATGCGTTTGTAGTATTGATTAGCTTTTATTTATTTATTTTGCGAAGACCGCTAACATTGAAAGCGAAGCTACACAAATTTTAGGTGGTGTAGATGGTTTGTTCCCGAACTATTTATTACATGTCATTCACAAACAAAGAATAGTGAAGTCGTTTGTTACATTGTGCAAAACTAAGAAGAAATAAAAATATTTATTCCGTTAGTTGTATCTTTTTCTATGCGGGTGCCGGCGTCGGAATATTCAAACTTAATACAGTAACAGTGAAAATTTGAAGGGCACTACCACTAGCTAGTTTCAGTTGATTACTCTTTAAATGCGATTGCAAGAAAACTTTGTCTTGCGGTATTTATTTATCCATCATTCATGTTAGCCCGTTAATGTATGATAGTATGATAGGTTAAATTAGGGAACTGTTACATTATTTAAGAACAAATAAGGTTATAGAGGTTCCAAATGCGGTTTTCATAAATGTGATTACGTTCCAATTAAACTAAGTACACGTTATATTTTTTTAACGAGATTACTTTCATTACAAGATACTAGCTGTTACCCGCAGGCTTCGACCCGCGAATTATTTATAAAAACTATGACAGTGGTGTGTGCTCCATTCTGTGGTTAGCCCGTGGAAATACTGATGCGAATCAAGATAATCTGTTTAAATTTTCATCAACTCAAACAAAAATGTATGTCCATAAGGAATACATGGGACATTTTTCAGGGTCTCTGGTGGAGCCCTAAGGTCAGATCAGGATGAAAACAATTTAGATTTCCTATTTCATGCCTAAAGAATCAGTGTACAAAATTTCAACTCAGGTAAATTGAAAGCAGGAGAATTCGTGATGAGTGAGAGTGAGTCAGTCAGTGAGTGAGGGCTTTACCTTTTATAGGTATAGATTCTGTTGAAGACATTAGCCGATTGTGTGTTTTCCATATACATTAATGTTTTTTACGGTAAATAATATATTATCCTTCAGCAAAACTGCAAGAGGTAATTTAACTAGGCAATTATGATGTTGGGAACTTTCGGCTAATTAAATCATTCAGTAAACAAATCAAGAGAAATTGTTGTCGGGATAAATGGGTTTTGAGCTTAATTAATGAAGTTACTTAGCGTCTGCACCATTAATCATAACTGATGACGCGTCATTGTTTTCCCGCCATATGTGTGCCAAAATGGGCCATTCAGGTCACAGAGTTAAACCTGCGCCATTGTCGCCACATCACACAACACCGGCCATCAATATGTTACACCACATAATCGGCCCGCTGCCACACAAGCTAATGATCCGTTTTCAGTAATGACTGGAAAAAGCTTCGTCTCATAATTAGGAGTTAGCAAGTTTATACCACAACGGTGGTCTGTGAGGTTTTATAGTAGAATTACGTTTATGTTAACAATAAAACACAATTATACTATAACACCTCATAAATAATCAAATAGTGCCAGGTATACATAATACACAACTCAATGTATTCAAATAATCAAATAATACCTTTAACGGTTCAAAATATATACTTAATTTAGTAAAAAACACAAAACAGACTGACTGACGCTAAAAGGAGCGGAATTTCAAAAAAGTCACTAAACTTTTTTGTTTCTTTATGGGTGTATAATCCGAAAATATAGTTTATGACCCTTTTTTGTTACGCCTTGTATAGTAACACTATACAAAAATCGCAGCTAAAAAGAAAAACAATTTTCTAAACAAGGCTAGAATTCAATTTTTTTCACGCCAGGGCTGTAGAAGCTTCACACTTAAAATTTCCTTCTCCTAAAATTAAAACTATGTTACGCATCTGATTGAGTATAATAAATTTAAAAAATCCTTAAACCATGAAAACGGGAAGATATCATATTGTTATTTATAAAGTGGTCATATATTTCGAAAGAACGAACAATGATTTGAAATACAAGTATGTTAATGCGGTGGTAGTTGTAATATAATTTGATCAGAGGCTGATTCGTAATAGTATATTACGTTACTAGCCCGGTAAGTGGTGTTTTACCGTGCGAGCACGGTAAAGCTTACCGGGCGAGTAACGTACGATACTTTACATCATACTACACAGAAACAGGTACTTTTCCATCCGTATTGATAGGCTGGAAAGTTGCCCTTTGCCGTGCCTACACACAGAAAATTACTTTACTGTGCACTGCACGGTAAAAGCTTTTTACCGTGCACTTAGTCAGCTGATGAAATAAACAGCTGATTGCAACAATACAACGTTAAACCACATGAGTAATTACGAGTGTTGAATAGTAAACATATTTTGAGAGAACAAACCATTCTATTTGATACCAAAGGAAATTTTTTTTAAATGCATTTCAGTGAGGAATACAATGAAATGTACTAATTTTTCTGTGTAGTATGATGTAAAGTATCGTACGTTACTCGCCCGGTAAGCTTTACCGTGCTCGCACGAAAATCCCGCATTCGGCTACGCCTCGCGCGGGAACTGTCGTGCTCGCACGGTAAAACACCACTTACCGGGCTAGTAACGTAATATACTATTCCGTGTGTAGGCACGGCAAAGGGCAACTTTCTAGCCTATCAATACGGATGGAAAAGTACCTGTTTCTGTGTAGTATGATGTAAAGTATATTACTGCACGTTCTGCACGTCGTATAACTGATTTATCGTTTGTACTGCACGTATCAAATACAATACTATTGCACTCTTTCAATGAAGAAGGAATTAGGAAGGAAATTATTTTAAACAGTGTGTTTAAAGTATTTCAAACTTAATTCACCTGAGTTTATCTGAAATGTATTTCACGATTTATGTTTTTGTGAAAAGGTTGGAAGATGGGTGGATTAAGTAATCTTTACCAACAAAGATTTTATTTATAATTAATAGTATTTTTACTCCAGCTTTAAATGTCCTTGTGTCTCTACTCAAATTCATGTGTCTCTACCCCTTAAATTCATGAGAGAGAAGTTTTCCCTACGTCCTAACACTAACAGCGTCTATTACAAAATCCGCTAACAATGAATGCACACTCTAGCGATACCCTTTTTTTGGGCACTGTTATCTTGGGGAAAATGCATCGTTTGTTTAAGAAAGATAAGTTAAACTGATGGATGTAGTAATTGTGTTCATCGTTGTCTATCCTTTCTATTGTAACAGGTAATAAAGCTCATATAATATAAATTTACTGCTATTTTATTCGTTGACATGTTGCAATTTGCATTGGATAAAATTATTCCTAGCTTGTGCTTATCGATTCCAGTAAGATCGTAGGTTTTTGAAATGTAAAATTAATGATTCGTGATATATCAGACTCGGAACTATTCCCACAGAAAATAATACAGTATTAACTAACCCACAACGTGTGCCAACAATAGGAACTTTGTTTACTAACATTAAAATTTAGTTAAAACATCTTTAACCCCTAAATCAAACAATGTCAGAACTTCTTCAAGCACTTCAATTTTCATCACATTTACTACTCTCCCCCAGTCGTAGTCCTGATATTCGCCAGTTTGACGCCGAGCGTACGACTTGCCTCCTCGGAAGCTGTGGGATGTGGGATGTGGGGACTGCGGCGCGGCGCCGACCGGTCCACTCGACGCGACGCAACGCCCGCGCGATCTGCCGGCAACTTTCTCAACTACTTCTCACTCCTAAAACAAAAACTTATCATCGATTGTTGAAATCATTGGTGGGGAAAAACGCGGGAGGCGATGGGCGGGGCCGCCTCCCATTGGCTGGCGCTCCTCATAATCTAACCTTCACTCCGTGATTGCCCATTTAACAATTTATTCATGTGGCTCTTTATTTTCGCCGGCGCTAAAACGTCTTCTCTGCTTTGTTGGAGATGTTTTTGTCTGCATAAATTCGCCAATAATCTCCTTTTAGACTGAATCGCTCGTGCTTAACTTTATGGGCGAGGAAGATGTGTTTATCTTATCCTTGAGTTTTATGGGTTATCTCGTTTTATATTTTGGTCGTCTCTCCACTCTTATGATTAGGGGAAGAGTTTTATAATATAGGCTATCATTTTATAGGCGCTAACAAATATTACTCACTTTAACCAATACACAGTACATACTCATCAAAAGTAATACATCACGATATTATTCATATTTACATTTATTTGAGAAAAATAAATGATAAGAGATAAAATACCACCGTTAGGTGATTGGTAGGCTTAGTTACCGTTAGTTTCAGTGGCCGTTTGCTACAAAATTCTTAGATTTCCGGATAAATAGCTTCGCTAATTTGTATTTTCGTGCTAGGCTTCCAAATTTGCTGAGCTTTCATCACTCCTATCCCCTCTGGTACAGGAGGTTAGCTATTTATACCAAGGCGTTCAGTAATGTTACAGTAGCAATACTCACAGAGCATCACCATAGAACACTTTTTACACTTTTTAAATGTAACCCATTTTTCTATTCTGAGCTACCGGATTGTGAAAATGTCTTTAATCGTGCAACATCTCCTAATTACATGTATAACTTCCATTAAAAGGACAATGACTCATTCTCATGCACATTTATGTGAAATCTATTTCAAAATATGCACTATATTTTGAACAAATTTAAATTTTACTATAAAATAAGATGTTATATTTGGTTTGATTCGTTTATTTATAAGATTATACTAGTAAGATGCTTCTCCTATAATAAACATTAAATTATATTTAAAACATTTGTTCCTCCGTTCTTATTTAAAATTTATATTAATTTCAATGTTACGATTGTATATTTATAAACAAAATTTTAATCTAAACTAATAAGAGTTTTGTCTAAATTTAAGATATGTGGCGATGTACGAAAACGATGGTACTTAAGTTTAAACAACTTTTAAATTGAACCGATACACTCAGCGAAGCTAAACGTTCACTAGTTATGGCGGTGCAGGCCAAACACACGTACCACCACATCACTTCTTGAAGCTAAAATTAAACAAATGAAATAAGACTTTTAAAAGACCGAGACACAACTCCAGCCGTTGTTCCGTGATAAATCACCGCCGAACTTAACTCTCTCTTAAATCCCAAATCGTGTCGGTTAGAAGTTGACAAACCTCGCGCACTCGGATGTGACGCGAGTTCATTTTGTTTGCCATTCAACTAAAGCATTAGTTCCACTTTTCGCCGCGCTCACAAAAGAGCGCTAACAGAGCGCTGGATGGCACGCCGCCGAGCGCCGGCAGTTTATCATTCAAACGCATTCAAATTCACAACGCTTCTGGGCGCTAAGAGAAAAATCCTGTGCGGAGGTCTATTAATCTGAGGGCGGAGACAGGCGAGTTAGCCTCTCCCGGGGCGGGGATTATGCTGAAGCTGGGAGACTCACGGTTATTGCTTTGTCCAATCGCATGCAAGCATCGCATAATGTACAATTAGTGTGGTAATTACAAGTATCAAACATTTTATTTCCAAAATTTGCTGATTCAAAATTAAAACAAATATTTTCTTTACGTAATGCTGATTAAGATCCCCCTCGAAATAACGCTTCTTCCTTGAATGTTAGCACTTAACAATACTTCATAGGTTATATGAAGCTCAAAACTATTAAAAGTAGAATCACGTAGGATGCTTATTTATAATCATGGCTTGATGTATAATTACCAATGGAAATAAAATACTATGGCGTTTAAGGAGATTAGTTGATGGCAAGCTAGTAAGCAAGGGTTGAAGGGAAAGTTACTCCTTCCACTGTTCGTACACGTTTATTGGCAATAAAGCGAACCAAGAAGCTGTCAATGAAAATTAATGGTGAACGATCAGTTGTGATACAATTTTGCAATAAAAATAAATCAAATAACTTGCTCCAGTGGCATAACTAAGGAATAGTTGTTGTTGCGGCCTACAGATGAGGGGGTGGGGATGTTCCAATGGCCGGCGACACTTGGACACCCCAACCCTTAAAATATCAGTTCCGCCCAGCAGCCTTCGGACTCAGGCGGGTACACAGTCGTCTTTAGATTCGATACATATTACATTTTACTTTGATTCGGTACATTTACAAGCTTTAGATTCGTTTACAATACCGTTTCAATTTAAGACTGTTCACATTTCAAGTTCAATAATTTATTTTCATGTTTGAACTCATTATTACAGTGTGAAATAAACTCGGTACCTTTCAATCAGTGTCTTTTATTATTTAATGTTCCGAATTTGCTTATTCCGCGATAAACGTGCGTCGCGCCGTAACAGTTGTGTAGGGGTTGTGTAGGTGGGGGGGGGGGGGGGTAGTTGTATATACGTTTCCCCTTAATCCTTTGTTTACTAGCTGGCCGTATCTCGCCTCTGTCCGCCTCCACAAAGAAAAAATTTGTTTTTGCGAAAGAAATTCTTTCTTCTCTGTGCCGCCCCACTGTCGCAGACACAGAGTTGTGAACCAATCCTTGCCTGCGACTGCCTATTCTCTGTCGGGGGTTAAGCTATGCAATTTAGGTACAGCAGTTATTTTGCGGCGATCTGATTGAAGGCACCCTTAAATCGCTGTACATTGCTATTGGTAAAATAGTAGTAGATTTATTTACAGTGCTACTTATATATTTGTAGAGTTACATAAACTGGGATCCATTAATTTTTCCTTTTGCTCCTAATTGTTCTAGTTTTTGTTGTTGTATTCATCAAAACAATCTTACTGGAAAATGCTTTTAAGCGAAGATGGCCTTTCAGATTCTGAGGCAACAGGTTTTTATGGCTTCTACATTGGCATAATCGCCGGGTCGATTATGATTAAGATTACTTAATACACAGTTACTATGATTCCCATCAATAACCTTGACTATGATCATTTAGATATCTCTCTCAGTGAGACTTATAGAAGAATAATCCACAAAATAAAAATTACATGGAAAACACATAGTGCATATTTAACAAGAATACTCAATTTAAAATTCAAATATATAATCCGAACGATTAAGAGTTGATAAGCGATAATACTATGAAGAAAAATGAGTAACCTGTATTTTCAAATTTAATGGCCTAGTTTAACGTCAACATGAGTTATTTATGTATAACATAACAATGAAATATTGTAATACGGTACCAACATTTTCAACAATATCAATATTTAACACATTTAAGTTATTATTTTTTTCTGTAATTAAATTAAATATATAAAAGAATGACTATGAGAGGAAATCATTTGCTACTTAACACATGGAAGTCCCTCCTTCTCGTCCCGGAATGCAAACCGTATTTTATTTTGATATAAATATTATTCTATGTATACATTGTAATTTTAACTATTAGCCTCTTGGTCATAAAATCGTGTAGACTTCAGTAAGCAATGAAATTTTAGGATACTAAAGTAATTTCATTAGTTACATTTGAGATTCACATCCAAATAAACTAACTTAATATACATCACTAATACATATGATATATGCATTACTTATGTAGAATCTTAGTGTTGTCTGTGATCTTTGGAGCAAAAACATCTGAATAGGTCAAACAAACCATAATAATCATTTGTTCTAGTATACGCACCGATACGAGAATTTCAAAATTTGTCCTCTAAACACAGAACATGGCTGAACTCTGCGATTTGAACAAACTAGAGGCATTCGGCTAACTTGGTGCATAGGCTGAACTAAAATATTTTTTACTTGGAAAATTAGGTGAATTTGGAGAGGGGCTTAATTCGGAGCATTATTCGATCACGAGGCATATGCTGAATTTGGAGTATTGGCTAAACTCGGGCATTGCTCAGACTCGGGGCTTAGTTGTTTACTGTTGAGGACTGTGCGATGCTTATTATGAATTCCATCTTCCTACACAGAAAACTAGACTACCACATCGACAGTTTGATAAACTTAAATCCGTGTAGAAAGCATAAATATGAAATTATGTGAATATAAATTGATAAGATATTTACATTGTAGGCGCTCTACAGGAATAAAACACTCGATGTAAAAGAGAATGGACTAACGTTTGTTAAAAATGATTGAGGGACTTTGTGCCAGTTTCCTGGTGCCATTCATTGTTTAAACTGTGGCGAACAGTGAATAGCCTAAGATAAATTGCGGGGTTTTTGTGGAGAATTGGGGTGGAGGGCTGTTATTGACTTGTCCGTCATACAGGGAGGAACATTAACCCTCTCTCACGCGCCCGTACTCGCTCACGCACACACACATACACACCAGCCTGACACAAACTAATGACACTTGATGACGCTGATACGAAATGGAAGATTAAATTATTCACTACTTGTTCCCACTATCATTAATCACCTTAAGGGATTAGAGAGTTTTCAAAATTGCTTTCCTTTTTCAATTACGCGGGGATATCGCCTTCTGGCGAGTTTTCTATATTTTACAGTCTAAGAACTCTGTCACTGCAGATATTTTTTTTGCGGATAAAAATAATACTTTGTACTAAAATAAATATTCTAACTCAGTAAATTACAGTATTGTTTCTATGTTGAGGACGAGATGGGGTTTTCTTATTTACTCTGAAAGTGTGAAAGTTTCCACAAACATTCAATGCGACAACATTTCTTATCGATAATTTTGTTTAGCAAAAATAACAAACAAGTTTAACTGATAAAACCCCTAGTCACTAAGTATTTATTTTAACTATCCTTTCTGATGGTTAAACTACTACAATTGCTTGTAGTTTGGGTCTTTATAATATTCTACTCAGACGAAATTTGTCATTGCAGATTGTAGTCGACGTTGATTGGTAATTATAACAAGAAATAAAGGTAATTGTTAAACAAATTATATTATGGTTTATGCTCCATAAACATTTGCTTTGCGTCCTTGGCCTATTTATTTGTTTGAAGGGTTTTATATTTGTTATTTTACCTTAGGGCTTCGCGCCACGGGGATTCAAAGTGTCAATGTTTATTAATTTTATTTGACCAGATCACAACATAAACTGGTTATCAAAATAATTATTAATCTTTAGTTCAGAAGGTTAACCACATAATGCATACACACAACTATTGTATTGCACCATCTCGTATTAAAATTAAGACATAAAATTAGTAAATATGAATCAATATATGAATTCAATGCCTAATTTATCTTCCGATGAAATAATTCCCTAATCTCAAATGTACCATAAAACTACCGGTAGGCTTGATTAAATTCAGTTTAACCATAGTTTTTCTACTACTTTATGCGAATTTTTTAAGCACAAAAGTTCCATTTTGTATAATGAAATAAACATAACAGTGGTGAGAGAGGAATCAGGGCTGCGCGTCGTCGTGGGGTTGTGGTAATTATTTTGGTGTCAGGAGTGGGATAAGCAGATTTGCGGGTGAAATACGAGGTGCTGAGACACAGACCGGGGCGTGAGTCTGCAGAATAAAACAGGGGATCTAATTTGCTTTTTTCAGCTTAAGGGTTTAGTCGTGTTTAAATAGAGCCAGTTTTAGGGTTTAATTTTCCAGCATATATATGTTTAAAGACGTTATTGTTTGTCTACTCCTCTGTGCCCCTTAAAAACATGTTTTAAGCCTACTGCGAGGGTGAATGTTGATTTGAGATAAAACAATGTGTATAACGTCTATAAGATTATCCGCTCTAGAAATTAGTTCAAAAATAAACTCTACTGATTCAAGAGATGCCATGCATTTGTAAGGAACTAATTGGGATATCCATTTAGTATGAGTTTTAATATATTTTTGACACCAAAAAAGTAGTTCACGCAGTATTATTTAGATTAAACCTCATATTCAACAGGTTTAAATTAATAAAGGAGGAATTACACTATGTATGAATGTATAAACAGGTTTATTATGAAGACTAGTGTTGCAGCCAGGGGAAATATAAGAAGGGAGATGAGTTCTTATTGGGGGGGAGGTCAGGAAGACAAGGGATAGAAAATGGGTCCCTACCTCATTTACCTTATTTTTCTATAAAGAATCCAAATTGTCTTTTTTAAATTTGTTTATAGAAATATAATGTCTATTAATTTATAAAATTATTGAAGTATATAGTACAGAATACTTTATACTACAGAATATTTTATTTGTTTGCGCAAGTCTGTTTACTGAAATAGTCCTAAATTCAAAAATTAGTTACGTAAATATCAATAATCACAATTTTCATGAACATGGTATAAAATGAAATATCCAATTATGTTTTAATATAGTATCAATATTAAGTGATTATAACTTCAATTTCATATAAAAAACGTTTAAAAAATGTTACTGGACGTAGAATTTTTTAATGTACAAGACTACGCCGCCACCATAGACACAACCCTAGGAACCCTAGTAGTCTGAACTGCGTTTCGCCAATTCTACATTCTATATTCTAATAGGGTAAACAGCTTTTTCTATAACAACAGAAGTGTAAGTGTATATAAAAATATCACAATCATATCCATATTATTCAGTAATATTCATTTTTTTAAAGTACGAAAATAAAGGACAGAGAGAAAGAGATAGAGAGAGAGAGAGAGAGAGAGAGAGAGAGAGAGAGAGAGAGAGAGAGAGAGAGAGAGAGAGAGAGAGAGAGAGATCGAATAACGGCTGAGTAAGGTAGTTAGTTAGGGGGATGTAATTATGAATGTAATGCCGTCTGTTTTGGTATAGATGGAGGGAGGGGGTGGCGAGATTTAGAGGCGGAGGCTACAGTATTCACGCCGGGGCGACTGAAATATTAACGTGGACTTAGGATCAGCCGAGCCCGAGACAGGATGAAACTGTCGCTCTTTGTCTCCGGCACAACACATCACACCTCCCACCTGGCAGATGGTGTTTTTATTGTATTGTATTTTATCCTTAGAGCATAATATTTCAATTTAGTGAATTCCCCCTATAGGAAAGACGCTATTACGGTAGTCACGCAATAAAACCTAAGCTTGAGACAATAGTAACTTTTTGTTAAGGTTCCCCACATGCTTAAAATACCATTTGCTAGAATTGTTATGTCGTATGTAAATATGAGTATGTCCATTCGCACGATAATCATTATAAAAAAGGTCCGATCTTGATGCCAAGGTGTATAAAAAAGTAAAGCTACATTTAGGCCTATTATCAACCCATCTGAAGGTTTTTAATATTTGTTACATAGAGTTTTATATGAATAAAATATGTAGTTTTAACCAATGGATTCAGTTTGAAAACAAAACAATTCAATATTTTGAACTATTTCTCTACGTCGATTAGCCACTACCAAAATAATAAAAGTGCTAAACATAATGTTAATATTATGGAGGATAAATACAATTTGATATTTTGCTTATTTATTCACATTTTGTAATGTATTAATAAAACAGTAAGTGACTTGGTTTGGAATTGTTCTATTATTGATATTTGTTCCTAAAAACCTTTGGGGGTAAGAGTAAACCTGCAGCCTCTCGCACTTAAGACCAATACAACTATTTTAAATTCCATTTTAAGCTTGAATAAAATTTACTACATAAGATAATTGAAAACTGTTGTTTTTTACATTTGCATGACATATTTTTACATTAAAGACTCCGGTGTACCCTGATAACTAGGCTACCTGTGCTCGTTGCAAAATACCAGCATTAGGACAGAAAAAATAAGCGTTGCTAGATTATTTGTTAGAGTGGCAATGTAATTACATAGCCAAAGTTAAGGTACCATACTGAATGGCTTATTGGAATCTTAAATAATGTGTCTCTGAATCAATGACTCAAACGATATTGAAACTGCGTTATTCCAACAATATAAAACTCATAAAAGTATTAATTTGACGTAGGCCTACATTACATTTTCTTCTGTAACATTGTGTGATCGCAGAATAATTTAACCCTGTGCCCATGTGATATCTTGCGGGATAGAGTTCACCAGCTCTGAATACGCATTAATTCGATTTTAATTCATCATATTAAACAAATTAAGTTTTCTTTAATTTTTGCAACAAATTGTTTGTTAGACGACAAAGCCAACTTAGAGAAAAGTGAGAAGTATTCGAAGCTGAGTGCCGGAAATAAAGATAATAAAAGAACGTCGCATGGAAGACAAAGGAAATGGCGCAAAGTGCTCACAGTAAATACAATGACGCTTCCTGCGAAGAGCGATTCGTTCCAAAACTGCTGTTTATGTGAACAAGATCGATATGAACAAGAGGATTGGAAACTTTCTTTCGAGTAAAGATCGTCAACTTTCGGATTGTCTTAAAGTATATACATTCCAAGGTAAGGTATGAGCCATTTCAAACCAAGAAAACTATTGTATGATTTCCCAGCTTGTATTTTACGGCATATTTATTTACAAGGTATCGTTTACACGATTGGACATTATCATTAAGACATTATGTCATGATCACTAAGCATTAGGAGTATTGAATACTGCATTTGTTGGCTTGGTTGTATCTAATCACAGTGAAAAGTAAATTAGCTAGATAACTGAAAAGAGAAGCAACGAAGGAATAAATCGGTTCGGGAAATTTTATTGAGTAAGAAAGGCAAATTTGATTACTTGTTCTATCTATTCCTGCTCCATTAGTAAAGACTCACCTCAGTGAGTTTCAGCAATGGTATCAAGGACATTGGTATTAAAGAGACCTTGGTTTTTCTGATTGAGGGCAAACGATAACCTTTACTCTAAAGTTAATTGCTTTACCCGACCAGGTGAGAGGCATACAGAGTCTCTATATTAAATCAACTCATATAATTTCAGTTCTAAATTAAATAAGATTGTGCAGGTGCTTAGCTTCAATCACCAATATTTTACAGCAATTTTTAAAGGTGGGTTTAGTTTAGTCATGTTATTTGATTTATGCCTTCGGAAACAATTATGTTTCCTTACACTCACAGCAAGACCAAGATTAGATTCAAGGATGCGGTTGACGGATTACAATCGCTATCTTCCTATTAATCTACCTATATTATAAAGTTGAACTTGTTTTTGCTCCAACCTACACAATCCTGATTGTTGTGAAATATCTTCGGAAGGTAATAAACGGTATCAGGTAACTGACACATACTTTCTCCCTTTTAGCCCAACTTTAATGAATAAATTAATTTTTATTTACTAAATATAGAATACAAAGCACGGTCGAATGTACAAAAAATCTTGTAAACAAGTTGTTTTAAAAAACATCCACCCAAATCCCTGCTTTGGAGGCACTACAGAATCCATTGCTACACTCGTGGTTTTAAGAGGGGAAGTGCCCCCTATTCCCCCCCAGGGTTATTAAGGGGCAACATATTTCGAATTTCCTCTGTTGGCCAATGCTAACTTGACAAGCATATCAAGTTCAAAGATAGACATTCACCCGTGTCGAAATCCTCTAGGACTCTGCCCCATCGGCAATCAACGTTAAAATGTTCAGATTTTCAGTTTTACTAAATCTGATGTTTACTCACATAGGCAGTCATTATTCAGGAGAGGGTAACAGGTTAATACATGATTCAGGACTAACACTAAAGTAGTTAGAGTGGTAGAAGAGAGGTAGACTTAAAATGAGTGCATAGCAAATTTCCTCCGAACGATAAGTGTGCGCTTGAACGAATGACTACACAAATAATTGTTGATCAATAAATCTACAGGTACAGCCGAGTGCTGTTTTTAATAAATAGTATATCCGAAGTTAAACTTTGAAAGTATTTATCCAAAGGGTTTATTTGGGAAAACTCTGCACTTCTACAAATTTACTATTACGTGCATTCCAGTTTCAAATCAATCAGCCAGTGTAGAGTTGTTGTTTTATTTTCCTTTACTGATTAGACATCAATTTATAACTCTCACATTCCAAATGTAGCGACCGGTACTGAAATACGCAAGTTAACTCCAAATTAGCGCCGGCATATGTGCGCAGGGGTGGGTCTGTCCGAGGTGGTGGTAATAGCCCCAGTTAAGGCACCGAGCGACGCGGGACGCAGCTAAGTGTATGCATTATACATCAAGGCTCTGCTCTCTCTGTTTTTTATCACTACCAATTACCCCCCCCCCACCCCGGCATTTGGAGTGCTCTTTCTGGCAGTCACAAGCGCTAATTCGAGCAAAGTGCAAATTTTATCTTGTTTTGCAAATCCTCATTTTATATGGTGTAACTATTATGACGCCTCGCCTAAGTGGCGAAGGGGGATGGGGAGAGTCCGTTTGCTGCATTAAGATCGTTAAATGTATTCCGAGACAAAGGATTGTAGCGCGATATCTGTTGCTTTTATTCCTTTTCCTTTTTATGTCATTGTTGTGTTTGTAATTTTATAACGCCCCAATTTTGAGACTCGCATTAGTCACTTTGTTTTGGAGGATGTTGTTTTATGGAAATGCTGTTTAGGGGCAAATTTATGGCGTTGATCTGCATAATTTGTAATACTCATGATTATACTTACAACTTCTGAATTTAATAGAGACTGTATAATAGTCTAGAAATAAAATTAAATAATCCTTACTTAAAATGTTCCTGAAAGGCGTCAAAGGAATAAAATTGACAAAGGAATATCTTAAAAATGGCATAAGGCTCAATAATATACAATACAATTTGTAATTTCTTACAATGACTTGAGTATTTACAAAATCATTATTACCATTATATAACCTGCTGTTACTTTCCCAAATTGTTATAAAATGATCAAAAATATATTGGCAGTCATCACCATTTTTCTGTATATTTTTAAATATGAAACTGCATTTTACATTGTAGCAATTATGCTTGGTGCATTATTTAAAAGAGATCGAAGCGTAGATTCTTCGAAATTTGTTACAGTTTACCTCCGTCTTCAGACTCCCTCCCTGCAGGCCTACTAATCTTCAATGTAATTCTTATGAAAGAAGAACGAAAAATTATTCACCTTTATATCTATATATCTAATTCCGTAAGCCCAAATTTGACAATGAAATTGTGAGCAAACGGAAGGTCGTATAAAGCTGGGAATTGGGAGAGGTCTCAGTCATGGTCTAGGCATGACATGTTTGGGGCAATTATTCATTTTCCTTAATTATGTACCGAAAATTTGTTACGGAATACAATAATTCCCAATTAAATAGCATGGGAATTCAAAAATATCTGCGACTGTTTGCATTAAAACCTAAGATTAAGTGTATAGGCATTCTACCATGTGTTCCTACTTATATTTTTTAATTTCCTCAGCATTAAAGAGTAAAGAAAAGCAGATGAGGCAGGGTATTGCAGCAAGGTTAGGGGTTATGGCCTCTCAAGCCACCAGTTTAACAACTATTTTTATACAGTATATCTAATCTAACTACTATTGATACATAAACAAAATACAGCACAATGACAATAACACATGCTATGCTTCGTTATAAGTATATTGCCTACCGGAATATACAGAACGTTGTAAGGGGTGTTGTAAATACTAACCAATCTTTACCGTTTCTTTGTCCGTTGTTAATAGTATAGTATTGTTTTCAATTAAACTGAAATAGGTTCATTATTCCATAAAAAAACACTGATAATTTGAAATATATCAAACTTGAAATACCAGTAGGTTGGAGACCCAACAGATTTTCAATACGGAAATAGGTCTATATTTGGTTCGCATGTACCTATCTTCCTACCGAATTTCAGTCCATCAGTCCAGAAGTAGTTATGAGATGGTAAACGTAATTTTGAAAACTAGTGGGGTGAAGACCAATGGAATTTTCGGAACGGGAGTAGAACAGTAGAACCACTTTTGATTGTGATGTAATCTGTTTTCCTACCAAATTTCTGCTTCATAAGTTAAGTAGTTGGTCTGCGATGGTTAACATGGTTCTATGGCTATTGGGGCAGAGACATACAGTATAGTTGTTATCATTAAAGTAGGCCTTTATCTGCCTTAAGTATTAGCTATCCTTCTACCATATTGTAGCTCTTATCAGTCCAGTAGTAGGATGCGAGATGGTTAAAATAAATATTGTTAAGGTCGGTGGGCTGAGGCAAAAAAATGTTTAAACGGAATAGGTGTGTGTTTTACTCTGTTATACACTAGGTGTACGCTCATTCCTCGCGTATAAGGATAATTGAAACACATGATCAATATTAAGGGTGCGCCCTACCCAGATTGAATTCATTGTTGTTTAGCGCCGCGCCGGCGCCGCCAACAAGCAGGGCCATGCATTTTTACGCTTGAAGACCATTTTGTTCTCCTCGATCGCACTGTTATTTTACAGATTTATACCAAACTATTTGCAGTTTCACACTTTTCAGATTCCAATCTAGGGATCATACGGTTCCTTTTCTCCAAAATAATTTTTCTCCATACGTTAAGAATCTTTAGAAAAACGCTTAATTTGAGAACATTACTAATGGCCTACCACTTATTTTGAATTAAAATCACGATTTTTATATCGTATGATCTCTAGATGAACATTTATTGAATTAAATAACATCAAATTATTTTTAATTGGTTAACAATTTAGCCTACAATGAGGGAGATGCAAACCCCTTACTTGAGCGTGCGGAAGGGAGGTACGGCGCACCCTTAAATCGAGTCTCATAAAAAATTCAATATCTTATTTGAGTAACATCATCAGAATACATTTCGTTATCATTTAACTGCCGCCATAATCCGGGTTTTATGTCTATATAGCTATAGTTTTAGTCACTTCTCCCAAAAGAAGTTATTATCGCGGTAGCTGAGAGGGTATCGCACTGGCTCTTGTAGCGTAAGGACGCAGGTTCGTATCCCGTCGCCGACCTAACATTTTATCCGTAGAAAAACATACATACATTTATTACTTGTTTTTATCAAAGTAAATGTTGTATAAATACGTAAATTTATTTATTTTTAAAATAAATTGAAGATTTCAGGCATGGTTTGTCGTTAGGATTGGCATGGGTGCGTTATCTTAGAACAAACAGAGTATTTTGGGCTAAGCAGTGACTTTAGCAGTGTGATTAATTTAACTTTTAAGAGAACAGCGAGTTTCTGATATGAACTAATGTTAGCAATTTCTATAGGCCAAGTCAAAATATCCTGAAGGATTAACAATAAAATAAAGTCGTCAGGTCCAGTTATTTAGATGAAAAAATGAGATTTCAATATATTGTTTCAATAGCCTAGGCTATCATGAAATTAAATGCTATAAACATGGGTTGGCCCAAGTCCGTACATGAAACTTCTAAAATGACAAGTAGCCTAAGTGTATATGCCTACATTTTATAGTCATAGGTCCAAGTTTATGATGAAAACAGCTCACTATAATCCAAACCTAGGAGATGTCAAATCATTTCAGATAACCTGTACAAAAGGCTTAGTCTGGTTAGAATAGTTTAAAGCTTTTGTTTTGGTTCCTGGTAATGTTTAAAGTATTTTACAACAGTTGAATTAACAGTTTAATGTCGGCTTACTCTTACTGTAATCCAACCCTAGGCTATGTCAAATCATTCAAGATAACCTTCCGAAAAAGGCTGTTTGGTTAGAATAATCTATAGCTTTTATTGTGGTTACCTACTACATTACTGGTAATGTATTTTAGGTAATGTAGACAATTTTTATTATTAATTTAGTGAAAATATAACCTAGCAAATAATTTTCATCCAAAATAAATTTTAAGGTTGTTCGCTTACTGTGACTAACTTCATCAACGCTTTCTAGACAAATTCAGGCTTTGTATAGCCTACTTTTTACACATGACAATCACAATATTACCAATTGTCTAAAAAAATGTAATAAAACAAACTATTTTATAAGTTAAGTTAATATCTTAGTATCTACAGTCATTAAAAAGTTATTTTGAGTTTTTCGATCCACATGCCACATGCGTCGTCTGTCGTCTGCCACTGTTACAATCGTCGCCTCCGACGACTGACGATATTTACACAGAGTAGGCGTACTAAGGGAATATTAACTGTATGGATATTTTTTTTAAACGTACACTTAATAATTTATAAAATAATAAATATGCTCACAACTTAAAAATGTACTTCGATTTATCTCGCTTCTGTGTTTTTGTTGGTAGAAAAACTTTTGTTATCCAGTATAACAAAGTATACTCTAGTAAACTAACTATTGTTACTCTGTAGTTGAAACATAGACGTCGGCTAAATTTTAACGATTCAAGTACCACTAAAATGGCTTCCAATGTTATTCTTATGGATAAAAAAATAAATTTGGTTTTAAGATAATTTGATTAATACTGAACGAAATTATCTGAATAATGAACTCGACCGAGATTTTGACCTGTTAAGTTTTTCTGGAAAATTTTAAGTTTAACTGTGGAGGCGTTCTCGAGTTATTGTGGTCACAGACACGCCAGTTGAGTTGATTCTCTTACCAGTCCAAGCAGTAAAGTTGTGTATAAGGATAACTTCACATCGTTCAATTATCCAATTAGCTATTTTCCAACCGGATTCCAGCTCAGACAGTCCAATAAATGCTATAAGAATCCAATAGCGTGGAGTTCTAAAGTTTAGGACTTTGTTTAGTGGTAATTTTATGTTGAAAATAAACATTTATTTTTATACAAAATAATTAGTACAGTATTGTGATTTTTCACCGAAAGTTTTGAATTGCTTACCCTCGTTTGATAGAGTGTTATTGAAGTACCAAGATTTAGTCATGAAGGAGTTTTCGAGAACGAGTCCACTCCCTACTACTCCACCTTAAGGCTGGTTTGGCCAAGCGTGCAGAAACTTTGGCCAATCTGTAAATTCAGGAGCAAAAGAAGAACATTTACCCGATAGTAAGACACAGGCGGTCCTAGTATTGTATTATTTCGATTTCCACCCCTTTAGGACTTGTCTACTATCAACTAATTCACCAAGGGACTATCCGTCGTCAAAATCTCCAGACATGATATACGGTCATTTGTATTTATCATTTTGAATAATGAGCTATTAGGTTTTTAGTATCTAGACCTTTCGCCTAGGCCTTTCGTCGCTCCAAGAACAATCGTTTCACCATAACATAGCAACATTTTTAAGCTACTACTGGGGCGGAGTTCTAAGGTCGGAAAAACGTATCCATGCTAACAACGTGGTAAGCAGCTTTTGAGACCGCAGATGTCCAATTGCACCGGCGGTCAGGAATCAGTCCAAACTCATGTATCCAATTGCACCGGCGCCCCTTTTGGGGGGTGTTCTAATTGCACCGGTGGTCAATTTAAATTATTCAAGAAGATTGTCTTGTATTCAACTAAGTGTAAGACTAGGTTAAAATATAGAGGTTGTATAAATAACTATTACATTTAATGCCAATTTTCCGTAAGTGTGAGTAAAGGTAGACCCTCATTCCTCGTAAAATGTATTTTGCAATGTAAAAATATTAGTGTTGCTACGGATAAACAGAAAATTAAACATTAAATAATAGCATGTGGTAAGGAACCATCGGAAAATGTTTGATAAAATATTCTATTAATAAATTGTTAAACACTTATAAACCTAGTTACATATACATGAGGAAGCATGGCACTATGTTTGAAGATAAATGTAGTAGCGTGGGGAAGAGAAACAGCGTCGAGAAGTGGGGTAGCGTTTGAGTGGGGAGGATAAATTTAAACACAGGTGCAATAAGACACTTTTCGGACGGAGGAATGTTTTGACCCTTGCAAATTCCTTTGACCGCTGGTGCAATTGGATATGAGCCTTTGAGGCCTGTAGCGCGGAGTCCTAAGGTCCAGGAGCAGATTTGAGGAACCTTTTTCGCTGTCACCTGGAGTATCCTTTTCTCTATAAGAATAACATGGCAACGTTTTAGCCAGTGAGTTAAAGTTCGGAATTATAAGAAAAGGAATCAAAATGTTATGGATCAATGACAATTGACTAAAATCCCGCAAAAAGAAAGAATAACATGATAACTTTGCTAGTGGGGCATAGGCACAGCCCTAAGGTTATGGCAGGGGCAGATTTAACGTGGGGTTATCTTTTAAGAGATTATTTGTGGGAAAAAACGAAAATACCATCACACTTCAAAATTGGATGACGGGAAATGATAGAAAAACGTGGTATGGTCATGGAGTAGTTTTAAGAATTTTTGTAATTTTGAATTTTGTGTTTTGGTAATTTTTGTTCGAAATTACCTGGGACACACACAAGAACAACTATTTTAGGAGTATAGATTAGTATTATTTTGTTACATGCATTTTTTAATTCCACTAGGAATAACTTTTTAAATACAAATAAATTAATTTATAAAACTTCGCCCCGTGGATTTTCAAATCCTCAAAACGGCCAGCGTGGGGGCGGCGAGCGTGTTTGCTCGTATCATCACAGATGAAAGTGGATGGGCGGGCAAAAACACCAATTACGACACGGAGCGACACACAACACGGGGCTTAACCAGGCTAATTACGTCACTCGTGTCCATTACGCCACTTGCCGTGGAGGGGAGTTGAGGCTGTGCAAGTTACAAGTTCTCACTTCGCGCGCCTACACCCTCGCCCAGACAGACGGGGGGGGGGGGGCGGTGTGTGGAGGAAATGTGCAGTATGATTGTATTTTGAAGTGCTGTTCTTGAATTGGGTACACAATTTTATTTATCGGGAAAAGTCTTAGTTGTCATAATATTGAGTTCCTGTTAAATCAATAATAGTTGAAGTAATCTTGAATTTCAATACAGCCAGTATTATAATATTATTATATGACAAAAAACAGTAATATTTATTTTATAAGTCCTCAAGATTTTTTTTGTTTTGCTATCCATAGAACCAATTTCTTTATTAGTTTTATTTTTATAAGGTACTTGATTATCTTGATCTATGCCCAGTAAAATTAGACAAATTCGCTGAAATAATTCCCGGAGTTTTGGAACTTGGTTTAGATGGTTCTTTATCACATTATATTGAATAAAATAAAAAGTCCTGATTAGCGGGGTGAGCTCGATGAAGGGGTGCCGTTGTTTAACGTTGTTTTTAGCGAATTTCCCCTATAGGGAAGAAGCTATTACCGTAGCATGGTAACACTTAAGCCCAAGATCATGATAACTTTTCATTTTGAGGCCCCCAGATGCCAAAAACACCATTCGTTCAAATTTTGTAAATATATATTCATATATTTATGATGTACTGGTTTATACAGTCTGGTTTTCGGAAGGGGTTCAGCACCACAACAGCTCTGCTGCCAATCTGCGATGACCTCCTTAAAGCTAGAGACGCTGGAAAGTGCTCTACCGTTGCAATGCTGGATTTTTCTCAAGCTTTTGACTCCATTGATCACAGCTTGCTGTTAGCCATGATGAAGTTTTACGGATTTAATCATCGGGTAGTTTCATAGTTTCATTCCTATTTAGATGGTAGGAGACAAAATACCAAAGTGGCCTCTCTGAAAAAATCATTAGGAGTTCCACAGGGTAGCTGCCTTGGGCCTGTCTTGTTTACTTTATTTTCTGTCACAATAGGGAAGGATTTGCATCATTGCCAGATGTACTCGTACGCTGATAATGCCCAGCTGGCTCTTCAGTACGACAATGACCAAGTTGGCCGGGCTGTTTCCAATCTCAATTTTGATCTAGATGCCATTTATTGTTGGTTTTTAAGCCATGGTATCCGATTGAACAAGAACAAGTGCTCTTTGTTGACATTCTCGGCTGGCAAGGTTCTGCAATCCCCACCCTTGTCTGGCGTGTACCTCGGTGGTGTTCTACTGAACGAGTCTAAATCTCCCAAACTTTCAGTTTGATGCCAGACTTTCCTTCTCTGGACATGTAAGCATTGTATGTCAGAGAGCTATGGCCCGTTTGAGAATGTTGTACAGACAAAGGCACTTGTTCCCCGCACCTGCTAAGCTTCGGCTTGTGCAGGCTTTGGTGCTCTCTATACTTGAGTATTGTCTTCCGGTATATGGCAATGATGTATCTCTAGGTGACATGGACCGGTGCAGAGAGTGCAGAACGTGTGTCAGGTACGTTTGTGGACTGAGGAAATTTGACCACATTTCACTTGAGCAGAAAACCCTTGGCTTATTGCCGATGGCTGACTTATGCTTTCTCCGCACTTCTTGTTTCGTTCGTAGAGTCCTGACTGAGGAGAGACCGAAATATTTGAGAGAGAGGCTCAGAACCCGTTCCGAAATGCGTTCGTGGTGTACCAAGCAGGACAACATGCTTGAGATGCCTCATGTGCGCTGTGAGTCCGCTCGTAAGGGGTTTTCTTATTTTGCCCCAAAGCTCCATAAGTCTCTGTTGTCCAGTATCGGCCATGAATTTGTCAGTCAAAAGACTTTTAAAAAAAGATTGCAATATGAAGTCAATTTTGTTAGTTTTAAGTCATATAACATTGCATAATATTATTAGATAATTTTTGTTGTAAATAGCTTTGTGTTAACAATTTTATGTGACTCGAGTTGTTTTGAAAACCATGTAATGTTCATGAAAACGCTCTAAATAAAATATTATTTATTTATATTTATTTATGTGTCCGTAAGCACGATAATTCTCGTAAAAAAGGTCCGATCTTGATTAAATTTTTTATAGACGTGTAAAGTAGCATTTATTTGAAAGAGTTCGAAAACCAGACGAATCACACCATCAAGGGGGGGTTTTGGGGGTTTTGTACCCCAAAAATGTTTTTTTGGGGGTTGTCACATGTAATTTTTATTTAAATCAAATATTTCGTTATACCATTGAATTCAGCTTAAAAAATTTGGTATTTTGATCATTGCACTACGTCAATTGGTTACTGAAATACTGAAATTGCTAAACACAGTACGTTGTCTAATGCTATTCTTATGGAGAAAATTAAATTTTATAACTCGCTTATTTATGAATACTGTATAAACTGGTGAAACTTGGTATATGGCTTCATTTGCTTGTGGTTTCTTGGTGTTTGCACAAAAATCAAAATTTTCACTTATGGTTCCCTTAGCAGCAAATCTAGGTACTCGGTCCCCATGTTATACTTATGGAGAATAATTAAAATTTTATATATCGCTTATTTATAAATGCATATGAATGAAACTTGGTATGTGACTTTACTTAGTGAGTTCTATTGATATTTACATAGAACCCCATTATTTTGTGTTCCTTGTTGTAGCAAACCTGCGTACTCATCCCTAATTTTATTCTTATGGAGAATAATTATAATTGTATTTATTGCTTATTTGTGAATATATTTTTATGAAACTTGGTATGCGGCTTTATGTGGTATTAAGACATTTGAAATTCGCTGAGTACGCAGGTTTGCTACAACGGGGGTATTTTAGTTTTTCGTTTATGTCTTGGAACCTTTAAGTCGAGTCGTCTCAACAAAATTTGAATATAAAGAGTCAATTTGGTAAAATTCCCTACAAATAATATTATGATCATTTTGGTCGGAGGGCCTAACCTCAAAGGGTTACAGGGCCGAGAAAGTAACACCCTTTCAAAAGTCGTGTTAGTAAAATAAATTAAAATACCGGTAATAAATGTAATGATAAACTATGTACTATGTATTGCTGGGTAGAGCCTTTCATTGATGGCAGAGACGGGAGGTTGGCTTGACTCTAGTGGTGGATATTTTGAAAATAGTATACAGTAGTTATATTCTTCTCGAGAGTCATACACTGATAGGAAGATCAGTTCAGCTGCTGTCGAAACTTCCCTTTGGGTCGGAGTCGAGCTGTAGAATACGTTGGAGACGTCATCGAGACTGCTGTTGCTGCTGAACAATTTCGCAATCCATAACTTGCCTTTTCTGAATATTTTCGAGGTGTTATCACACTCACTAAACCTGTGAATGAACAAAATGCTTCTGGCAAAGTCACATTGCTGCAATCCTAAGGAGGAATGGAATACCTACGTTCTGCTTTCCACTTTACCTCTACTTGATTTGAAAAAAAAAACAATTTCTTGTGCCAGTGGAGCTAACGCAGTCAGCAAGACTAGTAAATCTACGTCCCCGCCAATGATAGAAACATGACCAGCGACCCGAGCAAGCGAGCGAGGCCGAGGCGAGGAAGAGGCGAGGGAAGAGACGGCCGGGTAGCGCACATTGCCGCGAGCCCTGCGAGCGAGCGAGGCCGAGGCGAGGAAGAGGCGAGGGAAGAGACGGCCGGGTAGCGCACATTGCCGCGAGCCCTGCAAGCGAGCGAGGCCGAGGCGAGGAAGAGGCGAGGGAAGAGACAGCCGGGTAGCGCACATTGCCGCGAGCCCTGCGAGCGAGCGAGGCCGAGGCGAGGAAGAGGCGAGGAAAGAGACGGCCGGGTAGCGCACATTGCCGCGAGCCCTGCGAGCGAGCGAGGCCGAGGCGAGGAAGAGGCGAGGGAAGAGACGGCCGGGTAGCGCACATTACCGCGAGCCCTGCGAGCGAGCGAGGCCGAGGCGAGGAAGAGGCGAGGGAA
Organism: Allygus modestus; assembly: GCA_963675035.1. Taxonomy (NCBI): domain Eukaryota; kingdom Metazoa; phylum Arthropoda; class Insecta; order Hemiptera; family Cicadellidae; genus Allygus; species Allygus modestus. Next base: position 68,258,971 of record OY776116.1, read on the forward strand.
GAGACGGCCGGGTAGCGCACATTACCGCGAGCCCTGCGAGCGGGCGAGGCCGAGGCGAGGAAGAGGCGAGGGAAGAGACGGCCGGATAGCGCACATTACCGCGAGCCCTGCGAGCGAGCGAGGCCGAGGCGAGGAAGAGGCGAGGGAAGAGACGGCCGGGTAGCGTACATTGCCGCGAGCCCTGCGAGCGAGCGAGGCCGAGGCGAGCGAGGCCGAGGCGAGGAAGAGGCGAGGGAAGAGACGGCCGGGTAGCGCACATTACCGCGAGCCCTGCGAGCGAGCGAGGCCGAGGCGAGGAAGAGGCGAGGGAAGAGACGGCCGGGTAGCGCACATTGCCGCGAGCCCTGCGAGCGAGCGAGGCCGAGGCGAGGAAGAGGCGAGGGAAGAGACGGCCGGGTAGCGCACATTGCCGCGAGCCCTGCGAGAGAGTTATTACACTGCCTGGAAATTATGTGACTGATATCCGTCTAATTTCACACACATATAGTATTCATGGGTTGTATCGTACAATATACTAAACCAGTTCTATTAATTGTTCCATTTTTTATTTCAGAAACATAACAATGTACAGTATTTTTTACTTTTCTCATTGTCTTGATAACATTAACACTACATTTAATTTTAAAAATTGTAAACTGCCTCAGTTGACTGGTGAATATGTAATTTTAGAAATTAAAACCGCCATTTAAATTATCAAGTAAAATATAATATCCTTTCTTCACATATCCTCCTCTTGACTAAATATCTCATTTTTTCATTTTCTGCTCAATTGGTTTAATATTGTTTGCCTTTAATTATTTTACTGGAACTATGAGCCCTAAAAAAATGAATCTATATTTAAAACCCTTGAATAACCTGCAAAATTGAAAAAGTAAGACTTTATATGAAGTACATTTAACTTTACAAATTAAAATCAACTAATTAAATTACACATTATTCAACCAATGCCTGGGATAACTGAATCTCAAATAATATAACAAACTACTTTGCACAGAATCGCTACAGAAAATACCAAAAAATTCCGAAATTAAGTATTTATACTAGGTAGGCTTGCGTTCTGATTGGCTTAAAACAGTATCTCCCCAACGCAGCATGCGACGTCCACCAATCACAAAATCGTATCTTCCCTTACAATTCCAAGCTGATTATAAAACTTCTGGAACATTCTTTAACAATCAGAAAATACAGCGAGATTTGGCAAACTGTCTAATTCTTTTAATATATTGTTACCAAGCAGAGGCTCTAATAATTTAATCATTAAAAATATGATTTTTTGCGATTTATACAGCGAGAAGCGAGGGAAATAGTGCAACAACTAAATACCCCCGTCGCAGCAAACCTGCGTACTCAGCGAATTTCCAATGCATAATATATGTCTTAATACCATATAAAGCCGCATACCAAGTTTCATAAAAATATATTCATATATAAGCGATATATACAATTTTAATTATTCTCCATAAGAATAGCATTGGTGATGAGTACATAGGTTTGCTGAAACAAGGAACACAAACAATTGGTTTTTATGCAAATATAAATATAATTTAACTAGGTGAAGCCACATACCAAGTTTAATCAATATTCAATCATAAGTAAGCACTATATAACATTTTAATTATTCTCCATAAGAATAACATGGCAGATGAGTATGCAGGTTTGCTGCAACAAGAAACTAAAAAAAATGGGTTGTTATGCAAATATCAATATAACTCAACAAGGTGAAGCCACATACCAAGTTTTATTAATTTATGTTCATAATTAAGGGAGTCATTACATTTTACTTATCCTCCATAAGAATAACATGGGGGCTGAGTACGCAGGGATAATCAACAAAAAATCAATTGTTTGTGCAAATATCAATATACCAGTACTACGTGACCCCACGTGCCAAGTTTCATCAATATACATTCATTAATAATGGAGATATCAAATTTTATTTATTCTTCATAAGGATAACATTGGACAACGTACTGTGTTAAGCACTTTGAATATCTCTGCAACGGTTGGACGTAGAATCACAATTTAAACACCAAAATGATTGTTTTGTGGAGTTGAGTTGATTGGTAAAAGCAAATGTGAAGTTCACATTAAAATTAACTTAGGAAAAGCCAAAAACCTTTTTCCCATAAGATTAACATAGGAGATTTTATGAGCAGGTTTTTTTGGGTTTTCTCCGCAACCACTAGCTTAATAATTCAAAATACCATATTATTTGTTTTTTAAGCTCTATAACATGGTCTAAACCAAAATTAAGTGTTTTAAAAATTGTAGGGTAACAAATGCAAAAAACTTATTTTTGTAAAATTTAAAACCCCCATAAACCCCCCTTCCCATGGCCCGATTTTTCTGGTTTTCTAACTTAAAGTCATAAATGTCACTTTACACATTTGAGCCAAATTTCATCGAAATCGGACGTTTTTTACTCAAGTTATCGCATTCACGGACACACACACATATATATATATATATATATATATATATATATATATATATATATATATATATATATATATATATATATACATATATATATAAATGTGAACGAATAGTGTTTTAGTCATCTGGGGACCTAAAAAAATAATTTGTCATGGTCTCGGGCTTAAATCTTACCATGAGACCTACGGTAATAGCTTCTTCCCTATAGGGGAAATTCGCTAAAACAGTACAATATTCGCCAGTCAATTTGAACATTTGTGTAACAGAAAACTCTTTCTCGCCTCAATATCGCTTCGCTCTAAACTCCCGTGCGGCGTGCCTTTATAGTTTGAAATGCGTATTTATTTACTCCATAGAGATTATCATTCCTCCAAGTAGTTTGGATGTTTACATTATTTAATGTCATAAGTATGGAATTACAATCATATGTATATCGGTATTTACTATCATTGATAGTCACTGCGTTATCCTCAACATTAAGATTGTTAAGTTGTCCTATTAAGTAGTTTGTTTTGGTTTAAACTTTGAACTTTTTTAAAGAAATTAAATTGGTTAAATTTATATCAACAGTGCAAGTTATTTGTTGAAGTATTGTAAATAAAACTAGTTTATTACCCTTGTTTTAATAAAATTGTATTGATGGAAATTATCAATTTACTATGTTTATTACAAAATGTCGTGTAAAAGACGCAGTGGATAATGGATATATATTTTTAGGTTCAAATCCTAACATGGAACAAATTTGTAGATTAAAGTTATTCAATTCAGCTTTCAATCCGCTTTCAATTCAGCTTTCAATTTCAGAGTCAATCCGTCTTTATGTGTTTTTGTTGTTGTTGTTGTTAAGTAAATCAAGCTTTCTCAGCTTTCAATTTCTGCCATCACAGCTTGAAAATGGCGGTATTTTTCCAAAGCTAATAAACCTTAAAACCGTAAAATTACAGGTTGTCTCAGTTTTTCCAAGAACTTATAGTATCAATATTTTAAATATAGAATACAAAATAACAGATTAGTGATTATTTTAAAATAAAAACATGATTTTATGTTCAAATAGCGGAAATATTACTATTTTGTAAAGATTACAATTTCTCATTTATTTGTAATAGTTTTTCAACACAATTTTTTACGATTCTTGGGACCGTTACACTTTGTCCTAAAATTTACGAGTTTAAAGATATTTAAATATGTTGCTTTGACAAATAAAAATGACTGCTATTTTGAAACTTCGATGGTTAGCAACATTAAATTCAATACCAAAACTGCGGTTAATATTGGATTAACGTTTACAACATTTCAATTACATATATTTGTATGTTCTGAATATGTAACTTATTCAGTAAAATACACATTCAGTCAGACTTACGATAAAGTGAGTTCCAAAACAACTTACTCTACGTTCTATTTTCCATTGTGTAGATCACGAAAATGTTTATCCAGTGCACATTTTACGTGACACCCTGTATATGTCATAACAAATTTAATGTAAAATAATATACTTCATGCACAAAAACAGCCCTGGCAATCGAGGCACGATTCCAGCACATCATTTATTTGCTTTTCCGTTTCAACTCCTCCAATACCCATTTCCGAAAAGAAGCGAGGAGAATTTCCCAGCTGACCGGAGCGGAAGGACATGATATATCAGCTGGCGAGCGGTTCGACAGTCCGGCCTCATACATAGGCGATGCCCACACAAAGCCAAAGTGTTTTAATAAGAACGTCTACGCCGATATTGTGACAAACACCCTCTATTGGTGACTCCCTCCCTATTGCTGTTATAAAAACAATGTTCGTGTGTAACAAAAACGCAACATTTCTTTCAGCTTGTAAACGCTTTTTTCTCGAAGAATTCGTTGTTATATTAACTACAGTGTAGTCTAGATTGCATACTGCACACTATACGTTATGATAGAAAATGTATTTCCAATTTACCAACTTAAAACATTTTAGTTTTAGAAACTACCATTTTCGGTCATAAATTGCTGACCACATTTTGATTTTCATGAGGTACCTAACTAATGCTCTAATTATTTGCAACAAAGAGTCATCAAATTGAGCTTGTTAGATATTTGTCATTGTAACTGTTACCTCCCACTGCGATCTGAGTTATATTAACCTTTATTTATACTAGCTTCCTATTTCATCGTTAATGCAATAACTGTAAATAAGTTAATCCAGATCAAATGTTTATCCATACAGTTACGACAATTTCTATATAATTTTTTGTTTAATTGATTTTATAAAAAGTACATAAAATAGAGGGTACAATTTCAGAAACTTTTACATAACTTTTCCCTTTAAATCCTATTTTAATTAAAGAATGTCTTTATATTTACTAAATGTAGAGTATAAATTACAGTAGCATGTATAAAAATAATTCAGTGGTAAACGTTTTCCCAGAAATCTCTATCCAAATCACCTCAAAACCCACTTTTTGGTGAAACTAATTTTGAGAATACAAAAACAAATATTTCCATCGATATCTCAAATTATAAAATTCAGGGAAAACCATCTTTCTCCCTGTTCTATGTATAAGATGGTGAAAGTAAATCACTTCAATTGGCTTGTAATTTTGGGAGATTGAGTAACTCAGAATCAAATATACAGGCAGTATCCACCTTATATTTGAATATGTAGACCTAATAAGTACAGCAATAGCAATGGTAATAGTTGTGCACAAGTGCAAATAAGTTACAATCAGGCATTATCTTTTAATACGCCGTGCGTTCATAAAAAGTAATATGAATCAGAAAGCACACTGAAAGTCAATGATTGAGTTTTATACTGAATAAATAACATATTCCTCGATATAATATTGCTCAAATTGAACCAGTGACTTAAAATTGTGAATTTAACACAACAAATCTCATTACCTGACAGTCTGTATTCACTAGACAGTCAGATTAGCAAATTTAAATTTAAAATTATGTAAAATACTTTATATGTTTTAAACTTTTTTTAAAGTAATTAAGCAAAACAACTTTTATCGTCCCTTTATACCTACAACTTCTACACCATCTCTTTAATATTCTATAAAAACATCATAACAACCATTCACCCTTGCCCTCTGAAATTTGACAAATGTCCCATTCAACTTTAAAAGCCCCTCTAACATAACAACTGTCACACCGCCCTACAAAAGCCACGTTAAAAGCCTCATCGCATTTTGAAACGGGTGATATTGTTATTTTAAAGAGCACTCGATATTTTCGCAGCATATGGGCGTTATCTACACTGTGAAACAAGAGACATCTCATAATCCCTTGGAGGCCTCCCCGGACAGACGGGCGACGGTCTGCGGTATAATCTGCAATAGCTAAGTGAGCTGTTTGTAGATCATATCTCCGACTGATAATAAAGTGCGCGGCTGTGACGCCAGGCAGCGCTGTCACCAGATTAGCTCCCCTCTCCTCCCCCTCATCCCTTCGGGTTACCCTCATTAAATACCCTAATATTAGTTCGGAGGGGACGCGAACGATTTTATTGCTAAATTATCGTTGTGATTCGTGTTGTTTTTTAAGGATGGGGGAGAAGATGAGCGGATGATAGTCTATAAAGCTTTTTTACTTCTGACTCTTGGATGTTCTTATAATCCTATACTCTAACGAGCAATTTCTGTTGGTTTTTCGGTATGTTAGTTTGTTTGTTTGTTTGCAAAATGTATTCCATGGAAGCCAGCGGAAGGATTTTGCTAAACTTTTGGAATTAGGGGGTTTGGACCTAAAAAATCGATTGTTGAAACCTAAACCACATCAGGAAAATTTATATTTTGTTTAAAAAAAAACATTATAATATTATAAATTTATATTCTGGGCTTATGGAGTTTCAAATCAAAACAAATGAATCGTACAAAGTACAAAGTGTAGACTATATGATGTTTTTTCAAGTAGAATAGAAGTGGTAGTAGAACAGTGGTATAATTCAAGTAGGATATAAGTTATTTCCAATCTGATTTTATTTGATGTAGTATGTTGTATTTTATTTTATGTATACTAAAAGTACAATAAGATAGAAACCGCATTATTGATAATAATGTCAAATACCCTTTCGTTTTTACTATACTTAATGGTGGCACACTTAACTGTCTGTATTTCACTATGTGAAACCACATTTTTAGCCATTCATATTTTGGTTATCCCTCTAGTTAAAATGGAACATTAGCTAGTTCGTATGAACCTTTTATGAACATTATTATGTTTTCATTTTTGTGTTCAGAATTGTTCACAGTTATTATGTTGTGTCATGAAATGAAATTAAAAGATTCTTTATTCCCAAAAATATAATTTACAAACAATAACTAATAAGGTAAATGAAACAAAACAATGTGCCGAGGGTGTAAAATAAATTGGTAATATAATATTGGTCTTAAAGCATAATGCACTTTAATATAACAAATAAAAGCCGAGGGAAATGTGTCCATGGGCGGAAGCCTATGTGCAGACCTGAGTTGCTAATACTGTACGTCCGCCGACGGCAAATAATGTAAAAATGTATTAATTGATATACATTTTGGCTATAAACTGAAAAGGGAAGACAAGGCTACTGGAACAAGTTAAAACATTTGTTAACAATTAATCTGACAATTTTTCAAATAAGAAGAGAAAATTTAGTTAACATATCAACATCGTACTCCATGAGAGACGAATGAAATGATAACAAGTTTGATCAATTTAACGATAACGCCATTTGATGACGTAAAGGATGATCATTTAACGCCAGTGGTACTTCCAACACTTTTTGATCGTGTCACTATCTAAGGTCAACCTTACCTTAAAAAGTATTATAAATTGACAATGTCAGCTGAATCCAGTTATGCAGGCCTACATAAATTCGTTTAAAGACTGGCTCATCACAGGTTATAAGCAAATTATTATTTTTATAATAAAACCTTATGTTAAGAATGACAATAAAAAACGTAAAAATTCAACTTGGTTTTAATTTTCGCAAATTCACGTCACAAACGTTCGAACTTCGGATTATATACCTCCTGATAAATTTCAAAATACGACCATTTATTTATTTATACTCTTATAAATACCCCCCTACTTTATTTTGTATACAGTTCACTTTACTTGAAACATATCTTCGAATAATAGTTTTCACTACGGTAGCGGAGTGGAGTGAGGCAGCATAAACACAAAGCGGCGTTTACCCAAGGGCAGCTGCGGGCGAGCCATCAACCCTCGCTGATCCGGTTGTGAGAGGATTAAACCAGTTTACACGAAACGTCAAGCTCTAATTGTTGCAGGATTTGGGGCTCAGTGTCAGCCCGGCTGAGTTGACAATTAGGTCGAGAGGATCTGTTGTCAAAAGAAATATTTGCAACGATTTAGCTTTGAATGCATTCATAAGAAATAAGGGCCCACTGAAGTCGAAGTTTGAATATAACAGATCCCGGTCTGAATGGTCAACATGTTATAGTGTTAACGCATCATGTACGGTACACGTTCAAAACTAAATGTGAAATGAGTGATTAAATAATGCCTAATATTTTCGGCTACATTATGTATAGATGGTGTTGTCCTGAATGTATAAGAATACAATTTAAATTTCAAGTCTCATAAACAATGTATTACGGAACTAACAATAGTAATATTTGTATTGCCATTACAACAAGGAAATGTTATTGTTTGCCATTATTATCAGGAATATTAAAATACCCCCGTCGCAGCAATCCTGCATACTCAGCGAATTTCCAATGGAGATATAAATGACTTAATACTACATCAAGCCACTTATCAAGTTTCATAAAAATATATTCACAAATAAGCGATATATACAATTTTAATTATTCTCCATAAGAATAACATTGGGGCTGAGTACGCAGGTTTTCTGCAACAAGGAACACAAAAAATGGGTTTTTATGCTAATATCAATATAACTGAAGTAGGTGAAGTCATATACCAGTTTTTATTAATTTATATTCATAATTAAGGGAGACATAACATTTAATTATTACCCATAAGAATAACATGGGGATGAGGACGCAGGTTTGCTGCTACGGGATCCTTTGGCAAACACTTTTTTTGAGCAAATATCAATAGACCACAACCAGATGAAGCCATATACCAAGTTTCGTCATTATATGTTCATAAATAAGCGACATATAAAATTTTTCTTTTCCTCCATAAGAATAACATTAGACAACGTACTGTGTTTAGCACTGTCTTTCAATATCTCGGTAACCAATTGATGTAGAGAAATGATCAAAATACCAAATTGTGTGTTTTTTTAAGCTGAATCCAATGGTGAAATTTAAAATTTGAATATTTCAAAAATTATATGTGAAAATTTCAAAAAACCCATTTTTGGGGTACAAACCCCCCCAAAATACCCCTTCGGATAGAGCGATCTGGCTGATTTTCGAACTTAAAGTCATAAATGTTGCTTTACACGTTTATACCAAATTTAATCAAAATCGGATCATTTTTACGAGAGTTATCGTGCTCACGGACACACACACACACACACACACACACACACACACATACATATATAGCTTCGAACGAATGGTGTTTTTGGGGTCTGGGGACCTCAAAATGAAAAGTTATCATGGTCCCGGGCCTAGGTCTTACCATGCCGACTACGGTAATAGCTTCTTCCCTATAGGGGAAATTCGCTAATAGGCAAATATGTTTGAAGTGATCTATAACAACAACTATAAGTAGATATATTTGCTTAATCTAATATTTAGTTTTCAATAGTAAATCAAGTCTTTAGTAAAATATAACACTCACAGTGAAGTAATTTTTATCATTATTATATTGTTATTGAATAAAATAAACTTAATTAAATTAAATTAAAAATCGTTTTTATAAAAGAGGCGCACTTAGGAGTACCTAGCCTTTTTTTAAGTCCATTTCAACTTCTCGCGAATAGTGCAATGTTAATAAATAATTAATTTAATGAAATAAAAATAATTAAATCAATACTTAACTAAACAAATCTCTTAAACAGTCAGTAACGTGGTTCATATAAACTCATCTAATTGAACACTAAATAAAAAATGGTTTCGTGCAAATAGGCTGGGTAGCGTAATGGCTGTCGTGCTTGCCTCGTAATCCGAGGTTCGCCAGATCAATCCTGGTCAAAATCGCCAAATTTTGAGAAGGTTCGAAACTGGAAACAGCTGACATTTGTTATTGGGCTATTAATTAATTATGCCTTCTGAGAACAGGTCTACCTTAAATAGTAAAAAGACCATGGTTTGGACTGTTCTCTATCAAAACGTTAAAAATTACACTGGCGTATATACAAGAAAAATTGTTGACCTTTTATACCTGAAAACCTTTTTTTACAATACTACAACTAATCTTTACTTGTTCGTATCATACAATTAATGTCATTCAATAGGTCTGATTTTGGATCTACCGGAGCGTTAAGTAGTTTAAAATAACTTTATAAAACTCCGACCCTAAGACCTTTATGCTACTCTGGAACTAAGATGATCTTTATATATTAGTCTTAGTAATTTACTCAGTGACTAATAATATATTTAGAACTAAAAAATATTGCGGAATCCTAACTACTTACTGCTCCAGATTTACTCTGATAAGTAAATTTAAGTGTGATTACATTGGGATTCAGATCATACCTTTCGCCAGCCAAGGACAACGGGCACCTCAGAGGTTTCCATGAGGGTTATATAATAGCACGTGCTCCTCTCTCTTGTCCACTAATCATCCTTTAACTCTGTCCTCGAAGACAGGACTACTATGTCACCATCGTAGTTAATTGTGTAACTGTTATGGTCTAATAATGATATAAAAGCGCGTTAAATTCCCTATAAAACGTTTCGTTGTAAAGAGGGGCCCAAAAAAGTACTCATCACTTAACTGTGCCTTATACTTATTTTTAGTGAATTTCCTATGGAAAATGAACTATTAGCTTTACCCGCACGGTGAGACCATCATAGAAGTTCCTAACGTGACCCCCTGGGGTTCGTTAAGAATTACATATATGTGTTTGCACTCTAGCGGTCGCATTTTTTGTCCGATTTACTTCAAATTTGGTAGGGTCATTCCTTTCTATAATCGGTTGGACAAGTTTGTTGGTGAAAACAATCGGAAAACGTTAAGCCTATTTATTGGGGATTTTAAGTTTCCAAATTTTGAGTTTTTGGCCCAAAAAGGGTCAGGGGCGCTGAACGTAACATTAATACATGTAAAAAAATGGAGATTAGTAAGGCGAAACTTTTAAGTCCTCTCTCATCATTCTATCACAAATATTTTCCAAGTTAACACAGTACGTTTACATGAAAAGCCTGTTATTCATATGTTAGTGTAGTTTTATCATCCCCAGTATCCCCATGCCAACTTTTAATCCTGACTGGACCTTCTCCTAAACTTATAACGAGATCGCACGCAGCACGCTGACGTGAGAGAAGTGAATTTCCGCATTACAATCTTAAAAAGATCAAATAAAAGGGTTTAACTAACAGTGGTTAAATTTTTTTAAATTGATAAATGTTATTTTTTGGCTGTTCTGATGTTCCTGGTTATATTTAAATTCACTGATAAGATGACAATGTTGTACATTATAAAGTTAGAAGGAGGTATATTCGGGATAACAAGTTGGTATTGGGTATTGGGGGTGATAAAACGATATTAAGATATGAAAAACAGCCTTTTCCAGTGTAAAATCCCCATAAGACAACGTACTGTATTTTGACAATTAACTTTTTCTTTGATAAATCGGTAAGTACTTGTGCTAGAATGATGACAAGGGCTTAAAATCTTTGGCTTTTTACGTACAATAATTTAAAGTGCAATAATGTTACATTCGGGGCTTTTCTGACTATTTTTGGGCCCAAAACTAAAAATTTGAAAACTTAAAATCCCTAAAAAAGGGGGTTAGAGTTTTCAGATTGTTTTGCCAAACGAATTTGTCCTACTGATTATAAAAAGGAATGTCTCTACCAAATTTGAAGTAAATAGGACAAACATTGTGACCTCTAGAGTGCGAATACACATATATATATATATATATATATATATATATATATATATATAAAGTTTTTAGCGACCCCCCAAAACGAGTTCAGAGGGTCACGTTAGGAACTTCTAAGTTGGTCCCGGGCTTAAGTGTCACCGTGCGGGTTATGCTAATAGTTCACTTTTCCAAAGTAAATTCACTAATAAGCAACATTGCTTTCCCAGCATTGCAGCTAAATAAACGAGGAGCATCAGAACAGCCAAACAAATTTAATGTTTTTAGATTTTCATAAAAATTGGAACAAATGTACGTTTTAACACAGATTTTGATTTTTTAACGTTTTTATGTGGGAATTCACTTTCCTCAGCGTGCAGCATGCGAACTCGTTTCTTTAAATACTACTTTAATATGAAATTAAAATTCTATTTGTTTCCCGTAGTTTGTATTACAGACTCCATTATTTCGAAAGTATTCAAAATCATACCCAAACATTTGTTTGGAGCCTACACTTGTAATTTTTCCCTTCAGATCCTATTTACTTTGTGGCACTGGACTCAATGAATTAAAATATAAACAGGATTCACTACTCTCTGACAAATAACCTTACAAAAGCGGATAGCCTTCAGTTCACAACAGATGGGTAGGTCATTCGGTTGAATATTGACTATCGCGTTATGAACTATCGATTATCTTAGTCGACTAGTCAACTAGCGTCAATAGCGGGATCCACAGCGTTCTACAGCTTGTTAAAATGTAACTTTCCCAATGACCCACATGTTACGGTATACCAGTGGATACAGTGTCGGACCCATGACCTAGCTGTACCGGGTTCTAATCTTGCTTTTGTTGAATACTTCTTGAGGTCTGAATTTTTTTAATTTTACGTTAATTTGTTCGGATTCAAGTCTTATTTTTGTCGTTTACTTTTTAAGATCAAGATTTTTGTTAAAGTTGTCTTGGTTTTTTTTATACAAATTCATTTATTTGTAATATGTTGCACAACGAAAAGCCCCACACAGCGCTCTGCGGATACAATAATAAAAGTGCGGAAAAAATCACCAAGTTTTTTACGGCACTAGGGTGGAAAAGTGTCACGGTGGTTACTGTACGTCTCAAAATCACCGAGCCTGAAAATAGCCCAAAACAGTCTCTAAATCCTCACAAGAAAATCGCAATAGCAACAGGTACGCTTTGAGTTTCAAAATCCCCGAAAGCTAGGCTGGGGTCCCTTCACTCCCGCAAGCGCACTCACGAGCCCAACGCCTACGACCCGCGCGGTGCAGGTATACCGCAGCTTCATGATTCAGCTCATAGCTCTGATATTTATGAATGTATTCATAGCTTTAAATTCAAATAAAAATGAGTCCCCACAGCACATAGCTGTAATTCAATAAAAAAAACCTTAATCAGAGTGATTTTTAGCATACCCCATTTATAATTAATAAGAGATTATTTTTCACTGAATTACGGTACAGATGTACTTTGTATCTAGTAAAATATTCTTATTCATATCTGCGCGAAGAACTACTAATGTCAATTAAAGGGATGGTCACAGTACTGGCCGGCTAACGGTTAAATTAGTCAGAGAGAAAATCAAAATAATTAATCATATTTTAATAGTAATTAAGGGACATATTGTTTTACTTTCTCCCCTATGGATAGAGTAATACGGAGAAAGTATTGATATCGTCCTAATTCTAGGATTTGAGTGGTGGAAAAATTCGTTTTGGTGCTCCCTGAACCCAGAACGTGTTATTGAAGTGATGTAGAAAATGTTTGCTTAACTGTATGTCTGTATGTACAACCCTATGAGAACCATACTAATGGGCCGATAATGATCAAAGTTGCACTAATCCACGATATCTCTAGACATGTTTAAAATATGTATTTTAATATTTTTTGAAGGGTAGAACAAGGCAGAAAGGTTATGTCAGCTTCCTGATACCGTTTGTTTTAACTAGATAGTTGTGATTTGAACGAAGTCACAACGACATGGATACTTGTACACTATAATTTCGTGTGTATAAAAGAAAACTCTGATTTGGTATAAAATATTCAATATTTTACTGCTCAATCCATACGCCCTGTACGTATTTGTCTGTGCGACACTGTACAACAACCCTACCTTTTTATTAAGGTACCATTTTACAAAAGGTTAGGTTAGGTTACTATAATTTTGTCGTGAACTGCAGCAAAAGTTGTTATTTTTTAAATTTGTTATACGTAAATCCATTTTTATTATGTTACCTGCAAAATAAAGAGCTAGAATCGATAGTTCATAATTCGATAGTCGATATTCAACCGAATGACCTACCCATCTGTTGTGAACTGAAGGCTATCCTCAATAAACGGAATCAGGAAACTGACACATACTTTCTCCCTTTTAGCCCAACGTTAATGAATAAATTACTTTTTATTTACTAAATATAGAATACAAAGCATGGTCGAATGTACAGAAAATCTTGTAAACAAGTTGTTTTCAAAACTATCTACCCAAATCCCTGTTTAGGAGGCACTACAGAATCCATCGCTACACACGTGGTTTTAAGAGAGGAAATGCCTCCTATTCCCCCCTCAGGGTTATTATGGGCAACATATTTCGAATTTCCTCTGTTGGTCAATGCTAACTTGACAAGCATATCAAGTTTGAACGAAATTGATCAATAAATAAGAGAGAAATAGTAATTTTTGTATTCCCCATAAGAATAACATGGGACATCGTACTGCGTTTACTGCAAAATGAAAATTTAAATTTTCTCCGCAACCAGTAATCGTAGAATAGTAATTCAAAATACTAAATTATTTATTTTTTGAGCTCTTTTTAATGGTGAATAGTAATATTTTTTATATTTATGTTTTTTATGAAAAATAAAAAACTGAATTTTTGATATTTTAAGTCCTGTAATTTCTGAACCCGAATTTTTACAGAAAAGTGGGTGGTGTCATTTTGTTAGAAAACTAAAGTTTTACAAACTACTAAAGATTAAGCAAAATCATTAGAGCCGTTTTTGAGAAATCTTGATTTTTCATGTTAATGGCGGTTTTTGGGGGATAATTAATTACCCTTAAAAATCTAAAATTCCAAAAAATGAAAAAATGCCTGGAGATATCGTAGATTAGTACCTACATACCAAATTTCATAAAAATCGGACCATTGGTTAGGGCTCTAGCTCTGTACACATCCATACAGGTAGACAGACAGACACACAGACATCACGTAAAAATCACTTTTTTGGGTTCAGGGAGCACCAAAACGAATATTTCCACTAACAACTCAAATTCGAAAATTTTGACGAAAACAATACTTTCTCCATATACTATGTATAAGGGGGAGAAAGTAAAAAGCGGTGGACTTTTGATAAAATCTCTCTTAAGTCCATAAATTTAATCACAGTGTCAAAACCAATTTTTAAATATTGGAATTTGATCTGCTGTGAGATTTGATTTGTCTACAAAACTAAAATCAGGTGATAAGAAAATCTGTTGGCAAAGCTAAACAGTTTGTATAAAGACTACCGATGAATAACTAACTATTAGTAATATTGATGAAACAAACAAGTAAGCAATGCTTAAGCTTTTTACCAACAAAATAAACAAATAAACGGTATCAGGAAACTGACACATACTTTCTCCCTTTAGGCCCAACTTTAATGATTAAATTACTTTTTATTTACTAAATATAGAATACAAAGCACAGTCGAATGTACAGAAAAACTTGTAAACAAGTTGTTTTCAAATCCCTGTTTTGGAGGCACTACAGAATCCATTGCCACGCACGTGGTTTTAAGGGGGGAAATGCCCCTTGTCTCTCCCCCCAGGGTTGTTAAGGGGCAACATATTTCGGATTTCCTCTGTTGGTCAATGCTAACTTGACAAGCATATCAATTTTGAACGAAATTGATCAGTAAATAAGAGAGAAATAGTAATTGTTGTATTCCCCATAAGAATAACATTGGACAACGTACTGCGTTTACCGCGAAATGACAATTTAAATTTTCTCCGCAACCTGCAATCGTAGAATTGTAATTCAAAATACTAAATTATTTAGTTTATCGAGAGCTCTTTTTAATGGTAAGTAGTAATATTTTTTAAATTTATGTTTTCTATGTAAAATCCAAAAAAAACTGATTATTTTATGTTTTAAGCCCTATAATTTCTGAACCCGAATTTTTACAGAAATTCGGGTGGTGTCATTTTGTTGGAAAACTAAATTTCTACAAATTGCTAAAGTTTAATTAAAATCGTTTGAGCCGTTTTTGAGAAAATTTGATTTTTTATGTTTTTTGGCGGTTTTTGTGGGATAATTACCCTTAAAAATCAAAAATTCCAAAAAATGAAAAAACGCCTGGATATATCGTGGATTAGTACCTACATACCAAATTTCATAAAAATCGGACCATTGGTTTGGCATCTAGCTCTGTACACATCCATACAGACAGACACAGACAGACAGACAGACAGTCACACAGACATCACGTAAAAACACTTTTTTGGGTTCAGGGAACACCAAAACGAATATTTCCACGAACAACTCAAATTCGAAAATTGTTGACGAAAAAATACTTTCTCCATATACTATGTATAAGGGGAGAAAGTAAAAAGCGTGTCGTCGTAATTCGTATTTTGGTCTGTTGAGGTGTCATTTTATCGGTGGGACGTTGTCATTCGACCTTGTTTACAACACTATTTCCAAAGCCACATTACAAGGAGTTTCATTTAACTCAAATAATAACTTTGCTTCGAAATAAACAATCCAATTTCATCTAAAATATATTTCAAGATTATAAAGATAAGAAAATACGACAAAATATTAATAATTAAAGACTCTGAATACCACCGTTTTACATTGAATCAAATGGGAGATTTTGATAGCGTCCCACCAGAGTTACTGCCAATGTAACTGAGCAAAAACTGACTTTCTGGACGGCACGCTTTTTTAACCAAGAGTAGTGACTCCAGATTACATAGAGCTCATTGACTGGACCGACCTAAAACTTTTTATTCTTTAACATTCACCACAAGAAGAGAAAAACGAGATCACACGCAGCACGCTGACGTGAGGGAAGTGGATTTCCGCATTAAAACATTTAAAAAATCTAATAAAGAGTTTAAAACAACACTGGTGATTTTTTTTGGAAAATTTAAAAATGTTATTTTTCGGCTGTTCTGATGCTCCTGGTTATATTTAAATCAACTATTAGAATGGGAATGTTGTACATTATAAGGTTAGAAGGAGGTATAGTCGGGATAAGCAGTTGGAATAGGGTATTGGGGTTGATAAAACTATATCAAGATATGAAAAACAGCCTTTTCCAGTGTAAAATCCCCATAAGACAACGTACTGTGTTAAGACAATTATCATTTTCTTTAATAACTCAGTAAATACTTGTGCTAGAATGATGAGGGAGGTCTTAACATTTTTGGCATTTTACGTACAATAATTTAATATGCAATAATGATACATTCGGGGCTTTTCTGACCCTTTTTTGGGCCCAAAAACTCAAAATTTTAAAAATTAAAATCCCCAAAAAGGAGGTTAGAGTTGTCCATTGTTTTTCCGAACGAACTTGTCCACTTGTTTACAGAAGGAAAGGTTCCTACCAAATTGCAAGTACCTCGGACCAAAATTTCGACCGCTGGAGTGCGAACACATTTATATATATTTATAAATTAATATATACATATATATATATATATATATATATATATAAAGTTTTTAGCGAAACGTGTTCAAGGGGTCACGTTAGGAACTTCTATGGTGGTCCTGGGCTTAAGTTTCACCATGCGGGTAATGCTAATAGTTCACTTTTCAATAGGAAATTCACTAATAACAGAATGTAATCACTGTCAATTTAATTCACAGAACAGCTGCTTTTAAATTGAAGAGCTGTATAATTCTCTTTCATTTAGGCAAGTACCTTCATTGGCCCTCCTGGTAGAAAGTTCACACGTATTTGAACTGTGAAGCCAGACCCGATTGACCGATTAGCCTCCCAAAAACAGCTTAAGTGCGAACTTGAGAGGCTGTAAATGTATCTGAGATTGTATCAGGGGTGGCCCCCTCCCCCGCACCCGGTCAGTACTGATGTTGAAGGATGAAGAGCGATCGCCCCCTCCCCATACCCCATTGCTTGAGTACGACACGCTCCCGCCGCGCCGGCCCCATTTATTGTTTTAATTCCCTCGCCCTTGCCCAAATCGACCCCTAATTTGTCACACTCGGCGCTTTTCCTCCACCTCCGGTGTTCCATAAGTTAGCCGGATCGCTCCTGTCTACCCCGGTTTATTCTTTGGCGCCGATTTATTCGTTGCCGAAATCGTTTCCGGATTCTCACTTTTTAAATGTCCAGCTTTATTCGATTGGACTTTAGAGGTTATCGAGAACCTTTGGTGAAATTTCAAAGGGCTGATGGAAAAGTAGGATATAGTCATGCTTTGAAACTTGGGAAACTCAATGGGGGAAATTCATTAAAAGGATTTGTGTTATTGAAGTCTTTTAAATTTTATTATTTATTTAGTATAATGAATATATCATTTTAACGGACGGAGCTATGCAATTCTTTGTGACAACATATTTTGTTCCTCGTTTCACTGTTAATATAAAAGATAATTTACAAAATCTTTATAGAATCAACCGTGAAAAAGTTGCAGCGCTATAAAGACATCAATGTCGGTGTTAGCGGCCATCTTTTAAGTATGGCGTCATCAACCGGCTCGGCCACACTTTGGGACAAAACACCCGGTATTGCACGATTTTATAGCTCATTACCTCTCTATTCCCACCAATAATACAGCTTCTTCATTCAAAATCCCACGAACTTTGTTTTATTTACAAATGCCCCTGCACTATAGGCCTTGCTGCCTGGAAAATCATCAAATATAATAATTCCCATCAAAATTCAAAACTAAACCCCAAACATATTCCTCTTGATGTTTTTATTATTTTTTCATTGATACAGTTTCATTGATTCCTGGGTCATTCTACAAGTACACCTACAGGGAGATTTTCTCAACAACATACCTGCCATAACCACACCGTTTTACGGGAAACCTGTTACACCTACACAGGCTGCAAAGGAGTTAAAAAGTTTGGATATTTATTTCAGTCCTACAATTTGTTAAAGGTTCTGTTACCTATTTTTGTCCAATCATTCACAATTATTTGTAACAATAAATGTTTTGAAGAAGGCATTTTTCCTAATGCACTGAAAATATCCCTGTTTTGATGGATGTTGTAAATGTGTGGGGACAATGCCGAGCGTAATGCCCACACCAAATAAATGTAATACCAAAATTAAATTTGGCCAAAACGATTAGTTATATTGTTCAATAATTCTTCATATTTGTTTTAATTTATTACCTAGGAGGGATTGGTTCAACGGTTCAACCCAGTCAGAAATCAGAAATCAGGAATCAGTTGTCAATGTCTATGTTTTGAACATTATTTCTTACCTATTATTCTTTATTTCTGTATTGTTTGTTGAATGCCATCCAACCATAAATGTAAAATCGTTGTATATTGTTTTCGACCGTGGAAATAAATAAATAAATAAAAAATCCTAAATTATGGCACTATCCTCTGGGGTAACAGCTCTCATGGTTGATGATCTACTCTCCAGAAAAAAAACCGTGGGCCTGTTGCTCCGTTGCTCGAAACCGAGCATTCAGCTAACAACATGCTCTTCTGTTAGCCTATGTTTACGGGATGTAATAAAATACGTCTTACAACACTTAAGATATATTTACACATATACTGATTCACATACAGACGGTAAAAATATATAAAGATGGTACTAGGCTATCGATTTCGAACAGTCACACCAGTCATCATCAGGCCAATCTAGCATGCATTCAGGTTAAATTTTTACCAGGGTACTCAAGTTTATTTACTTTTTGTTTATTATATTTATCAGTAGCCCTAATCTGTGAATTTAATGTTTTAATATATATATATATATATATATACATATATATATATATGTGTGTTTGTGTGTGTGTGTGTGTGTGTGTGTGTGTGTGTGTGTGTGTGTGTGTGTTTTTGCACTCTAGCGGTCGCATTTTTTGTCCGATTTACTTCAAATTTGGTAGGGACTTCCTTTCTGTAATCAACTGGACAAGTTCGTTGGGCAAAACAATCGGAAAACTCTAAACCCCTTTTTGGGGATTAATCTTTCAAATTTCGACTTTTTGGGCCCAAAAAGGGTCAGAAAAGCCTCGCATGTAAAATTAATGCATGTAGAAAGATGGAAATTAGTGAGGCGAAATGTTAATCCCTCTCTCGTCATTCTAGCATAAATATTTACCGAGTTATTAAAGAAAATGTGTTTTGACTAAACACAGTACGTTGTCTTATGGGGGGTTTACACTAGAAAAGCCTGTTATTCCTTTGTTAGAGTACTTTTATCATCCCCAGCAACCTCACGCCAACTTTTAAGCCTGTCTGAACCTTCTCCTAACATTTATAATGTGCAAAATTGTATTTCCAGCTTTGCGGGAAAATGAAACCAGGAGCATTAGAACAGCCAAAAAATCACTGTTTTCAGATTTTAATAAAAGTTGGAATAAACGTATGTTTTTACACTGATTTAGAGTTTTAAAAGTTTTTATGTAGAAATTCACTTCCCTCACGTCAGCGTGCTGCGTGCAAACTCGATTTGTTTTATGTTGTGTACGATTTTTCTTATCAATAAAAACACTGTACTGATATTTCCATAAGAAAATCATTGGATCTTTGAAGTGCGCTGGGGCGTAGCCCACGTAATTTTTTACATTTTTCATATTTTTCCCACCGTCCTTGGCCCTCAAGATTTAAAATGAATCGTCATAACCTAACTTAACTTCTTCCTAGCTCGAGATATTTCGCGGGGACCGATTCGCTTACGGAATTAAATATATAGAATATTAATCTTATAAATAATAAGAAACGAACTTTGAGGGCGGCCCGTGCCCTTCAGCAAAACAGCACTGGAAATTAAAAACCCCTTTGCACAACTACGAATCTGGACCATTTTTTACACCTTAATCGTCAAAATCGGTCCAGGAATAACGAAGGAGTTCTGTTTACAAAAATCGGCTTAGCGTATAATAGATATAGAATGGCCTATACAGTGTATTTTGTTTTATTTCATACGGGATGTAATAGAGACATCATACAACACTTAGATATATTTACATTTATACTGATTCACATACAGACGGTAAACATATATAAATAGTGGAATCATTTTAGTTGTGAACCCCAAAAAAATTGCAACACAAGCTATTTATTTTTTAAATGATAGCTAATAGTACCCTTAATCATCCCTCAAAAATCGCCATCAATCGTACTTTGGCAACATGTCGAAAAATTCAAAATGGCTGCCAAGATGGCGGCCAAAATATATATTTTGGCTTATATCTCGAGAACGGTTAGTTTTATCGAACAACTTTATTTTAAAAAAATGTAGCTCTTTTAATACTGATGAATTTTTATACCTAGATTTCTTCTGTAGGTCGTACGATATGGCTGCAATTTGCCGAGCCGTATTTGATTAAAATCTGTATTTTTCCAAAAAGGTCGACTTTTTCAATTTCGGATGACTATTTTTGAAAATACAAATTTGTCGGCAAAACATCACATATTTAAGTTGATTGAAATGTCGTTTCCTCCTTGTTTTTAGTTTTACTTGTGCTTTTTATGATCATGTTCAATGTTTTTGGCATGATTTAAGTAATCTAAAATTTTAAAGGATAAGTAAGTGGCCACAATATGAAAATGCAATAAAAAATGTAGGTATGTTATTAAATCATAAAATTGTATTTAATACTACAAAAAAGGACCACTACACAGAATATGTAAAAAATGTAGATTAACATACTTTTATGTAAATGTGTAGCCCAAGGATTTCAAAGTTTAGTCAACGTTTTCAAAAGTAGTTTTCTCATCGCCATCTTCTTTGTCCAACGAAAACTGGAGACAGTTTTCACAACCGTTTTCTAAACAATGACCACAGGAAATAGTGCAATCGAATCCATTCGCTTTACACACACATCTCATTGAATTACAAGGAGTTTTGCAATTGCATCTAATCATTTTTAATAATGTCTCTGGTGCTGCCGGCAAATCCATCGTTTGGGGCACATACATGCTGTCCTGCAAAGTCCATCCCCAGTCTGTAGTTATCATTCTACCTTCTGCCCTTTTCCATATTTGGGTTTGTAAATAGGCACGCCGACTGTGAAACTTAACCGCTGACTATGTTGGAGGAAGTTGCTGAGGTTTTACAAAACTTTTGGCTTTTTTTAATTTTGACAAAATACTTTTGTTCATTGATTCGTTACTATTCCCATTAAACAGACTAACCATTAGTTTCAGACCAATTTCTTCAACTTGTTTTGGACTTAAATTTGGCGAGCTGAAAGATATCAGTAGACCCCGAAAGTATTTGTCTTCCAATGCTCGATTGAATACGGATAGTTTTCTGATGTGAAAAATCCTCGAAGTTGTGCCACCATCCACTACATACTTAATTCTTTCTTGTTGTAGAGGCTGCAGATCTTGATCTTCATCAGACATATATGTGAGGATTGCTTTTGCTAGTTGGGGCTTATCGGCTTTCAACATAATCGATGTACTTTCAAATAACGCAGGAGGAAAGGCGCACAGTTCATAATTCATAACATCGCACAAGTCAATATCTCTTGAAGATGATAGGGCGTATAATCGTTGAAACAACAAGGCTGGGTCAACAGTTCCCACCTCTTTTGGTTACTCGATGTAATTACATGAATTGATAGTTTTCGCTTTGTCCTTAACCTCCATCTTGAATGAAAATACTTCTTCTCCCTCCATATTTTCTAATATTTGTGTACCAATGGCGCGGAAATTTTCAACATTAATGTCTTCTGCTGCAGTCACACCTGTGACTATGTTCTGCAACTCTAGTTCTCAGCTGAAGGGTGAAATGGGTTTTAAAATGTTGTAAATTTTTTCTGCATCTTCTTTGTCACGTTTTACCCTTGAAGGAGCCAAATCCCTGTGTTGATCACTGCTTTCATACGAAACATTTGTAAAACTTTCCATTGCTTGGTTATATTCAGAGTATACTGGCATCTATAATAACCACATCATTCTCTGGATTTCAGTCATCCCACTACCGTTTGTCAGTCCTCCATTGGTTTTTAATGATCTCATTAGACATTGTTCTATGATCATGTCAGGAGCCGGGCCAGCCCAGTTTCCATCAGATCGCCTAATCACATGACCGCCATTCTTATATATTGCGTGGACGTTTGGGTGGGTGCTGTGGAGTTCCAACAGATTTTTAAGATGTAAGTAGACAGATTTTGTATAATTTCTGTGACCAGAAGCTGCAAAAATCGGAAGTGCTTCTTGCAATGCTTCAATTAGTAAAGAAAAAGAACCAACACGACCTGCAGTTATTAACTTACGGAGAGTACTAACAGCACACTGATACTCAAGCCAAAGTAAGCTTGTCTTTGAAGTTTCCCTTAATCGACTTTGTGTTGATTTCAACATATCACCTATGAGCTTCAGATCCTCTTTTGATTCTAAATTTCTTGCTTTAATTACCTGTAAAATGCCCTGGCAATAGATAGTTTGAAGCCATTGGATTGTATTGACGCATTAATCAGCCAATAGGTATATGGTATTGACACATGCAATACAACATGCTAGGAGTCACCTACAGCGACGCTCGCACTTTAGGAGAAAAATACATCGTTGCTGTCAGCCACTCCGTAGCACTAAAAGGGTTAAAACTGAAAATAATTAGAAACCACATGGCCTCATGGTTTATCTATGATTTTTCGTTGTAACGTTATTATTTTTAAACATAAAGTCATCCAAAATTGAAAATTTCGACCTTTTTGGAAAAATACAGATTTTAATCAAATACGGCTTGGCAAATTGCAGCAATACCGTTTGACCTACAGAAGAAATGTAGGTATACAAATTCATCAGCATTAAAAGGGCTACAACTTTTTGAAATAAAGTTGTTTGATAAAACTAACCGTTCTAGAGATATAAGCCAAAATATATTTTGGCCGCCATCTTGGCGGCCATTTTGAATTTTTCGGCATGTTGCCAAAGTACGATTGATGGCGATTTTTGATGGGTGATTAAGGGAACTCTTAGCTATCATTTAAAAAAAAATTGCTTGTGTTGCAATTTGTTTGGGGTTAGGCCATATTTTCTCATAAAATGATTCCACTAAAAAGATGGTACAAGGCTATCGATTTCGACCAGTCACACCAGTTATCATCAGGCCAATGTAATAACAACACGTAATATGCTAATCAAAAAGTTGTTTATCTCATAATAACAGATCTACGTGAGTTTATAAATGTACAAGGATAGTTGCCTGCCTCCGTATCCTTCCCTACTGTTCCATAGTTATTTCATCTAATTGTCAGTCTGCATCCTAGGTACATTTTGTCAAATGGTTATATTGCGTAACCATTCTTACTCTAAGATGGCGATAGAATAAATACCCCGTCGCAGCAAACCTGCGTACTCAGCGAATTTCCAATGGAGATATAGTATAAATGTCTTAATACTACATAAAGCCACTTACTAAGTTTCATGAAAATATATTCACAAATAAGCGATATATACAATTTTAATTACTCTCCATAAGAATAACATTGGGGCTGATTACGCAGGTTTGCTGCAACAAGGAAGACCAAAAATTTGTTTTTATGCTAATATCAATATAACTCAACTAGGTGAAGTCGTATACCAGTTTTTATTCATTTATGTTCATAATTATGGGAGACAGAGCATTTAATTATTCTCCATAAGAATAACATGGGAGCTGAGTACGCAGGTTTGCTGCTACGGGAGCCTTTGGCAAACAATTTTTTTAGCAAATATCAATAGACCACAACGAGATGAATTTCATAAATAAGCGAGATATAAAATTTTTCTTTTCCTCCATAAGAATAGCATTTTTACTGTGTTTAGCACTTTTAATATCTCGGTAACAAAGTGACGTAATGATCAAAATACCAAATTGTGTGTTTTTTTAACTGAATCCAATGGCGAAAACTAAAATTTGACTATTTCAAAAATTATATGTAAAAAAATCAAAAAACCCATTTTTGGGGTACAAACCCCCCCCCCAAACACCCCTTCGGATAAAGGATCTAGCTGGTTTTCGACCTTAAAGTCATAAATGTTCCTTTACACGTTTATACCAAGTTTCATCAAAATCGGATCATTTTTACGAGAGTTATCGTGCTCACGGACACACACATACATATAAATATATATATGCAGTTTCAAACGAATGGAGTTTTTGGGGTCTGGAGACCTCAAAACGAAAAGTTATCATGGTCCCGGGCCTAGGTCTTACCATGTCAACTACGGTAATAGCTTCTCCCATATAGGGGAAATTCGCTAATAAATGTTGACTTTTACATTACTGTTTGGCATTGCCAAACAGTAATGTAAAAAAAAATGATCCAAAGTGTTTCCACTTTGAGGGGAAATTGCCTTTTTGAGGGTAAATTGACCCTTGAGGAGAAAGAAAAGGGGAAACACTAGTTGAGGGGAAAAAGAGGGGAAACTGCAATTTTTAATTGATTTCACAAGGAAAAACACAAAATTAATTAATTTTCCACTATCAAAAGTAGCCGTACAGTTGTCAAAATTATTTCCAATTCAAAATCTGATATCAGACACGACTGACAGATACATTGTATTACTTGCATCAGGTGTGGCAACTGCTAAACTACACTACAGACACTGCTAACTTCAAGGAGGTTTATTAGTATAACTGGAGGTAGCACTGGTGAGGCAAATTTCTTGTTCATTGAACTATCCTAATTGGTTGTTTTTTTCATATAAGTGAAACTACTCATGCAAATCACTGGACTACTCATGCAAATCACTGGAATAAAAGTAATAAAAGTTTGAACAAATTCAATTTTTTGCTTGATATATATCAATTGTTGCCGTTATGTATGATAAACTATGAGCAAATAAACAAATACAAGTGCATGTTCATATCATTAGCAGCATTAGTTTTAATCACTTTGTTGACTCGTTCGATTTCAGCGTATAGTTCTTTGCCTCACCAAAACTGGCAAAGAACGGCTCGCAATTTTGTTCATCAGTGATCAGTGTTGCCTCCAGTATTACCAATATAACTCCTTGGCTAACTTCATTAAGAAACGAACTATAAATTACTTTAAAATTTGTACTGTTAATTATTATGACAAATTAGTACATAATAAGCGTTGCAGTGATTAATAGTGCATAGTGCATAGTTAATTTTGGACTTGGAAGTCAAATCTAATAATCCAAGGGAAATTAAAGGGGAATTGTTTTTAAATTGAGGGGAAAAGAGGAGAAATTTTGATGTCCGGAAGGGAAATTGCATCGGCTAAATTGGAAACACTGTTTGGCGAATCGATTTTGTTTGTTTTTTGTTCGGAGTCGGAGTTTAAGTTTAGGTTATGTCTATTCAAATATATCCTGCCAGAAGTAAATAATTTATTGTAACAAGTTTTTTTTACTGTTTCATGGATAATTAGTCTGTAAATAGCTGAAGGAAAATGGCGACCTCAGATGAAGAGGATGACTACATGTCTGACACCTTTCTGCAGAGTATTTGGTAGGCCTATTTATATTTGAGACTATTTTGTAGGCTAGGCCTACCTTTTTGATTTTTGATTAAAAATATAAATGTTAAAAAAGATTACTTATCACTATTACAATGAGCTCAAAACACTAAATAATTTAGTATTTTGAATTATTGTCCTATAATTTCTGGTTGCGGAGAAAATTTAAATTTACACTTGCTGTAAAAGCAGTACGTTGTCCAATGTTATTCTTATAGGGAATGGGTACAGTTTCATAAGTGGCCACCAACTAATCGGATGCAATATATCGATCTTAAACATTCGATATATCGATTCGGAACATTCAATATTTTGAATCACATTTTAACAGTACATTTATCGAAAATTATTCACTTGATATTTATAATTATCAATAATAATATGCGATGCCAGTTACAAATATATTTTAATGAACCAATGAACACATAACAAACGAAAACTACAATAAAAAAACAAATAATATAGAAACGTATACTAAGCTAAAACTTGTTAGCTTTGTCAGGGTAAACTTTATGGGCTGCTTTCATGAATTGAATGAACGGAACCAAGGCAAAGATAACAAAGTTTTAAGCTTTGTTATACGTTTCTTTATTATTTGTTGTATTTTTAAATTTTAGTTTTCGTTTGTTTGTTACTTGTTAAATGTTTCATTAAAATATATTTGTAACTTACATCATCGCTCTTAATCTCAGTTTTCAGAGACCGTTTCAACACACTCCATGAGAACTAGTATGTTTGGGTATTTGTGTTATTTAGGTTAAAGCTCGATTTACAATGCAATTCGATGTATTGAAAGTTTAAGATCGATAGATTGCATCCGATTAGTTGGTGCCCACTTATGAAACTGTACACTGGGGAATATGGGTGCAGTTCCGCAGATATCCCTACGATATATTATCGAATGAAAATATCGATCGATTATAAATATCGATTGTAATTCGGTATTTATTATCGATTGAATTAATGGTTATTTTCGATATTTTCAACAATATTTATACCGTATTAAATCATCTGTTTTGAAATATTTTTTTTTACTTTATTTGCTATGTTATTTCCTTTCCTTGGTAAGTGAACTAAAATGAACTCTACAAGTGATAATTTTCGTAGTTTAAAGTATGGTTTGTAAATAACTTTAATCTGTTTTGTTGGATACATTTTGTTTCGTTAGTATTGTTTTTTAAATTCATTTTATGTTTTATCCCTTGTCAATTTGTTAAATATAGGTATTTGGTTATTTAAGTTAAATCTGTTCTCAATTAATTAGTACCTTATACAATCGATTAAAAATATCGTATTTCAACTGAATTCTAATCAATATTTATAATCAGTCGATAGTTTCATTCGATAACGTAGCGTAGGGATGTCTGCGGAACTATACCCGGGAATACAACAATTACAATTTCTCTCTTATTTACTGATCAATTTCGATAAAACTTCACAAACTTGTCAAGCTGTTTTGATCAGCAACAGTTGAAATTTGAAATATGTTGCCACTTAACCCTGGGGGAAGGATGAGGGAGCATTTCCCCTCTTAAAACAACTGTGTGTAGCAAAGGATTCTGTAGTGCCCCCAAAAAAGGAACTTGAGTGGATGTTTTTGAATATAATTTTCAAGGTTTTCTGTAGGCCTACATTTGACTTTGTATTCTATATATAGTAAATAAAAAGTCATTTATTCATTAAAGTTGAGCTAAAAGAGAGAAAGTAAGCCATGTGTCAGTTTTCTGATACCGGTACCATATATTTTTTTAATCATTGTGGGTTCACTAAGCGGAATGATATAATGAAATAGTTTGATACAGTATATCGATTATTAGGTCGGTATTTTTATTGATTGCATTGTCTGCATGTTAGTAATTATATCATGTTCGTTTTTCAATTAAACTTAAAATAAAAGTAAAATAAACAAACATGATATTGACATGACATTATAATGTTGTTCCTGGCAATTACATGCTTAAGTATTAGTGAAATCAACATTTGTTATCTGGACAAATTTCAAGACATCTATTTGATATACTGAACATAACTGAAACCATAGCGAATAACTTAAATAATGCCTAATCGTTATACCGTTTCAAACAATTTCATTCTGTATTTTTTCAAGTAACTTATCGTTCCACTTATAAAAATGTACCCAACATTGTTTTCATGAAAAAACAATAATTAAAAATGAACCATGAATATAAGGAGGACGGGTCCAATCTTCACTTTGGAGGGGAGAAATGTTAGACTTCCAATAAAAGATATGCAGTTTTGAAACAAGTAACAACGTAACATGCACACGACTCGTAATTTTTGCTGGATTAACAATTGTGTGATAAAATAATTTGTTCTATGACAACTGCATGAGTTAACCACCTGTTGGCACCTATAATCATTGTCAACAAGTAGGCCTACTGATGGCAATATGATCAATCAACGCATTGCTAATTGCTAACGCATTGCCAATCAAATCGCTTTAGCTCTAGCATATCCTATTGTTTGAAATACATAATTTCTAGTTAAAGAAATGGAAAATATCCAAGAAGAAAAAGATGATTGAGGGTAAATATCCTGTTCAGAGACTGTACTGTTCAAAAAGTGTAATCCTCTTTCCATACTACAGGGTAGTAATAAGCAAGTGCGAACCAGCCCCTTGAGATTAATTTCTTAGAGGTAGATATCTGGTAGGCAGCACTCGTAGGCCCTTAGCCCTTTTGTGGAATCTCTCATGAGTCAGTAGTTAATTTCAGTATGAGTCAGTAGAGTCAGTTACATCATGGGCTCGGGAGAGATACTGGAAGAGATCTCTTTACTGAGAGTAAGTAAGCTCACCCTCCACTCCCCACATCAGCCTATTCTTGGCACATGAGCCTGCCTCGGCTACAGACATCCTTCGTCTAGGTAGGCAGGAAATCAAAAACATCATAGGGCTATCACTGGACATGGTCACCTGAGGAAACACCTGCTGTGCATGGACATTTTCAATGGACCCATCATGAATTAAGTGTGGGCAGTCTGATGAGACTGTGGATAATCTGCTCCTTGACTGCAGTGAGCCGGTTGAGATGCTCTCTCTCTCTCTCCCTCTGTGGTCCTCTCCTCCTTCATTTGAAACCAGTGGATTTCTGGATTGGCTGCGTCAAAAACTAATACTAATACTTCAAAGAAAAAACTAATATTTACAACTATATACATGAAATTCTGTGGATGGAACTAACTAACTATTTGGCAGTGGCGGTGGATTGGTGTTTATGACAGGCCCATGCAGTCATCTTCGGAGCACTCACGAAGTGAGTGGAACAGTTTTTGGTCGTCAACCAGGTCTTAACAACCGCAGCGAACTTATCACTATCAAGTGACTTTATCTTGTCAGGAAGTTTGTTGTAAAGTGTTAGCGCCATGACTGGGAAAGAATCTTTATTTCATTGACAATATGACGTTTGTCAATGCTTGTAAAAGTCGGATGACAATAAAGATCTGATTTCTGATTTTTGCTAAGCCTGCAATAAGGGGTGTTAAATGTAAGTTTCTGCCTAATGTTATGTTCATAGACTTGATCCCTAGTTGTATATAGATGCAGGTTAGCATGAACAAGGTTGACACAGGTAAGAATGTTACAACTGAGCATAGTCGTAATGTCCGTACTTAGAAAAAGTGGCTTACAGTGATCCAGCCTACGACTTCCTGTCAATATTCGCATAGCTTTCTTTTGTTGTTTTAATAACGTGGTACAGTCTGGTGCCTGGCCCCAGGGTTGTAGGCCATAAGTGATATGGTCACCTGAGGAATCACCTGAGATAAGAGCTGCCAATCTTGCCACTATGGTGAAGGGCAGTCATCTGCCTCGGGAGGAGCTCAATGGAAGGCTGAAAAGTAGTGTTGGAAGGGGACTTTTGGCTCACTTGATTTATGGCTTCCGGTCACGTGACCGGAAGCG
Source organism: Allygus modestus (assembly GCA_963675035.1). Lineage (NCBI taxonomy): Eukaryota > Metazoa > Arthropoda > Insecta > Hemiptera > Cicadellidae > Allygus > Allygus modestus. The sequence continues at coordinate 68,288,888 of OY776116.1, forward strand.
CTGAGTCATGAAAGACGTCATCTGAGGCTGAGCCAGTGACGTAGGCGGTTTTGTGACGTAATGAGGTAAAGTTCAAGGTCACGGGGAGGGTGTTTTAAAAAAGTACTACCTCGCACGCGTAAAATTTGATTGTGATTCGATAGTTAATCGATAATAAATATCGAATGAAAATAATCGAATGAAACAATCGAATGATACGAGTGCGAGGTAGTACTATTACAAAATAACTTTATTTTATTAACAATGTTTGTTCTTAATTACAATACGAAGCTTCCGCCGATGTTGGTTAAAATCGAAGTTGATGATGCCGACGAGTCGCGATCATCGTGTTTTTTCCTGATGAAAGAAGGTAGATACTTCGATCCCTGCGCAGAGTCCATGTTGTTTTTTGTTGCGTAAAGTTCCAAAGATAAATCGTAACCGGACGCAATGAGAAGTCTTAACTCTTCATTAAAAACCTCGAGGTCTTGGAAAGTCGCCAGATGAATAGAGTCATAATGAATACACCTAATTTTGATGGACATTTCAACAGAGAGCTCGATGTACACTGGTCAAGAGCTGGAGGTGTACTGAATATTCGCTAGCTAGCGTTTTGGTATCAAACCAAATTGTGGGGGCAAAAGTGTGGTGGGGCGGAGCAGATGGCAGGCGACAGGTGGTGCGAGGCAGATGGTTGCTACTACATCCACCATCATTAGTCAAACCCTATTAGAGATGACATTATTGCTTCTGCATCAGAAGATATTGTGCTATAAACTTCATGTACTTGTATTTCATCATTTGTATTGTCAGCTTGCTCAATATTAAAAGAAGAACATGTGGAAGAAACCGTAGTGCCTTGTATTGGCGAATCCATGTGAACTATGCAAGAGCCGCAGGTATACTGAAGTGATACAAGCATGTAGGATAGACACTCGTCTTTACCCCCCACCACACCAGTTTCCCCCACCAAGTTGTCACATCGCACAATAACTACGGGACATGCATTAGTTAGAGTCTAGCTCTGACTCTGTGAGGATCGGAGCTCCGTAACTAAAAACATTAACAATTCTTGCTCGACACTGCTTTTACGCAATCATAATAGTCACTGTGATCTAATTTATTGCATGTACTCATATGATGCATCTTGCGTAGCAGACAACTTGCTAAGAATGTTTCAGCCTGGAGTATTCTACGGTAGATTTCTTGGAAACCGAGTGTCAGATATAAGTACAATACCCCGTCGCCCTACTTTTATTCATTGTTCAGAGATTTATAGGGAAAGTAATTGCCTCAATGGTTTAAATTTGGATTATAACGAGAAATAGTACTTTTATATCGCTGATTATTTGAACTTTACTAGATTTGTAGATATTTTAGAGTTCAGACGTTTAGTACATCAAACAAAATCAAAATAACATCCAAGAACTCCATTTGCTAGCCTTACAATCAAAGAATTGAATCAAATTAGTTTTTAATATAAAAGGAAAAAAGCTATCGCCCTACACCTTTTTTAAAAATGTTCGTAATTTATTTTTCTTTAACACAGTGTTACAAGATTTATTGCAGTTTTACATGTTTTACCCGAGCGCCGACAATTTAATGTAACTAGTTGTACACACAGGTCTCGCAATCTACATTATCAGTTAGATTCATATACCTAGTTCTTTTACATGATGGTATACATTTTTAACACTAAGTTAAATAACATTCTTCTATGCATAACTGTTTACAGAGTCACAAGGAGTGATCTATCCAGCTTATCAGTGCAACACGTATTGTCGTTTGCTTTATTAGCAGCTAAACTGCCCAATGGAACCAGTCCGAAGAATGAAAATTGCGCTAATGTTGGAAAATATTTAAGATCCTTGACATACTACCAATAAAACCCCGTCGACGGAGGGTTATAACTTATTTTGGACACATTTATACTGTAATTCGTAGCAATAACGAATCCATTTATTTAAATAACAAGCATGTGTGATAAAGATGGATTAACAATTTTTCCTAATAAGAGGGTATTAACACATTAAGACAAGTAATAAACGTAAAGACATTTTAAATAATTATTGTAATAAGCAATCGACAGTTGTAATAATCAGCTGAGCCCTTGAATTAAGTCGTTCAACACAATTTTTATTGGGGAAGTAACCTTAATATCAAGTTTATTTATGATTATTATATCACGATTACCACTTTTAATTGGTAATTACTAATTTGCTTTGTGGTTTAACATTGTTATGACCCGTTTCATACGCTTTGTTTGGATTAAAATAAGACGCCGCGGTAAATGTGTGTCAGCGGCTACATATTGTTAGGCCATCTCTACTCTGGACCAACCATTGGTCTAGAGTCTGGCTTGCATAGTGAAAACAATACAAAATAGCATGACTGAATCTTTACGTTTCCATACGTCTCCTTGAAATCTTGTACGTTTAAATTATATAGAAATTTGATTTTTTTTTTTGTGATATATTTAATGACTACTAAAGGCCGTTAGCTCAAAGAGTATATAACATCCTAATTTATACTTACAAGGGGTATTGTAATAATTTTACTTAATAGCTAATCCTTTGAGAAACTTGTTTAACCGGGTGTGTCCAACTGTCCACTCCGGCGGGGTAAATCCATGTCGGAATTTGCATAGGGTCCTCCCCAATTTGAAGTCCCCTGAGACAATAAATTTGTTTGAATTTGATTTTCGTGAGCATTTAATGACTTTCAATTAAAGAGCTATGTTATAATCTGGCAGCTTTGTGCCGTTTGTAAAGGTCGATTCCTGATGGTAGGTAGTCATTTTGGGTTTTTTTTATAATACGTTATTTTATACAGTTTTAGTAATGAAACAGTTGTTTCCTACCATGTAATTGTATGACCTAGAACTAAAATATATTAATTGAGACTACCCAAAATAAATTTAAAAAAAACTCTCAATAATTACACGTTATCACATTTGCTATGTCACACACCAATTGCGTTTCACCTTCGATTGGTTCATTAAACATGCGAAAAACCAACAGCAATCATGATGTAATCGTTGCAGAAATTAAACGCTATCACCGACCAGCCACCGCCGCCGCGTAATGACGGGTAACTGACGCTTCCTGCATCCGATCATAATTGTACGTTTCATTTTTATGGGCAGTTTAGTTTGAGGCGATGCTGGTTTTTTTAAAGTGTCCCCGCGTGTAAGTGTTACGGCGGGAAAATGCAAGCAAAAAATAAAAAATAAAATCGAGAACTTTGTAACGTGTCAATTATAATGTAGATAATTATTGTGTATCGTTTCCTTGAGAGTAATCTATAATATTATAAAGAAGAGGTGGTTTCTGTCTGTCTGTCTGTTTGTCTGTCTGTCTGTCTGTCTGTCTGTCTGTCTGTCTGTCTGCCGGTCTGATGTTCCGGGTGAACGCAAAAACTACTTAACCAACTGGGCTGAAACTTTACACAAAGGTAGATCTTGAACCCATGCAACACATAGGCCTATTCACTTCTTTAAAATTCCCTCGGGCTGCACCCCGGGAACGTTCTATTTTCCCAAGTTTAAATCGGGTTACATAAATTAGTGATTACATATGTAATTTATAAACATTTATTTTATTTAACCTTTTATTAATAGGTAAGCACACAACTGCCCCTCTTTTTTCTTAACTGTTATGCATCGTAGGAGAAATTCACGCATACCGTTAGGAAGGTATTGCTTTGTCAAATGATCAGAAACCCATTATAATTTACATAGCCTCTCAGACCTACGCCCCACAAACCTTTGAATATATTTAGTTTATTAAATTTGCTACATATCAAATTATAATTACTATGAGAAATGCAAGTTTTTGTTATGTATCGAAACCAAGCTCAACATTTTTCACTCACACATATTATTTTATTGCCCCAAGAATTTACAATAAACTTCCAAATAATAATGTTAAAACTTTGGTAAATCACAAGAAATTCATAAAAAGAGGTTAGACAATAATTGAAGGGTTTTAAAAATGTTGATGTTTTATTACAAATAATGCTTTAGTTATGTTAAGAACACTACAAAATTATTTTAACAAAATTGGATATTTGGAGTTTGGTTTAGTAATATTTTAATACGTATTTTTATAAGTTATTCTATTATGTTATTATACTTACAATTCAAAATACTTACATATAGCACAATATTTCATGTTAATAACCTGTCAATTATAATGGAGATAATTATTGTGTATCGTTTCCTTGAGAGTAATATCCTATAAATAACTGTTGGAAAAACTAAATAAAATACGAACCAAGATGTTATTACATTTAAGCGTCGGTTATAAAAAATTAAATTTCAATATGGGCAAAAAATGAAAAGACAAAATTTATAGTTAAAACAAAACAGTTTCAATACTACGTTAAGTGCGCATGGTTCGCACTATCACATAAAGCCATTCACCAAGTTTGATAAAAAATTAAATAAAAATATATCAGCAAAAGGCGTTTAAAATAGAAATTGATGAATTTCAGTAGTATGCTGTTTTAAATTAATTATTTACAGTGTATTAGGGCGATTTTAGTCATTTTGTTGTGATTTATGTATATCTGTCAGTCTTCTGAAAAAACGGTAAACATATAATTTGACTGCTAAATAGTCTATAAAAAGCTAGAAATGAACATTCTTACTTGTATTTTCTCTGTTAGGAGGTCTGTAGATGTAAAATGACAAAAGTAAGTGTTTTTTCGTAACAGATTATCTGTGATATTTCTTTAGAATTGTTCATTGATAATATAAAATACTTTATTGATGGAATAAATAAATTATAGTTTTCATCCAACCAAACTGTTTTTGTTTAGTACAGATATAATAAAACTATCATTTGATTCTTAAGGAGTTGAGACTCTTAGAAGACTTATTCCAAAACCATCTCGCTATATTTATTTTTTTATTAGTCTTCAGAGAGCAATATGCATTTTTGTTTTGTTTTATTAACTTGATTTATTCTCTGAAATATTTTTTCTCCTATCTGTTGATGACTGTTTTTTAATAACATTCAACATTGTTTAAGTTTAATGTGTTGTAAATATAGATAGGTGTTCAGTGTTTTAAGCTAGTGAATAAACCATTGTAAATATTTGTTAAACTAGATTATTAAAATTGCCCCACTATGCGACGTTCGACGTCTTGGCCGTATTTCACAATGATATATAATGGGGGCAGCTCACACTAAAGTAATAATACGAATACGTAAATGCAAAATACCTCAACTAGCTACACAACATAATTATTTTAGTTACAACAAAAGGTACCTAAATTAAATATGAATAGAGATAGAGAATCCCAACCTGTACTAGCGTTCAACAAAACGAGTGGGAGAGTTAATTACCTAGTAGAATGCAACCGGTGCGCAACCCATTAAATCAAGCTGTCAAGGGAACGCCCCGCGCCAGCTGTTACACGCGAAATTAAAAACCTCACTAAATCAGCCGAATTTTGTTTTTATGTCTAGAGCTGCATTACACAACAAAATACCCAACCAAATTACCCTGTATCGGGAAAATTACCCGCGCCCTCCCGCGGCCATATAAGCGAGTGCTCCGGACAGTTCCTTACCAGTCGTCGATCTAAGTCGAGACTGCTCCCATGCAAGTGTCCTGCGTATTAAAGTGCGAGGACAATTGCAGTAGCGGGGTAATGCGGGGGGAGGGCGCCCCCCTCGTAAGATCTCGCTACCTGGGTTCTCTTTCTCTCTCTTCTCCTTCTCTTTCACTCTGTCTTTTCCTGCATGTTATATTGCTGCTTTATTAGTCCGGCTATAGTAGTTAGTTTCTTGCATGCTAGGGTCGTTGCTTTTGCTTTCAACTTTTGTATTTAAAATCTTCCGCATGTCTTTGCTTTTCTTAACTGTATTGTAGTATGCTGATAAAAGCGAAATTAAAACCTCATCAAACTCAGCCGAGGTAATTACGCGTCTCCTATATAAGCGAACCATGCAGTAACTGACATCAGTTGCTTGCTGTACAGTGGAGTGTTAACATGGTACCATCTCCACTGTTCAGTGCAACTGTCTAGTTGTTCTTTTTATAAGAACAACTGGAGAAATAAGGGGTTAATACTAAGTATGCGCACACTTTTTATTAATCCCTTATACTTTTGCATGTTGCATGTTGTATGTTTGGTTGAACTTTGCTTGCTTGTTTGCTTATTTTGTATTGTAGATAGTACTAACTCCTTTCTTTAAATTACTTTAAAGTTTGGCTAGGTTATTTATACATTTTTTTTTAATTTATTAACATCTTACACACACACACACACACACACACACACACACACACATATTAATGACACCCTTCAACTCCATCTCCTTTCCTTGCGAGTACGGCAAGAAAACCGGCTCTCCTTAGCTTTTAAGAGTACGGCCAGCAAACCGGCTCTTGCTTTGCAGTGTTTACGGCCCGCAAACCGATCACTGCACCTTCTTTGCATACCGGATGGGGTTTCGCATTTCCCCGGTTTTCGCTAGACCTCAGTGAGAGGGGTCCTAAGGCTCCTCACTGACTCCTTTATTTTAGATTAGTACAATTTACATTTATAACTCTTGTTAATTGAAATTAATTATTCATCATACAAATATGTAAGATACCCTTTAACTCCATCTCCTTTCCTTGCGAGTACGGCAAGAAAACCGGCTCTCCTTAGCTTTTAGGAGTACGGCCAGCAAACCGGCTCTTGCTTTGCAGTGTTTACGGCCCGCAAACCGATCACTGCACCTTCTTTGCATACCGGATGGGGTTTCGCATTTCCCCGGTTTTCGCTAGACCTCGGTGAGAGGGGTCCTAAGGCTCCTCACCGACTCCTTTATTTTAGATTCGTACAATTTACATATTTGTTTGACTTTATATTTGTAAAATAATAACTCTTCATTGTGACTTGAACTTTAGCCAGACTTTACTGTAAATTATATCTACTTCCCTTTAGGTTTCCGGGGTGTGAGATTCTGTCAAATCTCACACCCCACCCCCCATTTTGTTCAGAAACGACCTTGACCCAGTTAGAAGATGTGGTAGAAGGGGTGATCACAGGCGGGGAATATATCAGTTTGTGGTTATAGTGAGAATCACTTACTGCTCTATTCCCCGTTTTGGTAATATAATCAGACGGCTTGACCCACTTGCATGATGTGTATTAAAGCGCGATGTTGCAGAGTCAATAATCACTTTGGTTGTGAACTGCATCAATAGAGCATCTACCATGGTATACCTCCACTATATTAACTTTACTACTAAAGCGGATATCTTTACCCAGCGTGTATACCAACTGCTTATGGAGTATCATGATGTTAAGGTCAAAGGATTGGGTATTCGTAAAACTGAAGAGGTAAAAATAGATGTGGAACCAATTCCTTTGAAGAGAGAAATTTACCGATTATTACAAGAGGGGTTTGTTTTGTGTCTTTATTACACTACACGTTAGGTTAGCGACTTTTTCCCGAACAAGACATTGAACCAGCTATATTCATTGTAAAAGGGTGGTGGTAAACATATATAAGGCAGTCGGCTTCGGAGTATAGTTATTGTTCAGCTATGGATAGCCCAGGAGGATCGTCTAACTTAGATGTTAAAGGCAATGTTGACTATTGAATATGTTAAAGATGAATCTACAACTGAAGATCCCTATTATTTTATGAAATTTTTAGTTGATCGAGATGCAATGTGTACAATCCGACTTCACATCCAAGTTTAAAAATCTATCAAATGTTCCTGTTGAAGAAAATTGTCCTTGTTAAATACAGAGCGGGGAATAGATCAATTTATGGTTTAAAATGAAATCATTTACTGCTTTATTCCCCGTTTTGGCAAATATGTTCAATGACCTTGAACTAAATACAAAAATGTTGTAGCCTCCAACTACAATAGTAAACAGAAAATGTAAAATATAGTAAACCTAACCTAATACTTACCCCCACCACTTCTTCTAGGGTATAAATAGAGGTGCATTTGCAGTGTTTTTTATTATTGCGTTGACCCTTGTGGAGAGCACACCTACATTATGAATCGCTGCAATATTTGTAAAGCTTCTTTCAGAGATGAATGGCTTTTAACCATTCATAAAGAATTGAAACATAACACCAATACAAATACAGAAGAGGAAGAACCAAATGAAGAAGAATTAGATTCAATCGACCAACAATTAGCAAAACATCAAGAAGAACAAAATGTAGAAGAAAAAGAAGAAAATGAAGAAAAAGAAGAAAATGAAGTTTCAAGACCAAGTGTCATTCATTATGCGCCTGGACCATCAATAAATGTGGAACTACACGCCCGAGCACTTCCGGGTAATGTTGTAACCCACTTTAAAATTGACAATACAAAATTGAAACTTGAAGAATTTTTAAATAACGCAAAAGGATTGGTTAGCAAAACTCTGAAAAATGAATTAAAAAGATTAAATTTTATTAAATTTGGACTATTACTGGATGCTTTATTTACAAACATTCAAAATGAAACCTCACCGAGAGGTTTCTTAACAAAAAACCGAACTATTATGTTTTCGTCAGATATTGATTCAATCGTATCTGAATGTTTTGAAGAGCTAATGACAAAAATACAAGAACATGAAGGAAGAGGCTCTGGATGGAGTTTGTTAAGCATCACAGGGCTAGACTTAAGAGTACACAAACACGGCTATGGAATTCGAGGAAGTAGCTACATCCCTCTACCAACAAAGATTAGAAATACCTTATCCTGCGTCAACGTACAAAATCATGATACTGAATGTTTTAAATATGCCATGTTGGTCAAATATGTAACAGACAATCCGATAAGACCAAGCCGCAAATATGATGAAGTACAACATAGATATAATTTTCAAGGGATGACTTATCCTGTTGCTATAACAGACATTTCAAAATTTGAAAAGCAAAATCCTTCAGCTTCTGTCAACATTTTCGGCTTAGATTCGTCAAACAATGCGTACCCCTTGCGCATAACACCTATTGAGCGCAGAGATCATACGGATTTGCTATTGATCACTAAAGGGGACATATCCCACTATGTCTACATAAGAAACTTTGGAGCTCTTGTATCTAAACAAATATCAAAAAAACACGGAGAGAAAACCATTTGTAAAAGATGTTTTTGTCATGTAGGCAAACCATTAAGAAGGGGAGGTTCAGAATGGTTAGTAGAACATCAAAGGTTATGTAATGGAAACTATGAGGTTAGAATTAAATTGCCACATTCCAGCAGAGCGCAGATAAAATTTGACAAAGTAATACAACAATACCGTGTACCTGTTGCTGTTTACGCTGATTTCGAGTCTTCTTTACATCCGCTTGAACAACAAGAAGAGGACGTTACAAGAAGAAGCAAATACCAACTTCATTCACCAAGCAGTTATTGCATACTAATTAAATCCACGTTGACTGAAGACCATCTTCAAAAATATGGACTATCATCTTCTCCAAAGATTTATCGCGGTGAAGAAGCAGCCAAATACTTTGTCGATGATCTGTATGACATAGCTGCAAAGGTAGAAGAACTGTATAGAACAAAGGTACCCATGTCACCTATGGAAGAAGAAGAGCTTCAACATTATGATTCAACAACAACGTGTTATCTGTGTAATAACACCTTTACACTGGATAACGTTAAAGTTCGTGACCACGATCATCTTACGGGAGCGTACAGAGGTGCAGCCTGTAACGCTTGCAACTTGAACTACAAACTACCATATTTCATCCCAGTAGTTCTGCACAATCTGAGTGGTTATGATTCGCACTTCATAATCCCCGAACTAGGAAGAGATAATGGAGCAATAGACGTTTTGGCTACTACAATGGAAAAATTTATAAGCTTTTCAAAAAAGGTGGGTAAAATTAAATTAAGGTTTGTTGATTCATTTAGATTTATGCCTTCAAGCCTCATGAAATTATCTGAAAATCTAAGAAGAACAGATTTGATAGAAACAAGCAAAATTGTACCCAATAGTAAAATGGATTTGGTTCTTCGAAAAGGAGTCTTCCCCTATGACTACATCGATGGACTGCATAGATTTGATGAAACATCACTACCTCCACCAGAACACTTCAAAAACAAACTTAATGATTCGGAAATATCACTTGAGGACTATCAACACGCAAGTCGAGTATGGAACGAGTTAGATATGAAGACCTTAGGAGATTACTCGGACTTTTATGTCAAACTAGATGTAACTCTTCTTTGTGATGTAATGGAAGAATTCCGAAACACCTGTTTTGCTGCATACGGTTTGGACCCTCTACATTCGTATACTTCACCAGGATTAGCTTGGCAAGCCATGTTAAAAGAAACAAAATGCAAACTCCAACTTTTAACAGATATTGACATGGTTTTAATGGTTGAAGCTGGAGTAAGAGGCGGATTGACCCAAAGTGTTACCAGACATGTCAAAGCCAACAACAAATACCTTCCCGATTACGATGAAACCAAACCGTCAACCTATTTAGGATATTTCGATGCAAATAACCTGTACGGATGGGCGATGTCAAACCCACTTCCTTTTGATAACTTTAAATGGATTAATCCCGACTCTATTGGCGATATTTTACAAATTCCGAAACATGGTGACACTGGATATATTTTGGATTGCGATTTTGAATACCCAGAAAATTTACATGATCTTCATTATGACCTTCCACTTCTTGCTAAAACAGAAATTTCACCAATTGGAAAACACCCCAAATTAATGATGACATTAAATAATAAACAACGCTACGTGGCTCACTTTTGGGTGGTTCAACAAGCTATCGAATTAGGACTACGTCTAACAAAAATTAATAGAGTTTTGGAATTTTCTCAATCATGCTGGTTGAAACCCTACATTGATTCAAATACCATCAGAAGAGCAGCAGCTACATCAGACTTTCAAAAAGATTTCTTTAAATTAATGAATAATGCGATATTTGGAAAAACATTGGAAAACAAAAGAAGACATAAAAACGTTAAACTTGTTACCGACGCAAAAAAATTACAGAAACTAGTACAGCAGCCAAATTTTGGAACATCTATAATTATTAATGAAAAACTTGTAGCAGTGTCCATGAAGAAGACGAGTGTGAAGATGGATCGTCCTTTGTATATAGGCATGTCAATCTTGGACATCTCAAAAACACACATGTACGACTTTCACTACAACAAAATGGTGGCGTTCTACGGAAGAGAAAATATATCTATTACATATATGGACACTGACGCTTTCATATATCGCATAGTAACATTGGACATGTATAAAGACTTACGTACATTTATTTACAAGAACGACTTTGATTTCTCCGATTATCCAAAAGATCATCCAAACTACGACAATGGCAGACACAAAAAAGTACTAGGCAAATTCAAGGATGAGGCTAATGGTGTTCTACTTGAAGAGATTGTTGCACTGATGTCTAAACTATATTCTTTGAAACTCTATAATGAAAAAGAAGAAGAAGAAAAGAACAATAGCTATATTAAGAAAGCTAAAGGTGTGAAGAGTTTATATTTAAAGAAGAAAGTGCATTTTGAACACTACAAGCAATGCTTATTTGGGGATAACATCATTACAGCTAAATTCAACACCATCAGAAGTTTTAACCATCAGCTGTACAGCGTGACTGAAGTTAAAAAGGCGCTATCCTGTAATGACGACAAAAGACAAACCCTTCCAGACAAAATCAACACATTGCCATTCGGCCACTACTCCCTCAACCCTATTGACGAGTAACCTTTTCATCGTCCTAGATCCTTTATCCTTTTCCTTTCCGTAAAAAAAGGGGAAACACAGCAATGTTAAGCTGTGTTTCCCCTTTTTTTACACAAGTTTTGAATGACCTTGAACTATATGTATATATATATATATATATATATATATATATATATATATATATATATATATATAAGCAGATTTATACCATAGAATATTTAATACCATATCAGCTGCCTTCGTGAAACCATCATGTCAGACTTGAAGGAAAAGATTATTAATGAACTACACAAACCTGCAAGAATAAAGTTTCCAAGAAGAAATACTGTTATAAAAGGGATAAATGATCTATATCAAGCGGATTTAATTGAAATGCGACCGCATAGCAGAATAAACAAAGGATTTAAATATATACTCACAATTATTAATTGTTTTACAAAAGTTGCAGACGCTTTGCCTCTAAAGGACAAGACTGGTAAAAGCGTAACAGAAGCCATGGAAATAGCCATAAAAAGAGATAAAAACAAAATTAAACATTTACAAACTGATGATGGAACAGAATACTTTAATACAAACTTTGCACAGTTAATGAATAAATATAAAATAAATCATTATTCTACAAATTCAGAGAAAAAAGCAGCTATTGTAGAAAGATTCAATAGAACCTTAAAAGGAGCACTGTATAAACAATTTTCAAAAAGAGGTTCTTACGTATGGTATGATGTTTTACCACAATTAATAAATGAGTATAACAACAGGTTTCATAGAACTATTGGTATGAAACCTAACAAAGTAAATAGAAGAAATGCAAAAGATGTATTAAAACGCATAAAGAAAAATACAAAGCCTAAAGTAGAAAAAATGCAGCCAAGAAAATTTAATGTAAGTGATAAAGTACGGATTAGTAAATATAAGGGAGTGTTTACCAAGAAATACCTTCCCAATTGGACGAATGAAGTTTTTACAGTGTATAAAGTGCAACCGACTGAACCTGAAACGTATATCCTAAAAGATAACAAAGGAGATTTGTTGCAAGGTGCATTTTATGGACATGAAATGTTAAAGTCAACAGTAGGTGATGTATATCTTGTTGAAAAAGTGTTACAAAGAAAAAAGGACGCAGTTAAAGTGCGGTGGTTAGGGTTTAACAAAACTGAGGATTCATGGATACCTATAAAGGACTTGGTTTAATACAAGCAACTCATTTCATCGTTAACCTTTGAGCAGGATGGAGATTATTCACCATAAAGATCGATTCAATATTAATAACATAGATGATTTAACTGTGGATAACGTTAAAATCAACAATGGTAAACACGGTAGTTTACTTCCAAACACTGTTCGATGTATAGTAAGTGGCCCCTCAAACTGTGGAAAGACCAATGTTGTCTTTAATTTGATCACTAATCCGCAAGGATTAAGGTTTAATAACCTATATATTTTTTCAAAGTCTCTACATCAACCAAAGTATCAATTGCTGGATAAAATCCTATCTGATGTGTCTGATGTTAATTTTTACAAATTTAACGCTAGTGATAGCATTATGCAACCAAACGAAGCGAAACCGTATTCTGTATTTATATTTGACGATGTATCTTGTGAAAATCAGGATACTATTAGAAACTACTTTGCCATGGGAAGACATAATAACATCGACAGCATATATATAGGACAAACTTATAGCAAAATCCCAAAACAACTTATCAGAGATAATGCAAATATTCTAATTGTATTCAAACAAGATGATACTAACCTAAAACATATATATAACGATCATGTGAATGCGGATATGCCATTTGAAAAGTTTAAAGAGCTTTGCGGAAAAGCATGGGCGGAAAAGTATGGATTTTTGGTTATTATAAAAGATCAAGCTATAAAAGATGGTCGTTATAGAATAGGTTTTGATAAATTCGTTTTAATACACTGATTAGCGGTATTACTGTACAAGTCGTCAAGGTGTGAAGATGGTTAACCAGGAAAAGCTATTAAAGGAAATAAAATCACTTAGTGATTCTATTAGACAAAAAAACCGAGCTTTAAAATCAGGTATAAATGAAAGAGAGCAATTTTTAGAAACAACATTCAAACCTGTTACTGAACCTTTAAAGCGATTAGCACAAAATATGGAAAAACCTTCAATTCGCTTCGAAGGGGATAAAATGCTACCAATTTCCAAATATGAAGAAGAATTTCAAAATGATGAAAGTTTTGGCCAGTTACAAACATCTGAAGAAAGTGACGAGTATGAAGAAAGCGGAGATATAGAGGATTTAAAGGAAAAGGACATTGCAGAAGATACAAGTACAGAAGATACAAGTGTAGAAGATACAAGAGCAGAAGAAGAGGATATTAACCCATCCAACTTAAGCAAATTAGGCACGGATATTATGTTTAAAGGAACACTTGGAAGAACATATACGTTAAAAATGTTACACGCCGCACATGCTAATCGAAATTATCATACTTATGGAGCTAGAATAGAGGATAAAGGATTAATGATTGGAGATAGCAAGTTAGATATAAACGAAAATGATGATATAGTTATTGGAGATAAGAAATATAAAGGTACTAAAGGTTTGTTTGAACTCATCTTTAAAAATAATCCTGGTAAATATACTAAAAGGGATTTACAATTGTTTAAAAATATATTAGAGTATACAAATGCACATAGAAAGAAGTATTCCAAAGACCTACCTATTTATAGAAATCGGTCAATAAAATATACAAGTATTATATCTAGTCTTTTCCCCTCGAAATCAAAAAAAGCTCAAATTAAAAGAAGAGCTTTATCTTCTGCTGAATTAAATGTTTTGCATAAAAAGAGAAAAACAACTGATCCTACCACATCTGGAAGGGGATTATTGAAAAATTTGTATAAAACTAATATAATATATTACAACGATATAAATAAGTTAGTTGATCGAATGAGGTTATTACATGAAGCTATGGAAGCCGGGCACACTGGTTTAGAAAACGAATGGGTAGCTTTGGTTGATGAACTGCGAAAACAAGGAATAATTGTTCAGTAGAGTATATATAATAAGAACCTAAACGATAGCGATTCAGTTACATCATGAGTGTGGACAAGTTTGGACGGTATTCCGAGTTTGGAGTAAAATCTGGATATAGTGAAAAAAGAGCTGGGTTTCCGTTAACACCTGACGGAAACTATAATTTGGAAGGAAAAGTAATTCAAAATGTTGGTGATCCGCTTATGTCGTCTGATGCGGTTACGGTACAGTACATGAAAAAAAGAACCCCAACTGTACACGAAGATCATTGGGGGTTTTCCGGTAAAAGGTTAAGCGATATACAATATCCCATTTATGATGGTGAAGCAGTAAATTTAGCTACTCTAAAATTGTTAACGATTTACAAAAGGAATAAAACTGATACAAGCTATGATTTAAAAAAATTAAAATTATCAAACGTAGGTGATTGTGAGCAGGATGGAGACGCTGTAAATAAGAAAATGTTTGATAATGTACACAAGAAATGGACTACGGAATATGAAAAACATTTGGAAAGGTTTGGTGCAGCTCTATTCCATTATATCCATCGGGCTTCAGGAAGAGATGCAGCTTCAGATGTTGACAGTCACAATTATTTAGACTGGAAAAATATACACAATCCAGAGAAACCTAATCAACGAAATATACCGTCTGAGCCTTCTAAAGTCAAGACATTAGGAAAGGAGGATAAAGTGAATGTGATTAATGAACCAACAGAAAACAATGAAGATTACATAAGAGAAAAAAGAATTTAAAATACCCATGATAAGGGATAAAGCATCAGTCATATTCGAGAGACGATACAGAGAGGATGATGGAATCCAATATTACTGCGTGGAGTTTAATATCTCAAGAGCCGAGATTTCCCCAAGGAGTGTTGACAGATGGTTTTGTTCAACGGTTTGATAGATATATGGATTGGGAACAACTTTCCATACACTACCTCTTTACAATGACTATGTTAAGAATTTATTTTCACAGAGTTAACTGGATCCATATTTTACAAAGACAACAGTTTTCAGAAGACTTCCTCGTAGAGATGACACCAAATTTTAATAACTGTTGGGAAGTAATAAGTAAATATCAAAATCTCTCTGAGAATTATATTGACAATTTTAAAGATAAACTAAACTGGGATGTGTTATTCAATTACCAACGATTAAGTGGCAAGTTTCTAAGGGAACATGCCAACTATTTAAAGTTTATTCATTTTACCGAAGACAACGATACCATCACCAGCGGAGAAACATCTGGAACATCTTCAATTACACCTTATTTCTATTTTTACTACTTTTATTTAATATGTCTACATTTAATTAATAAATCCATTTCTATATAATAAATGGATTTTAAACAGTATATAATACAAGAAACCAAAACTGATATTACATTCATTGTAAAACATTTATAGAGTGCACCTACTGATTGTAGTTTTTGCTATAAATAGTCATGTCGAGGGTTAAACGCATCAGTCATAATCGAGAGAGATTACAGAGAGGAAGGGGAATAGCATCAACAGCATTTTCTCTATTGAGTAAACCGGTTGGAGCTATAGTTAACAAGGCGATTGATTTATTACCTGTGGAATTACATTTACCTGGAGGATATCAATATTGTGGTCCTGGAACCAAATTAGAGAAACGCCTTGCTAGAGGAGATCCTGGAATAAATAAGCTCGATCAGGCTTGTAAACAGCACGATATAGCGTATTCCAAATTTGGTGATACTAAAAATAGATCAATAGCGGATAAAGCACTTGCTGAGAAAGCTTGGCAAAGAGTTAAATCTAGTGACGCGAGTATTGGTGAAAAAGCAGCGTCTTTAGCAGTAACAGCAGCAATGAAAGCAAAAACTACGTTTGGAGGAGGAAAGAGAAGAAGGCGTGGGAAAAAACCCGCTAAGAAACAAGGAGGTAATATCAGAAGAAAACGTCGATCTACCAGTGGTAAAGCTAAAAAGAAACCAACAATATGGTCAATGATAAAAAAGGGAGGAGGATTATACCTAAGACCGTATCGTGTGTATTAAATAAGAAAGAGCAATTAATAATTAAAAACAAAGAATTGACTAATGAAGAACTGATTACATATGCTTCTTGTTTGAAAATCCCATTTTTTAGAGGAGTATTTATGAAAGATGAATTACCGGTTAAAATGTGGAAAAATGAGACTGGTATTGTAAATTTGGATAATAGTGAAGGATTAGGCACTCATTGGGTGTGTTACAAGAAACTTGGTAAAACCATTTATTATTTCGACAGTTTTGGAGACCTTCCACCACCGAAAGAACTTCAACAATACTTTCGTGCGGCAGAAAATGTTTTTTACAATCATACAAGAAAACAACCTGATGATACATCCATTTGCGGTCATTTATGTTTAGACTTTTTAGCTAAAAGTGTTAGTCAACTTTAAGATGTCTTCGTATACAGTGTCATTAACCGGTAACTCATGTACTTTGCGCAGTATTCTGTTTCCAGCACTACGTTTGCAAAAAGGAAGACTATGGGAAGCCGCATTATTGGATTTAACAACATATAACTCTATTCCAAACGTTAGTGAAGGAATTAATAACAAAATACATTATTACAAGACAAAAGATGATAAAGGAAAGTATTCAGCTTTGGAAGAATTCAGTTTACCAACAGGAGCTTATGAAATTGATAATATAAATGAAGTTATACAAAAACATATGGGAAAAGAAAATATAACGATAAAAGGCAATAACAATACAATGAAAGCCGAAATTACGTCTAAGTATTATATTGATTTTAGTCAAGAACATTCAATTGGTAGTTTATTGGGGTTTTCTAAGGAAACAAAAGTATTAGAACCTAATAAAACTCATTCTGGGAATAAAACTGTGACGATCATCAAAGTTAACAGCATAGATATTACATGTAACATTATACAAGGATCCTACAGAGATGGAGAAAATCGTCATATATTACACACATTCTACCCATCAGTTGCACCGGGTTTCAAGATAGTAGAAAAGCCTCAAAACCTTGTGTACCTACCGTTAAACACCAGTTTCATTTCAGACATCGTGCTGAACATAGTGGATCAAGACGGAAACCTTATTGACTTTAGAGGAGAAGCTATTACTGTAAGAATACATATAAACTCATCCGCTTAGACAATGGGGTTATCATTTAAAAAGAGAGAGCCAACCAGCAAAGAGGTCAGTAGCTCATCAGCTGTAGAAGGATTAACAAGTGACAACATTCGTTTTCTAGAAGAAATTGGATTAAAGGTCATTAACAATGGATATACTGGATATAGCGCAGGGTCCAACATTCGACGAGACCTTATGGGAAAAGGAATATCACACGCACAACCCTTACGCTTCGTCCAAATTAAACAATAACGATGAAATTAGGATTCCTATACAACAACAAGACATTTATACTCATCCATGCGAAAGTTATTTATATATTGAAGGAAAAGTAACAAAAAATGATGGTACTGCTGGAACCACTGTTCCGTTCATAAATAATCCTATGGCATTTTTGTTTGACGAGATTAGATATGAAATTTCAGGAGTTACAGTCGATTCAACAAAAAAGGTTGGAATTTCCAGTACATTGAAAGGATTAGCGTCTTTAACACCAAATGAGAAGAATCTGTTAGCTGTTGCAGGATGGGTTGCACCAGACAAAAGTACAATCGCTCCTGACTCTTCGGGAAACTTTGATTTCTACGTACCTTTAAGATTACTCCTAGGATTTGCTGAAGACTACAGAAGAATAATAATAAATGTAAAACAAGAACTAGTTTTATTAAGATCATCAAACGATAAAGATATTATTAAAGCAGCTACTGGAACAACTGATGCCAATTTAGACTGGAAATTAACATTAGACAAGATTGTTTGGAGAGTACCACATGTGCGACTAAATGATGAACACAGGATTACATTATTAAGAAAGTTAAAATCAGATCGAGACATTGTAATGCCATTCAGAAGCTGGGAGTTTCATGAATACCCCGTTTTACCTACAACACAACGGCATACATGGACTGTAAAAACTTCTACTCATTTGGAAAAAGCGAGATATGTAATATTTGGATTACAAACGAAGAAGAAAAGTATAATAACTGAAAATGCTGGTGAATTTGACCATTGTAAATTAACAAACTGTAAAGTGTTCCTGAACTCACAATTCTTTCCCTACGACAACTTTAATATTTCTTTTGATAAGAAAAGATACAGTGTTTTATACGACATGTACGCTAGGTTCCAAAATTCATATTACGGCAAAACAAATACACCTCTACTATCTCCCGTTCAGTTTGAATCGAAAGCTCCGATTGTTGTAATTGATTGTTCCAAACAAAATGAATCTGTAAAATCGTCTAGTGTTGATATAAAAATAGAAATGGAATTTCAAGAAAACGTACCTGCGAATACATCTGCGTATTGTTTAATTTTGCACGATAAAATTGTTACATACACACCGTTGACCGGTATTGTAAAGACAGTATTGTAAATCGTTGTACCACCACCGGCACCGCCACTGTCGCTAACCTATAAATAGCGGAGCAACAATGCAGGTCTTCAGTTGATCGTCTATCGTCGCATGGGTAACATCTTCTACAAAATGAGTTCTCCATCTGTTGTACAAGGTGATGCAGAGGTAGCACCGTTATTGGAACGTGATAATACTAGTGAAGCAGAAATCATCAAGGAAATAACTGCATTTTTAAAGTTTGGTAAAAGAGATAGAGAGGAGGAAAGTAATGCAGACCCATCAAAGGTAGTGCCAAAGAGGAAGAAGAAAGTTGAAGAAAATATTCCTCCTCACATTTTAACTGAAGTTTTTTTGCGAATCTTTTACCCCATCTCAGCATGCATCAGTAAAAGTGTATCAGTTGGATTGATGAAGTCATCGGATTATTCCCCTACAGTAATACTACACCATGGAACAAAAAAGGTTTTATTTTCGCAAAATGCTTGGGAGTCATTTTTGAAACATGTACATTTAATAGAATGTTATTTAACTAACAGTTTGTGTGGAAGGAAAACACATATTCGACTTTTGGATTGTGACAATGAAATCGATATTGTTAAACATCGCGGACAACTACA
The DNA here is from genome assembly GCA_963675035.1 of Allygus modestus. Lineage (NCBI taxonomy): Eukaryota > Metazoa > Arthropoda > Insecta > Hemiptera > Cicadellidae > Allygus > Allygus modestus. The sequence goes on from OY776116.1 coordinate 68,308,655, forward strand.
AGTGCGAATTAGAGACTTGACTCAACATGAAAATAAGATTCTACTGTCACGTGAAGAATTCTACGTTTTAAACTACGCAACAGAACCTATTACAAGGTACATGAGACAGTTGGTATTTGCAAGCGCTATTATTAAAGAATATTTGGTCGATACTTTGGAAAAACAACCTGATAGCACCATCGTGTACGGACCTGTAGATACATCTATTTTTAATAGAATACCTCATGAAGTTCGCATGTGGAGAAAGTTAAAGGATTTTGAACCACTTGTAGAAATCGCTACAGAAGCTACAGAAGAAGCAATACAGGAAGAAGAAGAAACGGAGAAACAAGAAGAAGAAGAAAACGAAACACAAGAAGAAGAAGTTAAAAAAGACTAAAGTTTGACTTAGTAAAGAAGAACACACGTGGGGTAGGCCTATTGGGGACGGTGCCCACGTTAAATATACACCAACGCGCCTGCAACTGTACGGCCTGGTATTTAACTAACCTACCGTGGTGTGGAAAACAGTTTAGTTGATCGCTAGGTGCCATGATGAGCGGAGGGGATGAAGAAGTGAGTGTAAAGCCTTGTGTAATAGAATTTCAAGCATTTCGAAATAATGATGATAGGTTTATTATCAAGGAGTTAGTAATTTTAGACTTGCTTACATTTGTAGCCTACCCATTCACGTTTGAAGCTCCTTTTTCTTTTAACAAACTTAACACCAAAGCAAAAAGTACAAACAAATGGATAACAAACTACTTTCATCACATACATTGGTATGAAGGATTTATAAGCTACAGTAATCTGCACAGTATTATGTTTAACTTTTGCAAACAATATTCACATATATACACAAGAGGATTAGAAAAAAAGAACTGGATACAAAAGTACACGCACGGTGATGTTTTCGATATAACTATCAGTAAAGACTTTAACATTAATCTCGGTAATATTTGCGTCGCTGCAAAAGATCTTAAACACGGCCAAACAAACTGTGCATTGTACAACGCATATCGTTTGGCTGCTTACTTGAAACAAACGCAGGAATGTGGTAGGGGTAGCGGAGAACAGAAATGTGGTGGGGGTAGCGGGGCCTATAAATACGAGGAGACGGCACCGCTCCAGCACGAGTATTATTCGAGACTCCGAAGAGGCAACATCACAGAAGACACCACAACCACCACTGACGAAGATGGCATCACAACAGTTTCTACAAACCCTGGTTGATCAATTCAACACTCATTCAAAATCCGACCTTCTGCTAACTAAAAAGTGTTCAGAACTAAAAGAACAAAAACACTACATTATTCATAACATCAAGAAAGTGGAAACCACACATGGAGAAGCAATTCTAGTTTCATTGAGCGAAGGACCTTTCACTCCAGGAGATGAGCCGAAGTTTCAAGTATTTCTTCCAAAACGATTTGTTCAACTGCTACAAAATGAAGATTTGCGAGATATTCAACCGGGGACGTTGTATTTGGTATCACACGGTGTAAGCGGCAACAACTCTACGGAACTCACTCTGCACATCACGCATCCTTGTACATAATGTCTCTGTTTCTATTTCTAGTCATTAATGTTAGACTTAAGCTTATTGTATTGTAAGATGTTTGTTTAATAAAGAAAAGAAAAAAGAAAAAAAAAGAAAGACAGCAACACAGCAGTATATTATTTTATATACTGCTGTGTTGCTTTTTTTTTAAATTCAAACGGATGACCTTGAACTTTTATTCAGGGTTAACTTATGAAGAGGTATAAAAGAGAGGGGAGCAGTGAAGTTAATCTCAGTCTTGTCTAACACACGCTGCAGCTAACATGTCGGTGCCACCGATAAACAATTTATCATTCGATAACAATTTGAATACATATTGTTGCGAGTTACAATGTTTTAAAATACCAGGCGATCAAGTTGACGGGAAAGCTTGTCGTAAGTGCAGGTGTTTCAGCTATTGCATATTTAGATGTAAAACGTATCAAATGAACCGACAAGATAAATTACAAGAATTACGCCGACGGATTGCATTACTGTGGCGGCGAATGTAGTAGTAACCATCTGCCTCGCTCCGCCACACCACACTTTTACCCCCACCATTTTGTTTGATACCAAAACGCTAGCTAGCGAATAGTCAGTACACCTCCGGCTCTTGACCAGTGTACATCTAGCTCTCTGTTGAAATGTCCATCAAAATTAGGTGTATTCATTATGACTCTATTCATCTGGCGACTTTCCAAGACCTCGAGGTTTTTAATGAAGAGTTAAGACTTCTCATTGCGTCCGGTTACGATTTATCTTTGGAACTTTACGCATCAAAAAACAACATGGACTCTGCGCAGGAATCGAAATATCTACCGTCTTTCATCAGAAAGCGAAGTGATGGCCGCAACTCGTCCGGATCAACAACATCGATGACAACAAACAACGGGGAACTATTGTAAACATGAATTATTGTAAATAAAATAAAGTAATATTTGTAATATGAATTATTGTAAATAAAATAAAGTAATATCTGTAATTGTACTACCTCGCACTCGTATCATTCGATTGCTTCATTCGATATTTCATTCGATATTTCTTATCGATTAACTATCGAATCACAATCGAATTTTACGAGTGCAAGGTAGATTTTTTTAAAAAACTTCACCGTGACCTTGAACTTTACCTCATTACGTCACAAAACCGCCTACGTCACTGGCTCAGCCTCAGATGACGTCTTTCATGACTCAGCGCTTCCGGTCACGTGACCGGAAGCCATAAATCAAGTGAGCCAAAAGTCCCCTTCTAACACTACTCTGAAATAGTAGCCTACATCAGAGTCCTGCATCTCGACAGATTCTGAATCCACTTTCAATGGGGACTTATAAGTATTTTATGATAGGCCAAAGTGGCTGACGTAACTTGGACCAGATCCGCCCGACTCTGACAAGAAAAATTAAATACCTGGGATGCCAGAGACCAAGACTTCCAAACAAGTCATTTGCTCTTAAGTTTTCTGACAAACTTGGTGGTGAAAAGTTGGTGATGGCAGCCTTCATAATCACATGTTTATCTATGATCATCTTCATGAGAGGAGCCTTGCAAGTTGGAGACATAAGACACACATTGGATTCACATAATATGTTAACAAAATTCATGTTTTTAATTTATATTTTTACGACATAACTGTTGTTACGAACGATATGATTTTCAAACTCTAGAGGTAATATTCTGTAAGGTTAAGTGAAATTGAACATTTTAAACTGACAAATAAAATGCAAGAGTACCAGTTTTTTAATTTTCAGTATTTTTATGCTGAACGTACGGGTGTAGGTTTTTGTTTGCTGAACAAGTTTTACGTGTGACTAGTGGCTTGTAAGGGCTATAGCCCCTAAAATTTGGGATCAGATGTTAACACATAAACAAGCCGGAAGATTAAATCACGTTATAATCAATCACAGCTGATCATTAGTTCATTTTCACTGTAGTGATATTTCCATAAGAAAATTGAAGGGTCATTGAATTCCTGTGGGGCATAGCCCAAGTAATTTTTGAAATTTCTGATATTTTTCCCACTGTCCTTGGCTCTCAAGCTTTAAAATTAGCCTTTACCGAAGGCTGTAGGTGAAGTGTATCGCTTGAAATTTTGACGCAATCAATTAGCCTTACAAAATTACACAGGTATATAGATATTATTATTTCAATAGCTTCTGAGAAGAGTTAGTACAGTTTCTCATCTCACTTAGGCAAAATCCGGAATGGTTCCCAAAAAAGTGCCGTACCCTGCCAGGAAGGGAAAGATAGGATTTAGGCCTACCTTACCTGGTTAAAAGATTCCCCCATAAATTAACTATTTTGTTGTAAATTCCAATACATTGTTAAACATTGTCGCAGAATAAATATTATTATTATTGCATACTAAACAGTTATTTACTCAGTTAACGTTTGCTGCAATTTTTAACAGTTGATACCATGCACGAGACCAGGAGCCACAAATGATAATAATTGTGTTCACCTAACCATCTCAAGATGGTATTCTTACATAGTACCATGCAATTGCTATATCATATCATAATTAATCATACCGTACAAATTATTATTAAATTTAAAAATAATTTTGACAATCGACAATTTTTAAAATAAGCATCCTTCAGTGTCGTAGAATATAAAAGTAAACAAACAAAGACTTTATGACAATGAACAATGACAGTCAACTTTTAAGACTTACGTTTGACTGGATATATTTTCAAGATGTTTCATAATTGTTGTACATTTTTAAACTTTAAATTTAAGTATTTTAAAACTTATACGTTCAACATTTTAAAGGTTTCTAGGCCTAAAGGTTTAATACTTTTTATTTCACTTTGTTATGCAGATAGTATCAGATGATTTGATTCTAGTTCATTTATGTTGTAGTGGGAAAGAGGACATCAGACCTGGCTTGATTAAAAGCCATGCTCAAAAATATGTGCACAAGAGAGAGGCCAACAAAAATCATTGTGATGAAAGAAACCGTTCTCGGAATCCATCATTAAAAGAAATGCAAGCAGCTAGTCGTGAAGATGGTCTTAGCAAACCAATAGATTCAGAAAACAAAGGTTTTAAAATGCTTCAAAAGTTAGGGTTTAAACCAGGGAGTGGATTGGGAAAAACAGGTAAGAGTTATTATTCGACCTAGTTCAACCTAAATCAATATGGTAATCCATTTTTGATTTAAATACACTTTTTAAATCAGTTTTCGATAACTCATATGCATGAAAGAGTTTTGCTCAGTATTTTAAAGCCCTGGAGTATATCTTGAAAGAATTTCTTGAACAACAAGTCTCAAACAGTAAAACAGAACCTTTTTTTTAGGTCTGAAACTTGGCTTATAGGTGTCCAGCTTAGGCTGGCTTTTGTATGAAGTGAGAAATTAACTAAACAGTCTACTTAGTTTAATACTAAATAAATATCTTGATAGTAATTCTTTGTTTGATACTAAATATCTTGATAGTAATTCTTTGTTTAGTACTAAATATCTTGATAGTAATTCTTTGTTTCAAATTCATTCTTGGTGATAGCGAGTTTATGTTATTTAACCCTTTGAGTGCCGCGGCATCATGGCCATTTCTTATGCATAAATTGCCGGGCTAATTTCAATGGAAAATGTAGTAGTTTACATAAAATATCATATAAAATACAATTTTAGAGGTATCCATGTAATTTTTTATTTATTTTGTTTATGAATAAATTCTCTATGAAATAGTATAAAGTAACTATAATCAGAAAATAAATTGGGGCTTAAAAAATATGTTTTTATATAAAACAAATTAAAAATTTGTTTTTTTTTCAACTTTGACTTACATAAATTATGCTAAAAAATTTAATTTGATATTTTTCAACCCAATAGGCAGAAAGAGCAGAAAATGCTGATCAAAACTGATGTATAAATAATCAATATCAATTAATGTTTGCAACAAAAATAAATGAAAATATGTTACAATTCAAAAAAGGCCCTAGGCCTAGGCTATGTGGTTACTAAGCAACGTTGAAGTACAATTTTGTAATATAAACAAATATTATTTTTTAGTTTGTTGTCAGTAAACATGTTTATTATTACTAGTATATAAGCATTAGGCCTACCAAAGTAAATGAAATGCACAATAAACTAGAAAACAAAAGATGTATGTGTATCTTTTACTTTCACAAAAACTTCGAATCTACGACAATGACACTGTTTCCAAGATCATTGTAAACTAATTCCCGAAGGTTACTCAAGTAGTTTCTATCCATTCTGCTACTTATTTTTATTTCATACGTAAATAGGAAGTAAAAAACACTAAAGTATAACTTCAATAACAATAATATAAGTGATATTTACGTCAACAACAAACATATAACATTACACAACAACAAATACAGACGACATCTGCGACAGAGATGACTAAATTAGGGTCTGCTAACAGACCAAAGGCAACGAAATTGCTGTAGATCTGATAGCTGGAAGCTTCTGGATCAAAACAAAATACTTTGAAAGCCAGTACCTTGTTTTGATATGAAGTACTACGTAAAATACCGAGAGTCGCTGTCAGCGACGCTCGGCAATTTATGCGTAAACACATCGCGTCACTGTGAGCGACGCTGTGGCACTCAAAGGGTTAAGGAAATTTTGCGGAAATTTTCTATCACTTATTAGTAAAAACAAAGGTTCACGATGTTTCGGGATATGGAATCTGATCCCGTCTTCAGGTGGAAAGGAAACCTGGAACATAACAAAATTAGTGGTACAATCCAGGCAAGCTGGAAAAAACTGAAAAGCTAAAACAGAAAGCTGTAAAAGCAGTCAACAAAATAATAAAACAATAAACATACAAGTCAACATATAAAATCAAACGCACAAACGAGACAACACTAAGTACACAAGTGTACATGGCGGATGCTTAGGCGAGACTGAGGAGTGAGGACTGACGCGGCGCCGTGGCAGTGGGGGGTCCAGGCCACGTGAACGGTGGGATACTAGCGCTCAGCAGCGCAGCGGTGGTACCCTGAAACAGAGAAAGCATGGGCAATGGAAAAATCCCTGGCACAGGTTTGTACGTCTGTTGGTGACTCAATGTTGATAGTAATGTTTGCTACCCATCTCTTAAGCAGCTGTTACAGTCGAATATACATAAAATATATATATAAAATTAGGTGTTTGTACAATTGTTAACGAGATAATCAGTTTTCCTATGGCAGTTTAACATGGGGTAAAATTTCAACTTTGCACCTCTTTGATCAGTTCATTTGAGGTTTCAACTGACCCATTTTATATGCGGTTTGTTTTAAATGAAAGATCAATCTCTATATATTTGCACAATTTACTTACATTTTTTAAATAATCTCATTTAGAATGTAAAAAAATAACTTTTTAAAACCTTTTTATTACTAGTTTAAGTTTCTCTAACCAGCTGATTACTAAGCCACGTGTATTGTGTATCTAAGAGCAGACAAAAGGGAATCAGCTGGCTTTGAGAAAATCATTAATGGACAGTATCTTACAACTATGCATCGCATATATTGCAATTACTGAAATCGATTCAGGGTGACCCAAAGATTATATTATTGTTTCTCGTATGTTGTAATTATGAAGTTAATTGATACGATCTACAATGTCAATCATTAACATCCCTTTAAGTAGTGACATCTTATGATATTAATTTTTAGTTTCACCCCTTGATCTCAAGAGTAAACAATATTGCTAATGTTTGATTATTTCTCTGTGGCTCCAAGAGGGGTGTTTTATTCAACCCATCAAATGTCAACACAAAGTTTGTTTTGTAAACAACAGAGTAAACAAGTCATGTACTGTCATCCGTCATGAAAACAAAATCCAACAATTGGCACACACAACAGTTGGAGTTTCAGACCAGCTGACTGGGTTTAATGTGTCCGTAAACGCACTAAAACAGTTGAATAAGCGTGATTACATAGAATATGTTTTAGAAATCAATGTTGTAAACTGTAACCGTATCTACTGTCGGATTCAAAATTATGGATACTCGAGTTTGACTTGCCACCAAAAATTAACCGATTGAGCTACAACAACGGCAGTTACATCAAAATTGTCCTTGTCTTATTCTTCGTGTTTCGATGTAAATAAAAATTTAAAGTTTTGATTGTAACTAATTTTGATTGCGGGTAGAATCTAAAAAGTACACGATTTTTGCCGTTTTTCTAGCAACTACGGAGTTAAAAAATTCATATTTCCGAAACGGGTCAAGTTATCGATTTCAAATTTTGATACGTCATAGATATACATGTTTTTAGTTTATTTGTATAATTTTAGATTTTTAAACTTAATTTTATGAAAGCTATTATTCATTTCTTAAAGTGATGTTTTCTCAGCACTCAAAAGAGCTAAAAACATGTTTAATGGTTTGTTATGAAGCTCGTGATTTTTATAGTCTAATTTTTAAAGTACTTACACCAAATCTACTTTGAAACGGTTTATTCAGAGTGATTATTAAGTAATAAATCAGTACGCGCACGAGGCTGGCTAGCGCTGTGGCGTGTTGAAAAGAACGGAGTGCGACGTTGCCACGATAAGCAAGTTGGTGGGCGCTCCGCACTCTGAGGCTTTTGACCTCGGGTTGGACGGGAAGGATTAAAAAATTAAAATTTTTTTATGACTTTATAATGGAATGTGTCGGAAGATCAATGTTCGCTTTCTCCTGAGTCATTTGGTGAGCGTTTTAGCTTGTGTTCACATTGAGCCACGAGATGCCTCCCAGAGAACATTATAGTGAGCAGGAAGTGCGAATGATTTTAAGTGCTATTTGTTTTTTCAAGACTGAAGGGGAGAAGCTGGGTGACAAGAGGTGACAACGGTGATAGGAAATGGTGAAATGCAAATCAAAAAAGATAACACTTTTTTGACAAACACTTTACAAACTGGTTGCAGATTGCGGAGCGCTCGCCAGCTCGCTTATCGCGGCAACGTCGCACTCCGTTCTTTTCAACTCGCCGCAGCGGTAGCCAGCCTCGTGCGCGCACTGATTTATTACTTAATAATCACTCTGAATAAACCGTTTCGAGTAGATTTGGTTTAAGTACTTTCAAAATTAGACTATAAAAATCACGAGCTTCATAACAAGCCATTAAACAAGTTTTTAGCTCCTTTGAGTGCTGAGAAAACATCACTTTACGAAATGGATATCAGCTTTCATAAAATTAAGTTTAAAAATCTAAAATTATACAAATAAACTAAAAACATGTCTATCTATGACGTATCAAAATTTTAAATCAATAAGTTGATCCGTTTCGGAAATATGAATTTTTTAAGTCCGTAGTTGCTACAAAAACGGCAAAAATCTTGTACTTTTTAGATTCTACCTGCAATAAAAATTAGTTACAATCAAAATTTAAAATTTTTGTTTACACCCAAACACGAAGAATAAGACAAGGACAATTTTGATTTAACCGCCGTTGTTGTAGCTCAATCCGTTAATTTTTGGTGGCAAGTCAAACTCGAGTATCCATAATTTTGAATCCGACAGTAGAATAGTTATACTGTATGTATTATCAACAAGATGCGCAGTAGATCAGTGACGTCAGTGGTGCCCACCAACCGTTTGTAACACAACAAATCTACAATCTGTCAAAACTAGATTGGATGCTGTTGTTTTGATTTTCACGCGTCCTATGTGATGATCTGGAATGTAAACAATGTAACGTCACTGTTGACGGGTATCAAGGCTGCGCATGAATTTGTGAGGATAATCGTGAACTACCCTCACGAGTAGTTTATTTTTAAATATCATGTATTTAAGTAATCAGCTGATTAAATCAAATACAGTTGACTCCCTCTAGTTCGGCCATCTCGGGACCGGACCCCGGCCCGAGTAAAAAACGGCCGAACCATCCGGTGGTTTTTTAAACATGTAAATTAAAATAAGAATATCTTTATTGTCGTTTAACATATATTACAGTATCAAACATGGACAACGTCAAAGTATACCCTTAAAAAAAATTATATGGAAACTTAAATATTAATTGTATTAAATTCTAAAAACTCTTCAATAGAATAAACTCCCTGGTCCAGGAGCCACTCAGACAATCTGTCCTTTGGTTAAACTATGCTTCTGAAAATTAGCAGGCAATTTGTTATACAGTGGAACCTCCCATATCCGACCTTCCCATATCCGACTCCTCCCGATATCTGACCTAGTGTCCGACCGTCCGTCTGTCTATTGTTTACTCGCGCTCTCACGGTCCGTTTCCGTTCGCGAGCCTGTACAGACTTGAAAAAGTGACTCATCGATACTATGCTTTACTTTTGGGTAAAAAACTGTCAGTTTAGCCGTGGTTGTTGATGTGGAATGGCTGTATGTGGAAAATAAAGTTGTATTACAGTACTGTGTGGCATTTTACGCTCCTCCCGATATCCGACTTTTTGGCCGTTCTGATCACGGCCCGGTCCCGTCATGGTCGGATATGGGAGGTTCTACTGTAGAACTATTTGGAGAAATTTGTGGCTTTTGATGGATTTGGTTAATCTTACTGCTGGAATCATCGACATATAGAAGTGAGTGACATGATATGCTACCATAGGCGTAATTTAGGAGGGGCAAGGGGGCAGTTGCCCCCCAATAATTTGGAAAATATTATTGTAATATTTGAAAAGTCACAATAATCACGATCACAACCGATTTTGCCCCTCCAACCAAAATACTGAAATTACGCTTATGTGTGCTACTGGGTAAGTCACTTATCATTAAAAGAAACAAAATGGGGCCCAAAACTGACCCCTGTGGGACTCAAGCCAGAACCTTCAGAAAATTTGAAGAATCGGTGCCAATTACAACCTGCTGAAACCTTCCACATAAGTATGTTTTAAAGAAATTTAGTTGATTATTCCTAACCCTATAAAAATTTAATTTTTTAAAAATAATTTCTTGTGAAGCACTCTCGAATGCCTTACTACGGTCCATTTGGCCTAAACTAAGATATTTATTGTTTTCAAACAATTTTAGAATCTCGGAAATCAAACCGTCTACTGCTTTGATTGTAGACAGACCAAACTAAAAAAACCAAACTAAAACCAAACTGAGCTGCACATAAAATGTTAACATCAAGATGATTATACAGCTGATACTTGACATGTGTTTAAAATATTTTTGAAAAAATTGGCACAATGGAAACTGGTCTGTAACTATCTATAACTTTTTTGTCCCCCTTTTTATAAATTGGATGAGTTTTAGAAAATTTTAAGCTATGTGTTTTTTGTAATATGCACAAAGAAATTGACAAGTTTATGAGATAGGTCACAGGTTCCAAGATGAAAGGAATGATTGACTTTATAACATTGTTAAAAAGACCAAAAATATCTTCAGATGGGGAGGTTTTTAATGATCTAACAATTTATCAACGACTGATTATCTATTAGCTGTAAAGAAAATTAATTTTCCATAGGCTTAACTTTATTAAGGAAGTTAACAAAATCCAAACCGTGACTTGAAACATTAAAATTGGAAGCCACTTGTCTACCAACATCTATGAAATGGTCATTAAATTCTTTTGTCGGAATTTGAGGCACAACTTTCCTAGTGATACCTGATCCAGATTTTATGAGTCGCCAGGCAGCAGCACATTTATTTTGAGAATTGCTGACAAGCTTATCATTATATTTAATCTTTGCCTCTTTGTTGGTTGACCTATATTGTCTCTTACATTTGAGAAGTAATTCTTTTAACATGTTATTGTTATACTTTGGAATTGTTAATATATCACTTAGTAAAATTACTCTGTTTTTTTAAACTGCTATCTTCTTTGTAATCCTAGGGCAGTAGAAGTTATACAATGAAAGAAGTATGATTAAAAAAAAGTTAAAAGCTAGGTTAATATGAGATTCTTGTGAGGTAAAAATTAAGAGTTTGGTTTAAACCAAATAGTAGAATGATCCAAAATTGTATAATCCCAAATTCCTTGATAACATTCTTTTTGGCAGAAATTAGTGTCAATGTTGTCCAAACAAATATTGTTCCTGGTGGGCTTCTTATTTTACACAATTCAAGTTGTATGACTTAAGGCTGTTCAAAAACATTGATGTACTAGCATTATCTTGTAAGATGTCAATGTTAAAATCACCCCCAAAACAATATGATGATTTTACTTTTTTCCACAGATAAAGTTCAGCAGACTATACAATAAACATGAAAAATATTAACATTTGAGTTAGGATTTCTGTACAGTGAAATTGCCAAAACTTGATAACCAGTTAATTCTGAACACACTGCCTCCATTACTTCCGCTTGAATTAAATATGAGATATCAACTTTATTAAAATTAAAATCATAAAATTGCTGCACCTCCATGAGGATTGTTACTTCTGCAGTAAGCATCTGCAGAATAACCTATATTAACATTCCTGCGAATAAAAATCATTTCTAAAAGATGGTTTGAACATTTTTTTAAATGTACTTACCCAAAAAAAATCGAATTGAAAATAAAACTCAAATAAAAGATAGTAACAACAATACATTAAAATTTGTAAGCAAAAAATGCACGTCTGGAACAAACACAATCGCCAAGTGAGCTGAGATGATTTGTTTACATTTGGGCCGGAAAATGAACAGACACGTTCATTCCTGTCTATTTCTGCCGTGAGAAACCCTTCCTCGCATAGATTATAATTTTTAGTCATTTCCCAGAAGTCGGCCGGATGATCCAGCGGCCGAACGATCTGAGGCCGGACTAAAGGGAGTCAACTGTAGCTCCATTCAATTAAGCGACAAGGGAATCTAAAACATTTTCTGAAGACGCCTTTAGTTATAAATTATTTCTTTCATTCTGTTTTAATTTAATTTTAAAATGAAAAATGTTACAAAGTTTACAGAGAGAAATTCGTAAGTCAGACTGTGCTAATTTATAAAAACTACAAATATTTCATTGTTGGTCACTTTTCCCGTAGGGTACCATCGAATACTCAACTTGAATGTTGTATCCGTCGAATTCCGACAGGCACCAACTAGTTATTATGAAAATAATATTAAATGAGGTGAAATTTTTGACCATCTACAATAATGAACGCATATTTAAGTAACGGTCTGACGCTGTAAAACTTAATGTCTGCAAGTTTGACATTGTAACTTTTATGGCCAGTTCTAAAGTTGGAGGACAAAGATATAACAGTAATATTTCTATTCATTCTAATAATGACAAAATAAAATGACAATTTTTACTTTTGTACTACTCAGGAAGTGGAAGAGTTAGTAAAGAGTTTTGAGATGGCTTTTGCTTTTATAAGTATAGATTTATTTAATTAAACCGATCATATGTTACCTACTAGTTCAAATCCGAACAAGTTTGTATCCTACAAAAGGTTACTTCAGTTGCAAACAAACATAACAAAACATCTGATATTAAAACGGATGATAACATCTGTGAATAATGCGGGTATCGTAAATATTACCACTTTCAATCAACACATCGACTTTTTGTTTAGACTTCGCCATCGGATAGTGTCACTGTTCCGAAAATGTAGCCCTTTACTGTATTTCAGTGATGCCCTTTCTTAAAATTCTGAGACTGTTGGTGCCTAAACAACAAATGTCAACCCCCACCCCCGGGATTGTCGGGGGTGAAAGGGACACAAACCAGTTGCGTCCCAACAGCCGACCAACTCTGAAGTATTAGTCACATATTTGACATTTGCAATTTTTCATTCTCATATTTCCTAATTTAATTTTGTAATTTCCACATCGATTTCCATTTGCAAAGTATCAATAAACTGTATTCTCTTAAATGATTTATTTATTCAGATCACCAATTTCATTGTTTTATAAGGTGATAAAGTTTAAGAGGGGGCAGGAGTCAGATAGAATTCTGCCTTTTGATTTGGGGTTTGACCACTAGAGCGCTAGTAGTTTTTCAAATAATTCTTCCTTACCGACCGGCAGCGTGCGTAGGCTCGGCCTTCAGTCAACGGATCGGTATTGTCTAGTGTGATTTACAACACCTAGAATGACGGGTTCACTGTCATTGGCGCGGCTTCTCGAACGTCCCGCACGCACAGGACTAAACCCAAAATTCTTGTCAAGACTGTTTGGTGTAAAGGCTGATCAAATATGTTGCAACTTCGTCTAAATCTTATGTCTGGTAATATATACTAGCAAAAATATTATGCTATAAGAAATACATTAGACATTTATTAATTTCTCCGGTCAACATTTATCTTTGCATTATCAGTTTTGTAGCTGCCGCCTTATATCGATTTAATGAAAATTTCATAAGCTTTAAGAATATCACTTTTCACTATTATTGTCGAGTTTAGCAATTTTCATTAACATAATACAGTATGTGATATATTTTCTAGAGATTTTTTACAGTTCAGGTCACAGTGCTTGGCATCTGGTTAGCGTATGCTCTAGAATAAATTTTCGTCTCTATTTGGCTTAGTACGGTTATTAGTGTTGCAGTCTAATATTGTCAACTGAAAGTAAAAATCACTTATTTAATTTTAAAACATTTGTTTTGGTTATTTTTGTTAATATCTACTTTTATTTATGAGAAATGTTAAGTAGTTTCTCGCCTTTTCCAAGTGCCAAGCACCGTGAACCGAACTGTTCAACGGACTTTGTTGCTAGTTAGGATATAAAACACTAGTGGCTTGTAGAGGATAACTTCTAACCTTCTATTTAGCCTGCATTTTATCGACGGTTAACTGGAAAATTAATTAAATAATGACTCCTTTTGATACAAACCGAGTTAAGTTTGCTCATAAGCTCTACGATTATCGAAAGAAAGTGACTGGCAGAGCGGCCGCGCGACAACCGAACATGCTATTTCATAACCTCGTGGAAACATAACCTTCCAATAAACGTTATTTAACATGTCAGTTAAATTTTGTCTTTGACTGTTCATTAGATCTTTAAAATACAACGCTAAGCTGATTTTAGTTAAGAAAATTCCTCTGTTATTTCTGATCCAATTTGTATGCCTGAGGTATCAAAGTATTTGTCCTGGTCCTGTGTGTAGAATATATTTTAAAATTTTACTATATTATACATTTGATTTCATAAGTATTGTTTATATAAGTCTACTTAAAACTGATAACACTTTGATGTTCTTCAAATCATATGTTTATGTTGTTTATATTTAAATTATTATTCTAAATATATCTTATTCCAGTTTGCGAGTTCGTCTGACGACGCCAGCGTTGCTGGCGAAAGGCCTCATGAAATATTACAAATTTTAAAAATATTAATGAAGGTTTTAGTTTAAAATTAGTTTATAACCAATATTATGGCTCCCTATTAAAGAATATTTCTTTAGTTTTTCAACAAATTGTAACAACTTCAATGTCTTCGCTGCGTCTGATGCATAACATATTTCAACGCTCAAAGCGATGTAGAAACTAAACTTATATTACTGATTTATGTAGATAGATGAATTAATTGCTTGTGACATCTGTTATTGCTAATTAACTGTCCATAGTGTTTAACAGCTGCAATTGGAACAAAATTATTCGACATGTTAATCATACACGCAAAACACTTTGAGGGTGGCCTATGTCTTTTGAATGAAAATGTCGAAAAAACCTTTATGCACAGCTAATAAGCTACTAAGCTGTGCATAAAGGTTTTTTCAACTAACTGTGCATAAAGGTTTTTTCGACATTTTCATTCAAAAGACATAGGCCACCCTCAAAGTGTTTTGCGTGTATGATTAACATGTCGAATAATTTTGTTCCAATTGCAGCTGTTAAACACTATGGACAGTTAATTAGCAATAACAGATGTCACAAGAAATTAATTCATCTATCTACATAAATCAGTAATATAAGTTTAGTTTCTACATCGCTTTGAGCGTTGAAATATGTTATGCATCGGACGCAGCGAAGACATTGAAGTTGTTGTTACAATTTGTTAAAAAACTAAAGAAATATTCCTTAATAAGGAGCCGTAATATTGGTTATAAACTAATTTTAAACTAAAACCTTCATTAATATTTTTAAAATTTGTAATATTTCATGAAGCCTTTCGCCAGCAACGCTGGCGTCGTCAGACGAACTCGCAAACTGAAATAAGATATATTTAGAATAATAATTTAAATATAAACAACATAAACATATGATTTGAAGAACATCAAAGTGTTATCAGTTTTAAGTAGACTTATATAAAAAATACTTATGAAATCAAATGTATAATATAGTAAAATTTTAAAATATATTCTACACAAACTTCTTATACTCTTGTATACTCAATTTAATAACGGAGAATTTGGCATCAGTCCATAGTCATTATTTACTAAATTACTCATTTTATTTATGTTTAAAGATTCCCACGGATGCGGTTTAGTTATGAAATCAATTTAGTGGCTTCAAATTGCTCTTTAAAAGAAAGTGATTTATTTAGGTTATTTTATTTATTATACAAATATTTAAAACGCTAATTTTGAATTACTTGTACTAAAACGGGAATCCGCCGCGAAAAATGTAAAGGTGTTATTATAAAGCCCCAACATACTGCATATTCAAATATTCACTAAGACGTGACAAAATTATTCGAGTTATTATGTTGAAGCTCTAGCTATTTTTACTGCCATGATGTATGTAGAAACGCTGCCACCAAGTAAAATAATAATTATACTAATTCCCTAAGGAATCTCTTGTGTACAGCAAAACTCTTCTATTTATGAACCGATTTTAATGATTGAGGTGTCAAATTAAAGGGATTTCTCTGTAGAAGTCATGGAATAACTTTTATCTCCCTCAGTTCAATGTGCTTCACCCCATTCGACTTTAAAGTTTCCGTGTTATTCGTATGAGCAATATGTTTAATAGATCAGAAACAGATGTAATTGCAGCAACTATTTTAATCAGCTGTTCATTCCTGAATTCTTTGAGCGAAGCACGGGTAATCAGCTAGTTCCAAGTATTCTTCATGACAGATCTGCATAAATCGGGTATGAAATCAGACTACAGTTTACAAAATTATTAAATTTGAGGTACGAAGTAATTTTGTTCAGGATACCTTCCCGGATTGGCATAAAAAGGAACGAGTTACCGGATTCTTTTGATAAGAATGCTTTAAATTTAAACAATATTAATAATTTGTTTCTTCCTTGTTTCAATTACACGAATTTGTTCGTCACCAAGAAAGCTAATGTACAATGGCAAGAGGATTGGGGGGCTGCATCAGTTAGGCCTACAGAGGGTAGCAGAGATTTTGGACTGAAGCCTCAAATTACAACCAACTTGGTTTTCAAAATTCAAGACATCAAGATAAAAAATCCAAATCATTTCACTTCTTTGAATCGGTCAATGCATTGTTCCGGAACATCTACACAGACTCAAAATTATAAATTACCCTCTTTGTGAAGGTGTCGGGAAAAAAGCGCCAAGCGAAATAAGCGACAATTGCGAATCTGCACCTGTGAGGTCAACACTTCAGTGAAGTTAGTAAAGCGACCATCACTGAATTTTACCTATGCCTGAGAGGGCAAAACTTGCTCAGACATACTGGTTTCCATCACACTTTATCCAAGTTTGGACTGGCTAAATGATTGATAGACATTTATGATTGAAATTTGTTTATATTTTATGAACAATAGCAGAGTTTCCGGCGTGCGTTGCTCAGTAAGCTGTATACAATCTGGAGAGACTATTGCCTTGCAGTTATGGCAAAAAACCGTGCCGCGTTTGAAAAGTAGCTTGAAGCACAATATCTCCCCTTTACAGTACCAACATAGCAAAACGAACACCATATACAAGGTGCCATTATCGTAAAAAATTTGTTAAAAAAAATCAGCATAGCAGCAAGGACAGATGTTACGGACATTAAATGATTAATGACTAAAAATTTTCATGTTGGGCCATGTAAATTTAAAAATATGAGGAGAAAATTTACTCGATTTCGAGCGTTAGTTACTACGAGTGATAATGGTTTCAAAAGGAGAATCAAATCTGCCGCGCGAAATCGGTTGCGGAAGCGGGGTCTTTGGTCGGTAAGCGACGTTGCTGCCATCTATCGAGGCGACAGCGAACCAGTTGCAGTTTGTGGGCCTACTCGTTTTGTAAGACTTCAAAAAAAGGCTTATTTTGGAACAGTTTCACATTTTAAAACAAAAAAACACTCAGGCCAAACATTAACAATAACATAACTGTTATTATGACGTTTTCAAATTTAATTTATATAAAACATATCATTTTATAAATTGTTTCAAAAGTACACAACTTCTTATGGGAAAAAAGGAAGTTGATTTTCATATTTTAGGTGTTATTTTTGAAAAATACTACATTTTGATTATAAGATCATACAGCTAACAACTATAAGATTGTTTGACCTGCGATCATTTTTGCATTTAAAGGCGGGCAGACAGTAAAATAAAACATTTATAGTAGCGCCCCATGTTAAAAGACGACCGGAGCCGGCGGTTGGTGGAGCTAGGTCTGGCCCCCTCTTAAAACTATTTCAACTACTCTCATAATTTCAACAATGCGTTTGCGCGTACAGTTTTTTGGTCCTTCGGGCCGGATCACGCAAATTGTGTGGTTAACTGTCTAGCGCGTGATCCAGCCTGGAGGACCAAAAAACTGTATGCGAGAGTAGTTGAAATGGTTTTAAACTTAATCAACTTATAAAACAATAAAATTGGTGAATTGAATAAATAAATCCCTGGAGAGAAAATACTTTTTAATGATAAATTGCAAATGTAAATTTATATGAAAGTTACAAAATGAAATTATAAAATATGAGAGTATATGAAAATTGTGAATGTGAAAATGTAAAATTGTGACTGATAATTCCGAGTCAGTCGGCTGTTGGGGCGCAACTGGTTTTTGTCCCTTCCCTCCCCCCTCGACAATCCCGGGGGTGGGGATTAACAATTGTCATGTAGGTGCCAACAGAGACGTATTTTCAAATCTACACAAACATACCCTTATTTGACACCTCATATGTTAAAATCCGTCCAGCTGTTATCGAGTTATGACTGTGAAGAAATAACCCCTAGCGTATTAATATATAGGATTCTGTGTAGGCGAGGGTCGTGTGGAGCCAGTTCCAGTCGAGGTCAAAGCTGACAGACAAGGTCTCGGGAGGAAGTCTTCCCTGGAGGAGATTGCTCGTATGCGTGCCAAATATAGAGCTGAAGCCAAGGAAAAGATTCTCAACATCGACGACTACAGAATGCGGAAGGCTGAGGAAGCAGCGGAAAAGAAAGCTTCCCTCGATTTGTTTAAATGTCAGCGCGTTTGTTGGGAGCTAGATACCAAAGAGGTAAAAGTATTGGACATAGGTCTTGTATATTGTTTACTTTTTCAATTGGAATTAGTTTATATATAATTTTGTCTTAATCCACCCTTTTGATTTTATACTTTTACTTACAGAGCAAAAGTAATCTGTGAAAAAATAAGGAAAACAGATTTGTAATCTGACAGAGAGAAAATAGGTAAAATAGCTAACTCAAACAGGGTTAGTTCATACATGGATAAAATGTTATTGAATAACTATTGTACTTTAAGTGGAAAGAATTAATTAGCTTGGTTATTGTGATATGCTTTTAACTAAATTTTTAACTGCCAGTTCTATTTATTTTAATTTAGTCAGGTTCACTTTCCAAAAAGAAAAATTAAATTTGTTTTTAACTGCGTTGACTAAATATGTGAAGTATATCCGCTCAATAACTCATGTAGTTTCTTGTCCTTATTGATGATGGACTTGAAACACATACAAAATTCAGCATTGTAATCATATCGACTACCTAGAGAGACTGAGTTTTAAAGAGAGACCAAGTTGCAAGGGCTTATGTGTTTCGTACCCAATGTTTCATTGCCGTATGTCGTTATTTTATATGGTTTAGTATACCGTTGTAGAGTTGTAAAGCAGACGTGTTTCCTCCGTTCTATGGTAAAAGATAATTAGCTGACTAAATGCTCAATAGAAAAATTTGGTGCATTCTGTAATGAAAGGTTGTGTAATCTACTGTTAAGATCTACTTTGGAGCAGTGCCGGACCAAGGGGCAAACAATAATAGCATATTATGGTTTAAAACAGCCTAAAAGTTTCCTCGTCCACACGACAATGGGCAAAATGTTTTATTTCATTCAGTACAGTTGTATTTTGTGAAACGCGGAAAAATCTGGCTCATAAACAGACAAGACAGTTAAATAAATTGTCTTTTGCACACAACATTTCACTGTTCAAATGGATAGAAACAAAACTTATTTTATCTATAAAGATGAATACATTCCTTGCCTGTAACATCTCGCACTACTAATAAGCTGTTCTTAAAGTATAAACAGCTGCAGTTCAAATAAAATTATTCCCCATGTTAATCTTATGAGCAAAAAACAAACTTTGAGGGCAGCCCGTGCCCTTTAGGATGAAAATATTGAAAATTAAAAACCTTATTGTAAAACTACGAATTGAGAGAAATTTTTGCTACTTCAAACATTAACTTTGGTCGGAGGAGTTGCGTTGACGGAAAACGGTTTCACATATATAAGGAAGGATTTTATTCAGAATATTATGTTTTTTAAAGACATAGTTGATGAACGAAGTGAATCACTGTATTGATGAAGAAGTTTCAGTGGCCGTGTGTGGGTGTGTGTGTGTGTGGGTGTGTGTGTGTGTGTGGGTGTGTTATCGAAATACTAAATAACTGTAAAACATTTCTTAATGAAATTTTGAAGGAGTCATTTGGGATACCAAAGGGATGTTTTAACACAGCATTTGTATTTTATTTTGGATTAATAATAATTATTAAAACTAATTTTAATGTTTGATATTCAGTAGTTGAATTGGTTTTCGTAGTAAGCTATTGACTATGGTTGTCTTTAAAATGTCAGGTGGGATTTATCTGTGTTTTATCTTGAGGGATTTTTATCCCCTATATGGGATATTTTGACTGCTTGTGGGATAAAATGTGATTGTGGGATAAAGTGGGATTTTTTGAAATCGGCATTACGTCTGCTAGTTTGCTTACAACTTACGACCAGAGCACCTTAGCAGTAGCACTTCTAGTGGATTTTCTCGCCGTACTGGCAGTTGCGGGGTTTCCCATTTTTTAACCTCGCTGTCCGCACCTATTATGATTTTATAAACGTCACAGAACGAACATTGAATCATGACAATTTCGCTGGCCGAGCCATGTTGGAATTAACAAGCAAACTATTTGCCATTATTTAGTACCTACTTCGTACTCTTTAGTACTACCATTAAAAATATTAGTACGTCTCACGTAAATAAATTATTTAATTTAGTTAATTCACCGTAACATTTAACCTATGTCGCATTGCTCAAAATCCTTTGAGGTACTAAAATGTAAAATACCTATAGGTAATTAGTAGATCTAAATAAGCTCTATCTAACGGTATAAATATTGTACTAATACATTATTCAATAATCATATAATATTTAACATTAATTGTGTTGCAATGTTTAACAAATCAGTGGGAAAGTGTGGGACATGACGAGGGATACTATAAGGGAGAGTCTGGGATAAAGTGGGATTTTTTGTATCAGTGCGTGGCATATTTTTACTGTAGAGTGGAAACACTGTATATTTGTTTATAAATCACTCAAATGTAAACATTGTTCAACTATGGATTTGGTTATGTTTTGTTCCATCAATTTTTTTATTTCGAAATAGTTTAAAATGTGAGTGTTATGTAAATTAATAGTGTTTTGTCGTGCTTAAAACAATGCTTGTATCTATTTAGATTTGTTATCAGTTTATTTTTTACTGGAAAACTTTGATGTAAAAGCTAAGTGTTTGGACTAGTGATGATAAATTAATACAATAGGTTTTGGAATTTTTGAATTACTGGGATAGTAACTCCGTAACACGACTGACTGTGATTGATAATCATGAGTGTTGTTGACCTATAGTAGTTTCTTTACATTGTGAACAAATTACTTGATGGCAGACTTACTAAACGATCATACGTGCAAACTATCTTTATTACATGTAATGTACCAAATAAGCCTCACTGTCACCTAATGACATGGGATTAAAGTTTTGTAATCTACCGGTCAGCAAAATAGTCTGGTTACAGTTTATATTTGTTTGCATTTTCTGTAGTTAATATTGATTTTCATAAACAATCAAGATGTCCAAAACTACGTAATCCCAACCGTCTACATTGTTCAACTAATTACGATGTAGACAGATTGCCCTCCTGAAAAATTGTCATTAATGTAGATGTTGGATTTTGCTTTTAAACCTCTCGTGCTGCGATTTCAGTAGCTTGTGTATTTAAATTCAAACTAACATATATTAATGATGTAAAATTTTTAAATTTAAGGTATGAATGTTTTAAGATACTGTTATATAAATAAATCATTGAATACCTTTTTTACATTAAATGGGTTTAAAACAAGCATATTTCTGTATGTTTAACCCCCTGATTTTGGAGCTGGAAATTAATAGGTCTAATAATAATTGGCAACTTTTCCCTCAGGTTATATATTTAAAACTCGTCGAAAACCATCCGGTGCCAAAAATATATTAGTCATTGGCCGAGTCATAAAAAAGCGTGAACAGGCCTGATGGCCATAGCTAGGACCTGTGACCAAATAAACGCAATCAGTTAAATCTAATTTGCTAGGTACACACAGTGGTTTTAAGAGGTTAATTGCTCCACTTCACCCTCCAGGGTTAGATGGAAACGTATTCCGCATATTCTCTATTCATTGTTGCTGGATTAGGAAACCCCAGCATAGCTGCTATAGGCACCTTTTCCACAAGCGGGAATTTTGCGCAGGTTACCAGAAGGTTAGGATATAGCAGGAAAGGAAAGGGTGGGATGGGACAGGCAGCCAAATTGGCCTTTCAGAGTACCAACTCCCGTGCCTTGTGACAGCTGTGATCAGGCTCAATGTGGACCCGCTCTGCCCTCCAACTAGCCACCTCAACGGATGGGGTATCCATGTACAACAGCCAGGGACCATACATTCTCAGGTTGGGGACCAACCCCTGAGTTTCCGCCCCGAGCCGCTGCAAGTGGAGGGACCAAAGGTGAAAGGGAAGTTTGTCATAATGGACATCCAAAAAACTTCATATGTAATGACAATTTCATTTGCTGTACCCAATGTCAGCACCAGTTGGTATAGAGCAGTTTTAAGGTTGTCCTAGGACGAATATTCTCTATTCGTCAATGCTAACACACGAAGTTTTAATAAAATTAATCAGTATACAAGAGATATATGTTTTTTATTTCTTACTAGATGACCCGACAGACGTTGTCCTGTCTTTAGTGTGAATATCGTTTATTGTAATGCTTTTTGGTATACAACATTATTAGTCTTGTTTTTTGGCGCATAAATAAATAAGTTTGATGGGTTTCTGACACAGGAACAGGCGACATAGAGTTGGCCATGTTAAAAGCATGGATTTTCCAAATTGATGCCACAAAAAAGTTATATAAAGATTCTGGTTCACATTATAGCACAGTTAAATGAAAATATTCCAGCTCAAATTATAACACTTTTTACCTTGGTTATTAAAAAAACTTTGAACTAAGTACAATTTATAAATCCTTGACAAAATAAAAACCAAAATGTAAACAAATAAACACATGTTTTTTTAACTCATTTAAATCTTAGTATTGATTACATATGATCAAACCAAATGGCATTGGAAATTTTCAAATATCAGGTCATAAAGGGGATAAATTGTTAATGGTTTGGGATAAGTCTACAGGAGAACGTTGTCCCTCAAATTCTTATATTAATGATTTATTTGTTCACGAATTATAAATATAAACCCTTTTTCTCATTTGGGGAAAACCTTAAATAAATAAATAAATAAATTCTTTATTTCCATAAATGTACAATACAATAAGCATTAAAATTATGCAGTAGAAAACTATAATTAGATAGTTTTCAAATATATACTAAACAATAAATACCTTATGTTTACACAGTTATTAGCCAGTACATTATGGATAGCCACCTCTTTAGCATTAGCTGTGCAGAGGTGGCATCAAGTTATAATAAATGTGCAACGTGCAGCGTGCCAGAAACTCCCGGTCAAATTACAGATTATTAAACAAAAAATCATTAAATGATACATCTTTTCAGTGCCTAATACATAACAATTTAACAGTTGTAATAACTTTCAAACAATTAAAAAAAAAAACAATAATTTAGGAAAAAACACTCCTTATAAAACTAAATAAAAATAGGTGTAACAAATATAAAAAGAATGCTACAAAACAATAACATATATACTTTCACTATATACTAAGTACGTTATGTTTCATGAAATGTATTTGATTGATATTTAATCATGATAGTTTCTTTGTAATTGGAAATTATCTCTTTTGTATCTCACAGTTTAATAAAAGCATTTTCCACCAATGTTAATTTAAAGGCATTTTTTACAATTTTTAAAGTCAAATTACTAAATAATGGTTGGGTGGATTAAAAATTTTCTTTCATACAAACCTTCCCCTGGCATTAAGGAACACAACAAAAAAAGAATCGTCCAATTTGGTGCACTCGTTCTCGAGTTATGAAGTCATGTCAAAAAAAGGGATTGTGATTTATTTATATAGATAGATAAGAATAACATCGGACAATATACTTAGTTTACTGCTGAATGGAAATTGAAATGTTCTCCACAACCATTAGCCGAATAGCCTACTAACGAAATACTAATTTAACCCTGTGTGGAATGGAGTTCTAATTTTTCATCTTTTAGAGCTTTTTATGGCAATGAGATAAAACTGTTGAAACCTGCTAAAAATATTTAAAGTTTATGGTACTAAGAAAGGAAAAAAAACTGAAGTTTGGGATCTCTTAAGCCCTGTAATTTCTGAACCCAAATTTTTCTAAAAAATCAGGTGGTATATTTTATTAGAAACCTAATATGAACCACCAAATAAAAAATCCAAAGAGTTCGAAAGCGGCTCCTCAAAACTGCTCCAGACCTATATACTACGTTGTTGGGTACCAAAATATTATGGATACCTCTTTGTTCTTCCCTCAGGGCTCTGCCTTTACTATCACTCCTAACGTTTAATCTTAACGTATGATTCGTTGGATTTATTTTGTTAAAGCAGCATCTCCTGAAAGATGTCCCCACGTTTGATACGCCGCCCTACTCAACCATAGACCTCCACCGCACAGGAAAATTTTCTATGTTATTATTTACGCCTTTTTTATTAATTTTAGAAAATTTTCAATCATATAAAAAATTGTTGTTATTTTTTTTAACCCCGACCTTAGAGCTCCGCCTCGCTGGCTTTAAAAGTTGCCTTGTTAAATTTATGGAGGAAAGATGATCCTTGGGTTAACGTTCGGGAGTTCGGGTCAGCGTTCGGGTTGAGTGGGTTAACGTTCGGGAGTTCGGGTCAGCGTTCGGGTTGAGTACTACTAGCTGGTCAGACAGACATTATTCTGTCCTAATGTCACTGAATTTGTTTTATGTCAAAGATTCTCGTTCTTTTTCAAGATGAGCTCGTTAGCTACGCTCACATGCCTATGTTTATATAGAGCTTGCTTCGGTATTGAAAATGAGTTGCTATTCAAATAGATTTATTATTTCTATAATAAACATATGTTATATGCTTTTCAAGTATGTTTAGATATCATCCTTATAACAGCTGTTTGATGAAACTAAATAACTAACATACAATCCCGACTTTGTTTTATGTATTTAGATAATGAAAATCACTTTATAATATCTTGCCATGACAACGTTAATATACACTAGGCAGCAATATGGATTTTAGGAATTTGAAATTTAAGTAATTGCACAACGCCATCTGTAGAGCCTGATATAAGCGTAGGTTATATTATATAAATCAAACAGGAAAGTTGGCCGGGCTGGTAAGGGCCCGCACTTGCATTCAGGGTGTAGACCAGAGCCTGTACAGACCCTAAATTCAGCCCTGGCTGTCTGTATGCAGAACTTCAAACATGCTAGAATCCAGAATCATTGTCCCTGTCTCGTGTACATTCTATGTGCCTAAGAGTAAAAATATGTTATAGTCAATCAATACAAATGCTGAATTATTTTGACTCAATCCTATCCTACACTATAATATGAGTAAGGTTTGCATGCTCGCTTGCTTGGTTGATTGCTTGCAACTCTTATCTCAAAAACGGCTCCAACGATTTTCTTGAAAAATAACTAATGTGTCCTTCCAACTACTTGAGTTGTAAAACCTGATATCTGGGTTAAAAATAAGTTCTAGACATGTCCCATCCCCAAAAAAAATCAAATAATGTAAAAAGCCGCTATGGAAAATTGAAAAAATCACATTGGGCTTTTGGAGATTAAAATAAAATCAAAAGAGTCATAACAGCTGTTCAAAATCTTTCAGCGAACTCTCAAAGTTATACTCATATAGTTTAAGTACTACCTGGGGCTGAGCTTTGCTAGGAAAAGGTCAATCTTGTTTATGACTTGGAGTTGTTTTTCACCATGTACCCTACTAACGAGCATTTTTGAGGTCACAACAATTGTTATTATAATGCACCTTTGAGTCATTCTGGATATGACCACTCTACATGTAATCTTCATTCAAAGGATTTATTATCTGATTTTATGGAACCACATGGAACTCATGTTGTTTATGATTATTAACATGTGGTTTCCTGAGAGCAGAGATTAAAAGATTTGAGAGAAGATTACATATATAGAGTAGTAAAATAAATCAAAGGGATATTGAGCTATAAATAACAACTGGAGTGACCTTAAAAATGTAGAAAAGAGGCAAATGAGTTATACAAATCTGATTATCAGTAGAGGGAAGTGGTGAAATATGCTCCAAGTCATCTAAACAAACTGACTGGCCTTCCCCCGAGCAAAGCTCGGCCCCCATGTATCATATACTCTATGAGTAAGGTTTGCTTGTATGTTTGCTTGCTTGCTTGCTTGCGACACTGATCTCAAAAACGGCTCCAACGATTTCCTTCAAATGTTCAAAATAACTAATTTCTGGGATAAAAATAAGTTCTAGACAGGCCTCATTCCCAGGAAATATCAAATAATGTAAAAAAACTAAAATGATAAGTTAAAAAATTAACATTGGGCTTATGGAGTTTTAAATCAACATAAAAGAATTTTATCAGTTGTTCATAATCATCCAGGGAACTGTCAAAGTAATACTCATGTTTTTTTTATGATTATCAACATGTGGTTTCCTGAGAACAGAGATTAAAAGATTTAAGTGAAGATTACATATATAGAGTAGTAAAATAAATGAAAGGGACATTGAGCTATAAATAACAACTGGAGGGACCTTAAAAATGTAGAAAAGAGGCAAATGAGTTATACAAATCTGATTATCAGTAGGGGAAAGTGATGAAATATTACTCCAAGTCATCTAAATTGACTGACTGGCCCTCCCCCGAGCAAAGCTGGGCCTCCCAGGTACTGTCGTGTTAAAACGGATATGAGAAGGGTGTTACCACTCCTGTAGTCAGTAGTATTTTTTATTTACATTAGTCCTAAATTATCTGTTCTTGCCGTTGTGGAGTTAAAACGGATATGGTAATGGTGTTACCATTCCATTAGTAAAATGTTTGGTTTATTAATTATCTGTTCTTGCTGTTGTGGAGTTAAAACGGATAACAGAAGAGTGTTACCAATCCAGTCCCTGCCTACATATCTTTAAAAATTCAGTCTTCGTTCATCCTCTTACGGGAAGAATGAGCGTACACCTAGTTTAACTTACTGGTCATGTCCAATTTGCTTAGCTAACATACATACAAATTTAAATCTAGTAACATGCACATCACATTTTCCCATCATTTATAGTGCTAAATTATATCTAAAAGCTTACAAGTTTAGGAACAAAAAAACATCCAATTTATAAAATAAATGTTGTTATAACTAGTTAAACCAATTGTTTCTAAAGGCTTTCATAGACAACTTATTAAGCAACAAATTTGACTTTGTTATGAACCACCGGAGATCTGACAACAACATTTAGGGTCTTACCCAGTCTATACTATAGTAATCAATTTCCACCAATTTTTATTTCTAGATTTTTAATTTTGAGTATAATTGTGATAATTTATGGTATCAGAATTAGACAAAACAAAATAAATACATCAACTATCTAATAATTAATGACATTGTCACAAAGAGATATATTCTGAAGAGCTCACATCAATCTGAATATAAGATTTTTCAGCAACTGCCCTTGTACCATATATTTTCCTAAAATGTATGTTTTACAGTTGATTGATGAGCCTGCAGAATCTTGGTTTTGGCCAGAAAATAAACTTCCGAAAGACCCTGAAGAAGACTTTGACGAAGAAGAGGAAGAGGAGGAAAAAGGTCAAAACCATCAGCTATCTTTCACCGATGAGGACGATAATGCGGAAAATGGTAGCCCGCAGGAAGATGGAGGTGATGGTTCTTGTGAAGATGATGCATTTTCTGTAAGTAATTTGTTCTTTTTTGTTATATTTTATTTAAAACACTACAACATGATTTGACTGGTTGCCTTATTATACGAATATACGAGGATCATACAGAAAGTAAAGAACGATTGTGTGTCTCACCGAGCGCTGGTTCGCAACTATCAAGAATGCGTGTGTTGCAATCCACTTTCCTCCCCGCCTCAGTGTGATCCGAGTTTCGTTGCTGAGCAGTCAAACGTCTTGTTCCTACAGTGGTTCAAATTGGCAGTGTCAATCAAATATCCTGCCAAGTTTGGGATCTGCAGTGTTATTCGGATTCTGATTGTGCAAATTATACGGCGTACTGACATTTGTAGACAATTATCAAGGAAAGTTTATGGTGAAAATACAAAAAACAAGATTTTGATATTTTGTTAAAGAAATAATGTAATGTAACAATAAAATGCAGTTTCTCTCAATCTTCCTCCTCCCAATTTTTGCTTCAAAATCATCTGTAACAAGTGATGACCTGCCACCCTGATCCTCATAGTTCTCATTGATTCTTCGTTCATTACATATTATTATGAAATTAGATGAAAAATATAGGTATGGGCCGATTGCAGAATTCCTTGATACCGATTCCAAGGCAGATTTATGTACAGGAATAAAAAATACAGCACATAAAATTAACAGTGAACTTTTAATGTGTAGCCTACCTGGCAATTGATATATACCTGGCCACCAAACAAAACTTATAGCCTACAAACAAATTTGATAGGAAAACTTGAAACAATTATTAGGCTAAGTTTATATTTCCACCTAGGTCTTACAATAGAATTAATGTTAGGCCTACTGGTAAACAAATTTTGAAAACGAAAACATACTATTCAAGAAGTCTTCAAACTAAAACTAAAAGTTATGGTTGTAAATAAAACCTGTTCAGAAAACTAAGCATCTGAAAATCCCTATTTCTTTTAGACGATATAACCTAGGCCAAAGGCCAAAAGTAATTTATTTAAAAACTTAAACAATCGGCGAAAGTAACAAGCGAGAATCGAATTCACACTTAATAACAGTTGCCAACGTCCTAATGTTGTAGAAATTAACTTAACCTTATATAAATTAACACAATATAATATTCACGATATATCAGCTAAAACTCACAGAGTGCTGTTTATTGTGAACAATCGATCAAATAATAAAATTAATACAACGGATAAGGAATAAGGAACTTTATTATGATTATGATTGTTAATTTTCCCTGCAGACGTTTTATGTTCGTGTTGAGTTAAGGGCTCATGAAACAAGTAAAATGCAAACTGAGTTCGGTAAGTTCGAGGTGCTGCGTACAGACAGCGTTGGCACATTACTAAACTGCCATTGACTCCTAGCGCTGTCTAGGTGATTTTCTCTTCGTCCTGGCACCCACGGCGTGTTCACGTTATTAACCCGTAATGTCCGATAAATATTAAACTGAAACGAGATCAACCATTCGATTCTCTTTGGTTCGTTTCATCGTAGATGAATGTTATTAAATATTCACTTTGCCGTATTGCTGGAAACTATCGTACCATACGTAACCTTTTGAATGAGAATAAAATAGTTTTACTTGATATTTAAAACAGAAAATCGGTATTTATTTATACATTGTAGGCTACTGATTTTAGCGAATTTCCCCTATAGGGAAGAAGCTATTACCGTAGGTCTCATGGAAAGACTTAAGCCCGAGACCATGATAACTTTTTGTTTCGAAGTCCCCAGATGTCAAAAACACCATTCGTACAAATTTATATATATATATATATATATATGTGTGTGTGTGTGTGTGTGTGTGTGTCCGTTAACCTGATAACTTGAGTAAAAAACGTCAGATTTCGATGAAATTTGGCTCAAATGTATAAAGTGACATTCATGACTTAAGTTCAAAAACCAGAAAAATCAGACCATAGAAAGGGGGGTTTATGGGGGTTTTAAATTTTCCTAAAATCAGTTATTTGTACTTTTCACCCTAACATTTTTAAAACTCTCAATTTTGGTTTTGTGCATTTTATAGAGCTTAAAAAAATAATATCTCTATATATAATTCCGTAAGTCAAATTTTTGTAAAGAAATTGTGAGTGACTGGATGGCCGTAGAAGGATGGGAGGGGTATCATTTTAAAGGTCTTGACGTGAATTTTGAGGGAAAACTATTCATTTTTCTTATTTTTTTACCATAAAGTCGCAACAGAATAAAACTTTTCCCATTAAAACAACATGGGGTTTAATTTGTTTACATCTTTTGAAATTAAAACAGCTGTGCCACAGAGTTAAATTAGCCTTTGATATTGATACCAGCTGTACTTATTCAGTTTGTTTACTTTTAAACTACAGCAATGTATAATGAAGGTTGATAAAAAATTTATGTATTTTTGTTTTTTAGGGGCTTTTGCCCCTTCAAGCCACTAGTATTATTTTAAATTATTAACCTAGGTTCAGTGGTTGCGGAGAAAATCCAAAAAAACCTGCTCATAAAATCTCTCATGTTAATCTTATGGGGAAAAGGTTTTTGGCTTTTTCTCAGTTCACTCCTCAGTTTTCCTCAGTTTTAATGTAAACCTCACATTTGCTTTTACCAATCAATTCAGCTCCACAAAAAAATTATTTTGGTGTTCAAATTTTGATTATACGTCCAACCGTTGCAGAGAGATTCAAAGTGCTAAACACAGTACGTTGTCCGATGTTATCCTTATGGAGAATAAATAAAATTTGATATCTCGATTATTTATGAATCGATAAACTTGGTATATTTGATGAAACTTGGTATGTGGCTTCACGTAGTACTGGTATATTGATATTTGCACGAATAATTGATTTTATTTTTACTATCCCAGTAGCAGCAAACCTGCATACTCAGCCCTAATGTTATTCTTATGGAGAATAAGTAAAGTTTTATATCTCCCTTAATTATGAACATAAATTAATAAAACTTAGTATGTAGCTTCACCTGGTTGAGTTATATTGATAATTGCATAAAAACACATATTTTGTGTTCCTTGTTGCAGAAAACCTGCGTACTCAGCCCTAATGTTATTCTTATGGAGAATAAATAAAATGCTATAGATCACTTATTTATTCATGTATTTTTATGAAACTTGGTAAGTGGCTTTATGTGGTAGTGAGAAACATATGCATGCATTGGAAATTCGCTGAGTACGCGGGGGGGGGGTTGCTGCGACGGGGGTATTTTAAGAGTATTACGGATAAATTTATGATTTTAACTTATTTTTATGTGAGAATCAGTATTGAACCCAAAGACACAAAGTATTATCGACGATTTATTGATACCACTGGTATTGAAGGAATCGAGAATCGGAATTGGCCCATCCTAGAAAAATTTCTTTCTTTATTAAAGAGGCAAATTTAGGTTTGCAAGTCCTCTCCATCACTCAGCCTCTAAAGTAAATGGTACGCCATTTTCTTATTAAAGCCTCGATCTTTGCACTTTTACCCTTTCACCATAGTTGTTCTTGATGATTGCTTAAAAATGTCAATAGGTTGAACATTTTGGGAATTCAGAAACAGAAACAAGTTGCAGATCTCACACTTGGTGGAATTTTTGATTGCTACTTTGAATCACTGTATGAACAAGATATAACCGCTCAGTGCTCAGTAATGAGACTTGGCTCACTCTGAGGTGGGGGGGGGGGGTGGACTGTCTTACAGGCAGTTGCAGTGGTGGAGGACCTGCACTTGACACGGTGCGCAAATACGGTGTGTTTACTTCCTGGACAGGACAAGGATAAATAACTAGAGCTTAGTTTTTAGACAAAGCTAAATTTTGGCATATATATCTCCAAAACCTGCAAATGATTGACTGGTTGATCAACATCAATGCTAACTAAATTAACTTATCTGGAAATAAAATATCTAATATATTTTAGATGACAAGGACTGGAAATTAATTTTTCCTTCCCAAGTTCAATGGTTATGTGAAAACAGAGTTCATGCATGGAGGTCGTCACATATGTCTTACCAAACTGTTGTACTTGAAACTTAATCATAAATTCAAAACATATTCAAAAGGTATTGAGGCAAGATTGTTATTATAGTGTTTTTTTTTTAAGTGGTTGGCAGCCTGTTTTTGCCCGTTGTACACTTGAGTCTCCAAACACGGGTAATCCGAACGTCCGCTTAATCGGAACAGGTTCTGGATTTTTTTTGTAAATACTGTGCACTAATAAAAAATGTATTTTATGTAATTAAGACAAAAGGTAATGGGAAAGGTAAATAATGTTGTAACAAAATGAAAACGAAGTAATATTTTGAAGAATACAAATGTTTTGTTTAATGTGAAAAGACTAAATTTACAAACAGTACGAACAGTAGCAGAGTAGGTTAAGGTTTTATTGTGATTTTGGCGCTTGAGCTAGTAGTAGCAATGACTACATGTTCATGTAGTCGTTTTGGTAGTAGTTTGGAGGCAGACGTACAGTCTCGGTTAGCAGTGCGTACAGTCCGCGTGCAGTGTCGTCATGCGTACAGTCCGCTTGCCCGCTCACATCACATCACAAAACTACACACAGTGGGTCAGGGTGCTGTCTGCAATGCACTGGGCATATTGTTGATTCTGCGTTTGAAAGAGTAAACGGTCTATTGATACTTGTTTTTGTTTATCATACTACCATTCATTCATATTACAACACTACAGACCCGTTCAGTTGCTTCATTCTCTATTATTTAAATTATTTCGGCTAATCTGAACAATTAGCTAATGCGAACAGCGTTCGGTCCCAATTAGTTTGGATTAGCCGGACTCATGTGTATTCTGGTTCAGTAAATTTTAACATGTGATATATCTAAACATTACTAAACTGTTATCAAAAGGTTTGCTCATATTTCTAAAAATTGAAAGTTTCACCTAATATGTCACCAATTCAGCATTTAGCTCCCACTAAATCATTTCACTTTGTCTCCTAGGTGCAAGAGAAGTTGGAGATGCTTACACTGTACCTGAGGCGGACCTACCTTTACTGTGTCTGGTGCGGACACAGCTTTGACGACGAAAAAGATCTGCAGCAAGACTGTCCAGGCCCTCTCAGAGAGGACCACTGAGCTAATTGTTTCTCTATCACACCTTGTAATTATATGGTAAACATATTTTTAGGCTACAATTTAGATTTTTGTAAATATTCTCATGACTGTAAATAATATATGAACATTTAACATTGTGAATATTTATTATTTGTAATGTCTTTTTTTCTAAATATTTTTACTACAATTTCTAGTACTAACTAGCAAAACACAATCTAAAATTATATTGATCACATAAAAACCCCTTGTGGAGCAGGAACTATTGATATTCGTTACAGTGACAAGCCACATGAAGCCACAAGGTACACTTGTATTCAATTATAGCGGTTTAAATTTATTTCAATTAGCATAGTTTAATAAATAATTAGTTCCATGGCATATTCATTTTGTCAAAAATGTCGACATTATAGTGTTAAAAATGGCATTTATATTTCTATTTTATATCTAATTCCAAAAGCCCAAATTTCACAGTGAAATTGTGAGCGAATGGGAGGTTGTAGAAAGCTGGGAGATGTTTCATTTTAAAGGTCTGGGCATTAATTTTTCTTAATTATGTACCAAAAATTTGTTAAGGAATAAAATAATTCCTATTTAAATATAATAATAATATTTATTCCGTAATAGTACGGAGATTTAAAAACGTCTGCATCGTTTCTGTTTGAATTTTCATCACCTCAAATCAAATTGAATGTTCAATTTGAATATTAACTTTGAAGCCCCGTGGGGCAATGCCCAATGGATGAATCAGTATAAAAGCACTTTAACTTTCCTATTTTAGACATAAAGAATCAATGTACCAAATTTCACCACTCTAGCATGCCAGGAAGTTGGAGAATTAGTAATGAGTAAGTGAGGCCTTTGCCTTTCATATATTAAGACACCAAGACAGATCATAAATGAAACCAGTCTCAAAACATTCAAGAAACTGCTGTAATCTTTATATATAATTCTGTAAGCAAAATTGTTCAGTCAAAATTGTGGGAGTTTGGCAAATAGCAGGATGATGGGAGATGGCTTAAATTAAAGGTCTCGATCCCATGGACTCGGGGAAAAATAGCAATATTTCCAAAAAGTTACAGCAAACAAAAAATAATGTCATAAAAAAGTGTGGGAATTCAAAAACATCTGCTTTGTTTACATTAAAACATGTGATTAGGTGTCTATACAGTAGAAGTCCGATTATCCGAGCTAAACGGGACCGAGACTACCTCGGATAATCAAAAACTCGGATAACATGGCGGTAAAAATTATAGGTTATAATTAGACAAAAATCGTATTGAAACTGGAGAATACGGTTTATTAATACAGTAATAAGTGGTTTATGATTAAATAAACCTTTTTAATACTCTCCCCTTTATCCAATCTCTTAATTGCATTATATTTTGTTTCCAAAGAAACCAGAACTCTTTTACGTTTACCACTCATATTTGTGAAACAACACACTGATTGAAAACGGGACTGAAGCGCACGGTTAATCAGTTCGTCGTAGACTGAGACAATGGTGCGAACTGCGAACTAAAGATGGGTGTTATTTAACATAACAGGATGAATAACAACGTTATCGCGGCAACACGTTGCGGAGAACTCCCTGTTATTCTAATAACGTTTCTACACCCGTTATTAGAGTTGGCAATCATTATTTAAATAACAGGTTGCCGCAACACGTTATTGGATAGCTGCGTTGTCGTTACAACCGTTGCCGGAAAACAACGATGATTCCCATCTCTAGCGCGAACACAGTCGACCGATAAGACTATTGGTCCTAGCAACAACCAATAGGAGTAGCTTGTAATACTCGACCTAGCAACCACAGCCGCTACATTTTTCAATCGATTTACGATTATTTATTTATTTACGATTTATTTCCAAAGCTATATACAGTACTGTATTTGCCTCGGTTAACCCGGCGGCTCGGATTATCGGACCTCGGATAATCGGACTTCTACTGTACTTTGTTTACGAACTGACACAGTACTTGCAGAGTATTAGAGCAAGGTTAGGGGCTATGGCCCCTTCAAGCCACTAGTAAGAGTAGACAATCATTTGTTGCAGAATTCTATGAATATTTTTAATTTTAAAAATTGATATTATAATTTATTATTAGTACCAGGGGACCGAGCTTTTTCAGGGAAGGTCAGTCAGTTTGTTTACATTACTTAGAGTAATTTTTTACCTATGACGAACAGATTTTCTAAGCTCATCTGCCTTTTTTCTGCATGTTTAAGGTCACTCTAGTTATCATTTAGTTGTAATGTCCCTTTGATTGTCAAACTAATACTCAATGAGGTTAAATATATCTAGAGATCTCGTCTGAGGGAAAAAAGTGAAGCCTACATGTCCTCAGGTAACCAATTAAATAATTTCTTCAAAAGTTAAATGTTTGTCAGCTGACTGTCATATAACTCGTCAAGAGAGGATTTCATTGGTTACCATGTTAGTTGCGAAGGGAGCAGAGTTGATGGGGCAAATGGCAGTCGACCATGTAGGCTGCACTTTTCACGAGACGAGACCTCAAGATATTTAACCTTGCTAGTTTGGGCGTAACCTCGTTGGTAATAACTCATGTAGTTTAAATATTAACGTATGGTTTCTATGTCGTCCCAAACAATCCAGATTCATCATCATTTTTCACAACTACAGGCTCTCAGGTTTCATATGAGCAGTGAGATGCGTGAGAGGAGAGTATGAGCAACTGGAGAGGGGATGGGTGGGGTGCGCGGCGGCAGCGGAGGGGAAGTGAGTCGCCGACAACTAACCCTATATGGAAGTTGCCACGGCCGCAGCTCAGGACACACTGGCCCGGATGGTCCCCCCACCACTCTACCGTTGCGTCCACTGCGCATCCTAAACCCACTGCTCACATGAAATCTGACAACCTGCAACTCCTACTATATAGCTCTTATTTTATCAGAAGTATACCACACATTAGGAAATTCAAGGGTTCAATTTGTTTGATGAAGCTGAATTTTAATCTTTGGGGAAGGCACCGAGCACTTTATGTAACCTCGGGAGTCTCAGTTGCTCAACCCTGACAATACGGTATCTTTCAAGCCAGCATTTCAGGAAACTAAAACTGACATTATAGTAATTTTTTATTTATTTTTCTTTAAAAGT
Source organism: Allygus modestus (assembly GCA_963675035.1). NCBI lineage: Eukaryota > Metazoa > Arthropoda > Insecta > Hemiptera > Cicadellidae > Allygus > Allygus modestus. Next base: position 68,344,627 of record OY776116.1, read on the forward strand.
CTCCTCTCCATGCCTTGATTCTGATTCTTCTGATGTATTATCTACCTTTTTACCAAATTTTAGCTCCATAGGTTCAATAGTTGGTGTGTGATTGTTAACACAGGAATAGATCAAGATCTAAAAGGTGGAGCCCTAAGCAAAGTGTTGATTAGGAATAGGCCTGTAGGTCTGCTTTGAGAGTAAGCTACATTTTCCTACTGAGCCCTGCAGTAGGTGTGTGTTTGTAAATGTTTACATGCCAGAGGGGTGGAGCCCCAAAGTATATTATAGGGGGAACGTTTCTGATTTGGTGTACAGTATTTATCTATTTACCTACCAAATTAGACTCCTCAGTTCATTAGTTAGTGTGTGATATTTTAACACATATCAGCTATCTTTCTACTGAATTTTGGCTCCATCACTCCAATAGTAGGTGAGTGATGATTTAAATGAGTATTTTGGTCAGGGGGTGTAGCCGTAGTAAAATTCCTTAAAGATTGATTGGGATTAATTGGGCTTATGTTTTTCTCAGAACCATCTTTAACTGTTATCATTAAAATTACAAATAGTGTCAAATGAAATTTACAAATTCAAAAATAAGATTTATACACTGATGTTCACAATTTTAAGCATCTTAAATGTAATTCCAGATTAAAGGGTCCAATGTATAAATTCCTCCAGGCTGTAGAAGGGTCGGACTAGAAGCCATCTCTGTCCTCAGCGCGTTTCTCCTCTTAGAAGGCAGGTCCGGGGGGAGGTGGTTGAATAACTTTCTGCCCATATATGAGTGGAGGTTTTTTTCCATAAAGTGTGAGATAATTATTCGCCAGGATGTTTTTTGTAGCATGTCTTGTATCATGTTGATGCACACGGTTTAGTCTCGGCAGATCTTCACTGTCAACGTCAATGTAAAGGATTACCTCTTGAATGTACAGAGCAACCAACCGCTTTAGGCCTTGAAAGCTTATCTACAGGATTCTTGAGCTTTGGAGGCTGTGATGGCTTTTCTGCAGGAGAAGGATTCTTTTTAAAATTGTTATAGACGTACCCCAAACTATGAGATCATATCGCAAATATCGTCGCCCATCTTGCATACTAACGTATCCGCATTTTTACAACTTTTCAGGAGAGCAAAAAAACTGTTTTTGCACTTACTCACTGTGGCGGTTTTCTAAGAGTTTTTATCTAACAATTACCGTATTTTCAAATAATATTCACTAAGAGTTGTTGTTGACAGTAATAAAAGATGTAATAAAAAATTATTATTATTTTGGTTTAAAAATGAATATTTTATTATCACAGCATATTCATTGCACTAAAAAAAAATTAAAGAGTATTCTAAAACAAAAGTTGTCAAGTGTTTTTAAGTAAATATATTTTTTTACATTAAAAATTAAAACTGTAACTCTGATTGAACAATTGTAGATACAGTTATCTTAAACTTTGTGGATAACTTAAACTTAGTTAGATAAAAACTTTTTTCTAACAAATAAAATTATTGTTTTTTGCTAAAAAATATGTTTTAAGTTATGAATAGATAAAAGTAAACACATTAAAAAGTAATATAAAACTTGTATATTAAATAGCTTATAAATTATAAAACTTAAAAAATCTGTCTTTGGTACACTATATTTTGCTTCTTACCTTAAATCTTGTCACTCCTGACGGTGAAATTATCAATTGATTCAAGCTTTATAAAAGTTCAGTCTTGTTTTATAGTTTATGCTTATTTTGACTGCAAGATGGTGTCACAGCGTTGTGTGTAGGGGAAATCTAGTTTATACAGCCGCTTAAGAACTAAAATTTATAGCAATTATTGACTTTGAAATCATTTCCTTTAATTTAGAGGATTCATGATCCAATTGCAATTTTGTTGACCATGTGCAACTCACAAAGAATTAACCAATCCCGTCAACTTCCAAGCAAGCCTGCCACCGTTTGTTTTACTTGGGCCCTCCCACCAACGTTGCCACAGACCGGTTAACTAATTATGAGTTGCACGACTGGTCAGCTTTGGTCGTGTGCAGGAATCGAACCCATGAACATCGTATCCACACCTGTCCAAGGTGTTTCCACGACGTAGCCAACTCAGCTAACACGACCAAGGGCCTAGCGGCGATATTAAGGTTTTTCAGTCAGTCCTCCGCGCCCCTTGCGGATAGAACCGTAGTCACCCGCGGTCATTAGTTACATATTTTGCTACTAAAGTGCAGCACCAATCAAATTCTGTTATAGGCTATTGTGAATAGAATCAAATACTTAATGGGTTAATGCCAGATAAAACAGTGGCATTCTTTGTTTCCAGTGTTGTAAAAAGTAAGATTGAAGTTCGACAACCGTCTCTTATAACATAGTGTACTTTCCTTACATATTGGAAGATTAATTACTATCTATTGTATGTCAACATTTCCATAAACAATGCTGCTGTCAGGCTTTTGTGTGTAGGGGAAATCTAGTTTATACAGCCGCTTAAGAGTCTTCATCACCGGAAGTTGCGGGACACCATCTTGGTGTTTTGTTCCATAAGGCCAATGTTAACTTTGTGACTCCATTACTCCTCACCTGATCATCACAAACAATTAATGTTGGTGTCAAGTTAAAGGTTTCGTCTTCCTCTAGTGAAGTACAATAGTTGAAATTGGATTTTGTTACAAATTAATGAGAACCTGTGCAGTGTTTCAGTTCAAAATTGAACTATTTATTATGAAACTATGATACCCAAATTAAGGAATTCAACATTGTATTTCTCCAGAGGACAACAAAACCTTTAATTTAACACCAAAATGAATTGTATGTAATGATCAGGTGAGGAGTAATGTAGGCACAAAGTTAAAATTGGCCTTATGGAACAAAACTCCAAGATGGCACCTAGCAACTTCCGGTGATGAAGACTCTTAAGAACTACAATTTATAGCAATTATTGTCTTTGAAATCATTTCCTTTAATTTAGAGGATTCATGGGGTAGTGATAGCATTTTATTCTGAGTTTCATATGACTGGATTGCCTCCAAAACACAGTTTAACTAGGTTGTCATACTTCGTCCACTTTGTCATCCAATAGTGCATTTAAAGTGTTTCTATCTTTTACTTAACCTTAATAGTTTAAAAAGTCGTTGTACAACATTTCATACAAAATGTATGATTTTTTAGACCAAGCTAGCCGAAAGATAGGAATTAGTTGGGAGGGAATTTAAACATTTTCAGCCTTAAATAGATAATGCTGAGCTGAACGTGCTAAGTGCTGAGTCCCCCTCACATTGACCATGGTAAAGTTAAAAACCTGAATGAGATTTCCTGTAAATTACTGGAAGTGTTAATAGTTAACAGCAACAGCATTAATTATTCTTATTTTGACCCGTGTATCCGTCAGAAAAAAGTTGTGCTGTTTTGAACCCGTGCTAATCATAGTACTTAAGAATTTTGTGAATTGCACTGCTTATTTCTGAGCTCTTACTCTGTCCTTAATGCCAGGTGAAACAGTGGCATTATTTGTTTCCCGTGTTGTAAAAAGTAAGATTGAAGTTCGACAACCGTCTCTTATAACAAAGTGTACTTTCCTTACATATTGGAAGGTTAATTAATACCTATTGTATGTCAACATTTCCCCAAAGAATGCTGCTCTCAGGTTGAGATTCTTTTTTGATTTTGTCTTTGATTTTTCTTACCTCTTCTTTTTCTGCTCTTCTTTTCCTTAACTTGTTTTTTGCACGGGCATAACGAACAGTGATCTTTCTTTGGCCCATGGAAAGCAAGATTGTTCCCATAAAATACTCTCGCCAAGTTAATTATTTGCCTTGAAAATTGCTTTGTGGTCATCGTCATCATCATTTACTAAATAACAATAATCCTTCTTAAAATTCTTTACAAATTGAACCTTTCTCCATCTTTCTTTCTGGAACAATTCTCTTCTTTACTTGATATGTATTTAAGACTACCACCAGCCATACTACCTGCACTATAAGATGTGGAAATAAATTTCATAAAATGATAATCAGGTACGACACCCCAGTTATTTCAGGGTAATAATGAAAAAAACATGCATAATATCGTATCTGACAGAGATACGTTAGTATGCATGGTGGCCAGTTCTTAGAGCAGGGATTTTTAATCTTGCACACTAACGTATCGTAGCATACGTTAGTATGTGAGAACAAGAAAGACTGTTTTGGCAGACACGTTCAAAACAAAATTGTTTATAACTCCACAACGGTTTGAGATACAGATACGATACTTTAAGAGATGATGCGTCACACCATGATGAATCCATAGAAAAATAAACCAGGTATAGAAGTGTAACGTAATGCTAAAATTTACTAACACGAAATTGTTAACTCAACCGGCCAGATCATACAAGGCGCTGCAAGCAAAACCGGCCAAGCGACGTTGCCTATCTGTGCGCTCCAGCTGGCTGGATGGCCAGCCCAGCCGGTGGGAAAAAATTCCCTCGCCCTGCTTGGCGCTTGTCGTATTGAGTGCAGAGTTTGCACGCTCTTCGCATTATCTACTTCTCTGGTTTGGATTCTATTCAATTATGCTACAAATGTTGTCTCAATGTTAATTTATCGATTTACCAATTTTAAAAATACATTTAAAAACTTCTGGGATACCAGCACGTTTAATGTTAACTGAAGTTTTCTTAAACATTTTTTAGTTTGATTATAGTTTTAGTTGTTTTAGTATATGGATTTTGCGTCAATAATAAGGTTAAAAGTTTAATCTCTGTCTGTATGTTTTATAAACATTCCCTGATTTATAAAAAAAGGGTCACAGAAAATAAATAAAATCATAATTTTAAAAGTTAACTATGTTCACGATTAAATAGTAATACATTTTATAACTGAATTTAATATTTAACAGTAACTTGTTCCTACGTAAATAGGTAATTTGTTCTGAGTATTTATAGTAAATTATTAAGGCATCGGCTGCTAACTTTTCAACGGTTTATATACATTTATAAATGTAATTGTGCTTTAAATTAAAGTAGGCTAAGTCCTGCTTAGAAATTCCCTTTTAATGTAAAAGAAGCTTCATTTAAAAATCCGTTTAATTTCTATTTTTAAGAATTTTAAAAAGCAAGTAATTTATTGTGTAAGCGACGGAGCAACCGAGGTATTGATAAAATAAATATTAAAAATAAACTTTGCTTTTCGTACTACGTCGCGGTAATGATGTCGCAGTAAGAAGTGAATCGTGATAAGCGCACATCTAAAACAAAAAGCAGTATTCACTATTAATTGTTTTACGATTTTGTAGTTGATACGGCAGTTTGGACAGAAACGATAAAATTGTACAGAAAATCTCCAAGGGGGCTGATTCCAAATAGGAATCAACAATTTTTTTGTTAAAGTTAAAACTATTCATCAAAATAATACAAAATTTGTTTTCATTATGTATTGTGTCGACGTATCATAGAACAAGAGCCCGCATCTACAGCATAGACCAGTGTTTGAGCTTTACAATACCGTTTGAATACTTAAATCAATTATCGTTTTGCACGATATTGCGTTAATGCGAAAAACCAAAAAGTTGTAAACAAAAAACCCTGTAATTTCAAAGATGAAAACAAAACCACTAGGTTGGTGGCAATGACTTAGGGGTTGACAATAGGAGAAGAGGTTCACAGGGCCGTACTCAGGGGGGGCCCGAGCTTGTCTGACGCCCTAGTACTGCTTGTTTTTATTGCTTGTTTTATTTTATAACTTAAATTTTGAACAAATGCACATATATTGCCTGACCATATCTTTTGCATGATTGTAGTGCTGTCTGACAATAAATGTTGATTATTGATTATTGAGGGGGGGCCGGGCGGCAGTCGGGCTGGTGTCTTATTTAGGACACTGTTGTCTAATTGAGGGGCCCGTGAAAGCTGAGTACTGCCCTGAGAGGTTGGTTGGGGGGGTCAGGCTATCAGTGCGAATCCTAAGAACACGCACCTATAACGCGTGTCTGTCTGCAAAAGATGCCACCAGGGCTGTTTCCCTGACAGTAGCCAAACCGCCACCCGTTTTTGAGTATATTTGAAATAGCTGAACCGCCACCCTCATTAGTGAGGATTAGGAAGGGTCAACTCGCAAGATTCAAAATTACCAAATCGTACCCCCGCTCGGTCAGGTACACAGAGAAAAATGGATTGTTTGAAATAACCAATTATGTCTAGTTAAAGATGCAATTGTTTAGGACAACCAATTAAATAGGTAATAAACAGATAATAGAATATGTAATTTCACACTTCACTCTAGTTAAACTATATTGTTTAAAAATACTATTTAATAATGATAGTTTCAACAATAGCAATGGTTGAATGTAATAATATAATAAAATGGTTGTTTTAACACAATTGATTGGTGTTTAAACAATAGTTTTTATCAAACACAGCAGACGGGCTATCAAAAGCTATTGTTGGCAAAATCCTACTTTCGGTGACATATAAACAAACCGTTTTATATATATATATATATATATATATATATATATATATATATATATATTCCCATGTAGTACTCACCATTGGTCTACCGATGGTCGATGGTGGGACCATTAGCTAATGGTGGGTTGGAGTTAAAGAGTTGATTGCTTTACATTTTACACCGATATCAAAAATAAATTTGCTAACTGCTTTCGATAACTAACTAAAAAACTAACTGATATTTACTGACCTCAGGAAAAAAGTTGTTTAAAGGTTTGACTTAATTTTCTTGAAATATTTCTTTAGATTTAGAATTACAATTTAATAGTAAATACCCCCGTCGCATCAAGCCTGCTTACTCAGCGAATTTCCAATGCATGTATATGTTTCTCACTACCACACAAAGCCACTCACCCCGTTTTATAAAATAGGTACATTAATAAATAAGTTATATATATCTTTTTATTATATATTACTATTATTATTATTATTATTTATTAAATGCAATTATCAATATAACTTAACCAGTTGAAGCTACACACCAAGTTTTACTAATTTATGTTCAAAATTAAGGGAGATATAAAACTTTACTTTGCCCTATAAGAATGACATTAGGGCTGAGTATGCAGGATTGCTGCTATATACGGGAACAATCAAAAAAAGTGTTGTGCAAATATTAATATACCGGTGCTAGGTGAAGCCACATGCCAAGTTTCATCTCATAAATAATCGAGATATCAAATTTTAATTATTCTCCATAAGGATAACATTGGACAACGTATTGTGTTTAGCACTTTGAATATCTCTGCAACGGTTGGATGTAGAATCACAATTTTAACAGCAAAATGATTGTTTTTTAGAGCTGAAAAAAATTGGAAAAGCAAATGTGAAGTTTACAGTAAAATAAACTGAGTAGAAGCTAAAAACCTTTTTCCCATAAGATTAACATAGGAAAGTTGTTGAACACGTTTTTTGGATTTTCTCCGCAACCACTTTCCCTAGGTTAATGATTCAAAATACCATATTATTTGTTTTCAAGCTCTATAAAAAATTGTCAAAACCAAAATTGAGTGTTTTAACAATTTTAAGGTGACCCGATATTTGGATAGTTGGAAACCCCCCGATAAAACCCCCAGAGTCCGATTTTTTGGATTTCAACCTAAAAGTCATGAATGTTGCTTTACACCTTTGTATCAAATTTAATCAATATATACAAATTTGAACGAATAGTGTTTTTGGCATCTGAGGACCTCAAAACCAAAATTTATCATGGTTTTGGGCTTAAGTCTTACCATGAGACCTACGGTAATAGCTTCTTCCCTACAGCACGTTAGGTAAATTAACCCCTTTTGAGAAATGTTTTATAGTGGTTTCGATAACAGTGTGTTTCGTTTTTTTGCGGTCCAGGATGTTTAAACAAATTTGTAGCACCAAATACTATGAAGGAATAGTGATAGGCTAGTTATGGTTAGAAAATACCGAGCGGTATAACACTGACTGATTAAGCACGGTAAGTTCTGCAATATATTTAGTTAGTGTATTACTAAAATGTTTAAATTATGTTTAAGATTTGAGTAGGTAACTATAAAGGTTCAGAAATTTCCCGGTGGAAATAGAGATTTTTGTAGGATAGAAAAGAAATAGGACTGCTATGGAGATGCTGCCCTTACCGCCGATGTTAATGGGCCCGTTTTAAATAACTGCAATATAAAAATATGTTGTTCTATTTATGCTGAAACCTTGCGAAATTGGTTATTTTAATATAAACAGGTTAACGTTAGGTAAATTAACCTGTTTATAAAGGCTGCTTATAGTGTAATATATATGAAATACGAGTTTTTTTTAGCGAATTTCCCCTATAGGGAAGAAGCTATTACCGTAGCTAGCATGGTAAGAGTTAAGCTCGAGACCACGTTAACTTTTTATTTTGAGGTCCCCAGATGTCAAAAACACTATTCTTTCAAATTTATATATATATGTCCGTTAACACGATAACTTGAGTAAAAATCTTCTGATTTTGATGAAATTTGGCTCAAATGTATAAAGTGACATTCATGACTTAAGTTCGAAAACCAGAAAAATCGGACCATGGGAACGGAGGTTTATGGGGGTTTTAAATTTTCCAAAAATCGTTTTTTTGCATTTTTCACCCTAAAAGTTTTAAAACACTTAATTTTGGTTACAACCATTTTATAGAGCCTAAAAAACGAATAGTATAGTATTTTGAATCATTAACCTAGGTAAGTGGTTGCGGAGAAAATCCAAAAAACGTGCTCATAAAATCTCCCATGTTAATCTTATGGGAAAAAGGTTTTTTGCTTTTCTTCAGTTAATTTTAATGTAAACCTCACATTTTATTTTACCAATCTGTTCAACTCTACAAAACAATCATTTTGGTGTTTAAATTGTTATTCTACGTCCAACCGTTGCAGAGATATTCAAAGTGCTAAACACAGTACGCATTGCCCAATGTCCTTATGGAGAATAATCAAAATTTGATAACTCGATTATTTATGAATGTATGTTGATGAAACTTGGCATGTGGCTTTACCTAGCACTGGTATGTTGATATTTGCACAACAAAATAATTTTTTGCCAATTTTCCCCACAGCAGCGAACCTGCATACTCAGCCCCCATGTTATTCTTATGGAGGATAAGTAAAATGTAATGTCTCCCTTAATTATGAACGCAAATTAATAAAACTTGGGATGCATCTTCGACTTGTTAATTTATATTGATAACTGCATAAAAACACATTTTTTGTTCCTTATTGCAGTACTCTATGTTATTCTTATGAATAATAAATAAAATGCTATATATCACTTACCTAGTCGTGTATTTTTATGAAACTTGGTGAGTGACTTTATGTGGTAGTAAGAAACATATACATGCATTGGGAATTCGCTGAGTACGCAGGTTTGTTGCTACGGGGGTATTTTTTTATATAGGTTGGGTTTGTTAATGTTTAATGACCTTGGTTTCAAAGCATAATTAACCATCTTTTCATTTCATAATCCTTATTTAATAATGCATTTGATTACGGTACCCATTATTTTCATAAAAGTTTCATATATTTACAATAGTTTTTTATTGTTATTCATCATTGCAATTTACGGAATTGAAAGGGTTGAATTGTCTAATGCAGTTCATAATTTATCCTTCTGAAGTAATAACGAGATCGCACGCAGCCCGCAGACGTGAGGGAAGTGAATTTCCGCATTGAAACCTTAAAAAGATCAAATAAAGGGTTTAAACCAGCGAACACATAATAGAATAGAGAAGCTACTCGGAGCGGAGAGTGCGGCCAGCCTGGCGGACGGATGAGACAGTCCAAGATAGCGGCGCCGCCCTAGTCCGAGCGTCTAACACGCACCGCTACGCACTATTTCAATTAGTCGCAGTGAGGGTGGATACGGCTTTTGTTGTAGACCTGAGATGTCGAATTACACGAGATGGTAAATTGATTGCAATAACCTGACACCTATTTAAAACGGGGTCTCAATCACCCGCTGGGATTACATTTCACAAGAGCACATTGTTTTAATTTAATTTAATACTAGTAAACCTGTCGCGGCTTCGCTCGCGATCATCATTTATAAATATTGTGTTACCGATCCAAAGCCAACATGGCCTGCTGATTAACTGTGTTTACTCGCTCTATCCAGCTGATTGCTTAAAACTTGTAGTTATTTCCCAATTTTAAGCTTATGGGAAAAAACTCAACTTTAAAGGGCCCCAGGGCCTCACTCACAAATTATTTCTCTATAAAAAGTTTCCTGCACAACTTCACGTTAGGCTATTTCCAATGACACCAAAAACATGAAAATCGGTTCAGTAGTTTAGGAGGAGTGATTGTCACAAAAAACCTGCTCGCCTATTAAATAAGTATAGATTCATATTAAGTGGTTAAAAAATATGCTTGCTTAGTCAAACTGTATTGAATATTCCTATAATTTCTCTATGAAACCTAGTCGCTCTACATCTATTAATGATTATGTTTATGTTGGCCACAAACAAACAAAAATTAAAGTACCAGTTATCTTATACATAATAAACAGTATTTTTATTTATGGACTAAAAGACACTTGGAATAAATAATATAATAAAATACACATTTGTACTATCGTTTACATTTTAAAATCATTACTTTTCCATTCGTAAATTAAGGTTTTGTACAACCTTCTCAAAGTGTGCCTACTTTGCGAAAGATGTTTTAGAAGTAACTAACCATAGTAACGGACTAGAAGTAGACTAACTATAATAGGCTAAGTGAAAACAATATTCTCAGTAAAATGTAAAACCATGTACTAGGCCAATCTGCAGGTATGGTATGGATTTATTCACCAACGTTTTAAATTTTTCTGATAATGAGTAGGACGATGTTGTTTAATGATCAAAATAATAGCTCATAAGTACTTTTCTGTATAATGATCCATCATTACAGTAATATTACTAATGAAGGTCTGCATACATATAAGGTGAGACATCAACTGAATAATACTGTAATTTCTTTGGGTAAATTAACATTGATTATGTCTTAAAACTATTTGGACTAAGTGATTTAATACCCTTAATCATAGAGATGGGAATTATCGTTGTTTTCCGGCAACGGTTGTAACGATAACGCAGCTATCCATAACGTGTTGCGGCAACCTGTTATTTGAATAACGATTGCCAACTCGTTGCCGCTAAAAAACCGTTGTCCGTCGACCGGCGTTGCGGCGTTCAGTTGTCGACGTTGTCGTTGTCGGTTGTTCAAAATTGTAAGTAGGGGGTTATACAGACAGGACGTTATTTAAACGTTACATTACTGTGCTAGGTTTTTGCAGCATGATTCACTCCATGGTGTTGGTGTTACCTTTTACCTGATACAATACTTAAATTAATTATTTAAAAACTATTTCGACACCGTCTGCTTAGAACCATCTCTAATTAATTACCCATAAATCAATTTAACTATGGCCAAAGAATGAATAACAACTAACTGGTTATTAGTGTAAATAATTTGTAGCATATTTTTTAATTATAGTAAAGATCCATAACACTTCAAACCAAAACTTGATTACAATATCGAGGAATTCTCAGTAGCAGCCACTGAGAATTATCGAACAAAAATAGCAATTTAAAGCCCGTTTTGAAACTTATAACAGTAATAATTATTCAGTTCGTTGCCGAAGTTATCGTTGCTCTGGTAACGTTACGGAAACGGCATTGTACGTTGTCCCGTTGTCCGTGCGGCTTTTCTGCAACGGGTGTAGAAACGTTATTAGAATAACAGGGAGTTCTCCGCAACGTGTTGCCGCGATAACGTTGCCACGGCCGCAACACTGTTATTCATCCTGTTATGTTAAATAACGCCCATCTCTACTTAATCAGCGTTATAGCGAGTGAAACTTCGAAGGTATTACAAACATATAAATAAGTAAATAAAACTAGTTATTACCCAAGTTATTTTTCATTTACTAGTCCTTAAATGAATACGATATCATTACTAATCCTAGCTAAAATAAAAGTACAAATAAAAAGAAAAACAACAACGTAGCTGGAAAACATACACACTACACTGCCTATGGGTAAAAACACAGTGGAGCAGGGCAGGTCGCATACTCGCATACTCGCTGGTCGCTTGTAGCCTAGCTGGTTACTTGGTGGGAAGCTGCATACACACAAACTGACGCTCAGTCAGTCGCTTGTCGGCCGGCGCGTCAATCAAATAAATACCCCCGTCGCAGCAAACCTGCGTACTCAGCAAATTTCCAGTGCATATATATATGTGTATTAATACCACATAAAGCCACATACCAAGTTTCATCAGTATACATTCATAAACAAAACAAGCGGTTTGTCACATTTTAATTACTATCCATAAGAATAATATGGGGGCTGAGTACGCAGGTTTGCTGTTATAGGAACCATCAATAGACCACAACGATATGAAGCAATATACAAAGTTTCGTCTAGATAAGTTCATAAATAAGCAAGATATAAATTTGTTTTTATTCTCCATAAGAATAACATTGGACAACGTACTGTGTTTAGCACTTTCAACATCTCTATAACCAATTGACGTAGAGCAATCATCAAAACACCAAATTGTTTTTTCAATTTAAGCTGAAAATAAAAATTCTGTTTCTTAAAAGCTTATATGTGAACAAAATTTGTTTAAACATTTTTGAGGTACAACCCCCCCCCCCAAAAAAAAAAATACCCTTTGGATGGTGCGATCTGGCTGGTTTTCGAACTATAAATATGGCTTTACTCAATTGTGCCAAATTTCATGAAAATTGGACCATTTTTACGAAAGTTGTTGCGCCCACGGAGGCTCACACACATATAATATATAGTATATATAGGTTTGAATAAATGGTGATTTTGACATCTGGGAACCTGACAACAAAATGTTATCATGGTCCCAGGCCTAGGTCTTACCATTTTGACTTCGGTAATAGCTTCTTCCCTTTCGGGAAATTCGCTAAAAATCTGAATGCAGACTTCTCTGCTATTAATTTTTCCACATCCATTTTTTCATTAAGTACACAAAACAAAAACTAAACAAATCAACCAACACAAATAACACCACGTACACAGAGAATACGTCGTGAAAGACCCCGTGTGCAACATGAGAACCCGAGAACACGTGGTTGTTAAGTGCCATTGCGCATGCGCGAGTCGGGCCATCCCCGCTTACAGCGATGTAAACAATCGACTTGGCAATTCTTGCCGCTTGCAGCTTAGCTCACTGCTACCATCCCGGCTACCTGCTAGGCGCGACTGTGCACGTGCCCGTAACAACGCGCGCTTCAATTCTACAACGCAGTAAGCGAGTAAGCGACCGGCTAGGCTACCAGCTACCTGCCCTGCTCCACTATGTTTTTACCCTATGGTCGGGCGCGGCGCAGCAGCGGGCTGCGCGAAAAATAGTTTTGCCGCTTTCTTATACCTCGATTCCTGAGGAAACCAAACACTTTAGAAAGAAAAAGTTGGAATAAAAAATGAAATTTGTTTATTTATCCACAACTTTCCCGCTGACAAAGTGTCTCTGACCAAAAAATAAAAAACTTTCCCGCAGAACAATTTTTTCATGTCTGGTTTTGAAAAACAGAGCTGCAAGTGTGAGTTAAATTATTTATTCCCATTTAATAACATTGTTACTAACTTTAAATTATTACCGTCGCTATCCTCAGACTGACAGGCTGGTTATTGACATAGAAAAGACAAACATGTTATGTATTGTAGTTCATAGTTTGAACTAATTGTTTTAAGGCACTGATCACAAATATTAGGGTATTTATAATTTAAAAAAATGAAAATAAACTGTTAAAAAGAAGTTTATATTAATTACTTATCTACTCACCAAATTGGGTGACAGTTCTGCCTTTAAGTCTCTACTTTGCATGAGGCATGTGGAGATCAAAGGAGTCAGGAGATGGGATGAGAAGGTCTTGCAGATCTAGACGTTCTAGAAGTTCTAGAGGATCAGACAATTAGAGAGGACAATTAGGTCTAGAAGATCTGAAGGGTCCAGGGTTATGGATGATGTCACTCACTTTATTACAGGTACATAGTTTGGGGTTTTAACCAGCGTGTCATTGAAAAACAATTAACATGAAGTGGGATATAGAAATACATACATTATCATGTTGATAATTGACAAAAAGGGGAAATCAAATGGGAAGAGGATGAAATGTTAACAAAAATAAACTGGGAGTGGTTATTTGCTGGGCTGTTTACGTGAGAAGAAAGTTTGTTATTATAAAATAGGTAACAATGAAAATGTAAAAAAAGATATCAGGTGAGAATAAAAGTATAGGGAAAGAGAAGTATTTAAAATTAAATTAAAATAAAAACATATGATTTTAATTGGTTGGGTAAAAATGTGATGAACCAGGCTCTTGTTGAGTAGTTGGGAATTAATTATTTTTAAAACCACATTATATAAATCCAGAACACATATAAGTCCTGAACATACCGCCGACCTTGAAGTGTCCACACTTCAACAACATTAAATATTAGGTAGTGGACAAAGTTTGATGACTGGACGCACAAATGTATTCGTGGAAGTCTTGACTTTAGCCACTCGAACTGTTCCATCACGCCCAGGAAAGATTTTAATTACTCGAGCTAATGGCCATTGAAGTGGACTTGATGGTGAATTGATCAAAACTAAATCTCCAATCTTGAGGTTCTGGCTGCTAGTAGTCCATTTACAGCTTTACTGTTGAGTATGCAAGTACTCTGTTGTCCATCGACGCCATATGGTTTGAAACAGCTGTTGTGTGAGTTGCCATCGCTTCAGCCTTGAATTCAACATTGCTTCAATTCTCGTAGTTAAACGTAATAAATTCTGGCAGTGTTAGAATATGGTTGTCCATGACCCGATGTAAGTGATGTTTTGCTCCTTTTATTGCACTTTCCCAAAGTCCACCTTGGTGTGGAGTAGCTGGTGGGTTGAAATGAAATCGAATGTCTTGGTTAGATGCAAAGCGTTGAATCTGATCTTGAGATTACTACATTGAGTGATAGATTGCACCATTTTTCGTAGTTCTGTGTTTGCACCAACAAAAGTTGTTCCGCAGTCCGAGTAAATATCTGTACACAAGCCTCGGCGAGCTGTGAATCTCGTAAGTGCAGCAATGAATGCGGATGTGGTTAAGTCTGTGATAACTTCTATGTGTATGGCTTTTGTGACCATGCAAAACAAAGAGACAAATGTAAACTTTGACTTGTTTAATGAAGCGTAAATTTAGTATCTTAATGTTTTAGGGTCCACCATAATCGATACCAGTTGATGAAAATGGTTTACACGGGTTAACACGACAGGAGGGTATCCCATTAATGTTCTCCCATTAATGGAGCATTACTTTTTGGTCAGAGTTTGAAGCACGTTAAACATTTATGAAGGCGACAGCGAATCACATTTCTTGCACATAGTATCCATATATGTCGTGAAAGCAAAGCTAGTACCAATTGTGGACCGGCATGAAGATGATATAAATGGTAATGATCGATTAGAATGTTTACAACATGATGATTTTTGGGCAACAGAATAGGGTAACGAGTGTCATAGGGTAAGGAAGTGTTAGTCAAACGTCCACCAACCATTAGAATCCATTAAACCATTAGAATCCATGAATGGGTTTAATCGTTGAATGGTTTTAGGACAAACACGTTGTTCAGAGTAACTTGAATTCGTTGGCAAATGCCATTCGTTGCACAAGACCAAATATTTTGACTTGAGCTTCGTTTAGTTCTTCAGTTTTGAGATATCCATTTTGATGTTTTGAACTACAGCAATTGCGAATGAAGCGCAATACATAAGCCATAAGAAATTGATAAGAGTGACTAACGCACTGCGGGCAGCCTGGCATGCGGAATGTGTAGGTAGAGCGCGCACGTCCTTTTATCACAGGCAAAATCTATTGCTTAATTATGACCTTGGGGCCAGAGGCTTCATAAATAATGAATTTGACATTAAAATAATTTCCTGGATCATAAAGTGCCGAGGGGAGTTGATCAATTTAAATTATAAACCGTGGATGAATAGCCAAAACTATTTATGTACTTTATGTAATTTACAAGAAGATGAAACAGTTTTTCACTTTGTTGCTCGGTGCCCAATATTGAGGCATATCAGAAACAATTGCATGGGTAAAAATGAATTGGATTTTGAAGAATTTAAAGGTTATTTAAATGGGAGGGATTGGCGAAAGTTAGGCGTTTATTTAAAATTGGCTTGGGGATATAGGTGGGAACTTGTGCAAGAATTTAACATAGGTTAGGTGAATTTTCTTCGCATTTATTATTATTTATGTATAAATAGTAATATATATTTGTGTGTGTATATGCTTTAATTTCTAAAACTATTTTTATTTCTGTCATAGATTCTGTACAAATGTAGATGCATAAATAACAGCGCAAAATTGCAGTGAAAAATCTATATTTTTGGAACAAATGGTCCATTCAGGGTATCAAATTATAAAGGTATTTGGTTCATTTGAACGTTGGAGGCTTCTAATTTGCCTTTTGTAAAACATTTTTGTTTGTTTTTGGTTTCCATTTGTTTAGTACTGCTGCCTGTTCTTTGTACAAATGACTCTTCCTTTGTTTTAAATAGGTTAAACATATGTATATTTTTTTGTTTTTTATTTTGTTTTCGGGTTTTCAGGAGTGTAGAAAAAAGCTATTTTATTACGAGCATGGACGTTATAATTATGCCAACCCAACACACGGTCATTGTTGACCATTGTTGTGCAGCTGTTGACTGACTATGTAATGTTTCTTTTGATATGTGAAAATAAAGCTTTATTATTATTATTATTATATTATATATAAGCCATAATTCGAGTCGATGTTATCCATGATGAAAACTTGGACAGAAATGACCATTCTTCTTGTGAACTAGTTGTTAGTATGGTTAATGAGTTTGGCTTAAGTTCATGGGTCGAATCTAATGTCACAGATGTAAACTTAGATGTTGGCCAATAACTTGTTGGGAACGATAGCCAGGATGGGCCATTCCACCAAAGTTTGTGATCAATCAAATGAGCCATGAGTAGGTCTCTGGAGACACAATCTGCAGGATTATCTCCAGAAGAGATATGTCTCCATGACTCAGTAGGTACCAATTCTTGGGTTTGTGAAACACGGTTAGCTACATAGGTTTTCAACCTGTATGGAGGGGTTTGCAACCATGTGAGAGCTATAGTTGAGTCAGACCACAAATTATATTATTAGATGTTATTTTATCAGGAAATAAGGATTTGATATGAGACACTAATTGAGCCAATAAATGTGCAGCGCATAATTCAAGGCGAGGTATCGTGACTCGTTTCAAAGGTGCGACACGACTCTTTGCCATTACTAGTTTTATCGATACGGATTGGTTTAGTTCACATGTTAGATAAGTAACAGCAGCATATCCGACTTCGGATGCATCACAGAACCCATGTAGTTCAATTTTACATGTTGAACATAAGTTTAATGATCAAGGTATTATGCAGTGAATGAGCACCATTGCATCTGGAGATCTGATGGAGGTGGTGAATCCTATGACAGTCCTTTTGTCCAGATCAGTTGCATAAAGCATTTGGCCAGCATTATAAAAGGGACAAGAAATCCACAGGGGTCATAAATCTGTTCTATAGTACTGAGTAGAGCGCTTGGTAGGAGTTTTGTGTGAAGTAAGTGTTTGGAAATCATATGAGAAGGCGTCGGTGACTGGAGACCACTTAAGCCCTAATACTGAAAATTGGTGCATTTCTAAGTTTTGCAAGAACTTTGGTGTTTCAAGATGTGAATCGGGTAAGTTACTTAAAAGTTTAGGTGAGTTCAAAACCCATTTTCTAAGTTAAAAACAACCTTGATTTAACAAAGAAATAAGTTGGGACTGAAGGTCAGAGCTTCGTTTTTATTGTCCACTCCACATAAGTGTGATTACGCAAGACATGAGCTGCGTGTGGAAATTCATTGCCATGGTCATCAGCTAGTTGGTGCAATGTTCTGATAGCTAAATATGGAGAGCTGTTAATTCCATATGTTACAGTATTGAGTTGGAAAATAGATGGGGATTGGTTTGGATGTGTTCGCCACAAAATCAATTGAAAAGTTCTATGATCGGGATGAACCGATATTTGACGGTACATTTGCTGACGAAATTGTAAAAGTAGATCACATATATTGTTTTGCAGTTTGGGTCCCGTTAAAAGGATTTCATTAAGCGAGAGTCTAGAACTGGTTTTACAACTCGCATCAAAGTGCGAAGTTTAGTCGTACTACTACTCTCTTTAAGTACTCCATGATGTGGAAGAAAGTAGTGGGGTTGAGATAGGTCAATGTCATTACATTCGGACATGTGGCCTAATGATAAATACTCATCCATGAAATCATAATAAAGTTCTGAAAAGTGGGAATTAGAAGAGAACTTGCGTTCCATGGCAAAGAGGCGCAATTCAGCGGGGGTTTTTGATTCACCTAAGACGGAGTTCGAATCTTTGAAGGGTAGACGAACTACATATCGTCCGTTGGCATCACGAGTGTGATTTTCTATAGTGTTTATCACACAGGATTTCTTCTTGAGTTTTAATGGAGGAAACAGGAGGTTCTTCTTGGGACCAAAAACGTTGAATTGATGAATACAAATCAGAATCACCAATGGAGTGTAAACAAACATTGAGAGTTGAACTTGGTATGACATTGGATATAGAAGGATTAGAAAGCAGGCAAGGAGTGGTACCCATTATTGCATAACCAAAGGGTGTTCCTAAACAGCATATGGCATATTATGGCCAAGTGAAAATTGTTCTGTTGTAAACAATTGGGGGAAGAGTGAACCTCCGAGTATGACATCGATGCGTTTAGGAACATGGAAGGTGAGATCAGCTTGGATAAAATAGTGAGTTCTATTCAGTACTTCTGGAGAAGGAGGCATGCGAGGAAGATCTACAGTTAATCTATCGAGGATTAAAGTAGGTTGATCAGCGGCTACCGTTCGACCATTCAGAGTTTTAATGTTAACAAAAATCTGTCCTTTATTGTCTGTCACGTGGTGATCAATTCCAGAAAGTTGGATACTAGATTTATGTCGTGGAATGTGTAAAAGATTAGCTGCATGTTCGGTCATTAAGTTACACATACTTCCAGAATCCAGGAGAGCACGAAATACATGTGAGTTTTCACCTGGTGCACTAATTTGTACCAGTAAAGTGCCTAATACTACGTGGTGTTACTAGATGAAACTTCTAAGTTATTCTGAGATGTGAGTGTTACAGCAGATGTTTCAGGTTAACCTTAGAGTCAGATCTTATTTGTCTGTTTAATGGTTTAGCATTAGAGTTTGTTACAGTTATGGAACTAGTCGCATTGTTAGTATCATTGTTAAAGTGTAGCAACGAATGATGACGTCTACTGTTGCAGGATTTGCAACTAAATTGTGATTTACATGGTTTGGTGTCATGTGTGCCTAAGCATGATACACATTGATGACATTTCTTAACAAGCTGATATCTTTCATAAGGAGACATAGCTTTGAAAACAGAACACGAGTATATTTTATGAGATGACTGATTGCATGTAACACGTTACAGGAATGTTTGTATGAACATTTGATTGAGGTGTTACTTGAGTAGCTATCATGCTGACATTTTTACGAGTTTTGTTGTTAACTGTAGGTATTGGACGAGAGTTAGAAACGTTAATTTCCAGGGATTGCATACTTTGTGACAAAGTCGCGTCCTCGAGCTGCGTACATTCGGTATTAAGGAAATCCAGTATTTATTTTACTGAGGGTAGAGAATGCTTATGGGACGAGGAAGATGCGCGAAATGCTTCTAGTTTTCTTCTGAGGTCTACGTCCATTTTACGCAATAATACTGCAACAAGCAGGGTATTTGAATCTTGAATTTCACAATCAAGAGCATTTAGTGCTTGAACATTTTCATTGAATATATTTACAAACTTGCGAACACCCTGAATGTGTGAAGATGTTAGTTGAGGTAAGTCAAGCAAATTGTTCAAATGTAGTATTTGAAGCCTACAGTTGTTATGATACCTGTCTCGTAACAAGTTGTAAGCTATCACATAATTTTGTTGAGTGATACTGAGACTGTGAATCAAATATAATGGTTCCTTGTCCAGAGCACTGAGGAGGTACTGAAAGCGCATAGCATCAGATAAAGAGCTATTGTTATGAATAGTGGTGTCAAAAATATTGATAAATGACGTCCATGTACTTAGATGGCCTGAGAACTTAGGGAGATCAATTTTTGGTAAACGTACTTGAGAGTGCGCAGAAGCAATTGACGCTTCATCGACACTGTTATTTGGATTAAAAGACTGTTCTGGTACCGGACATAACGATTCAATATTACAAGAAATATAAATATATAATTCATTTATGTCATTTTGATCTGTCATTAGTTTGTCAATGTCCAACGTGTTACAACCTATATTGCGAGAATACGCTGAAAGTTTGTTTCAAAATCTTCAGTTTTCCGTTTGGTTTCGGACAAGTAAGCATTTAACATTTTTGTCTGAACATTTGTTAGAGGATCTTCTTGAGAGATGATACCATTTAATGAACCTTTAATGAAATTAAGTCGTGTTTTGGTTACTGCAGTTAACCGCTCATAAGTTTCGATTTTAAAGTCAGTGATCTTTGGGGGTGCCATTTCTGAAAATCAGTTAGGTAAACACAAAGTAGCAAATGGTTAGTGGTTGCAAATAAGTTGTGTTACAAATTCTCTAGCTACATTTCGGTTGTATTACAAGAGCTGGTTAAGACACATAGCCTATTATTAGAAGGTAGAAAATTAGTATTAGGATAGTGATTTAACGAATAGAGTTTTTGTTTTTCATTACAAAACTAGAAAAATTATTACAACTGTTAAAGAAAGAAACAAAACACAAATATGTATACATATCTGGAGACTTTAATGTAGAAGTATTGGATACCTGCAAACTCAAAGCACAAAAAGACGTTTTTGTTAATCTGTTATCACTTTATGGTTATTTTTATTACACTAAAAACCCCACCAGAATAACATTAACTTCAAAAACATGTATTGATAATACATTGCTTTGAACGTGGGTAGAGGTTCTCCAAACCACCTAAATATTGAGACTGGATTCTCTGACCACAGAGCTTTATTTATTAAGATCGAAAATAAAGGTTCAAAGCTGGTTAATAGAAATCCCAAAAAAAGTTTTCTCTGAAAAAAATATCAGCAATTTTTTACTTGATCTTGGAAAATCATCATGGAATGTTTCTCCAACAAATAATGTTCAGCAAAATTTTGATAATTTTTTAAATAACTATAAATTGAATTTCTAACATTGTTTTCCTTTAAAACGTGTAAAACAATCTAACAGTAGTAGTAAAAGTAAGTCAAAAAATTGGGTTACTCAAGGTATCAAGGTATCTAGTGCAAAAAACGGGAGCTAAGCAATGCAGCTAAATACTCACCTGACCATGATTTCATTCTATATGTTAAAAGGTATAAAAAGATTTTTAAAAATGTATGTAATTTGTCAAAGAAACTTACAAACTGTTGTTTATTAAGAATTCTAGTGACAAAAGTAAGGCTGTGTGGGCAGTGGGTAAATTCAGAGCTTGGACGTGAAAAGAAAAAAAAATAGTTTTTGCAATATTCATAATCAAAATCAAGTGATTTCAGATGCTTTGGAAATAGCTGAGCATTTTAATATTAAATTCGCTGACACAGCCAATCAAAATATGGTAGAATTTAATCATGTTGATGCGCAACGATTTTTGAGTAATTTTAATGCTGTAAACATAGTACCTTCCTTTTCATTCAAACCAATTTCAAGGAAGGAAGTAATTAGAGCCATTTCATCCATAAAAAATAAAATGTCGGCTGGCTGGGATGAAATTCCAGTTAAAGTATTTAAAAAGACTTGTGATATTGTTGCTGGCCCTTGAGTTTGATGATCAACCAGTCTTTCCAGAGTGGAATTTTTCCTTACCAACTTAAATTTGCTGAAATAAAACCTCTTTTCAAAAAAGGTAGTAAAACAAATTCTGATAACTATCGTCCAGTGTCAATTTTACCTGCTTTTTCTAAAATATTTGAAAAAATAGCTTCCAATCAATTGTCAGTTTATTTTGAAACTAATAACATTTTTGTCGGAGTTCAATACGGATTCAGATCTGGGAGCAACACCATTCAGGCTTTATCCGATCTTTTGTGGGAGGTAAACAGCAGCCTGGACAGGACACAGAATGTAGCTGGCTTATTCTGTGACTTGTCCAAAGCCTTTGATTGTGTTGTACATGAAATTTTGTTTTCTAAACTTGAATATTATAATCTCTCACATAGTGCTTTAAAACGGTTAAAGTCATATTTAACAAACCGATTTCATAGAACAGTTATCTTTAAAAATAATAGTTTTAATTTTTCTAAATGGAAGGTAAGTCTTTGTGGCGTGCCCCAAGGACCACTTTTGTTTTTGATTTATATAAATGACCTGCCTTTTAATATACATTCAAAAACTATTCTCTATGCCGACGATACAACAGCTACAGTATTCTGAAAGCCAACAATCCAATAGGCTTACAAAACTCAATAAACCATGCTTTTGAAGAATTGAATAGAGATGGTTCACAGCAAATGGTCTCAAGCTAAATGGTTCTAAGACCCAAATTATTCGATTCAAGACAACTCATAATAGGGAAATTTTTGGCTTACAAATTAATTTTGCAGGAGAAATCATTGGTGAGGTAAATTCGACAAAATTTTTGGGATTGCAGGTACAAAGTAATTTAAAATGGGATGAATACTTGCAAATCTTGACTAGGAGACTAAATACAGTCTGTTTTCACATGACTGTACTGCAAAATGTTACAGCAGACTTAAAGAATAAGTTGACTGTCTACTATGCCTTATTCGTCTCCAATATGCAATATGGGGTAGAATTTTGGGGCAGTTGGTCTAAAGCTGAATCAATTTTTAAAATACAAAAAAAATCATAAGGATTATGACATTTTCTAGTCCAAGATGCTCATGTAAAATATTATTCAGAGAATTAAAAATATTGACTTTGCCTTCATTGTATATCTTAAGTGCTTTATTACTAATTAAAAGAAATTTAAACTTGTTTATGGATGATAACTATCAACATAATTATTTAACAAAACATCACAATAACTTTCAGCTGCCCATTCATAACTTACTTCACTGGAAAAGTTACCTCAATATTTAGGGAAAAAACTCTATAGTAAATTACCTAATACTTTAAAGTCAATTGTAGAAATGGATAGGTTCAAAGGAGAAATTACTGCTCTATTACTAAGTAAAACATATTATAATATTAATGATCATCTAAATGACGTTTTTTGATGGATTTTGTACAAGATGTGACATATTGTATATATATTAGTTTTAAAATTTATTGTATTTCCTTTTGACAATTTCACCTGTTTCTCCAGCATTGCTGGTTTATGTAAATGTTATGTGAAAATAAACTATTGACTATTGACTATTGATATGTCCAAATCACTATGAACATAATCCGGTTCGTTAATGGACCAAGTTTGGGGCTGGATGTTTTTGGGAAAGGTAAGAAATATAGGCGAAGGACCAATGTGAAGAGCAAAAAATTAATGATAGTAATGGACAAATTATAACATATAACAAACATTTATTTTACATAAAGGAATAGATAAGTAAGGACTGACAGGCTGGTTATTGACATAGAAAAGACAAACATGTCATGTATTGTAGTTCATAGTTTGTACCAATTGTTTTAAGGCACTGATCACAAATATTAGGGTATTTATAATTAAACAAAATTAAAATAAACTGTTCAAAAGAAGTTTATATTAATTACTTATCCACTCACCAAATTGGGTGACAGTTCTGACCTTTAAGTCACTACTTTGGATGAGGCATGTGGAGATCAAAGGAGTCAGGAGGTGGGATGAGAAGGTCTTGCAGATCTAGACGTTCTAGAAG
Source organism: Allygus modestus (assembly GCA_963675035.1). Classification (NCBI taxonomy): domain Eukaryota; kingdom Metazoa; phylum Arthropoda; class Insecta; order Hemiptera; family Cicadellidae; genus Allygus; species Allygus modestus. The sequence goes on from OY776116.1 coordinate 68,368,481, forward strand.
GTCTAGAGGATCTAGAAGGTCTAGAAGATCTGAAGGGTCTAGGGTTATGGATGATGTCACTAACTTTATTACAGGTACATAGTTTGGAGTTTTAACCAGCGTGTCATTGAAAAACAATTAACATGAAGTGGGATATAGAAATACATACGTTATCATGTTGATAATTGACAAAAAGAAGAAATCAAATGGGAAGAGGATGAAATATTAACAAAAGTAAACTGGGAGTGATTATTTGCTGGGCTGTTTAAGTGAGAAGAATGTTTGTTATTATAAAATAGGTAATAATGAAAATGTAAACTAAAGATATCAGGTGAGAATAAAAGTATAGGAAAAGAGAAGTATTTAAAATCAAATTAAAATAAAAACATATGATTTTAATTGGTTGGGTAAAAATATGATGAACCAGGCTCTTGTTGAGTAGTTGGGAATTAATTATTTTTAAAACCACATTATATAAATCCAGAACACATATAAGTCCTGAACACTAATTTTATTATAGTGATTTTTGCTCAAGTAGATTCACGTAGAAGAATAAAACGAGTACTATCCAATCTTAGATGAATAAAACATAATAGTATAGCTGGTACAAGTCGTGCAGGTACAGACTATTGGTAATTTCTATATCTAAGTCCATCCTTCGATTCTCGTAAGTCAGATTGGCCGTGGGAGTTAAGGCCACGCTCCCCCGTCAGTCATATTGGATTGATTCTCCATAAGCGCAATGATAACTAAACATCTATTTAGGACCCAAATTTTTATTTCATTTTCAATCTGATTTAGGTAATTTTTGTCACTACTCAAAATAAAGTAAAGAGTGATTTTTGCAAGTAAAAATTCGTAAAAGTGTTACAGATTACTAGAAAAAATTGTCAAACTTAAAAAAATTACATTATTTATTAAACATTATATAATTCATTTTCAAAATATCTTCCACAATAATCACCCGCAGTATGAATATCTTTCAATTTACACGAAAATCAAAATTGTATCTCAAGATATAAGTGAAAAATTGGGGTCTGAACTTAACATTATTCTAATGGACGTTAAAACCAATATGGCCGACAGGGTAGCGTGGCCTTAAGGCGAATGTTCGTAACTCAAAGGTTATAGGTTCGAGACCCGACCGTGACTCGATATTTTTGTAAATTAATTTATTAGCGAATTTCCCCTATAGGGAAGAAGCTCAAATTGTAAACTGACAACAATCACATTGTGGCTCAAATGTGTAAACTGACATTTATGAGTTTAAGTTCGAAAACCAGAAAAATCGGACCATGGGAAGGGGGGTTTATGGGGGTTTTAAATTTTCCAAAAATCAGTTTTTTGCATTTTTCAACCTAACATTTTTAAAACACTTAATTTTGGTTTTGACCATGTTGTAGAGCTTAAAAAACCAAATAATATGGTATTTTGAATAACCTAGGTTAAGTGGTTGCGGAAAAAATCAAAAAAACATGCTCATAAAATCCCCATGTTAATCTTATGGGAAAAAAAGGTTTTTGGCTTTTCCTCAGTTAATTTTACTTTAAACTTCATATTTGCTTTTACCAATAACTTCAGCTCCACAAAAAAATCATTTTGGTGTTTAAATTGTGATTCTACGTCCAACCGTTGCAGAGATATTCAAAGTGCTAAACACAGTACGTTGTCCAATGTTATCCTTATGGAGAATAAATAAAATGTGATATCTCGATTATTTATGAATGTATATTGATGAAACTTGATATGTGGCTTCAGGTTGTACTGGTATATAGATATTTGCACAACAAATAAATGTTTTGTTGGTTGTCCCCGTAGCAGCTAACCTGCATACTTAGCCCTAATGTTATTCTTATGGAGAATAAGTAAAGTTTTATATCTCCCTTAATTATGAACATAAATTAATAAAACATGGTAAGTAGCTTCACCTGGTTCAGTTATATTGATAATTGCATAAAAACTCATTTCTTATCTTCCTCGTTGCAGCAAACCTGCGTACTCAGTCCTAATGCTATTCTTATGGGGAATAAATAAAATGTTATAAATCACTTATTTATGAATGTATTTTTGTCAAACTTGGTAAGTGGCTTTATGTAGTAGTAAGAAACATATAAATGCATTGGAAATTCGCAGAGTACACAGGTTTGCTGCGACGGGGGTATTTTTAAATTTCTGTGATTGGTTGACTAAACAATTCAATTTGATAAATCATGGTTTTTAAAATTAAAATAAGCATTTAAATAAAAAAATTATAAACCGTTGGCATTTGGTTGGATATATTGGTTGTCATTGTTGGATAATGGTTGTTTAATCCATCGATGGGCCAACCTCGCGCCTCGCGACATGCCCACCGTTGGCCAACAATTTCCGCCGACCATTTGCCAACGTTGGCTCAACGATTTGTGCTGATGGGGAGTATGCAAGATGGGCGACGATATGTCTCTAAGAGAGAGAAATAGGCTGTTTTGGCAGCTACACTGATACCGGTACTGATCGATTTTATTTAATTAAAGACTATAGGATTTTTTTGGAATACCACTTGAATAAAACCTAAATTGGCAACTGCGCCTGGAAAACCTGAAAAAAAAACAATTATCTGCACTTCTCTTCCTTAGCAGAATTACGAATCAATTACAAGGGGCAAGTTTAATAGCCGGCTATCAAATAAATAAATTAGAGAAATTGCAAACCAACAAATAGCATACGATGCTCTATATTTGCCTCGCATCCGAAATCTGGAGTCATTGCCTGGGAAGCTGCAGGTGAAACTCTGGTACAAACAAGTTCCTTTCTACAGAAGAAGGCCGTACTGATCATCGGCCAAACCCACCATTTAGATCACTGCAAATCGATCTTCATAAAACATCACATCCTTAAACCCTAATTAACCTCCCAAAACATTTTTGATCAGTAAACTTCAGAAATAAAAGTAAACCCGCTACAAATAAGACAGGAATGCCACAAATAAAACGAGTTCGCACACAGCACACTGACCTGAGGGAAGTGAATTTCCACTTTAAACAAAATTAAAAATCAGTGTAAAAACATACATTTATTCCAATTTTTATTAAAATCTGAAAACAGTAATTTTTTGGCTGTTCTGATGCTCCTGCTGGTTTCATTTACCTGCAAAGCTGGGAATACAATTGTGCGCATTATAATGTTAGGAGAAGGTCCAGCCAGGCTTGAAAGTAGGCGTGAGGTTGCTGGGGATGATAAAAGTACTCTAACAAAGAAATAACAGGCTTTTCTAGTGTAAAACCGCTGCGCTGTAAGACAACGTACTGTGTTTAGTCGAAACACATTTTATTTAATAACTCGGTAAATATGTATACTAGAATGACGAGAGAGGGCTTACAATTTTCGCATCACTAATTCCCATCTTTTTACATGTATTAATTTTACATACGAGGCTTTTCTGACCCTTTTTGAGCCCAAAAACTCTAAATTGTAAAGATTAATCCCCAAAAAAGAGGTTTTGAGTTTTCCGATTGTTTTGCCCAATGAACTTGTCCAATTGATTACAGAAAGGAACGTCCCTACCAAATTTGAAGTAAAACGGACAAAAAATGTGACCGCTAGAGTGCAAACATATATATATTTTGAACGACCCCTCAAAACGTGTTCAGGGGGTCACGTTAGGAACTTCTATGGTGGTCTCGGGCTTAAGTTTCACAGTGCGGGTCATGCTAATAGTTCACTTTCCAAAGGAAATTCACTAATAATAGGTCAGGACCAAATTTTAACTTCCAACAACACAGACTAAAAATAAAACAGTAAAATACCCTCATATATGGGGGTAAAATTGTTTAATCAGTTTCCAGGAAATTTAAAAAAAATCAACAACAATAACAAATTTATAAAATCATTTATAACAGAATATCTGCTAAACAAGCCATACTACAGCCTAAAAGAATTCTTTGAGGATCATAATCGTCATACTAGGCTCATACAAGGAAATGAGCTCACAATACAAGGAAATGATGCACCAAGACACACACCAAGCCCAAATCTGGCGATTCTGCGGTCTCCACGTCAGTTTTAAGGTTGTCCTGAATTTTCCTGACTCAATAAAAATAATAAAAAAACATTAAATTGGATTATTAGATATTTTACCGACAGAAAACATCAAGTTGACATTGAACACTACACCAACAATGTGGAAATCAAAACATCAACTAACAACAAGTGGTATCCCCCAGGGCTCGATACTGGGATCTCTTTATTATCCTATATAGTAATACGCTAGGGGTTTTTTTCTTCTCAGTCATAACTCGATAATATCAATGGCTGGACGGATTTTAAAGTTTGAGGTGTCATGTTAAAGTTATATTTACGTAGATATGCCAAAACACGTCTCAAACTTTTAAGAAAGGGCTTCACTTAAATACAGCAGTAAGGGGCTGAATTTTCGGAACAGTGGCGCGTGAATCCTAACTGTTCCGTCAATTTATATTATAGAAAATATGCAACTTTTAAAATTAAACCCGCCCAAAACAAGAGGTGTTTTCTACAATATAATTTAAGAAATACAGAAACAAATTATTATAATATCAACAACAGCATAGCGGTTTAAAATTTTCAAAATTAAATATCTAAAATACTAATATTTTAAGCAGGATAAATATTTTGTAAATATTTTCCTAAATATTTTGAAAATTTGAAACCGCTGCCATTTTGAAACGGAAATTTGTATAAAATTAAAATGTTATGGAAATGTATGGGATATTTATTTATGTAATATGTTAAGATGTCGTTTTATATTTCTCTCAAGTGTATTTCCTGTTGTTTCACAATGTTGTAAACTTGCTTATTGTTACAATTTCATTGTAAAGGAAATATGGAAATAAAGAATTTCAATTTCAATCTATAAACTACCTAGAGAGATTCATACCAAATGTTATGGTTTATCTCAAACTATTTTAAAGATATTACGGGTTTTGTAAAAAATCCATACAGACCGGCAGAAGAAAAACGAAAAGAGATTTGCATTTTGTACTTTATTTTATTTACCTGCTGAATAACCTGGTAAAATGTTATCGAATTGTTGCAGGACACTCTTGTATAGACAGGTCGATGAATGTCGAATTATGGGCTTCGCTTTTTCTCCCCCACCATATCTACAAAGTCTCCACTTCACGAAGTACGTGCCTCTTTTTAGCTGCTAGCATCTGCTAGTGTCTGTCTACGGCCCTGCGTGAAATCCAAGATTGTTATTGGTGCTCATGTATCACTCTCTAGTCTTTTGTGCATTTCAATTTGCCATACTGTTGAAGTTTTCTATTGATTGTCCTGTACCTTGAAATGATTGTCTCAAATTATTGCATACTTTCTTTTATCCTAGTCAAACAACTAGTCTTAATATATAGCTCAGAGTTTTTTTCTGAGACGATTGAAATCCATGCATGTTATTTTCTGATTAGAGGTTGTATCATTACTGGTACCATAGTCTATGCCGGTACCTAGCGGTTAACATTGCCAATTGATTTGTATCAAATAAGTTGAATATGAATATTGAATTTGATTGTTAAAAGTACAAGCATTATATTGTATTTATTAGTTAGTGCATGCATAGACTAACTACAGTAGTTAGTCTATGGTGCATGTGGATCATATCACATCATTATATGTATGAAAATGGGTATTCCGAAAATAAATAAATCAGCTAGTTTGTTATTATATAACTAGCAGTTACCCGGCGCGCGTTGATGTGCCCAAAAGTTAAAATAAAAAAAGTTAATATAAATTCAAGTAACACGATTCATTCAAGTAAAACAATTCAAAAGATAATAAACCAGCCAGTGTTTACATTGTGTTGTTTACATTTAAACAAATGACAGTTTAAAGAAACTTTGAATTTTACTTTCTCCCCCTTATACGTAGTATATGGAGAAAGTATTGTTTTCGTCAGAATTTTCGAATTTGAGTTGTTAGTGGAAATATTCGTTTTGGTGCTCCCTGAACCCAAAAAAGTGGTTTTTACGTGATATCTGTGTGTGTGTGTGTGTGTGTGTGTGTGTGTGTGTGTGTCTGTGTGGATGTTTACAGAGCTAGAGCCCTAACCAATGGGCCGATTTTGATGAAATTTGGTATGTAGGTACTAATCCACGATATCTCCAGGTGTTTTTTTCATTTTTTTGAATTTTTGATTTTTAAGGGTAATTATCCCCCAAAAAACATGAAAAAATCAAAATTTCTCAAAAACGGCTCTAACGATTTTGATTAAACTTTCGTGGTTTGTAGAACTTTAGGTTTCCAACAAAATGACACCACCCGCATTTCTGGAAAAATTCGGGTTCAGAAATTACAGGACTTAAAACATCAAAAATTCAGTTTTTTGGATTTTTCATAAAAAAATCATAAATGTTAAAAAAGATTACTATTCACCATTAAAAAGAGCTCAAAAACCCAAATAAATTAGTATTTTAAATTAGTATTCTACGATTGCTAGTTGCGGAGAAAATTGAAATTTTCATTTAGCGGTAAACACAGTACGTTGTCCAATGTTATCCTTATGGGGAATACAAAAATAACTATTTCTCTCTTATTTACTGATCAATTTCATTAAAATTTGATATGCAGGTCAAGTTAGCATTGACCAACAGATGATGTTCGAAATGTGTTGCTATTTAATCCTGGGGGGGCAAGGGGGCATTTCCCCTCTCAAAATCACTGTGTGTAGCAACGGACTCTATAGTGCCTCCAAAAAATCAATTTGGGTGGATATTTCTGAAAACAACTATTTTATACAATTTTATGTACATTTATCTATACTTCATATTCTATATTTAGTAAATAACAAATATTTTTGTCATTAAAGTTTGGCTAAAAGGGAGAAAGTATGTATGTGTCAGTTTTCTGATACCGTTTATTTTTAATTACAGCTGTTAATTTTGTAAACACTAAATTTCTAAAACCTGACACTGCTCCCTTGTATGCCCTCTGGGTCGGAGCCCTTTGGACAGATTTGCACCAAACTTCACACAAACCATCCTCAATAATGCCTGAAAGTTTCATTACAATCTGTCGAGTGGTTTTGGAGTCCATAAGCTACATATATATATATATATATATATATATATATATATACATACATACTTCCTCTTTTATAGATATAGATATAAATATAGAATACGATATACATGTTTTTTTTCTCTATTTACAAGTGAAATATGCTACTGTATATAATTTGAAATCCATTGAATTATGAACGATGTATATTTGTAAAGGTGTTGACAGTTGGAAGAACCTAAATAAATAAATTTTATTTTAATAACTCGCTCCTTTAGGAACCATATTTTACTACAGCTGTTACTGTGCTGTTTACTTATTAATTTGTTGCTAAATTGCACATTATGACTGTGAGAACCGAGATACCCGTAAGAAGAACGTGTTACCGGCTGGTATTTCGTATAGTATGGAAAATGAAAATGTAATTATTACAATCGTCACGATCGTTGTTTGAAGTTGAGGTCACGTGACCCACGCTAACCGCCATCTTAGAGAGCCTTATAAACACGGCAGGCCGGGATTACAATTATCCAATATTGTGTGTTAAGTCGAGTAAATTGTGATAATTTATATCTTAAACATGTCAGAAAACAGTGCTGAAGTGAAGAGTGAAAATTCGGTTGAGACTGAAAGCCAGGTATAGTAATTACTTTATGTGTAAAGAGTGTTTAGTTGGTGAAGTTAATTCTATTGGGACCAACGTGATCGCTTTGTGAAAGTAACGAATAGTGAAGTATTATCCTACTTATTTTAATCAACCAAGAGACTTGTTTAGTAAGCATGTGTCCTCTGAGGTTTATTTTAATAGATTTATGATTAATAGTTGTATTTATTTGCCCCAGAGTTCGTTTTTGCACATAGTAAGTTGTGAAGGTCGGCCATGATGTTATTGAAGCAGCATCACCTAGCGGCTAATGGTTCCTTTATCTTGATATCGTAGCGGTTATGCATTGCGCGCCTTTTTCATACCTCACTTTTCTTCATAAGAAATTCTACGTTGGGGCCTATCTTAAAATAATACTGGGTTTTACCTTAATTGAAATATAGATTATGCCTATGGAGTTGTTCTTATTGTGATTAAGCTACTTTGCTAATAATAAATAAACAGTTTAAGCCTACAGGCTAGGTAATGGGGGAACAATACAAATGCTATGGCCTATCAATCTGAGGGATACTAGCCAAGTTTTGAATAGGCTTATCTTAGTGTAATTTTTAAATGGTACTGAGTAATTAACATATTGAAAACACTGAGTTGGCTCCTAGGCCTAATAGACTTAGAAAAAATGCAAATTACATAGGCCTACATGTAAGTTATATTAGGATAATTAACCCCAGGTGTTGAAGCTTATACAAGTTCATTTTAGGCTTGGGCCCTTATAAATGTGATGTTTAATCATTTTCTTTAGTGGTATGATTTATTTAATTACTGTGTTAAGTAAACGGGATGGAATAAACTACGTCCCACAACCCTACAAATATATTTACACTCAGTAGTTGTATACTTACAAGATGGTAAATATAAGATGCAGGAAACTCACTTGCGTGTTTACCACAAAATAATCTTTGTTTTTATGCAGACGATACAAATCTTAAAGTATCAGCTAATACTGTTCAACAAGTTGAAATCCTGAGTTTTATTGAACTAGAAAACATTGGAAGTTTCTTGCAGCAGCAAAAATTAAAGCTGAATGCTCAAAAAACTAATTTTATAATATTTAAAACCCATCAAAACAAGCAGATAACTGAACCAATTATTATGTACAACTCACAAGAAATAGAAAATAAAAGTAGCACACAGTTTCTAGGCCTAACAATAGACCAAAATTTAAACTGGAATAAACATGTAGATAAATTACTATCAACATTAAGTTCAGGAATTTATTCTCTTTATAGAATGTCATTTTTTTGTAACCAAAAAACATTGAAAAATATATATTTTGCGAATATCCACTCTCATTTATCTTATGGTATAAGCCTTTATGGTTCAACAACAAAGGCAAATATGGATGGTATTCTTAAACAGCAAAAGAGAGCAATTAGAATCATAATGAAGCTAGATTACAATGAAACAACAAAAGATAAATTTAAAGAATTAAAGATTTTAACAGTATGTGGGCAATATATTTTTGAGACTATTATCATTGCAAAAAATAATATAAAAAGCACAGAAGTTATCTGTCATCCATATAATACTAGGAATAAAAAATTTATTATCACTTCACAACATAAATTAAAGTATTATGAAAAAAAACCATCCTATGTGGGATTAAGGTTTTTGAAACATCTACCCAGCAATATAAAAAATGAGGAAAACCTTAAGAAATTTAAAAACAAAGTAAAAAGTTATTTGATTGACAAAGCTTTATATTCTCTGGAGGAGTACTTTTCCACCCCCTCATGTATTTACAATTGATTTTGTTTTTCATTATTTATTTTTAGTCTTAAGTTCTATTCTTAAGTATTGATGACACTATTCAATGTACATAACATGTATTTTATGAATAAAGATTTTTTTGATTTGATTTGATTTGATATACTTAAAGGATAGTACAAGGCGATCAGAGAATTCTCAGAGATTGGTTCCGATCATGACCAGAGTAACTGGTTTAAATCAATCGCCTTATAGGCCTATCTTCCTTTATGACAATTTACTGTTTTGTGTGCATAAAGTTAAACGATTAATGGCTAACTGAACTACCGGTAGTTAATATTTCTTCTTAATGCCACTTTCGTTTTCTCTTAGGTCTACTATTATTTAGAACTGAAAAACATCTTTATGTTGGACCGTTTTTAAGATTTTGCAATGTTTAAGGCCGATTTCGGTAATTATTTACTATTTCCCCTTCACCTCCGATCCTTTTACTATTTTAATATATTGTTCTTATGACATTAAACGTCATAAAATCGCAAAAAAAATGTTTCGCAAATTCAACATACTCACGAAACAACTGTCTGAAGAGTACTAACCCAGTCAATCTAGCAGACACTTTGGGAATCCGAGATAAATCTATCGGATGAAAATATCGAACTTACTAATATCGAGAAGCAACTATTGTTTCGATATTGCGATATAATATTCGCACACCCCCGCTCCTGTAGGGGTAGTGTGGGTCTTGTTTTGATATTGAGATATAATATTCGCACACCCCGGCTCCTGCGGGGATAGTGTATAGTATTTGCACTAACCCCCGCTCCTGCGGGGATAGTGTATAGTATTTTAACTAACCCCCGCAGCTGCGGGGGTAGTGTGTAATATTTGCAATAACCCCCGCTCCTGCGGGAGTAGTAAGGGTCCACTTTGAGAGCACAATACCTAGCACGTCAACATGTGATATATTTGTGTGTATTTATCATAACCTAACCTTACTCCGCAGAGCGCTGTATGGGAAATTGTCCTTTTTCGGGGAAATTTCCCAAAAAAGGAAAACTTCCCCGAAAAGGGAATATTTCCCATACAGCGCTCTGCGGAGTTAGGTTAGGTTAGGTTATGATAAATATACACACATTATCAGTATCTGGTAAATATCATAACCTAACTCCGCAGAGCGCTGTATGGGAAATATTCTCTTCTCCGGTATTTTCCCCTTTTTAGGACATTTCCCAAAAAAGGGACAATTACCTATACCGCGCTCTGAAGAGTTAGGTTAAGTTAGGTTATGTTATTTACCAAATACAGATAATCTGTGTATATTTATCATAACCTAACCTAACCTAACCCCGCAGAGCACTGTATGTGAAATATTCCTTTTTTCCGGGAATTTTTCCCTTTTTGAACAATTTTACCGAAAATTCGAAAATTCCCATACATCGCTCTGAGGAGTTGGGTTAGGTTAGGTTATGATAAATATAAATAAATATATCACATGTTGACGTGCTAGCTACAGCAGTGTGCACTCAAAATGGACCCACACTACCCCCGCAGGAGCGGGGGTGTGCGAATATTATATCTCAATATCAAAACAAGACTACTCTACCCCCACAGGAGCGGGGGTGTGCGAATATTATATCGCAATATCAAAACAATAGTTGCTCCTCGATATTAGTAAGTTCGATATTTTCATCCGATAGATTTATCTCGGATTCCCAAAGTGTCTGCTAGATTTACTGGGTTAGTACTCTTCAGACAGTTGTTTCGTGAGTATGTTGAATTTGCGAAAAAATCTTTTTGCGTTTTTATGACGTTTAATGTCATAAGAACAATATATTAAAATAGTAAAAGGATCGGAGGTGAAGGGGAAATAGTAAATAATTACCCCGATTTCATACATACGGTACTATAATCACGTGTAACTTATGTATGACCGACATGCGACAGTGCATTGTGACTAACTTATCGCTGAGAGACTTTCACATCTGAGAGACAGTCGAGAAAAAGCTTGTTAGTGGGACAGTTCAGGTTATGCACAAGTTTCTTTGGTTGTAAATAGTTTTTCCATTGACAGTGAGTAAGTTATAAAAAAAGAGAGGATGTTTTATAGTATATTCTACTTCGTCGTGTTACCCAGTGTTGTAAACAAAGTCTTCAGGCAAAACTAGGTCAATCATATTGTGACTTCTCGTGTCCTCAAAGTCAGTTTTACATGCAGCGCACTGAATTCACACTTAAGGTGTGTGTATAAGTACTGGCTGTATACAAAGGGTGTATACTGTCACTTGATTTTAGAATTCCAGAAGATGTCCAGTAACTTAGGCCTACAATTGTGGACAAAATTCCAGTAGGCATATCACACGACATCATTACATTTTAAAAGGAAGGTAATAAAATTAATATCATTAGGACAACTAATATTTACCTATGGTTCAAAAGAAGACAATTAAGTAGGCCTAATTATTTTATAATCTGTAGATATAACCAACACAACTTATTTAAGTTATAAAAAAAATTATGTAAGAAAATTAATTCTGTTCATTTTAGATTTAAAAAGTTAAAAACATGAAATTCATGCTATGAACTCAGAATTCAAATGTCAAACCTTAATACCTATTTTGTTTATCGGATCGGTAACCAATCATATTTAAATAAAATTTCAGTTACAGTAACTCAGGTAACTTACAGAATATGACATTTCAGTATTATTCCAGTATTTTCAGTATCAGTATGTCCCCCGGAACCACAGTGACCCGGAAAAATGGTTAAAACATTTTACCGAGTGTCAGAGAGATAATTTAATCAGCTTTTGAATGTGATATAAAGTTAACTTATACAGGCCATAGGCCTAGGCCTAACTTAAAAAGAAAATTTACTCACAAGAGGATACCTACCTACCTAAGACCCTAGAGAGGCTACCTATTCTCATAACTTAAATAATCCAGTACCAAATAACTCAAAACTAAAATATGTCCAAGTAAACTTGAGGTACAGTTGGAGGAAACACTATCACATCACATGCGATTGTCGTACTGAAAAAGCTAGGGGGAGCGTTGGTGTTCAAGCCAGTGGCAACTTAGGCTACCAAAAGGGCAGGGGTAAAATCGCTACCACAGCATGTGACACCGTGATCAATGCCACTGCCATGCCTGCCAATGTATCTAACATGCGTTGTTTTTGTGGTACCACTGATAGAAAATAGTAGCTCCCACATACCACATGCGATTGTGGTGTGTGTAACCGACCTAATGCCAACATTACTAACATCTAACTTTACTTATTAGCCTAATTACCAATCAAGCCAAGTTACTTGCTCCACTTATAGGTAGACCTAATTATCATTTATTCAGAAAGTGTTAGAGAATATTATAATGATTAACTCAGGCCTACAGCATAATTTTACCGAAGCCTACTACGTTCAATTTAATAGAAAGTATCATACCTATTTGATTTTAAAATAAGTAGGCCATTGGTATTTATAATTAACAAGTTCTTACCAGTTTTTAGTGGCACTTAAGTCACTCATAAGTTAGGCCTACTTAAGTTTAGTTGCTTAAAGATAGCCTATTCAAAGTCAAATGCGTAAGCCAACATAGATCGGCCCGTGGCGGTAAAAGGGTTAAGAATATTACATAATCATGATACATACTCCCGTTGCTGCAAGCATGCTTAACCATCAAATCAAAAAGTCCAAAAGAAATTTTATTTGTATATTTCAACAAAATTACTATCACATCGCCTTGTTCATCGGCAGTATTGAAGAACTAAATTAAAATTTATTTATAATAACTACCTGCTGGGTTGACTCAAGATTTTATAGACAAATGAACAAGAATTTTACGAGGGCAAGGATGAAGCAACACAACTGCTATTGATAAATTTTCTAAACAGTGTCCTGCGTGAAACTATTTTGTGCATGTATCGGAGGAAAAATTAACCCCCCACCACCCATCCCTCAAACCACGAGAGGGGTGAGAGGAAGTGTCACTCCAACCACTGATAGGCCCTAACAGTTTTTACTCTCATAAATCCTTGCAGTTAGGTATTATTTTTAATGTTTTGCAGCTTTATCAATTTAAATTAATTTGTTATTTAGATCAGCTGGACAACATTTTAGGCTAACTAGCCTATGTGAAAAATGTCACGATTCTCTAGTTTTTAGGTCTAATGAATGCCTACCCCCTCCCAACTGCTGAATATATTTCTCTTTACTGCTGAGGTATTTTTCACTGTCTTGCATGAGTAGCCTACTTTTAAAATGCATAACAAAATCTAAACAATGAACGTACCTATATTTATCAACCACATATTAATTTTTACTAGCTAGAAAAGGAGAATAAAATAAAACTATTACTTGTTAATGAATACATAAGACATGCTACACAACAGAGACAAATTAAAATAAACGGTATCAGGAAACTGACACATACTTTCTCCCTTTTAGCCCAACTTTAATGAATAAATTACTTTTTATTTACTACATATAGAATACAAAGCATGGTCGAATGTACAGAAAATCTTGTAAACAAGTTGTTATAAAACATCCACCCAAATCCCTGCTTTGGAGGCACTACAGAATCCATTGCTACACTCGTGGTTTTAAGAGGGGAAATGCCTCCTATCCCCCCCAGGGTTATTAAGGGGCAACATATTTCGAATTTACTCTGTTGGTCAATGCTAACTTAACAAGCATATCAAGTTTGAATTAAATTGATCCGTAAATAAGAGAGAAATATTATTTGTTGTATTCCCCATAAGAATAACATTGGGCAACGTACTGCGTTTACCGCAAAATGAAAATTCCAATTTTCTTCGCAACCAGCAATCGTAGAAAAGTAATTCAAAATACTAAATTATTTAGTTTTTTGAGCTCTTTTTAATGGTGAATAGTAATATTTTTTATGTTTATTTTTTTATGAAAAATCCAAAAAAACTGAATTTTTTATTTTAAGTACTGTAATTTCTGAACCCGAATTTTTACAGACATGCGGGTGGTGTAATTTTGTTGGAAAACGAAAGTTTTACAAACGACCAAAGTTTAATCAAAATCGTTAGAGCCGTTTTTGAGAAATCTTGATTTTTCATGATTTTGGCGGTTTTTGGGGGATAATTACCCTTAAAAATCAAAAATTCAAACAAATGAAAAAAAATTGCCTGGAGATATAGTGGATTAGTACCTACATACCAAATTTCATAAAAATCGGCCCATTGGTTAGGGCTCTAGCTCTGTACACACACACACACACACACACACACACACACACACACACACACACACACACACACACACACACACACACACACACACACACACCCCTCGTAAAAACCACTTTTTTTGGTTCAGGGAGCACCAGAACAAATATTTCCACTAAAAACTCAAATTTGAAAATTTTGACGAAAACAATACTTTATCCATATACTATGTATAAGGGGAGAAAGTAAAAACTATAACTTACTATTTCAAAATACCCCCATAGCAGCAAACTTGCGTACTCAACGAATTTCCAATGCATATAGGCCTATATGTATCTTAAAACCACATAAAGCCACATACCATGTTTTATCAGTAGGCCCTATACATTCATAAATAAACGATTTATGACATTTGAATTATTCTCCACAAGAATAACATGGCGGCTGAGTATGCAGGTTTGCTGAAACAAGAAACAAAATAGTAGGTTTTATACAAATATCAATATAACTCAACTTGGTAAAGCCTCATAAGAAATTTTACTAATTTATGTTCATAGTTAACGGAGATAACATTTTACTTAACCTGAAATTTGCCACCTGACAAACCGTTCAGTTTCCTAAGAAAAATTACATAAATGTAGACTTTGACTAAAACTGTCACTATAGCAACAATTATTGCTCAATTTACTTAATTTTTGCACTAATCTTTAGAGAAATAAATTATCTACAAGAAGAAAATACTTTTAACAGCATTTATATATGGTAAATATATATATATCATATATATAGTTTATATAAAACATTAATTTTAAAAGGAGTTACATGTAAAAAAACAAAAAATTATGTTTCAGCCCAACAACTATTATGTACTTGTAGGTTATTTATTTTTTTACAGGAAAATAAAAAATGTTCTAGATATAACATATTTTCCAAAATCATATTTTCCGAAATATGACCTAAGTTTCCCCAAGTATGGGCATATGCATAAAAAATACATACAAACAAAATATGAAAACAAATTAAAACAACAAATAAAATACCCCGTCGCAGCAAACCTGCGGACTCAGCGAATTTCCAATGCATATTATTTGTCTGAATTCCACATAAAGCCGCAAACCAAGTTTCATAGAAATATATTCACATACAAGCGATTTTAATTATTCTCCATAAGAATAACATTGGTAATGAGTATGTAGGTTTGCTGAAACAAGGAACAGAAACAATTGGTTTTTATGCAAATATAAATAGAATTTAACTAGGCGAAGCTACATACTAAGTTTCATCGATATTCAATCATAAATAAGCGATATATGACATTCTAGTTATTCTCCATAAGAATAACATGGGGGCTGAGAAAGCAGGTTTGCTGCAACAAGGAACAGAAAAATGGGTTTTTATATAATTATCAATATAACTCAATCAATTGAAGCTACATACCAAGTTTTATTAATTTATGTTCATAATTAAGGGAGTCAGTACATTTTACTTATTCTCCATAAGAATAACATGGGGGCTGAGTACGGAGGTTTGCTGCTACGGGAATAGTCAATAAAAAATCAATTTTTTGTGCAAATATCAATATACCAGTACTACTTGAAGCCACATACCAAGTTTCATCAACATACATTAATAAATAATCGAGATATCAAATTTTATTTATTCTCCATAAGGATAACATTGGACAACGTACTGTGTTTAGCACTTCGAATATCTCTGCAACGGTTGGGCGTAGAATCACAATTTAAACACCAAAATGATTGTTTTGTGGAACTGAACAGATTGGTAAAAGCAAATGTGAAGTTTACATTAAAATAAACTGAGGAAAAGCCAAAAACCTTTTTCCCATAAGATTAACATGGGAGATTTTATGAGCAGGTTTTTTTGGATTTTCTCCGCAACCACTTAACCTAGGTTAATAATTCAAAATACTAAATTATTTGTTTTTTTAAGCTCTATAACATGGTCAAAACCAAAATTAAGTTTTTTAAAAATTTTAGGGTGAAAAATGCAAAAAACTGATTTTTGGAAAATTTAAAACCCCCATAAACCCCCCTTCCCATGGTCCGATTTTTCTGGTTTTCGAACTTAAAGTCATGAATGTCATTTTACACATTTGAGCCAAATTTTATCAAAATCGGACGTTTTTTACTCAAGTTATCGTGTTAACGGACACATATATATATATAGATTTGAACGAATAGTGTTTTTGGCATCTGGGGACCTCAAAACAAAAAGTTATCATGGTCCCGGGCTTAAGTCTTACCATGAGACCTACGGTAATAGCTTCTTCCCTATAAGGGAAATTCGCTAAAAGAAAAAATTTAAAAATAATTTTTTTTATTAAAAAGTGCTATCCTGAGTATACTCTGGGTTGCACGTCCGGGCTACTTTCGGCGGCCACGAGTACACTCGGGGTTGTGAGCTAATGGGTTAATCTCCATAAGAACAACATGGGGGCTGAGGACGCAGGTTTGCTGCTACGGAAACCATCGGCAAACAAATTTTTTTCCCCAAATATCAATAGACCACAATAATATGATAGGCCTACAATTTATCTTATCACTACTATTATAAAAATAAGGTGGTGTATGTCTGTCTGTCTATTGTTCCATCACGCCATAACCACTGTACCAATTTTGCTGAAAATTTGCACAAATGTAGACTATGTACCGAGGAGTGTCATAGGCTTATTGCCGATAAGAAATGTCCTGAGGGCTCTGCCCCATGGGTCTTCCACGTTCCGATGTTATTCAAATGAGGAGAGTTTTATTTGGTTTATGTCACGTGTGTTTTACTAATTCAATTCATTTATATAAATAGCTGTTTTAAGGAGTATATCTAACTACAGACTGTCATTATTTTGTTTACAATTTTTCTACTCTGAAATTTTACCCCGTTTCAAAGCACGGGCATAGCAGATAGTTCTCCATAAGAATAACATTGGACAACATACTGTGTTTCACACTTTCAATAACTCTGTAACCGATTGACGTATAACAATGATCAAAACACCAAATTGTTTGTTTTTTAAGCTGAATTCGATGGTGAAAAATAAAATTTGATTTAGGCCTACTAAAATATTATTTGTAAAAAACTCAAAAAAAACCATTTTTAGGGTACAAAAACCCCCTTTGGATGGAGCAATCTGGCTGGTTTTTGAACTAGAGTTATAAATGTTCCTTTACATGTTTGTACCAAATTTCATAAAAATCGGACCATTTTTACGAGAGATGTCGCACCCACGGACACACAAACACACATACATAAAGATTTACAGTTTTGAATGAATGGTGTTTTTGGCATCTGGGGACCTCAAAACGAAAAGTTATCATGGTCATGGGCCTAGGTCTTACCATGCCGACTACAGGAATAGCTTCTTCCCTAAATATATAGGGAAATTCGCAAAAAGAAGCTATTACTGTAGTTGGCATGGTAAGACCTAGGCCTGGGACCATGATAACTTTTCGTTTTGAGGTCCCCAGATGCCAAAAACACCATTCATCCAAAACTGTAAGTATTTGTGTGTCCGTGGGTGTGATAACTCTCGAAAAATGTCCGATTTTGATGAAATTCGGTACAAACATGTAAAGCAACATTTATAACTTTTAAGTTTGAAAACCAGCCAGATCGCGCTCCATTCAAAGGGGTATTTTGGGGGTGGCTTTGTACCCCAAAAATGTTTTTAGTTTTAGCGGATTTCCCCTATAGGGAAGAAGCTATTACCGTAGTCGGCATAGTAAGACCTTGGCCCGGGACCGTGATAACTTTGTTTTGAAGTCCCCAGACCCCAAAAACACAATTCGTTCAAAACTATATATATATATGTCCGTGGGTGTGATAACTCTTGTAAAAGTGGTCCGATTTGGATGAAATTTGGTACAAACGTGTAAAGCAGCGTTTCGTGGGTGCGATAACTCTTGTAAAAGTGGTCCGATTTGGATGAAATTTGGTACAAATGTGTAAAGCAGCGTTTATGACTTGAAGTTCGAAAACCAGACAGATCGCCCCATCCAAAGTGGTATTTTGGGGGGAGTGTTTTGTACCCCAAAAATGAGATTTTTGAAGTTTTTACATGTAATATTTTAAAAAGTCTAATTTTAGTTTTCACCATTAGATCTAGCTTAAAAAAAACACAAAATTTGGTGTTTTGATCATTTCTTTATGTCAAATGGTTACAGAGATATTGAAAGTGCCAAATATAGTACGTTGTCCAATGTTATTCTTATGGAGAATAAGAAAAAGTGTTATATCTTGCTTATTTATGAACAGATACTAATGAAACTTGCTATACGGCTTCATCTGGTTGTGGTCTATTGTTATTTGCACAAAAACAGCAATTTTTACCGATTATTCCCGTAGCAGCAAACCTGCTTACTCAGCCCCCATGTTATTCTTATGGATTATAAGGAAAATGTAATGTCTCCCTTAATTATGAACATAATTTTTTTTAAACTTAGTATGTGGCTTATATTAATCCTATACTCTAATATGAGTAAGGTTTGCTTGCTTGCTTGCGACACGGATCTCAAAAACGGCTCCAACGATTTCCATCAAATGTTCAAAATAACTAATTTTTGGGATAAAAATAAGTTCTAGACAGGCCTCATCCCCACGAAAAATCAAATAATGTAAAAAAACTAAAATGAAAAGTTAAAAAAATTATCATTGGGCTTATGGAGTTTCAAATTAAAACAAAAGAATTGTAACAGCTGTTCATAATCAACCAGGAAACTGTCAAAGTAATACTCATGTTGTACATGATTATAACATGTGGTTTCCTGAGAGCAGAGATTAAAATATTTGAGGAAAGATTACATAAATAGAGTAGTAAAATAAATCAAAGGGACATTGAGCTATAAATAACAACTGGAGTGACCTTAAAAATGTAGAAAAGAGGCAAATGAGTTATACAGATCTGATTATCAGTAGGGGGAAGTGGTGAAATATTACTCCATGTCATCTAAACAAACTGACTGGCCTTCCCCCGAGCAAAGCTCGACCCCCAGGTACTTATGAACATAAATTAATAAAATTTGGTATGTGGTTCCACCTAGTTGTGTTATACAAAAATTTTCATAAAAGCCAATTTTTTGTGTACCTTGTTTCAGCAAACCTGCATACTCAGCCGCCATGTTATTCTAATGGAGAATAATTAAAATGCCATAAATCATTTATTTGTGAATGTATATTGATGAAACTTGGCATGTGGCTTTAAGTGGTATAAGATACATATGGTATATATGCATTGGAAATTCGCTGAGTACACAGGTTTGCTGCTATTTACTAGTTATCGCATACAATTTTTGGGCATAGCAATGCAGGCCGGAAACCGCTAGTATTATATATAAGATATAAATTTGCTCAAATTGCTAATTATGGGCTTAAGGAATTTTAGTAAACGAATTACAATGCTCCATTAACAAACAATTAATTGATATCTATATCCATCTCATTTTGTCTTTGTCTTTGGCAGACATTTTGTTATGCATATTGAACGGTGTAACTTTCTCCGAGCAAAGCCCTTGTTATTTTCCATTAATATTTAAATTTTAAGAGTTTGTTACACAACAGAATCAAATTATTTTAGAAGTAGCCATTACCTGTCGCGGCTTTGCCCGTGCTCACTATATTGTGTTAGTTAGATATATTATGTTAACTGACTAAGTCGTATTCCAAGGCAACAATTTCAAAGACTCCTTACGTTTTTCTGGTGAGTAGATTTTGTTTACAAATCAATGAGAACATGTACAGTGTTGTTGAACATCAAACGATTTATTATAAACCCATAATACCCAAATTAAGGAATTTGATATTGTATTTCGACAAAACCTTTAATTTGACACCAAAATGAATTGTTTATGACGATCGAGTAATAGAGTAGTAACATTGGCCTAATGGAACAAAACTCCAAGATGGTGTCTGGCAACTTCCGGTGATGGAGACTCGTAAAAGCAGTAGACTATCAAAAATCCGGCGGCCGGTCAGGTTTCTCTAAATCTGGATTTCTCAGAGGTGGGCATGAGACATCAATTCCGTCTTAATTGCGAACCACTATGGCAATATTCGTTTCCGTTTATGTGTTAATACAAGATTGAGCTTCTGAAAGAAAGTTACAAATACTTCGTAATAAACTATAATAGGCCTCCTCCCCCGCACAACTTCCATTGCCTTGTAAATAATAAACATCAATTTAACTGAAACATAGAGCACCTGACAATGCTAAAACGTGAAATTTTGTCTTTGTTTTTACTTGCAACAAAAAGATAAACAAAAATTCAAGTTCATGTGTCCGGAATAGGCCGATCTGGATTCCTAAGAGTACTGTATTATTATATACAGTAAAAGTGAGCCATTATGTACTTGTTTTATTTTTTGTTCCTTTCGCTGGGTAAAAAAATAGATTTTGAAATACCGGTATTTATTTTTTTTCACTTATAGCTAATGGTTAAAATAAACAATGTTCACTTTCATAATAAAAATATTTTTTTACTTGTTTTATGGTCAAAATTAGCGTGTCATATATACGACAATCACTCACTCTGAAAGTAATTTTGGAAAAACCGACACAGTTGAAAACTTTGCAAAACATCATTAGGTTGTACTTCACACAACTTGTAAATACCTGACCGTAAATAAACTGTCTGAAAACGAGACAGAACAATAGGATTGCAACAGCCGGCTAGTTTATAAAATCTGTTGCGAGAACAGCGTTGCCAACTCACCGAATGAAAATGTACGACTTAAGAAAACTAAAAAATAGACTAATGGCATAAAGTAACTCTAAATAACACAGAAACAACTTTACAATTCATGAATTAAATTTACATGTCTGGCGTATATATTCACCATACACGTGCAAGTTTCAAATTGAGTTGCGTATATATACGTCCAACGCTGAAAAACAAAAATAACCGATAGCGTATATACACATCTAACGCTTGGGAAGGGTTAATTTTTTGTAGAATTATGATTAAAATCAAATATATGTGTTACAGCCTCAGGAGGAGAAGCCCACAGGAAGGGGAAAGAGGTCAGCGAGTAAAAGAGTGTCATTGTTAACGAGGACAGCTCAAGAAGGCGAAGCTATATTGAAGGTAAGTGCAATTTTTAAATTAAAACAAGATAATGATTTTTAGTCCAAGCTCACATTCATAACTGGTTTTTTGTTGTATGGTTACTAATTGTTAAAAAATCCCCGTCACAGTAAACTAGTGTACTCAGAGGATTTCAAATGTTAGGTACCCTACTATACCCCCACATTAATAAATAAAAGAGATGTGACAGTTTATTTACTCTTCATAAGAAATCCTCAAGACTGAATACACAGGTTTGCTGCAAAAGGGTCCACAAAAAATTGGGCTTCTAAGCAAATACAGGGTGTCTACTGGTCACGGAAGTCCCGGAAAAGTCCCGGAATTTGGTAAACAGGCACGGATATCACGGAAAGTATCGGATTTTAGTGCAGAAGTTACAAATTTTTAATATCACGTTATTTAATGTATTTTTCCCCCACATTACATGACGTTTTTACGGTGCATTTTGCCGAACCGGTAAAGGATATTTTCGACCTCAAGATTTGCTTTCTAGACTTTTAAGTTTATTATTTATGTCTGGATATGCCGATATGTCTACGCCATTTGTGGTGCAACCAGGACATGAAACAAGAACTGTCATGTTCCATTTCTGTTACAGTGAATTAAAAACTTTCCTAAACGTAATAGGTGGGCGGTTTTTGCATTATTTTATTGAAAAACGGTGACGGTAGAACGGTTGTTTCTAGAAAATAAAGTTCCATTATATTTCCTAATTTAATGTAGCTCTAAGCAATACATTTGGAAAAAAGCAGTATGATAATTTTATCATCGTAATACTACACGATTAATATCTGCTTGCATTAGATTAAAGCTTTTTATAAAAATATTTCATGATGTAAGTTCGATGATGGCGAAGAACTGTGATTAGAAACTGTTAACTAGTTGTACAATTAATTAACTAAAAACGCAGGACTGTTATCAGTAACTGCTGTTTGGAACAGTGCAAATAACCTAGTACCACGGTGCAAGTAACTTGCGCGATTGTTGTTGACTGGCTGTGGCGCTTTTTGGACAACCAGCTACTTGGCACGGGGAATAGCTATTGACCTAGTGACCTGTACAACTATCGCATAACAGTAACTCGCGTGTCCCTTTGTTACGGTGTGCAGTTATGAACCGCCACCAACGTAGTCAATCACGAAGGTTAAAAATAGTATTTTGCCTTGAAAGCACTAGCGATCCTAGTAGTAGGAAGCCAAATTAATCTTTAAACTAACATGAGTATACTAGCGAACCTGGTGGCTGGCGTTGATGTAAGTTTCATTTCGTTCCCTCCAGTCGTATTGCTCCATTTAAATAAGTATGCATTGTCTATCGCTACCGCAGACATTTCGCAAACTCGCCAACCCGGTTGCCCAATGAAAGTGAGATCGTTTTACCTAGGTTAATTTGCCTTCTCGTCTAATTGTCTAGTTTTGTTTAGTAATATAAGACTGACACGAAATAACCCAGGAATGATATTGTGTTTTGTTTTTCAGTGTTAATCGTTTTAGTAGTTAACTGCAGTACGGTACTTATGGTTTAATTATTTGGTATAGGCTTGTGTTTAATAGTTTTACCTTTCACTAAATCTCATTCTTGAAACTAAAGTTTAAAGTGATAACCTGCCAAGATTGTTCTACTGTTTACTGACCGATGCTAAAATGCCGGGAAAGTGCAAGTTTCAAGACCAGTGGCTTTTGGAAGATATATATAGATTGTGGCTGAAACGTGGCAAAGACATTTACACTGGATTCTGATCCCTATGTAAAAAATACATTGATGTAAGTCATTCTGGTGTTAATGCCTTAGCCTGCCATATGAAAGGCAAAAAACATGTCAATTTAGAAAACTTGTTGAATAGTGGAAAACAACTAACTTTATTCTCATTTAATAATAGTTTGATGAATATGCCTAGTTCCAGTTCTGTTGAAAGTACTTGTATTAGTAATCCTAGTAGGCCTAGTAGTTCTGGTAGTGACTTAGTTTCTGGTGAAGGTAGTAGGCCTATGCATGCTACTCAGCTTACTTCAGCGGTGAAGGTGAGCGGCAGTGAGGAGATCGGTACTAGTGCAAACATTAGGCCTAGTATATCAAGTTTTCTTATAAATGACACAGTGACAAGATCTGAAATATTATGGTCTACGTATTGTGTAATGACACACACATCGAATAGGTCAGGGGGAAATGCTTGTGACCTCTTTCCGATTATGTTCCCAGACAGCTCCATTGCTGATAAAATGAAGCTTCATAAAGACAAAATTGCATACAGCATTACCTATGGTCTTGGGCCACATTTTTCAAATTTGGTGTCATCAAATACAAGGAAAAGCCCTTTTTATGCACTATTGGTGGATGAGAGCCTCAATGACATATGTCAGAAAAATCAGTTAGACATAATGGTAAATTACTGGGATGACCAAACTAGCTGTGTATGTACAAGGTATTCGCATTCCATGTTTCTTGAAAGATCTACAGCTGTTGATTTACTTGACAACGTCACTCAATGTTTGGGGGGAAAAATCTATCACTAGAGAACCTAATCCAGTTGTCAACTGACGGTCCAAATGTTAACTTAAAACTAATTTTTGATTTAAAAAGTCACATGAAATCATCACTGAAAAGTGAGAAAGAGATTATTGATATTGGCGCTTGCTCTCTGCATATTGTAAATGGAGCTTATAAGACTGCCCATTCAAAAGTAGGATGGAAACTAAATCAATTTTTAAGGTCCATTTACCGCCTGTTCAAAGACTTTCCATCCAGAAGAGCAGTTTATTGCCAGATTACTGGTTCTGCGGTTTTCCCAAAAAAGTTTTGTTCGATTAGGTGGACTGAAAACTCCTGTGTTATTAGGAGAGCATTAGACATCATTTCTAATTTGAAGAAGTACGTAAAAGAAATTGTAGAACCACCGGCCACAGAAAACTTCTCAATTGTAAAGGACTTTTTACTGAATGATCATGCCTTGGAAGCTAAACTCCACTTCTCAGCCATGATTGCCGAAGAGCTTGAAGAATTTTTAACTTACTTCCAAAGAAATGACCCTCTTCTTCCCTTTTTGCACCAGGAGGTATTTAGTCTCATGAAGAATTTAGGCAACAGGTTTGTGAAAAAGCTTGTGTAACATCTGCAAAGCTTAAAAAAATAGAACTAACTGATGCTAACCTACTCCCCTATAACTTGATTGATGTAGGCTTTGGTGCTCGGTCCTGCCTTAAAAAAAAGAAGGAACTTGATTGCCAGCTATTTCAAAGAGATTGCAAAAAGTTTTTGATTGTGATATTTAAAAAACTAATTGAAAAAGTCCATTAAATAAAAGATTTGTTTTATGTGCAACATGTTTGAATCCCAGTGTAATGTCAAATGAAACTCTAAGAATCTCTAGGGTCAAAGTGGCAATTGAAGAATTAGTGTCACATTCACAACTGTCCCCTTCAGAAGGTGACATAGTCATGCGGGAGTATAGGAAGTTTACAGAGAATGCTCTTGTCGAAGAAAAACTTAAGTCGTACAATTGGAAAAAGTGTAGATTACACTGACTCATGCCAATGCTGTTTACACTGTTTTATGGCAATAAAGACAATTTGATTTGATTTGATAGATTAGACTGATTTTTCTATGAACTGTTTGAATTAATTAAACCTGAAGATATCAATAAACAGCTGAAATCATTTGTTCAAATGATTTTGATTTGTTTTCATGGAAATGCTGCAGTTGAAAGAAGCTTTTCTTTTAATAAAAATTTTTAGTTGAAAACTTATAAGAAAAATCTCTTGTGGCACAGAGAGCTATTCATGATCACCTAAATAATCTTATCAGGCAGGCTTTCTACATGTTTTCTGCTATGTCATGCTTTAGGCTTGCTACATGTTTGATAGTTTTTACAAATAAAAAAATAAATACTTCTAGGACTAATTTGCATTATCAAACTTAAAATCGAAACAATATCAACAAATTTAAGTAGATTAATTTTAGGATAATGGTATAGTATGCCTAGTACCTATGTTTGATTTAAGGCTTTTAGCCTATTATACTTTGTTTTATAAATTATTAACTTAGTTTGTATAAAACAATCTTAGGGCTGTCATTTTCTTTTAACTAGGCATAGGCTAGCATAACAGTTTTATGAGCCTTGGTAGCCTACACAAATATTCATGTCATCAGAGTATTGGTTATCAGTAGGCTATATCTTAACACACCAACTATTTTATCTAATACAAATTTGATGTTAGGCTATGCCCAAATTGTATGTCAAATGTTTTTTTTTAACAAGATAATAAATAATCAGTAAAATTTATTTTATGATTTAAGAAAACATTTTGAAATAAGTTATTATTTAATTTCAGAGGGTCTTCAGTCACTTCAGGTAACAAAATCGATGATTCAGGATTTTAGGAATGCCTCATATAGGCGAAACGAAGACTTGAAAACGACAAAATTGAAAGAGAGTGAGGCAGAAAGTGCCAGAAAAAGGGCTGCTCAAGAGATTAAAAGAGCTAAAGCTAAAAATACAAAAACTTTTGGAAGAGAAAAGTGAACAACTTTCTTTAATTGAAAGTCAGTTGTCATCACTGTCAAAGAAGTTATAGTGTTCAGGCTTATACAAATTTTGTTTATCAAAATTAAGTGTAAAGAGGTAATGTGTTTGTTCGTTGCACTGTCAGTTCCTGCCTTGGTAAATTCCAACCCTATATATATTCCTGACTTTAGGAGGTGCAACCTCAACAGTGTCTTTGCCAGTATCCAGGCCTTCTCATACTTGGACTTTGGTGGTGATGTTAATGATGCGTTTTCATTGTTGACTGAGAGAGTCAGGCAGGCGGTACTGGCTAACACACCACCTAGACGAGTTGGCACCTATAAATTCCCATGCTGGTTCACTGGTGACTTGAAGGAACTTGTTATCCAAAAGAAGGTTTTACATAAGAAATATAAGGAGACACTTAGTATTCAGGATTATTACAAGTTCGACCGCATCCGTAGACTTTGCAAGATTCGGACCAAGGAGTGTTTTAACTCGTACCTAGAATATGTGCAAAATGTGCTCCCTAATAATCCAAAAATTTTTTGGAGTTTCATTAACATGGCTAAGAAAGCAGGACCCTATCCATCTAAAATGAGATATGAAGACAAGTGCACGATGGATCCGTCTGAAATGTGCGAATACTTGCGGAGTACTTCTCTTCGGTGTTCACCCCCCCTGAGGCTAACTACATTCCAAGAAACATAAGCTTTAATGATTATGATTCACTTTCCTCCTGTGCAGTGACGCTGCATGATGTGGAGGATGCTCTCAGCAGTTTGGATGAGTCCAAAAGCAATGGCCCTGATTTAATACCTGCTTCCGTTTTGAAATTTTGTAGCCCTGTTTTGGCTGGCCACTTACATAAGCTTTTCAATAGGTGTCTTGAAATGGGTGTTTATCCTGATGTTTTAAAGAATAGCTTTATTGTGCCAATTCATAAATCCGGACCTACGGATGATATCACGAACTACAGACCCATAGCTTTGCAGCCCTGTCTAGCTAAAGTTTTTGAGAGACTGGTATTGAGGAAGGTGGGCCCCTTGTTGTGGAAGCAGATAACACCTTATCAACATGGATTTATCTCTGGTAAATCTACGGCTACAAACCTTATAGTTTTCCAAAGTTATGTGATGGAGGCTTTTCAGAGGGGTGAGCAAGTGGACGCTCTCTATTTGGATTTCTCTAAGGCATTTGACCGGGTGTGTCATGAGTGGTGTACAGATAACAGAATGAGCTTGAATTTGAAAAAGTGCATCGCTTTTACCTTTCACAGAATAACTGCTCCTCGATTGCATGCCTACAGATTGGAGGCTAATGTTCTTGCTAGGCCTGCATCCGTCAGGGATCTTGGGGTAGAGGTACTGCCATCCTTGAGTTGTGAGGCCCATGTCGAAAGGGTTTGCTTGCAAGCTGGTAGGGCTCTGGGACTTCTTGTTCGTTCCTCAAGACATCTTTCCCAGTTTCGTACACTTAGAATCCTGTACTGTTGTAATGTGAGACCTTTGTTGGAGTACTGCTCCGTAGTATGGGCTCCTCATCAAGTCACTCTTTGTGATCGTCTCCAGGGGATTCAAAACAGATTTTTGAGACTGGTGGGATTCCGTGTCGGCTACCGATATCTTGAAGTTCCATTGAGCGAGATATCCGATATGCTGAATCTTCCGAGCTTGCAAACCAGACGTGATGTTCAAGATGTGGTTTTCCTCTACAAGCTGGTTAATGGACTTGTGGACTGCCCCTATCTGCTTGAGAGGATTTACTTTCATGTTCCTTCTTCTACAAGATCCAAAGACCTGTTTGCACGGAGGCAATATAGTACCAACTACGCCCAGCAGTCAACTTTAGCTCGCATCCAGCATCTTGGCAACGTTGTTTCACCGCACGTGGACTTTTTTGCCTCCAGTGATTGGATTGTCAGGCGCCGGGTTGTTGCCTTGCTCTGAGTTGTGTTCTTCTTATGGTTTTTGTTCCTGTGAGATGAGAGTTCTTTAAGTTTGGTTGTATTTGTTGTTGTCGTTTATATAAGTATATATTTGTATTGTACATTAGTTGCTACTATGTTGTTTATTGTATACCAAGTTATATTTGTATATTTTTGTTACTATGTTGAACAAGGGAAACACTTTATATTTTATTTGGCTTTTTTTGAGCATTAGGAATGATTAATTATTGTAAAATGGTTATGCCGTGTATGAATAAATAAATAAATAAATGTGGAAACAAGAAAACAATTGTGTAAATAAACTTATCATGTTAAACTTACAGCTATTTAAGTTATGAAACTTGTTTGTGGTTTTAACTACGGTATTTTATTTACCATTCTATTCTTTTAAGGTAAGTTTTCGTGGTAGTAATTTTTTGTGACAGATTTATTGTAGGCCTATTTTATTGCATGGTAAATGGTGAAATAGTGTTTTATGTTTAATTACAGTACTTCTAAAGCCTATATAAGGGTTTTATGGTAAGTTAACAGTAAATTATGGCTACACTGAGCTATGTTGTGGTACATTTTTATCTCATTAATGGCATACGCTAGCTAACTAATTTCATAACAATCTGATGATACGGTTTTGTTCAGGTTTGGGCTTGTATTGTACCCTATCATTATTCTATGACTCGCTTTTCTGTAGCCTAGGCTCTAAAGTTGTTTCGCGAATGGGTCACTGATTTTTTCCGAATGTCCCCTAAAAGTCCCCGAAAAGTCCCTGATTTTTGTTTGAATGACTGAGTAGACACCCTGAAATAAATGGATTACAACCAGGTGAAGTAAAATACCAAGTTTAATCAATATATTTAACAATAAGCGTGATACCATATATATAATGTTTATATTCTCTAAAAGAATAAAATTTGCTGCCATGGGAACCACAAAATGTGGGGTTTGTGTGCAAAAGTAGAACCGGTGACCCTATTCAGCAGCAAATAGGCCAACTTTAGAACACTAAATTTGAGTTTTCTCCTTTATTTGTCAGTCAATATTGAAGTATGACACACCGTTTTATTTGGTTTTAAACTGTCTAAATAGGCCCTAATTAGTTTATTATCAAGTTGTTTTTATCTTCTTGTTTTTTAAATAGGCATTTAACTTACCGCCATTTTGCAACGGGAATGGAATTAGTATGGAATTTCTACTTCACATAGGTGAGCATGCATACACCAAGTTTTCCAGTTGAATCATGTTGAATTGCATCAAAACAAAAAGTTATCATGGTCCCGAGCCTAGGGTTTTCTATGCCGACTACAGTAACAGACATAGGGGAAACTCCCTAAAAATGGGTTTATTGAACATAATTTGAACATACAATTTCAAATGTAGTCCCTCCCCTCTCATACTAGGCTAGTTTTTTTGGTTATGTATGGTTGCAAATTTGGGTACTTTGGTATTATACGGATGCCACCCTTATGCAGCGCGCTGCGGCAGTTATGTTAGGATGGGTTATCATAAAAATGATTGTAGGACTTTCCTTGTTTCGTTACGAATCGAATGATACCTGATGAGTCATACTTCCGGCTGCCAAACCCCCTCCAAATAGGCCAAGGTCAGGTCGTTGACCGGAGCGCGCGCATCACCTGTCACCGACTGTATCTGGGTCAGTGTCATGAGTGATTTATTGCCGTGCACTACGTTATATTTTTTTCATAATGAGTGACGTTCTTTTGGTGTGGGATTTACCTCGAAATGAAGAGGAAACCGTGCGTATTTTTATGATAACCCATCCTAACATAACTGCCGCAGCGCGCTGTATATTTGGCGGAGTACCTGTGGCGATCGGGTCTGGCTGCTAGCGGCGGCGACGCATTCAACACGATCCTAGCGGACATCGCTGCCTTTTGGGAGGCACAACACAAAGACCGCTCATCAGAATGATGTAAAATTTTTACAGTAAGTCAATAAAAGTACGTTTTTTCGAATTATGTAGTTATCTTTTGTATCCGGTAAAAATTTAACCTCCAAAAATAGTGGCATCCGTATAATACCAAAGTACCCAAATTTGTAATAAAATACTTATTATTTCTTAGGGTATGGGCCATAAAGAAGACGGAGCTACAGAGGGAAGGCGAACTACAAGGAGTTCTTCAAGAGGTTCAACAGGGTCTCAAGCCACACCACCCCCAGCCAAGCGAGAACGAAAAGCTCCATCAACGGGTAAAGGTTAGTTTTCACATTTTATGGTAGGCATAAATAGTATGTCAAATTTCAATTTGCCAAAATTTTTTGCAGTGTGTTTACAGAATGTTGTCAGTGTTTGAAAACTTTTTTATAAGAATAGAGGAAAGCTTTATTTTTAACTTGAAATGTAGGCCTGACAGAACAAGGCTGTAACACATTCGCTACTGATATGTAAAAATATCCTTCTGAGCCTTCAAAATGATCCGTCTGTAACTAGTTGATACACTTAATTCTTAGGAACATTCTCTATTGCCGTGGAAAATAAAAAAAAAACGCTACTTAAAGGAAGTAATTTACTTGTATATGCAAAAAGTAAATATTAGATAGCAGATAGCTTCTCCTAATAAACATCTCTGAATATCTTTCTATTTCATTTCATACCAATTAAGATTTAAAAAATGAATACCCAGCAATTTTTGGTGTGCAGAATTTTGATATCACAGACCATATTAGTAGTTAATTGTCTGAACATTTTTTGATATAAGCATTTTTTATTGGAAACAGTTTTTGTACTATCAGAGACTGTGAGGTACCGTTAACAGAAATATTCACATCGGCAAGCCAGTGGTGGCCATTCATGAAAAAGTATCAAACCGGTAGCAGTCAGCCGGGATTGAACCTACGCTTGACAATAGCTGAGTTACGAGGCCACTGCTCTACCTCTGAGCTCCCATATAATTTATATATAGGCTATACCGGTACCATATTTTATAAATAAAAATAGTAAATATAAAGGAATTTATTGATAAAAGGGATCAAATATTGTATGTGCCAGTTTTCTTCATATATTTCAGCTTTTAAAACCCAAGAAATATGTGACTTAAAAAAAAATAATTGTCACTTTTATTGCTATTTAGCCCCTGAACAGTCATCATCCCTGTGCACTTAAAAAATATTAGTAATCCATGGGCTTTTCTTAAATAACCAAAGATCATAATTTTCCATATTATGCTATATCATTTCTTAGCTGTCCTTTTGTTATTTAGGTAGAATTAATTTGTTTTTTATTAATCAAAGACCATAGGTTCTCCATTTAGTCCTTACTTCTATTGTTGAAGTATATTTTAATTTTCCCCTCCAGGTTCTCGACGTGGTAGGCCTAAGAAGGGTGAAGAGCCAGAAGAGGAAAATGAAGAAGCTGAAGCTGAGAGCAAATCTGAAAGTAAAGATGAAGAAAAGAAGGAAGAAAAGACCGAAAATGGAAAAACCGAAGATGCTGAAAAGAAAGAGAACAGTGTCGACGGAACAGATGGGGGTGGAGATGCCAAACCAATGGAAGTAGAGGAGTCGGGGAAACCTGCACCAGCCGAAGGTGACAAACCTACTGATAACGGACCAGCTGAACAGCCCAGTTCGCCAGCCAAAACGGAGGTGCGTTGTTAGGTTCAGTAGAGTAAAGCCTGGAAGACATGAGTTTTAATGAAAGTTGTGTAATTTTTATTTTTAGGTGTGTAAAACCTGGAGATTTGTCCACTAAATAAATTAGCAAGCCTTTGACACTTTGATCAGCAAGGAGACTTGCCATAAAATAACAAACTAAGTGGGCTTTAGGAAATTATATTTATGCTTTTGGGTCAGGCGTAAGTTGATGTGAAGCTCAAAACTATCTGAATATTATCCTAAGTTTCTGAAAGTCTTATATACTGCTGTACTAAAAGACTGTTTCAATCTGGCGATCTAAACAATTTCTACAATGGTCAGATTTCAATTTTCATACTAAATCATACCCCAACTCATCAACATGAGTGGAGTGGTTGCTAGAATAGTATACCTGAATGCTACCTTTTTTTATTTTATTTTTTTTATTTTGTTTGAAACGTCTACCAAGAAGTGTGTATTCCATATTGGAATAGGGTCAGTTCCAGGCCAGCTGATCGCAGGCTAACGAGTGGCAATTTTAGGCCTACTGTTGATTTGCCCTCAACATGCCTTCACAAAATACACTTTTTTTGTCAAACAATTTTTTCAAAACTTGATAAAATTGTGCATATTGTTTCGTGGAGTTTTTCTCTAAGTTTGAGGGAAAAAGTCAAAATGTGAAAACAAGTTATTTTGTAGAAAGCATCCGTATTTAATTAAAACCGCTCACAAACAAAATTTATAGGCCTATTTACAAGAGATATGAACCTCCGTTTTCTGATCATAAATAAACGAGTTATCATGTACTCTTATTTCACGTTGGTTCTTAAGGGGTAAAATCCATTGTAGCCGTCGCAAACATTCTCTTAAGGAATTTTGGCTGCATGTGCAGGATTCATAATAACATGTGCAGGTTTTTTGTGCAGTAAACATCTACTTATACAGGGTGAGTTTTAAATGAGATAATTCAGGGTCATGAGTGTAACCCCCCCCCTCTACATTTTCTACATTTCTTAAAATATTGACTCCGAACCTCCGCCGACCATTGTTGACCAACTTATACTTCATTTTGACTTAGTTCATATTTTTGGCCGTCATCTTGGTTCTGCCATATTACAAATGTAAAGTTGGGGTAAAGTGCAACCCATCATATAATGTACTTTTTTACGGTGAACACAAAGCCGCAATCCGTTTTTGAAAATCATTATTCATTCTCAAGATATTGGTGACTTAGAACAAAAAAATTATGAAACCATTTTAAATGTCCCAACCTCATCATTACAGCAAATAACATCCATGACTTACACTAACAATCATTATTCATTGATTGGCATTTGCTTGGTTTTGAAAAAATCGAATTTTCAGCCGACATCTTGGATTCACCATTAATCTTGGAAAAAGATATTTTTTCCAAATATAAAGGTAGGGTTGTGATCCATCATTTCCAACATTTTGAAATGTTAAAGAAAATCCTTTCAATACCATGATAATGAAAGATGATATTTGAAAATTAATTGTGACATTGATTTCAGCGTGGAAAAACAGTTGGAAATGATGGGTCACAACTCTAGCTTTATATTTGAAAAAATTATCTTATTCGAAAATGAAGCAAATTAAATGCCATTTAACAAAAAATATTGGTAGGAATTAGTTCACGATCATTATTGGCTGTATTTATGAGAATATGGGCATATTTTAAGGTTGGCCCTTTTAAAATTCGGTCTTTAAAATTATTTTTTTTAAATCATCAGTATCTTAAGAACGAGTGGTGGGCGATTCGCGAACGAATCATCGATTGAATCAAATGAACTTTTTAAAGGATTAAAGAATTTAACTTTAAAGAATTCAATTTTAAAGAACCGATTCGTGGCGTGAATCAACTCTGGTTGGTAAATATGCCATTTTGCTCGGTTTCATTCACTTCGTTTGTGAATCAGTGTAGGCTGTTGTTCGCGATTCAATTGCGTTTTCACTGAGAAATGGTTGGGGGGACGTTGAAGCGGAAAGAAGGGGTGAGAGACGGACAAGAGAAGAGATCGCTAAATGCAGTCTCATTGGTTTGCTTATGTGCGACAAACATTTTGTGAGATCCCAGAGATCCCACAATTCCTTGCAAATCTATTTTGTTTTGACCTCTTCTTTATTTACAATATCCTATCTGCTGAGTCAATTGGACTATCGGTTTGTTGTTATGTAGTCACTCAGCCAGCTTTGAGTATTAGCTGATCCGTCTAAACGCTTGCTTATTATTGGTTCTTTGACAAGTGGGTAATGTCCGGAGTTTGCGGCTGCGCACTAATAATTTGTGATGTTCGATAGTCAAATTTCACTCTTTCATTTGGACTATCGGTTCGTAAATCACATATTGGAGTCGTAACATAACAGGAGGGCCAAATAACCTACAACAACCGATTTGTTTACATTATACGGCGAGGACAGATATATCAATAAAAAAACGAACAAAAAGAATTGGTTCAGATTTTGAATATTGAATCGGTTCGATAAGAAGAATCGAACTGCCATCACTATTGAGAACGAATATTGATTTTCAAAAACAGGTTGGGGCATTGTGTTCACCGTAAAAAGGTACTTTTATATGATGGATCACAACCCCGCCTTTACATTTGAAAAACATATTTGAATCCAATATGGTGATCTAAGGTGGCAGCCAAAAATATGAACCAAGTCAAAATGAAGTGTAAGTTGAACAACAATCATCGGCGGTGGTCTGGAGTCAATATCTTAAGACATTTAGAAAAGATTAGGGGGTAGGGGGCTCATTTAAAACTCACCCTGTATAAAGCTAGTTCAGTGGTATAAATTATGATGTACTTCCCGTAATTGGACCCTCCTCGACTTCATACTTTGAATTAAAGTTCTTGACAAGAAACTGTAAGAAAATTGCCAAAAGTTAACATTTTTGAGTTTTGGAGGGTGGCAAGGAAAAGTCAACTTTTAAAACTGTTCACTTTGAGTGTGTTTTGTAAGAAAACTGAAAGAGATGGCAAAAATATTAAATACAAAAGTTGTAGAAAATTTAATTCCAAACAAACAATTTTTGTCTGATTTAAGACTCCTTTAGCCGCTATTCATCCGAGAAGGAGTACTTTTGAGTGGTTTGGCCCATTTAAATATGTAAAAAAATTGGATGTTTTATTTCTAGTTTTTCTTTGGTTAACAAACTAAAATAGTTGACTTTGATTTAAACTTTTGTCTCCAAAGGGGGGGGGGGCACTAAACTCCGAACGGCGATAAGCCTAGTCTGACAATAAACATTAGAATTACTTCTGTCTTGTAACTGGCTTTTCAAAATACATTCTCTCCTCAACACTTCCGTATAACTTTGCTGGTGCTATTATTTCTTTGTTACCTCCAGTTGCTTTTTTCAGCTTTTACAATTTTAGTTAGGCCTACCAGCTACACAGCATTTATATAACACTTTTTCACTTCAAACCTCTAAAACTTTTTGACATGTTAAAACATACAGTGAAACTCGCTAACACGACTCAATAGCACAACTTCCTCGATAACACATGCATTTTTACAATCTCATGAGATTGTCATAACACTTAATGGATAATGTACCTCTCTATAGTATGATGATTATTGTTTAACAAAACTCAATAGCACGCCTTTTCCCTAATTCAGATTGCAATTCTAACCCTCTAGCACGACTTTTTGTGAGAACAAACCTTCATAGCACGACTTCAACCTCAGTAGCGTGTCATTGTACATAATGGAACCTGTATATTACGAGTTCAATCTTCCCTGTGCATTGTTCCCAAGGGCTGTAACTCATCAGAACGGATGTTTTGAAGGAAACAATTCCTTGGGCTCAGGTCTAAACATGAAAACCCCACTCCCACCCTTCCTGACCCCCATCAATGAAAACCCCACTCCCACCCTTCCTGACCCCCATCAATCATCTGTGACAGGGATAGTCGCGCGCCCGCTTTTAAACCTGTTTCTGTGTGTGTGACCAATTACTTTTGTTACAATAATAATAATTGTACTTTTTTAAACAAAACGTGTTAGTGAGAGTTGATCCAAAATGCACTTGCATAAAGGGGTTTTTGAGAAACCAAGTAACCTTGATAGCACAACTTTTAGTCTACACGAACTTGATAACACGAACCTTAACTAGAGAGTAAGAGAGTAACTAGAAGATAACGAGACTGATTACCAAATTTCCTTTAGAGTTTTGCTATCAAGGTTCTACTTTTTAATAGATGAGATAGATTTAAAAAAAATAATTATTGTTTACAGGAGGCCCCTTCAAAGCCTGAGGAACCCGAAAAACCTGAAGCAGAAACGAAAAAGGAGGAGGAGTCTTCTAAGCCTGAATCAGGTGAAGAAAAAACAGAGCCAGATACAAGAGAGGCACCACCTCCGCAAAGCGAATAGGATATGACTGACCCTTATTTTGTAAAGTAAGTAGAGGTTTCAGTATAAGTAGACTCACAATATAAACTAACTCATTTTGAGTTTCCAATATAATAAGTATGCTTCTTTAAAAAAATTTGCTTTGTTAACTGTGTCTGCCTTCAACTGTAGAGAAATGTTTCAAGTCTCATGTCAGTCAAGTTACATGTGAGTTTAACCAATATGTTGAACTGTGTAATGTCCTCCTTTATTATGCTACTTAAGTGGAATAATTTTGTATGTATTATTTTAAACTTAATCTAGTAAAAAAGTATCATTAGTTTGCACTGTTCTAATATTTGTGTTTTGTGCGTTTCAGAAAACCACCTGACCATTGTAGTTGAGGAAAGATCGTTCAACTCTAAAACTTTCTTTTTCAACAAACCCAACAACAATGGCAGATTTTAGTTGTTAATTTGTTAATAACATTATTTTATGATTACTAACTAGAAGGGAAATTATATTAAAGATAAATTATCTTTTTGAGCGGTCGTCAGAATTGATGTAATGATTTTTAAAATCCATTAGGTCAATTTGCTCTAAACTGGTCTTCTCTGATTTAGTGATTGTAAGTTTTTAAAACAGTAATTATAGGTTTGTTCATTGAATTATAAAGAATTTTGAATAAGATCTCCATATGCATGCTTGTTAGTTTAGCCAGATTACAGTTTTTGAGATAAGTTCTTAACTTAAGAATAAAACATTCTTACTCAGGCTGTCAGTTCATTATCAGCCTATTTAGTAATGACATTATCTGTAATATATTTTAAAATGTAAGGTTAATTTATTAGGGTATCATGAGTCTTTCGGCTCATATTCAAAAGATTTGTTTTAATTTGTTCATTAATTATATAATTTTTTAAGTTTCAATTTAAATTTTGTAAGTACAGAGAGTGTGCCTATATTTGTGTTTCTTGTTTGGGTGTTTTATTTTAAATATATGATGTAATTATTGTTCTAAATAAGTTTAAGTGTTAACAAATATGTTTTAATTGTATAGACATTAAATCATGAACACATTTGTGGTGATGATGGTTCCAAAATCAAGATTTGGGTTTTGTTAAAAGCATGTTAAAATATATATTTTGAGAAAAAAAATCTCCTTTCAGTGCCAACTTGGAATGTATTCAAAATGTGAATTCTTATGGCTGGAATTATTAGTATTTTCTGGTTAAATATTTTGATTAATGATATAAGAAATGAAGCGACTTCAGTAAAGTGCACATTTAATAAACATGTATAATACATAATAATACACATCCATAATACTCAAATTCCGTATGTTGGGTCAGTATAAAAGATTCCGTTTTTATATCATACGACTGAACAAATGTACAATTAATGTTTTAAAGTTTAAGATTTATAGTTTTTGTTTATAATTTATTCATTCATTTTTGCCCTCCAAACAGTGTTGTTGTTAAGACAAAACTATTATCCACTGCATGTCAGCATCACATATTTACCAGGAATAATGTTAATGTAAGTGATAAGATACCACTTATTGTCCTTTTGTCATTGCATCTCATAAAATGGTCATTTATTTTACAAAGCTACTTCGGAACATAGGTGGCATTGAAAGGACACAATCGATTTAAAAAACCTCAAAGTATTCAATCTTGCTATTTATGAACACGAAAGTACAAATTAGATATGCAAAAATAAACTTTTCATGGACAAAAATATTTGTATATTTTTTTTATTATCGAGAGGCCAATTCTTTTACTATTTGTTAGTTTAAGAATTGTACATTTCTTTAAAATAAGTAATTAGTAACGTAAATGGTCAGTTGCATGATTCATCACTGTTCTAAAGTAAAAATTCTTCTAAAGTTAGTGTAAAACTAAGGCGATGCATAATCATTTTGTACTACAATAAATGTATTGAAAATAAATTGTGTGAGTATAAATATGTTGATTCTTATTTCAGTGCTCGGAGTCACTAGAATACCACTGAGGGCCTAGTTTACAAAAGACGTTACCGTTCTCACATTCATTTCAATGAATAAACCTAATAAATGTCTATTTAAAATTTATTTTATGTGTATTTTTCCAAATGTAGTTTAAAATATTTTAGTGTAGAAATAATATAGAATGAATCAAATTGTTTGATTATTTGTACAAAGTTGTATGGGTTGAGAAGTCAGATATAATTACTTTATTTTATTGTATTGTGTAGTCTCGTGATGGTGTTTGGATGGACAGCACTGTTCTATGTGTTTGTATCCTGTAATAAATAAATTTTACGAATATCTATTTTTCTGGTATGCTTACCTCGGCATGGATTCTGTTCTAGAATTTTATCAGTAGAATATAATGATAATTGTGACATTATACTTAAGGGTGTTTTGTCAAAAAATTAATTTGTAATATATTATTTTTTTCACATCAGGATGAAAATTAGGAAACAAAATATATATATATTATATAATTCACATTACTATTAAGGGAGGTATGGGTCTTAAAAGTAGAGATTTTGTCAAATGTTGGGAGAAGGTCAGTAAGAAAACCGTTGGTCCGATTTCAATGAAAATTTGCAGTTGTGTGGGATAAATGCAGGTTATTATTACTAATATAATGTCATTTCAAAATAAAAAATATATTTTTCACTTTAAAAAACTATAACAAGTATATTAATACAATTTTGTGGTATAAATAATAGATGTAGTTTTGCAGGGCAGTATGATATACATGTTAGAATTTGTTTGTTTGAAGTTTATATCTTTTTTCGTTTGGTCTGTGACCTGCTCCTTTGGTTCTTGGAAATTACCTTCCGGGGCAGAGTAGGCCAGCCGCACTACGCCTCACTAACACAAACTCACACGCACAGTGCCGCCACGCACGAGTGTGTAGTCCAAGGTTGCGCCACCCCCTACACTCCTGTGAATCCTCGAACACCACGAGCACCGCGTGTCCGCATTTTTCAGTTTTCAGAGTATTATGGTATTACTGTAACCGTAGCAATTAACGCCTTGTAAGAAATATAGGCATACAAGAAATAGAAAAGCAATTCCGAGTAAAACATTGTTGTGTGAAACAAGTTATAGGCTACCTGTCATGTAAATGAAGATCCAACTTCTTCTGAAGATATATTTAACTAAGTGATAGGAAAGTGTAAATTTACGATTTACTTCAGATTTCGTGGAGACATTCCTTTCTACAATCAGTTGGACAAGTTCATTTTGCAAAGCAATCAGAAAGACCCTAACTTCCTTTTTTTGGAGGATATAAAATTACAAATGTTGTGTTTTTGGCTCCCAAAAACGGTAAAAAGAGATCGGGATGTAAAATTAATGCATATTACATTATAAGTTACGTTACCGGACGTTATGTGACAGATCTCGGTGTGAAAAGGCCTTTAGTGGGCCTCCGGACCAGACATCGGACCGAGCGCTCTCGAGGCGGTTCTTTTAGGAAAGATCAAAGAAAGATCGGCCCGATGTCTGGTTCGGGGTTCGGTAGTGTGTGGTACCTCATCCATACGCTGCTCCGAGCGCCGTCCCGATGATATGACGACGGTGAGGGTTGCGGTCTTGACCAAAGTAGTCTGCACGATGGAGTGGTCTGAGGGAAACACTTTGATGTTTATTTCCGAGTACAACAGTCGGCTAGTTTTGTGAGACTTGTTCCATCCTTCACTACCACAAAGTGAAGATGAATGACGCTTGGAGAGAAGTGGGTGAAATCTACACACAAGTACAAAAACACTGCCGACTTGCACAACGGCAACTAAAGTCGTCCCCACCGTTTTTACCCCCCTCGGTGGTTTTCGCGCTTAACCTGTCTGTTCCGATGTCTTGATCGGGAAGAAGTTCGGAGTGAATTTAGCTACCTTCATGCCCTGCTCCCTGCTCGATCCAATGTCTTTTTCGGGCTAAAATCCGGTAGTGTGTGGCCTTGGTTACATTTTGGGTATAAACTCTTGCGGTTTTCTTTGGCCGATAAACTACATTTAGGCCTACTTGTCGTTTTCGGTTTTAAAGTTACGGCGACCATGAATTGCGGTCAAATTGCACTTTTTTATCTGGAAAAAACTGGTCAAATTGCTGATTTTGGTCCATGAATTCAAGACAGTCGTCTTTTTAGGCCGATAACACACGTTGGTCAATAAAACGCGTTCGGCTATTCTTTACGGCCAATCAATTATTATTGATATGGAATTTTTATCAAATTTCCGGGGTAGGACTCCCGGAACCCCCTCCCCTGAGGGGTATGTATTCTATACACCCTCCCCACAAAAAAAACCCGGGCATTTCCCCCCACCCAATGTGACTCCCTGGATCCGCCCCTGATCGTGCCTGAATTTTACTTTGTAACAGTAAGTAACAAATTCTTCTTTAGCTTCTTCAACAGGAAAAATTCTTCTTCAACAAACGGATACTAAATTCCAACGGTAAAAAATACATCTAACAAAGGTTAGTTGGTGATTGGAGTAAAATATCCCACAATTGTATATTTATGGAAAAATTGTTATGGAATAGTTCCGGGACATCCTGTACATTTAATTAATACAGTATTTTAAGAAATTAATACGATCTATGTATTATGATTAAATATACTTGTTAAATTGTAATTCTTAAAATTAAAAACCATTTTATATTTATAACTAATGTCTATATAATAAATAATGTTATTTGTTTTTAATACAGTAAAGCTAGGATAATTCGAACCTCTTAATAAAATTAAATTTTTTTGATAGTTTGAATTTTATTACCGTGGTCCCTTGAGATTCTAACTATCCGAGTTCTACTGTATTTAAATGTGCTCACAACTGTATCAAACCTTTTTAATGATAAAATCTGTATAGACAACAAGAAATGTACTCATCAAAACTATAAAGTGAACGCTCAAAATAAAAATATATTTAAGATTAGTTGTCGGCGACATTGAAAGGCACATCAGTGGAAAATAGTAAGCAACCCAACCCTACTCAACCACTACAGCTGCGGG
Organism: Allygus modestus; assembly: GCA_963675035.1. Classification (NCBI taxonomy): domain Eukaryota; kingdom Metazoa; phylum Arthropoda; class Insecta; order Hemiptera; family Cicadellidae; genus Allygus; species Allygus modestus. Next base: position 68,409,531 of record OY776116.1, read on the forward strand.
CCGGGGCCTTGCACCCCGCCCGTGCACCCCGGACCGATGAAGAAGCGAGTAGACGGAAAGATAGTGCTGCGTGGGGGGAGGGGGAGAAATGAGAAGAACGCTCTCCTCTATCCCCCCAGCCAGATCACACAGCACTGCTCGAGTTGTATTCTTAGCGGCGCGCGGTGGCAACTTGTAGAAGTACTGCTCCTCACCGCCAGACTAGCCTAGCGGCCAAACACCCTTAACAAAACATTCACTTCTTTTAACATGTGCTATATATGAAAAATTCTCATGACTAGAGAGTTTTGAATTCCTTAATCATTTCATTCTCGTGCAGTGTGTTTAATTTTATTACAGGATATTCTTTGGTGTATTCAGCATTTATATTCTTTTAGTTTAAAATGTTTAAATATTCAATTACAAGAATTTGTTTGTGTTTATTTTACTTTATATGAAGCCATCGTTATAAGAAAGGAACAAAAAATAAAACGAGTTCGCACGCAGCACGCTGACGTGAGGGAAGTGAATTTCCACATAAAAACTTACTTAAAATTAGTGTAAAAACATATTTTATTCCAATTTTTATTGGAATCTGAAAACATTGATTTTTTGGCTGTTCTGATGCTCCTGGTTTCATTTACCTGCAAAGCTGGGAATACAATTTTGCGCATTATAATGTTAGGAGAAGGTCCAGTCAGGCTTGAAAGTAGGCGTGAGGTTGCTGGGGATGATAAAAGTACTCTAACAAAGGAGTAGCAGGCTTTTCTAGTGTAAAACCCCCATTAAGACAACGTACTGTGTTTAGTCGAAACCCATTTTCTTTAATAACTCGGTTAATATTTATGCTAGAATGACGAAAGAGGGCTTAAAACTTTCGTCTCACTAATTCCCATCTTTTTACATGCATTAATTTTACATTTGGGGCTTTTTAGACCCTTTTTGGGCCCAAAAACTCGAAATTTGGAAAATTAACCCCCTAAAAAGGGGTTTGGAGTTTTACGATTCTTTTGCCCAACGAACTTGTCCAACTGATTTCAGAAAGGAACGTCCCTACCAAATTTGAAGTTAATCGGACAAAAAATGTGACCGCTAGAGTGCAAACACATATATATATATATATATATACATATATATATATATATACATATATATATACATATATATATATACATATATATATAATATAAAATTTTGAACAACCCCCCAAAACGTGTTCAGGGGGTCACGTTAGGAACTTCTATGGTGGTCCCGGGCTTAAGTTTCACCGTGCGGGTCATGCTAATAGTTCACTTTCCTAAGGAAATTCACTAACAAGTACATAATGGCTCACTTTTACTGTATATAATAATACAGTACTCTTTAAGAATCCAGATCGGCCTATTCCGAACACATGAACTTCAATTTTTGTTTATCTTTTTGTTGCAAGTAAAAACAAAGACAAAATTTCACGTTTTAGCATTGTCAGGTGCTCTATGTTTCAGTTAAATTGATGTTTATTATTTACAAGGCAATGGAAGTTGTGCGGGGGAGGAGGCCTACTATAGTTTATTACGAAGTACAGTAGAACTCCAATTATCCGAATTAATTGGGGATCGGGCCAATTCGGATATGCAGAAATTCGGATGATCAGGTATACCTCGGGAATTAAGCAAAAAACATCACCATACATAAAAAATCAGAATTTTATCGACAAAGTTATTATAAATGTAGTGAACAGAAAGTGAGCGAACTGTATCAAGAATATACGTCATAAAAATTAAATTACAGGAGTTAAATTGAATACAGTATATACAGTTGCTCTTTTCAATAGGCCTACATACTGTACGTATTTCACTGTTCAATGTTGGTTATTTCACTTGAACATCTCGAGCAAAGTGATTTTATCACTTAGCGAAAGGACAACACGTTTACGTTTTGTACTCATTTCGAACGATAATCTCGGTGAAAGAACAGTAGCGACTGATGATGAGCAGGGCGGGAAGGGGGTATGACTCATTGTTCCCTGCGAAAATATCGTCCGGAAGGTAACAGCGCAGGCTTTTATTTTAGCGCTCACGGCGCATTATCGCTACACCCGCTCCCGCTGTTATTTTCTTGATTTTTATATTTCTATTATTTCACTCAAAATCGATTCGGATAATTGGATATTCGGATAATTGGGGTTCGGATAATTGGATTTCTACTGTATTTGTAACTTTCTTTCAGAAGCTCAATCTCGTATTAACACATAAATGGAAACGAATATTGCCATAGTGGTTCGCAATTAAGACGGAATTGATGTCTCATGCCCACCTCTGAGAAATCCAGATTTAGAAAAACCTGACCGGCCGCCGGATTTCTGATAGTCTACTGCTTTTACGAGTCTCCATCACCGGAAGTTGCCAGACACCATCTTGGAGTTTTGTTCCATTAGGCCAATGTTAACATTGTGCTTCTATTACTCGATCGTCATAAACAATTCATTTTGGTGTCAAATTAAAGGTTTTGTCAAAATACAATATCAAATTCCTTAATTTGGGTATTATGGGTTTATAATAAATCGTTTGATGTTCAACAACACTGTACATGTTCTCATTGATTTGTAAACAAAATCTACTCACCAGAAAAACGTAAGGCGTCTTTGAAATTGTTGCCTTGGAATACGACTTAGTCAGTTAACATAATATATCTAACTAACACAATATAGTGAGCACCGGCAATGTCGCGACAGGTAATGGCTACTTATACAAAAATAATTTGATTCTGTTGTGTAACAAACTTTTAAAATTTAAATATTAATGGAAAATAACAAGGGCTTTGCTCAGAGAAAGTTACACCGTTCAATACGCATAACAAAATGTCTGCCAAAGACAGACAAAATGTGCCATATCAAGAATTGTTAAAAACTTGATATGGATATAGATATCAATTAATTGTTTGTTAATGGGAGCGTTGCAATTCGTTCACTAAAATTCCTTAAGCCCATAATTCGAGCAACTTTATTTCTTATATAATACTAGTGGTTTCCGACCCACATTGCTATGTCCAAAAATTGTATGCGATAACTAGTAAATGGCAGCAAACCTGTGTACTCAGCGAATTTCCAATGCATATATACCATATGTATCTTAATACCACGTAAAGCCACATGGCAAAAGTTTCATCAATATACATTCAAAAATAAATGATTTATGACATTTTAATTATTCTCCATTAGAATACATGGCGGCTGAGTATGCAGGTTTGCTGAAACAAGGTACACAAAAAGTTGACTTCTATGAAAATTTTTGTATAACACAACTAGGTGGAGCCACACACCAAATGTTATTAATTTATGTTTTTAAGTACCTGGGGGCCGAGCTTTGCTCGGGGAAGGCCAGTCAGTTTGTTTAGATGACTTGGAGTAATATTTTACCACTTCCCCCTATACTGATAATCAGATCTGTAAAACTCATTTGCCTCTTTTCTACATTTTTAAGGTCACTCCAGTTGTTATGTATAGCTCAATGTCCCTTTGATTTATTTTACTACTTTGATTTATTTTGTTATATTATGTAATCTTAACTCAAATATTTTAATCTCTGCTCTCAGGAAACCACATGTTAATAATCATATACAACATGAGTATTACTTTGACAGTTCCAAGGTTGATTATGAACAGCTGTTAAAATTCTTTTGTTAGTGAATTTCCTATGGAAAGTGAACTATTAGCATGACCCGCACGGTGAAACTTAAGCCCGGGACCACCATAGAAGTTCCTAACGTGACCACCTGAACACGTTTTGGGGGTTCGTTAAAAAATTTATATATGTGGAGGCACTCTAGTGGTCGCATTTTTTGTTCGATTTACTTCAAATTTGGTAGGGACGTTCCTTTCTATAATCAGTTGGACAAGTTCGTTGGGCAAAACAATCGGAAAACTCTAAACCCCTTTTTTGGGGATTAATCTTTCAAATTTTGAGTTTTTGGGTCCAAAAAGGGTCAGAAAAGACCCTGATGTGAAATTAACGAACGTAAAAAGATTAGTGTGGCAAAACTTTTAAGCCCTCTCTCGTCATTCTAGTATATATATTTACTGAGTTATTAAAGGAAATGTGTATTGACCAAATACATTACGTTGTCTTATGGGGGTTTTACATTAGAAAAGCCTGTTAATCATTTTTTGGTGTACTTTTATCATCCCCAACAACCTCACGCCTACTTTAAAGCCTGACTGGACCTTCTCCTAACCTTATAATGCGCAAAATTGTATTCCCAGCATTGCAGGTAAATAGAACCAGGAGTATCAGAACAGCCAAAAAATCAATATTTTCAGATTTGAATACAAATTGGAATAATTGTATGTTTTTAACTGATTTTGAGTTTTTATAGTTTTTTATGTGGAAATTCACTTCCCTCACGTCAGCGTGCTGCGTGCAAACTGGTTTTGATTTGAAACTACAAGCCCAGTGTTAATTTTTTAACTTTTCATTAGTGAATTTCCTTTGGAAAGTGAACTATTAGCATGACCCGAATGGTGAAACTTAAGCCCGGGACCACCATAGAAGTTCCTAACGTGACCCCCTGAACACGTTTTGGGGGTCGTTCAAAATTTTATATATATACAGGGTGTCTCTGAACTCTCTACCAACCTTTTCAGGTATTATTCCTGGACCATAGACAAGCCAAAATATCATATTCAAAATTTCAAAAACTCAAAAGTTACTCGTATAGCCGCCATTTTGTTTTTTTTTCACATAGGAAATTTTAATTCGAGAACGACTAGTTATAATTAAATGAAATTTGGTATTTAGCTTTATTCCCTAAGACCTAATTACAGAAAAAACATTATTTTTTTACAATCATTAATTACAAAATGGCGGCTGCCTAAAAATTTCAAACGTAAATATCTTAAAAACCGCTCACAGGAAAAAAATTACATTAATTAGGTTTTATTTAGAGAATTTAATTGCAAATCTAATGACACCAAATTTACGGAAATCGGTTCATAAATAACGGAGAAAATCCATTTTTAACATATTGCATTCTTGTCAATATCAACTGTTAACATGTGACATCGCTGCTAGTGAGCCACATCAATCAGCTGTTTCAAGTATAATTCCACTAACCAGCTGATTGATCAATGTATTGTTAAAATTATTACAGTTTCCTGTTACAATGTGTCTTTTTCCTGTATGTTGCTTATTGTTAATCAGTGTGCTGCTTTTTAATATTAATCTGTGTTAACGTATTCAGTATTCATATTTATTGATAAATGGCTAATTATAGTGTTGCAGAGTATTGCGATATGCATTTTTATTATGGAGCTGCATTTGGAAATGCAAATGAAGCAAGAAGGTTGTATAGCGACTATTTCCCCAATAGACAATGTCCTGCTGCCAAAACGTTTCACTGCTGTCCACAATCGTCTCCACGCAACTGGTACGTTTCATGTGAGTATGGCAGATACTGGTGCTGCGAAGTCAGTGCGTACAGTTGAATTTGAGGAGGAAGTCCTTCGTAAATTTGAAGAAAACCCTCGAACAAGTACTCGAGATGGGGGAAGGCAAAGACACCGTGTGGAGGGTACTCATTGGAGAGAATTTGTACCCATATCATCTCCAAAAGGTTCATGCCCTTGAACCTCAAGACTATCCAGGTCGGGTAGATTGTTCCAGGTGGTTCCTGCACAAACTGGCGGACAATCCAGATTTCTTGAAATCCGTTCTTTTTACAGACGAATCCAGTTTTAACCAGGGTGGTATTTTCAATACCAGGAACAGCCATGTTTGGGCTCCTGAAAATCCCCACGAAACTGCAGTAATAGCATTTATGCTATTCCCTATAGGGGAAATTCGCTAAAAAGGTCAGATTTTGATGAAATTTAGTACAGACGTGTAAAGCAACGTTTATGACTTAAGTTTAAAAACCAGACAGATCGACCCATCCGAAGGGGTATTTTGGGAGGGGGGGTTTGATCCAAAAAATGGGTTTTTTGAATTGGTTTTATATAATAATCCTAAAAGTCAAATTTTAGTTTTCACCATTGGATTCAATTTAAAAAAATACACAATTTGGCATTTTGATCATTAGTTACCGAGACATATAAAGTGGTAAACGCAGGACGTTGTCCAATGTTATTCTTGTAGAGATTGAGACAAATTTTATATCTCGCTTATTTATGAATGCAAACTGACGAATCTTGGTATACGGCTTCATCAGATTGTGGACAATTGTTATTTGAACAGATTGTGGACTATTGTTATTTGAACAAAGAAAGCCATTTTGACCAATGTTTCCCTAAGCAGCAAACCTGCCTACTCAGCCCCCATGTTATTCTTATGGAGAGTAAGTAAAATATGCTTCCCTTAATTGTGAACATAAATTAATAAAACTTGGTATATGGCTTCATGTTGATGGGTTGTATGTATATTTGCATAAAAACCCATTTTTTGTGTTCCTTGTTGCAGCAAACCTGTTTACTCAGGCCAAATGTTTTTCTATGGAGTATAATTAATACCCCCGTAGCAGCAAACCTGCATACTCAAGCGAATTTCCAATGTATATATAACATAACACATTAAGCCACTTAACAGAATTCATAAGAAGTATATTCACAACAAGCTATATAAAAAATATTAATTATTCTCCATAAGAACAACATTGGGAATGAGTACGCAGGTTTGCTGCAACAAGGAATACAAATCATCGGTTTTTATGCAAATATCAATAGAACTCATCTAAGTTAAGTCATATACCAAGTTTCATCCATATTAATTTATAAATAAGCGATTTACAACATTTTAATTATTTTCCATAAGAATAACATGGGGACCGATTACCTAGGTTTGCTACTACGGGAACCATAGGCGAAAAATCTTTTTTTGTGCAAACAACAATAAACCACAACCAGATGAAGTCATATACTAAATTTTGTCAGTTTATGTTCTTAAATAAGCGAGATATACAATTTTTATTTTTCTCCATAAGAATAACATTAGACAATGTACTGTGTTTAGCAGTTTCAATATCTCAGTAACCAATTGACGTAGAGTAATGATAAAAATACCAAATTTTTTTTAAGCTGGTTTCTATGGTAAAAAATACAATTTTATTAAAATAAAAATTACATGTGAAAATCCCAAAAAACTCATTTTTGGAGTACAAAACCCCCCTTCGGGTGATGCGATTCGTCTGGGTTTCAAATTCGTTCAAATAAATGGTACTTTACACATTTGTACCAAATTTCATTAAGATCGGAGCTTTTTTACGAGAGTTATCGTGCTTACGGACACATATATATAAATTTGAACGAATGATGTTTTTGGCATCTGGGGACCTTAAAATGAAAAGTTATCATGGTCTCGGGCTTAAGTCTTACCATGAGACCTATGGTAATAGCATTGACTATAAATAATGGTAATAGCTTCTTCCTTATGGGGGAAATTCGCTAAAATGTTATATATCACTTATTTATGAATGTACTAGCTGGCCCGAAAGACGTTGTCCTGTCTTAATTTTACTGAATCTGTTTTATATCAAATACTCATTTATTTTCAAGATGAGCTCGTTTGCTACGCTCACTCGCCTCCCAGATGAGCTCGTTCGCTACGCTTACTCGCCTATCGAAAAAAGAGTTTGAGTTCAAGTAGTTTTTAGCGAATTTCCCCTATAGGGAAGAAGCTATTACCGTAGGTGGCATGATAAGACTTGAGCCCGAGACCATGATAACTTTTTGTTTTGAGGTCCCCAGATGCCAAAAACACAATTCGTTCAAATTTATATATATGTGTCCGTTACCGCGATAACTTTTGAAAGAAACACCCGATTTTTTATGAAATTCGGCCCAAATGTGTAGAATAACATTTATGACTTTAAGTTCGAAAACCAGATTGATTAGACTATGGGAAGGGGGTTTTAAATTTTCCAAAAATCAGTTTTTTTGAATTTTTCCCTCTAAAATTGTAAAAACAATTTTGGTTATAGCCATTTTATAGAGCTTAAAAAATATGGTAAAATAGATATGTAGCTTCACCTGGTTGAGTTATATTAATAATTAAAAAAATATATATTTCTTATCTTCTTCGTTGCAGCAAACCTGCGTACTCAGCCCTAATTTTATTTTTATGGAGAATAAATAAAATGCTATATATCACTTATTTATGAATGTACTTTTTTTGAAACTTGGTAAGTGGCTCTATATAGTAGTGACACACACATATGTGTATTGGAAATTTGCTGAGTACGCAGGTTTGCTGCGACAGGGGTATTTATTTATTAAGATATTGATGAAACTTGGTATGATGGCTTCACCTAGGAATAGAATAGAATAGATTTATTTTCTCAGAAATAAAACATTTCAAATTACAATTTCACAGTAAACAAAATAAATAAACATTAATTTTCTTGCTCTCAGTCCACAGTTCATAATTTAAACACAATATCACTTATTGTCCTGCCAGAACTGACCATCTTTGTTCCTGAAAACATATAGTAAAACTAAAGATGTATTAACAAACACAAAAATAAAACAATATCACGTACATTCTGAGAAAAATAGGGCCTCTAAAGGCTAAGCCTGTTTTAGAGGTTCCAACAAAAAGGTATAATAAAATAAAATACGCTCAAAGAAAAATTAACTGAGTACGCTATGGGAGTCTTACATCTAAATACTTAACAAAATTATCTTAAAATCAATCTCTAAATTTCATTAGAACATGTCAGAAACAAAAGTTGAACTATGACTAAAATATACTGTCTTGTGGAAAAAACAAACAATAACTGAAAAAAGGTTTTATACACTATGATTATATGATAAATCTCCTTCAAAATGTAAATGAGGTAATTTTATCAGTAAAAATATTTAATTTTTAGTTCAATATTTTCATTAACACGTCTATATTTTCTAATTCCAATAGCCAATTTTTTAATTTTACCATAAAAATCTTTTTGTTTTTAGCTCCTTTTATATAATCAAGAATCAAATTGAATACTCTCGGACCAACAAAAGAAAATGTTTTAGTAAAAAAGGTATAATTTGGTTTTGGAACAATGCTGTGATGGTGAGTTCTTAATTTGGAGTGGGGGAGATTTCCACTTTTATCGTAAAAACTTTTTAAGACCTTATATATAAACAGATACCTTAAGGGCAGAATTTTTAATGATAAAAACAAAGGTCTTGAACTGTCTCTTTAGCTTCTCCTAGCTATTAATCTAACAAAATGTTTTTGCTGTACATAAATTGCTTCTAAATTTGAAAAATAATTCCCACCGTAACAAATAAGCCCATATTCCAGTCTACTTTCAACTAAAGAAAAGTACAGGGAACGTAATACATTTTCTGGACACATATCTTTAAAAAAATAAAAATACTTCAAAACACCATTTAAAGTTGATTTCAATTTTGACATGTGAATTTTCCAGTTTACTTCCCTATCAAGAAAAATTCCCAAATACTTAATAGAATCCACTTTCTGAATGTTTTCGCAATTAATTGTACAAGGAGCATGTTTTCTGAGACAATTTACACATCTATAATTTATGGGATCTGAAAATTTGACATCTTTTCTTAAATTGAAATTAATAAATTTGGTTTTCTCAGTACTTAAAAGCATGTGATTCTTGACAAACCAGAATTTGAGTCTCAGCAAATCTGTATTTATGTCACTTCTAATTGCCTCCAAGTTGTTGCCCACATAACAAAGGGCAGTGTCATCAGCAAATGAAGTTAATTTACCTTTAAAGGATGCACCACAAAGATCATTTATGTATATTAAAAATAAAATTGCTCCTAAAACTGATCCTTGAGGAACCCCATATAAAATTTCACCCATTCCACCAAGCACCCCATTAATTCTGACACACTGTTTTCGCCCCGTTAGGTAGCTTTTGAACCATTTGTGTGCGACTCCTCTTATTCCACAATTGAACATTTTAGCAAGAAGTATTTCATGATTGACAGTATCAAAAGCTTTTTTAATATCTAAAAATAAACCGGTGACATTCTGTCCTGAATTGAGTCCATCATATAATTTTGACATAAAATCATTCAAAGCATGTTCTGTACTTAAACCTTCCCTAAACCCAAATTGATTCCTATAAATAAATGTGTGTTTCCCAGAAATTTAACCAATTTTGCCTTCATGATTTTTTCAAATAGTTTTGCAAATGTTGGGAGTAATGAAATTGGACGGTAGTTACTTGATTCTGTTTTTGCCCCACTTTTAAAAATTGGAATCACTACAGCTTCTTTCATTTTACTAGGAAAAACTCTGCACTCAAAACTTAAATTAATTAAGTGACATATGACATCCTGAATTTTGGGGAAAACAGCTTTTAATAAAGAAGAATTTATTCCGTCTATTCCCGGGGAAGTTCCATTTTTCAAGGATTGCAAAATTTGTAATATTTCTTGAACTGTTGTTGGCTCAATAAACACGGAATTTACCTGAAAATTAGTTTGAAAAATCTGCTCAAAATTTTGAAATGCACGATCGCTTAAGTCAGTGGTTTCGATTTTCAAATTGTCCACTACACTCAAAAAGTACTTATTAAATTAATTTGAAACAGTTTTGTTTTCACTTATTATCCTACCATTTATTTCTAAACTAATTGATTTATCAACCATTTTATTTTGACCAGTAATTTCGTTTACTACTTTCCACAGTGCTTTGCTATTACCTTTACAGTCATCAAAACGTCTACGGAAAAATAAATGTTTATGGCTGCGTATTTCACCCTGAAGCTTATTTCTGTATTTGGTATAATAGTTTTTGAGCTTGACATTTCCCGGATGCTTTTTTAGTGTGTTGTAAGTTTTATACCTTATTTCTATTTTCATGTACAAAAATTCATTCATCCAAGGTTTGAGTTTGGTAAAATTGTTCTTAATTTGAATCTGCACTTTACTGTTTTCTAAATGTTGATTAAATATACAGAAAAAAACATCAAAAGCGTCAGATGCATCAGTTATGTTGTAAACAGGAGACCAGTCAACATCTTGTAACGCATTACTAAGGACGTTGTAATCTATGCGATAAGAGTGCGCAGGCATGTCAGGCCGGCCGCCGCCACTCCGCACCGTCACGCAGCACAGCGAGTGGTCCGTGATGCCGGCGTGTGCCACTGCCGCCTCCACCGTCGCACTGCTCAACCTCGCCACTCGTGCGTAGACATGTTTTACAATGTCTGCCGTTTGAAAAAACATTAAACGACAATCAATTCTTTCTAGTGAATCTTTTAAATACACAGCAACCCCTCCTGCTCTGTAGTCATCATTACATTTTACATTTAAACTATAATGGGGAATATTATATAGACTACTTTCATTGCTACTTACCCAGATTTCGCTTAATATTATTACATCAGGATAAAAACTATTTACTGCTAGTTCTAACAAAAAAGAATCAAAATTTTTCCTTAAGCTCCTGATATTTTGATGTATTATTGTAATTTCGTTACGTTCACTTTTTAAATTAGAAATCAAATTCTTAGTTAAATTCATTTACATGCAATATTTATAAAATTAAATCTTGATAGAGCAATAGTTTTAACCTAAGGTATAAGATAACATAAACAATTTAAAGCGTACAAATAATGATTAATGAAAATGAAGTACATAATATATTTAATAATATGCATAATCTATCATACAATGTGCAATTTTAACGCATAAGCAAATTTTTGTTTCAAGCATGAGTTATAAATAAATATATAAAAAATAACTGCAGAGTTTATTAGTACAGAATATGTAATTTATAGTTACAACGAACCTAGGTCAGCCTGGCATGTCACAATTTTTACCGCAGCGTTGTCTTCTTTCCTCAGAAAAATCTTCCCACGGCGCACCCACAAATACTTATAGTTTTTTTCTTGCTTGACGTTTCTCGCCATCGCGAACAGCCTCCGCCGCACGGGCGACAGTGACTCGTTGATGTAGACGGGATGGTCCACGGGCAGATTCATGTGTCTCGTTGAGAAGCTGCTTTTGACTCGCCGCTTTCGCAGCATCTCCTCCTTATCCAGGCGTCAGACGAACTTGACGATAATACCCGGAGGGCGGGTTTGCGCATTGTCTCTCTTGCCTAGTCGATGACAGGTGTCTATCATCGCATCAGTGACCGGCATGCCGAGCGCCTTGCCGACCTCTTTAACCACGCTGACGACATCTTCATTCGGCTCCTGCGGGATACCATGAATCTCTACCGCATTGCTCCTCGAATATTGCTCCATTTCTGGCACTCTGGCAATCTGGCACTCAACTCCTTCAGTAACCAGATACTTTCGTAAAGGCGAAAGTACCTTGTACAAAGTACCGATTACAGATACTTGGACACATCTATTCTCTGTGTTACAACACTGTTAAAACAACCATGTTTAGCGCAAGCACAGACAGCTAACTGGGGGCTGTGACAAAGTGATGAGTCGCAATATATTGTACAAGTTTGTGAAAAACCATCAGAGCAGATAGCAAAGGAGTCAGGTGTGCAAGCACCACTAGATGGCAGCACAGCGACAGGGCTGAAGTCTGCTCACAGTTCTCAGTGGTCGAAGGTCTGTACCTGCCATCCTGAAAACATTAACCATCACCATTTAGTGTTAAATTGTTAATACATGTAACGTAATATCTATATTTGAAGTACAGAGTTCATAGATAGCCATGGTATGGATAATACTTTAAAGGTCGTGGGTTTAATTTAAGTTTCTAACAATGATATTTGATAAGTTATCTTATTCACGGCTTATCTTGCTACCTACGGCAATAAAGCTATTTAAGTAAATAGCTTCTTCCCAACAAGGGAAATTCGCTAAAAAAGTACTTCACTGTAGCCATAGGGAAGGTGTACACGTAATTAATTGATAACTATGTTTTTATTGCTGTGATCCAAAATATACAAATTGTAAAGACGTCACAATTTGTTGTACATTTTGAGGACAGGGAAATTAAAAATTGAAATTTTGTTGGGAACCCTAAAGGGGTACTCCGTCCACACCATTTTCTTGGCAGAGGTGATGTGTGTGGTGTAGGTGTCCTTCAGGAATCCAAAATATGGAGGCTCTTCAAAGAGAGAACAAGAATATTGTGTTGGCTTCCAATTATTTCTCCGAATTGCAGGAAATTAATGGTGATAGTCAAAATTTGATTTTTTTAAACGTCAACTTAAAAAAAACAAAACCCCATTTTTGTGGAATAAAATCATAAAATTTTTGAATTTGAGTTTTTAATGGAAATATTCATTTTGGTGCACCCTGAATACCAAAAAGTGTTTTATGAGTTATGTCTGTGTGTGTGGATGAATACTGAGCTAGAGAAAACACCAGTTGTCCGATTTCGATGAAATTTGGTATGAAGATACTAATCCTTGATTACTCCAGGCATTTTTTTTGTTTTTGATTTTTAACTGTAGTTGTCCCTCTAAAACCACTAAAAATCACAAAAAATCAAACTTTCTTAAAACCGGCTATACCTGTAACGAATTTTATTAAAATTTAGTGGTTTGTAGAGATTAGGTTTCCAACAAAATGACACCACTCGCATTTCTAGAAAAATTGGGTTCAGAAATTATAAGACTTAATAAAACATCAAAAATTTGGTTCATAAAAAACCATAAACGTTAAAACAGATCACCACAAAAAAAGCTCAAAACTAAATATTTTTGTCTAATTATTATTCTACGATTACTGGTTGCGGGAAAATTGAAATTTTCATTTTGCAGTAAACATAGTACTTTGTCCAATATTATTCTTAAGGGGAATACAAAAATGACCATTTCTCTCTTATTTACTGATCAATTTCGTTAAAACTTGATATGCAGGTCAAGTCAGCATTGACCAAAAGAGGATATTTGAAATATGTTGCCTTTTAACCCTGGGGGAGATGAGGGGGCATTTCCCCTCTTAAAGCCACTGTGTTTAGCAAAGGATTCTGTAGTGCCTCCAAGAAAGGGATATTGGTGGATATTTCTGAAAACAACTTTTTAGAAGATTTTCTTTGCATTCTACCAGCTGTTACCCGGCAGACGTTGTCATAACTTTGATTATTACCAACTAAAACCAAGATCACCTGTTCAAGTAAACATGTCATTAGCTTTTATGTAAACAACATCTTTCCATCTTTAGGTTTATATGGGAACCCTTTTAGGCCTCGTGGGAAGAACCCAATTGAGTTAGGACGAAATGGATGGCTTAAGAACCATCTCCGTGAAATTTTACATATATATACCAAGTTTCATGACAAATGGTCCAACGGTGTCCGAGTCCTTAACTTAAAATATATATATAACCAAACAAACCAACATCCTTTTTTATAAATATAGATAGATATTTAGCAGGCCTAAGTAAAAAGTATTTTTTTCATTAAAGATGGCTAAAATCATTTCCTATTTTCATCGCCTATCTTCATTTTTGATGCTGTCATTCCAAATTCTAGAAGCAGACACAACAAAAGATTTATTGAAGAGAGTAGTTCAGTGAATGGGAATTGTTGGAAGTTGGGAGCCCCTGTGAGTAGCATGAGAACTACTATCAGGCACGAATAAGAAGTTTTCAGAAAGATACCTGGGAACTTAGGAACTAATAATAAAGTGAAACAGAATAAGGGTATGACATTTTTACTTTATCACGTATAAAGTATCTTCTATTGAGTTCTTAAGACACATCCACCCACATCCCTTTTTCGGAGGGACTATAGAATCAATGATTAAGAAACTGGACCTAGTTTCACTTTTACTAGGGGACTTCACCCAATATACTTGAATAGGCTAATAGGCTGCACTTCCGTGTACGCCCGGTGGAAGCAGACACAACAAAAGATTTATTGAAGAGAGTAGTTCAGTGAATGGGAATTGTTGGAAGTTGGGAGCCCCTGTGAGTAGCATGAGAACTACTATCAGGCACGAATAAGAAGTTTTCAGAAAGATACCTGGGAACTTAGGAACTAATAATAAAGTGAAACAGAATAAGGGTATGACATTTTTACTTTATCACGTATAAAGTATCTTCTATTGAGTTCTTAAGACACATCCACCCACATCCCTTTTTCGGAGGGACTATAGAATCAATGATTAAGAAACTGGACCTAGTTTCACTTTTACTAGGGGACTTCACCCAATATACTTGAATAGGCTAATAGGCTGCACTTCCGTGTACGCCCGGTGGAAGCAGACACAACAAAAGATTTATTGAAGAGAGTAGTTCAGTGAATGGGAATTGTTGGAAGTTGGGAGCCCCTGTGAGTAGCATGAGAACTACTATCAGGCACGAATAAGAAGTTTTCAGAAAGATACCTGGGAACTTAGGAACTAATAATAAAGTGAAACAGAATAAGGGTATGACATTTTTACTTTATCACGTATAAAGTATCTTCTATTGAGTTCTTAAGACACATCCACCCACATCCCTTTTTCGGAGGGACTATAGAATCAATGATTAAGAAACTGGACCTAGTTTCACTTTTACTAGGGGACTTCACCCAATATACTTGAATAGGCTAATAGGCTGCACTTCCGTGTACGCCCGGTGGAAGCAGACACAACAAAAGATTTATTGAAGAGAGTAGTTCAGTGAATGGGAATTGTTGGAAGTTGGGAGCCCCTGTGAGTAGCATGAGAACTACTATCAGGCACGAATAAGAAGTTTTCAGAAAGATACCTGGGAACTTAGGAACTAATAATAAAGTGAAACAGAATAAGGGTATGACATTTTTACTTTATCACGTATAAAGTATCTTCTATTGAGTTCTTAAGACACATCCACCCACATCCCTTTTTCGGAGGGACTATAGAATCAATGATTAAGAAACTGGACCTAGTTTCACTTTTACTAGGGGACTTCACCCAATATACTTGAATAGGCTAATAGGCTGCACTTCCGTGTACGCCCGGTGGAAGCAGACACAACAAAAGATTTATTGAAGAGAGTAGTTCAGTGAATGGGAATTGTTGGAAGTTGGGAGCCCCTGTGAGTAGCATGAGAACTACTATCAGGCACGAATAAGAAGTTTTCAGAAAGATACCTGGGAACTTAGGAACTAATAATAAAGTGAAACAGAATAAGGGTATGACATTTTTACTTTATCACGTATAAAGTATCTTCTATTGAGTTCTTAAGACACATCCACCCACATCCCTTTTTCGGAGGGACTATAGAATCAATGATTAAGAAACTGGACCTAGTTTCACTTTTACTAGGGGACTTCACCCAATATACTTGAATAGGCTAATAGGCTGCACTTCCGTGTACGCCCGGTGGAACAATCAAATGAAAATAATCTATATAAACTATCGATTGTGGTAGAAAATATTCTATCAGCTGGGAATCTTAATCATTATTAATTTGTTTATTTATATTTACTGATCATAACATGTTTTCCATTCCCATAACTAAACTCAAACTATGTATCTTTTAATTAGTTGAATTGTGTGAAATAAAGCCTATATCTCAAGGCAAACTCAGTTTTACTCTTTTACAATTTATTTCACATAGAAAACAAGGCAACATGGAAAAACATTTATCTCCAACTAAATTATCTATAGATCCAAACTCATCAACGGCAACCATGGAGTGGGAACACTGGCATAGAACATTCACTAACTTTATTCAAGTAACAGAACCAAATGAATCGGAAAAGCTGAAACTACTAATCAATTTTGTAGTGCCTTCGGTATATTTGTATATAAGTGAATGTCCAACTTTTGCCGATGCAATAGCTAATCTACGCAATCTTTACTGCAAACCAGTAAATGAAGTGTTTGCTCGTCACAAACTGTTCACGCGTCAGCAACAACCAGGAGAGACGGTCAACCAGTACCTAGAAGCATTAAAAATACTTAGCAAAGACTGTAACTTCAAAGCTACCTCTGCGGAACTGAACAGAGATGACTGTATTAGAGATGCATTTGTAAATGGCCTGCTTGCACCCCACATACGTCAAAGATTGCTGGAGAATTTCAAACTACCTCTGAAAGACGCTTTTGAACAAGCACGTTGCTTAGAAAGTGCACAACAACATGCACTCATGTACCAACCTACCTCGAATGTCAACTCGGTTTTAAATCTTAAAACTTCAGAAATACAAGATGAAGATAAAAACCAGATAACTGTAGCTGCTACATCTGTTAGTAAAAATAAATGTTTCTTCTGTGGATTCAGCAGACATCCAAGGAATGACTGTCCTGCAAAAAACTCATACTGCAAAGGTTGTGGTAAAAAGGGGCACTTCGTTAAGGTATGTAAATCTGCTCAAATGGATAATACAAACTTTAGTTCAAACTCAAAAATCAAGCATACGACTTCAGCAATCTCAGGTCAGATCAGTTGTTCATCATGTTACCACACTGGTCTTTCTAAAGCTATTGTCTCAATAAAAATCAATGGTAGAGAGGCTCAAGCTCTCATTGACACTGGTAGTACCACTAGTTTCTTAAGCAGTGACTTAGCAAAATCCCTGAAAATAAAAAGTTATCCCTCTAAAATCAGCCAGGTATCAATGGCCTCATCTGGGCTAATCTCTAAAACTATAGGTGAATGCAAAGTTAATTTAAAAGTTATTGGTAACTCATATGAGAATGTAGTTTTATGCATCTTACCTAATCTCTGCTGTGATGTGATAATAGGCCACGATTTACTTTGTCGCCACTCTAAACTAGAAATGACATTAGGTGGACCAGAATCACCACTCGCTATAATATCTGTAGCGGCTGCAAATGTACAGCCGGCTTCATTATTTGAGCATCTTTCTCCTGATTGTCATCCTATTTCTGTTAAATCTCGCCGACATAATGTAATAGATTACAAGTTCATTTCTGCAGAAATTAAGTCACTCTTAGATGAAGGAGTAATTGAACCAAGTATCTCTCCTTGGAGAGCTCAGGCCTTTGTCACGAGCTCAGAAAATCACAAGAGACGCATGGTTATAGACTACTCTAATACTATAAATCGGTTTACACATCTAGATGCTTATCCTATCCCAAACCTTGAAGAAATTGTCAATAAAGTGGCTAACTATGAAGTATTTAGTGCTATTGATTTAAAAAGCGCTTATCATCAAATACCGATCAAGTCTGAAGATAGGCCTTTTACAGCATTTGAGGCATGTGGTCAGTTGTACCAGTTTAACAGAATACCATTTGGTGTAACAAATGGAGTTGCTGCATTCCAAAGAGTAATTGATAACATAATTCGAGCTGAAAATCTTAAGGACACCTTTGCGTACTTAGATGATATAACGGTGTGTGGGAAAACGCAAGAGGATCATGATAGAAACCTCAACAGGTTAATGACCGCTGCATCTAAGTTTAACTTGACTATCAACGAAAACAAATGCTCTTTTTCAATGAAATCTATTAGTCTTCTTGGATACACTATAAGTAACAAAACTATAAAACCAGACTCAGATCGTTTGTTACCTCTAAAGAACTTTCCCTTGCCTACAAACTCATCATCACTCAAAAGGGCTGTAGGTATGTTTTCTCATTTTTCGAGATATATTCCGCGGTTTTCGGAGAAGATCAAATTACTAACAACAAGCTCTTTTCCCCTATCTATGCAGGCAATAAATGCATTTAATGAACTTAAAAGAGAAATTGAAAATGCTTCAATGAGCCCTATAAATCCTGAGCTACCATTCACCGTTGAGACAGACGCTTCGGACACAATATTAGCAGCAACTCTATCGCAGGATAGTCGACCTGTGGCATTCTTCTCAAGAGCTCTGACACACAGTGAGCTAAAACACAGCTCAGTTGAAAAGGAAGCCTATGCGATTGTGGAGTCCATCCGAAAATGGAGACACTATTTGCTGGGCAGACATTTCAAATTAATCACCGACCAGAAATCTGTCTCTTTCATGTTTAACACTATGTTATCAGGGAAAATAAAGAATGACAAAATTATGAGATGGAGACTCGAACTATCATGTTACAGCTATGACATTGTATATAGACCTGGTAAACTAAATGCAGCTGCTGACAGTCTGTCAAGAGTATGTTCTTCAATGACTGACAAAGTTAACAAACTTCAAGAATATCATGAAATAATGTGTCATCCAGGTGAAACTAGGATGTACCATTGGATCCGAAGCAAGAACTTACCATACTCCCTTGATGAGATAAGACGAATGACTGGATCTTGTAAAGTTTGTTCTCAAGTGAAGCCAAGATTTTTCAAGCACGAAGGAAAGCTAATAAAAGCAACATCTCCATTTGAACGACTTAGTCTGGATTTCAAAGGGCCTCTACCCTCTTGTACGAGAAATCGGTATATGCTAACAATCATTGACGAGTACTCACGATTTCCGTTCGCATTTCCATGTCCTGATATGTCATCTTCGACAGTTATTACAAAACTAAAACAATTATTTTCATTGTTCGGTACTCCAAGCTATATCCATTCCGATCGAGGTTCTTCCTTCATATCACAGGAATTAAAGGAGTTTTTAACACTAAACGGTATTGCCTCTAGCCGGACTACTGCGTATAACCCACAATGCAATGGGCAAGTCGAGAGGTATAATGGTACTATATGGAGAACTGTAGAACTTGCACTTAAGAATGATCGACTTGACGTGACTAAGTGGGAAATGGTTTTGGACAATGCTCTACATTCAATTCGATCCTTACTGTGTACTGCCACCAACTGTACTCCACACGAACGAATGTTTGGACATCCTAGGAGGTCAATAAATGGGATTTCTACACCAACTTGGTTAATGACTCCTGGACGAGTGTTAATGAGACGTCCTATCAGACACTCAAAATATGAACCGTTGGTCGAGGAGGTGACCCTACTGGAAGGAAACTCGGACTATGCTCATGTACGGTTGCCAGATGGACGTGAGACCACAGTATCAACTCGCAACTTAGCACCCTTTGGAGAGTCAAGTAATGAAGCAACAGTTGAGGAGAATCACGCAACAGGAAAGAACTCGCTACAGTTTGACCAGGATGAGCGCCCAGTAGATTCAAATGAAGACCCATCACAAGTAACAAGAGAATTATCAGAAGTAAATCCGCCAACTAATCAAGAGTCATTTCAAACTCGACAAGTTGAAGACAAGGCATCCCAATGGCGAAGTTCTCGCCCAAAGAGACTGCCATCACATCTACAAGACTTCAACTTATACTAGCTGGGGAGAATGTGGTAGAAAATATTCTATCAGCTGGGAATCTTAATCATTATTAATTTGTTTATTTATATTTACTGATCATAACATGTTTTCCATTCCCATAACTAAACTCAAACTATGTATCTTTTAATTAGTTGAATTGTGTGAAATAAAGCCTATATCTCAAAGGCAAACTCAGTTTTACTCTTTTACATCGATACATATCAATATTAACAATAAATTATTTTCATCAGATTATTAACGTTTCGTAATGAATCCAAGTCATCATACATTTATTATAATTGAAACTGAACAAAAATTCAACTAAACTAAACAAAAATTAACATGAAACATTTAAGAACTATTTAATTTCCCTGATATACCATTTTAGTTGCTTCTAAAAAATGTAATGTAAAAATGTAATGTTTGGTCAACAAATTAATTTGTAATATATTTTTTTTTCTTATCAGGATGAAAATTAGGAAACAAAATAGATACAGTATATATTAAATAATTCACATTACTATTAAGGGAGTTATTAGTTATTACTATATTAGGGAGGGGGATGTCAGGTTAGAGGGTGAATCGTCCTGGGGTGTTGTTACCCACAGAGCCCGGGAGCTTGGTAAGGATCTCTCTCCCTTTCTGGAGCGAGGCAGATTGACCCCATCCTACCACCTTTCCCATCCATCTTTTCCCTCTTTCCGGTGGCTGTACAATATCCCAAGGGAGACGTGCCTAGCCGGCTTTGCTGGGGCCTCCTAATCCCCCAATAAACAAACAACAAACAACAAACAAGGGAGTTATGGGTCTTAAAAATAGAGATTTTGTCAAATGTTGGGAGAAGGTCAGTAAGAAAAACCTTGGTCCGATTTCAATGAAAATTTGCAGTTGTGTGTGTTCGATTCAGATTATTATTACGAATATAATTTCATTTCAAATTAAAAAAATCAAAAATATATTTTTAACTTTAAAAATTATTAAAAATATACTAATACAACTTTGTGGTATAAATAAAGATGTAATTTTGCGGGTCAGTATGATATACATGTTAGAATTTGTTTGAAGTTTATATCTTTTTCAGTTTGGTCTGTGACCTGCTCCTTTGGTTCTTGGAAATTGCCTTCCGGAGCAGAGTAGGCCAGCCGCACTACGCCTCACTAACACAACTCACAAGCATAGCGCCACCACGCGCACACCCCACGACCGAGCGCTTAGTCCAAGGTTGCGCCGCCCTCTACACGAATCCCGCCACTCACAACACGAGCACCGCGTGTCCGTGTTTTTCAGTTTTCAGAGTACTATGGTATTACTGCAACTGTAGCAATTAATGCCTTGTAAGAAATATAGGCATACAAGAAATAGAAAAGCAATTGTGAGTAAACATTGTTGTGTGAAACAAGTTATAGGCTAGCTGTCATGTAACTAAAGATCCAGCTTCTTCTTAAGATGTATTTAACTAAGTGATAGGAAAGTGTAAATTTACGATTAACTTCAAATTTCGTGGAGACATTCCTTTCTACAATCAGTTGGACAAGTTCATTTTGCAAAGCAATCAGAAAGACCCTAACTGCCATTTTTTTGGAGGATATAAAAATTACAAATGTTGTGTTTTTGGCTCCCAAAAACGGTAAAAAAAGAGATCGGGATGTAAAATTAATGCATATTACATTATATGATATAAAAAGCCAGAAAATGTTGGCCTAAACCCTCTCCCATAACTTTAGCACAAATATTTATAGCCAGATAAGGTACTCAGCTGAAGTGTAAATTCTGATATTTAATTTAATACATAATTCTATTTAGTTATGAGAGTATTGTTCAGCTGTGACACTCGACTTCTAAATTGTGAATAACGATTTGCTTGTGTAGCCAAGTAGTAGAGTGGTTACACAAGCCCACCACTTGTTTTTTTTTTTTTTTTTGTATTGCAACAAAGCATTTGCAATTCCATCTCAATTCAGTTTGGAGTAAACAAAGATAAAATATGAGGATTTTTCACTGAAAATGTACTATATTCAAATCTGTTAATCAACCATATGAATAACAGAGAAGACTTGAACAGACATAGTAAATGCTTTAACTACTGATGATATTGAAACAGATTTCCTGAAGCCTTAATGATAAGTTTTTATGAATAAATAACGATAAATCTTTTGGGTCCGATTGCCAATTGTTATGATTAATAATCATGGTTAGATTGTGAATTTTGGCATATATTGAGGCTCTGTCATCATTTTCGGTTAAATTAAAACGTTGTGGCCGTCGATTTCGGACTTTAGAATGCGAGGAACAGTTGTTTTCAGCAAATATAATGCTGTAAAATTGCCTATTTTGTTTTGCTATTTCCGTGGATAATATGTGGTTCGCTTGCTGCTTCAGGCCAATAAAACGCGGTCTACTATACCAAAAAAATTCAGTCATTTTCGTGTTTTTGAACACCATGATGCGGCAAAATTTATGTTTTTACCGATAAAACACAGCCTAAAATGCGTTTCGGACGTCGTTTAAGGTATATAAAACACGATCCAGTTTATTTATTACCGAGAAAATGCGGGCCGATTGCCGTTTTTGAGCGATTAAGTACATTTCCGGCATAAAATACGGTTTGTACTCAATTTTCGGCCGATAACAAAATTTGCAGTCGTATTTATGACTCATGTATAATAGTCAATGGTAATATGCTGTAAAATGATCGCAAAAAATTACTGATTTTGGCTGATAACTATACTCACCCGGTCGGTAAATTTCTCTAAAAACCCAGTTTGACAGTTTTCAGACTAAAATGTGGCTCGATTGACGTTTTGTAGATGGCGAAATGAGAAAATATTGCTATTTTAGGCCGATAAAATGTGTTTCGATCTTAGTTTCGGTAAAATCTTCGTTTTCGAAGATTACATACTTTGCTGGAGTGTTTTAAGACGGCCACACACTACCGGACTTTTTCCCGAACAAAACATCGGACTGAGCAGGATTTGGGGTCGAAGGGAAAAAATAATTTATAATAATAATTTGGGGTCTGGGGCCTCCTAACCAGACATTGAACAAGACTTCGGACCAGACATGGACCGAGCGCTCTAGAGGCGGTTTTTTGAGGAAAGATCAAAGAAAGATCAGTCCGATGTCTTTTTCGGGGTTCGGGAGTGTGTGGTACCTCATCCATAGGCTGCTCCAAGCGCCGTCCTGACGATACGACGACGGTGAGGGTTGCGGTCTTGACTGTTGTCATTTTAGTTTCCAGATCACTAGTTTATGTAAAGTAGTCTGCACGATGGAGTGGTCTGAGGAAAACACTTTGATGTTTATTTCCGAGTACAATAATCGGCCAGTTTTGTGGGACTTGTCCCATCCTTCACTACCACAAAGTGAAGAGGAATGATGCTTGGAGAGAAGTGGGTGAAATCGTGGCGAGGTGGGTGAAATCTACACACACGTATACTGCCGACTTAAACAACAGCAACTAAAGTCGTCCCCACCGTTTTTACCCCGCTCGGTGGTTTTCGTACTCAATCTGTCCGATCCGATGTCTTGTTCGGGAAGAAATTCGGAGTGAATTTAGCTACCTTCGTGCCCTGCTCCCTGCTCGATCCGATGTCTTGTTCGGGCAAAAGTCCGGTAATGTGTGGCCGCCTTGGTTACAGTTTGGGTATAAACTACTGCGGTTTTCTTTGGCCGATAAACTACATTACAAGAAATGCCGTTACTAGGCTACAAGAAATGTACTCATCAAAACTATAAAGTGAACGCTCAAAATAAAAAAATATTTAAGATTAGTTGTCGGCGACATTGAAAGGCACATCAGTGGAAAATAGTAAGCAACCCAACCCTTCCCATCCAGTCGAGCCGTGGGCTGGGGCCGGGCCCTCCGGACCGACGAAGAAGCGAGTAGACGGAAAGACAGTGCTGCGTGGGGGAAGGAGAGAAATGAGGAGAACGCGCTCCTCTCTCCCCCCAGACGGATCACACACACTCACAGCACTGCCCGAGTTGTCCTCCTAGCGGCACGCGGTGGCGAATTGTAGAACTACTGCTCCTCACCGCCATACTAGCCTAGCGGCCAAACACCCTTAACTACAGGAATTCCTTAGGAACAGGAATTGTTAGGTGGTGATGGAGTGGTTGTAGAAATTGACGAGTGTAAGATTGGCAAAAGAAAATATAATAGGGGTAGGTTGGTAGAAGGCGTGTGGGTTTTGGGAATGATGGAGATCAATGTAAATATAGATAAAAATAAGAGAGAAAGACGAGGTGGACGATATAGATTAGAAATATGCCATAACAATAAAACAGATGCACAAACACTCATACCATTAATCATCAAACATGTAAAACCCGGTACAACAATTGTCACTGACCTTTGGAAGTCATATTTTAAAATCACATCTGAAGCATACAACCATTTCACAGTAAATTATAGCCAAAATTTCATCGATCCCATAACATCTGCAATCACCCAAACAATTGAATCATCTTGGAGGGCTGTAAAAAAATCACTAAAAACTGGTTTAATATCTTCCAACATAGCTGATCATCTAGCAGAATACCTCTATAAAAAGGAACACTTTTATAGAGGTATTCTGCTAGATGATCAGCTATGTTTGAAGATTTTAAACCAGTTTTTAGTGATTTTTTTATAGCCCTCCAGGGTGATTGCAGATGTTATGGGATCGATGAAATTTTGGCTATAATTTACTGTGAAATGGTTCTATCCTTATGATGTGATTTTAAAATATGACTTCCTAAGGTCAGTGACAATTGTTGTACCGGGTTTTACATGTTTGATGATTAATGCTATGAGTGTTTGTGCATCTGTTTTATTGTTATAACAAATTTCTAATCTATATCGTCCACCTCGTCTTTCTCTCTTATTTGTATCTATATTTACATTGATCTCCATCATTCCCAAAACCCACACGCTTTCTACCAACCTACCCCTATTATATTTTCTTTTGCCAATCTTAAACTCGTCAATTTCTACAACCACTCCATCACCACCTAGCAATTCCTGTTCCTCAAAAACCCTATCCACCCAACAAAAACAAACTTCCCTGCAATATGAAAGCCAATCACAAATTGTCTCACTGCTGGTTTTAATGACTCAGTGACTTGTTTTTCTCAATAAAAAGTCGTAACTAATAACGTTTACAATAAAGAAGTACATGATTGCTAAAATGTTTTTTAATACAAACCTTGATCCTTTGAAAAAGATGTTTTTCAAAGCACTAACTGAAACGTCGTGTTTATTTACTATTTTACAGCACCAAAACAACACTTGATTTTCATCTTCATATCATTGTCACAAACTCTGCATTGAATTGTTTTGGTTATTAAACTACGATTTTTCAAAAAATCGACAGTATTTTCTTTATTGTTTAAAACGTTTTTAAAACAAAAATTATAGTTAATTATCTCATTTACATTACCGGTACGTGCCATTTTTTAAACTAAATACGATGTAAATCAAATTGTAAACAAATGTAATAATAAAAACATATTACGATTATAATAATTCAGTTGTATCGATTTGATCCGATATTTATATCGAAATATAAAAACATTACCGTATAAGCCTATTGATATGTACCGATATTTTATATCGACTAGCCTATTTTCATTCGACTGTTCCACCGGGCGTATAAGAAAGTGCAGCTGGCTGATGTGAAAAGGTGGCACACTAACTTACACCTATAGTCATGAGTCTAGCGATTAGAGTTTCTGCTCAGTCATTACTGTTGCAGTGGTTAAAAATCTAGATTTAAATCAACAGTCAGCCTGCTTGACATTTTAATACTAATGCCTACTTGATGGCACAAGATGCTGAACTGCCACTCTGTCTGACATAGGCCTATTAGTTTAAAGGCAACAAGTGCCAATGGTTGCTAGTGTAACAGCCTGGCCCACCTGGTTTGTTAAATAATAAAAACCTGGCCCAATATAAAGTGTTTATTAAAAATCCTTAGTGCACACATTCCTGGTACATTAACGGACCTCAAAAGGTTTGGATACAAACATTATTTGCTAAGAAAAAGGCAAACAATATCTCTGTACATATCTTCTAAAACAGGTAACCTTGGATGTGTATTTTGGAATAATATCACTAGTCCTTCATTATCATTTGTTTTATTCTGAAGTCCCAAATAGAAAAATATTTGCTGCCCTACAATCACCTCCACTATTACGAAGTTTTGTAAAGAGTGCCATGGTACAAACCATACTGATTCTTTACCAATGATGTAGGATGTGATAAATTGAACTCCTATGGGAGCGATGACGTAAAGAGTTTCTTTTTTGACACAAAATAGTATTTTCAGGATCAAGACTAAACTAAGGGTAGTCAATGCACATAATACAGGAAATTTAAACTTTGTGTCTTCCAAAAATGTTAGTCCTATACTGATAACTAACACCACCAAAGCCGATAGGGCTACGAGATTAAATTTTGATGTGAACCAAGCAGCATTGTCAAAAGAAAATTCAACACAACCACACCTCGGCTTATTTCCCCACTGGTTAAATGATCTTATGAAATAACCATTTTCTAACTTCTTCATGATGATTAATTAAGATGAACTTTACTCTTATTTAGTATAACTCCTTCATGTTATCAACGTTGCGTTGCATTTGCATAGCATTAGCATGTTCCTCCCAATGTATGGTTATGGTACTAAAGATGAAAAACACAGTTTATTTTCCTCGATGAATAGACTTTTTGGTTTAAGCAATTGTGGTTTACAAATTGTCTTAGAATGACTAAGCTAAGTATCCGTTTTCAAATTATATCTATATTCACAAAAACCAAAGTCATTTGCAACATTTGATAACATAACATAACCTTAAAACTTTAAAGAAAGTTCACTATTTTTTTTCTTCTCTTTCGTTAAAGGCAAATTCAATCTTTTCAACCATGCAGCCTCAAATTCACTACCTGGCAAGGTCTATTGGTAATACTGGAGAGACAACACCTTGTTCTTACCGAATGGAATTAAATTAATTTAGTGTTAAGTAAGGTCCAAATAAATTCTTCGTTTTTTTCTTACTAACTTTGTATTTGATCAAAAGAGGTAAAAGAAGAGATTTGTTAGGGAGAGGTATTTTACAGGTTTTTGTTGTTGTTTTTGCCCCTGCCCTGTCCTGGATCGGTTGGTCTGTTTCTGTGTCTACTCGTCTACTCTACTCTAAAGGACTGTAATTAATTGTCACTGTTTGACCATATTTTTTAGGTTAAGTTTGTTAAGTATGATGATAAAGATAGCAGGCAATGGCTGATGGTACACACAACACTCAAAAAAACAAAAAATACTTCAATAAGCAACATTCTTACAATGTCCGGAAGAGAGGACCTCCTCATGTTAGACGTAGTAACGACATTTATGTGACAAGCAAATCAAACTTCCAGGTACAGTAATTTTTTCGTTTGTGACTATGATAGGCCTATTCCACCTAAATTTATCATTATGAGACTGGAATTTGACTGTCTCATTAACACATTGCTACGTTAAAAATATGTTAAGCTGTATTCTAGTCGCTAACATATTTTATTTAACACGTTTAATGCGGGAGAACAATAAATCGGTTGGCGTTGTCACTCGTGCAGTGCTGCCGACTGTTCGGTCGACAGTCCTACAATGGAACTCAGCCGGGACAAGCTCCGCGTGCGAGCGGAGTGGATTTGGCCTTGGCAGCTTGTTGATAGAGCCTCTACCAGTCTGTGCGCGGGATTGTTTTGAGCGGGATCCCTTCCTTGCCCTGTGCTACTGACCGCTTCTTCGGTCAGGAACTTCCGACCCGGGTTCATGCAATAGATGGTATCTCGAAAACTATTGTGTTTGTAGGCCTATAATATATAACTTAATCTATATTATTAAAAGAATTTGTTGTTTTTTGTTCGGTGATTTTAGACCCCTAAAACTATCATTTCGTATACAAGTTTGGTAGCAATGAAAAGCTCTTACTCTCTTGATGCGCCTTTTGGGGATTTGAAAAACATAGACACCTTCACAGCTAGCTTCACACTGCAGGCTTTCAAAGTTTCAATGTTAGTCTTATGGAGTTATATTTAATTTAGTTAGTCTAGTTCCCCATGCGGAGAATGGGAAATTTTGCTAATATACATTCTAAAAGAATATTTAGTAGCCTATATTTGAAGTTTATTTTGAGTTTTAAAAGTTATATTAAAGGATTTTATACGAAAATAGATATTGAGGAGGTGAACAACATCGCTTTGCTGGGTAATGATGGAGATATGAATACGGATTATGAAGTAAAAATTATATATACAAGTGTCATATAATGACATTAAAAAGCTTTGAAACACTGAGTTTTTCCTGCCTTTTTGATCTATAAGCGCACAAAAAGGAAAGTTTTTATTTATAGAACTAATAAATAAAATTAATAACCCTACTGGATAGCTTATACAACCAATTTATGGTCACAAAAAATAATTGCTACCAACATATAATGAAGTAACCTAGACAACTTTTGAGCTGTTCCTACCTTTCTGTGCCATGGAGAGAGTTCCTATTGATACCTAATTTTAATTACCTATTGAGTACGTTGATTGAGGCTGGAGCTGTAGCAAACGTGTTAATAAAATATTATCTCACATTTTTATAAATGAGGAATGAGTGTGTTGAATCCAAAAATTTTAAGACTTATTTCCTTGATTATGGAGCATACAAAGTTGTCAGTCACTGGTTACCTTACTACACCTTGCACCAAAATCCCATGGTCCCGCCGGCAAGCTCCACTGTCACGTTGCATTCAAAAAGTCCTGTACGTTTCAAATGACATTAAAAACTGCGGATTCTGAAACTCCGCATCAGCTACAACGTTTTCTCTGCCAGATCAGTAGACAATATCATACGAGTATGGGGCTAACTCCAGTCGCCCCTTCAGAATCTTGTTATTCTTTACTTTACCGTTATGCTTTTGGTTGAACATGTACGAAATCAACTTTTGATCTGTAATTAGTTTAAACCGCCGCCTAATCAAGAAATGTCTCCACATTTGAAGAGCGTTAAAAGAGCTTCTTTTTACTTTCTCTGCCTTATACGTAGTATATGCAGAAAGTATTGCTTTCGTCAAAATTTTTGAATCTGAGTTGTTAGTTGTTATTTGTTTTGGTGCTCCCTGAACCCAAAAAAGTGATTTTTACGTGATGTCTGTGTGTCTGTCTGTCTGTCTGTCTGTATGGATGTGTACAGAGCTAGAGCCCAAACCAGTGGTCCGATTTTTATGAAATTTGGTATGTAGGTACTAATCCACAATATCTCCAGGCGTTTTTTTCATTTTTTGGAATTTTTGATTTTTAGGGGTAATTATCTCCCAAAAACCGCCAAAAAACATGAAAAATCAAGATTTCTCAAAAACGGCTGTAACGATTTGGATTAAACTTTAGTCGTTTGTAGAACTTTAGTTTTCTAACAAAATGACACCATCCGCATTTCTGTAACAATTCGGGTTCAGAAATTACAAGACTTAAAATATCAAAAATTCAGTTTTTTTGATTTTTTATGAAAAACATAAATATAAAATATATTACTATTCACCATTAAAAAGAGCTCAAAAAACTAAATAATTTACTACTTTGAATTACTAACCTACACCGGAGAAAATTTAAATTTTCATTTTGCTGTAAACGCAGTATGTTGCCCAATGTTATTCTTATGGGGAATACAACAATTACTATTTCTCCCTTATTTATTGATCAATTTTGTTCAAACTTGATATGCTTGTCAAGTTAGCATTGACCAACAGAGGAAATTCGAAATATGTTGCCCCTATGAACCCTGGCGGAATAGGGGGAATTTCCCCTCTTAAAACCAGTGTGTATCAATAGATTCTGTAGTGCCTCCTAAACAGGGATTTGGGTGGATACTTTTGAAAAGATCTTGTTTGTAAGATTTTCTGTAGATTTGACCGTGCTTTGTATTCTATATTTAGTAAATAAAAAGTAATTTATTCATTAAAGTTCGGCTAAAGGGGAGAAAGTATGTGTCAGTTTCCTGATTCCGTTTATTCAATTGCTGGTAGGTGCTGTTCACTCTTAATAAGGATTCTTGAAAATAAATATGTAGGTCTTCCAGCTTGTGAAAATGTGGCTGCTATATAGCATAATCCGATGCATCTGTCTCAACAGTAAAAGGGATAGCCTCATCAACTACAGTCATTCTGGAAGACTTAAAGATGAGCTTTGCCTCACTGTTTAATGGAAAGGATTTGACGTTGGTGAGAAAACGAATCTTCTCAGAAAATCTTGGTATTACCTTAGCGCAGTAGGAAAGCATACCGAGAGCTCGTTTGAGGCTTGCATTGTCAGTTGGGTCAGGAAATTCGAAAAGAGACTTCAATCGATTCGGATCAGGGCGCATAGACATATTCTTCACAATATAACCCAGAACCGGAATGCTAGTTTGTGAGAATTTACATTTTTCTTTACTTCCAGAAAGACTGTATTTCTTGATTGCTTCTATGAATCTAGCAAGATTACGATCATGTTCAGCCTAGTTACGGCCACAAATAGTCACATCGTCGAGATAGGCAAACGTATCCAAAAGATTTTCATATTTTATAATCTGATCAAAAGTTCTCTGAAAACATGCAATACCGTTTGTGACACCAAAAGGAATACGAGTGTACTGGTAAAGCTTTCCATTATCTTCAAATGCAGTGATTATTTTCTCTTCAGGAAGGATAGGGATTTGATGATATGCCTCCTTTAGATCAATTATACTAAAAACTTTGTACCGAGCAATGTTAGATACAAATGATTCTATATGCTGCAAGGAATTCTATCGTCACGTGTGCCCTTTGTGGTGGGCTGAGGTCTGAACAGCCGAAGGCCTGAATTTAAAGTATATAGGCTTTTCTTGATTTTTTTTGTAGTTATTAAGATTGTAATTTTGTTACGGTACATTCTTTTGTCCTTCCCTATCTTTTTATTAGCCTGTTATAACTTTACCTTATAATACATTCATTTGTTTAGAATATAACATTGTGTTTTAGTTATTAAAATCCTTTACCTCACAGTTTTTAGTGACTTTCCCCCATAGGGAAGAAGCTATTACCGTAGGTGGTATGGTAAGACTTAAGCCCAAGACCATGATAACTTTTGAGGTCCCCAGATGCCAAAAACACCATTCGTTCAAATTTGTATATATATATATATTTATATATATATATATGTGTGTGTGTGTGTGTGTGTGTGTGTGTGTGTGTGTGTGTGTCCGTAAGCACGATAACTCTCGTAAAAAGGTCCGATCTTAATGAAATTTGGCACAAATATATAAAGTACCATTTATTTGAACGAGTTTGAAAACCAGACGAATCGCACCACCCGAGGGGGGGTTTTGTACCCCAAAAGTGGTTACTGAGATATAGTTGTTTGTTACTGAGATATTGAAAGTGCTAAACACAGTACGTTGTCCAATGTTATTCTTATGGAGAAAAATAAAAAATTTATATCTCGCTTATTTAAGAATATAAACTGGCAAAACTTGATATTTGGCTTCATCTGGTTGTGTTATGGTTTATTGTTGTTTGTGCATAAAACCAATTTTTCGCATATGGTTCCCGTAGCAGCAAACATAGGTAATCAGTCCCTATGTTATTCTTATGGAGAATAATTAAACTGTTATAAAACGCTTATTTATAAATGTATATGGATGAAACCTGGTATGTGACTTCACTTAGATGAGTTCTACGGATATTTGCATAAAAACCCATATTTTGTGTTCATTGTTGCAGCAATGCCTGCAAAACCTGCACACTCATCCCCAATGTTATTCTTATGGAGAATAATTAATATTTTAAGTACCGATATCGCTTGTTTGTGAATATATTTCTTATGAATTCTGGTAAGTGGCTTAGTGTGTGTATATTTATTGGAAATTCGCTGAGTATGCAGGTTTGCTGCGGCGGGGGTATTGTTAATTGTTGTGAGAACCCATTAATAACATAAAAATTATTTTTAAAAGTGATTATATAATATAATTCAAATAGAGTATACATATCGAACATAATCGTAACGATTGAATAGTTTATTTGAAAAGTCACAGTGTACTCGAGTCCTGGACAGCAGTGAGTGAGTACAGAGTACGTATCGTACCCAGTACTAGTACTTGGATCGGTGTACTCGGACTCAGACTGCAAACGAGTACGAAGAGTACTCGAGTACAAGAAATAAAGTATCGAGTACAATGAGTACAAGGGGTGTACTCGAGTACAACAAGTAAAAGGAGTGTACTCGAGTACATGAGTTCCTTGTACTCGAGGACATGAGTTCTTTGTACTCGAGTACGCACAACACTACC
This sequence comes from Allygus modestus, assembly GCA_963675035.1. NCBI lineage: Eukaryota > Metazoa > Arthropoda > Insecta > Hemiptera > Cicadellidae > Allygus > Allygus modestus. Next base: position 68,441,883 of record OY776116.1, read on the forward strand.
TCAGAGTAGCGACGGGACTTAATTGCAACAGGTTTTACATCATTAGTCAGACTACTGAATAGTGGTGGTGGCGCTACTTTGGCACTAAGTAGGTTACACACATTTAAGGGAAGGCGTTCTCCAACAAACTTGAACTCTACGGCTGAATGTTGGCGAGGGATATCTTGTCCTATTACGACATCAGCGCATAAGTTAGTAAGAACTAGGAGTTTTGCTTGCGGATATTTATGTCCGTTATAATCCATATCATCAATGCAATGGCTGAGTGTAGATGAAGCATGACTAGTTGATGCCATAGATATTTCGTGCTTCGTTGGATATTTTCTAATGTTGAATCGTTTGACAGTAGCTTCAGTTATAAAACTGTCAGAGTTCCCCGTATCGATTAAGGCTTCAACTTTATTTCTGTCAATAGTCAGGGGAACTGTTGCCCTCGAAAGGCATTTTTGAGACACAGCAAGCATGGAAGATGTCATTGAGTTTAATTCTGTCTTTTTGTTTTGAAAATATTTGCCTTTGTTTGTACTGAATTGTTTTTGAGAATTACAAACCACTGCTCAATGTCCCTTTTTTCACAAATGTTGCAAATCAAATCTTTACCAGGACATCTGTTTCTTGGTTGCCTAAATCAACCACAAAAGTAACAGTATTCTTCTTAAGCGAGGAGACTTGTTGAGGAGATGAATCTGACTCAGTATTAGAATCAACATTGTCGATTTCGACTTGATCAGTGGTGGGTTGAGTGGGAGAACTGCAAGGAATTGAGTTGTAAGAAAGAGCTTATTTTCAGCCGCCTACAATGTAATTACCTGATTAACACGTTCAGGGCGATGGAAAATGATGTCAGTTTTTGAACTTCCCAAAAATCCCGATGTGCGCCACCAGTGGTGCATGGTAAACTTTCTAAAACTCCGTTGTGTACCACCAGTGGCACACTGTTTCCATTTGATTTTGTTGCCTTTTTAAAGTTCATTCGGAGCTTTGCTGAGTTCTTCAAACTATGTATTCGTGGTTTAGGTTTATATAGACATAGGTTTATGAGACACACCGTGAGGCACATGTAATTTTTTTGTCAGAATTATGTTCTTGAAAAATAATGCTTCGTCTTTTTGTTCAGATCACTGTTTGCTGGGTCGTGTTTTTAATTATTTTAAAATGTCTGACGTGTACCACCGGTGGTACACATCGGGCTGATCGTGTTAAATGCTTCATCAAGGGTGAGATTCAAGTTTTCTAACAATTTTTGCCGGTAAAAATCGTTACCAAGTTATGAAAGAAAATGTTAATTTACTAAATACAGTACGTTTTCATATGGGGATTTTACATTAGTATAGGCTGTTTTTCATATCATGGTGTGGTTTTTCACCCCAATATCAACTTTTGATCATGACAGGACCTCCTCCTAACCTTATAATGCGCAACATTTCTACCAATTGCACATTATAATTCCAAAATTGCAAACCAGAAATAGTACCAGGAGCATTAGAACAGCCAACCAATAAACATTTTTTCATTTTTTTTTAAATGACATACCGGTAAGTGTTTATTTAAACCTGTTATCTGATTTTTAAAAGTTGTTAATGCAGAAATTTGCTTCCCTCACGTCAGCTTGCTGCATGCAAACTCGTTTACTTTGCAACATTTGTCTTCAGTCTGTAAGTTACGCTGCCATTGCCTAGCAGTATCTTAGTCACTCATTGTCAAATAAAAAATAAATAAAAAAACCTACACAAGTTTTGTGTGGGAGGAAAGAGGGATTTGCAACTAAATTTCGAGTGAAATGGGTCACTGTCCCCATCTTGAACTTTGTTATTTACAATAGCTTAATAGACTATTTGCCCTAGCTGACATAAATAGCTTTTGTATTCAATCAAAATAGGTATGTTTATCAATTTTCACAGGATCAGGATCACATAGGTTTTTTTCAAAATTCAATAATTTATAATGTTCCATATAGGCTTACCAAGCTTTATTGTATTGGTGAGAGGTTTTTGTTGTTTTAAAGATGACAAAGAATGATAATTTAACTTGAAGATGCATCAGTACCATTACTTTAGTTCAAATATTAATGCAAAATCAATCATCGATTTATTATTTACTCACAAAACGTTCTTTTTGACCTTATTTTTCACCATTTTCAGTTGTTATCAAGTTTTTACCTTAACTTTATAAAATTGCAATTTTTATTTCAGGGACAGTTATCACAATGTGAAAAACTTTTTCAAGAAGGTGAAGATGCTATTGTTGTCCATGGGATTGGAGCAGCCATACCAAGGACTATAAACTTGGCATTGCAACTTAGTGAAAAATACCAAGGCGCATATGAGTTGCATGTAGAAACCTCTACTGTCACCCTAGTAGGTGTGTAATCCTTCAGTTGATTTTAAAACATCTACTCAAAGGTGGTGGGCCTATAAGCTAGACAGAGGTTATGAAATCTCGGTTCACAGACAGAGAGTCAGTTTTGACAATTTAGCAGATTTTTTCAAAGGCTATAGTATTTATAGTACAGTTCAGGCAGTGGCTGCTAGTCTTATTTGTGGTATCTGGCCGATGATGTAGGGAGGGAAGCCAGTCAGTGGTGGTTGCAAACACGATTAAGGGTTGACAGTATTTTGTACTTATACCTTAATTTGATGTTTAGTAAACAATTTGAACCTATTGAGACCTTAACGAAAATTTGTTCTGTTTCTGGCAAAGTTACAGTTTAAAATCAACTCTCTTGCATTTTTAGTTTCATAAACAGATCAATTTTTTTAGTGTTTCTAAGCCCCAGTAGATTATTTTATTAGCTTTCAAAAAAGACTTCAACTAGTAATATATATAGACCATGAGGTCTTGGTTCGCACGAACCTCTGTTTCCCCAGTTGTCATTGAGGTAGAGCGCTCGCTTAGCCAGGAATTTTATATAAATTTTATGACGTTACCTAAGATAAACTCATGTTGCTCAATTCACAGATGCTTGAGAAATTGTAGTAGGCAAATCTATTTGTGTTTCACAAAAAAATACTGTTTCCAGTTTTAGCGAATTTCCCCTACAGGGAATAAGCTATTACCGTAGTCGGCATGGTAAGACCTAGGCCCGGGACCATGATAAATTTTTGTTTTGAGATCCCCAGATGCCAAAACACCATTCGTTCAAAACTGTATAGTGTATGTATAGGGTGTATCTGAAATACACGACAAACTTTAGGATATTTTTTCTGAGGTCAAAACAAACAGAAAATGTCATATAAGTAGGGCCTTTATAGCCTGTCTAGCTTAGTTTTCGTCTGTCAGTCTGAATTTAATTTTTACAAAAAAATTCAAAATTTACCACTGGCTTGAGATATGTTTTTCAAACTTACAACGAATATTGATATAGCCGCCTTTAAAGAAGGCCCCTGGTGTTCGAACTGGCAACGCCGCCATCTCACAGAGTAGAGGAGTCACTACCGGCACAAAGCCCATAGCCGCCAATCGAATAACGCGTCCTTTTAAATAATTGTAGCTACATTATTTTGTTTTGTGGGATAGAACAAATAGAATGGGTGTCAGGGATTGTTGACAAAGTATACAATAACCGAAAAATAATATTACATACAAATTCCCATTAAACTAAAACAATAGGCCTACATGAATAATGTACTTCTGTTAGGGTTTAAAGCATGATGTAAGAACCAGACATATGTGTGCTCCAACGCCGACCAAATTCGGAAACGTTCTGTGCATCCCCTGAAGTTGACGTCATTTGTTTTGATTTTGAACATGTGTTTTATTTTTACCATAAGCTTTCCGTTCTGATGTAAACATTAAAACGTAAACCAGCAAGATGAAAATGACAGATGGTGGTTTGTTGGACTACCAGCTGATTTTCCCCGAAGATGACGTCACTAAACCTGCGCAAGAGCAGAACTATGTCTGGTTGTTATATCATGGGTTTAAAGATTATGACTTTGAAAAAAAAGAAAAAAACATATGGTCAGAGTAACTTATTGTTTTAGATGTCCCTATGTAATAAACTGCTTGAAGTAAGAATAAGCCGTGACAAATGCAGTACGAGGCACACAATTATTTCTTTGGAAAATAGAAGTGCAGACAAAATTTTAATACTTATTACAGACAAGTTGCCCATGAGTTGTGTTTATACTTGTTACATTATTAAGTACACTTTGTCTCTAAATAAACGGTTTTATGTCGTTGTTTACTATCTTGTGTAATATGTTGTTTTGAAGAATACGAATATTATACTTTTAGTACTTGGTAAGTGGTGCTATGCTGTCTTATCTATTGATATTTATAAAACTAAACTAATGATAAAAGGTATTTGTAATTAATACTTTACTAATCTAATAAAAAAACATAACTTTCCTAACAACTTTACTTTATATGTACTAATAACTTTAAAAAAGCCAAACTTCGGCAAAAAGAAATGTATACAACTCTTTAGTAAACAAATTTTGTACGTGTTTAATAACTTGACTTTAAATTCAATAAGTGGGTGGGTTTGTTGTTACGGGGACATTTTAAAAAGTGATTAAAACTATTAAATTCCTAGCACATTCTTGATTTAACGGTGCTAGGCATTATAGTTGTACTATGCCTATGTGTAAAACCCAGTAACACTGAATATAAACATGCTTAATTTCACTCTCAGGTTAAATATGCACAGCAGGATAAGACACTTGTTAGCAAAACGATAAAAATCACTTAAACGGTATTTTCTAACTTGAATTGTAAAAAATAACGATTTTAGACAGCGACATCTCATTTTCCCCATGCTAGTATACGGGCGGCGAGGCACGCGGTAACTCCTCTTGCGGCGTTGCCAATTCTACTACGCCGCGGCCTTCTTTAAAGGCGGCAATGTATTGATGGGTATAAGGTCTGTTGCCTTTTGAAGTTTTGGATTTCTAACCTTAACCGTTTCAAGATGGCGGCCATTTTAATTATTCGTTAAACAATAACTCCGAAATAGCTAGGTTTTAAAAAAGATTATAGTAATAATGTTTTATTGTAAATGTTATTAATACATTAATAAATGTTATGCTACTTACCTAGATCATATAATTTCAATAACAGTAATACAAATTACAGTCACATAAAACATAAATAAGACAAATATATTTCTTTATAAACTTTTATTCACAAAGTATCACTTAAAATATCCCCGTAGCAGCAAACCTGCATACTCAGTGAATTTCCAATGAATATTAATTTATCTTAATACCACATAAAGCCACATACCAAGTTTCATCAATATACATTGATAAATAAACGATTTATGACATTTTAATTATTCACCATAAGAATAACATGGCGGCTGAGTATGCAGGTTTGCTGAAATAAGGAACACTAAAAATGGGCTTTTATACAAATATCAATATAACTCAACTAGGTAAAGCCACATACCAAGTTCTATTAATTTATGTTCATAATTAAAGGAGATAACACGTTAATTATTCTCTATAAGAATAACATGGGGCTGAGTATGCAGGTTTGCTGCTACGGGAACTATCGGGCAAAAAATGGGTTTTTGTGCAAATATCAATAGACCACAATGAAATGAAGCAATATACCAAGTTTCGTCAGGATAAGTTGATAAATAAGTGAGATATACAATTTTTCTTATCCTCCATAAGAATAACATTGGACAACGTACTGTGTTTAGCACTTTCAATATCTCAGTAACCAATTGACGTAGAGCAATGATTAAAACATCAAATTGTGCGTCTTTTTAAGCTGATTCCAATGGTAAAAAATAAAATTTTACTTTTTCAAAACTTTTATGTAAAAAACTCAAAAAACCCATTTTTGGGGTACAAACCCCCCCCCCCAAAATACCCCTTCGGATAGGTCGATCCGTCTGGTTTTCGAACTTAAAGTCATAAATGCTGCTTTACATGTTTGTACCAAATTTCATCAAACTCGGACCTTTTTTACGAGAGTTATCGCACCCACGGACACACATATATATATATATATATATATATAGATATATATACAGGGTGTCACAAAAAAGTGTGATGGGCTATACAGGACCTAATTCTACATGCAAAAATAAGTCAAAAATGAAGAATAACATTTTTTGGATTTCGGCTTAGTTTAGCCGTAATCCGCCATTTTGTTTTTTTGGGAAAATATTTATTATTTCAAAAACCCAATGAGATATTTTTATGAAACTTTGCAAAAGTGTTTACACTAAAATAAGTAACATTTGTAAAAAAAATATTTTTTTACCTTTCCAAATTTCAAAATGGCGGCCATTTGAATTTTTGTATGCCAAATTTCATGAAAACCGGTACCTAAATCAAAATTTTTCAAGAAACAACATTTTTTGTATTTATTATAACAAATCCAACAAAACAAAAATGAATAAAATCGGTTCATAAATAAAGAAGCTGTGTTTATTTTAGTAATTTAGACTGAAATTTATGTAATAATAATTGATGTAATGTAATTAAGTAATTTCAGTTTATATGTAGATTGAATCATATGATTTTATTTAAATTTAAGTTATGTTTTGTATTTTTTAAATTATAGGTTAAGTATATAAGAAAGTTAAGACGCTGTGAACATGGCATTATAGCCGAAACACGTGTCAGCAGAATAAAATGAAATTAAAAGGGTACTCAGGTATTTTAAATCTATTTAGAATTATATATATATACATATACACAGTTTCGAACGAATGGTGTTTTTGGGGTCTGGGGACCTCAAAACGAAAAGTTATCATGGTCCCGGGCCTAGGTCTTACCATGCCGACTACGGTAATAGCTTCTTCCCTATAGGGGAAATTCGCTAATAAAAAGTTGTGGTTACAATGTTAAATTGGAGTTCTACAAATGGATTTACGTGTAAAAAAACAATAAATTAGACTTCCGTTCACGATAAAATTATAGTGACCTAACCTAACCTAACCAAACTCCGCAGAGCGATGTATAGTGGCTGTTCGTTTGTGCAACATAATTACAAATAAATGAATTTGTAAAAACAAAAAAGTCAAATTAAACAGAAATAAATTGCAGCCACAAAAAGTAAGCATCAAAAGTAGGATTCAAACCCGTGACCATATGATCTTGAATCATCTGACAACATATCCTCTGGGCTACTGGGCTAAATTCATTCGATAGAACAAACAATCGGTTGATTACATTTTCCAATATCGTAACAAACAATATTCGCGATATTGGAACTCCCGTGCAGGCAATAATGTGCTCACCTTGTTTTGTAACAGCTGATTTATATAAACCACATGTGAGCAAATTAGTATCGCCTACACGGGCGTTTTTAGCGAATTTCCCCAATAGGGAAGAAGCTATTACCGTAGGTCTCATAGTAAGGCTTAAGTCCGAGACCATGATAATTTTTTGTTTTGAGGTCCCCAGATGACAAAAACACTATTCGTTCAAATTTATATATATGTATATATATATGTATATATATATATATATATATATATATATATATATATATGTGTCCGTGAATGCGATAACTTGAGTAAAAAACGTCCGATTTTGATGAAATTTGGCTCAAATGTGTAAAATGACATTCATGACTTTAAGTTCGAAAACCAGAAAAATCGGACCATGGGAAGGGGGGTTTATGGGGGTTTTAAATTTTTCAAAAATCAGTTTTTTGCATTTTTCACCCTAAAATGTTTGAACAACTTAATTTTGGTTTTCACCATGTTATAGAGCTTAAAAAAACAAATAATATGGTATTTTGAATTATTAACCTAGGTTAAGTGGTTGCAGAGAAAATACAAAAAAACCTGCTCATAAAATCGCCCATGTTAATCTTATGGGAAAAAGGTTTTTGGCTTTTCCTCAGTTTATTTTAATGCAAACTTCACATTTGCTTTTACCAATCTGTTCAGTTCCACAAAACGATCATTTTGGTGTTTAAATTGTGATTCTACGCCCAACCGTTGCTGAGATATTCAAAGTGCTAAACACAGTACGTTGTCCAATGTTATCCTTATGGAGAATAAATAAAATTTGATATCTTGATTATTTATGAATGTATGTTGATGAAACTTGGTATGTAGCTTCACGTAGTACTGGTATATTGATATTTGCACAAAAAATTGATTTTTTGTTGATTATTCCCATAGCAGCAAACCTGCATACTTAGCCCCCATGTTATTCTTATGGAGAATAAGTAAAATGTAATGACTCCCTTAATTATGAACATAAATTAATAAAACCTGGTATGTAGCTTCACTTGGTTGATTTATATTGATAATTGCATAAAAACCCATTTTTTTGTTCCTCGTTGCAGCAAACCTGCTTACTCATCCCCCATGTTATTCTTATGGAGAATAACTAAAATGTTATATGGCGCTTATTTATGAATGAATATTGATGAAACTTGGTATGTGGCTTCGCCTAGTTAAATTATATTTATATTTGCATAAAAACCAATTGTTTCTGTTCCTTGTTTCAGCAAACCTACGTACTCATTACCAATGTTATTCTTATGGCTAATAATTAAAATCGCTTATATGTGAATATATTTTTATGACACTTGGTATGTGGATTTATGTGGTATTAAGACAAATATTTTGCATTTGAAATTCGCTGAGGATGCAGGTTTGCTGCGACGGGGGTATTTTTTAAATCAGCTGATACAAACATGTGGTATTAGCCAAAGATACTGTGCTTTCATTAAACAGTTTTCCAAAACTGTACACATTTAAATGGGCCAAAATACTAAAAATTTCTTCTTCTCCGATGAATAGCGGCTAAACAGATGATCGGATCTTAACCCATTGAGGTAGTAATTTTATTCTATTTGCAGTAGCCTATAACGGGAATTGGTTGGTGCTGCACTGTAGTAGCAAAATATGTAACTAATGACCGCGGGCGTCTATGGTTCTATCCGCTAGGAGCGTGGACTGACTGAAAAACCTTAATATCGCCGCCAGGCCTTTGGTCGTGTTAGCTGAGTTGGCTACGTCGTGGAAACACCTTGGCCAGGTGGTGATACGATGTGCGTGGGTTCGATTCCCGCACACGACCAAAACTGACCAGTTGTGCAACTCTCAATGAGTTAACCGGTCTGTGGCAACGTTGGTGGGAGGGCCCAAGTAAAACAAACGGTGGCAGGCTTGGTTGGAAGTTGACGGGATCGGTTAATTCTTTGAGACTTGCACATGGTCAACAATGATTTTGCTAATTTTTACTTATGTCTACTGTGTGTGTGCCAATGCGACTCTCTAAACTGAAAGAAACCAATATTTTAATTAAAATACACCATTAATCCATTTAAAAACACCAATTTTATACTCCAATTCACAGGTTAATAAAATTACAAGTAAGGCTTGAGACCAGCTCATATGTCTACGCCAATGGGTTAAATCTGACGAAAAATCGTTAGTTGTAAATTAAATTTTCTACAACTTTTGTATTTTTACAACTTACTTTACTTTACATTTGTACAATTTTTGCCATCTCTTACCGTTTCCATACAAAACACTCTTAAAGTGTAAAAATTGAAAAAGTGGAATTTTTCCCGCCCCAAAAATGCCCCAAAAACTCAAAAATGTAAACTTTTAGTAATTTTTCTGGGAGTTCCTCGTCAAGAGCTTTAATTCAAGTATGGGGTCGAGGGGGGTTCGATTACGGGAAGTGCCTCATAGTTTTATGTCAGTGAGTGAGTGAGTGAGTGAACCCGTCTAGCTTTATATAAGTAGATGTATTTGAGATAGCTTTACAATTTAAATTATCTAGGAAATTACCTAACATAACTAGTGAATATGGGAAAACTGAATAAAAAGTTGTATATGTGAAATTGTTACCAAATACATACAGTACAACATCTTATAGATGAAATAAGCCTACATAACTAAATTAATATAATTATTTGACACAAAGGGAATTATTACTGTTGGGGTTTTATATATATATATATATATATATATATATATATATATATATATATATATATATATATTGGGCTTTCTTTCTTTATTTACATGATATAACACATTATTATTGTTATTAGGCATATATAAATATTTGTGAACTATTACAGGTATTAAGAGATATATATGCATTGGAAATTCGCTGAGTGCGCAGGTTTGCTGTGACGGGGGTATTTATCATTGTGTGATTCTCAATTTACAAATAAAGTGGTAAATGGAAGATGGGGTGGCTGAGGTAAATTGTTCAAGAATGTTAAAATTTGTATCCAAGTGATTATTGTGTGGCCTTTTAGGAAATTACCCCTTTAGGGAAGAAACTATTACTATGGATAGAATTAAGCCCAAGACTATGATAACTTTTTGTTTTGAGGCCTCCAGGTGTCCAAAACACTGTTCGTTCATATTTAAATTTAAATGTACTGTATTATATGTATCCGTTAACACAATAACTTTTGAAGTAAATGTCCGATTTTGATGAAATTTTGGCACAAATGTGGGCAGTATTATTTATGACTTCTAAATTCGAAAACCAGAAAGATCAGGCTATAGGAAGGGAGTTTTATGGGGGTTTTAAATATATAAAGAATTGTAAAACTACACAGTATTTGTTTTTACCTTTACAACACTTAAAAAGATAAACAATTTAGTATTTTTAATCATTAACTTAGGTTAATTGGTTGTGGAGAAAATGCAAAAAAAGCTTTCAAAAAATTCCCAATGTTAATTTCATGGGAAAAAGGTTTTTAGCTTTTTCACTGTTGGTTATTATAAAACTCAATTTTGTTTTTACCTATTAGTTCAGTCCTAAAAATAATAACTTTGGTATTACAATTTGTTGTCTACGTCATCATTTGCAAAGTGCTGAACACAGTACACTGTCCAATTTTAATGTATTCTTATGGAGAAAAAGAAAATTTGTTTCTCTTGCTTAGTTATTAACATAATTAATACAATTTGGTATGTGGCTTCATATGGTTGTGGTGTATTAATGTTTACAGTTAAACAATATTTTTTCTTCCCCATGGCCGCAAACCTGCATACTCCGCTCTAATGTTATTCTTTTGGAGTATTCAAAAAATGGGTACTGTATTTCGCTTATGCGTATGACAGTAAATTTATAAAACTTAGTATGTTGCTTCATAAAAATGTTTTAATGAAACTTTAAACTGCAACCTCTTTATCCCATTAAGGTTGTAATATTATTCTATTCACAATAGCCTATAATGGGATTTGATTGGTGCTGCACTCTAGTAGCAAAATCTGTAACTAATGCCTGCATTGTTAAAACTACGGTTTTCTCCGCCAGGGTCGCGGACTGACTAAAAACCTAAATAACGACGCTAGGCCTTTGGTCGTGTTAGCTGAGTTGGCTACGTCATGAAAACACCTTGGCCAGGTATCGATACGATGGTCGTGGGTTCGATTCCCGCACACGACCAAAACTCACCAGCCGTGCAACTCTCAGTGAGTTAACCGGTCTGTGGCAACGTTGGTGGGAGGGCCCAAGTAAAATAAAGTGGCAGGCTTGCTTGGAAGTTGACGGGATTGGTTAATTCGTTGTGAGTTGCACATGTAAACCATTAATCCATTTAAAAAGACAAATTTCTATTATTCATAAGTTTAAAATATTACAAGTAAGGAACGAGACCAGCTCGTATGTCTACGCCAATGCTTTAAAAAGTATAATTATAAATACAAGTAATGTAGAAAATTTTAATTTATTTTGTAGCATGAGCATTGTAGGAATGTCGATACCTACTAGTAGCAGACGACCATTTAAAATTAGTTCTATGGTCAGCCTCACACTCATCCTTTTTGGATTACAGACTATGTTTTATAAATTTCAAATAATAAATAATGTTATTTTACAGATGATTTGGAGCCTTTAGACGACTCTGCTGATTATGAAACTCGGACGCGCCAAAACTCCTCGATAAGTATTAGAATAACAAAGAACAAAGAGTGTCCCATAAACCAGCTGTAAAGAAGAGCTGTTTCTTACCAACATGTTTTTCTCTCTAGAAGAGTTGGTTCATTGGTTGGGGCTGACTGTTTTTGAAATATGGATAAATTTGATATCCATAAGCATATTCACAGTCCTGCTTTCGCTACATTTGGAAGGCTATTTGATGGAAGGCCGCAACGTTTGGTGGGTGATATTCTCTCCACTGTTCACAGCTGATGCTCTTAATGCTTATTTTTGTACGATCGTCTTGATACGAATGTACCTTGAGGGACTTTACAAGGCGGCATTCTTTCGTGCCCTCTGGTCATTTTGGTTTCTGGGCCTTCTGTTTGCTTTTGAATTCCTTTTGTGCAGAAAACTGTCAAACTTAAGTGATGCGGAGTATTCGGAGATTTTGGCTCCGATGTTTATTTTGCTGCAGTTAATGGCTGTCAGGGCTTGTCAGTTACAGTGATGGACAGAGAGATGAAATTTATGTTTAGGAAAGATTTGTAACTGTGATTTCTCACAACCTATTAAGCAGTAAGAATCTGTGTATTTTTGTATGGTGTGTCTGGACAATTTTTTTTAGTAGTGATTCTCCCAGTTTGTAAATTTTCGGATGGGGAAAATTAATACTACATAATTGATATATCAAATTAAATGATTTTTTATCTTACCTTAAAACTTTATTGGGTGTATCCAGTTTTAGGGATTCATTGTATCACTTGCAGCGCAAAACATATGTAAATACTTTATTAATGAATAATCTATGTATCAATAATTGTTTTGTATAAGTGAAATTTTTACATTAGTTTTGTACCTGTTGAGTTATTTAAAATATTTTTGTTTACAATAAACTTGCTTGTGACTTTTTTAATGTCTGTTGTAATTGACATCCCTCACCTTTTCAAAAAGCTCTTTTAATATAAATAGTTAGTGCAACTCTTAAAGCAATAGTAATAGGAAATACCCCCGTCGCAGCAAACCTGCGTACAGTAGACGCTCTTTTATCCGGCATTCTATGAACCGGCACATTCTATTAACCGGCACCAGGCGACCCGGGTTTTTCCAGGTATTTTCGGTCGTTTCCGTTTCGTACTGCGACTGCCCTGGACTGTTCCTGCCTTTTTCTTAGTCACCTGTTGTTTGTTTACGTCTCAAGCAGTAACGTTCAGTGATGTTCGTAATCTTTGCTCAGTCCACTACTGTATTCAACCTATTTTTAGACGCCAACTTCCGCCCGGCTGTCTATCCGCCCGTCTGTCTGTCTGTCTGTCTATCCGTCCACAAATGCAGGTGTTCCGGAGCAGTGCCAAGGTCAACCAACGCACGCGACCACAGCTCATTACTGTAGCGAGACTCTAAGATTACTGTATTACCATTAACAACTAAAAAGTTCTATTATCCGCAAAAATCGATTTACCGGCATGGGCGTGGTCCCGAACATGCCGGATAAAAGAGCGTCTACTGTACTCAGAGAATTTCCAATGCATAATATATGTCTTAATACCACATAAAGCCACATACCAAGTTTCATACAAATATATTCAAATATAAGTGATTTTTAATTATTCTCTATAAGAATAACACTGGTAATGAGTACGTAGGTTTGCTGAAACAAGGAACACAAACGATTGGTTATTATGCAAATATAAATATAATTTAACTAGGCGAAGTCACATACCAAGTTTCATCAATATTCAATTATGAATAAGCGCTATATAACATTTTAGGTATTCTCCATAAGAATATCATGGGAGCTGAGTAAGCAGGTTTGCTGCAACAAGGAACCAAAAAAATGGGTTTTTATGCAATTATTAATATAACTTAACCAAGTGAAGCTACATACCAAGTTTTATTAATTTATGTTCATAATTAAGGGAGTCATTACATTTTACTTATTCTCCATAAGAATAACATGGGAGCTGAGTTTGCAGGTTTGCTGCTACGGGAATAATCAACAAAAAATCAATTTTTTGTGCAAATATCAATATACCAGAACTACGTGAAGCCACATACCAAGTTTCATCAACTTTATAAATAATTCATTCATAAATAATTGAGATATAAAATTTTATTTTTTCTCCATAAGGATAACATTGGACAACGTACTGTTATTTAGCACTTTGAATATCTCTGCAACGGTTGGACGTAGAATCACAATTTAAACACTAAAATGATTGTTTTGTTGAACTGAACAGATTGGTTAAAGCAAATGTGAAGTTTACATTAAAATAAACTTAGGAAAAGCAAAAAACCTTTTTCCCATAAGATTAACATGGGAGATTTTATGAGTAGGTTTTTTGGATTTTCTCCGCAACCACTTAACCTAGGTTAATAATTCAAAATACCATATTATTTGTTTTTTTAAGCTCTATAACATGGTCAAAACCAAAATTAAGTTTTTTAAAATTTTTATGGTGAAAAATGCAAAAACCTGTTTTGTGGAAAATTTAAAACCCCCATAAACCCCCCTTCCCATGGTCCGATTTTTCTGGACCATGGGATTTTTCTTTTTCGAACTTAAAGTCATGAATGTCATTTTACATATTTGAGCCAAATTTCATCAAAATCGGACGTTTTTTACTCAAGTTATCGCATTCACGGACACATATATAGATATATATATATAGAATTCAAATAAAATTTTATATATAGATATATATATATACATATATATAAATTTGAACGAATAGTGTGTTTGGCATCTGGGGACCTCAAAACAAAAAGTTATCATGGTCTCGGGCTTAAGTCTTACCATGAGACCTACGGTAATACCTTCTTCCCTATGGGGGAAATTCGCTAAAATGTGGCTTAAATTTAATTTTTCTTGCTATATGGAAGGGTGATGTTGTCCAAGTTCCTATTGCCAAACCTCTACACCTGCAACCACAAAATTTGGCACATATAACGTAAGTAGGCCTATACCAAAACGTAGGTAAAAAAGAAGTTTAAGAAATAATTTTGTTGTTTCTTCATGTATTTTTATTATTTTTTCTACTGGGATATTTAATTTTCTATATCATAGCCTTAAATAATCAATCAATTATAATATTATAAATTATATATGATAAAAAATAACTCTTGTTACAAAATCACAAATAACCTTGGTTTTTTATTCATTGAGTATTATTTCTGTTTGGTAAATGTCAAGGAGAATCTGCAAGACTATAGAATTAGATCGGATATTCATAACTATAACACCAGGAAAAAACATACCTTAGATATAAACACAGTTCGTCTTTCAAAATCAAACAATAGCACATTTTGCATGAAAATAAGACTATTTAATAAATTGCCACAATCAGCATACACTGTTAGTATTAATAGATTTAAAATATGCCTGAATAAATGGTTAAAAGAACAAATATTCTATAAGATTGATGATTATCTAAAAACGGAAGATTCTAAGTTCAACAGAATTTTTGACGGCTGAAAGCAGATTAAAGGAAATGTAAATGTAATAGCTTTATTTATTTATTTATTTATGTGGTCACTATATGTCTATAATCAACCTATTTATTAATGAATGTCATAAATTGTATTCCTATTTATTAATTATTATTTATTATTTCTCTCTTACTGCGCATGTTTGTTTATCTTGTGGTATATTGTTATTTCATAGGTATAGTACATTTTAAGAATGATAAAACTGTAATCAGATAATGTCGTAAGTGTTTTAGTTTGTGATAAGTGGACGAAATCTATTGCATCAATGTATGTCTAATGATCAATAAAATCTTGAATCTCGAATCTTGACATCCAGATGAAAAAGTTATCAAAGTTACAATATTTAGCAAAATGAGTTCTCTTTATCTCAGGGTTTACAATTCGTAGGTTCATAAGCATCTGGCTCGATCGATAATAATCAGTTTTCTTCTATTAAACAAAATCACCAGATAATTAAATAGAGAATGAAATTTGAAAGTTCAAATTCTTAAAAAAATAAAACACTATCAATCTTCTTCAATTAATTTTAAAATTTCTTACTATTGAGGTTAATTTAGAATATTATTGATACTAAACGTCCCTGAATATCAATATAATATCTGAGTCTTCAAATATATAAATGCTGAAATGGGTTAGTGTGAGAAAAGGATGGATCTCACCAGGTATTCCTCAAATACCTATGCCTAAAATACGGTAAACAAATTTATTTATGGGAAACTGCTGGGCTTTAGAGCTGAGGGAATTGATAAAAAATACTTATTTAATGCGCACAATAGTAAAAATCTTGATGTTTCTCCATTATTCCTTCCTGGGAATAAGCAACGGGGACCTTGCTCAACTGTCCTCTCCCAGTCCCACCGAGACATAAAAGCGTCACCTCGTTCAAGATTTGGGGAAGAAGCACCTTCAACCAATGGGAATCATTTTCAATAATATTTAGCCACTGTAATTTTTTAATTGGCTGACAGCGGTAATAGTTAGTTGTTATTGGTCGTCACTTCACTGAACTTAACATAATTTTTCTCTATTTAATTTTTGGAAAAGATCAATTTTTGTCAAAAACAACAAAATAATAGTTCCAATATTTAAAGTTAACAAGTCAAATTTAGTTTAAATCACTCATAATTGCATCTTAATCTATCATCCTACAAACAGCTGATTTAGGTAAACAACAAATAATATCTGTATTAAATTACGCATTACTTAAATTACACCATATATTCCTATTATTTACACATTTCTAAAAGTTTCAGGTGATTTTTTAAGAATTTATAATATCATTAGTCTTTACTCAAAACATTACACTTAATTAAAAAACATAAAATCAAATATCTGAATTTGAAATTTGCGAATGAATTACATTCCTATCGTAGTTCCATCGTTCGCCGCAAGAGTTCAGTACAGGACGGCCACGTCCATAGCGCTGATACAGGTGTCTCAAGTGGTTTGCAGACAAAACTCTGGTGGAGTCTGGTGGTGGTCTTCGTTTGGGGAAGTCCTATATGTATTTTTATAATGTTTACAATTTAGAGTTTTACATTCAAATTAATAAGTTTACAAACTATATATACAATATGGGTGATTAATAAAGAGCTTATATACAAAATTATTATTGTTCTGACACGCAAATATATCTGTGTCAGGGCCAATTCGATGAAATCCATCACTTTTGCAAACTTGCTTTCTGTGGGGTTAGGTCGAGTCTGTCAGACTTGGATTATTATTTCACAGTGAGTACCATAGGTTAAATTTTTCTACAATAATTAAATTACAGGGATGAAACTTATCCAAATCATGCGTCTAATATGTACAAATCCTTTTTATTTTATAACATGTTATCAGGGTTCTTGAGTAGGCTATAGTTTCTGGGTGTACCTAAAATGTTGACCGGAAGAAAAAGTTGTTGACCGGGCATTTCAAATTTTCCGATTCTTACCAAATTTAGTACAAACATTTCAATATAAGTCACAAACATGCCAAATAATTTTTGTAAAAAAATGTTAACATTTAAGGGCTTTGTATACAAAAAAACCTTATACCAGCATACAAACATGTTGACCGGGTATTTGTAATGGTCGGATTAGTAACATATTTGGTATGAACATTTTAATTATGGTCTTACACAACTGGTGAAGATTTCATAAAGATATGTTAACATTTAGGGGCTTTGTATACCGAAAAACCTTGTTGACCAGCATATAAACATGTTGACTGGGTACTTTTAACAGTTGGATTGGTATCATATTTGGTATGGACATACTAATAAGGGTTTTACACCACTGATGAAGATTTAATCAAAATATGTTAATATTTAGGGGCTTTGCATACAGAAAAACCTTGTTGACCAGCATAAAAACATGTTGACCGGGTACTTTTCATAGTCAGATTTCCACTATATTTGGTATGGACATTTTAATAAGTGTCTGACACAACTGGTAAAGATTTAAAAAAAAAAAATATTAATATCTAGGGGCATTGTATACTAAAACACCGTGTTGACAAGCATAAAAACATGTTGACCGAGTACTAGTAATGGTTGGATTGGTCCCAAATTTAGTATGGACATTTTAATTAGGGTCTTACAAAACTAGTAAAAATTCAATAAAAATATGTTTACATTTAGGGGCATTGTATACCAAAAAACCGTGTTGACCATCATAAAAACATGTTGACCGAGTAGCCAAGTAGGTATAATAGTCAGATTTCCACCATATTTGGTATAGTTATTTTAATTTGAGTGTTACTTAACTCGTAAAATTGTCATAAACATATGTTAACATTTAAGGGGCATTATAAACCAAAACACCGTGTTGATCAGCATAAAAACATGTTGACTGGGTACTTATAATATTCGGATTTCCACCATATTTGGTTTTGACATTTTAATAAGTGTCTTACACAACTGATAAAAATTTCATAAAAATATGTTAACATCCAGGGGCATTGTATACTAGAACACCGTGTTGACCAGCATAAAAACATGTTGACCGAGTACTTTCAATGGTTGGATTGGTCCCATATTTAGTATGGACATTTTAATTAGGGTCTTACAAAACTGGTAAAAATTCTATACAAATTTGTTAACATTTAGGGGCATTGTATACCGAAAAACCTTGTTGACCGGTATATAAACATGTTGACCGGGTTCTTTTAACAGTTGGATTGGTACCATGTTTTGTATGGACATTTTAATTAGGGTCTTAGACAACTCTTAAAAATTTCATAAAAATATGTTAACATCTAGGGGCATTGTATACCAAAAATACCCCCGTCGCAGCAAACCTGCATACTCAGCGAATTTCCAATGAATATATAACATAACACACATTAACACTTAACGGGATTCATGAGAAATATATTCACAAACAAGCGATATTAAAAATATTAATTAATATCCATAAGAATAACATTGGGGATGAGTACGCAGGTTTGCTGCAACAAGGAACACAAAAAATGGGTTTTTATGCAAATATCATTAGAACTCATCTAAGTAAAGTCACATACCAAGTTTCATCCATATAGATTCATAAATAACTGATATATAACATTTTAAGTATTTTCCATAAGAATAACATGGGGACCAAGTACCTAGGTTTGCTGCTACAGGAACCATAGGCGAAAAATTTTTTTTTGTGCAAATAACAATAAACCACAACCAGATCAAGCCATATACAAAATTTCGCCAGTTTATGTTCATAAATAAGCGAGATATACAATTTTTCTTTTTCTCCATAACAATAACATTAGACAACGTACTGTGTTTAGCACTTTCAATATCTCGGTAACCAATTGACGTAGAGCAATGATCAAAATACCAAATTGTTTTTTTTTAAGCTGAATTTAATGGTATAAATTAAAATTTGATTTAAATTACAATTACATGTGAAAACCCCAAAAAACACATTTTTGGGGTACAAAATCCCCCCAAAACCCCCCTTCGGATAGTGCGATTCGTCTGGTTTTCGAACTCGTTCAAATAAATGGTACTTTACACATTTGTACCAAATTTCATTAAGATCGGACCTTTTTTACGAGAGTTATCGTGCTTACGGACACATATATATATATATATATATATATACATATATAAAAATTTGAACGAATGGTGTTTTTGGCATCTGGGGACCTCAAAATGAAAAGTTATCATGGTCTCGGGCTTAAGTATTACCATGAGACCTACGGTAATAGCTTCTTCCCTATAGGGGAAATTCGCTAAAACATGTTGACCAGCTTAAAAACATGTTGACCGAGATTTTTTAATGGTTGGATTGGTACCATATTTGGTATGGACATTTTAATTAGGGTCTTACACAACTGGTAAAAATATCATAAAAATATGTTAACATGTAGGGGCATTTTGTGATAACAAACCGTGTAGACCAGCATAAAAACATGTTGACCGGGTACTTGAAATGGTTGGATTGGTACCATATTTGGTATGGACATTTTAATAAGGGTCCTACACAACTGGTAAAAATTTAATAAATTATGTTGACATTTAGGGGTTTTGTATAGGTACTGAAAAACCTTTGTATAAACACAATTTTATTTTGTGTGTATGTATTTTGTTATTTTGTTATATTTTATTTAGATATTTATATAATTAGATGTATTTTTTACAACTTTTAACCATTAATTGTGATAATTTATTGTATGTATTTCACTACAAGTAGAATTCCAATTACCGCATATTATTAATACATCTCACTATTCTCACTGTGAAAAATGTTATTGTTAAATTTAATTTAATTTATGCTATACTATTTGTTACAACCTGCCAGTTGCAATTTGACTGCACCTGTGTTTTTGTTCTATTTCTATATAAATACTTGTTTTTTGTTATTTTAAGGTTTTTTGGTATACAAAGCCCCTAAATGTTAACATATTTTTATAAAACTTTCACCAGATGTGTCAGACCCTAATTAAAATAACCATATCAAATATGGTGGAAATATAACGATTAGAAGTACCCGGTCAACATGTTTTTATGCTGGTCAACACGGTTTTTTTTGTATACAAAGCCCATAAACGTTAACATATTTTTATGAAACTTTTACCAGTTGTGTAAAACCCTAATTAAAATAACCATATAAAATATGGTGGAAAACTCACTATTAGAAGTACCTGGTCAAAATGTTTTTATACTGGTCAACAAGGTTTTTCGGTATACAAAGCCCTAAATGTTAACATATTTTTATGAAATTTTTACCAGTGTTGTAAAACCCTTATTAGAATGTCCATACCAAATATGGTATCAATCCGATTGTAAAAAGTACCCGGTCAACATGTTTTTATGCTGGTCAACATGTTTTTTTTTGTTTACAAAGCCACTAAATGTTAACTTTTTTTAAAAACTTTTGTAGCATGTTTGTGACCTACATTGAAATGTTTCTACCGAATTTGGTGAGAATTAGTAATTTTTAAATGGTCAGTCAACAACTTTTTGTCTGGTCAACATTTTAGATTCTCCCGTATTGTTTTAAAAGTCATTTAGGGCTTTGCCCCAGTGGCCACTAAACTTCCCATGTTAATTTGATGGGCACTAACATTTACTGGATCAGATGATGATTAAAACAGGTGTTCTGTATTTGAGATTGACAACAATATTTTGAGTTTATTTATTTGTTTACATTTTGGTTTATACTTTTGTTGCACGTTTAACACAAAGGTACCTGCATAATAATACCGGGGGAACGTAAATAAAATTTGTCTCTTAAGTTTAGAGAAAGCCCGATTTAATAAAGTGGCTAAAAGGGAGGCAATTTCAGCACAAATTTAAATTAGAAGGATTCAACAAGCTCTATGACGGGCAGCACACAAAGCCGAAGAAACTCCAGAATGACAGCAACTTTGATGTGAAGAGCAAGCTCAGCGGCAGAGCAGTGATCTACAGAAAATGTTGAGGAAGCTGAAGCTTGCAGACGAGCTAATGCTGTAAGGGCTGCCAGAAATATGTGGGGCATCTTTGAAAATGCTGCCTTGGAATACGTGGTCACATTTAATTAAATCAAATCAAATTTATTTCCAAATAAAAACAAATACAAAATCATGTACACAAACAATATTGTGGAAAACAAAATTCTCACATGGGCCCATCGGCCTGTGCGTGAGAACGAGCTCTGTCCCTAATAAGTGTTCTTAATAAGAACAACAAAATTGTATTATTATTATTAAATAATTGTAATTGCTAAAACAATAAAATTTACTTTTTGATGTTTAAATAGGCTACAAACACATAAAAAAATAAAAATAAAACAATATCGGCTGTTGGTTGAAATATTAACAAATGAGCAAAATTAAGATTCGTTTTGCATTTAAATATAAAACAATGATTTTAAATAAATAAAAATAAAAACAACATTTGATATAATATAAAGACAATAGGCAATGGCGGGAGTGAAGTAGAAGTAGACGGTGTTGGTAGCTTTTTTTGTAATCAGTAACATATATCTTATTAACACTATGTAGTGATGTGGGCAAAGCTGCGATGGGTAACAGCTAGTGATTGTATAAATAAATAACCAAGTATCTTGCTTGGTTTTTAAAAAACTCAGAAGAATGGTACGGAATATTCAAATTGTTACTATTTCTGGAGTAATAATTCTGGAGTAATACTATAGTGGCTTGAAGGGGCCATAGCCCCAAACCATGCTTGAATACTCTGCCTCGTCTGATTAGTTTACTCTTAACATGCTGAGGAAAATAGAATAATATGTCACACATGTTAGTTCGTAAACAAAGTAGAAGCGTATCCACATCTTAAACATGTAAACAAAGCAGACGTTTTAAAAATTCTTCAATTTCATAAATATATTAATTTAACTAAATAAATGCATACTACTATATATTGCTAGTGTATTTCCTGTGTTTCGAATATTCATATTAAAGTGTTCAAAATAAAACATATTATAGGCATACTATATAATATACATAAAATCAGACACCCCTTAGATGTTCACGAATTTCAAACATTGTACTGATTTAAAATGTTTAAACAAATTATTTGATCTTTTTATGATTTTTCTGACAGCAGGTAATATCCCCCAAATAATCAATAGCCAGAAATATTCAACAAAAATGAAAATGTTCACAACTACAATACTCGCAGAAGAACAATGTACATGTACCACAAATATCATTGAGACTCGCAAAAAGCGGCCCAAGATAGCTATGTACAACAATTTGTAACAAAATTCCAAATTAAATAAGAAGTATCAATGACTTAATCGTACTCAAGATTAAAATAAAGGAATTTTTACTCAAGAGGGCCTTATTATTCTGTGCAAGAATTTTTTAATGAATAGGGCATTAAATAAATATGACGACCACGGCACATCAAGTGCTTCAAGTGGGAGACTTCTAAGTGTCAAGCAAATATGTGGAACCCGACTGCACCACGTCAGGTGCACAAAATCTCGTTGCGTTTAACCATTAACTAAAAGTTTTCCTACAAAATGTTTATGCATAAGAATATGTTTGTGAAGAAACTCTCTTCAACCTTAGGTAGAAGCTTTTAATATTTTAAAGTTAAAAAAAGTCATTGCACACAAAGTAAAACCCCCCATGAAAACTATGAAAGTTTGATAATTGTCCTAAAATTGTGAAAAATTAAGTGGTTTTACCTCATAAAGAATACATAAGGAACACCAAGATTAGCTATCGTTAACTGGTAATGGCAGAGATATAAACAATTTAGTATAAGCTTGAATTTTCTGACTTTGACGTGGGGTTGAGGGAAAGCACAAGGAGGATTCCCGGGAATTGTGAAAATACATGACTAAAGATGTTCAATCAATTAACCAATCAGAATTTTTTATTTACAATTTCATTAATAAATGTAATGGTGTCAAAATACAAATATATTACAGTTCTCTATTCTTGCTTTACAGTTTTTAGTTTGGGCTGAAGTATTCTTCCAATGAATAGAGAGGTAAATGTTCCATCACTTGTCGAAAATTCAGCTTTATAGGAATTATTTGCGACATAAAACCATCAAGAACTGGGGCTTGGCAACGCAGTGGATGAAACAGCGAGATGTCACGGCGATGTAGGGCCAGAGCCACTCCTTGCGGACAGCCCTACTGCACAGCTCTGGAAGCGCACAACCTGAACTTCCATCCCAATCCAGACATGTTGCAATCAAACTGTATCCAGTCACATCAAGCAAGCAGCGCCCTACCCTACTGTAATAGCAGATAGTTTGCCGGTAGTGATTAGGTTTTTTCCTAGTTTGACTTTATTACGAAATAACAGTTACGACCAACTAAAAACATCAAAATTCCTGGATATTTACAACTTTCGGCTTATTAAAAACCAAAGTATATTTATGTAGGTAAATTTAGTATTTGCTTTTCTGGAAAAATATATTTTACCTATTTAACTATCACTATTTATACTGAGATTAAGGAAGCGATAGCATTGACTCTAAACCAACAGCTGTTTTTATAAAGTCATTGGTTGAGAGTAGGGGGTGCAAATTTGTCTATTGAATCTTTTATTAGTGAATTTCCTATGGAAAGTGAACTATTAGCATGACCCGCACGGTGAAACTTAAGCCTGGGACCACCATAGAAGTTCCTAACGTGACCCCCTGAACACGTTTTGGGGGGTCGTTCAAAATTATATATATATATAGACATATATATATATGTGTATGCACTCTAGCGGTCACATTTTATGTCCGATTTACTTCAAATTTGGTAGGTACGTTCCTTTCTATAATCTGTTGGACAAGTTCGTTGGGCAAAACAATCGGAAAACTCTAAACCCCTTTATTGGGGATTAATCTTTCAAATTTCGAGTTTTTGGACCCAAAAAGGGTCAGAAAAGCTCCGGATGTATAATTAATGAATGTTAAAAGATGGGAATTAGTGTGACAAAACTTTTAAGCCCTCTCTCATCATACTAGCATAAATATTTACCGAGTTATTAGCGAAAATGTGTATCGAACAAACACAGTACGTTGTCTTATAGGGGTTTTTACATTAGAAAAGCCTATTATTCATTTGTTGGTGTACTTTTATCATCCCCAACAACCTCACGCCTACTTTGAAGCCTGACTGGACCTTCTCCTATCCTTATAATGCCCAAAATTGTATTCCCAGCATTGCAGGTAAATAGAACCAGGAGCATCAGAACAGCCAAAAAATCAATATGTTCAGATTTGAATACAAATTTGAATAAATGTATATTTTTAACTGATTTTAAGTTTTTATAGTTTTTTATGTGGAAATTCACTTCCCTCACGTCAGCGTGCTGCGTGCGAACTCGTTTTTTAATTTATAGAGTATGGCATATTTGTTTACGTTGTTAAATAAGTTATCTAGTTACAGACTTGAATTTGAGTTTAAAATGTTTAAAGTGTAAGTTGAGTCCCAGCACCCTCCAACATCAAGCGCATCAGTCGTGAGTAAAGAATAGATGGACAGTTTTAATGATTTCAAGTGGTTACATTAATACTTGACTCGTATATATTCTAGAGGGAGGGAACGAAAATATTTTGGTTAGGTACACCATTGAGATCTGAGATTGAGTTAAAGAAGAAACTGATCAAATAAGTACTAAATTATTTAAATTGGAAATCCATCAGATTGCTGTTCACTAGTGAAACTTCCCAATCTAAGATTTTTCCTGCACTAGAGTGGCTTTACACATTTTACCCTAGAATATTTATATTTTTAAAGTTTTTCTCAGTAAATTTCTTAACTCTTGAGGAGGGCATTAACAAAAATTTAGACCTAGCCAGCACTAGCTGGTTTACCTTCATATCCATCTATGAGTTTATATTTTTTGCATTTCTGTTGTGATATTTACGGAAGTGTTGATTCTGATTGAGCTAATTTCAAGAGGTCGGAGGATGAATTCAGAGAAGTCAATATTTATAACTGACAGCACCTCTAAACCTTTAAGAAGTAACTGTGAAATTATCACCTGTTGTTGGGTACTTTTACAAGTGTCACCCCAAACAATAATGCTAGCTTAGCTTCCTTGTGACAAAAGAGCACATAGTACTAGAGCTTTGTACTATTGATGTGGAGGTATGTAGACTAGCCGATATAGCAGAGTGTATGTTGTCGTCCCAGGATGAGGATTAATCAATAATGAAGTACAAATAAAATTCCATGACTCCCTTGATGACATTTTTTTTTCAAATTGGTTTGATTAATCGGTTATATAATACAAAACATTATAACTAACTAACATTCTTTTGCGTACACCAGGACTCAATTTATGTGGTCCTAGGTGACCTGTAAATGAAAATTACATTTTGCTGTTTTCCAGGCCTTAAAGGTGATATCGAAAATAATTAACTTTGTTCAAAATCCAAATTAACAAAACATCACTGTCCTGTATTGCGTCAGACACAGACAAACATTGGGCCGGTGTGACAAAGAAAATGGCGGTCATAGCCAAGTGCAGTGGAAGCAAGTGTCACCAACGTCTGTGAGCGCCCGAACTTAACCGGAAAAAGCCGATTGTGAGTGGCTTAGCTGATGCCGGTTAGTAGAGCATGTCAGTTCTTATAATACCAGGCTCTTATAATAAGAGCGTTCACTGCAATAACATTTTAGATAATTCTCCTTGGACGCTGTTCTATTACCTCAATGTTAATCAAATGAATATGATATATTTTTATTAAGTCAGATGATAACTTAAAAAGTTGATTATGTTCATACCATACAGTTAAAATAGTTTATAATAGAATGCAGTACAATTACTACCATTTTAAGCTATGGAACAAGCGTACCTACTACAGCAAATATGCGAAGAAGCGTAATGAAAATGTAAATGAGTGTAACCAAGATCCCAGAAATACCACTAATAAGACTACCGGACTAAGACTCCGGTAATGCTGTATGCTTAATGTTGTATTATAGTAAGACTCCTAGTAACACTGAAACTAAAATCTGCTTTCAAGTTACACCAATCATACAAAAACAGATTATCAGAAAACAAACAGATCTGGTTGTGGTTATTTTCTCTAACACTTCTTGTTCGACTCTGAGATCAGACCGTTGAACAAAATGTATCAAGTTCCAAACTACTTTATATTTATTATTGTAAACTGCCACTAGTTCCATTGGGATACCAAAAAAACTTCTAAGGTGAGTTTATAATTGTAAGTCTTGGCTATCGTAGTCGTTAGTTTCTATGAAAATTATTTAATGAAGAAGTTTCTCTAAAGGCATATTTTATTCTTAATAATTTTTAACACAAGTTCAAAATATTTTGATTTGTCTTCCAGCATCTACATTGAGTAAACATAACTTTTAAAAACTTCTCGGGGGCGTGTTTGAGTAGCAAAACTAAGCTATTAATGCTAACTACAAATCGAGAAAAACATGAGTAAATTTTTACTAAAAGAGCATTAGCTTTTCGTCGCTTAAAAGGAGAGAACTGAGTAGCATCCAGTCAAAAAAGCCTGAGAAAATGGGAGTATTACAAGTTGTTGTACCTATATTACTTGAATGTCAGCTATAAACCTTTACTATAAGGTTAATAGTTGTTTTTTCTATTACTGATGGGTTTACCAAATAAATGAGATATACTTTTTTGTTGAGATACATTTGGAGCCTTAATATAAATTATTTAACAGAAAATGTTTAACACTTGAGATGAACACTATAATTATCAATTGTAATTACTTGATTCGGTAAAAACCTAATTAAAAAAAATACATTCCTTCTCTTCCATTCATGAGAACAAAAACTAGCCAATTTCATTGCATATAAAAATCTCTTTTTACATATAATTACAACATAATCACAATGTTGTTGATTTGGCTATAAATTGAATCTAGAAGTTGTGGAATTGTATTTGAAATAAAACAAAATTTAATATCACTTAAGAAGTGATATTAACAATTTTCTTTCAGTTTTAGCGAATTTCCCCTATAGGGAATTAGCGAATTTCCCCTATAGGGAAGAAGCTATTACCGTAGTCGGCATGGTAAGACCTAGGCCCGGGACCATGATAACTTTTCGTTTTGAGGTCCCCAGACCCCAAAAACACCATTCGTTCGAAACTGTATATATATATATATATATATATATATAGATATCTATATATATATATATATATATATATATATATATATATATATATGTGTCCGTGAGCACGATAACTCTCGTAAAAATTATCCGATTTTGATGAAATTTGGTATAAACGTGTAAAGCAACATTTATGACTTTAAGTTCGAAAACCAGCCAGATCGCTCCATCCGAAGGGGTATTTTGGGGGGGTTTTGTACCCCAAAAATGGGTTTTTTGTATTTTTTACATATAATTTTGGAAATAGTCAAACTTTGGTTTTTACCATTTAATTCAGCTTAAAAAAACACACAATTTGGTATTTTGATCATTTCTCTACGTCAATTGGTTACCGAGATATTGAAAGTGCTAAACACAGTACGTTGTCTAATGTTATTCTTATGGAGGAAAAGAAAAATTTTATATCTCGCTTATTTATGAACATATACTGACAAAACTTGGTATACGGCTTCATCTGGTTGTGGACCATTGATATTTGCTAAAAAAAACAATTTTTTGCCAAAGGCTCCCGTAGCAGCAAACCTGCGTACTCAGCCCCATGTTATTCTTATGGCGAATAAGTAACGTGTTATCTCCCTTAATTATGAAAATAAATTAATGAAATTTGGTATGTGGCTTTACCTAAATGAGTTATATTGATATTTGTATAAAACCCCATTTTTTGTTTTCCTTCCTTCAGCAAACCTGCATACTCATCCGCCATGTTATTCTTATGGAGAATAATTAAAATGTCACAAATCGTTTATTTATGAATGTATATTGATGAAACTTGGTATGTGGCTTTATGTGGTATTAAGATACATATATATGCATTGGAAATTCGCTGAGTACGCAGGTTTGCTGCTACGGGGGTATTTCTAAATTGCTTCAATGAAGTTTTTCTAAAATCAGCTAAAATATATTGGGAAAATTCAAACTGCAATAATAAATGGATTACTCAGGGAATTAAGATATCGGCAAAAAGGAAAGAAATTATCCTCCAGGAATCAAAATGGAACAGAAATCCACAGTTTTTAAAATACTATAAAAATTACAGGAAAAAATTTAAAAAAATGGTTTTCTTGGCAAAACTTAAATCTAATGATAATTTCATAAAAAAAAAAACAATAAAACTAAAGCTTCCTGGGCAGTAGTTAAACGTGAATTGGGCCTTAAAATATATAAACCTAAAATACCTGTTGAAATACAAATAAAACATAGTTGTGTCGTGTCAGTGGTAAATTAATTTAATGAGTTTTTTGTCAGCATTTCAGATATTGCAAATCAATTTAAAGATAAGGAAAAGCTATTAATTTTCTTATGTAAAAACATACTATTGATTGTTTCAGTACCGAGACAACCACATCAGTTTCACAATTATTCAAATTTAAAAAATTGTCTGGAGCAGATACGAGCAAAATTATAAGTTCTCTTAGTATTTCTAAAGCATCTGGATGGGATGAAATTCCTCTCTTTGTAATAAAAAAGGTTTTAAATGTTATTGAGGTCCACTTTGTCAGAATAAAGTCCTTGGAGCAGGGGATTTTCCCGGAAAAACTTAAGTTTGCAGAAGTTAAACCTATATTCAAAAAGGGGAATATAAATAATCCTTCAGACTACAGACCAATAGCATTGTTACCTTGCTTCTCAAAAATTCTGAAAAAACAGTAACTACTCAATTAACAGAATATTTAGAAAACGAGGTTGCACGCAGCACGCTGACGTGAGGGAAGTGAATTTCCACTTAAAAACTTTTAAAACTCAAAATCAGTGTAAAAACATATATTTGTCCAATTTTTATTGAAATCTGAAAACATTGATTTTTTGGCTGTTCTGATACTCCTGGTTTCATTTACTTGCAAAGCTGGGAATACAATGTTGCGCATTATAAGGTTATGAGAAGGTCCAGACAGGCTTGAAAGTAGGTGTGAGGTTGCTGGGGATAATAAAAGTACTCTAACAAAGGAATAACATGCGTTTCTAGTGTAAAACCCCCATAAGACAACGTACTGTGTTTAGCCGATACACATTTTCTTTAATAACTCGTTAAATATTTATGCTAGAATGATGAGAGAGGGCTTAAAACTTTTGCCTCTCTAATTCCCATCTTTTTACATGCATTAATTTTACATCTGAGGCTTTTCTGACCCTTTTTGGGCCCAAAAACTCGAAATTTGAAAGATTAATCCCCAAAAAATGGGTTTAGAGTTTTCCGATTGTTTTGCCCAACGAACTTGTCCAACAGATTATAGAAAGGAACGTCCCTACCAAATTTGAAGTAAATCGGACAAAAAATGTGACCACTAGAGTGCATACACACACATATATAATTTTGAACGACCCCCCAAAACGTGTTCAGGGGGTCACGTTAGGAACTTTTATGGTGGTCCCAGGCTTAAGTTTCACCGTGCGGGTCATGCTAATAGTTCACTTTCCAAAGGAAATTCACTAATAATAGCCTAATAAATCCATCACATTTTAGTTTTCGAGCAAAATTAAGCACTCAAAAAGCTGTCACAAGTGTGATTAATAGTATAGCACAGAGCACAGAGCCTTGGATGGAGCTCAGAGGACTTTGGGGGTTCTCTGTGATCTATCCAAGGCATTCGATTGTGTTGATCACGACATACTTATTGAAAAATTAAGAAGACTAGGAGTTAAAAGCAATGACCTCAGCTGGTTTATCTCATACCTAAAAAACATAAAACAGAGAATCCTCATTCATAAATTTAATAATATCTCTAGATCAGAATGGACTTACACCCCACATGGAGTGCCTCAGGGATCAATTCTTGGCTCTTGGTTATTAATAATCTATGTGAATGACCTTTGTAACTCTACTAACTTATTAACTTTTCAATACGCAGATGATACTGCTCTAATTTTTAAAGGACCCAAGGAGAATACCTTGTAAGCCATGGTCTCCAAAGAGCTGCAGAGCCTCAGGGACTGGTTTACAGTTAATGGTCTCCATGAATCCATGAATGTGTCTAAAACACAATGATAGAACTTTCAGCTTCCTATTTTGATAAAAAATTCACCATAAACTTGAGCACATCTTCAATAAATTCTCAAAATTCAGTTGACTATCTTGGAATAAATATCGATTCACACTTAAATTGGAAATTACACATAGAAACCATATCAAAACGTTTAGCTTCAGCCATCTTTGTTCTTCATGTAATTAGAGATACCACAAATGTTGAAACCCAACTCACAATCTATCATGCATATTTTTCAACAATTATGAATTATTGATTAATTGTATAGGGCTCAGCTAGCCAAGCCAAACAAATTTTTGTTCTCCAAAAAAGAGTGGTTAGAATTATAGCAAAAGTCCCTCAAATTACCAACTGTAGGCCAATTTTTATCAAATTAAGAATTCTCACTTTCTGCAGCTCATACATTTATCGAATTGCTTTAATGGTTAAAGAAAGTTTTGACACATTCATGCTTAAAACCACAGTTATCATACTAGATTTTAAAAAAATCATTAAAACTGGTACAACACAGACTCAAATTATCCCATTTATCCCCTCAATACATGGGGCCTAAAATGTATAATAAATTACCACTATCCTTTAAAAATATTGATTCTTTTTCTAAATTCAAAAAACATTGAAAGGAGTGGTTACTGGAGAAGGCCTATTATTCAATAGAAGAATTTTTGGAAGGGGAATAATGTGTTTAATTTTGTCATCGTGGTGTTTATTTGTAATTACTGTATTGTTTAATTTTGGTCATTATTCTTGTTTTTGCGGGTAAGAAAAAATATATTTTATTTGTACAATTATTTTAGCCTTAAGAATAATTTACTAATCACCTGTCAATTGTATTGATGTCATGTGATGATTTTTAATAAATAAATAAATAAGTCAAAGTATTCATCACTTCGGTTTTTTCTTTTGTTGCAGGTTGCCTTCAGGATGTCTGTAATGTCACAGTCACTTTCAATCACAGTTTATTCTATCAGTTTCAAACTTTATTTTCTTTTTTCATCACTACTCACAATCCCCACACATGGGTGTCCCAAAATGTAATTTAATAGGGTTCTTTCAGAATTGTGTAAATTACAGAATTCTGAGGGAGGCTTTAAAATTATCTAATCTTAGTCCCGTTAAATATTTTAACTCAAAGAAAGTTAAATTTGTTCTGATCATAATTTGTTTGTCCCTAAAACAATTCTGGCACTTAAAATCGTCTCACAACAATTCAAACAGTTCAGAGGGACTATTCTGTAATTTCCTAACGAAATTCTAAAATTGTATGATCTTCTTGATAATTCTAGATTCTCCAAAGGATCCCAGTTTTCAGGCCACCTTATCACCCAGTCCCTGTATCATACCACTCTGTGACACTTGTCACCGCGACATAATACATAATTGTAGGATAATTGGGCAAAAGTGCTCTGACCCTCGTGGTTATCGAGACTTTTGACTCTTACACCTAGGAGGCTCCAGTTAGAATAGTTCACTCCTCGTGGGTGAACTGAACCCCTCTAGGTGTCCAACGAGGCGACTCTAACAGTTCACATTCCGTTCAAATATCAATTTTGCTCTTACTCCCAAACCTTTCTACTCCAAATCTCTCCTGGACTGCAACCTTCCTGCTGTCATCCTGCTGTCTTCAGTTCCCCCGCAGTGCTGTCTGCAGATCAACCAATCCAGTCCGTACATCCCAGTACCAGCACCTGTCCTCTTCACATCCCAACACCTGCTGCATCAATCGCAAGAGCAGATTTTACCCCCTAAAGGTTAATATTAATATATTTTCGAAAATAACCATAATTCCTTATATTTAAGTTTGCTCTTCTTCTGCCTTTCCCTCCACAACTGTAAATATTGTAAGTAAAAAAAATATTTTTTGCAAAAGTATTTGGAATTTGTTACATTGTGTTGGTGGTTTTATATGATATTGTTTAACTTTGATATGATACAACAAAAATGTTTGCTTTACTAATTTAATTTGGTGTAGCTTGCAAAGAGTCACACCCGAATGTCCTCACAAATATAAGGCCCATTACATTAAAAACGTAAATCAACGACATGCAGTGAATAGATTCAAAAGGAGAAGGTATGACTCAGTTTTACGAAACTATTAATTTGCTCATATAAAATAAATAAATATAAAATATGAGCAAATTAATAGTTTTGTAAAACTGACTCATACCTTTTTCTTTTGAATCTATTCACTGCATGTCGTTGATTTACGTTTTTAATGTAATGGGCCTTATATTTGTTAGGACATTCAGGTGGTGACTCTTTGCAAGCTACACCAAATTAAATTAGTAAAGCAAACATTTTTGTTGTATCATATCAAAGTTAAACAATATCATATAAAACCACCAACACAATGTAACAAATTCCAAATATTTTTGCAAAAAATAATTTTAAATATACAATATGAGCAAATTAATAGTTTCGTAAAACTGACTCATACCTTCTCCTTTTGAACCTATTCACTGCATGTCGTTGATTTATGTTTTTAATAGAATGGGCGTTTGTCTGTTAGTTCAAGGAGTAAAAATTCAGGTCGATCATAAGCCTTTATTTTAGTATTGGGCGTGAGTGTAGCGTGAATTTGCATTGCTTTTACTTTTTGATGCTCACATTTTGGCCTTACACTAATGAGTTATCAAGTTTTATACGTACTAGTTCAAGTAGTGGAAGAAGTAGACTATCTTATGGACATATTATCCAAATTCATTTATTAGATAAAGTTACCTATATGCTAAATAATATGCATAATATGTTTTCGAGAGAGAGAGAAAGCCAGGGGCCAAACTTCCCACTAGAAGAGTATGGAGGGTAAGTATTTGGCATTAATCAATGGTAGTATACACTTTTTATTATGTTTTATTGAAAGCAATATTGGGAATTGAGAGATAAATGATAGTTTGTTTGCTCCTTATTTATATGTCTTTGGGCAATAATTGTGTGGTGTTTGTCATAAAATAAAAATTCATACTTTTCTATACACAGCACTTGTTGTGAGACGGGTTACTGAACTATTTTATGTGGGATTTCAATAATAGTAAAAATATTCTTGATGGTAATAGCATTTAGTTTTATGATATTTTAATAGAAACAATTATTTCTTCATCAAACTATTAAAATATAATCTTTTTGTAAAATTTGAAAAAAATTGATTTTGAACGAATATAGCTTCTGAGATTAAATTTGTCCCACATGTGGGCAGTATACTGTTATTCAGAATCGGACCTATCTAATTTGAGTAAAAAATCATTAATTTTGAGTTTTTGCCTAGACATGTTTTTAACAGTTACTCAGTGTTGCCACTTTTAGGGTAAAATCAAAATTTTGTTTATAATTTAAATTTGGTTGTTTTGGCAATGTAAAAATGGATTTCAAGAATTAAAACACTTAATTGTAGTTTTAATCACTAGGAGAAAAAGTGGCTCTTTTTGGTGTGCAATCGTGTTTTAAAAGTGAGGCGCAGCTGAGTGACTAAGTGGATTAGTGACTAAGGAATTTACAATAGTTACATCAAATGAAGGAAACATGATATCCAATTAGTTATATAATTTACAAACCTCGATAATCATTCCAGAACACTCAGAATAGGTAATACAGTGTTTTAGAGACACTTATGATATACCAATTTGTGTTATATTGAGCCAGGTGAGCCTACCAGAGAATAATTGCGACCTTGTACTTACCGCGCAAGGGCGGTACCGACGGTGAACTCGGCACCCACATGATTGCTCGCATCTACTGTCTTCTGCCTAACTACTCGCATTCCCGGCACAGGGTTTTTATTCACCGGTACTCTTCACCACAATATCCCGATTGATTCAACCAATAGAAAGACTTATTAAGCACAATCACCAAACATGGTAAGACTGAGGCCAACCCATGGTTTGGTGGTCCACAGTCACACCCTATGATTTTGCACAGTAAAAACTTTACATCTTCCTTTGGAGAACATGAGCATAGCGTACTAAAAACGTAATTTAAATTTGAATTAAAACCAGTTAAGCTTAGCATTGGTATCACAGACAAACTAGGACTGTAAAAGAACTTATCAAATACAATGAATTTTGAAACCTAGATTTGAGGCTCATAACATATGCATGAAATACAGTAAATCAAATACCCATAAAGGACAGATCTTATAAGTAAAAATTAGTATCTGAAATATTTATTTTTATTGTGACTAAAAGTTATTCTTTTTAAGTTAATTTGTAAAAGACATAATTTAGAGGCGAAAATCATTCAAACAAAAATTGTTTGTAGAGATAAACTGTATTCAAGACACATAATTTTGAGGAATAGCAAGTAAAACCCGATTCTCATGGGCCTGCTACATATTTTGGGGCCTTCATACTAAACATACTTAGAATATACTTAAATGTACTGCAGCCGTAGCATAATAGATTGAAGGGGCCGATTTGCCCAGAGCCTACCACTACAGCCACAAAGCTATAAGATTTTTTAAAATTTAATAAATCTTTATTAAAAATAAAAATAAATATATACTTTTTATCAAAATATTATACAGACTTTCAATCAAGAACTCAAACATTTATGATATTACTTGTCTTATATCATTATTGACTGGAAGTACTGCACAGTAATTAATTTCGTTCAGCTAACATTTTTCATTTGTCATCCCCCACTCTAATCAATAGTCTTTAAAACGACCCTCGTAGTTCTATCTATATATATATATATATATATGATCGAATCAAAATAGATTTTGGGTGCGGAAATTATCTTTTATCAGTAGTTTTTTTAATAGACCCTATTAATTAATCTGAAAAGTTAAAATCTATCTTACTGCAGTTCTATTATCACGTCTAGCAATTTTTGCTGCATTCAACATTCTCGTATTGCAACAAGATTTGTTAAATGAAATGTTTGTCTAATGTATAAACAGCAAAATTAGTAGAACATATTACACTACTACACTACTCGTCTTTCATTAATGAAACTGAACACTAATGAACATTTGTACCGTGTGGTAGGAATATAACTAACTCTATTTGGTAATATTTTTCGTTTTCAAATTAATGTTTGAGTAAAAGCATGATGTCATAAATAAGCAAAACAGGGTATTATCTTTTTCCAGCTTGAGTGGCAAGAATGTGAGGCCGAAAGCTGTTTCTCAAGGCTAATATAAAAGCATCAACTTGACATTCAAGTAGGTTGATCCATTTCAATTCAACTCGGGAACCAGCTTCAATTCGGGTGACCAGCTTTGACTGCACCAAACTTTACCTTGTTATTTCCCAGTTCAAAACATTCAAAATGCAATGCATTATAACGCGTCCTATCTTGTTCTATTTCCTGTCTGTGAGTCTGTATGTGTTCTTAAAAAAACCTAATATTCCAGAAACAGTTTAAGACAAAATAATAATGAAAATTGGGAACAGTATTGATCAAAATCGTTTAAAATACCTTACAATTTGGTTTATGTGCTCCACTCTGTTTCAAACGGAAAATTAAAAATTTTCAATATTAAACATCTAAAATATTTCATCGCAGCAAACCTACGTACCCAACAAATTTATAATTCACATATATGTACTGCAAGGGGAACATATAAAAAGGAGTTGTTTTGCAAATATCAATAGACCACAAATAGATTAAATGTTATCAATATATTTTCATATATAAGTGATATATAGCATTTTACTTATTCTCCATTGAATAATAATATTTGTCATTATACTGTAATAGTATTTTAATAATACTATACCCTGTATAGTAATTTATTAGGCTTGAGAATAAAATTCCATCTACTTTTACGAAATACATACACTATAATGGAATTGATCTGCATATGTAAATTCAATTCAAATCAATATTTGATCATAAATAGTAATTTTTACAAACATTTTAAAGTTAAAATACTAATTTTACATTGGTAAATGATTTTGATGTTTATAATTTGTCATGATGTTATTCTTCTTAAATGTCATTTCTTATCATGTGGGTTCTATTTAATCTTTTTCTTTATTGAAATAATATTTTATAAAATAGCAGATTTTATGTGTTTATAAAACCACCTGACCAAATGAAATGATCACCTGCCATGATAAACATTGAAACTTTTAGAGTAATAGCAAAGCTCTAAGGCATTTTTGGACATATTCTGAATTTTGAAACATACAGGGTGTTTCACTTAAGGTGTCTCAAAAAATTTCAGACAAACTAATTGACTAGAAGGATGAAAGAAAATTATTTCCCACTAAATCGGCCCCGAGGAATGAAACATACAAATATTTGTAATTTTTTTCAAATACAGGGTGTTCCAAAAAACCGAGTCTTAGGCCTACTGGTTTGAATCTCGGAATTTTAAAATATAAACATAGTTATACACAATTTTAAAGCTCAAGACAAACATTTTGGTGAAAACAGAATTCACTTATCGTTATCTGTTGTATGACAGCCATTTACAAAAAAATAAAAAAAACTGAAATTTATGGAATCCCCTGAATTTGCTAAACTGCAAGACATATATTGTTCTGATTCAAATTCTTACTTGTATTAAACTCAGCTTTACCCTGATATGCAACATGACAGTCCTTAAAAATAAATACCTATTTTGAAAATGTTTATATGCCCAAAATTCCAAAAAGTCAAATAATAACGTATGTCAAAAAGTATATCCAAAGGTCATGAGAATCCTAGCAACTTAATTTACACCAACCCCATATCTCTTTGGTTTTTAGCAATTAACAAATGTCATAGTGCCCCATACAAAATGCATGTTATTTATTTGTTCATGACACTTCCAAGGCCTCTGTGGCCTCTTTTATAGATGAGTTATGTATAACTATCATGCATTAAGGGTTTTTATGATAACACCTTCAAATTTGGCACTGCGGTTTGACCATTTGATTACATCTATTGGATGTGTTATTCCTAAATTAGTGTTTTAAATACAGGTAAAGTGGTATTAGTTTTAAAATAGTTTATTACAAACTTCAACGATATTTTGCTAATTAAATATAACATTTCCTATATTGAAGCATTTTTCTGTTTTGTTACTAGCAGACATTTTTTACACTGAGTGGGAAGGGTGATTTTACCTTTGGTAAGATTGTTTGTAATAATATGGGTTATTTTTCTGGAAATTCGAGTGAGTTTGCAAATTACCTAATTTTTTGCCTTCCCCCACCAGAAAATAATTACCGTATAGGCTATAAACCAACAAATTAGAAAATCTTTAAAAATTGACTATACCAATTAATTAGCCTTTTTGAAATTTAAAATTCTCAAATCAAACCCCAAATTACACAATCGATTCTCAAATTATAGCAGTTTACCGAACATTAGTTACCCTCATCCCAGTCAAGCCTAGAATCTTTACAGGCCATACTTGCTTCCATAGCCAGCAGTAGAAATATTTTAATTCTCATACAAATACAAATATGGTCAGAGAACACTGGACCTATCAAATTTATACATTTAATGCATACACTTAATGTAGCATATTACATGTTAACATGGTTTGGATGTATTTCTAGTTGGGATACAGTATGATTAAACCATTAGTTCTGTAATGTAAATTATGTTTATAGCTGAGTCTTCCATCTATTACTATTCCTATACTATTAGTATACTATTATTTTTCCTTCTTCACAAAATAACATTTAATTATACATTAACAATAGTTATAGTATTAATAAATACTATTTAACAACACAATATTTATTTCTGTTTTGTTTATTTCCACTGATAACTCAAATTCGAAAACAGAATATAAACAGTAATGGAATATGTAATGAAAACAGTACCTTCGCCATATCTCTAGAAAGATAAATTAAATCCCGGGATACCCATCGTTTTAATCAACCATACCCTGCTCCCACTGCTAACTTAGTAATTAGCAAAAGATGCAATGATTACATAATTAATCAAGCGTCTCCTAATTTGCTAAATGTGAATACAGGGTGATGCAGGGCAAATTGCAGGCCCAACTGTACTACGTATTCAGCGAGGTCAAATTCACAAGAGACACGCCTCCAAGAAATTGAATCAATACAGTGTCAAACAATTCAACTCTGTTCCATCTGCAGTCAATTAAATTGACCGGCGATGATAACATGTAAGCTAGCGCGGACACGTGTGTGCCGCACATGCGCAATGGGAATTTTCGCGCCACCGCCACATCGCTGCCAGCTGTACTGTTCTTCTCTCTCTCTCTTTTTCACTCTCGCGTTGTCACGAAGTGCGCGCCTGTTCTCTCGCGCTTCTTTTCGCTTTGTTGTTGTGCCTGCCATAACCTCTTCTGCAAGCGTCTGATTTCACAGTTCACTGATCACTCAGGTAAGGCGTGATTTACTGAGTAGAAGTAACGCTTATTAATATTATCACTTTTTAAAGACCGGCATTTTAAAATCGTTTCTGTAACGTAAAAACATTGGTAAGATATTTAAAACTATTTTAGCTTAGCCATGCTTTCTGCGATTATTTTATGCTAATTTCTTTAATCGGGGCGACAGCGGGAAATTTGAATCTGTATTCTTGCGTAGGACGAGGATAATAATAACTTAAATTGCCAAAAACTGTTTTTCAACTGTTATTTTGATAGGTGTTTGTATTTAAAATGTATCATATAATTCCTTATTTCCACCTTAGTTTGTTATTGTACCTATATAACTCAGTTTTTTGTTATTAACATACATATCCTCAAACAAGCACCTTTGACCATGAGTTTATTAGCCAGAAAAATTTCACTTTAATTACATTTATTCTGAAACGTTTACCAACAAAAGTTGTTTTTATGTTGCTACGTTACCGTATAGTTTCTCACTTAACTTCTTGCTACTGTCTCCTTCTTACTTATTTTTTTGTAAAAATACCCCGTCGCAGCAAACCTGCGTACTCAGCGAATTTCCAATGCATATATATGTGTCTCACTACTACATAGAGCTACTTATCAAGTTTCACAAAAATCCATTTATAAATAATTGATTTATAGCATTTTATTTATTCTCCATAAGAATAACATTAGAGCTGAGTACACAGGTTTGCTGCAACGAGGAAGATAAAAAATGTGTATTTTTGCAATTATCAGTATAACTCAACTAGGTAAAGCTAGATACCAAGTTTTATTAATTTAGGTTCATAACTAGGGAGATATAAAACTTGACTTATTCTCCATATGAATAATATGGGGGCCGAGTATGCAGGTTTGCTGCAATGGGGATAATCAACAAAAAATCCATTTAGTGTGCAAATATCAATATACCAGTACTACGCGAAGCCACATACCAAGTTTCATCAATATACATTCATAAATAATCGAGATATAAAATTTCATTTATTCTCCATAAGGATAACATTGGACAACGTACTGTGTTTAGCACTGTGAATATCTCTGCAACAGTTGGGCTTAGAATGAAAATTTAAACACCAAAATGATTGTTTTGTGGAACTGAACAGATTAGTAAAAGCAAATGTTAAGTTTACATTATAATAAACTGAGGAAAAGCCAAAAACTGTTTTCCCATAAGATTAACGTGGGAGATTTTATGAGTACGTTTTTTGGATTTTCTCCGCAACCACTTAACCTAGGTTAATAATTCAAAATACCATATTATTTGTTTTTTTAAGCTCTATAACATGGTCAAAACCAAAATTAAGTTTTTTAAAAATTTTAGGGTGAAAAATGCAAAAAACTGATTTTTGGAAAATTTAAAAACCCCATAAACCCCCCTTCCCATGGTCCAATTTTTCTGGTTTTCAAACTTAAAGTCATAAATGTTACTCTCCACATTTGTGCCAAATTTCATCAAAATCGAGCGCTTCTTTCAAAAGTTATCGCGGTAACGGACACACACACACACATATATATATATATATAAATTTGAACGAATAGTGTTTTTGGCATCTGGGGACCTCAAAACAAAAAGTTATCATGGTCTGGGGCTTAAGTCTTACCATGAGACCTACGGTAATAGCTTCTTCCCTATAGGGGAAATTCGCTAATTCTTCCCTCTAGGGGAAATTCGCTAAAATGGTAATTATAGAATTAAATTTCTGGAAAATTAAAAATGTCATGTTCTTAAGCCCATGTAAGTGGTTTCATTTCATGTCTGTCAGTATATCTATCTGGGTGTGAGGATCTGTACCCTCATCAAATATGTGTGGTTTAATTTGTCCAAAAGAATTGTCTTAAATGTTTAAAATCATTTTCAGAAAAATTGTGGCAAAAAACTTATTTTCAGACTACCTTATCAAAATCAAGTAGGTCTATAAACAATTTTCAATCTGTATAAATTAGCTTTAATTATTTGCACTGTTATCATTTCTCATATGATCATAAAATCATACCACCCATACTTGTGGGTGGCTAACTAACATTCTCTAAGATGATTCAACTAAGGTGTATTTTAATTAGAGTAGGTGGGTATAGTTTAATCATGAGTGAGATAAACAGTTACCTACCGTCTGTCCGTTGTTAAAAATCAAAATCAGTTATTCTATACCAAAATTCCTGTTATTATTTTGGAAGTATTAAAGCAAAACATCCAAGTTATAAAGTATAAATGAAGTATGTCTTGTCTCTTGTAAAATGATTTAATGTTTTAACTACTAAGTCATTTATACAATTAATGAAGGGTCATTCCACGCCTAATCACCTAACTT
This sequence comes from Allygus modestus, assembly GCA_963675035.1. NCBI lineage: Eukaryota > Metazoa > Arthropoda > Insecta > Hemiptera > Cicadellidae > Allygus > Allygus modestus. The sequence goes on from OY776116.1 coordinate 68,482,839, forward strand.
AGGGATCAATCACCTAATTTTAGAATTAATTGTTGCATGACCATTCTAGACATTTTAAATTTTATCACCATTTAATTATCTACTCCTCAGAAGACTAAAACTAATTTTTTTAAATTTTTATCTTGCGCGGTTCAGGATTTATGCTTACTTAAAGTTGCCGAGGAGAGTAATTTTTGGCATTTTTCAAGGGTTTGCGCTAAAAATAATAGCTTCCATGGTTTTTAATATATTTTAGTTCTGATTATTTTGTTTTGAAGGTACGATTATGACCTTCAAAATGAGGTAACTCAAGTTACTTCAAATAAAATTGTATAATAGTAAATCAATTAAAAAAATGTGTTTTCAATGAGCCGAGCGGCCATTTAAAAAAATATATGTATCAAAAATGGAATGAGACCACAAATTAATTTGTTGTCCATAGAAATCCATAGAAATTGAGTACTTCAAAGTACTAAATTAGGTAAGTTAACACACAAAATATCAACATTTGATCTGGTTCCCCTTTTTAGAGATTAAACCCCAAAATCGCTCAATTTTGAAAAATTTCCATTTTTGACTTCTAATATTATTGAGAAGGAAATCAATTCTTAATGATATTATGTATTTTGATTAAATACTGCTATATGGAGCTTCTATGGGCAAAAAATTAATTTGTGGTCTCATTCCATTTTTGATACATATATTTTTTTAAAGAGCCGTTCATTGAAAACACATTTTTTATAATTAATTTACTGCCATAAAAATTTATTTTGAAGTAACTTGAGTTACATTATAATCTTACCTTCAAAACGAAATAACCAGAACTAAAATATTTTAAAAACCATAGAAGCTATAATTTTTTGCTCAAACCCTTGAAAATGCTAAAAATTACTCTCCTTGGCAACTTTAAGCAAGCATAAATCCTGAAACACGTAAGGTAAAAATATAAAAAAATAGTTTAATTCTTCTGAGGAGTAGATAATTCCATGGTGATAAAATACAAAAATTTTAAAATGGTCATGCAACTTGCATTAGGTGATTTCACATGGAATGACCCTGAATATTTAAGAACAATTATAGGGATGTACCATATTATACATTTTACGATATTAGTTACTTCCATATATTGCGTAGTTTCAGAAAAAATATTAGTAGCAGAAACTTAATATCGGGTATTAGGTTTCATACTAACCAGATTACTGAATTGGCCTGGAATATCACAAATGTCATGCATGCATTGGTTATCTATTAAGCTACGCCTGTTCAAAATACTTGAGTGCATTTCTTACCTGTTTTATCTAAACAAAATAGGCTAATATAGATTTTAATCAATTTACTAAAGGTAATAAAAACACATTTATTAAAGTAGGTAGGCTAATACATTCTATAAATTTTATTTTATAATGAAGTTGAAAGGTGCTCTATGGATTGCTCTTGATAAATGTTTAAGTTTAATTAATATATAATTTAAACTATACCAGTTGCTTATCACAGTCACATAAACTAAAACATCAGATTATTAACAAGTAATGTTTACTCTGTATGTTTACGAACCATCCTCACTTTACTACATCTACTGAATGGATCAAATTTTTCGCAGCTGATTATTTATACCATGTAATTTTAAAATTCTTTAATAACAAATATAAAATGTCTGCTAGACCTTTTTAAAACTACTTTAAAATCAAATTTGTTAAAATTCAAAACCCTAAATTTAAATTCAGGCTTCGACATTCCCTGTTATTCAAAATAGTTTTACTTAAAAAAATCATGGAAATCCGTCAATGCTTGTCTCAGAGTCTTCCTGGAAAAAACACCAGTTTATTTTAATATACTGTGTAGGATTATTAAGACTAAGTTTAAACACACTGCAAGTGCATCGGTCAAAATTACAGGTAGTTGACTGGAAATATTAATGGATCACCAAACCATAACTGTAAGACAAAGGATGGATAATGCCATGTGTGTCTGTACAGTAGTTAACAGGAAATGGAACATCAGATTATATATTACCAAGGAGATGACAGTTTTGCAATAGTTAGAATTGATATATTAGGAAAACGGATGTCCATAAACAGATAGCAGAAATAAAACCTGTACAACAGAGAGATTTGTATTACCGTAGTCAGTATGAAAAAGCCAGAGGAGTAGAGTCTTGAGGTAAGGGAGAAAAGGTATCCAAAATTGTTTGGTCCTCAACATCACGGTAATGGTCTGGGAGCAGTTTTAAGAACTCATTCTCGAGCCATTTAGATCAAATATTTTCTCCATAAAAATATAATAACATGGAAACTTTGAAAGCCAGAAGGGGAGTGCCCTAAGGTCTGTAGGGGGAAATATCCGGAATTTTGTAGCCCCTTACAATGTGGTATGGTCCCATAGCAGTTCTGAGGAGCCGTTTAGAAAGCCCTTAGACACACATACAGTACTACTTTACTAGAAAAGATTCACCTGTTGACTTTTGTGCAAGTGACTATTACTGCAACTGTACAGGTAATTTTAGTCGTACATAAATAAATGTTGAAAAATTAATTGGAATTATAAAGTCGTTTTTAAGCCCAATAATAAAAAATTTTATAAAAGAAATTCTACTTGTTATCATCTAGTGGACAATATCATCTAAAAGTTATCATTTGCCATTTGCTCTTTGCCAGATTTTATATTTTGGCTGACATTGATTTACTTCTTATCAGGGTCTTATCTCCAGACTATACACATTGCATAACGATATATGACAAAATTAAATATTAATTATTATCAGATAACAATTCATTATCAAACTTGATCCACCATGTATGATCTACCTGTTATTTGGATACAACTTTTGATTTTCTCTCTCCTTTGTTTTAAAAATGGGTGAGTTTTTAAAGTTGAATTTTTCGATAAAAAAAAATAGTCTCAATGTGTAAGTTTACTTATTTTTTGAGGTATTTGCTGTCAAAATTTAAGTGGAGTATTTTGTCCGTATTCAATATCCACATTTATATTTTCAGTCTTAGGACACTAACATGGACTGACTAATCATTATGCTTTGGATTTTTTTCTGTTTCAATTTGTCCATTCTAACAATGTGATATCCATTAAGTTTATTTATCAATCCAACAAATAACAAAATTATAAACTTTTTAAACAATTTCAGTAGATTATGCTTTGCTTGTTTTCAGAAACATGTGTGGTATCTGGGCACTGTTTGGAGTGTCCACAGACAGCGTTGAACATACGGACTCCTCCTTCGCGAAGATCAAACATCGAGGTCCAGATGCTTGGAAGATCCAGTACGACAACAAAGTGAAGGTTAGATATATTTTTATTGGAACCTTTCATATGTGGTTGCAGTTGAGGAAATTTATCAATCAGTTTTAGTAGTAACAATCATATAATTTCTGTAGGACACATTTATATGTTCACTCATATTAACTGTTTGAAAACTCAGAAGAGTGGATATCAACTATAAAACTATAAACTAGCTATAAAAGTGTTTACATTAGTAAAATAAAGGCTTTGAACATTTGATATATAATGTTATACATATTATGTATCATTATTTTATGTTGTTTTTACGTTTCACTTTACCTTAACAGGTATCCTACCAATGCTTGACATACCCTACTTCACAGTGAAACAGACCGTTATGAAAGTTAATAACTATCCACGAGCTGAACTGAGTTCCTTCGAAAAGGAGAAATAAAGAGTACCCGGTATGACGGATAAATGAATCACTCCCAATTCTAGTCAAGTTCAGTTGGACAACTTAAACACAGTCATCAAACATTGGTAATCCTGGAAATTGAAATAATATAGCTTTTACAATAGTATAGATCAAATTGCACGGTCACTATAAGTATGTTATTTTCCAGTGTGCTTGTCTGGGGTTCATGCGCCTCACCATCATTGACAACGTGTATGGGATGCAGCCCATGATCCTCCACAACTACCCCCACCTCACTCTGCTCTGTAACGGAGAGCTGTACAACTATAAGAGGGTATGACGCTTTAAATATGCTCATAAATATAGTCTATTATGTAAAATTCAGCATTAGTTTACAAGTGGTACAAGTGAAATATAGGATTATGCCAGAAATATTTTTTTATACTGGCTTAAGTAATCTGTTAGACTATTAAATAACTGAGCTTAAAATACTTTCTCAATGAAAATTAAATAGAAAAGATAAATTAGTTACATTTTCCTATCTCTAAGCAAAGAATTTGACCCAATGATTTAAACTCCATTAATTTTCTTTGACATTTATTTGATGCAAATGATAACTATTAGTATAACTATCAATCCAAAATAATAAACCCCAAGTTTAACTCTAAATTTACATTCATCTCACATACAGTGGATAAAGTTTGCACTATGAAAGTTTTTATCAAAATAATTTGTTACAACAATTTTAGGTATTATGTTCTCTTATAAGTACTTCTCATTTGATCATACTCCTGCAGTTGATCAAGGTTGATTTTATCAAGGGGCAGTTGCTCCCCCTCAGTAATTTGGAGAACAGAGTACAGATTATTGTACTATATGAAAAGTCCTGGTAATCACTATCACAACCATTCCCCCTCCCCAATCAAAATACTCAGATTAAGCTTATGTATAATTTGACTTTATAAAAATAAGCTAATGAAATTGGCAGGATTACAGTTGAGAGGAGCAAGAAAAAGAGGTTCATATAGGTTAAGAATTCATCCTTTACATTAAGGTTTAGGGTTATGTTAAGAAGAAACTGGAGTGAAAAAAATGAGATAGCTGCTAAGAACACTAGATAAGCAGAAAGTTGAGATTACATGCAGCATTCTGGCATACATAATGCTAATGAAACTGCTAGTGAAACAATTGAATAGTGTTATCAACAACACAGGTTTGAAACTGTTTAGCCAAAAAGGCTGTTGTGTCTTAGTACTTAATTTTCCAATTAAGAAGTATTTGAGTGACTTACTAAGCCATTAAGTCAGGTAAAACACACAACCTTTGACAGATTCTAAATCTTAGGATCTGAACTCATATATGTACAAATTTAGAGGAGGGAGAGGGTAAGAAGTTATGCTGAGTCAGTTGAGAATGGGGGGAGTCTTGAAAGGTTAGGTAATACAATTGTTTACGAATTTCTTCTATTAAGTTGTAAAAATCTATAAAGTTTCATATTTTGAACTACACTTTTTCATCTTTACTTTTATTTTGAACTCAACTTTATTGCACAAAATGAATGCAATATTTGTAGAGTACAAAATACCGCTGCAGTGTCATTTGTTATATTATTTAACACTGAAATTAATTTTTTTTTACAAATTTCCATTTTTGAGTTATGGCCCAGGATCACTTTCTGAATCTTAAATGGTTTAATTTACCTTTTTCCATCAGTGATCCTACTCGTCCTCAATATAGGCGACCGGTTTCGAGGTTAAAACCTCATCTTCAGGCTGCAATTCAATATGTCATTCACTCACAAGAGATCGTTGAATATTAAAAATACAATACATTACAAACATAACACGGGACGCACAAAAAACAAAGAATCTAAAACTGCAGATTGACATTGATGTTTGACCAAACTAAATAATCACGATGCGGCGCCGGCGGGTGTGTGGTCATGAGTCAATTCAACATGTCATTCACTCACAAGAGATCGTTGAATATTAAAAACACAATACATTACAAACATAACAAGGACGCACGAAAAACAAGGAAACAAAAACTGCAGATTGACATTGATGTTTGGCCAAACTAAATAATCACGACACGGCCAAACGTCAATGTCAATGTGCAGGTTTTGTTTCTTTGTTTTTCGTGCATCCTTGTTATGTTTGTAATTTATTGTGTTTTTAATATTCAACGAGTAAATGACATATTGAATTGTAGCCTGAAGATGAGGTTTTAACCTCGAAACCGGTCGCCTATATTGAGGACGAGTAGGATCACTGACGGAAAAAGGTAAATTAAACCATTTAAGATTTTTATAAATGTTTTTCATAACAGAATGTTATGTATTACAACACTGAAATATGTTTACACTAATACTGTATATGAATATACTCAACATTAAATATATATACAAGTGTGGGTACAAGGTCATCGATTTCAACCAGTCACACCGCTCATCATTAGGCCCAATGGACCGGTGTGACTAGCCAAAATTGATAACCTTGTATCATCTTTTATACATAGTTACCATAATTTATTACATTTCATAGTTATAACAACATATAACACATAACATGCTATGATTAAAGAGTTATTTAGGAGTTAGTACAACAAAATAAATGTTGGTATAACTTAAAAAATATGAAATGTGCACTACGACATACAAAGTTTTGGTCTACAAAATCTAAGTTTGTTTGTAATTTCTAGTTGATTTTTATGTAATTTGATCTGATAGTAAATTTTTAAAAATTTCAACATTTAAAACAAGATTTAAATTTTGTTTCTTAATCTGGGAAATGTTACTCCTTTGAAAATAACAAATTTATAGTAAAGGGAAAAGAAACAGTGTTTTTATTGTTTGGTAAAGTACTCAATGAATAATTTTTTTAAATATTTAGGTAAATATTAGTTTAAACATTGATTATGCCGCTGGACTAACCAATAATTAATTTCAAATATTTTAGTTTTATGTATTTTTTTTAGATGTAAACAATGTTTTTGTATGATACTTATTTTTTTAGTAGGAGTAGAGTAGGATATTCATATTTAAAACATCGGATTTCTTTTTGTCCTGAATGATTCAAGAGAAAAATGATTATAAGGGAGATGAAGCTTATACGCCCATATGTACGGAATGCAAAATTTAGCCTTTATTATTGACAGGCATATGCAGTGCACTGTATACTTAATACATTTGCAGTGCACATTTAATGCTGTAAGATAACAACCGGCACATAATTTTGCGAAAGAAACGATAATTATTTAAATATGCTTATTTTAGAAAGGTGAAAAATTACATAGTTTAGGTTTGGTCCTTATTTTAACTCTATCATAAACACATTAAATTATTACACTGTGTTGTGACGTTATAAAAAGTGCAAAACAGATATCTAGCATCGTACCGCTATCTGTTTTACCTCAATTGTGTGAAAGTTGTTCCATTTAAATTAGGAGAATAACTAGGATCTACAGTTTGGGCCACAGTGCTTGGCATCTGGTTAGCGTACACTCTTGAATGACTTTTCGCCTCTATTTGGCTTAGTACCATTTGTGTTACAGTATACTTTTGTCAACAGAAAGCAAAATTAATTAATTTAATTTTAAAACATTGGTTCTGGTTATTTTTGTTACTGTCAGCTTTTATTTACGAGAAATTTGAGTTGTTTCTCGCCTTTCCCAGGCGCCAAGCACCGTGACCCGAACTGTACAAAGCTCTGGATGTCAGTCTTCATGGTAATGCTTGATACTTTATAACAAGCAATTCATTTTTAAGTTTATATAAAATACTCACATAGGCTATTTGTCTTTTCCAGCTAGGAGAGCAGTTCAAGTTTGACTACGAGACTCGCTGTGACGTCGAGTGCATAACTCACCTGTTCGCTACTCGAGGTATCGAGTTTTGCGTGCAGCACTTAGATGGAGTGTTTGCCTTTGTGCTTGTCGACAGCAAAACACAGCGAGTCTATGTTGGCCGAGACCCCTATGGAGTCAGACCTCTTTTCCGCATCAAATCGGATGTCGGCATTGTGGGATTCTGTTCTGAAGCTAAAGGTATGTCATTTAATTTTGAACTTCTATCTTAAAATGCAGTAAATATTTACCGTCTATTTTTTCATTCTTGGTGTTTTAAAAAGCTTCTCTTAAAACTATTAGTCAATTCATAAGTTTATCTATATATTCACTACGAGAAAATTTGGGAGCTTAACAAATATGTAAATAAAGCAAAAAATGTAATAAACCTTTTGAAAAAAATATTATAAATGGAAATAGGTTATAATAAAAGCTAGATTTAATTTAAAAACTGAATAACATAAACTGATTAACTGATTAATTAAACTTTTTTTTATGAACCATAGTCATATTTTAACCATGACCATTTATGGTGGGACATCAAATTACAGTTTGAACAACATTTTAAAACTAAAATTATAAACCTACCTGTATGAATCATTATAAATTTAAGATAAACACTTCAAAGTTATTTTACAAAGCTTGGAATATTAACACTAAATAACATGTATATTTTTTAGACAATTGGTGGTGTGTGTGAATTAAAATCAAGCAGAAATTATAAAATGGTATACAATTTTATACCACAGATAAAATTAAAGACACTATAAAAAATTCCTAAAACTATCAGATAATCAACAACACTTAATTAAATTTAAATAATGCTGAAGATTTATTTGATAGAAAATCCATTTTATAAGCTTCATGACTTCTGAGAGGATGGATCAAGACACAAATTATTGTAAAATGTAACTATTTTATCTTTTAAGTGTATTTTATTTTATATTTATTTGTATCAACGTAAAAATGTATGCTTTGGCATGTTGTTGATAGGCTATATATTAAATAAATAAACCAATAAAGTAGGTTAGTAGGTTTTGTGAATGCAAAGTAGATATATCAATTAATTGTTACCTATATTATCAAAATGGATCAGGTATGTTATAGTTCACTTCAAGTTTGACAAATAATTAAAAAAAACCTTAAATATCTTTAGCTGTAGTGTAAGTGTAAAGAAAACTTATATAAAATCAAAATCACAATTGTTGCTTTTTTGATAATTTTACTCCCCCCCCCCCCCTAAAAAAGTGTAGTCTGATAGAAAGAATCCTACAAAATGCTTCTGCTCAGATGGTTCACTGAAACCCAACACCTGGTTGTCAGAATGAAGCTTGTGCCTCTCAAGGTCAGACAAGCAAGTCACCAATATTTGTTTTATGGCTTTAACCTACGTAAAAACTGAAATGCTTGTTCAAACCAATAATTGTTTTCCTCCTTAAATAGGTATTTAACTCTGCAACTTTTAATAACTATCAGTTGCGCATATAATGTGAACTATATGTGGGAATCTAATCATAAGTAAAAGTTAAATAAATTTGTATAAGTGAAAGAAAGTCATTTGTTAGATATATAAAAAAAATCCCTGAATGAAATCTTACCTAGTTTTATTAATTGAAGGCATTTTGACTGTTAGAAATTCAAAAACATAAGAATATTAATCAATAATATATCATTTTCCTTGATGAAATATTTACAAAATGCATGTTTTAATACTGTAAAAACAAAGTACCGTTAAAGGAACATGTTTCAGAACTAACTCACCCTTTCAGCTTCACAGCAGTTCTACTGAAAAATGCCATAGGGGTTGTTGGGTTGTTGGGTAAAGTCAAAATCGTTAAAAGACGTTAGGAAAAGCGCATAATTATCGCAACATGTCAATTTTGTTTACTTTACCATACCTGTTTATTGCATTTGATTGGTTTGTATTACAACATGCATCTAGATTCTAGAGATGCTGTAGATGCAAGTCAACAATAATATAGTTTGCCATATTATTATTGTGTAGCCTTGTTACTTATCATACTTAATTTTGGTTGATTCAGGCCTGATGAGTCTGTCTAGTAAGATGAACGGAGGCAAGTGGAAGGTAGAGCAATTTCCTCCAGGACACTTTGCCGAGTACCAGCTGAATAACGATGGAACGGCCACGCTGGTGCGAGAGCAGCGCTACTACACCATCGGAGCTGCCCCCGCCTTCCAGACACTCGTGCCGTACTCTGGTGAGGGTTCGGGTGAAGATGCCGTTGTTAGTTGTTGATATCTGTATAAATTACTGAGATTTGTGGGATAACAAGATAAGTTGGTAGTTTAAAAATAAAATGTGTTGTTAACAGCAAATTTAGGCAACCAATGTAACATTTAACATTATGTAATTGCAGATGAGTTATTACCAACTCTGTTATTATTACTCATACTGCCGTTTCCAACGTTTGGCAACGGGATGTTGCTTACAACATTGATGGCAATGGCCCTTCAACTGATGCAACAAGTGGGATCAGGCAATGAGTTAAACTAAGACTCATAGAATCAGTTATTTGCCAACTCAAGCAAATTTCTTACCTCTATTTTTAGCTTTTGTATGTTGTAGTTAGATGGTATTAGTGCTTCAATAGGAAATATTGTGATAGAATCGATTTATAATGTCCTATACGTTCTGATTGTATAAATACTTTTGCCAGAAAAAAACATTTAATCCCATTTTTGTATTATTGTCTGTGAAAAGATTATTGGCAGTAAGAGAATAACAATAAAAACAACATGAACAGGTTTTGTAAGTTCTGACAAAGAAACACAACGTCAAGGTACAGAACGTCTTTGTCAATGAACAGTGTATGAACAGTGGAGGGGGTTACATTTTCTCTCAACTCTTTTGTCTACTAGCTCATCAAGTCGTCTCCATACAGTCCAACTGTTGTAAAACTACAGAGGCAAAGTTTAGCCAATCAACTCCCTGTTAAAAGAAGGGTGATAAGCACATTCTTTGTACTCTCCGATTTTGTCGTAGAACTGAGTGAGGTGGACGTTCACGGCAACATCCGCAAGCTGTTCACATCCGCTATTCAGAAGCGACTGATGGCTGAGCGGAGGATCGGTTGCTTCCTCTCCGGAGGGCTTGACTCTAGTCTGGTGGCGGCCCTGGTCGTCAAACTGGCTACAGAAGCCAACCTTCCATATAAGATTCAGGTATGTATGACCAAGTCATACGCATGGCATGGTTGAAGTTCATTTTAAAAGACCATAACGGAGGTTTTATATAGTAATCAACTTTGTTAGTCACGGAATAGTATTTTGAATGGACACCTTAATAATTTTGAATGAGTTCTTAAAAAATACAATTTGTTTGTTTTATAACCTATCAGCTTTAATTGAGGCATTCAGGATTAGAATGGAATCAAGATGAGTAGACTCATTAGGTGGCTCCATGTCGAGAAATTTCCAATTTCCTCTGATGTAGCCAGCCGTTAACAAACTAAAATGAGGTTCAACAATCAGCTTATGTAGATATGGATAATTCATTATGCCACTTCTTCCTCCACTTGAATGAAGCCATTTTTCAATGTACTCATTTTGGTGTAGTACACAACACTGCGATAGAATTAAAACGTTCAGTGGGGCGCGCGAGATATCCGGCGTTTGCCTAACAAGGAAACAAATTACTGGACACGGTGGAGGTAGAGCACTGGTCATGCAAGGCAGTCGTGGTCTAGCGTAGGTTCGATCCCGGCCGACTGCAGTGATAAATTTTCCCGAGTTGTCACCACTGGCTTGCCCATTTGACCATTGCCGTTAACGGTACCTTGCTGTCTCTGGATCGCCTCCCAGGCCTAACACGTTAAATGAATAGTGCAATTTTAGACTCCTTAAAAAATAAGAAATCATCTGCCTAAGATCAGTTAAAATTTTGAAGGAAGTGAAAAAGGAGTTAAAACTTATTTTCACACACCTCATAAATTCATCATGTTTAACAGGTATTTTCCCAAAGCAGCTAAAAACTGCTCGAGTTGTACCAATTTAAAAAAGAATTGTAGAAATAACATTTCTAACTACCGGCCAGTGTCAGTTCTCCCACAGAAAAGTATATGAAAAAGCAGTTTACAACAGGTTAACTTAGTTCTTAAGCCGATCTAACTTGATTGATAATGAACAACATAGTTTTTGTGCTGGTAGATCAACTGTCACTGCAGCAATAAGTCTTATTGAGCCCATCATAAACTCAGTTGATAAAGATTTACATACCGTTGGGATTTTTATGGATATGATATGTCATAGGCATTTGACAATGTAGAGCATAACATATTTCTCAGCAAGCTTGAGATGTTTGGTATTAGGGGAATTTCTCATGGTTGGTTCAGATCATACTTAGAGGAACGTTATCAATTTGTAAAACTCTCATATCTGACAAAACATAATTGGATTAAAACAACAAAGTCAGATTTGAACAAAATTTAATCAGGGGTCCCACAGGGTTCAATTTTGGGCCTTCTCTTGTTTATATGTTATCTTAAAAAACCTTCCAAATGTTTAAACTCAGCCAACTAGTGAATTAAGTGTATATACAGATGGTATTAATCTTAAAACCTCAGGAAGATTAATCACTGTAATTGAAAAATCTTCCAAATTAGAACTAACAACAATTAACAGTTTTTAACACATCACAATTTGACCCTTAATGCTTATAAAATAAATTTTATATTATTCCACACAAATAAAAAAATATGTGGTTCCAAAAATTGCTATAAATAACCAAACTATTAATCAAGTTAAAACTTCTAAATTTTTGGGCCTAACTATTGATAAACATCTTAGCTGGAATTACCATATTGATTATTTAGTAAGTAAAATAAATTCTGGTTTTTTCATCTTACGGACAATGTATTTTCTTTGCGACAAGACAGTTCTAAAAATGATATATCATGCTCTTGTGTAATCACATGTTAGTTACTATGGAATTACAGTAGTGTTTATGGTGGAACAACACAACAACATTTGAAAAAGATCTTAACTTTACAAAAAAGGCCATTTGAATAATACAAAAATTAAAATATAATGAGTCAGTACAAACTTATTTTAAAGAAATGGGAATTTTTACAGTACTTGGTTTATATGTTTTTGAAACTATTAAACATGTTTATAGAATAAATGAAAAATAAGTATCTCATAATTGTGATACCAAGGGGAAAAATACCTTTGTCAATAAACACTACCGCCTAGAACTATTCAAAAAAGAAACCTCATGCATCAGAAATTGTTTCCTAAGAAATATACCTGGCATAGTTAAAAAGGAAGACAACAAAGTTAAGTTCATACAGAAGCTAGATTGATATTTACTTAATCTGGCTCCTTATAGTATTGAGGAATTCCTTAATGGTAATTTTAAAATGTTAATTAGGTATTAACATTAATACCTCATTTAGTTTAGTTACTAACTCATTGTTATTTTACTGTAATTGAAATAATCTTGTATTTTGACACTATTCATGTACATGATTGTATACTGTGAATAAAGAAATTTTGAATCTTGAATCTAGTTCTCTCTATGATAAATTTACCTTCTCTATGTGATCGTACCTTTGGTATTATATGAAAAAGAAGTTTGTTTTACTAGAAGCGAAACTAGAAGTAAAACTAGTTATTTTGTGCTAGAAGCTTTGTTCTGCAATATATTAAATGCAGGCATTTTCATAAGTGTTTCAAAAGTTTGATATCAGTAGCAGCCAATGAGTTTTAACACTGGTGAGTTTGTGTTGTAGACATTCGCCATAGGCATGGGTGAGAGTCCGGACATCGTAGCGGCTCGAAGGGTGGCCCAACATATCGGATCTGAGCATCACGAGATCTCCTTCTCTCCCGAGGACATCGCGCAAGCACTCGAACATGTCATCTACACACTGGAGACTGCTGACATCACCACTGTCCGTGCGTCTGTCGGTTAGTAACCAGGAATACTTATAGTTAAAGCTCATTTTTATTTGAAATATTTTGTCAAATAATGAATCATATACTGTATTTAAGGAATTTGGTCAAACGAAGAATGTTTTTTTAAAGATTTTACTAGGTGGCTCATGTGTAGCTTGTCTCATTGAAATTGAAACTCCTGTATCTAAACCTATACTTTTAAATCACATTCATAAAAAAATGGTCATCTGTTTTGAGCTAGTTGGAACTTGCCACTGTAAAATGGTGCCACCAGTACAATGACAAATAAGTGAGAATGACCTTTTAAATTAGTATAATTTTTTTTAACTGTTTGTTTTTCACATATAGCGGTGAAGGTAATGTTCAAAATTTTGGCTCAAAGTCATTGGTTTTGATTAAGTACTAAGGGAGATATGCTGTACAAACAATACACCCCCTTTATGGTGTACACACAAAACACACTTTAGAAATAATATATAAAGATGTTATTTCATGAGTAACATTTAAACTACTAAAGTTTATGTTTAATTTGTACATTTAATTCATGCCAAAGGACACTAGGCATAATTTTTCTTTGGAAGTAAATAAGGAATTTAATTTTGTAGAACTTTTTTACAGCATAAATTGTATGCTTTCAAGCAAAATACTATACAAAAATACTACTCAGAATAACTGTACAAAATAGCAATTTTGTAGAAGTTTTTTAATATAAAAATAGTAAAAAAACTACAGGTAGAGAGAGGGACCTGCAACCTAATCAACCTGCTGCCTTGTCGCAGGTATGTACCTGATCTCCCGCTATGTCAAGACGAACACAGACACGACGGTGGTGATGAGTGGTGAAGGTGCTGACGAGCTGGCGCAAGGCTACATCTACTTCCGCGACGCACCGAGTGCCGACGAGGGCCACCGGGAGAGTCTGCGACTGCTCCACGACATATACAAGTACGACGGACTCCGCGCCGACCGCACCACTTCGGCTCACAGGTCAGTGGGGTTGGCTACGGTTGCAAATTGGACTAAAGTCAGGAGCATCAAATTAGGCGGGTGGGGGATTTTGCAATGCGAAAATCGTGTGTTTTAGGCACGAATTGGCAACACTGAGAGACCCATGTTCACGGATCTTGCGTCCATAACGTAACAAATTAGCCATATGTTCAAATTTATAAAGTCATATATTTTGATATTTGTTTATATTTTCGTTAGTAAGCCAGTATTGAAGTTCCGATCTGCGATAATTATTTAGAATAGTTTAAAATATTCTACAATAGTATTGTAACTTATTACAACTGTAATATTGATCATCTAACTTTTTTCTATTTAGTCATTTTTTTAATTTGTGATCTTGTGAATATTTTTTTCTTTGTTTGTGTTTAACTTTTGCAAATATACTGTTGGGGGTTTAAATTAAGTTGTCAAAATTTAATTTGAACAAATATTTACACCGGTACTAAAAATTCTTCTTGTTAATATAAATTAAAACTTTATAAGTTCTTGTCTGTTAAGGACTAACTAAGCATCACAAAAAGAAAAACGCCCTGGAATGGCCTGCAAAGAGCTGCAACGGCTAGGAGCCTAAAGTTGGCACACACACTACCGGACTTTTGCCCTTACAAGACATCAAACAAGACAACGGATTGAGCAGGGAGCAAGGCACGAAGGTAGCAAAATTCCCTCCAAACTTATTCCCAAGCAAAACCCCGAACAAAACATCGGATCGATCTTTCTTCAAAAATCCGCATCTCGGTGCTCGGTCCGATGTTTTGTTCGATGTAGGGGCAAAAGTCAGGTTGTGTGTGGCCGTCTTAAGTCAGGAGAACATTGCCCCGACCCAAACATTGCCCGACGCCAACGATTCCTTTGATCTTCGCCAGAAAACCAAATCCAAATAGTTTGCCTCGGGGTAGAAATCCACCATAGGCAGGTGGAACATTGTGTGACTGTCCGCGTAAAGGTTATATTTTTCCGTGTATAAGGTGGGCTTTACACAAATGTGGCTCTCGCAATATTACTGCGGAAAGCGGCTTGACTAATGCAGCATCCTGCTTCAAATAAAATCAAACAGTTGTCCTCTGTTATGTAAGGTACTTTTGTGCCCTTACAATATATGATATAATAATATATTTTATGCCAAAAAAATTATTACCGGTATCTATTTTCTAATACTTAATTATTTTAAGTTAACTGCGTGAGAGTAATTTATTTTAAGTTAACTGCGTAAGAGTCATGAACCTTTTCATTTATTATTCCCAACATCAAACAGAACATTATATTTAATGATATGTTGATACTTTAGGATAGATAATATTTTGCGAACTTAAAACAAAATAAATTAACACAGCATGCAGCAATAAAGTACAAAAATATTTTAATTTGTCACGACATATAAATATTTTTCTGTCTGAAGAGGATGCGATAATTATCCTGATCATTTCCTATCAACAAAGTCAGCTATAATTCTTTTCCTAAATACGGACACCGTTCAGTTCAATTTTAATTAAAATTAAGATTTATTTAATCTGGCAATTCTTGTTAACTAATGATGGTGGTAGACATCGGTCGTAAAGCCTGCTTCACTGGACCGGGCACGGCATCGGAAGTGGGGTTACCCACCGTGGTGTACCTCTACGCGATCTGATGACTCCTTTGGCTAAATGGATTTGTTAAGTATACAGAACTACTGATATGGAATTCCAGTTTGTAGTACAAGTCAGCTGATTTTATTAGAAAGAAAACGCATGAGGATTCTGTAAACATGTGTTTTGGGGAAATCCACTCTGTTTTAAATGTTTTAAATGTTAGCTTGCACAAACTGGCAACATTGCAAAATCCCCCACCTGCCTAATTTGATGCTCCTGACTTTAGTATTGGTTCCCTTATAACTGCAGATTTGACATATAAGCTATACTAATGTTTGAAAGTGTTGATGAGGAGGAGTAACCCTCAACACCTTGCTTACTTTTGCAATTGGTTGAAGTAATTTTTATTTTGTTTTTGTTTCAACAACATCTTATTGTCGTACATAATTACATTTGACTGTGTTTTCCATCTCTTTCACAAATTCTTATGCATGTGTTTTTACCAGAAATAATAATAAGTAATTTTTAAACTTGTAATTTAATTGTGGGAATGAATAATTTGGGTTTTGATCAATAGTCTAATGGTTACCCACTTAAATGGAGGTAGAGTGTAAATAATGGAGGAGGTCACCCAAGGTGTATACAAAGAAGAGGTGTGTGCATGTTCAGCTAATGTGAAGTAGATGGGCTCGCACACTAGCTCTGTCTATTGTCCGGCAACAAATCTGGAGGAGAAAGGAATCGGTCGGGCGGCTACTAGCCAACTAACTAACATCGGCCAAACTGTGCGCCATGCTGGAAAATCTCCTGGAAGCAGTGATATGTTTTTGGGAGGTTGTGATATCGGCAGCAACATGGGCGGGTGAGGAAGCGGGGATCCCTTTCTCCTCGTTGCTAGACAATACGTCAGG
The DNA here is from genome assembly GCA_963675035.1 of Allygus modestus. NCBI lineage: Eukaryota > Metazoa > Arthropoda > Insecta > Hemiptera > Cicadellidae > Allygus > Allygus modestus. The sequence continues at coordinate 68,499,716 of OY776116.1, forward strand.
CCATAACACTAAAGTTATTTCTGAATTGTTAGTTTACAAAAAATTCAATTGATTGAATCAACATAGTTGTTTAATTAGTTGTTGTGTTGTGCAGTATTAGGCAACAAAAGCAATTCGAGCAATGCTCAAATAGGAATATAATTTTATAGGTTTCCTTTGCAAAATTAACTGTGGGAAAGATGGATATTTTAATCTTTTTCAAATTCTAAAGTGAGTTATATTTGCAAGCGCTTTCATAAATGTAGACAAATTTTTACATAATTATCATTTGTGTTAAACTGATACCTTTCTTTCACTTTAAAATAACAATAATTTGTGGTCAATTCAGCAACCTTTCACTTAAAAATAACAATCACTTGCGGTCAATTCAGCAACCATTTTAGCATCGTTGGCTGGATAGATATATTTTTATCATTTTGTTGAGAGGATATCTGCAGTGACCAATACTACTGTGAGTAATAACCACTCAGTCTTATTCTCCAGTCTCAATAATATTTAAATGTTACAGTCTGGAGTTGCGAGTGCCATTCCTAGACCTGCAGTTCACTCAGTACTACCTGAGTCTGCCAGCTGAGCTGAGACAGCCGCAGAAAGGTGTGGAGAAACATCTGCTGCGGAGTGCCTTTAACAACTCCGGACTGCTGCCTGACAACATCCTGTGGAGGCACAAAGAGGCTTTCAGGTTGGTTGTCTTACATTAAAATAAACATTTAGATTTAGTTTTTAGCTTTGTAGGCTTGATGTGTGTGACCTTATTTTGTCACCTACCGGTACTCAATCTGAAGTGGTTAAAGAAAAACGTCTGATAACAGTGATATATACAAATTATTCTTGTTCACTCTTAGTGCCAACTGTGATGCAACCCCATCAGCACAAATCGTTGGGCCAACGATGGGGAATGGTCGGCATGGTCAGAAGTGGTTGGATAATGGTAAGTTGGCATTACCGTGGGCCAACAAACCAATCGTTGGGTAGTCCGCGTTGGCAAATCCAACCATAACAGATGTTGGGCCAACAAAAGCTATTTTTGGCAAATCCTGCCATATTATATTATTATTAATTATATATTAATACATACATATATATATATATATATATATATATATATATATATATATATATATATATATATGTTATTGGTTTGCCAAACAATTCAACTGTAGAAATAATGCTTTTTAAAATTAAAATAAACATTTAAATAAAAAATATATAAACTGTTGGCATTTTGATGGGTATAGGTTGGTATTGTTAGATAATTGTTGGTTAATGTATCAATGGGCCATCCTCGTACCTCACAACAACATGCCCTACCCTTGGCCTACCAACGGGTAGGATATATAATATATATTAACATTATATTTTATTATTATAATTATACTAGCTGTTACCCGGCAGACGTCATGCCTTTGACTGTTACCAACTAAAACCAATATCACCAAGATCACCTGTTCAAGTAAACATGTCATTAGCTTTTATGTAAACAACAATATATTTCCGTAAGGTTTATATGGGAACCCTTTTGGGCCTCTTGGGAGGAACCCAATTGAGTTAGGACAAAATGGATGGCTTAAAAACCATCTCCGTGAAATTTTACATATATATATGCCAAGTTTGATGGCAAACGGTCCAACGGGGTCCAAGTCTATAAACTTAAAATATATATACAAACAAGCAATCCAACATCCTTTTTTATAAATATAGATTAAATATATATTAATTTGCTCGTTGTTTTTCATCTTTCATAGATACATAAATTAAATTAATTTGTTATTATAGTGATTTGCACGAGTAGATTCACTTAGAAGAATAAAAAAAGTATTATCCAATCTTAGAAGAATAAAATATAAGTATATAGCACAAGTCCTGCAGGTACAGACTATTGGTAATTTCTATATCTCAGTCCATCCTTTGATTTTCATGTGTCAGAATGGCGGTGGGGGTTAAGACAAGTGTGTTCTGTAACTCAAAGATTGTAGGTTCGAGACCCGACCGGGACTCAATATTTTTGCAACTAAATTCCTTTTTTAAAAAATTTCTATTATTGGTTTACCAAACAATTCAATTTGAGAAATTATGATTTTTAAATCGAAATAAACATTTAAATAAGAAATTATAAACTGTTAGCATATTGTTGGTTATATATTGGCATTGTTGGATAATGGTTGGTTAATCCATCAATAGGCCAACCTCGCAAAAAGCGACATGCCCAACTGTTGGCCTACCATTTCCGCCGACCATTTTCCAAAATCGATTGTCCCAACGATTTGTGCTGATGGGGCAATGCTAAGTGTAATAAAACTGAGACCGAAATTTTCCATTGACTAGACTTGTGCTCCACAAATCTGTTTGTGTACAGTCAGGGCAAACTAGACACTTCCAGAAACAGCCCTGAATTCCACTCGGGTAGTTTCATTTGGGAAGTGCAGAGGAAATAAAATCACTTACTTGTACTGGCGCTTCATCGTAGTTAGTTCTATATGTTCAAAGTTTCAGCATCAATGCTGTGACGTTTTTGTATATTCTGTGTTGGGTCAGGAAAAGCCAGGATTCCTTTCTGAATTTACAAGAACTAAAATATATAAAAAAACAATAATCCAATTTTTTTGGTGACGGAAACAAGTATTTAATTTGTTGAAATATCCATGATCTGTGCTCCAGTGATGGTGTGGCAAGTATCAAGAAGTCATTGTTCCAAGTGATCCAGGAGCTAGTTGAAGAGAAGGTCTCAGATGAAAGTCTGCAAAAGGCATCGACCAAGTATCCACACTGTACACCCAAGACCAAAGAAGCTCTCTACTACAGGTATGCAGTCTATTCACATAAAAACTATAAAGTAATATTATTTAGTTTTCTTAGTACTAGTTTTATCCTCTTCTGTTTGTAATGTTTTTAACAATTTCGAAAGTCAATAGACATAACATTTTTTAATTTTTGATTGCTATGAATATTTATTTTAACTAGCGATCACCCAGAGGTCGACAATCGACAAAATACAACTGTACATGGACTCAAAGGTGGACTAACGAATAATGATTGTTTGCTAGAGTGTTTTGTCACATGCTGCGTAAGCAGGTAATAAAAAAATATTTGAACCAGGGGTCATTATGTTGAACTTCACGAATAACCTCTTTCAATCCCTCTCCTGCTAGCCCTCCCCGTCCCCCTCTCTCCCCAGGCTTAATTTGTTAATGTGAAGTTAAAATGGATAACAAAAGGGTGTTACCATTCAAATAGTCAGTGGTAATTGTTATTTGCATCAGTCCTGAAACACTCAAATTGTGTTTAAACTGTGATTCCATTCCAGAAGTTAGCTTAAAACGACTGATCTTGCTTCTGTACTTGTTTTGTTACCTTCAACAGCTGTAAAATGCTGAATTTAAATTATTACTGTTTTTCCATACGATAAACATTGCAACTTTTGGAGGGCTGTGGGGTGTAGCCCTAAAAACGAATGTGGATTCTGAGGATATTCAGCAAATCTAGGCACTATCCCCTTTAATTTGGCACATAAACCTTATAAATCGGTTCAGTAGTCACTGAGAACTTAGTGTTTCAACCGTGCATTAATATATTAGGACTAGCTGTTCCCGCAGGCTTCTCCTCGCAAATAATCTTAATATATAAAAACTGACAGTTGTGTGAGCTGCATTCTGTGGTTATCCTATGGAAGTACAACAAATCAAGATCAGCTGTTTGAATTTTCATCAGCTCAAACTTAAAGTGAATGACTATAAGATTAACACAGGATTGGAACTTTGACTCCCTGTGGGGTGAAGCCTGGGAATTTCTTAAAATCATTTCTTTGTGAGCACCTAAGACCCAAGAGGAAGGTATGTTCCAAATTTCATTGCAATCCATTCTGTGGTTCTCAAAATTTTGTGATGAGTGAGTGAGTGAGTCAGTGAGTCAGTCAGTGTTATTTGGATTTTATATTGTAAGATTAGAGCTTAGACAATCTACCAGGCAACAAAATGTGAATTATATGGGACCAGATTAGTTATTAGAGTATCCTTTGGATGTAAAGAGTTGAATTTGTGGTGTTCACCTTTACACCTTTACAGAGAGGTGTTCGAGAAGCACTACGGAGGCCAGATTGAGTGGCTGATGCCGTACTTCTGGATGCCCAAGTGGATTGATGTCTCAGATCCCTCAGCTCGATTCATCAAACATTACGCTGCTGACAAAGACAAGGCTTAATCTGGAAATATACATGTTATTCTTTGTCTGGCTTATTTATTGAAGAGAATTAACCCTTATCGTTATTGAGTTTATTAAAGGGGTGTTTAACAGTAACAAATTATTTTATTAAATAACTGCACAAGCAATCATAGAATCAACTGAATCGCCGAAGTTGCAAGCAGCATTATCATTTATCAAATTTCAATTGTTTTAACCATGTATTTTTGATCTATAGCCACAGCAATATAAACTTCAATCCAAGATACTTTGGATATTGCGGATTTCCTAATTGCCAATAAAAATACAAGTAACTCCTCAATATCCAGTTTTTACTCAAAAAGACATCCCAGAAATCGAAGTATATCCAATAATTTTATAAACAGCTGTTCTAGTGCGTATTTAAAGTTGTTTTTATTTTTAAGTAAATATATGCGTGAATGTTTTCAAGATCGTTTAAAAAGATTTCCATAGAATCGGGATTTAGTAAAAATTTAATATCTGCTAAATTCCAACTCTAGGGAAATCCTTTTGAGATGTATTGAGAACATTATGCATGTGTATATTTTTCTTAAATAAACAGTATGAAGAAACTGACACATAATTTCTCCCTTTTAGTCCAATTGTATTGTAATCAATTTATATTTACTAAGTGTAACATATAAAGTACGGTAGCATGCATAGAACATCTTATAATTAGGGTTGAGTCGATTCTCAATACCACCGATTCTTGGACATTGGTATCGGTATCGAGATTCATTTGTTCAATGTCGATACTGATACTATCGATTCCGGTAGTTGTTGAAAATGTCATGGTTACTCAAGCCGGTACAGAGACCACAGGGAGTGTGTTCGGGTCGGCGGCAAACAATCTGACCTTGGAGATAAGGAAAGAAGACAAGATGGGAGAGGAGGGGTAGGGTCCAGTTGCAAGCAATAAATCAGTCGGATAACAAACATTTTTGTGAAGGTCCTGTACTGGATCCAGCTGCCATTGGTCACTGGGCTATTAATTTATGATCCTGGCTAAAGAATCAGTCGGTCTTAGTCACTACACAAGGCATCTCACTCATTCTACACCATCATTTATTCATATTCATCTTATTACGCCCTAGATGCATCGGCGTCTTAAAGAGATATTAAGATATATAGGTGGCAACATATTCCTAATATCCTCTGTTGGTCAGTACTTGGCCTAGTGTTGAATATGCGGGGAAATATTAAAGAACTAGTATTGGCAGCCGCTATCGCGACCACAGGAAATAATCAGCTGTTTCAGGAACAAAGCTTGTAGAAATAGAAATCCACAGCTGAATACTCCCAGCTCCGCTAATATATGCTAAAATGGGCTAAAACACAAAGCTTTAAGCTACTGTAACTCAAATAAGGTTGCCTTTCAAGAAAAACAAAATGACACGTGCAGCTTTCCTGACCTCGATTACCCCTAAAAAATATCTTTTCGTAACTTGGGAGCCATTACAGCTTGAGAAACAGCTGCGGACGGACAGATGCACGGAGCCAGAGACAAATGCGAATTATATTATTGACAGTTTTAATTTGTTTTCAACTATACCAATTATAATAGGCTATTCGAAGGACCAGATACTTTTGGTATTAATTGAGGGGAAACTTTTCACACATAAAGTTGAAACAATTTTAATATTAAATCACTAACCATGACCTTCCTGGTGAGCGTTGTGGAGTCCATTAGCTGTCCAGAAGGTGGCAGAGTCGTCTCTGTGCGCCGCCGGTTGTAGCATCCTAGAGGTGATGGAGGTTTCTTGAGGCTTGAGGTTACTTGAAATCACACTTTAACGCTCGTCTAAATGTTTATGAGCGCTCAACGCTACTGCGGAAGCTGAACTGACTTAGACACAATACTAGATTTGGGTTAGTTTCTTTTTAAAGGTTAAAAATTCAGTAATGACTAAGAACAGGTTGGATAAATTACAGCCTAAGACAGCTTGGAGGATAATAATTTAAGGCCTAAAAACGGCTTGAAAGAGAGGTTTTAATTAGGACCAACAGCGAGGCATCTTACTGAGAGTACAGAAACATAATGGAGCTCAGGCAGCATTTTGTGTTGCTTTAGACGGAGCAAAGGGGGAAACACCACCAAAACGGAAATTTTCCATTTTTGAGACAGCAAGCGGATGGGAAATTTACATTCTGGCTCCGCCCTCAGATCATGTAACAATCTTGTCCTCTCTCTCCCGTGCAGATCGATATATCGCACAAGGATTACATACATCGATTTACAATGGAATTTTTGCGTGTCTAATATGGTTTTAAGTAAAATCATTTGTGCGAGACTTAATACCAAAATTAATAATCTTAAATTAATAATATACCCCCGTTGCAGAAAACCTGCATATTCAACGAATTTCAAATGGTACTTCACTACCTCAAGAAGCCACTTACCAACTTTTATCAAAGCATATTTATTTGTAAGCGAGATATGACATTTTATTTATTCTCCATATGAAAAACATTAGGACTGAGTATGCAGGTTTACTGCATCAAGGACCACAAAAATCGGATTTTTATGCAAATACCAATAGATCACCTTTAGATAAAGCAACACTCCAAGTTTTACCAATCTTATATATTAAAAAATTATTGATTTTCTTTTCCGAGTCCGTTCAGCTCTTCTACCTGACCGATATTCATAATTGAGGTCTTAAATTAAAGGTAAGCACACCCAGATTTGCCATCAAGCATCCGCATTCATTTATCTACCGCATAATTCGACTTATACTCAATCAAAAATTCCTCCCCATGCATTTCTTATGGGAGTTTCCAATTTGCAGCATTGTCTTATAATTGTTTTTCATATATACCTCCGGATTCAATCAAGGTACATAGTTAGTTTTGGTCTTGAAGTACTCATTGAATTACAGGCTTTCATATGAGGTAGAGATCATTCAAATCTGTCAAGTTTAAGGTGAGTTATAAACCTCCAAACAACATAAATTTGAATTTTTCCTAAATTCGACTTTATTTAAAGATCTATAACTCCAGTTAAAATTATGTTACCCGAAATGTCTTTGTCTAAGAACCATTAGTGGCCATTAATTATAAAGAGTGGATGAGTTTCAAGCTAACGCAAGGTGGACAACCAACTTAGGTTTTAATTTTACCAAAATTTCTCGTTAATTAACTATTGATAAATCCAGTATTATTTATGTTATTATATATGTTTTGGTATGAGAACACTGTGTGGATTACAGGCTTTCACTTGAGCCATAGTGTATCTAGTTCTGATGAATATTAAACAAACTGTAGACCTCCAAACCACAAACTTTTTTTAGGAGTTGCCTGCAATTATTGATCAATAACTCCATTAGTTATGTTATTTAATATTTTTTGGTCTTAAAATACTCACTAAATTGCAGGCTTTCATTTGAGCTATTGATAGTTTAAATCGGACAGGTTTTAGGCGATTACTAACATAAGTTTCATTTTTCCAAAATTTACCTTTAAAGATCCATACCTCAAATTCTTATTAAATTATGCTATGTATTTTAGTCTAAGAACCTTCAGTGAAATACCGGCTTTCATTTAAGTCACTGATTATTGAAATTGGACGATTTTTAAGCGAAAACACTGTGGACAACCAACATAAAGTTTAATTTTTCCATGGGTTTTCTTTAAATAAAGATCAATGGTTCCAGCATAATTTATGTTACTATAGGCCTATCGACCCTTGAATAAAATAAATGAAATAACTATAAACCATGAGTTGTTTTGGAAATTGAATTTAATTTAAAATATAAACGGGTCCATGGGCCATTAGACCATTTTATAAATTAAGATAAAATATATTTTGGTCTGATGGACCATCGACCCTCTATCCATAAAATAACATATTATAAAGACGTAGGGTTGATTACACATCAAATAGATGAACCATCGACCCCCAAAACTAACATATTTTGAATAAAGTTTTAATGAGTCGATGTACCATCTATTTGATTTGTAATTGACCCTTCACTTTATATTATTGGATTTTTAAAAGCAGGTTTGATTGCACATCATATGGATGGTACATCGAACCCCAAATGAAACATATTAAGAATAAAGTTATAACGGGTCGATGTACCATCTATTTGATGTGTAATCGACCCTACACTTTATATTAGGCTATTGGATTTTTAAATGCATGGTTCGATTAAACACATCATATTGATGGTACATTGACCCCCAAACAAATCATGTTTAGATTAAGGTTTTAAAGGGTCGATGGACCATTTATTTGATGTGTAATCGACCCTTTACTTATTTCTTTAATATAATCTTCATATTTTTAATCTTGGGGCCGATGGTACATCGAGCCTTATTTTATTTTATTAGAGAAATATACAAACTGGGTCGATGGTCCATCGACCCCTTTTATAAATAAAACTAAATTTGTACAAATGGTTCGATGGGTCATAGACACTTACTTAGATATTTAGGACTGTAGCATCCAAAATATTCATCATAGTAAAAGAGAGATAGAGACAGATCAGATATCAATAGTCTGGCTGGACAAAGGACTTCCCCTGCTTTCATTTTTTTATCTGCTCCTTTATCCGCCAGACTGTATTGTCCAGTTCACTCACTCTAGCTCTGTTGCTCTCTTAGTCAACACATAATTTTCTTTCTGATATAAAATATGTTTCTAAATAAAATCAAAGTAGATTTAAAATGTAGTGGTTTTAGGTTTTATGTCTAAACTTATGTTACTGTCAGAGATTACTAATAGTACAATGTAACCACATAGTGAGAGTGAAATTTAACCAGTGTCTAGTGAGTTCTATAACCTCAGTGGATTGCAAATCTTCATTCTCAATGTAAGCTTAACGCAAGACAGACCAAGTGACAGTTTTCTGCAGTCTCCGAGTATCATCGCTCTCTTTAAGTTTTCCCTCTACTCATCGCTACAGTACGGTCATCATCAGTACCTTCAAGGAGCCAAATCTCTACTCTTATGACTCTACGCCTGATTACTCCTTCGAGGTCCTTCAAGGTCTGCATGGTGCATCGCCTCCTCTCCAAGTCGATGTCAGCTCCTAGACTGTTTCTTGACGCCTCTTCTCTTCATTGGTCCTGGTCATCCTGGTCTACGCCACACCTACATAGTGAACGGAACATCGCAAGTAGAACATTTAATTCATTGTACTTATAGTAACACTCTGACATTTTCCCTAGGTACAATTTTACCAGATGATTTTCTGCCCATTGAATAGTATGTACTAATAAAGTGTGTACAATTAATTACCTTCGTTGTCATTGATGCTCTCCATACTCTTTAGGTTAGGGATTGTAATAATTGCAATTGTATGGGGGAAAAATCACTAAGCTCACCCCCCTAACACCCCCGCCTAAACAAGGTCTAATATTTCTTTCAATATATCAGAGGGTCGATAGACCATCTGTATGATGTGTAATCGAGCTTCCCCCAATATTATCACCATTATTAATTTAAGTAATTTTTTTATGATTAATTTCAATGCTGCGGATTAGCACGGGTTCTCTAGTTTATATTCATAAACAAGCAAGATATTACATCTATATATTAATACACGAGGGGTTTTTTCTTCAGAGTCATAACTCAATAACGGCTGGATGGATTTTAACGTTTGAGGTGTCAAATTAAAGGTATTTTTACGTAGATTTGCCAATAGGCCTCACGAGGGGTTTTTTCTTCAGAGTCATAACTCAATAACGGCTGGATGGATTTTAACGTTTGAGGTGTCAAATTAAAGGTATTTTTACGTAGATTTGCCAATAGGCCTCAGAATTTTAAGAAATGACATCACTTACATACAGTAATGGGCTGAATTTTTGGAACAGTGGCACTATCCAACAGTGGAAATCTAAACTACGTGTTGATTGAAAGTACATTGTTATCATCCGTTTTAATATCAGATGTTTTGTTATGTTTGTTTACAACTGAAGTAACCTTTCGTTGGGTACAAACTTGTTCGGATTCAAGCAACAGGACAACTAGTATCTCTTAATCTGCATAAGAATAACATTATAGCCGCTGAGTTCGCTGGTTTGCTGCCATGGGGACCACAAAAAAATGGGTTTTGTAAGCAAATATCAGTAAACCCCCAACCATATAAAGCCTTATAACAAGTTTCAATAATATATGTTCATTAATAAGCGAGATATACAATTTTACTTATTCTCCATAAGATTAACATTGGACAACGTAGTGTGTTTAGAACTTTCAATATCTTGGTAACCAACTGAGTAGAGCGATGATCAAAATACCAAATTATTTGTTTTTTTTGGGTTTAAAAAGAATTATATGTAAAAAGTTTAAAAAACCCAATTTTGTGGTACTTTTAGCACTGACAAAATTGGCATCACAATTTCTGTAATTATCAGAGCAAAGACCTCTATGTGACACAAAGCGAGTAAGAGCAGCAACGAATGAATGAGTAGACATTATGATGCTACTTCAATGTGAACTGCCTTTGTTGCTAGGCTAACAAATATAAATTTTGATGTGACGGACAGAGCGAATGTAGTGGATTTGAATTCTAAAGGGGCCGCCATAATCAATACCAGGTGACAAGAAAGGTCGAACAGAGGTTACTATTGTCTTTGATAGGTCGCCCATAAGTGGGAATGCATTTTTAGGGTTTTGCCTTAAACAGGTTATGCACTGAAAAATGCGGGAACGCACGAGGGGCAATTATTCAAACTTGTTGAGATAAGAAAGATAATGTTAACTGAACACCAGCGTGCAAATGTTGAATGTGAATATGATCTATCAACAGATCGATGACTTGGTGCTTCTTGGGGCAGGGACAGGGATGGCGGACATCTTGAGACAGATCACATTATTATTAAATGTGACCACCCACACGCAATAATCCCATCCTGCGGTCAAGGAAAGGCACTAGACGCTGGAGTCTTGACGAGCAAATCTGGTCATTTTGTAGATTGAATTGTCTGAAAAAGCGTCTTGTTGCATAAAATTGGAAATTTGTATGGTACTTGAGCGGCCTGTACTTCCAGGAAGGAGAGTGGACCTATAAGACGTCAATGCTGGTGGCTGTTGCTGACGAACTGGAGAACGTAGGCCAATTAATGGAGAAGCATCTTCCAAAAGGAGAACCGAGAGAGAAGATCCCACTAAAGCTGGGGAGCAATGAGTAGTTCGGTGAGAGGAATAGGCTTCACTTCATCCAGGGAGAGAACATCAATTAGTGTGAAGATCGATCTCGGCCAATCGGAAGGCGGAAGTTGTAACCAGGCCTATTGTAATCGTCAGTCACCCAGGCAAGTTGTAATCATCCGTGCTACCGCAGAGGATGATTCACAAACTGAGAAGGCAAGATTCCATGCAACGCAGTCAGCAGGAATATCCGCACTAGACAATAACGCCATCAATGGATGGGAATAAGCTCTTGAATTTGAACGACTCGATTAGCTACATTACGTGTGTTTTTAGACGATACAGGGGAGTTTGTACCCATGAGAGGGTCACTGTTGAATCACACCATAAATTTATGTAGTCTATTTTTAATGCATTGGTGAACTGAGACATACTAGCTATAATGAACTAGTTGGGCTAATAAATGTGCTGCGCAAAGTTCTAGACGTGGCAAAATCTAAGGCTCTTTAACGGAGCAAGGCGAGTTTTTGCAATTATTTGACTGACAAGTACACCACTTTCATTTTGCACAATGCACATAAATCACGGCAGCATAACCGTTCTCAGAAGCATTCGAGAAACCATGAAGGTCATACTTACCTGGCGTAGGGTTTACCGTGATCAAGAAGGCGGTTCCCCCAGGATGAGGCCCTTTCATTGCACTACGGTCAGGCTGGAATGCCCCAAATGAGGGTATCTTGTGCGCGTAAATTTTTGGTAGCAAGGACTGCATTCGTGGTGTCCCTAATTAAAAAAATGTCCCAGGACAACCTTAAAACTGGTCTATACCAGTTTTGAGGCTGACATTGGGTACAGAAAATGAAGTTGTCATTACATATGGTAAGTCTTTTGGCTGTCCATTATGACGAGCTTCCCTTTCACCTTTGGTTCCTCCTTCAGGTTTGGTTCCCAACCTGAGAATGTGGTCCCTGGCTGTTGTACATGGATATCCTGTCAGGTGAGTTGGCCAGTTGGAGGGCAGAGCTGGATCCACCTGTTTGAGCCTGATCACAGCTGTCACGGGAGCACGGGAGTTGGCCCTCTGAAAGGTCAATTCGGCTGCCTGTCCCATCCCACCCTTTCCTTTCCTGCTATACCTTTCCTTCCGGTAACCTGCGCAAAATTCCCGCTTGTGGAAGACGTGCCTAGCAGCTAATCCTGGGGTTTCCTAATCCAGTAATAACAACAATAATAATAACAACCATGAAGATTGCATGCACTGAGTGGTATGGGGGAGTGTTAATGCTTGAGGTATTGTAATATATCAACAATGTTTTTGAGATCAGATACAAAATTATGCCACTTTATAGTTAGTTCCGGGTTTAGGGGTTCATCCCACGTACTACCAGAAGTCCACAGTAACTGTATAACATGTTTAGGTGTACAGGAAGATAGGAAACCACAAGGGTCGTAAATTTGAGCAACTAAGCTCAACAAGTTGTGCTTTGTAGGGGAGTCACCAGTGAAATTAAAATTATACTTAAAACAGTCTGTAACTGGAGACCAGTTAATGCCTAAAGTATAAAAGTGTGGACCTGAATCTGGTTGCAGAATAACAGGTTTCTCTTGATGAGTGTCAGGAAGTGTTTCAGCAATTTAGGCGAGTTAGAGACCCATTTTAAAAGCTCAAAACCACCGAGGGGAAGTAAATCAATTAACTGAGTTTGCAACTCCAATGCATTTCCAATGCATTTGTCGGATGTCGCAAGAAAAGACGACTTTTTGCAAGCGGAAATGTAAAAGAATGTCGCAAATATTATTTTGCAATTTAAGAATAAATAATAAAAAAACAATTAAAAGAATGATTAAAACACAAAATATGCATAGCTCCATGACAAGACAAACTGTTAACAACACATCATTTAAATATTTTTTGCTAGAGAAAAACTTACTTTGTTATTTTCTTATAAGCTAGGAAAGGTTTGTAGTTGGATGCGTACTCACATTAATATATCCCTGTAAACCATAGTATTTTCCTTGAATAATAGATTAGATAAAAATTAAGAACTCTTCAAATAACTAATTCTGGGTTAATTTGACGTTTCCCAGCAACTGAATTGCTACAATAATTGTTGTAAACAGAAATCTTCCTTAATTTTTGAGATTTCAACAGTTGAACTGTATCAAATAGCCTCGAGCCGTAGTTTTGGAAATTGTTGTTAATCCCATTCTAAAGGGCCCAGACTGACCTCAAATTTAGTGTTTTTGCGCACAATAAGATAGCATAGAGATAAGTTTATGTCCCGTCGCAGCAAACCGGTGTATCCAGGGAATTTATACAGATTCCCTGTATTTTTATATATTTTGTTTTTAATTATATTTTTACAAAATATAATTCCCTGTAAAATTTTACAAAATATAATTCCCTGTGCATATAATATATACAGGGCCTGTGAAGGGGGTGGGGCAAGAGAGGCAAATGCCCAGAGGCAAGAGGGCAAGAGGGCCCGGGACCAAAATGAGGGGAAAATACAATACCACATAAACAAAATACAAGAAAAAGTGGCTTTGCAAATATTTCTTAATTGTGAAAAATAGGGATAGCCGGGACCCGATATTTAAATAATTTTTCGGAGTAAAATAATTTGTTTTTTTTTTGGCGGGATTTAATTTACTTTTGGATTATTTTGGGGACGGAATATTATGGCCGATTGCGGTGTGACCATCAATTACTTGCAAAGTCACGTGGTCCAGTTGTCTATCATGGTGATGATGCATGGTCTGGTCGTCCTTTATGGATAAGTACGACACAATCGTTATTAATTTCTGATTTATTGCTGTGCAATCGTAATTTAAGACCTAGATTATAAGCGGTACTATTGTCATTTACGGCCGATACAAAGCCACCGAGATTTATCGATAGGTTCTAGGTTTCACGTTTTGACCCCAAAATCGATAAAATCGAGAACTGGAACTGACACATCCCTAAAAGAAAAACTTTTTAAGTCTACGTTTTGAATTTTGTTACTATACATTTTTTATTATCTTTTCATGAATATATATATATATATATATATATATATATATATAATATATATTCTGTTTGGTTACTAACTCATGTTTTCTCTCCATTTGTTAATATATTAATTATGACAATGATATATATATATATATATAATTGTCATAATTAATATTTACTTATTGTTTTATGTAAAACAACAGATTGTAAATAAAGCTTTTGTCAATAAAAAAAATTAGTTTCTTTACAAACAATTATACTCATTTTGACATTTTAAAGGTAAACAGTTGCACGCGGACCAAAGTGAATTAGTATCGAATATAAGTGTACTATAATATACTCACCCTTAATATTGTATCCTTCGAATTTCGATGGGTCAAGAACTAGTATATATATATATATATATACTAGTTGCCGTATATATATATATATATATATATATATATATATATATATACTAGTTGCTGACCCATCGAAATTCGACGGATACAATATTAAGGGTGAGTATATTATAGTACACTTATATTCGATACTAATTCACTTTGGTCCCGTGTGCAACTGTTTACCTTTAAAATTTCAAAATGAGTATATTTGTTTGTAAAGAAACTAATTTTTGTTTATTGACAAAAGCTTTATTTACAATCTGTTGTTTTACATAAAACAATAAGTAAATATTATGACAATGATATACATATATATATATATATATATATATATATATATATATATATATATATATATATAACAAATGGAGAGAAAACATGAGTTAGTAGCCAAACAGAATTAGTCCTGACAAATTAAAACAAAATAAAAATACTTCAATTCTGTAAAAAACGATCTGGCAGATCTAGTGTTTTCTGCCTTTTGAGTCTGTAAACATGTTGGCTGTTGTCCAGGAGGTTAAGGGCTAGATGGTTTGGGTGGTCTTCGAGCTTAGCAAGATATTTTTCACTAAATCTTGTTACTTCTTCTACAACGAATGGGATTTTGCAATCGTTATGGATGATGGGATTAGACACATACCATGGGGCTTTCAGGATAACCCTTAAGGCCGGATCACACTACGCTGGTTATCAGCTGCTAGTTGTAATAGCTGCTAGTAAAGGCAGGAAAAAAGCTTCTGACCACAACAAATGTTGCTAGTTCTAGCAAAACGGAGAGGTTTGAGTGGTCACACTAAGCTGGTCGCTAGTATTGGCAAATTAATAATTTATCTGGTGTTTTAGCTTATATATCTCATCAACATTTAAACAGTGTTGTAAACAGATGTTAGTTAAGACCTTATCCGCTAGATTTGCTAGTGATTTTAATACATTTGGACATTTCCAATTTTCTGGATAAGTCAACAAATTTGATTTTTCATGTTCACTCTTAAAAATTACTTCTAAATGTGTGCATATGAATTTATTTAATGATCTTTGCATCAGAATAAGATTGATAAGGCGTTTAATATTTGGCATGAATACAATTTTTTTAAGACTAGTGCTTCGTCAATAACTCAATTACCAATTAATAAAATGTATCCTTGGTAGAAAATGTTATTACTGAAGGTTGAATATTAAAATTCATTTAGGCTTGGAACCATGATTTGTTGTCTGTAGCTAGGCGGCAGGTTGCATTTTATAGTTTTATGAATAATCCAAACGGAAACACATCTACTTCAATTTGAGCCTTACAAGTCAGGTAAAACAGCAACACCGTCATATATACGTACTAGTTAATTTTCCTCAGCACAAAATGGCAGTTGCTTGCAATTTTGTTGAGTAGTGTTGTCTCCAGTAGGCCTATTACTATTAGATCTCCTTGGAATGACTGCCAAGTTTATCCAGTTTTTGCACTTGTACTGCAGTTAAATATCAGCTGGTTCAAATTAACTCCAGTGATTGTACTTTTTTGTTTTATTCGAGACATAAAGTAAATATTGACAATAGCTTGCACAGCTAGTAGCTCGCAATATTTGTATTTATTTGTATATTTTGATTTTCCTAGCTGCTAGTTACTAGCACTGGTAACCAGCCTAGTGTGACCCGGCCTTTAACGCCTTGGACTGGAACCTCTAAAACAAACTAATAAATAACAGATTCCTGCCAATATATTTTAGCCAGCTGATAGATTTTTTACATTATCAGTAAACACTTAAATCTGGTCTGAATAGACTCAATTATGCGATTGTGACTCTATATGTGTTTGGGGGGTGGAGTTATCACTATAAGTCGTTTTTCCATAAGCGTATCCCTACTTATTCGGTTATGTATACATTGCAAATAAGTTCCTATGGTAGTTCACGACTATCCAGCATAAGGAATTTTTCATCCTTTGTAAAAAATCTGTTTAAGAAATCTAATACAAAAATAAGGCGATTTTCATGAATGGGCTGCCGGCGCCGGCGAAACTATTAGGTTTAAAATTATGGCTGATGTGTTATTTGCATGTACTTAGTGTCTAGATGTGCCTTTTGGGAGTTTGGAAGACATCAACCTTCAGGGCTTTGACCCCTGGGCTTTCAAAGTTCCAGTGTTAATCTTATAGAAGAATAGAAATAAATGTAATTTAACATTTAAGAACAGCTATTGATACTAACAAACAGTATGGAAAAAATATCAGCTGTTTTAAGAAAACTTCTGGAATGGCATCTCAATGTAAACTAATAAGACGGTATGAGCTAGATATTCCCAAAATGGAAAACAATTTGCTCGAATTTGAGCAGCCAGATTTCCTGTTCTATATTTAAAAAGCTAATTTTTTAATATATGTATCCTCGAAACCATGAAACTTGAAGGTGTTTTCTTTGTACACCCCGAACATGATAGAGCCACGATTCGATGTAATCATTGCAAAGTTGAAATTTTTTAATATATGTAATCAAATGAAAAATCCTCGTGCCAAACTTGGTGGTTTCTTTGTACACCCCAAACATGATAGAGCCACGATTCGATGTAATCATTGCAAAGTTGAAATTTTACCCTTTTTAAATTATTGTCATAAGAAAATGTGCAATTTCATTTTTGAAATAGTTATTGACCAGGATCCAAAATTTAAGGTAAAATGTGCAAATATAGGGTTTATTTCCTTTCATTTGACACCACCCACACGTGTAAATCGGTCAGTGGTTGTCTCACACGTTCTTCCGGAAAATCTTTAATTTTGTGTTTTAATATATAGGATATACCGGGTGTTCAAAAAGTCTGGAAACCCCTTAAGCCACTTACCAATTCATAAGAAATATTATCACAACTAGTGGTATTAAAAATATTAATTATTCTCTATAAGAATAACATTGGGGATGAGTTCGCAGGTTTGCTGCAACAAGGAACATAAAATAATGAGTTTTTATGAAAATATCAATAGAACTCATCTAAGTGAAGTCAAATACCAAGTTTCATCCATATACATTCATAAATAAGCGATATTTAACATTTTAATCACTTCCCATAAGAATAACATGGGGACCGAGTACTTAGGTTTGCTGCTTTGGGAACCATTGGGGGAAAATTGGTTTTTAGTGCAAACAACAACAAAACACAACCAGATGAGGTGATACACCAAGTTTCGTCAGTTTATGTTCATAAATAAGCAAGAAGTAAAATTTTTATTTTTCTCCATAAGAATAGCATTAGACAACGTACTGTGTTTAGCACTTTCAATATCTCAGTAACCAATTGACGTAGAACAATGATCAAAATACCAAATTGTTTGTTTTTTAAGCTGAATTCAATGGAATAAATTAACATTTGATTTACACAGAAATTATATGTGAAAACCCCAAAAACCCATTTTTGGGGTACACAACCCCCCCAAAACCCCCTTCGGATGGTGTGATTCGTCTGGTTTTCAAAATCTTTCAAATAATTGGTACTTACACATTTGAAACAAATGTTATTAAGATCGGACCTTTTTTACAAGAGTTATCGTGCTTAAGGACATATATATATTATGTTATATTGGTTGAGTAGGGTTACTAATATTATTAGATGTATTTTAATTATTTAACAAAGTACCCTTTTTGTACAAAACTTTTTTTATTTTTATTTTAGACAGACATGTTTTATGCGCTTAGGCCATTTTAAAAGTCAATAAAAAATATAACCTCACATTAAAATTAAATAAATATTGATCATATGTTAATATTAAGTATTTTAAAACTGTATATGAATGTTTGCCAGAACACAACATATTTTCTATTCTTCTATTAATTTGCTTAATACTATATATTACATGATTTTAACGTTTCTTTGATCTTATTTTTTAAATTTTGTCAAACATCAGGTTGTTTTGATTAGGTAATACTGTATTCAGTATGTCTGTAGGGTCTTTTAGCGAATTTCCCCTATAGGGAAGAAGCTATTACCGTAGTCAGCATGGTAAGAACTAGGCCCGGGACCATGATAAATTTTCGTTTTGAGGTCCCCCGACCCTAAAAACACCATTTGTTTGAAACTGTATATGTGTAATATATATATATATATATATATATATATATATATACATATATATATGTGTGTGTGTGTGTGTGTGTGTCCGTGGGTGCGATAACTCTCGTAAAAAAGATCCGATTTTAATGAAATTTGGTACAAACGTGTAAAGCACATTTATGACTTTAAGATCGAAAACCAGACAGATTGACCAATCCAAGTGGTATTTTGGGTGGTTTTGTAACTCCAAAAATTGTTTTTTTGAAGTTTTCACATGTAATATTTATTGAAATTAAATTTTAGTTTTTACCATTGGATTCAGCTTTAAAAAACACACAATTTGGGGTTTTGATCATTTCTCTACGTCAATTGGTTACAGAGATATTGAAAGTGCTAAACACAGTACGTTGACCAATATAATTCTTATGGAGAATAAGAAAAAATTTATATCTCGCTTATTTATGAACGTAAACTAACAAAACTAGGTTTACAGCTTCATCTGGTTGTGGTCTATTGTTATTTGTAAAAAAAAAAAATTTTAAGGATTGTCCCGCAGCAACCAACCTGCGTACTCAGCCCCCATGTTATTCTTATGGAGAATAAGTAAAATGTAATGTTTCCCTTAATTATGAACATAAATTAATAAAACTTGGTATGTGCTTCACCTGGTTGAGTTATATTGATGTTCCCATAAAAACCCATTTTTTGTGTACCTTTTTGCAGCAAACCTGCATACTCATCCCCCATGTTATTCTTATTGTGAATAATTAAAATTGTATAAATCGCTTATTTATGAATGAATATTGGTCAAACTTGGTATGTGGCTTCACTTAGTTCAATTATATTTATATTTGCATAAACACCAATTGTTTGTGATCCTTTTTTCAGCAAACCTACGTACTCATCCCCAATATTATTCTTATGGAGAATAATTAAAATTGTATATATCGCTTATTTATGAATATATTTTTATGCAACTTGGTATGTGGCTTTATGTGCTATTGAGACATATATTATGCATTGGATATTCGCTGAGTATGCAGGTTTGCTGTGACGGGGGTATTTTTTAAATTAAAGTATATATTCATTTCTTCTTCTTTTACAAAAAGCTTCTCTCTATCTCGTTCAACCTCTAAAACTGTTAGATGTTCTTTTAGATCTGTATATCTGTACTTTATTAATTGATCTGCAAAGCTAGATTTCATCGTTGTTTTGTTATTTGATTTATAAGCTTGTAAATGTTCATTGAATCTAATTTTGAAGTTTCGAGATGTTTGTCCTATATAATAATTATCACAATCGTTACATTTTATCTTGTAAATTCCAGATCTGTTATATATGTCGTCTTTATTATCCTGACGATTTGCTATTTTGTTGTTTAATATTTTAAAAATGTTGTTCTTAGTTTATAACTTATATTATTTTGGGAATATTTAAATGTTTTTCTTATGGCTTTGTTCATACAATTGTTGTATGGTATGCACATATATTAATTTTTCTTCTCTGGGTTCTGCATTTCCTTTTGGTATTTCTTCTCTTTGCTTTTTTAGTTTTATTTTGATCATATTGTCGATCATTTTTCTTTTATATCCATTTTTTTCGGCTAAAAATTTGATCATGTTTGTTTTTTCCACAAAATTATCCTTTTTTAGTGGAATGTTCATTAATCTATGCATTAGTGAATGGAATGTTGCCATTTTATGAGGCCATGGATGATTAGAATTAAATGGAATGATCATATCTGTTGTTGTGGATTTTCTAAAAATATTAAAGGAGTATTTCTTATCTTCTTTAGAAATGGTGACATCTAGAAAATTAATTTCTTCTTTTTGAGTTTCTCCTGTAAATTGGATTTTGTCAGATAAGTTATTTATATACGATAATAATTGTCCAGCTTCGTCTTCAATGCCTTAGAATAGACACAAGATATCATCGACATATTTTTACCAATAGCATATTTTCTTTCTAAAGGGATTAATTTCATTCATTATTTTAGTGGTTTCCATTTCTGTTATGTAAATATCTGTAGTAAGTCCTGACAGGGGGGATCCCATTGGGACACCGTCTTCTTGCAAATAAAAAGAGGAATTATATCTAAAATAGTTTTGTTTTAGAGTCATTTGTGTTAGTTTTATTACATCGTTTATTTCATTCCTCTTTAATGTCTTATTTTCAGTTAGATTTTTACGAAGAATGGTTTAAGTTTCTTTAAATTTTAAATAAATCGGACAGTAAATAAAGAAGTTGGCAATTGGCAGTATTTTTCAAAAATATTTTTTTAATTTGACCGTAATAGTGAATTTGGGATATGTACGTGAAATTTATTAAAACACTTGCCTAGGACAATAACATATCCAAATTGCAGACAAATCGGACAGTTAATAAAGAAGTTGGCAATTGGCACTATAGTATTTTAAAAAAATATTTGTTAATTTGACCGTAATGGTGAATTTGGGATATGTAAGTGGAATTTATTAAAACACTTGCCTAGGACAGTAACATATCCAAATTCCAGACAAATAGGACCATAAACACTAAAGATAGTTTTTTAGCCTGAATTTGAAAATTAATTTTAAAAAATATTGAGGAGGGATGGGGATTGGGAAAATATATTTAATATAGGCAAGGGTTGGACATTAGTACAGGCTAACAAGAAAATTTGTGTAGGGTAGGATCGGGCGTCGGTGCAAAAACTGATCCCCATAAGAATAACATGGGAAAAAAGCGCCGAAAGTGGCCCCTCTTTGTGGGTTTCTCTCTACTCATATGACTACTTGATTTTATTTAAATAATTGTAAATCAATATATACGAACTGTTCTAATAGTGGTCATGGTTAAATGAACGGTATTAAATATTGTATATGTTCGTTCCTCCTTTTGGAATAGACCTACATTTGTGTTGATCTCCGTTGCTTGTTCATTGGTGGACGTGAGGATGGCACAATCACAGAGCCAGGCACTTTCCAGATTAAACTGTTTATGAACCTCGGTGTAACAAACTGTAAATCAATAAATCCTGTGATTTATCGATAGTCTTTTATTGGTATGTTAGTATACATATTGGTGATGTCAAATGATAATAACAATGAGTTGGTTGGGATTTATACATCTTTTATTGTATTCATCAAGTCTATGTATTCTTTAAACTATATCCAGTACCGTGACTAAATCTACGTAATGCTTGATATAAAAATTTATATTTAATATAAAATATAAATTAATTTATGTCAGTCTAAAATATAAAAAAACATTTTTATACAAAAAGGGTACTTTGTTAAATAATGAAAATATATCCAATATATATATATATATATATATATAAATTTGAACGAATGGTGTTATTGGTATCTGGGGACCTCAAAACAAAAAGTTATCATGGTATCGAGCTTAAGTCTTACCATGAGACCTATGGTAATAGCTTCTTCCCTATAGGTGAAATCCGCTAAAATGAACAATTTAATAGATAATGACCATGGACCAATTCCAAATTCTCCGTCATTAAATTCAAAGTATACAAAATTATAAGAAGTTTGTGTGGAATATATTTTAACAATTTTACTATATTATACAATTTTATAAGTTGATTTTTAACTTTTAACACTTTGACTTTCTCCAAATCATACGTTTTATATTGAAATTATTATTGTAAATGTAACCTATTTTCAGTTTGTGAGTTAGTCTGATGATGCTTGCTTGCTAAAGGCCTCACTAAATATACAAATTTTACAAAATATTGGTGAGTGTTATAATTTAAAAATAATTTTAACCCTTTGAGTGCCAGAGTTGTTCGGTCGTCATATCCCTAGAGTGCCAGAGTTTTTAACAGAGTATATCCAAAAAGTGCCAGGCACAAAATCAACATTTTGCAAGGGTTTGCAAAAAAATTAATAACTTTTTTATTTGGTAAGATATTATTATGAAACTTTTTTTGTTTTGTAAGTTTAAAGTTTAGCTATAATATTATGCACATATATAGTATTTAAAAAATAAAAAATAAAAAATTTGAATACATATATGCATGTGGGATATTTCTTTTAATTTTATTTTATTTGTTTCAGGTAAATAAACATTGTTCAAATATAAGATTTTCACCAAATAAATAACTACTAGATTTATAGAGGACATGTTTCCCAAAATATTTCCTGAAAGTTTCATCAAATTTGGGCTGTAGGCGGACGAGTTATTTCCATAAATGTAAAAAAATATAAAAACGATAAATTAGTACACAAGACAGTAGCCTAACTTTATTCAAGGGTTTAAGTTTTATTACAATATTATTTCATAAAGCAGACTAACTAGGCCCCGTATATTTATGGAGTATATGTTTACCTGAACATATCCTGGAAATGTCCTTGAAGAAATAATAAAAAGTAACGACGTAAGAAAAATTTTCTATAACAACGATACACAAAATCAACATTTTGCAAGGGTTTTGTACATAAAATCAATAACTTTTTTATTTGGTAAGATATTATTATCAAATTTTTTTGTTTTGTAAGTTTAAAGTTTAGCTATAATATTATGCGCATATATAATATCTAAAAAATAAAAAATAAAAAATGTGAATAGATACATATTATACATGCGGGAAATTGTTTATATTTTTTCAGATAAATAAACATTGTTCAAATATAAGATTTTCACCAAATAACAACTAGATTTATAGAGCTAGAAAATATCCTGGAAATTACCTGAAAGAAATAATAAAAAGTAATGACGTAAGAAAAATGTTCAATAACGACGATATATCGTTGCAATGTATTTTTCGGTAAGACCACCGACGACGATATATCGTTGTATTTTTCGGATGTTCCGTGCACAACGATATATCGTTGCGTGGCACTCAAAGGGTTAAACCAATATTATGGCTCTTTATTGAAGATTCTAATATTTTTATTTTTTTAGGAATTAGGATTTTACAAGGAATCCGTAGTCCATTGGTTCACATTTTTGTCACATATATTATGCGTTGGAAATTCGCTGAGTATGCAGGTTTGCTGCGACGAGGGTATTTTAAAAATTAAAGTATATATTCATTTCTTCTTTTACAAAAAGCTTCTCTCTATCTCGTTCAAACTCCATCAAATGATAATCAGTACCAAATGACAAATTCTCATAGACACAAGATATTATCGACATATTTGTACCAATAGCATATTTTCTTTCTAAAGGGATTAATTTCATTCATTATTTTAGTGGTTTCCATTTCTGTTATGTAAATATCTGTAGTAAGTCCTGACAGGGGGGATCCCATTGGGACACCGTCTTCTTGCAAATAAAAAGAGGAACGAATATCGCTGCAATAATAAAAAATAAACAAAAGGTGTTTATAGCTTCTTCCCTTTAGGGAAAATCCGCTAAAATGAACAATTTAGTAGATAATGACTGAATACTTTTAGTTACAGTGAGCGTATATTCTAATTTCCTGAAATGACTATAGCGTTTTAATTGCAATTAAAAACACTACCGGTATATAATTTAATTTAATAGATTGAATTGTATTAACTTTTAAATAAATTATTTATAAAAAATTTTAAGTTGTAAATAATAAAAATTATAAAGTGAAATTATAAACAAGAAAATAAGAATTGTTGGTGTTAGACTTATTTTCTAATTTCCTGAAATTACTGTAGCGTTTTAATTGCAATTAAAAACAGTACCGGTATATAATTTAAACAAGTTAGTGCGCCTAGAATCCAAACTAGAACATTATGCTCGCAGATTGAACTGCGCTAAGGTCTTAGATGCAAAAAATCTGGGGAGAAAATAAGTGATTTGTTTAAGGACATAGATGAAATGCAAGTTAAATTAACAGAGGTTGGTTGTCAGATGAGGAAAAACTAAAGCATTAGAAGTAATCGAAGATAGTTTTTGAGATGAAATTGAGTTTGAAACACAATTAAACCTAAGCAGTAGCAGTAGCATACAAATAAGGAACTGCAAGAGATGAAACTGAGGTAGATAATGCTAGGTCTAGTGTCAGTAACATGTACATGCAATTAAGCAGCCCCATTGAACAATATTTAAGGATGTTTAAGCCTACTGATGGTCAGGTGGTTGAATTGTTATTGAATTTTGTGAAGGTATTATTAACGCTCTCAGCTCACAGCCAGTGACATTTTAGAACTCAGTTTAGGTTACTGTAGAGGGGCATTGCGCGCACAAACTTTGGAGAGCTTAAGCGAGGGTCATGACATTGAACGAGTGCACACAGTTTTGATTGCGCATTTTGTATCTATCACAATGCAAGAGTCATTAAAACGAGGTTTAGTTTTGTGTCCACTGAAATTAAATGAAAACTTGAACGAGTACATTTTTGAAATTAAATTGTATGCGCGCTTGCTCAAATTCCAATATAAGGAGGAATAAATTGTGCAGTTAATTGTAATCGGCCTCAATGAAGTGTCAAGGAGTTACATGGTTTTTGCGCAGATGCATAAAATATATTCAGAACTTGACCAGTTAGCAGTACACTGTGCGAACGTTGCCTATGCGAGTTTTTGCAGGTGTTAAGAAAATTCCATTAGCGGTCAACAGCAATCGAGACCCCACACTGCAAATCGCGTAGAACGAGGCGCATAAAGGTTAAGAGAAGATAATATAGTAGGTCAACCAAAGGAAACTGATATCAATTGTAAGAGTGCAGGTACCGATAAACTAGAACTAATGGGGCAGTGTGAGTTAAAAATGAAATTAGAACGTTTTACTTGGGAAGTTAATTTCCAGATTGGTAAAAACTTAGTCTGGGATATTATTTTGGGTGCGCCACACATTAAGAAGAGCCACTGTGTAATTAATTTGTGTAAGGAGGAAATTTATTTTGGGTTTGCGCCAAGTGTTAAAATGCCCTGTAATGACATTGTAAATATAATAAGTAAGGAAGAAAAGATTGAGACTGTTTGTAACCTAAACATAGGATGCGATGAAGCAATTCCGGATGTAAATAAATTGGTTAAAGGCTTTGGAACTGTTTTTAGTGATCAAATTGCAAGTGCAATAAACTTTGAAATTGATTTAAACTTAAAGATAATACTCCAGTTAAATATCAGTATCATCCACTCACTCCTCTCAAAAGTGAAATAATGCGTAAAGAATTAAATGTGTTATTACAACAAGATGTAACCAAGCCACGTTTGTCAAGTTGGATTTCGTCTGCATTTTTAGTAAAAAAAGGAAAACACGGACCAGTATATACTTGTGGTTAATTATGCTGAGTTAAATAAAAACCTAGAACCTGTGTCTTGTCTGACTGGTGTTATGCCAGAACTGATAGCGCACTTAAAGGGTGAAAAATATTTCTCAGTGCTCGATTTAACACAATCATTTTTCCAGATAAAAATTGCAAAATAATCTTAGCACTTAACAGAGTTCAGCACTCCCTTTGGAGCCTTTGAGTTTAATTAAGCGAATACCGTTTGGACTTACTAGTGGGTCAGGAATTCTGTCAAGATACTTCAATGATGTGCTGTATGATATCAAGTATAATTTTTTTTAAATTAGATTGATGATATCATACTCCCCCGGTTATGAAAGTCACATAAAACATGTGAGGGAAGTGTTAGAAAGGGTGAGGCATCACAATCTGACTGTTAAACCAGATAAGTCGTTGTTTGTTTTCTAAGAAATCAAGTTTTTGGGTTCCTTATCAGTCAAGATGAAGTAAAAATCTATCCAGACCGCACCGTTGCAATTAAGAATTGTACTAGGCCTAGGAATGTCAAAGAGGTGTCACGATTTGTGGAAATGGTGTCTTATTTAAGCTCGTTCATTGATAATTTTGTGCACCATTAACTGAATTAAGGTGCATCAATAGTAAACTTATTTGGACTGAGCAATGTGAGGACGGTTTTATTAAATTAAAACAAGCGATATCTGAGGCTCCTGTTCTACAAATTCCAGATTTTACTAAGCAGTTTATACTGACCTGTGATGTGAGCGATAATGTGGCCGGAAGTTTATTGTCCCAGATGGTGAATGGAGTGGAGAAACCTGTCGCATATTATTCTAAGAAATTTTCTGATGCTGAGAAATGTTTAAGTGCCTATGAAAATAAATGTTTCGCAGTTGTTTATTCAATAAACAAATTCAGAAAGTATTTAGAGTGGCCAACGATTTGAGTTACGAACAGACAACTCGGCTCTTTCGTAGCTGTTTTCACACTTCCGAAAGCTGAATAAGATCGGAAGATTGGTAGAAATCTTATTGTCACTGTCAAGCGTGATAAAACACATTCCAGGGAAAGATAATCATGTGGCAGATTTTCTTTCTCGACATTTTGATAAAGAAATGGAGTTGTCTGAAAATGGAAATATTTTACTGAAAAGTAAAGGTGGTAATAGGTTATTTGTAAATACGACTGTTAATAATATTATAAATAATATTTCAGATCCGGAAGTAGTGTGCAACTTAAATAATTTTCTTGTAGCCTGTAGTGACATTGGTGAAATGCTAAAACAGGAACCAGAACTTTTAAAAGTGATTGAGAGTATAAAAAATTGCACAAACAAAATAAACTTTGTCATGCGAGGGAGTGTTTTGTGTTATGTGAGTTCCAGCGATAATTCCAGAAAGGTCCGAGTCGCTATTGGAGATGGTGTACAAATATTTCAACGAGGAGCTTACGGTTTGTCACCAGGGTGTCTACAAGACCTTTAGGCGAGCAACACAGCACTTATACCACCTCAAACTGGTGCAATACATCCGTGAGGATTAAGAGGTGTGAACAGTGTTTGAGCACCAAAGCACCCGCTCGTTACCTGCACGGCCCGCTAATCAGTGACACAAGCGGTAAGCCCATGGACCGAATATACACCGACCTGATGGGGCCGATAAGCCGCTCGGTAAGTGGAAACTGTTACTTAATGATTGCTGTTGACCATTGTACAAAGTTTGTATGGGTGAATACCATAAGAAGGGCAACCTCACAGAACATTATACAAGTATTTAGGAATTGCATTTTCAAAAATGTTTCATTTTGCAAAGATATTGTGTCGGACAATGCAAGTTATTAGAGGAGTGGGGAATTCAGAACCTTTTTGTTTAATTTGGCAATAAAACATAAAACAATTGTACCCTATCATCCTCAAGGAAATTTAAGTGAACGTTACTTACGAAACATAAAATCAATTTTGCAAATTTATTTTAATCAAGCCACAAATAAATGGGGTAAGGACTTGAGTGAAGTTCAACAAACTTTAAATTCTGGCAAATGTGAAAGTACAAAGTTCAGCGTACATGAGTTGATGTTTACCTACGCCCACAACGATTCATTAAGTAACACCTGGGATTTAAATGATTTGATGCAAGAGGATGTAAAAGCAGAATATGTTTCTAATAAACTGAAGGAAGCAATATCAAATAATAAGACGAGGAATGAGCGAAATAAAAAGTTAAAGGTCTACGAGGGAAATAAAATCCACCATTTCAAAACTGGAAGCTGGGCCTACCTGCTAAATAGACCTGGTGGAAGTAATGCAAAGTTTAATGGTAAATTTATTGGTCCATACAGAATTTTGTATAATTTAACTGATATGAGTTGTATTTTGCAGCACAAAAATGATTTGTTAGATGTTAAAAGGGCACATGTCAGTCAATTGAAAATTAGTTTAGTTTAGAGAAATTTGTTCAGTTATTTTTATTTTATAAATACTATTTCTTAACCTCAAGAAAATATTATAGCCTGCTAGACAACGGTATATGACAATTTACAATATGGAGTTTACGGTACCTTCAGTTGAAGGGAGTGATCTCATGACCAGGAGACGTGGGATGAACCAGACGACACGACCAGGGGCCCTTGGAGCTGCCACACGAATGAGGGACGGCTACTTACACCGGAAGTGGTAGGGTTAACCTTGCTAATTAATTCTACCACCTTGTATTTCCTGATTTTATTTGATTAACTTTGCTTATCTTGCTACTTGTCACTACTGGTTTAAACTATCTTGTTTCCTCATGAAATTAATAGTCATTCATTGTTTTTGTAGATTACTTACTTTAATATTTAATAAATTATTGGAAAATTAATTCAAAGAAATCCAAATATGGTACATGTCTAGTAATGTTTAGTTAAAAATTGCCTCATCTACAATATTTTATAGCTTTTACAAGGTGCGTGGCTATTATTCGTACATTTTTTGAACGTATAATAAAATAGGTTGGTTTTTTGCAATCAATCATATACTTTATTGGGTTTTAATAATGGTACAAATGTATACCTTAAAAAACTATAACATAAATTATAGTTTATACTGTAGACACATACTGTAACTTATCCAATACACTTTCCTACGTTTGACAATATTTCTCCAAATATAGAGGGCCAGAGGGGATTCCGGCGGCCACGTGGAAATCTAATTTAGAAACACCATCAACCAATTACTTCTTTTCAGGATATTGAGCAACCCTTGCCTGTACCCGGGAAATCGATAGGACTCCATTCGAACCTTCATCACAATGATGACATAGCTTTAAAACGATATGGACAAAGTAAATAATAAATAATAAACGCATGATTTTATTTTATCTGATACAATTTATAGTTATAAATTGTCAACCTTGGAAAGTTTGTGAGATTATTAATCGCAAAGTTTAAACAAACAGTAATTGGAATTAATTAAAAATTCCCATTGACCAAATCAGTACAATACTGCGCTTATTCATTCACGAAAATATCCATCTGTTATGAACGGACACGCTGATATAGCCCAGTTGGATGAACGTGGAGACTAAACAAATTTCACTACGATATCAGTCCCTCGAGTTGTGATACGATTTCTTTAATACGTTTTAGCTCGCTTTTGAAACCCTATTGAGCGCAAAATTAGGAGGCTTGATAGAGATAAGGTATTAATTGGACTGTTGACGGAGGAGGAATCAATAGGTTGGGGGAGGAAGGGGTGGTTTAAGGTAGGGGAGGGTAGGAAGGGTGGTTGGGGAGGGGGTGTTGCCCGGGTGTGCACAAGAAGCCTGTTGCTCGTCACCACTGCCGCAGGTAAGTCATATGTTAAGGCCACAAATTTGCAAATTGACTGCTGCCTCAATAACTACCTGGTGGCCGCATGACGGTGTTAATATATAGGATCTCTATGGTCCTCATTATTAATTTGTATGCATTATAATGGCATACAATTTTTATATTGGTATGCGTTTTTAAATCAACAAAACTTGGGATTGTAATGTTAATACTTTTTGTTGTGAGTATGAAATATTGCGTTTAGGGTGGGTCTTGAGTCTAGGGGTTTATCGAATAGAAAGGAAAAAGGCTTTGATATAAAATTATTAGTTTCCAAGATAATAAAATAATTAATAAACAAATGATTCGATCGGAAATATTTACATTTTTACTAAGTCATTTTCAGTAATTATTTTTCCAGTATGCGACAACTGAATTAAAACTGAATGTTTTCAGTTAAACTTTTAATGTCGACCGAAGTTGGCGTATTGATGAGTGGATTTCGAAATTGACATCAAATTCAGCAAACGGCTTTTAAGAACGTCGGTAAAACTTATTTTGAAATGTTTAAATGTTTCTTGATTGGGGGAAATATTTGTAGCGGGTTTTATTTAATTTAAACTAGCATGTTTTTTACACCACGCAAACTTAACATTTGTATTTACTACCATGTGAGTTCATGTCATTACTTCACATGAACCTCGTGTCTCGTGAACCTTCATGTGCCTCGTTATTTTGAAACAATAATTTTGACTGACATTAGTGTATAGATTAAACAACAATAAACAATTAATTTAGGTTATTAATTTAAACAGTTATTATATATATTGATGCAGACAAGGATACCATACATTACGAACCATCCTTCTTGGTTTGTGTTATTCCGATTTACAATATGATATGTAGGAAACATACATCTGGAAAACCTACTAATATTATAAATGTGAAAGTTTGGATGTATATGGATATGTTTGTAGTTCTATCGCGGATAAACTACTGGACCGATTAAACTAAAATTGTGCATGAAAATAACTTGCATATCACATTAACATATAGACCTGATAATGACCACATCCAACCTTAGGGCTCCACCCTATGGGTCCTGTAAGTTCCAATGTAAATCTTATGGGAGGATATAATTTATTAAATGACCAGCTGAAGTTTTTTTGTTAGTTACGTCAAAGGAAGTCACATGGTAAAACTAAACAAATATTTGATAGTGCTGGTCAGGTTAATATTTATTTTTAATGTGTTTTAATTTGTCGCGAGTGAAGCCACGGGTAACAGCTAGTACTGTAATGCACTTAAAATTGATCAACCTAAATTTATATATTTGTAAATTCCATAGGCCATCTGTTCAAAAGCTTTGACTAGGATTGAACAATCAATAACTGAAAGGATAAATTTAAAACCAATAAAATCCAATGTTTAACTATATTATGTTAACGTTCGAAAAAGTGTTGTATTTATTACAAACAAAAACGATGTAGTGATGTTTAAATTTACTGAAGCAAGACCATACAGCTTGGTCGTGCCATTCAGCTTTGCTCTGGTCTTGTCCATCAACCATGTAATTTGCCAAATCACAGGTCGTTTCGTCGTTTTGGTGGTAGTCATTGCAAAACGATCGTCTGTTTGTCCCTGATATTCTCCGTATAAACCAAAACAATAAATATTTCATCTCCGTTTATTTATTACTAACATTTCATCTTCATTATTAGAACTTGTCATAGTAATAGTTGATGTCAAGTCGCACCTCTCTCAACCATCGCCTCGGTAGAATAGTCAAAGTACGAAATCAAATTAGTTAATTTAACGTAACATGAGTGATATGAACCATATAGATGAAAAAAACATGTATCAAACGATTTCGTTTTGAAACTGCACGAAGATTATGCCCTCATTTTGTAATCAATGAGATTTGCTGCTGTAACCCAAAATCCGGGTCAAATTATCCCTCCAATCCCCAAGCCTTCTAATTAATTATACCCTGGTTCTACACATTCAAAAATTCATTGATTTTATACAATCGATTTATTCCTTTTAACACAAGTTAACCAAATAATCAATAGTACATTAACAAACACATATGACATTTTCAAATCATTGAAATACTCGTATATTACAGTTTTATATGTGAACAACAGTTAAGTATAACCAAAAACGTTCGGTCCTGTAACGAAAGCTTAATTTGACCACTTGACTTTTATGAACAAAACACAAATAATACACACAGTCTTAACTTTTTAAAACAATAGTCTATTGTCCAAAACCATCAATACCATTGATACCATACAGATACCATTGAACGTTGTAGAATAGTTTTGAAACCCCTTGTCATTTACATTTCCCAGTCACCGTTTTACTGTTGATATAGTCTATTAATTCACGCTGTTTTATATGTCATATATCGATTTTTTTGTGAAAATTGGCTGATCGGAAAAACAATTGTTAATTCCTTCTTTACAAATAGTATAATAGTTAAAAATACTGGAGTTATAGAAGCTAATTTAAATACTATGAAAATATTGCTTTTGAATGTTTAAATGATTAATTAGTGTAATTAACTTTTAATAATGCATTACCAAACTGTCTCTTTAAGTGTATACCTGCATCAGTTACCTAAATGTACTCATATATTATGTGCTCTTTTTTTATACGTACAAGACTTTTAATAAAACGCTTAACTAAACATACCATGGTAAGGAAGCTATTTAAAACTAAATGAAATGTTACTGAGAAATCAAGTTATTTTTGTTGGTAATGCTAGAATATAGAAGTGGAATAGTTATTAATAAATTTCCTATGGAAAGTGAACTATTAGCATGACCCGCACGGCGAAACTTAACCCCAGGATCACCATAGAAGTTCCTAACGTGACCTTCTAAACACGTTTTGGGGGGGTCGTTCAACCCCCCCAAAACGTGTTTAGAAGGTCACGTTAGGAACTTCTATGTGCGTAGCGGTCGCATTTTTGTCCGATTTACTTCAAATTTGGTAGGGACGTTCCTTTCTGTAATCAGTTAGACAAGTTCGTTGAGCAAAACAATCGCAAAACTCTAAACCCCTTTTTTTAGGATTATTCTTTCAAATTTAGAGTTTTTGGGCCCAAAAAGGGTCAGAAAAGCCCCGGACGTAAAATTAATGCATGTATTAAGATTGTAATTAATGCATGATTGGTGAAGCAAAAGTTTTAAGCCCTCTCTCATCGTTCTAGCACAAGTATTTATCGAGTTATTAAAGAAAAATTATATCGGCTAATGAAAAAGTACGTTGTCTTATGGGGTTTTTACATTAGAAAAGTATGTTATTAATTTGTTGGTGTATTTGTATCATCCCCAGCAACCTCGTGCCTACTTTCAAGCCTGACTGGACCTTCTCCTAACCATATAATTTGCAAAATTGTATTCCTAGCATTGCAGGTAAATGAAACCAGGAGCATCAGAACAGCCAAAAAAATCAATGTTTTCATTAATTTGTTTGACGAATAATTAAAATAAACTAATGAGTAATATTTATCTGGAAATGTTTGCGTATTCACATACATTTGTAAAATATATATTGCCAGTCATCTATCTTCCGAATAATTCACTCTAAGTTTGTAGATTAAAGTAGTAATATTTAAAGATTCGTAACTAAAATTTATGATATGAAATTTATATATATATATATATATATATATATATATATATATATATATATATATATATATATATATATATATATATTGCACCCAAAAAAGCTTACTAGGATGAGTCTACTTTCTTAAAAACTAATTATTTGCTCGATTCACCCAACTAAAAACATAAATAAAAAACTCAACAAACAGCAGTAATAGTGAAAATAATAACGTAAAACATTGGCATGATGTGACATAACTTATGGTTTTTAATTATATTATTATGATATGGCTCATATATTATATTAAAACAATACACATTCATAAACTAAGTACTAATAAAGTTTAATTAATTATCCTATAATATTGACTTTCATTCCGACATAATTTACAAGAAGCTCCCCCCCACAACATTTTCTCAGTACAAAGTTTCATAGACTCATATCGTATTCACAAATGAGCCGTATATAAAATTATAATTTTTTTCCAAAAGAATAACATTAGGATTGAGTACTCAGGTTTGCTGCAACAAGGAACAGGAAATATAAAGTTTAAGATAATTTAAGGTTCTTTATTAACTTGTTGACATTATATTACAAATTTAATTTATTTCGTCAATACTAATGCTACAAATACATTTCTCTTAACAGTTGCACAATAATGCATTAAATACATGAAAGAAACGAAATTGTAATCGCAATAAACACAACGAACGATCTCATATAAATGCCGGTTGTCCTCGGTTGAATGGCTTGATCCGGCTTAATGGTTCTGACTAGGCTAATATCCCTCACATACTGTCTGTATCAATGCCAACTGGGGCAGAGATTTTACATGTAGTTATGTCACTATCCGTACATTACCAATTGTATTATCATCACCATTGTGATATTATTACAATCACCACTAGTTTATCATCACCTAGTTTACTATTAAATAATAGTAGAAATTAAGTAAAATACTAGTAGACGACTATTCCTTCCTGATTCCGGAACATCAAAATGAAGTTTTCGGATTTAGCAAGGATAGATTAACTAATAATTGCATAAGTACTAACTTTATTGTATTAATTTAAGTTTTTCTCCACGATCCCTGTAAAGGTTACACCAAGAACAGTGTTTGTAATAACGAAGAAACAGACATTTGATTTTTTTATTAAATATTAAGATGAGAAAAAATAGGTTGTTATCATGAAAATTTTTGTTTTAATTTTATAGATATTTTTGGTATGAATCTTGATATATCAAATTTGATTTACACGCCATCATCGTATGTTCCCGATATATTAACCCGAGTGATCCCTAAAAATAAGAGGCAAATCTGTTGCCCTGAGGATTGTAAAATACCTATATACAAGTTCAGCTTTCTATCTATTACAGATTAATTCTTATTAGTATACAGAATTTTAATATGCAGAATTACATGTCTCTTTATAAAATGGCCAATTTATAAATTTTCACAATTACAATTCGGGGAGAGTTATACTACTCTTAAGTATTCGTGTAATTATAAATTTAAAGTTCTACGAGTTTTAACAGGGTGTCGGATTTTTAACTTAAATACCCCCGTCCCAGCAAACCTGCATACTAAGCGAATTTTCAATACATATATATATTTAAATATATATATACCATATAAAGCCACTTACAAAGTTTCATAGATACATATCGTATTCACAAATGAGCCGTATATAAGATTTAAATTTTTCTCCATAAGAATAACATGGGGATTGAGAACTCAGGTTTGCTGCAACAAGGAACAGAAAATATTAGGTTTTAATGCAAATATCAACAGACCACAACCAGGTTACATATACCAAGTTTCATCCGTATCCATTAATAAATTAGCAATTTATACGATTGTAATTATTATCTATAAGAATAACATGGGGGGCTGAGTGCACAGGTTTGCACATGAAAATCGGACCATTTTTACGAAAGTTATCGTGCCATGGACACATATATATAGTAATGAACGAATGGTGTTTTTGGCACCTGGGAAACTAAAAACGAAAAGTTATCATGGTCCCGGGCATAAGTCTTACCATGCCGACGACGGTAATAGCTTCTTCCCTAAATAATAGCATAAATAGGGAGGTAATAGGGGAAATTTGGTAAAAATTTACCTGCATTATATCATAGGTACTTAAAAGAAAGTTTTGTTTAATTTTATTAACAATTTGTTTATTTTAAATCAATTTATGCCAATCTTCACTACAGCGTTATTACAGTTATCTTACAATTACTTTTTTGTAAAATATTGTTAAAATTCAACATTGATTTCTTATCTTCTTGCCAGTGAATCTGGGAATGAATAAATAAAAAGGTAGCCTCATTTTAGTTCGCGTGCCGGCTTATCGGTCTTGTTAACAAGGTCGTCTGTTTGGAGTCGGTCCTTACAAAGGTTTTTACTTTGTCCAAACTTAGAATTAGTTAACTGTGTTCAGCTGAGCATGGGTAAAAATTATTAAAGAGGCGATTGTTTACACATTTATCAACACTATAGTTGGTATAAAAGGTTGCTTGATGAGTTTACCTTATTAAAAATTTAATGGTAAATATAACTGAATTTATTAATAACATAGCATTAACAAACTTAAGGGTGAAATATAACTGATTTTAAGACCTTTGACTTAACAGTCCGACCTTTAGAGCCGGTTCACTGTATTAGTCATTTAACTGACCTTTACACTTATGGAAGCCCGATGAAATACCGTGGTCACTGTTTCTTGCGGTAACTTCCTATCTATCATAGAAAGGTCACAAGGACAAGATTCGTATAGAGTTAAATGCAATGTACATTTATGCCATAATGCAAACAAGTATAGTCCATATAATGTGCGTAACGCTCAAGTAATTTTGATTAGTGAATTTCCTATGGAAAAGTGAACTATTAGTATGACCCGCACGGTGAGACTTAAGCCCGGGACCACCATATAAGTTCCTAACGTGACCCCCTGAACACTTTTTGAGGGGTCTTTAAAAACTTAGAAAACTTTGAATTGAATAAATATATATATATATATATATATATAAATATTCAATTCAATTCAAAATTCTTTATTCATAGGAGGTACACAGAGTATACATTGAATAGTGTCAAATGTCTTTTCTTACATCTAATACATGTTTGCAACAAATTAAATCAAACCTACATTTTTTAAGTAAAGCAAAGTAAATAATTGTTATTTAATCACATTTTTACACTATAAGGTTATTACATTTTCCCTGATGCTAAAATAATACCATAAACCTTCTACATTACTTTTCAAGTTTTACGAGAGATGGAAAAATTAATTTAATGAGTAGGGAGGTGTAAAGCCTATTAGTGAATTTAAATATAACCAGCAGCATCAAAACAGCCAAAACATAAAATTGTTCAATTTTCAAAAAAAATGTAACCAGTGTTGGTTTAAACCCTTTATTTGATCTTTTTAAGGTTTTAATCCGAAAATTCACTTCCCTCACGTCAGCGTGTTGCAAGCGATCTCGTTATTAGTTTGTAGTGAACACAAATACCCCCCGTCGTCGCAGAAAACCTGCGTACTCAGCTAACTTCAAATGAATGTATATGTTTCTCTCTACCACATAAAGCCACTTACCAAATCCCACCTCCCACCTCTGATTTACTATACTAATCAGATATTCTTTTAAGCATTTTTTGAATTTGGTATTGTTATTTTCTAATTTGATTTCCCTGGGAATATACTCTAAAATGCACGATATATATATATATGTATATATATATGTGTGTGTGTGTGTGTGTGTGTGTGTGTGTGTGTGTGTGTGTGTGTGTGTGTGTGTGTGTGTGTGTGTGTTTTACTCTAGCGGTCGTAATTTTTGTCCGATTTACTTCAAATGTTGTAGAGACATTCCTTTTTAAAATCAGTTGGACAAGTTCGTTGGGCAAAACAATCGGAAAACTCTAACCCCCTTTTTTAGGGGTTTTAATTTTTCAAATTTTGAGTTTTTGGGCCCAAAAAGGGTCAGAAAGGCCCAAATGTAGACTTATTGCACATTAACTTGTTGTACGTAAAATTCCAAAGACTTTAAGCTCTCCCTCATCATTCTAGCACAAGTACTTAACGAGTTATTAAAGAAAATGTTAATTGTCAAAATACAGTACGTTGAATTATGGGGATTTTACACTGGAAAAGGCTGTTTTTATATCTTAATATCGTTCTATAACCCCGCATACCCCTATACCAACTTGATATCCCGACAAAACCTTCTTCTAACTTTAAAATGTACAACATTGGCAGCCTATTAGTGAATTTAAATATAACCAGTAGCATCAAAACAGCCAAAACATAAAATTGTTCAATTTTCAAAAAAAATGTAACCAGTGTTGGTTTAAACCCTTTATTTGATATTTTTAAGGTTTTAATCCGAAAATTCACTTCCCTCACGTCAGCGTGTTGCAAGCGATCTCGTTATTAGTTTGTAGTGAACACAAATACCCCCCGTCGTCGCAGAAAACCTGCGTACTCAGCTAACTTCAAATGAATGTATAAGTTTCTCTCTACCACATAAAGCCATTTACTAATTTTCATATAAATACATTTATAATTAAGTGATATATAGCATTGTATGTATTCTCTATAAGAATGACATTAAAGGGAGGTTTTTCTGCACCAAAAAAGGTAAGAAATATGTTTTTGTGCAATTACCAATATAGCTTAACTAGGTAAATTAATAATACCATGTTTTGTTAATTTATGTTCATAATTAAGGGATATATCAAAATTTACTTATTCTCCATAAGAATAACATAAGGGCTGAGTATGCAGGTTTGCTACTACAGGGACAATTATTAACAAAAATTTATTTGTTTGTGCAAATATCAATATACCAAGAGTAGGTGAAGCCAAATACCAAGTTGTATCAATATACACTCATAAATAATTGAGATGTCAATTTTTAATTATTCTCCATTAGGATAACATTGGACAACGTACTGTGTTTAGCACTTTAACCTCTGCAACGGTTGGACGTAGAATCACAATTTAAACACCAAAATGATTGTTTTGTAGAGCTGAACTGATTAGTAAAATAAAATGTGCAGTTTTCAGTAAAATTAACTGAGGAAAAGCTAAAAACCTTTTTTTCCATTAGATTAACATGGGTAATTATATGAACACGTTTTTTTATTTTATCTGCAATCACTTAACCTAGGTTAACCTAGGGACCTCAGAATAAAAAGCTATCATTGTCTCGGGCTTAAGTCTTACAATGCCAAATGTAAACAACTGACGATGAATTGAGTATCAAATCGAAATATATTGGTTTAAATTTAAAATTGTTTTACTTAATATAGTTTTATAGAAGATGTCAACCAAGAACCTATAGGTTAATGATTCAAAATACTATCTCATTTTTTTAAGCTCTATTAAATGATCAAAACCAAAATTGAGTCTTTTATTTTCGAGTGAAAAATGCAAAAATACTTATTAAAAAAAATTTAAAAGCCCCATAAACCCCCCTTCCCATGGTCAGATTTTTCTGGTTTTCGAACTTAAAGTCATGAATGTCACTACATATTTGGGCTAAATTACATCAAAAACAGACTTTTTTTACTTAAGTTATCGCATTCACGAACTCTCTCACACACACATACATATAAATTACAACTAATAGTGTTTTTGGCATCTGGGGACCTCAGAATAAAAAGCTATCATTGTCTTGGGCTTAAGTCTTACCATGCCACCTACGGTAATAGCTTCTTCCCAATAGGGGAAATTCGCTAAAATATGTTTAAATTTGGGAGTCGTTTGGGTAAACATTGAGTCGAGTATTTAGAAGATAAGACATACAAATTCCTGGCAAACATTTTGAACTTTCTATGGCATTTAGTTACATTTGTTTATGTTAGTCACACTTTTTATTTATATTTTAAGTAATTTGTTTAAATTTTGTTACCATTGTAAGCATTACGTAATTTATCATACATAGGTTTATATATTTAATGAAATTTTGTACGTTGTGATACAAAAAATTGTTATACAAATCAGAACTCGAATCATAGTTTAAATTATATACAATCGTGTTATGATTTTATTTATAGTCGGTATGGTCCACGTTAATTCTTTCGTTATTTTATTGTTATATCATGACCGAATACATACTTTTGCGTTAGCTAATTCTCGCTCATTGAATACGGTCGGAGTAAAACGCTGCCAAAACTCACTGCCAAATTTATTGAATGCCTATTTGATCCTCTCCATTAATTAAAATGAAAATGCACCGAGATTTCTATTGAAAATATATCAGACCTATTGTCAGTGGTTGGCTCTTTAACAATTAAGACCTACCTCATTAAATGTTAAATTTAATAAAAACATGTTTTTTTATCATAGTTTTGAGACACAAGAGATGGTTACCAATGCAGTATTTTGTGATCAGTGTGGGACTTTATTAAAATGGAGGTGGTATAAAGTGAGTGGACCAAGTTAAAAAAAATGTTAAAACTGTCCTCAATAATATCATGACTTTGGTTTGTTTATTGCTCTAATTTACTCCTACGCGTGATTACTGCAAGTGATAGCTGAAGACTGCAATGAACCACAAACCCAAGTCGTGATACACTGGCAGCCTCATGTCAAGGTAGCCTATATTGTTTTAAATCTTTTCATTAAGTAGGGTAATATTGAACATTGTGTGAAGTAAGTTACGGAAGTTCTAGAAGACCAGAACTTTTGCATCTTAAAATTTTTTTAACTAATACTTAGAAAAAGAAGCTTAGATTGAACAAAAGCTCCGGTTTTAGTCAAAAGTACTTTACTAAAGTGCATCTTAGCTTAAAATATCAAAGGGGTTTCGGCATATTATTTCCTTTACTTCTGTTGTCTTTATAAAACGTAACAATTGAGTAATAACTATTTAAAAAATAAATATTGTCTTAAGAGTTTTCATCACCGGAAGTTGCCATCTTGGAGTTTTGTTCCGAAAGGCCAATGTTAACTTTGTGCCTACGTTACTCCTCACGTGATCGTCACCAAACATTCGTTTAGGTGTCAATATAAAGGTGTAGTGGTTCTCAAGGAATTACATTTTCGATTTTCTTAATTTGGGATTACGATTTCATAACAAATTGTTTCATTATCAATGATATTACTGTAAGGTTTCTCATTAATATGTAAAAAGAAATAATCTATTGTATTTCACTAGAGAACGGCAAAACCTTTAATTTGACCCCAAAATGAATTGTATGTGATGATCAGGTGAGGAGTCCCGGAGACACAAAGTTAACATAGGTCTTATGGGACATAACGCTGAGATGGCATCCGGCAACTTCCGGTGATGAAGACTCTTAATAAACAGCTTAAAAAAAGCTTGAATCGATTGTTTAGTTAATGTTTTCTTAATGCCTTGGAGACAGCATAAATAACACAATACAATTTTGTAATTAAACAATCAATGTTGATCTGAGCCTTGAAATGAAGATTGTATTTTGTATTTTCTTACCTTTATTGTTTAAATCATAAAAGTGGTGAACCTATTTCATTCTTTTTTTTAAAGAATAAAGATTTAGTATTACTACTAAACATTACGAGAATACACCGGCGGAAAAAAGATTTGCAGTCAAACCCATCAGAGATGGTCAGGGGTATGATGTACAGTGTGAATTACAGCATCAAAACTACTTTAATTTTGGTAATTTCTATTATGTAGAAGTAAGAGAGCACACAAATATACTAGTTTAAATCGACTGTTTATAAATTGCATCCAATATAGGAGGAAGGCGCAATGTAACTTAGTAACTGTTAAACGGACCGTGGAAATTTATTACCCGTAAAAGCTTGGATCCCGAGATTGCGGGGGAGGGAGGCGTTCCAGTCTACCATTTGTCTTGCACTAATAACTTGAATTTGCATTTTTCGTGCAGTTTTACTCAAATAAAGTCTACTGTCATGAATAGATGTGGGGTTTAGTTTTATTCGTCCTACAAGAATCTTCTTGTATTCTTTACATATAAAGAGGCTTAGTAAAACGTAACTAATTTATGTAAATGTGTCACTTTAAAGTATACGATTAGAGTGAAAGTACATGAATTAATTTTCCATATGATTACTACCTCAATATACTGGCCGTTGAAAGACCTTTGCATTTTAAATATTCTTTGAGGTTCTTTTGTAACTATCGCCTGGTTTACTAGCAAAAAGAAAAGTGTGTGCTTATTATCATTGGTAAGAACTAAATTTTGTTTGGATCATATGGCTACAGAATATAAAATTTATAAATACTTTTACAATGTTATAACTTAATATTATAAAAAAAAACATGCATACATACATACTAGGGGTGTGCGAGTACTCGAAACTTCGAGTTTTCGGCCGAGTATTTTAATACTCTAACTCGACTCGAAGTATTGAAAAATACTCGAAAGTTCGAGCGAGTATTTCCCGCCGATTCCTGGACGATCGCTAACGATTGCGACCGGCCAAAACGCGTAGTAACGGCCGCAAAAGGCGATCGAATCACGTAAAATCGGCCGTAAATGACGACGGAAAACATAATATCGGCAAAATTGGCGACGGGACCACTTAATATCGGCCGCAACTAACGATTTCGTCATCTAATATTGATTATAGGAGATGTATGGACCAGGTGATATTGGCCAAACGACAACCGGACCGTGTTTTATCGGCCGGAAACGAATGTTAAACCGCATTTTGTTTGACAATACGTAATCCAGTTTGATTGCACTGGCTAAAACTTTGTATTGATTCTGATTTTTATATTATAAACCATGTTTAGATTATAAGAAACCATGTTTAGATTATAAAATCTAGGGTGGTATTCAAATCCCATTACTCTATTTTAAACTTCCAACTTATGGCCAATACTCGCTCGAAAATGCTCGAAACTCAAAAATAATTGGCACTACTCGACTCGACTCGATTAAAAAAATCACTACTCGCATACCCCTAATACATACATAGATACACTACCTTCAACCTTTTTAGCTCTCTTGCAACTTTAAACTCAAAAATGGTCTTATACTAGTTTTAATATATTAGTA
Organism: Allygus modestus; assembly: GCA_963675035.1. Taxonomy (NCBI): domain Eukaryota; kingdom Metazoa; phylum Arthropoda; class Insecta; order Hemiptera; family Cicadellidae; genus Allygus; species Allygus modestus. The sequence continues at coordinate 68,542,013 of OY776116.1, forward strand.
TAGACCTTGGACCATCCTTTCCGTATATTTACGGTCTTGTATGTGGTTACAGCCTAAGTGTAAATTGATTTGTTTTGAACCAAGAGTCGTTGTTTATTTTATTTTATTTGTAATAGTTGAAGTAAATGATTATTTAGGTTAGGAAAGGGCTGCAGTTCAGTTCGAGTCCTACCATACTGTCGAATGAAAATATCGAACTTACTCATATTAGTCCAGGCAAAATAGTACCAATAGCCGCATGAAATCATGTGGTCCTAAAGGTTTTCCTGATTCGTAGTGTTAAGCCCCCTGAAGAACGTTACATGAAGTCCCGTCGATTTCAGGTTCCGCGGGGGGTTAAAAGGATATATTTTATGTTTTTCGCTTATAACTTTAAAACAGTTACTTGCACAGAAATGTTATAAGTTAGCAAAATGAAAGAACATACGATTTACTACAAGAAAACCCCCTATAACGTTGACCCTATCTTTAATAGTTTTCGAGATAAATGCCAACAGAAATGGATAAATTTTAAACAAATTTGTTTCACCTCATGTTTTTTGTCAAACTTGTTCTTATAGCTTCTCACCCAAATGATTTACAGGAAGTCTGTCAGAAACAAAATTCTAGGGCATTAAATATTATAAAAAAGTACATGTTTACCTATTTTTTTTAAATGGTCAAAAGTGAGATAAATTTAAATATATAAGAGGTAAATCTAAAGATTGCGCTTAAACTGCTCGTTTCTATTTTTCACCCTTAATAGCTATGACTCCTTGTATCACCGTATGAAACGTATTTTTCTCTCTGTAACAATGGAAAAATTACCATTACAGTTATTTCTTAAATGTAAATTTTTTAAATGTTGTTTCGAATAAGAATAAAAAATGTTTAAAATTTAAGTTATAAAATATGTATAAAGTTACGAAATGTATTGTTTTGTATTTACAACAACATAGTTTGTGTTTCCAAAAAAGTAGATACATGATGTAGATAACCTCTGGTTGAGGATAAACACAACCTTCAGCATTGGTCCCGTGAGACCGCCCCCCTGGGTCGGCAGCTTCTACAGTGTAGCCAGTTTACACTGCACACCTTATCTCGCCTTGCCTGGAACCCTTGTACATTATACACTAAAAAGATATATTTTATAGAAATACAGTACTGCAAAAATATAGTTCCGGGTATGGTACAGTTCTTGGCTTGAAAAGCTCAACTAGTATATTAACCTATATAAACAATGTACAAATTTAAAATACAGTTGTTATTTATATAAATCTGATCAAAATACGACAAATAGTTTTAATTGAAAAGGTTTCGCGTTTTTAACGGTTCACTTAGATATAATAACACTAATAGTTGAATTTCACGCCTCAATTATTATTGAATAACTCCATAAAATAATATATATATATATATATATATATATATATATATATATATATATATATATATATATATATATATATACACACACAGGGTGTACATAAAGTCCCGCACGGGTTTAATATTTTCTGAACGATAACAGATAAATCAATAAGATTTGGTACATCAACACTACACCTAATAATCTACTTTTTGAAGGAACTATCAGTTTTCTGTAACATCATGGGGACGTCCCGCTAGGAGTCAGAAGGAAATCTTAAATAGGAGCATAGGTCAATATGAACATCACTTTAAAGGGCTTATCTAGCAGAGTTGAATGCCGCAAACCGCACTAAAAACGAATGATCCAGCAAAAAAGGGCGGCTGTTCAAAGGTTTTATTGAAAAAAAAGATAAGATCTTTCTAATTGTTACTGTTACCAGGTTTTCCCCGTTATCAATAGATTAGGACCAAATTTGTAACCCTTGAGGATAACTAACGTCATAATTCATTTCTGTATTGACAGGCATAATGTAGTATTTAGCTGCAGTATTAATTTAGTTGCAGTTTTGCTTTAATGGGGTTGTGGCTACTAATAAAATGTAACCAAGTAAAACCTTTGAACAGTCGCAATTGTTACTGAATCAACCTTTTTGAGTGCGGTTTGCGGCATTAAACTCTACTAGATAAGCCCTTTAAAGTGATGTGCATATTGACCTATGCTCCTATTTAAGATTTCCTTCTGACTCCTTGCGGGACGTCCACGTGATATGGCAGAAAACTGATAGTTCCTTCAAAAAGTAGATTTTTAGATGTAGTGTTGATGTACCAAATCTTATTGATTTATCTCTTATCGTTCAAAAAATATTAAACCCGTGCGGGACTTTATGTACACCCTGTATATATATATATATATATATATATATATATATATATATTATATATATATATAATATATATATATATATATATATATACATACAAAAACTGTAAGAGAACAAAATAAAATAAAATAAACAAAAGGAGCTCAGTTAAAGACCAAAAACTAAGTAAAAACAGTTTTAAAGAGTTTTAAGCAATCCTGTGCTTCGACAGATACGTATATAAGTATGTAAGTTTTATTTACTTTTAATTTGATCCTAGGCTTTGCCAGTCAAGTATAAGAACAGTTAAGCAACTTAAATAGGTCAGCATTAAATTCTTGGCATTTATACAGTGTGTTAAAAAAGTCCTTTAATTTGTTTGTTTGTTAAAAAAAATCACCTTTGGGGAACGATACTAACTTAACCCAAATATCTTTTGACGTTATCTACAATTTTGAGTGTTCCCCAAAAATGGGGGATTTTTTTGGGGTAGCTCAAAATTTTAAAATGTAAACCCTTTTAGAGTGACCCCTCATTTTAAATAGCTTTAAAAAACAGGCGAATGTTGGAGGTTGGAGGTCTGTAATGTATTTCTATCCAAAATGGCAGCTTTTCAAAGTTTTGAATACAATTCATTCTCGAAACCTGGCGTCTTAGAGTTTTGGAGTTTTAATTTCACCTTTGGTGACTTAAAACTGGAACGACTCTTGTAGAAATGCTATTAAATGAAGAAGTGGTCTCTTTTGGTGATATTTAAAATTTTGAGTGTCCCCCAAAAATGGGGGATTTTGGGGGCAACTCAAAATTTTCTGATGTAAACCCCTTTTGAGTGACCCTCATATTAAGAGCTTTTTAAACCCAGGTGAAGGGTGACAGTTAAAAGTAAATGCAACCCCTTCTTTTTGTGCTAAACCACAACTTTCATTCTTATTCAGGTAATGAAGAGTTAGTTATTTTTTTGATAATACATTTCTTTCGAACTTTGGCCAGATACAAAAAACGTTTTTACAAACACGTGAACAGTCTTCATTTTGAAATTACAGAGTGCACAGTCAATTTCTATCACCTATCCACGACTTATAATACCCAAAATCGATCTTTCGGTTAGCGTTTTGAAGATCCACCGTTCACTTGCCTGGCATTCTGTCAGTAAGTCGAGCTTTATTGCTGTGATCACGGTCAAGGTAGTGGTGCGCGGATCTTACCGCCTGGACACATATTATACTGCCTGATAACACCTAGTGATATTAGCTGGCTACTGAGTTTCTTCCAGCAATCAAGTGTCCATTCTCACTTCCACATTTCCACCCAGTAAATTCCTGTCCTTACACCATTATGTATTTCTGCTTATTATTTATTGGTTGGCAATTACATTTGCCAGAACTGAGCGTGCATAATATACCCTTGTCGAATATTTAAATTGGAACATATTTATGTTAATACAGTAGTAAAAGAAATAACTTCATATTTTACTAGGTGCATGATATGATTAATTCGGATCCGCTCGTTTGTATTCACTTTTTTTAGCCAAAGGCATAACTGAAACATTATGTCATAACAAGAGTGTCAACTTTTTCCCCAAGGAAAGATGGATGGTAGACTGTTATTTTGAAAGAAACATTAGTCAGTTGTTGGCTGGGGCAACACTAACCACTAACGAACGACAGGCAACGAGGGTGCGACGGAAATTAAGCTGTCTGCTTCCCTTCTGTCACTTCTAGAGTAAATTGTTCTTAGCCTAACATTTAGACCTCTTTTTAAAACTTTATCCTAGATGGTTTGCCTTGAACTAAAACAATGAAAAAACTCAGAGGGACTAATAAATGTATTTTGCAAATTTATACATTGTATGCTCATTATTTTTACTTTTATTTTCTAACTGTTATAAATTAAAAGCAAAATTTTGTTTTACTTATCCTGGAACATTATTTGAATTCGGACGGGTTTAGTTAGCTTCACAGTTACAACTTGTCCGACTTGCAACACATATTTAGTAGTTATTTCATATTTGCATATGTATGTGTTGCATATGTAGGCAAATGTATATGTGTAATTGCATATGCATAGGCCGTATGTATTGATTTTCCCATCACCCTAATCTGTTTCACTACTCTCAATTACACTGTTAACTGTGTTGTTGGGCTATTTTTTATGAGTATGAATCAATCATTAGTCAAGACAAAACGGTTGCGTGATGGGTCAACGGAGTCCGTTTGATGTTCAACGTAGCACAAAGTAGTGCTCGATGTAATGGAATGTCCCGGGTTGTGGTTCCGGCGCCGGCTCACGGCAACGTGTATTTACATAGCTTAGATAACGCGCCAGACACTTGCATATGCATGTATTTCTCTGCTTGCCTTTATCCAACTGAAGTGTCAGCTCGTTTGAAACCGTTACTTCTTAAGACAAAGACAACATTATAATTAGGTAGTTCATCTGTGTACGTATAATACAAATGTATGATACCCCTTCACTAGGCAAGACTATTGTATAAACTTTCTCTATCAATCCGTTAAGCCGATTTGGCAATGTAAGTAGGTAGTTATTTAAAAAATTAAACGTTTACATACGTTTACATACACCTGATTGGTTTACCTTAAACATTTCTATAGCGGGTTTCAATATAATAATTTGATCACCAAAAATATAGCTAGTGAATTTTGAAGAATCTGGGATATTGCCAATATTCGGATAGGTGGTTTGCAAACCAAATATTGGGCAGTTAAGTCCGTAATAAAGAAAAACACTGGTAAAACACGGAAGAGTTAATACTTAGGCTAAATGTGATACATTTGAATCATAAATTGTCTGATCCATATATGCAAATTAATGCTATACGAATAAGACTACTACTCTGAAATAATACACATGACATTAGGATGTTTAACCGACAAGATATTCTACATACAAAAAGCGAATAAATGTAATGAATTTGGACACTTATTTGAATGTACAAAGAGAATCTTTTTAATTCTCTACATATAATCACCCAAAGAGGTGAAAAAAACCATCGACATTGGTTTTTAAATTGCTAATGTTAGTCTTGTGGCATCATATATGTTCAACATTGTTAGTCTTTGATATTCTATTAGTTTAGGCAAACTATTGTTAAAAATATACTTTACGTAGAGTGAAAATAATAATTTATACCACCATGATACCCTCGACAAGGGGAATATGTTTACATAATCAATGGTTTAATTGAATTGGATAGTAAATATGTTGTTTATGCATTGAAAATGGTCTAATGGCATTAATACATGTGTTAAGCTAGATTAACTAGTGAAATGTTAACACAACCTATACCTCCAAGGACTAAACTAACTTACAGAATCTATTGAACAGTAAATACAGCTCGAAATCCAAGTCTTATTCATACAATTTTGCTTTGTTTCAAGCAACAATCCTTGGTTCTTGTTCCTTCGGCCTGCTCATGTTTTAAATGTATGTTCATCCTCCATCCTCTTACGGGAAGATCGAGAATTTTACACCTATAATGTGTGAAAATAAAATAGTCCCCAATCTAATAAAGCTTTGTTTAAAATATTTTTATTTTCTCGTGATAATGAAGAATTGTGATGGAATCAAAACTAAATATATGTATTAAATATTTTACTACTACGAAGGTTAACCTTTTACGTATCAACGTAACAAACATGACAATAATTTTTTTAAGGTTGTTCTTTTTATTTGGAATTTATTGAGTTTTTATAAAAAGAATAATTTTATTTTTACTCCAGGACTAAAGTCTAAACAGAAGCTTAGACTTGTAACTTTAAATTGACTAAACTACTCCAACCTACTTTGTATTAAATGCCTGGTGATTCATTCCCATTTGTGACTGTCCAAATTCAGATTTGTTTGCTAAACTTGGAAAATGTTTTCAACAAGTTTATTATATTATTCCTTACACTCACTCAAAGTTTACTCAATTGCATTTTTGGTAATTTTTGCATTTTTGACATTTAAATTCAGTTATTATAAAAATAATAATGTGACTATACGTCCTTATATATTTTTTAAATATCGTCACAAAATTGTTTGTTGATATACAATTTACAATCTGAACTATATTTGCAGTTACCAGTGGGTATTTTAAAAACCCTCCCATTCCAAAAATATATACTTTAAGAGATTTACAAGGAAAATGCTGCAAAAATGTCGATTGCCTTTGTTAAAGTTATTATTTAAAGAACCTGATTATTTAATTTAATTTGAGAAACATTTTATAAAGAAACTAAAATAAGTTCACCATTATCTTATCTTTTGTTATACCTACATTAAACCAATCAATGCAAATGGAATTGAGAAAGCCTTGGCGAGTCAACGCACAGCTTTTCATGAAAAGCTCTCTTTGTACGTAGACTACAATGGAATTTTCTTTACATTGCGCCTGGCGCACCAGCAAACATCTTACTCTTACTTAATCTCAATAAAACACAGATTCAAGCTGCAAGGTGATAGCGGTGGCGTGTCTGTATTGACCATCACGTGAGAAGGAAACTGTTGAAACTGTGAAAGACTGGAGGTGGCTGATCGTTATTTAGATTGTTTTCAGTTAAGTGACGACCCATCGATATACTTACATTAAGCTTTGCGATGTAACCCACGTCTTGGTTATCTACCCGCAATGTGTGTCGTGTGATACAACAATTGAAAATTAAGTTATATAATTTCTAGTTTTTCCTTAGTTATTCTAAACTAATTGATTTCGTCTCGAAATGAATTTTTAATCTGAATTACGAAAAATAGTTTGGAGTTGTAATGCAATCGATATTGACGATACTCTATATTAATGAATGACATTTAAACACAAACAATGCATTCAATTCTTAAACCACGAACATAAACACAGGCTTATTTCGAATTCAGGAAGATCCTCATTCTGCAAATAGCTAAGCTCGGTCTAGTCATAATCGTGTGATTATAAGCATCATATAACAATATAACACTACAATCGAACGTTTACATTAAACGAGTTCTTATACTTGATAAACTTTTCACCATTCACCATTCAAATGGCATTTTGCTCAAATATAAAACCGTGCATGAAGTAAATCAATCTCCGACATAAAAGAAGGACATGTTTATTTTCCTGTCAAAACGTGGCCTTAGGGAATTAAATCCCCACAGTGCTGCCAATTTGGCCCAATCTTCAAATGGATAGCAGAATTGTCTTTTTGTGTGCGTTGTTTGTATCGTGTACCCAATCCCTGTTGGATGCTGACTATTGAATATCTAATCCACACGTGGAACTATTTTGAAATTAACGTTCGTCTTGTACTATAAATATTATTTGTATCACATGTATGTATTTTAATAATACTACCGTGTGCTATTCTAATTGTATTACTATGAAATCCAGCAAACATTTGTAAGAGGTTCACGAGAATAATCTCAATATAAACTTCATGTTGCATAAACTTCAAGACAAAGTAATTTGTTCGTCAACTGGAATGAGTCTGGGTGCAAACAACATAAAAAAGTTTGTTTTTATAGCGAAAGAACTTAGTTTTCAAGTAGGGGCCTGAGGGGAGTGGACCATGCTAAAAGGTTGTTTTATCCACTGCAGATTTGCTAATAAACGATCGAAAGACTGATTTTGACCTAAATAATTCCAAATTTTCCAACGATATTTCAAAAGTTAATTCTGAACTATTTTAAGAACTTTTCAAAAGTAAATATGAATATTCCATGGATGGATAATTAAAACGGACAAAGTACAGTAGTCCGTAATCTCTCTGTTTTGGGACTTCCCTAACGAACCCGTCAGCGAACTTGGGAACTTCCAAACGACTAAGTACGTTTCTCAAGGGAACATAAGTGAATATCAGGCAACTTCAGGGATGGTTCCCCAAAGAGCCATACTCCGCTAGGTTAGATGTAAGATAGGACCAAGTCCTATCTCTGGCTGGTTTTTGAACAAGTCCTGTAAATAATAATAAGCCTACCGTTGATTATTATTGTTGAATTTTCATGTGTGTGGAATGTCAGTCAAAGTTACTTGATTTATGCTGGGTTCCACTTTTTGTCCCAAAGTTCGTCTTAAAAGATAGATAGGCATTTTTTTCTGAACAGAAAACTGTTCGTCCTTGCACCATTAGCAGAAGGTATTACTTCTTTCAAAAAGACCAATTTATATCGGCTGTGTTTAACTTTCCTCAAAAAAATGAGCACATTTCTTATATCTCAATTCGCAAAATATTTTCATTTTTGGCTTACTACATCGCTATTTTTCAACCGATTTTCACAAAAGCAGTGTATATTATAAAGATTTTCTGCTATATATACAAATAAAAATAAAAACCTGACACAATGTATTTAAAAAACTGTTGACGACTAAAAAATGAAGATATGGGTGGGAGAGTTTGTTGGTGGGGGGGGGGGGGGGCGACTGACTTGGCCACTTAGTGTGAAAAATGGTCCCGACGAAAACTAAAGAAGACTGAATGTTATTTAAATTCGTTCGTCAGTTCATTTATTACACCCTAGCCAGTCTCAGATAAAAAATGAATCTCTATATTGTATGCTTTTCCTCTTTATATAAAGTTATATAGTATACCTTATTTATTAACTACACATTTGCAATCGATAATTAACTGAACAAATTTGTTTTGAAAATAGGAGGTGTTATGTTAACAAAAACACAATAAACATGTTGCAAAGTAAAGGTTCATTAGTTAATAAAATGCATTAAAATGCCAACAATATGTTAATTTTTGAAACAGCCATGATATTCGATTTTATTTCTCTACAATTAGCATTTGAGTTCCTTTTGAATAGTTTTATTATTTAACCGTCGCATTTATTGTAGGCAGTATAGAAATACTGTAATTACTATAACAGTTATATAAATTATTACAATTATAACAAGTTGTCCAAGTAAGTATAATACGGAGTCCACGCCACTGCTTGTAATGCGAAAACAACACCAATGCTAAAGGGCAGGTTATTCAGGAGGAAGCAAAAACAATGACCGCGCTAATGGTGCAGAGGAGGACAAAAGTGCTCTCATTAGGTGATAATGCTTCTCTCTCTCAGAGGGTAAACTTTGCAACAAAAAACAGAGCACAACATGATGAAACATGCCCCAGTGAGACCGTTCGCTCTGTGTGTTTTGTTGTGCTCGCTAGTTTACCGTGTTGTTAAAGTTGAATTTATTTTCAGCGGGGTTTTTATGTAATTAATACTGTGAATATAGTATTTTAGTTTAATAATTACTTTATGAAATATTTTTATTCATAATATGTTTGCTGTTTTCCAGTGTAACTGATGGAAAACCTTGTTAAAATGGTATCATAAAAGCATAATAATACAGAATTTAGTATGTTGTGGCTTAAAATAGTATATAGTAAATTAGGTACCTAAACATCTTGACCAAACATTATTTAATACCAACGATGGTTACAAACCGATCGCCTGAATACTTTATGTATTTATTAAAGGGCGGAAATTTTAAATTTTGAAAAGGTCAATATGAAGTAAGGGTTGAACATTATGGAATGTTAAACGAATTGTGATCATGAATTAAAAAAAGTTCTTAAAATTTAAACTGAATATGATCTTTGTTTGGTAAAATTACTCTTAAAATATTGATTTATTTAAGTTACTTAAAATATCGAGCACACATTAGTATTATATACAAAGTACGATTTTCTACAGGCAGAGGATTACAAACTTAAAAAAGTTTGCAGCACTCATATAATTTGTGTTTTCAATTTTAACTTAGAGTATTAATCAAGTATATCATCATATTTATTTGTAATAAATTTGTAAATAATTTGTGTTACTAACAACTTAGAATTAATAAGGAAAACCATACTTGTACTTGTACTGATATCTATCTTAAACATATACTTTGGTGTTTTAAAGAAAACAAAAACATGACGTTGGAGCTTTAGATAGAAGACTATGAGGAGGAACTGTGCTTTCCGCTGATTAAAATGTTTGATCATAACACAATAGAATGATTCGCCTAAATTATTAATAATAATAATAATAATTAATATTATTGTAGGCTTATACAAATTAAACTCGATGACAAAAAACGTTCTGACGGTGAAAGTTACTGCTAAAAAGAGTACAAAAGTATATAAACTAAACATTAAAACAAGCTTTATGGAAGACATTAGAGATTCACTCGTAACCGCGCGCGCTAATGGCGCGACTGGAATGGACTGGGAAACAACTGAACTGTGTTATTTAGGAAATGCATTTATCCTTGACATTAAATTACCTACATATAGCCTACGATATAGCAAAACAAAGTTTTAGAAATATCATAAATTTGTAATCTTAAATATAAATACACATGTAACAACAATAACTGGGTATTTACAACTATAAGTGTGGCAGTAAAAGTATAAATAAACTCCAGTTTACACCCTAAAAGTATAAAACTATACTAAATTATTGCAAAAGTTCATAGGATTTCAGTTTCCAGCTTACTGGTAATGTTAAATACAAACTAGTAAACAAAACAAAAAAACAGAGTTATAGCAGTTGCAAAAATGTTATTAGAATAATATTTCGATTTATTTTTTATAATAAAACTCGACTTAATATATATCCCCATTCACACAAAACATAACTTTTGGGCGTTATGGAATACGTTCTACATCTACGGACAGGGAGATTCAATTAAGACCATGAACTTTTGAAATAGTTTAGCAATATGGTGATGGGGTTCTGTTTACGGAAATCACCTTACCGTGGACGTATGAATAAAATATAGCTTCTTCCAGGGAAGTATTTTCATTTTCCCTTACCACACAGGGAGGTACCGTATTTTCGTTTACACTACAGAAAAAAAACTATATCTTTGTTTACATCTGCTTCACGGTGTTCAACGAATAAAACATTCTTTCAAAGATTAAAATAGGAAATTACAGTCAAGAGGTAAACAATGTGCGTGCGTGTATAGAAGTTAGCCAGTCGCAATGTTTCACCTTGAACTTAACAGCTGATTTAGCTTGGTACCAGCACGCCACTGCAGCATGAGCGAGGGGTCCGATTACAATTATTTACACTTAATCTTGACTCACGTATCATGCACGTCTTACACGTCAAATAAAATACATTTCCATTAAATTAATTTTTTTCAAATATTACAAACAAAGAGATATAATCTAAGCAGTTTGTTTAAACTGCTATGATTGACACGGGAAGAGACTATAAGGAAGGGAAGAAAATGTGTAACGTACGAAATTCGAGATGGAAAATAATTTTTAATAGTGCTTTACTGGTCAAAAATCAGTCACTAATCGATTTAGGTTTTGCAAAGATTTGTGGGGTTACGGGTTACGGGATTAATGTTTATGGTGAATACTACATGCAAAATGTAATCCATAATGCACAATATTCCAATAAAAGATACAGTTCTTTGTTGGCCATGCCATTTATAAATGCAATAATGACTTGTTATTTTACATCTTATTGTAATAAATACAATAATTATTATTGTCCATTTGGTTTAGTTGTGGATTAATCTTGCATGTAGTATTCATCAGTTTATGTAAATAAATTAATGTTCAAACGGTAAACTGTATTTAAATTTTCCAGGATTAAAATATTTGTTAGTTTTTTTTAATAAAATAACCTAAGCCTACTACATGTGCATTATTAATTTAATGCAATCCTTCCCGAGTATTGATATTATTTCTTATAAAAACTAGCTATTATATTTACGTTCTCAATAATTTTCATCAATATTGTCAGTGTCAAACGTGAAAATTTCCCAGGCTATTGTCCATAGCTGATTTTTAGTGGAGTAGTCATCGTATTTACTCGGTTCGATCGATACTTATGAAATATTTCTTGTAAGGGAGTAATTCAAAATCAATGATACTATTTCCGATGTAAATTAAACACATGCAATATTCCCATAAGCCCTTAATATTGTTCTGCAATTTATTTACTAAACTTAATTATTACTCTGCACTATTAAACCTCAGTAATCAAGTAAAATTATTTACCACGCGTAAATAAATCACTTGATTATGAAATATAAGTAATAATTTAAATAGCCTGATTGAAATTAACATTCCAAAGGCATTCTATAAGGCTCTGACATGTTTGAGACTATATTATTGTTCTTTTGTTATTTATGATATTCATACTGTTTATTAATTGTATTACTATTACTATGTAGTTAAAAAAATCTAGATTTCTGTTTTTTTTAACATTGATACACAACATTTGTAGTTGTTATTTCAATAAAGTATTGTTGTTATTATTATTATTATTATTACTACTACTACTACTTAGAAAGCTTGCTAGAACTTTTGGCCTAATAAAATAATTCTTCGTACAGAAAGTCGCGCTTTCTTAAATTTCGCACGAAAAAGATTAATTTTTCCATATTAGTTGACAGGTGAAATTAAACAATAAAAACAATTTGTACAAATACTATTATAGATAAATGAAAATAAGTAAAATTGTCGCTGAAAACTCCATGTTAGCCTCTCTTACCTCACCTCCACGACTGAACAGTTTCAGTGGCTATTAAGTCAACTTAGAGCAAAGAACTTACAACTTGGAAATTCAGAGAAAGCACTCAGCATGATGTAATTTACTGAGTACTGAATAACGTATAATCAAGTAATTTTCAACCGAATGAATGACCTCTGAATGAAGTTGTGATTAAAGTCTTCAACTTTGTTTCTAAAACTTAGGCAGTTTGCACCAAGATAAAATCTAATCCAGTTTATTGTAATACGAAAGTTTACATTCAAGACATTATCCATAGTTTAATTTATAGTTTTGGTTTAAACTCAAGCTGGAACAGCTTATCAAAAACCATAATGCACTTTCAAATTGATATTACGTTTCTATTTAATATTTACCTAATAAATTACTTAAAGCGAGAACAACATTGTTAAATTCACGTTATTAAGACGGTTAAGACGCGCATTTTATACAATTAAACAATTGCAAATAATCTAAAACATCTCGTACCTATTCATAAATGAAAAAATAATACTAATGTTTTTGTTTTACTAGTATATTAGGTGTACTGAGCTTTTTAAATAATCTGTTGGCTGTTTTCTTTCTTTATTTCTTATAGATAGGTTATAAACCATTATCCTATAAACATAACATGACATGTTTCTATATATTTGAGATTAATAATATAACTATATTTGATGTAATTGAACTAAAAACATAATACAAGTGAAGTAATAGTATATTTCACTACTAGTCACGAAAGTGACCTATTTTTGGGCAAGATAGCATTTTACGCGCGAGGCGAAGCCGAGCGTGGAAATTCTATCTTTTGTGACCAGTAGTGAACGATACTTTTCTTCACGATGCAAATAACCACCCTAAACTTTAAACAAAATTATCTGATATTGCATAGTCTAGTAATGTTCTACAAGTAACACAACACGGTTTAACAATTCATTTTAGTGTTAAAGTCAGCTGTTTGAACACAAAATAGTAAAAAATAACGAAATCACACTGGTGCTCCTGTTGTTGAGTAAATGAGAACTTCAATTGTTTAGGACAAAAAAAGTTTTGTTTAGGACATGCAAAGTATTGTTTGGGACAGGAAAAATAATGTTTAGGATAGGCAAAGTCAGCTGTTCATTTTTTGTTATGTTACAAGGGAATCGATAATTTTCGTAGATCTCAGCTGCAATGGGTAATGGACTATTTTCAAATACAGAGTGATGAAATAGTATATTTCGCAACAAGGGCCGAAAGTGGGGTTTTGATGGCACGAGATCGTGTTTTATGACCGAGACGAAGTCGAGGTTACAAATCGTTCGAGGGGCTAGCAAACCCCTTTCGGCAGAGGTGTGAACGCTATTTTTCACCATACTACATTTATTAACGGGTTAAATGTGATCGGTCATAAAACACGAGCGGCCTCATGCAATCTCGGACTAAAATCAGCTAACCAATTAACAAATCATCGATAGTATAATGTTTTGAAATATATTGTTATTTGTTCCAGTGTTTCAACCAAAGAACACAAAATGGTAGGTAACGTCGTGTACGCTTGAAAACAAGTTGGCAACACTGGCTAAATAGATCAGCTGACTTTCGGCCCTTGGGCGGAAAAACTCTACTTTCGGTAATCAAATGACGTTCCGAAAACAGGTGATTACAGCGTAGTGTGGTGAAAAAGAAATTTTGTATTACCATTACCAAAAAACAATCAAATACTACGATTACAATGCAAAAAATAATTTTCGAGCGCTATGATTTGAAAAAAAAACTAATACAACAATACACCCCAATATACTTGACAGGTAGATTAATTAAATATTAACACTAATTTACTACACACATATCACAACTTCTATTTATATTGTTTATATGTTTGTCTATTCACGTTTATATCACGTTTCGTTTGCTTTGGTTATATAAACTATGAAACTTTCTTTGTAATTTATAGATTTGTAATCTTTTCCATACTGGTAAAAACTTTCCTAAAAGTCACTAATATATAATTTCAGCAGGGATAAAAAAAACTGTTTCCTGTTTCTAGTTGTACAAATGACCTTTGACTTCATAGTATACTACGGACATTAAAATACTCTATGACATCAGGGTATATTACGCAACAAGGTAGAATAAATATAGAGCTCTCGTCTCGTGTTAAAAAAATGAAGCCTCACTGGAGGATATTTTTGTAATAAAAAAATTTGGTCAAAGAGAAAGAAAGACTAGCATAACTTGTGAAGGGAGCATTTGATTGGGTAACATATTGTTGTCATGGAGACCGGAGGGTATAGAGGGTCAAAATGGCGGAGAGCATGTTGGCACAGTTTTTTACCCCAGACGAGACCTCTATAGATATATACCTCGTTGATATCACGGATATTAAAGTATTCTTTGACACATAGTGCACTTAAAGTACCATTTAGCATCCAAATGATAGGAGACAAGAGAATAACGGGGGTAATGTTGTGTTTGACATGACCCATGGCCCAAATTTGTAGGTATCAGGGATGAACTCAATACAACATTTATTGATTTATAGGTTTTTCAGTTTAGTCCTGAATTTCTCTCAAATACATCCACTAAAACAAAACATTATTACACATTCCTAGTATGTCAGTGACAAGACACCAGTTACTGCAGTAAGCACTTTATGTAGCGTCTTTGTGTTAACGAATGAATTGATTTTACATTACGTTAAAAATTAATAAACCTGGTTCTATACTGTATGGATTTTTTGTGAGTGAGAGAACTTCCTAGTAAGGCCTTCAAACGGGAAGTTGCCGGTTAACTTTACCGTTTGTTTGTATAATATCCAAAGTTGTTAACAGTTTCCGCTAAACTGTTACGCCGAAGGAGTTTGTTGAACTTTAATTCTTATCAGCGCATAAGCACCTCCAACAAATTTGAACATAGAAGTAAAACCGTTCAAATAAGATAATGGTGGTTCAACTTTTGCTAGGTGGCTTGCCCACCTCTAACGCCCACTAACGTAGTACTCAAAGCAAAGTTTTTTTTATAACACAAGGCATAATCTTATTTGATTCTTACATTACTTTTAACAAGTAAAGTATCAAAGATAACCCTTTCCGACATTTGTATTCTAAAGAATATCCTGACTTTTTGTCATTGTGAACGGTTTAATTAAATTGCATGCAACTGTTTTAAAACGTCCAACACATTTCACCTACTAGAATGTTTTTTTTTACAAGTATAATTTGGTTGCTTTGATCGTTTAATTAAAATACAAATTACTGAAGACCATGAAATTGTAACACAATTTGGTCTGCAAGTTGTGCAGGTTAAGGTACAATTTGTTTGGACATGAAAAATTTCTATGCCGGCATTTTTAGGTCGTCAGTAAGTCGTGTGTACAAGAGTGTACAGATGTTTTCATTTACAAGCATTCTTGATCACAGCATTAAAATACACCATGTATTTGCAAGGTACTTTTTTAAAATCTGCTCTTGATATTTCAATTAACCATAGAGATAGTTAGACAAGGTTTACAAATTTAGCTAGGAGCATTTCATGAAGCTATTTGACAACGCAGTTTCAAACTAATCTTAACATTTTACCTAATTTTAAAAATTACAGTTGCATACACTACGTTGAAAATACACACATTTGGTACTGTTAAATGATAAAAAGCATGACAATGCTAGTTTTATTACGGGGGGTATTAGTTTTTTATTCTTGGATTTAATCACGAAAATGCCCTACATCATAATTTTTAATCGGCAAATAAAAGACATTTTAATGATTTCAACGTTTCAATTAGAATAAATGGTGAACCAATCCTAATCGGAATTGAATTCATAAAGCAAAAACGACTGCATCAAGTATTTTGAAATAATTAAAATTGCGCTTGGAATTAAAAAGAATTAAATCCATAGACTTAAATTATATTTAGTAGAGATTATATTATTTTTCTTTATACAAGAGAACAAAGAGAAACGGTTGCGTGATGGGTCAACGGAATCCTTTAGATGCTTGTATATAACTTTGTGTTAACTGCTGCTCAAAATAGTACATACCGTATTATCGCTCAGCCCCACGCAATATGTACGTATATTTTACATAGTTGAGATAACGCGCCAAACTCTTGCATATGCATTCGTAGAGGAGTTACATATTCCTTTATCTTTATTTAAAAGCGTACCAATGGTGTTTACAATTATAAAACTAAGACATGCAATACTTTGGTTTTTTGAAGGCTGGTTCGAGGTATTGAGGATTGTACATATTTCAACGCTTTTTATTAAAATTTAATTTATTAAACAGTTATTTACAAACTTTATAACTTACTAGTTGTTGCCCGTCGATACTCGACGGATACAGCTCCATTCGTGGTGAGTGGAACGCTAGGAAGATGGTGCGAAACATGTATAAAATGTACTTTTTAAACTGCTATTTCCTTCCAATTATTTTTCTTGTAGCAAATTTTAAGAAGAAAGAAATGGATTCAACAATAAGTGAAATTAACTAATATTTTATACACATCATCTTTTTTTGGGGATATCAATACAGATAGGAAAGAAAGGAGAACAAACCATTACCTTGCATAAGTACTCCAGTTGCCATAAAAAACACTGTATTTTCCTTTATAAATAATAATTTAGTATTTTATAAACATAACAATTTAATTGTTTACCTAGGCCTAAACCTTATTAGCCTAATCAAAGCGTTCTATTAGGTTCAAAAACATCAGAAATAAATAGGCCATTTAGAAATAACTATCAATTTTTATTGGATAAATGGTTTTAAAATGTTCAAGACATAGTAGCCTTTCGAGAATTTGCAAAGGCCTATAGATATTGAAATCCATATAGTTGACCTAAAATAAATATCGGTAGTCTTAGTAAAACAGAGCTTAGTGACACCGTTTATAACCACGTTACAAAAAGTTTGACTGCACCGGTTTGGATTCGAACCCGGCTCGACTGTGATGTAGACCGGCGCACCATCGACTGATCTACGAATGCTGACGTTTGCAGCGGCAAAGTAAAGCATTACGACGTGACATCGGAACAATTGACTGAACTCGCTGAGTGGAATGAATCTATTTATTTTGATTATTTCCTTACACATACAGGGTTGGGAGCACACGTCGAATTAAAACCGGTGCATTAGTTCCTTAATATGCTCAAAATTGGAATTTAATATGAATGTAGACCATTGATTTAAACTGACCCTTTACAATTTGCCATTTTAGTAATAATTTATACCATTAATGTTATTGCAGTCAGCTGTTTTACATAATTAAGTTAAGTAACTTTAAGTATTGTAGTACTAAACAATATAACAATCAAAAATTATTTATTTTTAATCCACCAAATATAAAACTGTATGGTTTAAATAATATAAAACTGTATTATTTTTTCTTTCCATTTAAAGGATAATAAATAATAATTGTATATGTTTTTAGGTACTGACCATGATAAAACAAATGCTTCTTGAGCGTTTGCTCTTCTTCTGTTGTTAGAAAAAATACCTCGTGTCTTTACAATCAGCTGATTGAAGGACTGTAAAATAAAATCATTGCAAAGGTTTGGAAATGTAGATTTTTTTAATTTCAGAAAGTAAGATAACGTAAAAGTAAATAAAACCTGCTAATATAGAAAAGTTTAGATTTTATTTGGTACAAACTGCACGTAAATCGGTCCAGTGGAAGTCTCAGACGAACTGTCCAAAGGATTGAAAATTTGACTTTTTCCACCATGTTAAATCTCCAAAAGAAAAGTTTATTTTTCATTTTTAACCCATTTAACAGAAATATTTTCAAAATACATATAAAACCTGCTAATATAGGACAGAAAGGTTTTGTTTTGGTACAACCCGCATGTAAATCGGCCCAGTAGAAGTCTCAGATGACCTGTTCAAAGGTTTTTCCCTTACGGCTTTAAATATGTAGATTTACGTATTATTATTTTGAAGTACAATTTTCTATCTTATATACAACTTGTGGTAAACTGTTTTCCACTAAATTATTTAAGCAGGTAAGGTAATGTGTATAAATTAAATTAAATGTAATACGATCACCAAAGATAATATGTGTCTGATAATTGTAAGTCTATTACATTCATCTCAACACACAAATTACAAATCATTTAACTCAGTTATACTTGATAGTCTTTTAATTTTTCCACAAGTAGCTTTTATACATATATTTCTGAAATTAGTTATTTTGAGAAATAAAAATTAACTAATAATGCAAACCAATATTAAGTATATTAATGTAACTTTGTGATTCTAACTGTAAAAAATGGTTTGTTATTTTAATGATTTGGAATTATATTTCTAGGATTTCAATGATTGTATTACCTGTGGGCTTCATAAAACTTGACTTTTCGATTTTCAGTATTTTTTATCGTTTGCAGCAGATAAAACTCACTGGAACATCCTTAGGCTGATTCAGTTTGCTTTGTAACAGTAATTATGAAAATTAAATTGGACAAAATATTTGTTCTTTGACTTTGCCAGCAGACCTAATGAAATCAACGTAATGTCGTGATGTGTGGTCCCAATAGCTAATGCATGTAGTTGCGTAGACGCATGTATCACAACAGTGTTGACTCAACTGTATCCAGTACACCTCTGCAGCATGTACCGTGTCAATACCGAACTTGACTACTATTTAAAATTACAATAATTATTTTATCTTTACAAAAAATATACCTTATAAATTGAACCGGGTAAAATATATAATTGTTGTTCTTATAAACATTTTGGTTGCCTTTGATGTTGTTGCAACATACTTCATTGTAACATCGGACCGGCAGCGAACTAATTCGAGTCACGCCTCGCTAGCAATAAATGTCCTGTCGTGTTACTGGTACAGAGAATGTGTAAAGTGCAATGTGACCATCCATGTGTGATGTCCCTGTTATGTGCCTCTATTTCAATGTCATGACGAGTCAATATATGAAGATTACCTCAGAAATATGTTGGATATGAAAACTTCAAAGTCATTTGATAAGGTTATATTCATTATTTTAAATTTATATCGGAGTTTAGCAATAGGAAAATTAATAAATATATTGTTCTAAATGCAGAAAGAAAATATTGAAAATTGCTAACTAGTGTCCGCTTGTTAGCAACGCCGGTATATTTAATCGCTGTATACTTTTGTTATTACGGTACAATTTAGGGTGTAGGTCAATGGACAGTATTCTTTATATTTCATATTATATACATCAGTTTATGTTGTAAATATGTAGCTGGACCTATCGCCGACTAAAATTTACCTAGGATTAACGAATTTCCATGTCATTATTGATTAAGTGTTTGGCTGGAATTAAGACGTCATCTGATTTCCCGTTTTGATAAGTTGAGAATTAGTTTCTGTACCTCCGTGATTACCCTGGAACTAAGTACAGTTTATTAAAATATTTTATTTTACAACCCTTTAAGGATAAAGAAGACTTTAACTATTGATGGGTGTCTTATTCCAAAACTATCCACTTTTGTTCCAGGATATGTGGCACAAATATTTTCGTCTAAGTATTTAATTTCTTGAGTAGCGAAATACCTGTTGTTACAATTAAGAGGGTGAAATAAAATACGTCTCACATTACTGAAAAATTGTGTAGTGTTGTGAGATGTATTTTATTTTATCCTGTCTAAGTTTTTGTATAAATTATAAAAATAATCTACAAATAATAGTTTTAATTTAATCGTAACGATTAGAGTTTGCCACACTTGCCATCAGAATTAAAATGTTTATTAACAAATCATATCATGTTAACTGATTGAGATACCTCATTTATAGTTCGCCACAGAGTAGATAGCAGATGTGAGGCTAACGTTTGATTATAAATAAACGTTATGATAATCAGTTTGGCTATCATTATTTTGTCCATAACCCCGTTATGAAAGTAGTTTTTCAAATTTGTTGCATAAAGAAAAATATATAAATTCATCCTATTCAAGGATGCCGCAACATTTTCTACTTTAACATAATATATAAGTTGGTGTGCTAATTTTAATTTTTGAAACATTGTATCAACCAAAAGTTATCCTATAAATACTTTAGTATTCATAGTAAATTATATTAGCTTTTTAGATTTTACATCTTATAAAATGTCATTTGTTAACAAAAATTAGTTGACATTAGTAATGTTTAAGGAATTTTGCAGCCTTTTACTTTCTCTCCTTATCGCATATGGAGAAAGTATTGTTTTCGTCAAAATTTTCGAATCTGAGTTGTTAGTGGAAATATTCGTTTTGGTGCTCCCTGAACCCAAAAAGGGATTTTTACGTGATATCTGTGTGTCTGTCTGGCTGTCTGTCTGTCTGGCTGTATGGATGTGTACAGAGCTAGAGCCCTAACCAATGGGCTGATTTTCATGAAATTTGGTATGTATGTACTATTCCACGATATCACCAGGCGTTTTTTTTTTAATTTTTTGGAATTTTTGATTTTTAAGGGTAACTATCCCCCAAAAACCGCCAAAAAAATGAAAACTCAAAATTTCTCAAAAATGGCTCTAACGATTTTGATTAAACTTTAGTCGTTTGTAGAACTTTAGTTTTCCAACAAAATAACACCACCCGCATTTTTGTAAAAATTCGGGTTCAGAAATTACAGGATTTAAAACATAAAACATTAAGTTTTTTGGATTTTTCATTACAAAAATTTAAAAAATATTACTATTCACCATTAAAAAGAGCTCATAAAACTAAATAATTTAGTATTTTGAATTACTATTCTACGATTGCTGGTTGCGGATAAAATTTAAATTTTCATTTTGTGGTAAACACAGTACGTTGTCCAATGTTATTCTTATGGGGGATACCAAAATTACTATTTCTCTCTTATTTACTGATCAATTTCATTCAAAATTGATATGCTTTCAAGATAGCATTGACCAACAGAGGCAGCCAAGGGTTATGCACATTACTAATAAACGCATAATCCTGATACCGTTTATTTTAGTTTTCTTTAACCGTCCACATAACGTCACAAGCAAAGCTATAGGGGTAAACCGCTAAAATATAAGCTAGGCAGTAGTGATCAAATTTACTTACCAAGATTGGGATTGGTTGGTTTTTTCATTCAAAATAATTTGTGTTTTGTTAGAATATTTATTTAAAAAACTTACAGAATATAGCTTTGAAAGTTGTAAATTGTCGTAATGAGTTTTATAAATGAAATTCATTCTCGCAGAGAAGTATTAAATAAATGCTATGTACGAAAATGCTAAATAAACTATGTACGAAAGAATTGAAATGCGAAAGTTGACGTACAACGTGGTGTGCACTTCACTTGTAGAACTTTCGTAATGGCCACGACAAACAGCGAACATGGGAACTTCTCAATGACAATGAATGTTCACTCGGGGACATGCTTCAGCACACTCAGACATGTTGTGCACCTCAGCTTGTTTGGATGTTCGTTCTCTAAACATAGAATAACATCTCCACCTAATGTAAACCTTGTTGTATCCTTCGCATCACTAGCGCAGGTATACTTCCACTCAATTCTCTTCATCAGTAAACTGCTGGAAAATCATTGTTTTTAACCAAAAATCCCTAATATCTGCTAACGTAAACAATATAAAGTCATGAAAATAAATTTGCTTCGCTATTATACATCAGACAGACAGACAGACAGACAGACAGAAACCACCTCTTCTTTATAATATTATAGATTAAAAAGGAATTTTGAGAGTTCACGAGGATGTAAAATAGTTTGTTTTATAGATAGCCTCAAAACAATGATATGGTTGAATAAATGGTTTTCCTACTATTTCCTACTATTGTCGGAAACCAATTTATTCTTTATAACTCTTCTTACAAACCGTCTTGTACTTTAAATTATCATTAAATTGTATCCAACCGAAACAATGAACCGCGGGGATATTTATTTTAATTTAAAATCAAGTAAATTCAATGAAACCAAGAAAGATCAAATAAATAAAGCCAATCGCAAGATATTAGGTCTTATTCTTATTCGTATTATTTAGGTTCTTAGATTTATATTAAAATAAAATTGGTTTCGTAATTTCCATTAAACAGAAAAACTTTATATGAGAATTATTTTAATAACAAAAGTTATTAAAATTATCCTGATGATGTAAGAGACACGCTCAGAATATACCTAAAACAAACAACCACGTTACAAGAAGCGATGCGGAAGACATTATCGATTTGTTACTTGAGAAACTTATTCCGCTAATGGCTCCTGATGACAACGGAGCGAACGTTGATGACGTTCTGACCTGGGTTAAGCGTTGTACCTGTCCTATAAAATAATCCAGCAAGTGTCAAAGTAACATTTGACAATAACAAGTGTAAATTATCATTTTCGTTATCAAACTATCGTATTTCTTTAAAGATTTGTTAAAAATCATTTAAAATACTGACTTTAAAGAATGCGTTTTATATTTAAATTTAAAACTGACATGAGTAATTTATACACAGGGGGAGTTTTAAATGCCCCCCTCCTCCTGTTTTCTAAAGTTTTGGTTAAGGGTGCGCCGTACCTCCCTTCCGCACGCTCAAGTAAGGGGTTTGCATCTCCCTCATTGTAGGCTAAATTGTTAACAAATTAAAAATAATTTGATGTTATTTAATTCAATAAATGTTCATCTAAAGATCATACGATTTAAAAATCGTGATTTTAATTCAAAATAAGTGGTAGGCCATTAGTAATGTTCTCAAATTAAGCGTTTTTCTAAAGATTCCTACGTATGGAGAAAAATTATTTTGGAGAAAAGGAACCGTATGATCCCTACATTGGAATCTGAAAAGTGTAAAACTGCAAATAGTTTGGTAGAAATATGTAAAATAACAGTGCGATCGAGGAGAACAAAATGGTCTTCAAGCGTAAATATGCATGGCCCTGCTTGTTGGTGGCGCCGGCGCGGCGCTAAACAACAATGAATTCAATCTGGGTAGGGCGCACCCTTAAAATGTCAACCACGGACGATCTTTGCTGGGTAAAGCACTTTATTTTAACTAAGTTACAATTTTCGACCGCCACCTAGGATCCGCCTTATTGGGTTAAAAAATTGTCTCCAAATGTTAAGGTTACGTTGCTAACCCTTATTTGAAATTGTTTTTCACGCTGAACACAGTGCAGCATGATCTGTTAAAAATCATCATTCGTCTCAAGTTATTGGAATTTGTTCGAAAATAAATGTTTAAGTTGGTTTTAAATGCTTCAACCTTAGAAACGTGTCCCTGTTCTCGTCATTACATCAAATAATTATCATGAAATACCACTAAAAACTTTTGAGTGTTTTTTACTTGATTTTGACTAATTTTAAAATGTTGGCCGCCATCTTGGAATAACTTTGTTTTTAAATTTAAAGGTGGTTTTGTGACTCATAATTTTAAACTAGATTTCACTGATCAAAATGACGTAATTCGTTTTTAATATCACCTTTTAGGGTTTTTTGTTTACAATTTAAAAATTTCCAGTGTCTCGAGAACGAAAAGTTATATTTACAAATGTATTGCTGTTTGAGTACAGTGTGAAAAAATAGTTCAAATAATTGGTTATTGCATATCCCTTAAAAGGTGTCATTCCAAGATGGCAGTCAAAAGTTTAATAAATCATTTGAAATGAAGTAAACACTACGCAACAATGGTCGGTGTATGAGGTTCATTGGCATTATTTGACGTACTAACAAGAACAAGTGCATGTTTTAAGGTTGGAGCATTTAAAACTAATTTAAAATTAATTATTTAATTAATTTAAAAAGGTACCACACCAACATCTTGAGAATGAATACAAATTTTTCAAAAACTGATTGTGGGATTGTGATCAGTATTAACAAATAATTTTTAATAAAGGATGAACAAATCTAAGCTTCACCCTTGAAAAAATCTATATGGCGAATAAAAGATGGCGGCCGAAAGTTGTAATCAATGGAGTATGTTATATCTGGAGTCACTAACCTCTGACTAACATATTTTCCAAAACGTGCCGTCAACACAGACATTTTGCTCTATTGTGTTGTCACTTTGACGTTAACAGGACCAATTAGAATACATTGGGTGGACGATGTCAAAATTTCAACCAATAGGAATATACCACCAAAATGTCAAAAACACATCTGGCCAACATAACGACCACAACACACAGCGGCACGCTTTTTTCACCACGGAGTGGTGACTCCAGATATAACATAGAGCTCAGTGGTTGTAACTTGGTTGATATAAGTACCTACTACCCTACAATGATCGGTGGTGGTCCGGGGTTGATATGTTGACAAAAATAGAAAAAGTAGGGTAGGTTGTTTAAAAATCCCCTGTATACTTTAATTGCAACTTATTGAATAAATGTTTTCCAAATAATTTATATATTAAGTTAATGTAAAATTCCACTTCAGCACTTATAAAAACGAATTAAGAAGAACTATAGAATTAAGTCTTTAATTGTAGGTTTGAAAAATACCCCGGCTTAATAACTATCCGGCTCCAGTTTTTAAACTAAATGTCATGTAGGCCCATGTTACCATACATATGGAAGAATGTGTAATCACAATGATATTGTATACAAAATATATAATAGTTTACAATTTTGTAATAATATAAATATATTATTAATCGAGGAACATCAAATTACTTTACTCTGCCGTATTTATCGCTGTTACCAGCCTGTAGTTTTAATTTAAAATTCCTTTGGCGTGACTCTTCTGACTGTTATGTGTGAGAGGGGTTACAACAGGAACTGAAGAAAGCTCAATTCATTCGTATTGCTTTTTCCGGGAGATAATATAATATAATATTATTTACATCCTGTTTCATTTCCCTTACACGGTATTTTGAATGTTTTTTGTTAACACAATATAAAGTTTTATCGTGTATTCATTGAAGTAGATACGCCATCTTGATGAATGAACTGTAGCCTATCTTATATTTTGTAAAAAAAAAAAAACTGTGCTTATAATTGGAATGAAACAAATATTTGCATTCATATATTCATTACATACAATTTCACAATTAATTTATATTTACCTTCAAATACGCTTTCTTAGATGCGTTCTTGGATACATCGGCGTCAGAAACTGCAATTTAGTGATAAAGATTGACAACGATTTTTAGTGACAACAAACGTTTTTTAAGTTCAATATTAAAGTTTGCCTTAAAAATGTAATATATATTTAGTTGTTCTCCAGCAACTCAGAGTAGACTTAAGTTTTGCATCTGCGTAAACTCTGTGCTAACAAGATATAAAAGTAAGATAAAAGTGTGTATGGCCAATATCTAGTGTTTTCAAACAGTATTCGAGCCTGCACACGGGACGCAACGGTCCACGTGTATGGTCATTGTTGAGGATGGTGGTGGTATGGTGGATTGTCCGAGTTTAACCACAGAGTGTCAACAAAGCTCGCCCGACTCCTCCAATCGGATACATTGTTAAGCAAACAGATTAGAAACACAAACCTGCTTGGTCCGTACAAAGGACTAATATAGATTCATGGCTACACTCTCCCAACAAACTTGGCCTCCAGGGAATGTCATCGGTGTAGTGCCAGCCACTAGAACAAATCCGGCTTAGGGCTTACACAGTTTGTACATAATCAGCATGTGTGTGCATTATAAATTATAGGCTTACACGATATTGGTTTGATAATGTTTCCAGGACTGAGGAGATTTGATTTCGTTCTTCAAAATTCACGTTTATGCTTGAAACTGCGGTCTATGTAATTTTTATTCTTTTTTAATTTGTTAGAGACGTTTTTATATATTTTAAAACTTGTTTTACTTGTTAAGTAACAAAATAAAATTAAACGTGTAATTACATAAATAAGGCTTTGAAAGGACTGAAAATTACATTTGTAAGATTTTTAACGGGCAAATAATGTAAAACTAAATTAACATAAAAAACCTCTAGAATATGTTTTACTTTATTTAGAATCAATCTAAGCCATTTAACACATTTTAGAACTATTTTAAATTATAATCATTATCAATTAAAATTGTTATATCTTAATTTAGTACAACATAATGTTATTGTGAACATACTGAGCATATTCACAACGTATAAGGATATTATACGTATAAATGTATTTTAAAAGTTAGTTTAAGTCAACTTTAATTGTATTTTAAACGAATAAACGAGAGGTACCTACTGTATGTAACTTTATTTATAAAAGGCGAATATCTTGAAAAATCCTTTGAATTCGTTGTAACTTGAGTACGTGTTTGACTGTTATTACACACTACAACATGATAAATCTGCTCTGCAAAACACAGTTTCTTACTAACAATGAGCCCAAAAAAAAGTGCAACTCTAATACCTAAATTAAGGCAGTTTATTAATAACAACTAATGTAAGTTTTCTTGGTGAATGCAATGAAGTGTATTTATCAGATTTTCCTTATGGAATATAGAATGTTATTTAACGACTATTGTGGCAGGTGTCTGTATAACCATAATCAAAATACTCCTTTAATTATTATTATTTCCTTTCCCTCTACAAAGATGTTTTTTATGTCTCGAAGCATAAAGCAGGTTCGGTAGCCCTGGGCAACAATCCATCGCAGCAGCGCTCGTTCCCCTAAGCTACACTTGCTAAAACTCTTCTTTCAGTAACAACCCCGATAGCTACACATTCAGACTTTAACCCAGTTAAATTATTCGTTTACGTTAAACGTTTTTGCGTGTTACGATGTTACGCTCTTATGTTCGCATATACCATGTTAATACGTTTAATAATTAATCTAACGTGGTTTCCTCTAGTTATTAGAGAATCTGATTTAAAATCAGGCCGGTAGTATTTTTTAAAAACCTCTTCCTGTATACTAACTTCATGGGAATAGTATAGTTTATATTATGCATCATATAATAGGACTTGAATAGATTGTTTTCGTTTAATAATTAATTTGCATCATGTTTAAAATATCAAGGATGCAATAAATTGTTTTTTAGCGAATTTCCCCTTTAGGGAAGAAGCTATTACTGTACATGGTAAGAGTTAAGCCCGAGACCATGATAACTTTTTGTTTTGAGGTCCCCAGATGCCAAAAACACTATTCGTTCAAATATATATATATATATATATATATATATATATATATATATATTCTAAGTTTCTAAAGATAACTTGAGTAAAAAAGTCTGATTTTGATGATATTTGGCTCAAATGTGTAAAGTGACATTCATGACTAAGTTTGAAAACCAGAAAAATCGGATCATGGGAAGTGGCCATGGGATTTATGGGGGTTTACAATTTTACAAAAATCAGTTTTTTGCATTTTACACAATAACATTTTTGAAAAACTTAATTTCGGTTTAAACCATTTTAAAGAGCTTAAACAAACAAGTTCGGTACGGTAATATAGTATTTTGAATCATTAACCTAGGTTAAATGGTTGCGGAGAAAATCCAAAAAACGTGTTCATAAAATCACCCATGTTAATCTTATGGGAAAAATGTTTTAGCGAGTTTCCCCTATGGGGAAGAAGCTATTAACCGTAGGTCTCATGGTAAGACTTATAAGACTTATAAGACTGGTAAGACTTAATGTTTAGCTTTTCCACAGTTAATTTTACTCTAAACTTCACATTTGCTTTTACCAATCGGTTCAGCTTTACAAAACAATCATTTTGGTATTTAAATTGTGATTCTACGTCCATTCGTTGCAAAGATATTCAAAGTGCTAAACACAATACGTTGTCCAATGTTATCCTTATGGAGAATAATTAAAATTTGATATATCGATTATTTATGAATAATCGATGATAGATGAATTATGATAGATGAAACTTGGTATGTAGCTTCATCTAGTACTGGTATATTGGTATTTACTCAAAAAATGATTTTTTATTGATTGTCCCCATAACAGCAAACCTGCATACACAGCCCTAATGTTTTTCTTTTGGTCAATAAGTAAAGTTTTATATCTCACTTGATTATGTACATAAATGATTAAAACTTGGAACGTAGCTTCACCTGGTTTGAGTTATATTGATAATTGCATAAAAACACATTTCTTATATTGCTTGTTGCAGCAAACCTGCATACTCAGCCCTAATGTTATTCTTATAGAGAATAAATAAATTTCTATATATCACTTATTTATAAATATATTTTTATGAAACTTGGTAAATGGCTCTATGTGGTAGTGAGAATCATATATGCTACATACATTGAAAATTTGCTTAGTATGCAGGTTTGCTTTATTTAGCTTTCCTCAGTTCATTTTAATATAAACCTCACATTTACTTTTACCAATCAGTTCAGCTCTACAAAAACAATCATTTTGGTGTTTGAATTGTGATTCTATGTCCAACCATTGCAGAGATATTCAAAGTGCTAAACACAGTACGTTGTCCAATGTTATCCTTATGGAGAATAATTAAAATTTGATATCTCGATTATTTATGAATGTATGTTGAT
Source organism: Allygus modestus (assembly GCA_963675035.1). Lineage (NCBI taxonomy): Eukaryota > Metazoa > Arthropoda > Insecta > Hemiptera > Cicadellidae > Allygus > Allygus modestus. The sequence goes on from OY776116.1 coordinate 68,571,025, forward strand.
GAAACTTGGCATGTGGCTTCACCTAGTACTGGTCTATTGATATTTGCACAACAAAATAATTTGTTTCCGATTTTCCCCGCAGCAGCAAACCTGCATACTCAGTTCCCATATTATTCCTATGGAGAATAAGTAAAATATAATGTCTCCCTTAATTATGAACATAAATGAATAAAACTTGGTATGCAACTTCGACTGGTTAAGTTGTATTGATAATTGCATAAAAACACATATTTTGTGTTCCTTGTTGCAGCAAACCTGCGTACTCAACTTTCAATGTTATTCTTATGGAGGATAAATAAAATGTTATATATCACTTATTTAAAAGTGTATTTTTTATGAAACTTGGTAAGTGGCTTTATGTGGTAGTGAGAAACATATTCATGCATTGGAAATTCGCTGAGTACGCAGGTTTGCTACTACGGGGGTATTTTAATGTTTGTGAGTTTTTATTTTGTTTAAAAAATGTATTCTTTTTTATTTCCAAACAAACAATATAGTAGAGGTATCTTTTTCGGAAACTCTTTAAATAAAAAATGAAATAATTAAAAACATGCCTATTCTGTTTGGATTTAGTGTATCAACCAATAATCAGATATATTTTGTTCAACATACTTTTAAACCCTTTGTACCTCTGAAATAGACGACACGTGGCGGGAACCCCACCCGGGCAGCTATTTCTTACCACTCCAACTCCATGTCCTCTAAAGTGCCAGCTGTTTTTCATGCTAAGGGCAAGAGACAGTTGCAATGCCCTTATTTCTTCATATAAACATTGATGTATACAAAGTTAACATGTGACTAAACGGGCACTAGAGAATATTCGTTATCGCCAAGAAATTCCCATAGGTCATACCGACAATAGAACAGGTCCAGTACGCAAATAATTCTGACACAGTATTTTTAAATTTTTATCATGATTAGAAAATACTCCTTATAATTAATAATTTTCTTGCAAAAGTTTTCAAATAATTAAATTTAATGTGTTTTCCATTTCTGTTTCCCAACAAATTGCCATTTTTTACAGACATCAGTCATAATTAATGAGTTTCTAAAGTTACTGACTAACAACAGATACTATCATTATAGCTTAGGACAGCTTGTGTTGGTATTTGTTCAGTTTCATATATTTGAATGTAAACAATTCACTTTCAGGTTTATATGCCAACTTAATTTATAAACTTAGTTGCTGCAATTTTAAAATAATTGCTGCCAAGTGGTACTAAATATATTTATAGCTGTCCGGATGGTTTGTAAATAACTAGTTTGGCCATTAAATTAAGAGAGAGGTCAAAGTGTGAAGTGCAAGTTATATTTTATTGTTTTAGTTGTTTACTTAACACATTGGTTAAGTAAACAACCAAACATAACATTAGTAGAAAAACCTTTTAGAACATTACAATTAGTAATAGAAATAAGGAACACAATAAGTTGCACTACGTAGATTATTTTTGTAAAAATGCAAAGAAGAGATTGGGTAAAGGCATTGCAGAAGACATTATCGACTTCCCCTGGAGCATGTTTCACTAATGGCGCATATTACAATGGGGCGAGTGGTGTTTTGTTGAATTCAGAGAATTCTCCCCTAATACATATTTTACGCCCTTATTATTTTCCAATCTTACTAGCAAGTTTGTTATTGTACTGACAAACATACATTATGAAAGCCCTTTCGGTTATTTGTTACCTAGTATAAAAATAGGTGTTTACCTAAAAATTAGTGGTTGAATCCAAGAAACACGTTTACAAATTTAAGGTTATATGAAAAAGCTAGAATCTAAGACAACAATTTTACACAAGCTATTTTTGTATTTTGTTCATGTACTCTGAAACCTGGTATAAAGCCTAGCATATACCAGGAAACCCGAATTTTAAGCTGGCAGGAAGGAAAACAGATTTTTGCAGGGATAGAAAAAGTATGACAGGATGAGGCATGTAAATCACCCTCTAGGGTGCCTTCTATCATCAGACACTCTTCTTTGTTTGAACATCGTTGTTGGTGATGCTGAGTTGATGTTCTTCAAGAAGTTATAAATAACTCATTTATACAAATATAAAATATATAATGCAGAATTCTGTGTAAACTTTCAAATTAACTTCGCGATCATCGCTGTTTATGAAAACAATATAAAGAAAACAAACTTTAATTAACTATATCTAAACCAGGAAACTGTATCAACTAAGGGGTTTAAAGTGCACGAGTATTCTTAAAGAGTCGCAATGTTTCTCCCTCACTTGAACTGTTAACTGATGTTTTAGACTGGCACCAACACGCCACCCTGCAGCGAGAGCGTAGGATTGCAGTTTATTTCAATCTAGATTTTATCTAGATTTACGTCTTATAAAATTGCAATGTTCTTCAAACTCAAGATCCCAAAGTTAGCTATGCAACTGTACGTTTGTTGAAGCTGGTTCGTATTACCAGCGAACTTGATACAATTGTATGTTGAATATACGTTTTCCTGATTGTGTTATTTTGAAGAATAAAAGAAATCCTGGGGCTCATACTGTGAAGAAATGTGTATTGAACTGCCTGTGAAATACATTTATGAACACGTGTTGATAAGTAATAAGCTGATACAATTCCATCAATCACATTTTAGCCAGACTTGCCTATGGAGTGTGGGCCTAATTGTTAATATTTTCCAAACCCGAAAAGATCCAGAAGAAAATAAATGCAATGATACACGATACAGCGAACATATAAAAAAGTACCACAAAGAACGTGTACATCGTTTAGCATGTATTTATTATATACGTTCTCTGTAATAATACTTTAAGAGAACGGCAAAATTGGAGTAATAACTAGCCAAAATATACAACGTTTTACAACATATTGCTGGTAAAACGTTTTCGAAACAAATATACCCGAGAGGAAAACGATCCAAATTGATTTAACCGTGATTCATTATTTATTAAACCACGCAGAGAAAGTTCTTTGCCAACAGTTAATATTCATATTCTCTTAGTAAACTTTCATATGATGGGGAAACAGATTTTGTTGGTTGAAAGAATGAAAAATGGATTCGAAATTTGAAATGTAACGAAGCTGGTCAGTGCTGCGGGTGGCGGAAATGATTTGCCACCATCGTAAATAAATGAGCGGCGCCATGGCGTGACGGGTAGCACGAACGCGCCGCATAAACCATTAAATAATTGTCTCTGATTTCCTTTCCGTTTTGAATTCATCGCACGTTCCGTCGCGTTTGTTTTGAGTGTGACTTCTACATTATTTTGAAGGTTTGGTACTTCATTTATAAATGATTAAGTAGACCATTTTCTGTACATTTCCTATTTATACCATTGCCATACTATTTTTATAGACCCTCTTTATTGAATACCACATATTTTGTCACTCGCCATTAAAAAAAAATGTATGAAATCCATATTTTAACTACTTAACCTTTAGTATATTTGAACACTTCCTATTTAGTTTGGAAATCCCAGGATCTATCAATTATCTTCCTTGTATAAAAGCAAACGTCCCTTCAGGTAATCTTAGGCATTGTGAACGCTGAAGCTGTTTTGGCGTATGACCACTTCTACCAGTGAGCCGATAAATAGATTTTCTTGCAAAACAAAATTAACCACAAAACCTTAAATAGTAAGCAATTTAGAATATACTCAAAAACATATCTTGACTAAAGGTTAAAACATGTTAAAATAAACTATCATATCCTTTATTTGGTTTTGATTGTTTTTAAACTCAACAGTATTGTATTTGCAAGTTATTTGTTCACAACAAAAGCCCTGTAAACAGTATTACATAGGGTATTCAGTCTTATTCAGAAAGGATTGAGTGAAATTACCGAGGTTCACTGACAGATTCGTCAACTGATTTTGTGAAAAGGCTTTCTCAAACTTTTCAATTAACATCTCTCGAGAGCAAGCTCGACAAGTACTGAGAACTGAATCACGCTTTAGCCAGTAATTTACAACCGAATGACTCTCTGACTTTAAGAATGAGGATTTAATTTAAGTCCTGAACTCAAATATCAGAAATTCAGAGAGTAAAAACTTATCAGTAAATTAACTTTCTTTGTTCTATTCTATGTGTTCTTCTTCAATAAATTTACTATCTATATAAATAAAGTTAGAGTTTTGTCTGTACTTGGAATTATGAAATTTTTGCACATTTTCACGTTTTACACCCTAAAAAAGCCAAAACAAGTCTTATCTCAATTCCTGTCTGTCTGTCTGCCTCTATGTCTGTCAGTCTGTCTGTCGGTAACGCTCAAGGACGGGTTTTTGTTCGCTTTCCAAGGGAAAACGGGTGCACTAGCATTGATGACACTTTGTTTCTTTGTTCTATATATGTGTGAGAAGGTTTTAGGTTACTTTAAAGTGTTATACGCCTTTTGGAAAAATAATGGCGGTCGCTCAAAAACGTGATTTCGTGCGTTTTTGGTTAGTTTTGTTCGCTTTTCACAGGGAAACGGGTGCACTGATTTCGATGGAACTTTTTCTCTATGTTCCATATGTGCTCTAGAAGGTTTTAGGTTAAATTGATTTTTGGAAATTACCTTAGGACTCTGCCCTACGGGGTTTTAAAGATCCTATGTTATTCTTATGGACAAAGCATTTATTTATGAACCAGATGATGACTCAAGAATAGTATTCTATCTAATAGTATGTCTATTAAGGTTGTAGTTCTTATTTAAAACTTTGAGTGGAGATTGGTAATAAATTACATAAGTATACATAGAGGATATCTATACTGTACATTGCTTGTAATTATGACATTTTTGCATAATTTCGCGTTTTACACCCTAGAATACACCCTAGAAATCTACGCGTTTTAAACGCCTAGAATTCTAGGCGTTTTAACCCCTAGAAGTCTAAGGTGTTATCTATAATACCCTAGATAACAAGTCTTATCTCAATTTCTGTCCGTCTGTCTGTCCTTCGGTAACGCACAAGGATGTGTTTTTGTTCGCTTTTCACGGGAAAACAGTTGCACTGATTTTGATGAATCTTTGTTTCTTTGTTCAATACATTCATGAGAAGGTTATAGACTATTTTAAACTGTCATGCGCCTTTTGGAAAAATAATTGAGGCCGCTCAAAAACGTGTTTTCGCGCGGGTTTGATCGTGTTTGTTCGCTTTTCCCAGGGAAACGGGTGAACTCATTTAGATGAAACTTTTTTCTATTTTCTATACGTACGTTAGAAGATTATATGCTACTTCAACATTTTGAATTCATTTCAGGGCTACAAACCACGGGATTTTCAAAATACCATCCTATTTTTATGGACAAAGCATTATTTATACTAAACCAGTTAATAACTTAAGAATATTTATTCCATAATCGGCTGTTTTAGTTCTCATTTAAAATGTTGAGTGAAGATTGGTAATAAATAACAGAAGAATACAGAGTGGACATATTATTTAAATATATATTTTTCAGACACATTCACTTGCTTACATTGTGATCACTGTAACTAAAAAACGACAATGTCTAAGAAGGTGAAATTTTGCATAGTGGTTCCCCTTATTCTGCAGATGTACAATAAGGCTAGGTTATATAACCCCCAGCTCTGCCCTAATTTACTTTTATTGCTGGCAATCTTATGAGCATTAGTTCGAACCTTTTAAGTTGAAATTTGGTAGAAACATACCTAATATATCAGAACAAACACAAGCCTATTCCCATTAAGAATGTGTTTTAGGGCGCCACCCCCTAACCTTCAGAGTATTTATTTTAATAATCTTGCACCTGCTACTGGAAATGAAATTCGGTAGCAAAAAAGCAGATAAAAAATGTCAAATAGGGCTCTACCCCACTGACCTTTAGTATAATCATCACAAAATACTCAACCAATAGAGCTGAAACTTAGCAATTTAAAGGACATCAGCAACAACAACAAGGCCCATAATGGGGAGTCATGGTGTTGTTCTCTAGAGATTTCATACATACACTTTGTGTGTTTGAGACATGGGGGGACGAGATCTATGCTTCTCTATAGATATTTTATGTAGCTAACTACTGAGTGTCCCAACTTAACACTAAATTTGAAAATTATTTTTGGATAAGATGAAGGGGTTGAGGAGTTTTATTAGGTCCTTTTTAAAAGTTGGGGACAGGCCATTGGAAGACAGTTATTCTTTTAAAATTCATCTATAATTTAATCATACAACCCCGTACGAAGGACGGGTACACAGCTAGTTGTTTTATAAATCGCAAGCTGAGAGAGATTTTATTTCAATATCTGATCAAGATTAACGCTTAAAAATAAGCAGCACAATTTACAAATAGGCTTAAATGAATTATTGTTCATAAGTAAATATTGTATTGATTAATATCACTTAGGATATATCTATTTTAAGGTCCTAATTAAGTAACTCTAGTAAACTTGCAAGTATATATATTTCCATTGATAAAATAAGAAATAGCAATGCTAATCTTTCATACATAGTAATCTCATCTTTAGTACATGGTTGAAGAAATGATTAGCTTAAAAAAAGCAAAATATATTTCTTCTGTTGATTTTAAAAGTAGTATAGCATCCAAAATTAAATAATTTAAATGTATTTATCACTATTCATTGCTTAATAGAAAAGCTTAAGATGATTTTGGTAAATTCTTTAGCAAAAAATTACATATTCCCCAGCAGCACACATCGTTAGGTCAACATTGGGCCTTCGTCGGCATTGTAGGATATGGTAGGGAAATGGTCAATTGGCATTATACGGTTGGGCCAACGAACCAATCGTTGGCTAGCCCACGTTGGTAAATCCAATCATAGCCGGTGTTGGGCCATCAAACGCTATTGTTAGCAAATCCTACCATTATATATATACAATTAATACAACAATAAAATAATATATATAATTTATTTTATATATATATTTAATCATCTATATAAATATATATATATATCATATACATATATATGAATATATAATTAATAATAATATAATGGTAGGATTAGCCAACAATAGCGTTTGATGGCCCAACGATTTGTGCTGATGGGCCAACCTCGTGCCAACCGTTGGCCTACCATTTTCCTATGTAGGCCCAACAATTTGTGCCGATGGGGTATAAATTAACATTATATTTGTATTATTATAATTATATTAAATATATATTAATTTGCTCGTATTTTTTCATATTTCATAGATACATAAATCAAATTAACTTGTTCCTACTTTTATTACAGTGATTTTTGCACGATTAGATTCACGTAGTAGAATAAAACGAGTACTATCCAATCCTAGAAGAATAAAACATAATAGTATATAGGCTAGTACAAGTCATGCAGGTACAGACTATTGGTAATTTCTATATCTCAGTCCATCCTTTGATTCTTGTAAGCCAGATTGGCCGTAGGGGTTAAGGCGAGAGTTCAGTAACTCAAAGATTGTAGGTTTGAGAGTCGGCATTTGGTTGGGTTTTGGTTGGCATTGTTGGATAATGGTTGGTTAATCCATCGATGGGCCAACCTCGCGCCTCGCGACATGCCCACCGTTGGCCAACCATTTCCACGACCATTTGCTAACTTTTGCCCAATGATTTGTGCTGATGGGGTTATACTATTTAATTTTAATTTTATATTTTATGTATTCTGAATGTCATCAAATTTCACTAGAATTGAACTTGTAAAGTGTTTTTCAAAGTATTACATTTTTTAATTAGTTAATTTACAGTAACAATCAAACACATGTACGAAAACTTAAAATTATATCCCTTGAGAGAAAGAAACAAATTACCATACGTCGTCCCACCCTCTCATACAAACATATTACCCAAAAAGGAATATTACAGAATTTCAATTATTTATTTCATTGTTGTTATGAAACCATTTTTCTGAAGTATAAAAGTTTAAATTCCCAACTAAGACCTCCAGGTGGGATGTGTAACGTTTAACTTTACCATTTGTTTGTAAAGTAGCTAAAGTTGGAGGAAAACTTGTAAAAGCTACCTTTTTATTACTTTCCCAAAAGTTTGCTAAACACGTTGATTCTTATTCAAACATAAGCGCCTTTGGCAAACTCTCGGAAACGGTCTAACTGTTGAAAGAAAATAACAGCAATTTAACTTTTACAAGATAGAAACTTTCCTTCATCCTTGCATGTGAACAATGATTGTTAGTTAATATTGTTAGTGTTGACATTGTTAAAGATAACAACAATAATTGATGATTGAGAAACAAATAACAATTTGTCAAATTCACACTAAAAATCATAACATTTGCAGTCTGTGTTCTTTTTTTTATGGTGTTGAACTTCTCCATTTTTACACCTTCTGTCTATTGTAAATTTTGACAGTTAGTTATAATTGCTATTTGAAAATCAGACTTTGCACAATTGCTACACACCAGCTCCTCTATTCCACATTAGATTATAAGAATCTTAGGTAAACTCTAAAATTCCTTGAATTGTAAAGGTTGATGGTAATCTGATGTAAACACAAATTTATTGCAGTCCCAGGAATTTTTAAAGTAGTTTTTAAAGCATCATACACATTTCTCAAGATTAAACTTGGGAAGATTTTTTATATATTTGATAACGATATAGTCAATCAATAATCAACGTTTAATGTCAGACAGCACTACAATCATGCAAAAGACATGGTCAGGCAATATACAGTGTGTAAATTAAGTATTGAAACAAATCTGTATTTTTCCAGCCGAAATAGATGGAAATATTTTGTTCGTGGCATTGATTGTTAACAAACGTTCTGGAATTTTTGACATAGAAATTTTTTTGCCCCCCTAACAGGGTGGGGGGTAGAGGGTAACTTATTTTTTTCAAATAGCAACCCCTATTGAGTGACCCCTCATTTTGAAGGGCTTGTCAAAAGAAATACATTGGTGCAAATCCGAGGTCGATATCTCAGCCATAACCAGAATGGCAGCCATTTGAAATTTTGAGATGGGCATACGAGATTAAGTATGGATACCCCAATTTACCTTTTAAACGGGTTACATTGGGTGAGCCAAACTCTGGATACGATTATTAGATGGAAAAGTGGACTTTTTGTCATATTCCCAATTTTGCCCCAGCCCTAAAATTAGGGTATTTTGGGGGCAGCTCCAAAATTTCAAATGCAAACCCCTATTGAGTGACCCCTCATTTTGAAGGGTTTGTCAAGACGTAGGCAATGGTGCAAACCTGAAGTCGATATGGCACCCCCAGCCAAAATGGCAGGTATTAAAAAATTTGATTGGGTGAAATAATGTATTAAAATTTGAAAAAAGACATTTTATAACAATTATAGGAATTCATAAGTTAAAGAGGTAATAGCTGAAATAATAAATTTGAATTTTATAAATAAATTAAGTAGCTCTGGTTATATCAGCTCCTTCGGAATGCAGATGCACAATGTAGATGAAGTGGGGTTTGTTGAACAAAGACTACCTAAGTTGGAATTTCCCACTTACCCTTTCTTATCAGTAGTTGTTTGTGTTTCTGAAGCTGATACTTTCGATAATATTTCATCTACTCATTCTTTGTGTTATTATTTATAGCTTCAAAGTATTTGTTACCTGTTTCAATTATGCTTCAAACGTAGACGTTTGTGACCGCCATTTTTTTTAGGATCAACGGATTTCAATTTATCTTAAATCTTTGTTATTAGTGTGACAAGGGCTATAAAATGAGGGGTCACTCAATAAGAGTGGCTTTGTCAGGCATTCAAAATTTTGAATTGGTGAAATGGGTGCTTTTTCACCCAATCAAATTTTTAAATACCTGCCATTTTGACTAGGGGTGACATATCGACTTCAGGTTTGCACCATTGCCTATGTCTTGACAAACCCTTCAGAATGAGGGGTCACTCAACAGGGGTTTGCATTTGAAATTTTGGGGCTGCCCCCAAAATACCCTAATTTTAGGGCTGGGGCAAAATTGGGAATATGACAAAAAGTCCACTTTTCCATCTAATAATCGTATCCAGAGTTTGGCTCACCCAATGTAACCCGTTTAAAAGGTAAATTGGGGTATCCATACTTAATCTCGTGTGCCCATCTCAAAATTACAAATGGCTGCCATTCTGGTTAGGGCTGAGATATCGTCCTTGGATTTGCACCATTGTATTTCTTTTGACAAGCCCTTCAAAATGAGGGGTCACTCAATAGGGGTTGCTATTTGAAAAAAATAAGTTACCCCCTACCCCCCACCCTGTAAGGGGGGCAAAAACATTTTTCTATGTCAAAAATTCCGGAACGTTTGTTAACAATCAATGCCACGAACATAATATTTCCATCTATTTCGGCTGGAAAAATACAGATTTGTTTCAATACTTAATTTACACACTGTACATGCAATTGTTCAAAATTTAGTTATAAAATAAAACAAGAAATAACAACAAGCAATAAACGCTAGTGGGTTCAGTTTCCTTACACAGCATTATATGTATTATTAAAAAAAATGTTATAATTATTTAGTTTCTTTAAATGATCCCATTTTAAATTTTTAATAGTAATTAATGTGGAAGTATGATTTCCGAATAAGGCAAGATCTATGGAATTCCATAACAACATTTGATAAATGTAATTATGAGGACAAAACACTTAACTCCACTTTTCCAAGGATTTTATACTAACAATTAAATTCACAACAAGTAGAAAATCATGTATGCCGGCAAGAGGCTTTAAGTAAGTCCTTTCTGTGTTCAAAATACGAGTAACAGAAAGAATAATTATATAGACTTGTGGTTGGGGCTGGCACGGGCCACATGCCACAAAGGCCCGGGACCAGGGCGGTCAACTTTTAGAGACGGCAGGTGTTTGAAAACAAATACTGAAACGCCATAAAATTAAATCACAAAATGTGTATCAATAAAAATTGGCATCACAAAGTAAGTCTGACACTAATCCAGTCAGTGATGCTGCCTGCTCTAAGAACTTTTGCTATTTGCTTTTCTATAAATGTTAAACACTCTCTAAGGTCCATTTATGTTGACTGTGACAAGATACTAACCCAAAAATGTCGTCAGTTTTTAGTTATCCCACATGAAAAAACTATGTCAGATTTGATCAAAAAAGATATCAGAACCTGAACAAGGCTTGATCAAACTTGATCAGATTTATATGGATTATGGGACCTTTCCAGATCAAATTTGATCAGGGACTTGATCAGACCTGACATGTTTGAACAAATCTGATCAAATTTGTTCAGGCAATTAATCAGGTTTGATTTACTAACAAAAATTAAAAACACAAAATATAATATATTTTATCATTGAAACATATTAAATATGCATTAAAAATATAATACAAAACATTTGAAAAAATCATGAGAAAAAAACCACCTGTCACCGTCGGGATTCAAACCCGGGACTCCAGCATGGCAGACCGTTCTCTTATCCACTACACCATGAGCAGTACTTGACATGTGAAGAAGAGAAGTGATTATGAAAAAGAGAAACTGTATGGGACCACGATTTTAAGTTAATAACACTCTATTTTTTCTGTAATTATGAACGTAAAATTGTTCGCCAACTTATGCCAAAATAATTCCCTATAGTTTTTATTTTTTCAGCTGCACGTTAATATAAAAATCATCCGTCTAACTCAATGTACTCATTGGCAGGAAATTGTGCCGTACTCCTAGCAGGTAGTGCAGGATCCCGCCAATATTAAAGTAGCTTATGTTGAACAAAAGACAATCGACTCACAAATCGTGCAGCCTATGTGGATGCAGCACACAGGAATATGGTGTGTAGGTATATATAACTAACTTATATATGCCCCTCTGAAATGGGTTTCAACACTGATTGTTGTTGATTTAATAGAGACAGGATAACGTTACTAATCATGTTCTTAAAGTTTGTCAGGCCTGGTCAAGTCATTTCATCAGGCCTAATCCAAGACACTTAATTAAGTCTGACCAGACCTTAATGAACTTGATCAGGCCTGATGAAATTTGGTCATGCCTGATCAAGACAGTTGATCAAGTTTGATCGGGCCTGAACAAACTTGATCAGGCCTGTTCAACTACTTGATCAAAGTTATTCAAACTTGATCAACTCTGTTCAAATTTGATCAATTTTGATCAAGTCAAAAACATTTCATGGGGGATGACTCCAGTTCCAACCCTGAAAGGTAGTTATCAAAACTAAAACACCAACTGTAGTATCACTCCAATTGGAAAAGCTTGACAATTTCTTAAATACAGTCCACAAATAACACATTTAACACAGTATTGATACATATAACATCAATTCATTGCCCCGGCCGGCTGTGCATTATGAAATGAAATTAGTTCAATTCGGTACAGAATTCAGGCCCTAGACCTAAGTCAAAATTATTCGAATGATTAGTTTGATTAAGGAATAGTATAAGCCTATAATGTAGCAAACATTATTGTCTTAACACTAACAATGAGCATGACGTGCATGCATGATTACCCGTTCTGGAAGGCCAATATTTTTATTTTTATTTAATTTACCAGGTCATCTATTTATTTTAGATAGTATGTTTCATTACAAATATTATGTTTAACTTTTGAAAAGGTATGGAAATAAACAAGTTAAGTCAAAATGGTTTTAATAGACTACTTTTTCATTTAAATGAGTACTGCATTTTTGATCCTCAGTTTAGCTATACAAATAGTTACAATAAAAACTACACAACCTAAATAAACAACTAATCTGAGCGGGTTAAAAATGGATAGTTAAAATATTTGAAAGTTGCACTAAGCAGTAGTATTATATGATTATATATTATATGATGTTTCCTCCCCTTAATTAGGGCACATGTGTTGGGCGGCAAAGCAACATTGTTTGCACAGGGGCAGCACAATTTTAAATCCGGCCCTGCTTTGTAAGTAGAATAACTTATCATGCAGGAGCTAAGCTTCTGAATAGTCTACCCAACCATCTTAAACAGCTTATTGACAACCAAAGGTTATTGAAACGTGCTTAAAAATCTCTTGATTGTAAACTCTTTTTACAATGTGGAGGATTTGACTAACTAAGTTGACAGTGAAAGTTGGTTTAGGACTTTGAGTTTGAATGTTATCTGAACTCATTGCTCTGCTGCTAAGCGAAAGGGATCTTGATCTTGTGTGAATGTGATTTTGATAGCTCAAGAAAATTTAATATCCTCAAGAAAAATCTAAGACTTTGACTCTTTCAACACAATGTAATATTGTATATTACAACTCCTAGATAAATAAATAATGTATTTCTCTGTGCATACAATAAACAGTTATAACCCAAACATTATACCAATTAAAATACTTATTTTTATTGTTATTAGTATAAAAGTACTATTTCAACTTCACTGAAGAAATGAACGTTTTTCAGCCCAGTGCCCGGGGGGACAATGTGACAGCAATGGACAATGTCACTGAGTGGGGAGATGCTAGTTTTGAAAATGGTAAGTTTTAGTTTCTACTGTAAGTTTAATTCCTCAGAAGATTTATATTTATTTTGCATTTTGCTATTTTGGTATCTTTTACATTTATCTTCAACTGTAAGAGGTAAATGTGAATAGCAGTTACTCTAACATTTCTTTTCCTATGACATTAAAATTCTAATGTATTAAATATGTAGATATTACCATAGCAATGATGTTCTTCATTTAGTTATTACAGCACATAATAAGTACCGGTATTCTAAAATTTAGTTATTAATTTAATAGCAAAGTTAGAATGAAACGTCTTAATGATATTCCTGAAATTAAGTTTGAATAAATTATTGAAACAATTTTGTTTGAATATTTTGTGTCAGTTATAATTCATGTATTTCTCTTTTTGAATTAATTAACTGAATTAGCTACTTTACTGGCTATTATTTTACTTATAGGGCAAGGTTTGTACTTACTAATTCCCCTTGAAATAAATTGTTTATGGTGAAAACCAGCTTTCAGTTTACTTAATCACATATGATGAAAAATAACAAAACATTAGATTATTCAGCAATACATTATAAAAACATCTTTATACATAATTCTGTAAGCAAAATTTTTAAGTCAAAATTGTGAGAGTTTGGCAAATCGCAGGGTGATGGAAGACAAATTAAAGGTTTTGTTGCCAGGGACTCGGGAAAAATATAAGTATTTCCAACATTTTACCAGCAAACGAGAAATAACGTGTAACATCCCCCATAAGAAAAGTGTGGGAATTAAAAAACGTCTGCATTGTTTACATTAAAACATGTGATTACATTAAAACATACTTTGATTACTTCTATTTTCCTCTGTATGAAAATCAGTTGATGCAGAGTATTGGAGAAAGGTTAGGGGCTTTTGCCCCTTCAAGCCACTAGTATAAGAATAAATAGAAAAGTACATAAAGAAAAGCCATGCTCGGTGTTTGATTCCGCAGAAGAGGCATTGAATTTGTTTTATTTCAAATAATCGTTCATTTTCAATATGAGCTCTTCGCTTCGCTCACTCACCTATCGAAAAAAGAGTTTGAGTTGCCATTCACATAGTTTTTTTAATTTCTATTATGAGAATTGCCATTCAAGTAAGTTTTTTATTTCCATAATTATAAACAGCTGTGTACAATATTTTTATTTATAGAAGCTGATTTAATGGTTTGTTTTTGTTATGCATAGTAACCGGTGTTGTGATTTTAAACTCCATAGGCCCAAAGTTAAAATTTTCAATTTTCAAATGAGTTGTTTAGAAAAATACGAGTTTTCCTGAGGTAGTGGTTTTTACCAATCGATTTTTTAGACCCAAAAGCCCCTAATCCCAAACTTTCAGCAAAATCCTTCTGGATCTCGAGATAAATTTTGCAAACAAACAGACTTAGCTCGTATTAGAGTATAGAATAATACAGGTTGTTAAATGTTTAAAATTAATATTTTTATAGAAAAGTAATTTAATATAATATTTGTATGCTTATGCAATTGTAAAGATTGTTCAAGGTAGTTATGGTGTATCCTGTTATTCTGGGAGACAAAAATCCCAAAATCCCAGTTTGCTGAGTTGTTTGCTGACTACTGTCTCTGTGTACTACTGGTTAAATGACGTACTTTTTGTAACCTAAATAATAGTTGGTTATAGTAGTGAACATAATTCAATTTTATTTCCAAATGAGCTTCAAGTTACAACATGCCAACTATTCTTAAAATTCCTTTTACCAAATTACAGAAATATTCTGTCTTTCATCAGGGGCATTTTTTGTCTTCTAAAAAGGGATAGTCCAAAACCTGTTTTGAGTTCATGTATTTTTCAAAATATGTGTTTATTTTCTCATTTAATCTCACAGGTATAGGGAATATTTTTTTATATCTATTGTGATACCATATAGACTAACAAAATAGACAGTTGATCATTAGTAGTTTCGATATTAAGATAATAAATTGTTCAAGAAAATATATAAATATCTGAAAACCCAAACTTTGTTTTACGAATAGCACTTTGTTGTAAAATTCATGAATCTATTGAGAGAAAATGCTACCTAAATAAAATTATATTATTGTAACTCTAAATTATTCAGTACTTTACAGAAAAATTACAATTCTTATAATAAAACCGGATTTTTTCATAAAGACACCTGAAAAAAACCTTGGACAGAGTTCTGCAGAAAAATTTCAAGATGAGATAAAGAAGTCTACTTATAGGCAACAAACTATAGAATAAAACATTCACAAACAATCACCAAGTTTCCAAAAAGAATCAAAGTAATCTGATAAATAATGATTTTATTTGATTGAATGGTTAGTTGTTGTTCCTAAAATAACAAAGTCCATTGTTATTTGTAAACAGCCTTTAAAATAACATAAATTAATAAATTAAGTGTGTTATTAGATATTTGGCAGTTCAGTTACTACACTAAAACTCCAAACCACTTTAAAAATAAAGTCAAAGTCATAAAAAGATAATTTTTAAAAGCAAAACAAATGATGTCAGAAAGCTACAACTGTGCTTCAAACTTTTAGTGATCGATCATCGAGAGGAATGGCGCGGTTTTACAAGTTACTGCTTCAGTCATTTTTGTAATAAAGCATGGATTAAAGGCTTAGACTCAAGATTAATGATTTTTCATTTCAGAGGGAATTCAAATTTGCATTTTTTATTTTCTTATTGTAAAACAAGTATCCATGCTTGAGCTCTACTGAGAGAAATGTATTTTTAAAGTTAAATATTTATTTCTCAGTACTGTCATTAAAGCAAACTTCTGACCCACACCTAATAGTATTATTCTCTCATTGGGCCTGATGTTTATCGGTGTGACCAGTCAAAATTAATTTAAACAAATTATCATTATAAAATTAATTGACTTTTACCATCTTTTGTGTATTTATACCGTCCTCTATATAAATACGGTGTAAGAGTATATATTTTTAAATGTTTCCAAGATTTTTTTTATTTACACTCCGTATTAGTTTTCTCTGTACAGTATCCATAGGCATAATTTTGGGGTGGCAAGGGGGGGGAAGTTGCCCCCAAATAATTTTTAGGACATATCCTATATTCTAATATGAGTAAGGTTTGCTTGCTTGCTTGCTTGCGGCACGGATCTCAAAAACGGCTCCAACGATTTCCTTAAAATGTTGGAAATAACTAATTTCTGGGATAAAAATAAGTTCTAGGCAGGCCTCATGCCCAGGTAAAATCAAATAATGTAAAAAAACTAAAATGAAAAGTTAAAAAAATTAACATTGGGCTTATGGAGTTTCAAACCAAAACAAAATAATTGTATCAGCTGTTCATAATCAATCAGGGAACTGTCAAAGTAATATTCATGTTGTTTATGATTATTAACATGTGGTTTCCTGAGAGCAGGGATTAAAAGATTTCAGTGAAGATCACATATATAGAGTAGTGAAATAGGGACATTGAGCTATAAATAACAACTGGAGTGACCTTAAAAATGTAGAAAAGAGGTAAATGAGTTATACAAATATGATTATCAGTAGGGGGAAGTGGTGAAATATTACTCCAAGTCATCTAAGCAAACTAACTGGCCTTCCCCCAAGCAAAGCTCGGCCCCCAGGTACTTATGTAATATATGAAAAGTTACAATAATCACGATCACAACCATTTTTGTCCCTCCAGTCAAAATACTTAAATTACACTTATGACACTATCAGTTATTGGATAAAGTCACTGGATGTTCTTAATTTTAGCGAATCTCCCCTATAGGGATGAAGCTATTACCGTAGGTCTCATGGTAAGACTTAAGCCCGAGACCATGATAACTTTTCGTTTTGAGGTCCCCAGATGCCAAAAACACCATTCGTTCAAATTTTTATATATGTACTTATATATATATATATTTATATATTTATATATATATATATATGTGTCCGTAAGCACGATAACTCTCGTAAAAAAGGTCCGATCTTAATAAAATTTGGTACAAATATGTAAAGTACCATTTATTTGAACAAGTTCGAAAACCAGATAAATCACACCATCCGAAGGGGGTTTTGGGGGGTTTTGTACCCCAAAAATGGGTTTTTGGGGGTTTTCACATGTAATTGTTATTTAAATCAAATTTTAATTCATACCATTGAATTCAGCTTAAAAAAACAAACAATTTGGTATTTAGATCATTGCTCTACGTCAATTGGTTACTGAGATATTGAAAGTGCTAAACACAGTACGTTGTCCAATGTTATTCTTATGGAGGAAAAGAAAAATTTTATATCTCGGTTATTTATGAACATAAACTGACGAAACTTGGTATATCACTTCATCTGATTGTGGTTTGTTGTAGTTTGAACCAAAAAAAATTTTTCGCCTATGGTTCCCGTAGCAGCAAACCTAGGTACTCGGTCCCCATGTTATTCTTATGGAGAATAATAAAAATGTTATATATCACTTATTTATGAATGAATATGGATGAAACTTGGTACGTGACTTCACTTAGATGAGTTCCGTTCGTTGATATTTGCATAAAAACCCATTATTTTGTGTTCCTTGTTGCAGCAAACCTGCATACTCATCCCTAATGTTATTCTTATGGATAATAATGAATATTTTAAATATCGCTTATTTATTAATATATTTCTTATGAATTCTGGTAAGAGGCTTAATGTGTTATTAAGACATATGTATTCATTGGAAATTCGCTGAGTACGCAGGTTTGCTGCGACGGGGGTATTTTAAATTGTTAAGTGAATATTAAAAGTAAATAAAGCACAACTACAATGCTTAAATGTGTTACATTTAATTTGTTTCATAAGTGGTTGTTAAAGATCATATGAAAGAATTTAAATTCCAATAATAAGGGATACTTATAAGTTTTTGACTAATCTGAAATTGTACAAAGAGCATTTCCCAACTGTCTCCGAAAACTTCAGGAACTTGTTAAACTTATGTTTAGTTAATCTTAAATAATAAATCAATTATAGTTATTCAGAGATGAGTTATGTATGACTGTGTCTAGAGTTGTTTAGTGTATCAGAGTAAAGAATTTGTTATCGATCCATATGTTGAGAGACTCCCCTTGCGATTATGTCTAGTACCTTTTTGAAAGAAAATCCTACACTATGTCAATTCCCGCATGGTCCTGCATACCCATTTACCCAGCCAGTAAAGTAGTAAAACGTATTAAAACAGCCAAGATAATTAAAAAAATACTTGGAACATTAAAAGCGGCGTAAACATGAAATAGAAAACAGGAAATAATATGACCTGTGTCATCAAATTAACGGAATCTTAACAAATTTAATCATATAAATCCCCATCACCTTAACTCCCTTCCTGAAGATTGATTGACCCTTATAAACTCCACCCCCACATTTTACGTGATGTCTGTGATTCCAGTGACCAAGTCGGTGACGGAGCGAGCCTGGCCATGTGACCTCCCCTCCCACCGCTTGTGGAGGGGTCAAGAAACTCCCTCCTGGGACTCTGTGCGTCTCCAACTCAGATGGTTCTTTCTTCTTCATGCATACGGATTTGCATGCTCATTTTTTATCTTAGCCTTTTATGCCTTTTTCTCAATACTTAATATTAGGTAAGTTAAACTGTTTGTTGAATAATTTAGTTGCCTGTTTCATTTTATTAGCAGTGGTGCAGCTTAGAATAATTTTAATTTTGTTTATCTGTTACGTATCTATAACATTGAAAGTTTCTTGATTTTTGTTTGGCGGTGTTCAGTCTCTAAAACTATTTTGACACTGTATGAGTTTGAATCAATCATCACCTGCAATCATCAGGTGCAATATGTGCCTTCTGGGGTTTTGAAACACATCCATCTTCAGGGCCCTGCCACTCTTGCTTTAAAAGTTCTAGTTTTAATCTTATAGAGTTATATTTTACTAAGATGATTTAGCCGATTACTTAAGTACACATGTGTACTTTTATGTTATTTAACAAAATGCAATCAAAAATATTTTAAAACTTTATTTATTTGATGGTTTACATGATCCATTTGAGAATGCTCATGCTAAAATTTTTTTCCATTTTCAAAAATAGTTGAATCAAAAATTTCTATACACTGCTCATAAAAATGAATCAGGCAAATCTAATTTAAAATATAAAACTTAACCTCTAACTTAAATTTTTATCCTTTTATGTATTTTGTAGTAATATTTACAAAATTACAATAACATTATGTACATTAATTCAAAACAAGAAATGCATGTTTTAAGCAGTGAAAATAGTTTATAGAACCTTATTATATTTTTGGGTATTACTGTATATAGGCATGTTTAAAACGAGTTTGAAGTTTCTCATATTTGTCTTAAAACTGATAAGACAGGCTTTAGCTTTCATATTTCTTCTAAGTAATTATTGGATATAAATCTGTTAAACTTCTTTAAACAATTAAATGCATGGTTTCATATTATAAATTAATTTGATACTTGTAAAAGTATCATTACTTTTGAAACAATAATGTAACGGAATGGAGATAAAAAACCCTTAAAAACACTTCTAGCATAATGTCTGTTATTCCAGTTACTTCTATAGCAACAGTTGTTGTTAGGCACCTATACCTTGTATATAGATGAGTAAAGCATCAAAAACTATTAATTTATCCACAAAATGTCCTCTTAAACCTTTGAGTGCTAAGCTTCTGAAAGGAGTAGTTGAATCCGTGATGTTTTGTTGATTTTTTAAATATATTGAACACCTGAACAGTTAAAATTAATAAAAACATGCTTCCGCTGGACACACACAGTAAAGGATAGGTAAATACCCCCCGTCGCAGCAAACCTGCGTACTCAGCGAATTTCCAATGCATTGATATGTTTCTCACTAGTACATAAAGCCACTCACCAATTTTGACAAAAATACATTCATAAATAAGTGATTTATTACATTTTATTTATTCCCCATAAGAATAACATTAGGACTGAGTACGCAGGTTTGCTGCAACGAGGAAGATAAGAAATGAGTTTTTATGCAATTATCAATATAACTGAACCAGGTGAAGCTACTTACCATGTTTTATTAATTTATGTTCATAATTAAGGGAGATATAAAACTTTACTTATTCTCCATAAGAATAACATTAGGGCTGAGTATGCAGGTTAGCTGCTACGGGGACAATCAACAAAACATTTATTTTTTGTGCAATTATCAATATACCAGTACAACATGAAGCCACATACCAAATTTCATCAATATACATTCATAAATAATCAAGATATCAAATTTTATTTATTCTCCATAAGGATAACATTGGACAACGTACTGTGTTTAGCACTTTGAATATCTCTGCAACGGTTGGACGTAGAATCACAATTTAAACACCAAAATGATTGTTTTGTGGAGCTGAAGTGATTGGTAAAAGAAAATGTGAAGTTTAAAGTAAAATTAACTGAGGAAAAGCCAAAAACCTTTTTCCCATAAGATTAACATGGGAGATTTTATGAGCATGTTTTTTGGATTTTTTCCGCAACCACTTAACCTAGGTTAATAATTCAAAATACCATATTATTTGTTTTTTTAAGCTCTATAACATGGTCTAAACCAAAATTAAGTGTTTTAAAAATTTTAGGGTAAAAAATGCAAAAAACTGATTTTTGGAAAATTTAAAACCCCCATAAACCCCCCTTCCCATGGTCCGATTTTTCTGGTTTTCGAACTTAAAGTCATAAATGTCAGTTTACACATTTGAGCCAAATTTCATCGAAATCGGACATTTTTTACTCAAGTTATCGCATTCACGGACACATATATAGATATATATATATATATATATAGATATATATATACATATATATAAATTTGAACGAATAGTGTTTTGGACATCTGGGGACATCAAAACAAAAAGTTATCATGGTCTCGGGCTTAAGTCTTACCATGAGACCTACGGTAATAGCTTCTTCCCTATAGGGGAAATTCGCTAAAAGTAGCAAAACACCTGATCAGATGTGCAACTCACAAAGAATCCACCCATCCCGTCAGCTTGGACCCATGCCGTCCACCGTTTGCTTAAGATCCGCCCTCCCCTTCAACTCTGCCACAGACAGGTGAACTCTCCATGAATTGCACATAAAAACCACCGACTGTGACGGGATTTGAACCCTCTATCCAAGTGTTACCCCCGGCCGGGAAGGTAACGCCTTAGACCGCCCAGCCACTGATCAGACTAGCAGCTGCAGTGGATCAGTTGGTATTATAGAGACTAGGCGCTGGACGAGGTAGTTCAGTTCGTGTCTACCAGATTTCACCACATGTCAGACTCAGACTGCAGACTGAGTGTCTAACGGTACAATAGCTAATGAAGCAGTAACATGTTTATTGGTAACAGATTCAAAAGACGATATATCGGTCCATAGCACTGAAAGGGTTAAGGAGATAGACTATTGAAAATTAGTAAAACTTTACCATTTTTACAATTTTTTTAAATTCTATATTTGTAATCCTTACTCTATTGTGAACATAAAAATAACACATTAGAGTAAATTTAATTAGAACAAATAAATATCTTGTAATACCACCTCAGAAATACACAGTGTTTTGAAAATTAGTTTAATCCTGATTAAATAGAACTTTATACTGGAAGCTGAACTATCGATACCCAGTACGATCAAATAACCTAGTTACACTCAATAGTTTATTTCATTTCTGATTTCTGATTCTTTCTTTTTCTTTATAGAAATTATAAAATCATACAACTCCAGTGACTGTGTTGTTGTTGTTGTTGTTGTTGTTGTTTGTGTTGCAACGCTGTTCACTGTCCAGGTCCCTCATCACTAGTCGCCCTTTCATGTCCACCATCAACGTTTTCCTCTGCCTTCTGGGAGCTTCTAGAGCCGGCTCCCTCTTCATCGACCCTTACAACCTCAAAGAGGTAACAGCTGTAATTTTAAAGTTAATCTACAAATTTTAACACAATGTGGAAATCAATGAGTTTCAAAAACGTTTTATCTTGATAATATACATCATAAAATCTTGAAAATATGGCTTATCTTGCAATACATTGGTATAGTGGCCAATGTGAACAATTAGAACATTTGAACATTTTTATTTGTCTACAATGTGTACAGACATCTTCAATGGTTATTCGTTTTGAGGAATATTTTGTTAAAGCAGCCTAGATCATATTTTAAATCAACTTATTTAGTCAGTTGCATCTTGTGCTTTCTATTTTTAGCTAGTATTTAGTAATTTAAATATCCTGACACCATTCATGTATATGCACTGTTTATGTCTGAATAAATAATTATTGCATTGAATTGAATTTACTGAACTAGAATACCAACATGATATACTACAAAACCATGGTAGCACCTTTTGGGGGTTTGAATCCCAGTCCTGGCAAGTAAATTTTATCAGTACTGACTAACTTGTGCTGTAACGGTTCAATTAAAAATCCATGTGAACAGGCAAAGAAAAGAAAATTAATACTGCCAACCACAACAAAAAAATTACATATGGGAGAGGTCCCTGGGTGTTATGGGGAAAATGTACCCATGTAGATGGGTTTGATGTTAAAATCTCACAACCAAGGTTTTTTTATATTTTCTGAGACTGAAAGTATCTGTCAAATATCTCTTTGAGTTTCATTTTTAATGAGAATTTCAGAGATTTTGTTGCTTTGAATTTGATTTGCTAATTTTTCGCTCTTTATTACAATGTTTTCAAAATTCAATTTGAATTTGTAAAAGGGTTTTAAGGACCAGCATTTTAAGTGTCACACTTTTGAAGCATGAAAATATACAGTTTTTTTAAGATTTGTATATTTTAACTTATATCCAACTTATTCTTCATCAGACTTCAGTGTCAAGTGCTCATTATAAAAAAAACCTTAATCAAATACTGTATATACAAAACTATGTTCCAGTACCATCAAATAATTGTTCTTAGTTATTTACGGACTCAATGTCAAACCAATTGCAATACTTGCTCTTTTGTAGTTGCGAATTATTATGTTACATTATTCAACATCAACAACAACAACATCAACAAATGTAACATATTCTTTGGTGGTGTTACCATTTTGGTATTTCAGACGTTACCGGTTTACTTTGGCTCAGTCATCTGGGACATTGGGTTTCCCAGCATCATGTCAGCATTCACATTGGTTCAATTGGCATTCCTACATCTGACACAGGTTGGTTCATTGCACTATTTGCTAAGCTATTGATTGATAAAACTCTACTTTGTTTCACATTCACTATACAATACAGTTCCTATGGAAGATGATCATTTTACTACCTGAGCTGAGTACGTTGTTGTTGTTAAGTGGGTTGCATCAACTGCCCGTGCAACCAGCATGATGGCAAATTAATAAATGCTTTTAGGACAGCTAATACAATTTGAATTGCAATTTCAAATTTATTGCTTATGCACGCTTTATTGTGCAAAGTGAATGTGGAACAGAGTGTTGGTTTGTTTTAACTGAAAGTATGATTTGGTATATTTTAAAGGTCTTAATGAAATTCAGTTAAATATTTGATGACCGTCCCCAGTTTAAGTAACAATATGACTTATAGACTGATAGAAGATCTGTTATTGAAATCAATACTTATTTTAAAAGCTTATTTTTAGAAATTAATGAATAGACAAGGATAAGGTCTTATGGGCAAAATTCAGCCAAAATGTTCATCAGTTTAATGTAGTTCTGCACTCAAACGAAAGATAGCGCACGAAAGAGACAGCAGCTGATGCATGTACAGTCAGTTTCACGGGCCCCTGTGCAGGCCTGGTGGTGTGGGTCCTTGATAACCTTTTTATTAGACAACAGTGTCTTAAATAAGACACCGACACCGGCCCAGCCGCCGGGCCCCCTCAGACAAGCCCGGGCACCCTCCGACGAGCCCGGGCCCCAGGGAAGTTGTCCCCCCTGAGTACGGCCCTGCGATGTACACACCGTTAACAGTATCTTTGATATGTTTCATGTGCCTCATTAGAGCATTCTTGTTAACTATTGTTTTTACTGCCATTGCTAATTTACTAGGTAGCGTTCGCGAAAGCGCCCACAAAATTGAGCGGACAGTAATTATAAATATCGAAATTTCCTTTTATACTATCCTTAGATAGATATTCACATATGTTGTTTTCACATTAGGCTGGCTGGCTGGTTTTCCACTAAGTTAAAGGAAAGTTTATATTTTCTCTTATGAATGTAAAGTAAATATGTAAATTAATGAAAATGAATATAAATATTTTAATGCTTTAAATACAACACAGCCCAACATAAGAAGAGGGATAAACATTAGGAAATGCTGTGATAGTGCGGGAACCTTACAAGTGATTGTAAGTTGGAGTTAACCTTCTCCAAACACAATTTCACAACTAATCCCTGCAATTGGAAAGGTTCGCACTGACTCTCAGATAATATCGTTAAGATAATGTTTTCAAACGCATATAATCAGAACGTTTGTGTTGCCAAACTTGGAAAAAAAAGTGTAATTATTGAAGTTAGTAATTTTCAAACTACGTCAAGTCTTGGAGTTGCGGTGGTACATCTCCTGGATCCATGTTCTTGACAGCTGTCAGCATGTTTGGGTCTCTCCTACACGTCGTACATAAGAAATTTTCCTTGATTTCTTGCAAAGATTTCACTTTACAATTTGTGCAGGTTACATATGCTAAAGACTGGAGAGAACAATCAAATTTGCTCGCCAGCTCTGAATCAAAATTATTGTTTCTGATGGCAATGTTTGAACACAAAACCACTGCATGTTGGTGATGATTGTTAGAACTCCTTGCACTCCTTGTTGATCTAGACAAGTTTGAACCTCTGGCTAGTCGAGTCATTTCAAACTAGAATGTACTTCGAAAAAAATAAGAAACTTTAATAGAAAACATTGTAAACTATTTGGTTATGTAAATAAACAACAAACAAATAAACGATCAGCTGTTACAACATTTAAAGTCTACAAAGTTACATCTGCAAAAAACTAAACAAATTGAAATGTCCATAAGAATAACATGTAAACTTTGAGACCGTGTGGGGCGGAATCCTATGGGAATTTTGTAAAACTAAATAGATGTTGGCACTCACCGGCATGGTCACCAACACCATGCAAAACTTGAAACCAATCTCTCAAACCGTCTAGGAGGAGTTTGATCACAAAGAGTGCCATAAGAGTGGATGCATAAGAGCTCCACTCAATTAAACATTCTCAAAAGACTAGACAATTTATATTCCTGCCATGGGGGGGGGGACTGAGACACAACAGGAGATAAACAAAGTTGATCCGACCGAGAGCAAGGAGTTTATTCCCTGACAGTGACTAATGGCTGTTACAGCTCAAGTTGGGCCCTGAGAAAATGCGCAACAAGTCGTGTCTCTCTCTCATCATCACAGCTCACTTCACTTGTGTCGTGGGCTTCGATGTCATCCTCGCCATCTACCACAGCTTCCATGTGAGCCTTTCACATTGTTTTCTAGAAAATGTATTGTTTTTTTTAGATTTTGATGGAATATTCTACCGTTATGTGTCTTCTAAGTAAAGATAAAGATGTTTAATTGTTTAAAAGTTGATTTGAACATTCATTTGTTAGTTAAACATTGCCTTAGTGGAGATAAAAAAAAAACGTTAACGTTGAGACACAACAAAAATTAAA
The DNA here is from genome assembly GCA_963675035.1 of Allygus modestus. Lineage (NCBI taxonomy): Eukaryota > Metazoa > Arthropoda > Insecta > Hemiptera > Cicadellidae > Allygus > Allygus modestus. Next base: position 68,596,905 of record OY776116.1, read on the forward strand.
CACATTCTCTCCTTTGATTTCAATTTTTGTTATAAACACTTCCTCATTTAATACCCATAGACATTTGTGAGGAATTATGACTAACCTAAAAATATTATTTTGCTGAAGACTATGTGAATTAATTTATATAGTTGTTGTTGTTGTTGTTGTAAGAGGATTAGAAAGCCTGGGTTATCCTACACACACAGGGAATCGTGTTAGAGCACTTCTGCCTATTTGTAGTCATGTTTTGCTGCTACCAGAAAGAAATGGAAGCTTTCCCTGTACCATCTCAGAGGGCTCATCACTCCCTTACTGGCATTAATTATTAATATAGAGAAAGCAGAAGGGTGATGAGGATGGTAAGATAGGTTGGATAAGTTCAGCCAAGCTGTGACAACGTGGGCAGGACATGCACCTTAGCTAATAGAATGAGAGCTGATGCATACCCTTAACCAATATGGCTTTCAGTACACCCGAGCCCATCTTGCCATCAACCCAATCTCCCCTGGTGTTGAACTGAAGGCCATCACTACAAGACAGCTACAATACTACTTGACTACTACAAGAAGCTGCCTTACATTGTGACAACATCCATTTGCTTTGCCCATTATTGGTACCTAAACTGGCAGGAACAAGTTAGGATCCTACTGGACTATTTTATATAGTGTTTGTGTTATTAGTCTGAAGACTGTAACAGGCAAATTTTGTGATTGCAGTTAACTTCAAACAACAAATCAGTCAAATTGATCACCACCTCTAGCCATGGTGATAACCACTTGGTTTCACAGTTTGTACAGGTGGTTCGGGTGGTGTTGGAGACGACGTTCCTTGTGTGGGGTGTGTTCCTGTGCTGCACCTTCCTGTACGCTGGCTACCGTGTCATGGCCTTGCTGAGGAACATGTCGGGCATACTGCTGATGCAGCGAGACCATACCGCCAGCCAGTACAAAGGTCAGTACTGTTTTTGCAGTATTTGGTGCTGTTAAGACTATACAAATTCAAAACTTTAATAAATATATAACATGTTACAGTAAAAATTCAATCAACCGTCACTCTTTAAACTGTCACTCTCTGTTATCCGTCATCCGTCTATGAGAATATTACTATTTATTAGACTCAGGATTTGCACCTTACGGCTTAGTCTGAGCGTCTGTATGAGCTATTATATTATTTAAAACAACATAAATATGTATGTAGTGGGAAGTATTATCCTTTTGTACACAGTTTATTTTCATTTCTCTGCCAAACATTTTAAAATTTAGATACTGAACACGTTTATAATATGATGTTCCTATTATCCGTCTATTCAGTTGTCCGTCACAGTCCCGGTCCCAAAGGTGACGGTTAATAGAGGTTCCACTGTACTATACTTTTGAAATTTCAAACTGAAAGTGGAATTTTACCATTCATCTTTACACTTTTTTCATCTCCAGCTAATAGGAGAAGAGCTGATTTTGGTTTATATATATGACAGAACAATGTACTTTCAACTGATTATTATCTTATTTCGTTTTATTCAGTTTGATTAAAAGCACTCATAGTTATGTGTGAACATATATTTAAGTCCAAAATATTCTGCCTTATTTAGATCAAGGAGTGGTTAGATTTGACTAGAGAGACTGGGGATCCTCTATAAATAAACCAAACCAGCAGAATGTCCAGTTCTAAAGAGGAGGATGATCAGACCCTCGTGTTAAATAAATTATGCTAGATCTCTAGATTGCATGTGTCATGGGGAGAAAAGTAGTGGGATCACATAGTTTCCTTATGATTGCACAGTTCCCTCTACACAATCCACCTCATAATTTGAGCTCCAAGTCATGATTCTATATCAACATGTTTTAAATGCAGGAATCATGCAGCTGGCTATGTTGGCGCCTTACAACAATTTGGCTACATCTGTTGCGGCGGCATTGGTCCCAACCCTCCTGGCACCTAAGATGAATCTACTAGCTGGCAACAAGACTAGCAGCCTTGCACCCAACCAGGGTACGCTCTTAAGTCCAAAAGGTTTTCTTTGGCTGCTATAGAAGTATTTTGTTAGACTGCTGTGAATATTACAACTTATGCTAATGAAAATCCAAGAGCTTCTAGCTATTTGGGTTTGGAACCAATCTTGAGCAGTAGGTTCATCTAAACAATAGGTTTCACATAAGTTATATAATTAAAAAAAAAAATGTTGACTGTTATTGACTGATATATTCACATACAGATACCGTACATTGTTGTCATCTGTGTTACCTACCTACTAAAATATAAATAAGAGTCTAGAGTGATGATGGATATCCCTCCATAATAAACCAATTCATCCACTGTATGTACAATATGCTAAGGCGTTTTTGTAAACCAAACTCATCCGTTATTTCTGAAATTTCTGAGGACGAAGCAAGAGGTGGTGGTAAATGAGCTTGCTTCGCTTGTTTATTATGCCTATTGAAATTGGTTTTAACCTGAAAGCTGTGTCCTTATTGATACAATTTTTTTTTAGTCAAAGCAACACAGGCCTCCTTATTGTTTAATTCATCACTTTGGAAGCTATTTTACTTGGAGTTACAAAGTCCTTTTAATGTTTCAGATGTAGCTTTACCAAAGCCGCCTCTGTCTCCACGCTCATTATCCAAGCCTTCAACGTCCAGTATGGACGAAAGTACGAATACCACAAGTAAGCACTCTTTCGTTTACAAAAATGAAAGTGACTTTACAAATATATTACTTTGCTAATCAAGTGAAAAAGGGACTTTATTCTATTCACATGCATGAGTTATTGAGGTGGCTAGAGGAGGTTGAGTACCAAACTATTATTCTATTGTGATATTAGATATTGTCATTATATCGATATTGATTATACTGTACAAAGTATATCAACAGGAAACAACTAAAAACTTCATTTGCCATAAGTTTCTATAATTTCTAAAGTGAATAAATTAGTACATGTGTATATTAGATTAGTATATTTTTTAAATACTAAGACACTTAAAGCATACTTTAAAATATGTAAAAGTGAAAAATAAAACTAGATCTCCTTTGTCATATTATCCATCTAAGTTATTTTCAGGGATTGGATTGAAGATTTAAGAATTATTACCAGAGAGTTATTTTTAGGAATTTGTTGGATTTATTTGGCGTTAGACAACTATTTCCACTTCTTAAATTTATTTTACCCTACTTAAATTTGAAATTTAGAAACTTTATTCAGATTGTTAACAGTTATTTAAAATGAGTGATTTGTAAGTTGTGGCCTGTTGCATGTAAGCTACTAGTCTACTTTCGAAATGGTTATTCTTTAAAAACATTTGCATGCCTTCGCCACTATCTTGACATAAAAAGGTTCATTAATTTTTAACCTATCACTGATTACTTAGTCAAACTATAATCCTTTTCAAACAGTCTTGCAGTATTTAGTTCGCACTTAATTTATCTTGAACCCTCTTAGAGGACAGATCTGTTTCAGAGTCTACGTACTCCCGACTGCCCGACAGCAGCCCCAGCACCAGTCGTCAGAACAGCGTCCTCAAGATGTCAAAGAGTCAGTCGCTAGAGGCAGAGAGCACTGCACCAGAGGGCGTCAAGCTCAAGAAGAACCTCAGCTGGCGGGCAGATGAGAGCGTCGCATCTGAAGTCCTAAGCAAGGTCAGTGTTGCCAATATTTCAAACTTATACATTCCTTATTAGTAAATTTCCTTTGGAAAGTGAACTATTAGTATGACCCGCACGGTGAAACTTAAGCCCGGGACCACCATAGAAGTTCCTAACGTAACCCCCTGAACACGTTTTGGGGGGTCGTTCAAAATTTTATATATATACATATAGACATATATATATATATATATATTTACCTTAAACTAAAGATGCTCGATGTGGCTTCCGTTGGTTATCCTGCAGACATCTAATCGGTAGTCGATTTCTTCCCAGACTCGCACTAGCATTTCACGTGTAACTTGCTCAGCGGCAGCGTTAATTCTTGCTCTAAGTTCAGGTAGAGTGGCCGGCAAAGGAGGTTCGTACACCATATCTTTTATGAAACCCCAGAAGAAAAAGTCTAGCGGTGTCAGGTCTGGGGAACGGGGGGACATGCAATTGGCGCATCACGGCCAATCCATTTACCTGGAAAGTGGTCATTGAGAAAATCCCGGACGTCATTCAGATAGTGTGGTGGTGCGCCATCTTGCATGAAGTAAACATGTCGTTCTCGGTCATCCTCATCGATCTGTGGTATCAAAAATTGTTGCAACATATCAAGGTACACTATCCGGGATTTTCTCAATGACCGCTTTCCAGGTAAATGGATTGGCCGTGATGCGCCAATTGCATGGCCCCCCCGTTCCCCAGACCTGACACCGCTAGACTTTTTCTTCTGGGGTTTCATAAAAGATATGGTGTACGAACCTCCTTTGCCGGCCACTCTACCTGAACTTAGAGCAAGAATTAACGCTGCCGCTGAGCAAGTTACACGTGAAATGCTAGTGCGAGTCTGGGAAGAAATCGACTACCTATTAGATGTCTGCAGGATAACCAACGGAAGCCACATCGAGCATCTTTAGTTTAAGGTAAAAAACTTGAAGTGTTTTCCTTTAAAACAACGCCAAAACCAGCTCTGTACATTGTTTCGTTAAATTTATATGAATTTTCAAAGTTGTAAAGTCCTTTTTGAAACACCCTGTATATATATATATATATATATATATATATATATGTGTGTGTGTGTGTGTGTGTGTGTGTGTGTGCAGGCACTCTAGCGGTCAAATTTGTTGTGCGATTAACTTCAAATTTGGTAGGGACATTCCTTTCTGTAATTAGTTGGACAAGTTCGTTGGGCAAAACAATCGGAAAACTCTAAACCCTTTTTTTGGGGATTAATCTTTCAAATTTCAAGTTTTTGGGCCCACAAAGGGTCAGAAAAGCCCCGTATGTAAAATTAGTGCATGTAAAAAGATGGGATTAAGTGAGGCGAAAGTTTTAAGCTCTCTCTCGTCATTCTAGCATAAATATTTACCGAGTTATTAAAGAAAATGTGTTTCGACTAAAGACAGTACGTTGACTTATGGGGGTTTTACACTAGAAAAGCCTGTTATTCCTTTGTTAGAATACTTTTATCATCCCCAGCAACTCACGCCGACTTTCAAGCCTGCCTGGACCTTCTCCTAACATTATAATGCGCAAAATTGTATTCCCAGCTTTGCAGGTAAATGAAACCAGAAGCCAAAAAAACAAGCCAAAAAGTCAATGTTTTCAGATTTTAACAAAAATTGGAATACATGTATGTTTTTACACATATTTTGAGTTTTAAACTTTTTTGTGGAAATTCACTTCCCTCACGTCAGCGTGCTCGTGAGAACTCGTTTTGAATTCTCACAGAGATTGTTTTAATAACTAGTGCTAAAAAGTCATTCTTTAACGCATCAACTACTAGCATCGTCTTCAATAATTTTAGATCCTTAGATCACTTAATAATTGTTAATTGCTCCTCAAATTCCACCTCCTGTAACCCACAATATAATAAACTTCTACAATCTTTAACCCAACTTTAAAACTAATCATATCAAAGTTTTATAATCAGTGAACTTAATTTCTTTTTGATTTTCAGTCGAAAATTAGTTTCAAAAGGAAAAGGACAAGAGAAGAAGAGTCTGAAAGCCAGATTACAGCAGAAACTACACTACTACCTCAGGGAGAGGTGAGACGTTCGCCGTTCGCTTTTCAAATCATTTAAATAATCACACACGTTAAGTGTTAACATAAACAAAGTAATTGTTGGATTTTTATGTTTAAAATTCAAGATTCTTTGCATACATAAAGATAAAAACAGTGCATTAGTTTTATACAAATATTTTTAGAATAGGCTGGAAAATGGTTAGTAAATTTTGACGACGATCTTTAAATGAATCACAATAACTAAGCAGCTCTCAGACTGCTTAAAGACAGATCTGAGTGGAGTGTGGATAAGGGTCTCAATTGGACTATAAAGTGTTAGACTTTTTAAAACTATAAAAAATAATAGATTTAAAAAGCCTAAAAGTTCAAGAAGTTATTTAAATAATATAGAAGTTTAAAATAAAAAAAACCCATCTAATCTAATATTTAACTCAAATCAACAATCTACACTGCTCCGATCTCTGTTTTACTTCACAGGTGGATGCCGGAGTTCCGGACCTAACGCTTCACACAATCCTGAACCACATCGCATATGTGAACAGAGCGGCGGCCCACAGTGACTCCGGACTAGCCCCAACCCCGGCTCATCCTACCCCTGCGTCACGCAAGAAGCAGGTCAAGACGGTCCTCCACGTCACGTACGCCACTGCCATCATGGGGCTGATACTCTGCCTGGCCAACCTGTTCCAACTCTATGGACCCTATGGTAAATGTGGAAGATCGTCTAGTTACATGAAGTAGCCATTAGAGAGTTTAGTAAATTCTCCTTTCGCCTGTCAGTTGTCTAATAATAACGCATTGCTATAGGATCAACCTGACAATTGGCCACTGTTTACCGATGTCAGATATGTTTTTAAATCCATCATTAAAACTAATTAGATCAAGTCAGTGATTATTTTGTTTTTTATTTTCAGTCAAAAATTAGGCTGACTACCCAGATTTTCTGCAACAGGGACCATGAACAAGTGGACTTTTGTGGAAAAATTAATGAGCTACATCCATAATAATGCTACATGCTACTTAAGATATATATTCATAAATAAGTGAGATACCTATATAATTGTTATCCTCCATGACAATATAACATTGGACAACGTACTGTGTGTTTAGCAAGTTTAGCACTGTGTGATTAGAGTTGAACTCATTGGTGAAAGCAAAATTGTGGTTTCCAATAACATTAACTGTGGAAAAGCTGAAAACTAATCCCATTAGATTAACATGGAACAGTTTTCAAAATATTTTTGTATTATTTCATGCACAGCCCCTTAATTAACCTAAGTTAATGATTCAAAATACTAAATTCTTTCTTTCTATACATGCTCTATAAAATGGTCAAAATCAAAATGTTATGATATTAACATTTTTTATTAAAAAAATACAAAAACAAATTATTTTAGACCACTATAAAACACTTTTCACTTTGTCCGATCTTTCTGGTATTCAAGCTCAAAATCGTGAATTAATAAAATAAGAAAAACATATCAACTAAATTCCCTTTGAAGGGCTAAACAATTATTTATTTTCAAATATCAAGGACAAATTAGGAAAGGACAATATTTTTAATTAATTCTTTAATCCAACCCTAAAATATTTATGTATTCATTGTTTAAAGCCATCTTCAAACATTACTTTGAACTATTTTCCAAATCTTCTTCTCACCGATGAATTTCCATGTTCCTTTCAGGGCTGGCGAAATCACAAGACATCAGGCCATGGCCGTGGTTTTGTTTCCAGACGTTGTGTCGAGCCGTCGAGCTGGCCATGGGCTGTGCAATGGCCAACATCACCAAGCAGCCTGTCACGCACAGGCACACGTACCTCCAGCATCACTACTCTCACTCCATCCGCATCAAACAGCGAGAGTCCCTGTTCATGTAGACATTCCCTCTCATATTGTTGTCTTTGTTGTTACTTGTTTGTTGGGAAAGTAAGGTCACAGTCATTCATCAGGTTTGAACAAGGGAGAAATGAGCCAACAATTGGTTATGAAAAAATGTGTATATTCCTGGATTCTGTGGGAGACGGTTTAAAACCAGTTAACTGGCAGTTTCTTAGATTTTTAAAATTCACCTCAACCAATATCCTTATTAAAAAGTGACAAGTTGCAATAAGCTTAAGTGATTGGAATATATATTGGAATAAGGTTTTGATACTTAAGAAAAAAGAATATAATAGATCAAATCTGTATGGACTGCTGTGGCTTTATTTTATAACAAAATTGGTGTTTCTTCATATATAATTGCTGACAATCACTTTCTTGTTTGTAAATCAGTCCTTACAACGAGCTCTACGTGCCTGAAGAGGCAAAATTAATTTGTGTTTTCATTGTATATCTAGCTTTTTACATTATTTTGATCAAGTTTTTAGTTCTTTAAATTGTTTAAACGTTATACAAATTCAATGGATGGAAATAGATTTTTCAAAAATGTTGTTTATTGTACAGCGATTACTCGTTGGCCACTTAGGGGTAAAAGGAGGAAAGAAGGTAGGTTACTCCCTCCACAATCCTATGTATTAAATGAAACAGGTGTTTTTTTCCCGGAAAGGTCCAGTGTCACTAGGCAGCCACATGACGGATTTTAATGATTCTTTTTTGAAAGAAAGTTAATTTTTTTACAGTATACACTCTTTTAACCTGCATGTTTGGGACCGCAACCATGCCGAATAACTGATTTTGCCAGATAGTAGAACATACATCGTTTTTAAAGGGAATACTGAGGGTAATTAACTCCGTACATAAAAACACAAGAGTACAGCAAAACACTGTAAAGTTTAAACACTGAAAATGGTGTGTACAGCCCAGTGCACTGGTAGCTAATGTCGGTAAAGGTTTGTGAGCACCCGGAATAATCAGAAAAAGCCGATCGTGGGTGGTACGGCTGATGCCGGATTAGAATGTGATGGTTTGAAGAATGCCGAATAAAAGAGCATTTACTGTACTGGGGTCAAAGCCTGAATTTCAAGTTAGAGTTTAAATTTGTGTACACATTTCATTTTCATTTTCAAAAACATCTAACAGGCAGCCGGCACAAATATTTTAAGTTTGTTTTCAAAGAACTTATAACCATCATAAGTGAAAAATTTGATCCATGGAATTATGAGTAAGAGTTATGGTTACAGTGGGTATGAGTAGTGAGGTTGGTTTGTAAACATGTGGGGATAGAGTAAACATCGCTTGTCAATCTATATCTATAAACATGAAATCCCGATCAACGCGCAGGCCAAACCATTGCATCTAGAAGCACAAAATTTTGTATGTAGACGCCTCTTACAGCATAGGCACCCACTAAGAAGAGATTTTAAGAAATTCCCATAGGGCTATGCCCCACGGGGCTTCTAAGTTCCAACCTTGTGTTATTATTATGGACATTCTCTTTGGTTTGAGCTGATGAAAATTCTATCAGCTGATTATGATTCATAGTAGTCCCAAGAGTCAACCATAGAATGCAGCACACACAACTGTCGTATTCCCGGGTGAAACCGGGAACGATGGCAGCTAGTAGTCCTATGTTTTAGTTTATGCAGGCAAAACCATGACACTCTGGTCTTTGCTTATTTTTGCCACTAAAGATTTTTTGTATGTAAAGATTTAATTACAGCTGATCAATATACATTTAATCAAGGAGGTTTATTAGTAATACTGGAGACAACACTGCTTAACAACTTCTGTTGAAAAAGCGAGCCGGTAATTTTGTCAGGTAGTGGTGGTACTGGTGAGGCAAATTTCTTGTTCTCTGAACTATCCTCATTGGTTGTTTTATTCCGATAAGTGAATCTACTCTTCACTTGCATATCACTGGAATAAAAGTAATACAAGTTGGAACTAATTATTTTTTTAAAATTTAAATTACTGTATTCTACCCTTGCTATGAAATCTACACTTATTTAATATGCTAGGGGGTTTTTGTGACTGGAACTCTTCCTACAGTTTTCAACCGATTTTGATATTTTTGGTGTCGTTGGATGGATCTTGGTCTGAAGTTGTTTGAGCCTTAATTTCATAAAGAACGGACTTAAGGGAACGGCCCTAGCCCCCCTTAAAGTTTGTAATCTGTCCACAAGATTAACATTAATAAATAATTATTTTGAACTATATGATCAAACAGCTGAATACAGTAAACACAGATTATCAGCAAGAACACATGTTCCCTACTGGAATGGTAACGCAATATGTTCATAATTTTGATTATGAATGTTAGCATTAATCATAGAGTGAGTTTATAACGTTTATCAAGCTTTGTGTTAAGTAGCAATAAATATTCTTAAGGTTGAATTATTCCAAAAAATCACATTTTACTTTTTAATAATTCTAAAAAATGTTTAGGCCTAAACATTGTACTTTTAGCGAATTTCCCCTATAGGGAAGAAGCTATTACCGTAGTCGGCATGGTAAGAACTAGGCCCGGGACCATGATAACTTTTCATTTTGAGGTCCCCAGACCCCAAAAACACCATTCGTTTGAAACTGTATATATATATATATATATATATATATGTGTGTGTGTGTGTGTGTGTGTGTGTGTCCGTGAGCACAATAACTCTCGTAAAAATTATCCGATTTTTATGAAATTTGGTATAAACGTGTAAAGCAGCATTTATGACTTTAAGTTCGAAAACCAGACAGATCGACCTATCCGAAGGGATATTTTGGGGGGGGGGGTTTGTACCCCAAAAATGGGTTTTTTGAGTTTTTACATATAATTTTTGAAAAAGTCAAATTTTAGTTTTTTCCATTGGAATCAGCTTAAAAAGACTCACAATTTGGTGTTTTGATCATTGCTCTACGTCAAATAGTTACAGAGATATTGAAAGTGGTAAACACAGTATGTTGTCCAATGTTATTCTTATGGAGAATAAGAAAAATTGTATATCTCGCTTGTTTATCAACTTATCCTGATGAAACTTGGTATTCCCTCATATCGTTGTGGTCTATTGATATTTGCACTAAAAAACATTTTTTGGCTGATAGTTCCCGTAGCAGCAAACCTGCGTACTCAGGTCCCATGTTATTCTTATAGAGAATAAGTAACGTATTATCTCCCTTAATTATGAACATAAATTAATAAAATTTGGTATGTGGCTTTACCTTCTTGAGTTATATTGATATTTGTATAAAACCCCATTTTTTTGTGTTCCTTGCTTCAGCATCCCTGCATACTCAGCCGCCATGTTGTTCTTATGGAGAATAATTAAAATGTCATAAATAGTTTATTTATGAATGTATATTGATGAAACTTGGTATGTGGTATTAAGATACATATATATGCATCGGAAATTCGCTGAGTACGCAGGTTTGCTGCTACGGGGTATTTAATTTTTTATTAGACTTAATAGCACAGTGTAGTTGATTTTCAAGGATGTATTATTATCTTTTTTTTATTAAAATATATGACACTAGCTGATATCTGGTGCAACTTTGTTTACATGACCTTTCTTTATTACTGCTGGTTTACCTTTATTTTTCCGCTGATAAAAATATTATTACTATGGATCATTATCATAATGTTTCAGTCAGATATAACAAGTTGAGAATCAGAATTAACAACTTGGAAGACAATAAATTATCCCATCCTTATTTTCAGAGTCTCCAAAAAATGTAAATGTGAACCAGAATTTTGTGCAAAATTATGTTAAACCCTTTTTATTCACAATGGCATTTTACAAAGAATGTGTTAAAATTTTTCAAAACCTAGAACTTGGAGAGTTAGAACTTATCGAGTAAACAAAAATGAAAAAATGAGTTTTTAGAAAAGAAAAGAATGAGTTATCATATACTTGGAAAAGATTCGGCACATTTATACACAATCGGAATTCCAAAAACCAAAAACTAGTTGCCCATCACACGCGTGGCAAATAATAAACACGTGGCTAGCTTTCTTATTAGTCTGAGACAAGAAGGACTGAATTAGAGATGCAGATAACAATATTGATAAAATTCTTGCTCATCAAGCGAAATATTGCTCGATTTCGATTAACGGGTCTACTAGTCCGATAAACTATGATAAACAAACAAATATATAAGTTGATTCAATTTAAAATCATGAGAAGGTACACGTTTGATTCAATTTGTGAAATCGTTCTATTTCAGGGAGTAGTTCTTTGCATCATTAAAACTTGGCAAAGAACAGCTTGCAATTTTGTTCATCAGTGTCGTCTCCAATATTACCAGTAGAAAACGTTGCACTTAATTGATAGTTTCTTGGTTGGTGAGTCAATGAACCATAGAAGGGGTAACTTTATCCCACCCCTTCCCCTATCAGTGGCCATCAAAGTCTATCTTTTACATAGATTTTTTTCATCTGAATGTTTCTTTTTTACAAACTTATCAAGTTAAGCAACATTTTTAAGCATTTTCATTCTTTATTAATCTCGGTAATATTCATAAAGCAACACAAAGGAAATGCTCTTTATTGAATTAGCACGTGGTTTCATTTGATGTGGTTAATATTTCTAATAAATATTTATTTTTGATGAAAATAAAACATGTTATTTAAAAACCTACATCATGGTTATGTAATATTTTATCTTTGTAAAACGACTGCACCCTTAAGGTAGTTTTTTCAAACAATTGTTTCCACAGAGTGTTTGATTTAGATGATAATTTTAAGTATAAGTGTTCTAGGGCGTAACCTGTAGTTTCTCAAAGGTTCATAGGTAGCTTTTAGTTTAGATATATCGAAGATCATGTTTTTCCAATTGAAACCAGGTAATCAATTAGGGTCAGGGACTAGGTTTTGTTGATAAATACAAAAGTAATATGTAATACTTTAGGAAAATATCGTCTGTACCTATTCATTTTTCAGATACTGTTCTTTTTTATTGAATGTCAATATGTTTAGAAAATTAATTTGATTTCGTCTCTGGACAAAATGTTGACACTGAAAACTATTGAACTAAGGATAGAATATAAATGCTCGTTGAGACGAGGCATTTCCCCTCTAAAATGTACTTAAATTGCACTTGATTTCATAATTTGTCCATTTCCATCTAGTTTTAGTGACCAGACAACAGACACATACAGTCGCTGAAACAAGTTTTGTAATTGTGAAAGATACCGAACATTGGCAATATGTTTGGCAATTCTGGAAATCGGGTTAAAAATTAGATAATCATCAAAATGAATCTTCTATCTGTGAATCACTAGAGTGCAGCACTTTTGCCAAATTTGTTATGCTTAAAAAAATAATAATACATTGACTATTCATTTATGATTTGTACTATAACCACATAAGGTTAAAATGAGAACACTACAATATGTTGAGTGTGTCTTAGACAATTTGGTTGGAAACTCAAGCTGAAAACTCCTCTCTTAGATAAAAAATCCCACTTAGATTATTGAGTTTTCTAGGCAAACACCACTTCCTCTACAGTGCAGATAGTAAGGTAGGTTGATATTATAGCAGTTTCTCTTTATTTTACACTCATGCTTCTTAACGACAGAGGAAACCTCTCACATGTCTGACATTTAATCAAGGACTGTTGTTAGAGTAACAAGCCTTAGTGATAATAGATAGTATTTTTATAAACAAATTACACAATGGAATATCAAAATAGATGCTGTTGCATACATTCTAAGAATGTATAAACTTTGTAATACAATTATTAGTTATAGTGTAGTTTATTTTGTAATACAGTACATTTGTATGATTCACTTACTGCTGTATAGAGTGAAAATTAATATCCCTTTTAATAAAAAATTTTAAAAAATTGTAAATTTCTATCAAGTCTGTAGCCAGGACAAGTTACCCCTCTAGAGGGATAAATTTCTCCAAAATGTTGACATTTAATTACATTGCCACTTCAACATTTTTCTGGCTTGGGCTTGATTTAGAGTAGTTTGTCAGTGCAAAATACCTTTTGTTAGAAGTTTTGTAATATAGTTTTTTAACCAACTCGTTATTACTGTAACATTTACAAATAAAAAAGTGATTTATAGAACATGTTAATATTTGAAATAATTAAGCTGTTCAACATCTTTACTTGTCAATAAATTTCTATTTCAAGATATTTTTCAATAGTTTGATTTTTCCATGTTCATGAAGCAGTGCTCCGCTAAACTCATTGGGTGCCTTAACGAACGCGCTGCGTTTGACATGTTTAACATGAAAATCTCATATGTTTCATTGTTGATTAATGTTCCGATTCCGAGACACCCGCAGCGAAAGTGTTAAACTTCACTTATAACTTAATTCCCTGTTAATATAATCGATTGTTTCAATTGAGTTCTCTATCCTATCCTATCAACCCATACCTATCCTATCCTATCCTACCTTTCTCATATATATACCCTATATAGCAATGAAATCAAGAAGATTTAAATAAATTAAAAAACATTTTGCTTGAAAACCCCGTCTATTACATTTATGATGATATCCACCAACTATAAACAAAAGAACCTCATACGAATACCCAAGTGAGACCTTCTTTACATTTTGTTCTCCATTTTTATACTAACACGTTTTTCTTATATATTGTACACATTGTAGAATGTTTATACAATAAAGATCTGTATAAATCTAATATAAGAAGGTTTGCGTGCATGCGTCCTTGCTTGCTTGCGACACTGATCTTAATAAGGGCACCAACGAATTCCTTAAAATGTTGGAAATAACTAATTTCTGGGTTAATAATAAGTTCTAGACAGGTCTCATCTCCAGAAAAAATCAAATAATGTAAAAACACGAAAATGAAAAGTTAAAAAATTAACATTGGGCTTATGGAGTTTAAAATAAAAACAAAAGAATTGTAACAGCTGTTTATAATAAATCAATGAACTATCAAAGTAATACTCATGTTGTTTATGATTATTAACATGTGGTTTCCTGAGAGCTAGGGCCTATTTTCTAAATAGGCCAAGTAGGCAAATGTTTTGGGGGGCGGCAAATTTGTAGGAGCATATTTTGTAAATATAAATTTGTCTACAGATTAGATGGATTTAAAATATTGTGAGTCTACTTGCAGTAATAGTTTTCTTTAATATCAAGTAAAAATAACTAGTTGATATGTTATGCCGAAGGCAGGAAGGACGCGGAGATCAAAGTATTTAATTTGTTTATTCGTCTTTGCCTGTCAATGCAGGGTGGCATCACCGCGCTTGTTCACATGGCCGATGTTCACAGGCAAGACCGCGAAGTAGTGGACAAAATATACAAAATAAACTTTTTGCATATTCTTTTTACCTAAAAACATTGAATAAAATTATGTTTACGAGGTATTCGGTTATTTGGTATAAGCTATATGATTTGAAGGATATTTGACATTGTTGTGTAGGTACAAGTAAAAGCAAAAGTCACCAACATGATCAATTCTCACTTCTTAAGAACTGCATGATGACCGTTGGTAGTATTACTTTCCAATCTTTAAGAAAATCAGCACCCACTTTGGTCAATTTACCCCACAGTTTTTGAGTTGCAGATAAAAAAATATATAATACCTCTAATTCTACGATTACATATTTTGAAAAATATTATTAGTATAAGGGTCACTTTGCACAACTTAATCTTGAGTTCCACCAGACGGATTTTTATAATCAACCCCTCGCTGGAAACCCTTAATTATATAGATTGTAAAAAAACTATGAAAGTCTGAATTATTCTAGGATGTATGGAGTGTAAACGTAAAATATTACATTATAAGAAATACATTAGAAATTTACTAACAAATTAATTATTTTTTACAGTCAACCTTTGTCTTTGTTTTATCAGTTATATCAACTAATGTTTTATACCAATTTTTAAGGAACTGCATAAGCTTAAAGACTATTACATCCATTGTGGTCAATCTGCCCCCCATTTTTTACTTATTACAGCTCAAAAATCAAAACAACGGCCAACAAAGAATTTGTTATAACTTGAAAGAATCAACTGACTGAACTCAAGCAATGTTAATTACCTTAACGTAAGGTAATAATAATAATATTTTATTGATATAAAACAACCATAAAGTTGTGGGTCGATGTATTAAATACATATATTTTGATATT
The DNA here is from genome assembly GCA_963675035.1 of Allygus modestus. Classification (NCBI taxonomy): domain Eukaryota; kingdom Metazoa; phylum Arthropoda; class Insecta; order Hemiptera; family Cicadellidae; genus Allygus; species Allygus modestus. Next base: position 68,612,521 of record OY776116.1, read on the forward strand.
AAATAATTATTTAGTAAATAGTAAATATAATTTGTTTTCAATATATTTTCTTGTTATAAGGCATAAAGAAAAATGCCAAGTGTTAATAATTTTTATTTTTATTTAATTAATATTACATGCTCAAAAGTGATAACACCTCAAAAAGAAGTGTTCTTTTAATTTTAATAATAGAGAAGAGCAATTTTATTTTGCTACTGCTTCATACAACATTTACACTATATTGTCACAACACAGTCTCTACTCATCGTCCAGCTTCTGTCAACACATCGACTCCCAAAGAAGGCGCCTTCTATCCCTCAGCAGTGAGGCCCTTATTCCCCCAGCTGCCTTCCCTCTTGACATCACCTCTACTCTACGTTTACGGTGTTCCAGTTAAATACCACACTCACAAAAATTGTAAATCAGCCACTCTCATCAGTTCTTCATATTTTCAATATTTTACATATTTGCAATATTTAATTTATTTTATTTCACAAGGAGTTTTAAATGTGTTTTCTTATAAGACCTTTAGCATTGAATCCATCACTTCAAGATATGCTGTAATTCCGGGAATTTTGCTGTAGTAGTCGAGCGCTGTACAGTTAACATAGTCCGCACCTTGCGTCACTATTAAAAAAAATGTAAGATGCTTTCTGCTCTTATAAAATTAAAGTACGCAAAGTATCGCACAATAGTTAAGTTAATACAAAATTAATTATCTATAAATCAGATCCCTCTATGACTAATTTATCCAAAATGAGATTAATTAAGACATTATGGTCACTTTATGACTATCAAACTTATGGAATCAAATGTATTTTATTATTCATATAAAAAAATTACAACAAACAATATTATATTAACTTTTAGCTACTGTCTTTGCCAAAATTAGAATTATATCAATAAATGATTGCAATATTTTTAACATATATGATAGTAAATTAACATTGTATAAGGTTACTCTAATTCCAAAAGCTATAAAACTTTTCTTTTTAGCGATTTTCCCCTGTAGGGAAGAAGCTATATTACCATAGTCAGCATAGTAAGACCTTGGCCCGGGACCATGATAACTTTTCATTTTGAGGTCCCCAGATGGCAAAAACACCATTCGTTCAAATGTTTATATATATATATATATATACATATATATATATATATATATATATATATATATATATATAAAATTAAATTCCACAAATTAGGGACTCAGTCATCATCAATATAATACAAGACTTCATAGAAAGGTGGAGCAACATAATTTGCATTTATATAAAAAGAAAACTCACTTCGTTGGTAATAAATTTGTATTTAATTTGCCTAGCAAAATTTTACTGGAAAATAATTTAATTAAGTTAAAAAAGCTGTTGAAGGAATATCTTTTTAAACTTTACTAGTATTCTTTAGAAGAATTTTGGGAAATTGGGAAAATAAAATAATTTATTTTATATTTGTAACTATTGTAATTTAAAGGTTTGTCATAAATTAAATTTACTATCTAAGTTTTTGTTATAATAAGGATATTTCTGATTCTAATATAATAATACTCTGGTATATGATCATTGATTGAGTGTACATTCAGTCCTATAGTAATGACTCATCTGTTCTATGTACCATGTACAATTTATGGAATAAAGGAATTTTTGAATTGATTAGGGTTACTTTTATTATAATAAACGGTATCAGGAAAACGACACATACTTTCTCCCTTTTAGCCCAACTGTAATGAATAAATTACTTTTTATTACCTAAATATAGAATACAAAGCACGGTCGAATGTACAGAAAATCTTGTAAACAAGTTGTTTTACAAAACATACACCCAAATTCCTGCTTTGGAGGCCCTACAGAATCCATTGCTACACTCGTGGTTTTAAGAGGGGAAATTCCCCCTATTCCCCCCCAGGGTTATTAAGGGGTAACAAATTTAGAATTTCCTCTGTTGGTCAATGTTAACTTGACAAGGATATCCAGTTTGAACCAAATTGGTCAATAAATAAGAGAGAAATAGTAATTTTTGTATTCCCCATAAGAATAACATTGGACAACGTACTGCGTTTACCGCAAAATGAAAATTTCAATTTTCTCCGCAACCAGCAATCGTAGAATAGTAATTAAAAATACTAAATTATTTAGTTTTTTGAGCTCTTTTTAATGGTGAATATACATTTTTTTATATTTATGTTTTTCTATTGAAAAATAATAAAACAAACTTGATGTTTTAAGTCCTGTAATTTCTGAACCCGAATTTTTACAGAAATGCGGGTGGTGTCATTTTATTGGAGAACTAAAGTTCTACAAACGACTAAAGTTTAATCAAAATCGTTAGAGCCGTTTTTGAGAAATTTTGATTTTTCACGTTTTTTGGCGGTTTTTGGGGGATAATTACCTTTAAAAATCAAAAATTCAAAAAAATGAAAAAAATGCCTGGAGATATCGTGGATTAGTACCTACATATCAAATTTCATAAAAATCGGCCCATTGGTTAGGGCTCTAGCTCTGTACACATCCACACAGATACACACACATACACACACACACACACACACACACACACACACACACACACACACACACACACACACACACACACACACACACACACACACACACACACACACACACACACACACACATACACACACACACACACACACACACACACACACACACACACACAGACAGACATCACATAAGAACCACTTTTTTGGGTTCAGGGAGCACCAAAACGAATATTTCCACGAACAACTCAAATTCGAAAATTTTGACGAAAACAATACTTTCTCCATATACTATGTATAGGTGGAGAAAGTAAAAATGAAATAAAAACAATAACCAGATGAGTACCCTCTTTTTGAAACATTCTTTATTAGTGACACATGTTTCGACATACTTAGGTCATGATCACATTGCAAGTAAAACAGCCTGAAATAATTAGCTAAATTTGTTTATAACTTTATTTAATTTTACAATCTATTCTAAACAAAAAACGGAACAATAAGAAAATATATGATGATTAGCTAAAATAAATAATTAAATCTAAACATGTACTAATTTAAACATTTACTAATCTGTGTTTACCATTAAATGGAATCTTTGTCATCTTGTGTTGCCAAGGATGGTTAGAGTTGCTGGTATGATGAGATCCGCGTTTGAGTTGGTTTTATATAGATTTTGATTGTATAGGTTCTATATAGCAACTAGGTATGGCAACTTTGCACAGTTTCAACTTATAGTGGTTTTCCAGCTAATAACTTTGAGTTATAGAGGTGCTGCTGTAGGCTAAAAAAGACCGCAAAACTTTTGATTTATCGAGGTGTTCCCCACTGACCCTTAAACCATAGGCGTAATTCAGGGGGGCACGGGGGGGCAGTTGCCCCCCCAATAATTTAGAGGAAGTAAAACAAAATTAAAAGTGTATGAAAAATACGATTACAATTAAGTTTTTTGTAATAAATAAGACATAATGTTTAGGTTTTTTTTTTAATAGCAGTTTTAGTTTTTAAAATTTTGTAAAGGGAACATTATTCAATGTAACTTAAGTTATTGTAGTAGTTAAATAATCAGTGATAATTTGAAACAAATCGACGGAAATCATGAACTGTATAGTCTGACGTTTTCCCCTGGCGATCAACAGATTTCTTGGTAAACCGATCGCCGAGTGGAGCGGGCAACATAACAATAACCTTCCGGTCTCCTCTTGTTCATTGTTAGATGGAGATATTAAACCTAATTTAACTGATATTTTTACTTCTCGACTTACCAGATAAAAATAGATACTTCTACATTCATTTTGATTCCCATCATTCTCGTCCTCGGATTCAAGTCAGTCGTTTCTTTGTCTCTTTACGTTTCAAGAGAACACTTCTAGTTATCGTTTACATATTTGAATTGTGAAATTTATAGTGGGTTCATGTAATAAGATTCCAGAGGTAACTTAATAAACATTAATATTTTGTATAATTAAACTACTTTAGATTTTAATATTAATATTTCAAAGGTAATTAGATAAACTTAAAACCTTTTGCATGTCTTATTTTAATATGTCGATGATTATAGTTATTTTGTGTGGAATTGCTTGTCGTATGCAAACAACAAGCCTACAAAGAATTATTTTGCAAAACAAAATTATTAATGAACGGGTTTAAATATTAGTTTACCATTCAAAACAATAATATAGTAAATACTACTTATAGCTGAATTTACTATTTCGTAGGTAAACTTATTTATTTGAAAATTACAAACAAACGCCTACAGTATAATTTGGAATTCACGTGCTCATGAAGAGATATATTTATCCATTGGTTTCTTTAATTTCGCTTCTGCATAGGAGGGGGTAAGCGCTATACAAATGTACTTGAAATATGTGGTAGGCAATAAATATCAAACAGTTTTTCGTTTTAAGACTAACTTTTCGATCGATATTTATTTTATCTTTACTTATAGTTTTGTATGGCCACGGCTAGGGTTAACACTACACTATAGTCTGATTGTTAAGGGAGTGCGGCTGGAGCTCGGCTCTACCTGCGAGGGACCCAACTCACGCACGCACACTCACCACCGTCCTAATTGCCTGAAAGCCCCGATCCCCTTCACTACCTAGAAATATAACACCTGCTGTATGATACCTCAAAATTGCAATTCATTTCAAGTTAGATATACATTAAAAAGCTTTGTGTCACTAAATTTGTTGTTTAATTCCATGAAAAATGAGTCCAAACACGAAATGATTATGACAAAAAATAGTTTACTGAATGGGGATAGTAAAAAGTCAGATTGGTTAGAAACGTTTATCGTCGTTGGCAGCCTTATCGTCGATTTCATAGGTTGGCATCGGCGGTTTATGCAGACGTACAAGTTGATAGACCTCAGGTTTTCTCAAGTCCTTTGTGAAAGGAATCCCGCGGTTATTATAGTTAATATGAAAATATTCGTAACTTCTAGTATTGAAATGTTCGTAACTTCTAAATTTGTAAAGCAAAATATATATTGTTTGGTATCATTTTACTTATCATTTTGAGCTAATGTCAAAAGCATTAATAGATTTTACAACGAAGGTGAAATTAAAAAAATTGATAGTCAAATTTCTGTGAGCCAGTGATGACTCAGGCGGCAGGTCAGTGGTCCGTCCTAATCCCCTGCGTCTGTGTGTGTGAGGCCTGCGTGTGTGTGTGAGTAGAGCCCACCCTTCTGCCAGCCGCATTCCCGTAACAATCAGAGTATAGAGGATTTTTCAACGCTGATATAGGAAAAGCCCCAGATATTTATCGATATAAATAACAATTCCATCGCTCTTGCCGAATTTAAGTATCCAATTCTATTGCTACCTAGACAAAATTGCAAACAATTAATTCTTACTGACATTAAATGTTCTTTTTTTAAATATTTTTAATAAAAGCTCCCAAAAATATATACTTTAATAATTATTTATTATTAATTTTTATACCTATTAGAATTAATAAATTATTAAAAATATACTTTTTTATAACATTAATTTTTACCAAGAATTTGGAGTGACCAGCACCGGCCTGCGCGAGATATTGTTTTTTGGTGTTTTTGGTGTGTTTTTTGTTTGATGGTGTAAAACAAACAAAAAAAGATTGTATTGTGACTAAACATATAAATATTCTGTAAATATACTATGTATTTTTATTGAGAAATATTAGAATATAATTTTTACAGTAGCCAGTAACTTGTTCGTAAACGAAACTCACGTTTTTATGATAGGCCTATCTATAAGATAACTAACAGTATAGTTTGGTATCCTATATATTAATAAGGTAGGGGTTTTTCTTCACAGTCAAAACTCGATAACGGCTGGACGGATTTTAACATTTGAAGTGCCAAATTAAAGATATTTTTAAATAGATTTGCCAATATGTCTCATAATTTTAAGAAAGGGCATCACTTAAACACGTCAATGACTGTCATCGTCAAAAACCTCAAAAACAAAAACTGCTTCTGATTTTAAAACTTTATTATCCAAAAAAAAGCACTGACATGAAGGAAATGGTTATCTGTTTGATATAAAATACTGAATAAAATAGTTGATTGATTAAAGGGGTGGTCGCTGTGGAGGGACTAAACGAGCGGAAGAGCGGCCGGTATAATCCTATGCTATCGTATCTGTGTGTTTGTGTGCGTGTATCGGAACCTTATTTTTTCCAGCCACAGTGCCGAATTTTCTACGGGAATGGTGATTTAAGGGGGGGGGGTTATATAATTTTGTGTAATAGGAGGATGGGCCATGGACAACCCTGCCCCCCAATCGAAATGCTGAAATTACGCCTATGCCTCAAACTTATAGATGAGGTGAAATAGCATAGTATTGCCCTAGTTGCGTTGGCGTCTTAAAGAGATATAAAGATACAGGCAAGCTAAAGGCCAGGGAATATTAACAAACTTTGAATTAACCGCCAACAGGCCTGAACATTCGGCCGAACATTCTCCCGAACGTTGACTGAACATTCCGTCCCGTATGTTTCCATATGTATTCAAAAGTTCATGCTGCTCCCACACTTCTCGTGAATACTCCAAACATTCGGAGTTCGGCCGAATAATGTTTCGGGCCTGTTCGCGAGAAATGTGGGACCGCCTTTATCAAAGGAATTTCATTTATTGAGGTTCGAGTTATTTAGATTCCACTGTACATAGCTTTAACAGATATAACTAAAATTTTAACATTATAATAAACATAATAATAAATATATATTTAACGTACAACAAACAATACTGACAATATTTAAATACTTTATTATCAAAAAAAAAAAACACTGATATGGAGGAAATGGTTATGTTTGATATAAAATACTGAATAAAATAGTTGATTGATTAAAGGGGTGGTATTCAGTTTACAATGTTCATTAAATTCTTGCTGGCTGGAATATTTTTGTTCAGTGCAGAACTTCAAAAATAAATTAAGGTTACATACCTTTCCGTCGTCAATCCTTGCTTCAGTTCAAAGTAGCAGATGGCGGGTTTCAGAACTGCTATCCCATTATTTAAATCGTTGCGTAAAATATTAAAATCAAAACATATTGTCACAGTTTATCAACATAACTCACTACTAACGGATGGTATGAATAGAAAAACTATTTATACCTATTTACCTACTGTAGTCAGGGCCGGATTTAGGAGCTGTGGGCCCCTAGGTTCACTAGTGGTGAGTGCCCTTGTTGCCGTCCAGATCCAAAGTTGGTGACCTTTTTTGTTTTGCTCGTGTATGTGATTCTTTGTGGTGCGGGCCCCTAGGCGTGCGCCTATGTAGCTATTCTAAATCTGGCCCTGACGACGAGATCTCTATGTATATTTACATCGTTGATAAATGATTATAAGGACAGCTGATTTAGAATGCATCACTACTGGTGCAAAAACCCAGCAAACAGAATTTGTACCACTGAGCTCTATGTTATATTTGGAGTCACTACTCTCTGCCTAAATATTTTACAAAAACGTGCCGTCAACACTGACTTTTGCTCTATTGTGTTAGAATTAGGTGATCGAAATATGGTCTTCTCGGGAAGGCGATAAAGACGTCACGACAAGATGAAACGGAACGACCAGAGCCACCGAATCATCAACTGATTGTTTGTTGGTTTTATGGAATGAATCGTTGCTCACTGCCTTATGTATTGTAACTTTCGGCTAATATAGTAGGCCTCGGTAGCCCAGCGGATACGGCGTCAGATTCACAATCGTGCGATCCCGTGTTCAAATTTCACTTTTGATGTTTACTTTTTAAATCTGAAATGTTTTTTAAAGATTACTTTAATTTGTTCGGGGTTAAATCTCACTTTTTTTGTTAACTTTTTTAGGTTTGACTTTTATTTATTTATACTAATCTCTTTATTTGTAATTATGTTGCACAACGAAACAGCCTCCATACAAGCGCTCTGCGGAGTTTGGTTAGGTTACTATAATCATAGACTAACTACAGTATACTACTGTAGTTAGTCTATGCTATAATTTTGTCGTGAACTGCAACCTAGTTGTTTGTTTTAACTTATATATATGCTTGAATTTTAATCGAACCACCATTTATGCTTTTCCACCACAAAACAAAAACAATCGTAATTGAAAGTTCATTCGATAAAACAAACAATCGGTTGATGATTGGGTGGTTCTGGTCGTTCCGTTTCATCTTGTCGTTACGTCATTATCGCCTTCCCGAGAATACCATAATTTGTCCACCATTGTGTTACCTTACCGTTAACTGGACCAATCAAAAAACATTTGGTGGGCGATGTCAAAATTTCAACCAATAGGAAATAAAATAACTATACCATCAAAACGTCAAAAACACATCTGGCCAACATAACGACCAAAAACGCAGCGCCACGCTTTTTCACCACGGAGTGGTGACACCAGATATAACATAGAGCTCAGAGCTCAGTGGTTTGCACACGCTAGGCATGTGCTAAGGGGCCAGCGTGACACAAAAACACGTTCTAAAAAATATCGTTCGCCTTACCGGTGGGTGGTAGGGGGGCCCACATCACAATTTGAGCCTATGGGCCAGATTAGCCTTCAAATTTTAAATCCGACCTTTTGCCCTGTAGCCATAGTATGTTGTAGCTGACCACACAAAATTCCTTGTAAGAAGTTTGTCTTTGTCATATATGGTAAGGATTTAAATCATCGGGGCATTCAACAGTATGTTGGCTACATTGAATTGAATAGTGTTCTCCACTTCTATGCTCCTCCTGCTTTCTGCTTCGCTACCTTGATCTTAATCAGTGTTTCCACTCAGCAGTATAAAATATCCCACGAGCTGATACAAAAAATCCCACACTTCACCTTATAATATCCCTCTAAATATCCCCCACTTTCCCACTGATTTTTCAAACAGTACAACACAGTAACACAGTTAATGTTAAATATTATATGATAGATGGAGCTTATTTAGATCTACTAACTACCTATATTTTACATTGTAGTACCTCAAAGGATTTTCAGTAATGCGATATAAATGCCATAAGGCTGGCAAGTGAACTAACCAAGTTAAATAATTTAGTTCCGTGAGAGGTAATGATATTTGTAAATGGTACTGTAGTACTAAAGAGTACGACATAGGTAATAATAACAGCAAATATTTTCCTTGTTAATTCCAACATGGCCAGGCCAGCGACATTCATTGGTGTGAATTAGTGTTCGTTTTTCGTTCTGTGACGTTTATAAAATAATAATTGGTGCAATAAAATAGGTAAAATAATAACGTGGGAAATTGGAAACTCCGCAACTGAAGGTACGACGAGAAAATCCACTAGACTAGAAGTGCTACTGCTAAGGTGGTCTGGTCGTAAGCAAACTAGCAGACGTAATTCCAATTTCCAAAATATCCCACAATCCCATTTTATCCCACACGCAATCAAAATATCCCATATATAGGATAAAAATCCCTCAAGTGGAAACACTGATCTTGATGTTGCTGTTTACATTGGTGCATTGGTGGGAGTAGGTCATTACCAATTTTAAGTTTGAAAATAAATGTATTGAACATTTATCCATTTATCTTGGATGTAAAAGTTGTTTGCAGTATTTAATCTAAGAAAATGGTTTGTATTTTAATCCTATAATACTTTGTACTACTGGAATTTATTTAAGTAACAGGACAGTGATCCAACATATATATTTGTAGGTTAGGTTTTTAACATTTTTGTTGTAATTTCCAAAAAAATATTGATGGCTGAAGAGAGTCTTCTACTTAGTTTGTACCATATCCATATTACTATAAAAATAAACGTAGGCATGTGTAATTTTTAACATGGTTTAGTTTTATAAGCGGATTGATTTTTTCAAGGGTTATTTTGATTTTGATGACAAGTTGTATTAATCTCAATCAAACAAATTTAGTAATTTTAAGAATTCCATATTTCATGTGGACATTTTTTCCTATTGTACATTATTTTTTTTACATAGTTTTGATAGCACCATTGAACAAATGACAGTTAATTTATACGGTTACATCAGTTATGAATTTGCAGCAGTTAAATAAAACATGTTGTAATTTGAAATATAAATATATGGATATACAAGTAGCGTTAATTAGGTTAAGATAGGTTTGTTATTCCTAAACAATGTAACATAACCTAAGTAACTGCCGTAGCACACTGTACAAGTTAAAACTCCACGCATAACCATAACATTTCACCATTGGAGGTCGTTCTCTCAGTTCACTCTTCGGAAAAATATCAATATGAAATATAGAGGAAATAGCAATATAAAATACCAGTAGGTCCCTACTATCAATTCATTTTATTGAAATATAGATTTTATCGAAATTAAAATCTCAACCTAACCAAAATAATTGAACCTATTATGAAACCGTACCTAAAATATGTTTAGCTAACAGGGGTAGTATTCCTAATTTTGATGGATCTAAAACCTAGTGACCAATTAGATTTAGCCATACAGGTACTGTAGTTCTGCAATTTTCGATACTCAATAGGCCTAATTAATGCACAGGAAAAAACAAATTTTGATAAAGTTTTGTTAAGTTCAAGTGGCTGCAAATAGGCAGAATTAGTATAACAAACTTTTGCTTAATATTTTGTCTTTATCTGTGTCTATCCAAACAGTCACAGTTTGTTAAAACAACAATTTAAATCTCCTATTTACCTAATATCACAATAAAGTTATTAGGTACCGTACTTCATACACGTAACTTATCAGCTTTTAATTTATGGTAAACAATAAAGGTATTTGGTAGACTTTCTTGTAGTCTTGTCATACGCTTCAACCTACACTCTCAGAGGTTAAAGTTATAAGTAGTTTTGGTTTGTAAGATTTTGATGTTTAAGAGTAATCGCATAGAGAGAAGATTGAGGTTTAGGTGCGGTCGCCATAACCACACGGTAAAACAATTTCAATATGTGTTATTGGTGTGTGCATAGTGAGCTGCTCGCAGTAGAGGGGTAGCTCGCTCTTTAAACGGAGGTCTAGTGGGATGAATTTCAATAACAATTTGGTTTGACTTACCTCGCTGCTTAGCTCGTGGCTTTGCTCGCCACTCCTTTGTGATTGGTCCGTCCAAGGTCACCCTATCCTTCCCTTTTTTGTGCCCTCACCCCAGTGCACTTCCACCGACCTCTTTATATAAGTTAGTTGCATGGTTAAAGGTTTCAATTTAGTTTCGTAATAAGGCCTAGAGAGAACTGATTACCTTTAGTGATATGAAGGAAGAAGTGATTATTGCTGAGTCATTGCTAAGTCTTTTTCAAGTACTCTTGAAATTGTTTTGGGCATGTAAGTAATCTTTAAACTGCTAAAAAAGGTTATGAGATTCCACCCAGTGATTAATGGGATAAGCACTAAATACACAAAGGCAGGCTTGATCCCTTCATACAGAGTGTAAAAAAGTCTGTCCCCCCTTTAATTTTGTTGTAAAACAAACAAATCGCCTTTGGGGAGCGACAATAACTTAACCCAAAGTGTCTTGACGTTATCGGAAATGTTGAGTGTCCCCCAAAAATGGGGGATTTTGGGGGCAACTGAAAATTTGTAAATATAAACCCCTTTTGAGTGACCCCTCATTTTAAAGAGCTTTAAAAAATAGGCGAATGGTGGAGGTTGGAGGTCTGTAACGTGTTTTTATGCAAAATGGCAGCTTGTCAAAGTTTTGAATACAACTCATTCTTGAAACCTGGCGTCTAAGACTTTTGGAGTTTTAATTTCACCTTTGGTGACTTAAAACTGGAACGACTCTTGAGGCAGTGCCCTTGTTTAAGAAGTGGTCTCTTTTGGTGATATTTAAAATTTTGATTGTCCCGCATTTTGGGATTTTGGGGGCAACTTAAAATTTTTTGATGTAAACCCCTTTTGAGTGACCCCTCATTTTAAAGAGATTTTTAAACCTAGGCGAAGGGTGACAGTTAAAAGTAAATTCAACCCCTTCAAAATTGGTTTACATTAGGAAATTTTGAGTTGCCCCCAAAATCCCGCATTTTTGCGGGTTCTCCAAATTTTAAATATTACCAAAAGATACCAGTTCTTCATTTAATAGCATTTCTTCAAGAGTCGTTTCAGTCACCAAAGGTGAAATTAAAACTCCAAAAGTCTTAGACGCCAGGTTTCAAAAATGAGTTGTATTCAAAACTTTGACAAGCTGCCATTTTGGATAGAAACACGTTACAGACCTTCAGCCTCCACCATTCGCCTATTTTTTAAAGCTCTTTAAAATGAGGGATCACTAAAAAAAACATTACATTTGAAAATGTTGAGTTGCCCCCAAAATCCCCCATTTTTGGGGGACACTCAAAATTTCTGATAACATCAAAAGATACTTTGGGTTAAGTTATTATCGTTCCCCAAAGGTGATTTGTTTGTTTTAACAAACAAAAAAAATTCAAGGGGTGGGGATGGACATTTTACACACTGTATAAACAGGATAGATTTAGGTAGTAGGTCTAACTTTAATTCAAGGTACTTTGAATATTAAGGTGGGTGTTACGGGTTTACTACTGTTTTTCATATTTTTTCAGGCAAATCTGCTTAAGGATGTAACAGTGAATGACAGTCATCCCAAGACATTACTACTCAAGAAACACATTGATTACATAGCTGCCTATGGAACACATAAAGATGAATATGTAAGTTTTGTCTGATAAATATTTATGCCTAAACTGAAAAAAATATATTGTTTGAAACTGCAAAAAATGGGTATTGCAGTATGAGCAGGGCCGGCGACAGGGGGGGGAGCAGCAGGGGCAAATGCCCAGGGGCCCGGGCTACAAGGGGGTCTGGGCTCGAGGGAAAAATATGTCTTTTAAACGAGAAAATGGATTCATAAATAATATTTTCGTCCCCGTTTTCTGGGCAGGATTTAATATATTTCGGGATGGAAATATTTCAGCCAATTTGCATTGCGATCGTAATTTATGGCCAAAATTATGTGGTGTGATCGTCATTTTCGGCGGATACACACGTTTCGATCGTCAATTACGTGCGATGTCGTGTGGTTCTATCATAGTGATGATGCATGGTAAAGCTGTCTTTTTTGGCGAATTTCGGTGCGATCGTCATTCCGATATAGTGCAGTGCGATCTTAGTTTACGGCTTAGATTAAAAGGTAATTAAGATCGATATTACGTGTTGCGATCGTCAATTACAGCCGATGTAAAGTGGTTCAATCGTCATTTTCAGCCAATGATGATCTATCTGTCGGGTAGGAGAGAACAGAAACTTAGAGTTTTCGTTCAGCTTTGGGTTTTCTCTAAAATCCTGATAAAGTCAAAAACTGGAACTGACACGTACCTAAAAAATACTTTTTAAGTCTCAGTTATTAATTTTGTCAGGTACTAAAATTTTTAAGTTATATTTTCAAAAAATTAAACTCGCATTATGAAGTTTAATTCTTGTAATAACAAAAAATACAAATGTATGGGTAGCCTATGGGCACATTTATGAATAAATTAATAATTCCCCATTTATTACATTATAGTTTATTACATTTATTTATTACATTCCCCATTCAATTACAATACATTGCATTTGTATTTCAATGTAAAAGTTTGAGATTTAAATTTGTATTTCCATTAAAGTTATTTTTAAAACGGTATTTTTTAGCCTTTTGTAACGTTAAGTTAGGTATCTTTAAACTGTGTAACAGTTCATTTTTGTTTAACCATCGTAATGCATTGATATTGAAATGTGGGTTTTTAATACTGTTATTACAAATTGTTTTCTGAAAAAAAACTACACCAGTTGGACATTCAACATTTTGAGACAGGGACAAATCTGAGCCAGTTGGGATTGGGAGCATTGGATACAAGTACACAGAGCAGTTCTCAAGTTTTTCATAAAGAACGTTTGTAGTTTGTGTAGTAAAGTAGTATAAGTAAAGGGGCCCGCCTTCGTAGGTTGCCCAGGGGCCCGAAAATCCTGTCACCAGGCCTGAGTATGAGTATGATTGAAATATGTCTCGTGTTAAGATGAGTGTGTGACTATTTTCCTGGCCAATGAACAGTCAGTGTCTTAATTATTTCTTGGTGGGGATAATTTATTAATAACATTGTGGCTGCCATTGGTCAAGAGATTTAGGGGCCATGCACATATTACCCCCCCCCCTCCCCCATGTAACACACCTGTAACATTTGAGCATTCCCCCTCCCCAAAGTGTTATATAACTCAATCTGAGTATACTTTAAAACTGCATAGACCTTTTAAACATCGTTTTATTAGCAATTTGGAATATGGATTTAAATAAATCATTAAACTTTTGATGACTTTCTTTCAATAACAGTTTTTAATAACTTCTTTTTTCAAAGGAAAATTGATACAAACAATTTTTGGTGTGACAAACAGGCCCGCTCAGAGAAATTTTGGGCCCCTGGGCAAATGAGAGTATGGGCCCCCTTTACCCCTTCCAATATAAGGTTCAATATTTTGATTTATTTAGTATACATGGTGTGTGTGTGTTTATAATATAGGTATGTTTATTTCAATATTCAGTTTGTTTCTTTGGGCCTCGCTGATAACCAAGAGTACCTATTGTAGTTTTAACAAATCAACTGGGTGGTTGATTTGTTAAAATAGGAGGTGAGGTGGTTTTGCCAAATTATTGCACAGTGCCCAGTGGCCGCTGTGAGAGAGGCTCTTCAAAGTAGGCAAATGGATTTGTAAGCTATTTTACTGGTTTAAGACCCTCAGTGATAACAACCAAAAAAAATTAAACCATATTTTCTTTTGTAGTTCATCTCTATTGCTCTTGATTACAGGAGTACTGCATGACAGAGTACCTGCGCATGTCCGGAATGTATTGGGGACTCACCGCCATGTCCCTCATGAATAGTCTGGCTCAGATGGATCGTCAGCAGGTAAACGAAATGTCAGTGGTCGTACTAAAATCACTAGAGTCTTAAAATATTCCTAAGTTGTTTAAATTAAAAGAAACCATTCATAAAGTGTTATTTAACTTAATTGTTTTAAGTTTATTTTTGGCGATGGTGAGTTGCTATTCTTTAAGAAGTGAGTATGCACCAGTGAGTAAAAACCAGTTTCACAATGTTATAAGGGACTTTGTTATGTTATTGGTGTTATTTGCATCTCAGATGGCAGTAGATTCTAGATCCCAATTTTGAAACCTCTTTTTTACAACAATTTTGCTTGCACTAATTTCTGAAACAATTAACAATATTAGTATGGCAAAAATACATAGTTAATTTGTCTTATTTGATTCAAAGTAACGAGCCAATTAACTATTTTGACAGCAGCTCACTTTGGAGTGGAACACAACTAATTGTTTTAGAGTTGAAAAATCTCTTTATCAGATGGTTTAGCTATCGTGTCAGTTTTGTAGTTGTTTGCAAATCATAGTCACAGTGGGGAGCACGAAGGTTTTGAATGTGTATAGCTAAAATGTTTTTACTGGGTGACACAAATCACAATGATAAAACATTCCCATTTTCAACAATTATTGTACTTAAGAAGGGGCTCCAGTCCTCTGCTTCTCCCTTAAGATTAATGTTAATCCGTCCCTCCTCAACGGATTATCCAAAATCCTTGATGTATAGTTATTTTTAAAGAGTGAAAAAATAAAATCTAGCGATTTCAGTGAGCAAAATTTAGATATCCAAAATAGTTCACCCATCAAAACAATCGTAAATATTAAACGTTTTTGGAAATTTTGTGGACAATAATTGTTTGTGGGATTAAAAATTTGCTCATTAAAACAGCTTGGTATTTTTTCTCTATAATATTAGACATAATCTCTTTACAATATCGGATAATGTGTTGAGGAGGGACGGGTTTTGGAAATCAACATTGGTCTTATGGGGGAAGCAGGCAGAAACGTGAAAGTGTTTCATGCCTGGAGGTCACTCCTAATCCTGGTTTGGGAGAAAAATTCTCTGACCACATAGTATGGTCTCATTAATTGGCTGTTAGGATATCATTCTTTTTTAATAGTTTTGCCAATAATACCAATGGTTTAACACCATTTTTTCATTGATAGTTTTTATGTGTTTCTGACATATTAGAGGTGAGATGTCAAACTACTTTGTTAATGGATTCAAGCTCTGTATGTGTATTGTACGGCAGGTGGTCAGCTTCCTAAAGCAGTGTGTTGACGACAGTGGGGGGGTCAGCGCCAGCGTGGGTCACGACCCTCACCTCCTCTACACTCTCAGCGCTGTCCAGGTCTGTATACAATTTTGAACATGTGTGCTGAGCTACTCTGTCCATCACATGTTAGGAAGACTTCACAAATACAATTATGAAAGAAACGTTCATTTTTCCATATCACTAAGTACTGGAATGCCAAGATTTTATCAAAAATTGTGATTTTGTTTAACCATTCCAATCACGGCAGCCCCTAAATAGATGATCTTTCTTTATAAATCATGATGATTTTTATTTTTTATAAATATAAATCAGTTATTAATTTTCTAATGTACGCATCACGCGGAATATCTTGACCTGTGGCTTATTCCACTGCCGTAGTGACTTGAGATAACCAGTTGGGTCATCTCGAGCTTCAGTTGTGGCCGTTGGCGGTAATATTATTATTGTTTACAGACCAACATTATACGATTAATTTACCTGAACAACAGATGACATATTTAAACCGCTCGCTCTACTCCAATTGTTTGAACTGAAAACAGTTCCCACAGGTTAAGATATTCTGCGCCATGTGTAGATATAGCCTATAGCAGTTTAAATTAACTTTCAACCAGATGACTTTTTGTTGGGTTTAATAAGAATTGTGTATGTTATTCAATGAAGTTAGGGGTGCGGGAACATTGTACTAAGTGCTCTTAACAAATTTTTGCAGAGGCTCTTAACAAAATGATCTGGCATTGATGAAAAAAAGACAGGTCTATTACCTTAGTGGTTAATCTGAAAAATGCAAAGTGTGATTTACTAGTGAAAAGTAGGATTGCTGTGGTTGGTTGGTATTTTAGGAAATCATAAAACTCTTTCCTGGTGCCTTGTTCTGGAAATAGCAGTTGCACCGCATATAGTGCAATTTTCACGCCAGGTGCACTAATGGCCTCGTGTGTGCAGATCGCGTGTTTGCTGGACTGTGTGGACGTGTTGCCGGTGGAGAAGGTGGTCGGCTACGTGGTGAGTCTGCAGCAGCCCGACGGCAGTTTTGTGGGCGACAAGTGGGGCGAGGTGGATGCGAGATTCTCATTCTGTGCGGTCAACTGTCTGTCGCTGCTGGTAAATCTTTATATTGATTTTGTTTTACATTTCCTCTTTCACTGAGTGGAATAAATAGGGTTATGTAGGCAAATTTTAAGCACTGTCTTTCGACGAATTTTGTAGGCATGTATATTCTTACCTCTTGTAAATATTCTCATTTCTCTCTCAGAAATAATTTTCCTCATCAAAAGTCTTTTTTTAAATGCATACTGTGATAAGTATAAAGTTTTTTTACAAATAATAAACAAAATTACAGTCAAAGTCTAAAGTATTTCTTTTATTTTGAAGTATAGGTTGTCAAATTGTAGGGGAATACAGGATATAGAGAAAGCACTGTTGCTATATTGAGGAACATTACACAGCAATCTAAATACAATTTTAGTAGTGCAAAAAAGCTGTTAGGGTGATGCAAATACTTTTGCAAAACAGCCCTCATATGCTAAAAAAAATCTTACAATAATTTACCTCCAAAAATAAAAATGATAAAAGTTTTTTTAAACAGTCTGAACAACTTTATTCTGGACAATCCCCTGTATTTTGTGTAAAAATGCAATCTTTTTATGACCACAAACCATTGTTAGTTTACAGGCAAGAAGGTCAATTTGTAAAGAATCATAACCAACTTTGTGTACGATATGTAAGTTAGAGTTATTGATGCCATTCGTTTGCATTTTGTAACCTAGGCCTATATGCATTTGTGAATTCTTTTTCTGTAAATGATAGTGTGTTATATGATTGTGATCTAGGGCCGGTTGGATGCTATAGATGTAGACAAGGCTGTGGAGTTTGTGCTTTCGTGTCGCAACTTTGACGGTGGGTTCGGGTCGCGGCCAGGCTCTGAGAGTCACGCAGGGCTCATCTACTGTTGTGTCGGCTTTCTCTCCATCACAGGTAGGACCAATGTGTTTATCAGCACGTAGCACGTATATTTAATTTGATTATAGGCCTAAATGTTAAAAATAATTGTTGGGAGTGTTATTATCTATACGTAAAGCCAAACCGACAATAAGTTTTAGAGAAAACTAATAAATCTGATGCAAAAAAGTGTCAGTGAGAAAATTTTATAAAATATATTATTTTTTTTATACTTTAAACCTGTTAAAGTCCGTTTTTTTTTTTTTATGTACGCCCCCCTGGACCGGGTTTTTTTCAGGATTGTTGAAAAAGTTACATTCATTGAAAAAACCTTTTACACACCAGCTAAGATCAACTAGAAATTCATAAAACCTTTTTATTTTTTTTCTTAAAGTACTATTTGTAAAAGAAAACACATATAAAACATTTATTTAAATGTTTTGTTTTTTTATAAGTAGGAAATTATAAAATATTTATCACAAAATTATGAAATTTACAAGTTTGAGATTACTTTGAAATGATATTAGGGCCTAACACAATAAGCTATGAACATTTGATATTGACCCTTGGAGGCTATTATTCCTCAGTTTTTATAACACAATGAATCATAAATACCATAGTAAACAGTTTATGTGAAAAAAACTTACGATTCAGTAGTGCAGCAATAGGGTCCTGAAATAGGGTTCATTACACTAATGTTTGCATAGTCACTGAGGTCACTCTGTCCAATAAAATCATTGTTGAAACTTGGTCCATCAAATTGAAATATAACTGGTGTTTTGTCTGAAATACTACTAGATAGGTTATTTGTAAGTTTTATTTTCTTACTAGGTATTTCATCATCTAAAACTACAGGCCTATCACTGTCATCTGATTCACACGAAGGATTGCTGAAACCGGTTTCATGTTCGTCACCATCACGATTTTCAAAATTATTATTACAGCTAACCACACTGTCTTCGTTATCACTGAAATCAGACTCATCACTAAATTTATCTAAGGTTAAAAACTCTTGAATATCACTGTCACGAAGTCGCCGACGCCGTGAATCCATTTTCGTTTAGATGTAAACAATAACAAACATCACAACAGCTAGCCTGTACTTGGTGCGGTAAACAGCTGACGTTTTACAGTGTTCCCATCTGGGAAAAAACAAAATGAAATATACCACAAGAAAGCCCGTTTCTCACAGAAAATAACGATATAAATTATAATGGAGTATTTGGTCATCCGTAGAAAGAACGATCACGAAAACAAAACGATGTCAGAAAACGCGTATACGCGATCGTGGCCTGGCGGCGGCATTGACGGCTGATCGCGTATACGCGACCGTGGACTTTAACAGGTTAAGAAGTCATAAATCAAATACACATGTCAAGTTAAAACAAAATTATAAATATTGGAACTTGATCAGCTGTTGTGATTTTATATGACTAAAACTGAAATCAGGTATACAAGGGAAGCTGTTGGGAAAGCTAGTTGATTTAAAATTAATCCCTTAAACAGTTCTGTGCAGTTACAATTTTTTATTGTGATAGAACACATAAAATAAATTGCCCATAAAGATAATTTTTGTTTCTGAACTGTCAGTTTTTAACTCTTGCAGGCAGCTCCTAGTGGCCAGCAGATTTAACCACTTGTAGCATTTTGATAGCTTCTCATAACTGTTGATTTTGCACGAGTATTCGGGGACAATTACCAAATACTGAAACTCCCAGAGCTTCCCTCCCAGAACAAGTCATTATTACCACTACTGGTATCACTTATGTAAATTTCACTTCTAAGTTATCGCTCATCGCAAATAATTTAAAGACGGAATTGGAGGCGGAATATTTTATGTGTCTGCAAAAAATTGCCGTCTTTTATGAAAACACAACTTCTGCTGATAGCATCCAAACACTATCTAGTGGTGTTTCATGTAGTTTAGTCTGTTAATTTGGTCATAATTATGAAATATTTAAAATCCTGAAGCTAAATTAATTATGTTCAATTAGGACAGATTGTAGTATACTTACTATATACCTTTTTTAAGATGATCTTTTTATTTTGAATCATTATTGTTGTTTTAGCGAATTTCCCCTATAGGGAAGAAGCTATTACTGTAGTCGGCATGGTAAGACCTAGGCCCGGGACCATGACAACTTTTAGTTTTGAGGTCCCCCGATCCCAAAAACACCATTCGTTCGAAACTGTATAATATATATATATATATATATATATATATATATGTGTGTGTGTGTGTGTGTGTGTCCCAGAGCACGATAACTCTCGTAAAAATGAACTGATTTTGATGAAATTTGAGATAAACATGTAAAGCAACATTTATGACTAAGTTCGAAAACCAGCCAGATCGCTCCACCAGAAGGAGTATTTTGGGGGGTTTTGTTCCCCAAAAATGGGTTTTTGAATTTTTTACATATAATTTTTGAAATAGTCAAATTTTAGTTTTTACCATTTGATTCAGCTTAAAAAAACACACAATTTGGTATTTTGATCATTGCTCTACGCCATTTTTTGTGTTCCTTGTTGCAGCAAACCTGCGTACTCAGCCCCAATGTTATTCTTATGGAGAATAATTAAAATTGTATATATCACTTATTTAATTATTTGTGAATATATTTTTATGAAACTTGGTAAAACGCTTTATGTAGTATTAAGACATTTATATCTCCGTTGGAAATTCGCTGAGGATGCAGGTTTGCTGCGACCGGGGGATTTTTGTTAATAACTGTAATAAGATCTAGAATACTATGGATCTGAACAAGTTTGAAATTGTTTCTCTGTATTTTCTTTATCATTGTGTAGTGAATATCTGTAATAGATAAAGCAGTCAATAACAATAACCAATTTATATTCAGTCTTAACGTTTTGGTAAGTTTATTCCTAGTTTTTTAGCCTTGTTTAAATAATTAATAATCTTAATAAAACCAATTCATCCTCTAATCAATTTGGCAGTTATTGATTTTATCATTGAAAATTACCTTCCTCATGAATCTGATAAACGTTACTTTTTTAGGCAAACTGGAGAGCATAGATGGAGACTTGCTGGGTTGGTGGTTGAGCGAGAGGCAACTGCCATCGGGTGGCCTCAACGGGAGACCAGAGAAACTGCCCGATGTCTGTTACTCTTGGTGGGTCCTTGCTTCACTCACCATGCTTGGACGGCTGCACTGGGTGCACAAACAGAGTCTACAGCAGTTCATACTGGCGTGTCAGGTTAGTGATGCCACACGTATGTGCGAGGAGCTACGCTACATTGCACACAAGGAATTACGAGATTAATTGCTGGAGTTGGGCCAACAGAAGTGTCATGGGAAATTTCCTTAGAGCCATGGAAAATTTCTACAATTTCCACACTGTGGAATTACTATTTGTTGTCTTGTCCTTAATACAGTAGATAATTCACTCCGGCTCAGACTGGGGTATTGCTTGATCAGTTAAAATGCCAAATAACTAAAAGACCATAAATAACACACGTCGAATGCACAACAAAATCTTTGCTTTACCAAATATTGTAATGGACCTAGCACTTGGTCATATTTAATTTTCAGTGACGGAAGCGCTTGGTTTACAGTAGCTTTAAGTAACAACTTACAACTTGATTTCCCCCCATGCCTAAATACCACTGGACTGGCTTAGTGACAGACTACATAGGTTTTATTATATACAATTTTGCTGTCTGTTTCTCTTGGTTAGTAAATTTGAATTTCTTATACAATATATTGGAAAAAAGAACGTGTCCTGCTGTTATTTTTTATGTTCCTTTAGAAAATAATATATTCCTTACTTTATTTAGGAGTATTACCAAATAACACAAATTAATTTAGATACACAGTGAACAGGAATACGGACCAGTAATTTTATCTCCACCATTATCCTCATCAGGGCTGTACTTAGGGGGGGGCCTGGCTGGGCCGGTGTCTGAAAAAAGGTCACCAACTTGGATCCGGACGGCAACAAGGGCCCATACCACCAGGCTTGTCCAGGGGCCCGTGAAAGCTGAATACGGCCTTGATCCTCATTAAGTTATTTCCTTACCGCCCTAGTCAGATATTTTTATTTGCCGAGAGTAAAGTGCATCTCCACAGTTAAATACTGTCTTAAACAACAAAATATCAATTTCATTCTGTATTCTTTGATTTACCATGCCAAAAATAACCAATGTGTTGTTTCACATTTAGGACGCTGAGACGGGAGGGTTCAGTGACCGGCCTGGCGATATGCCTGATCCATTCCACACGTTGTTCGGAGTGGCAGCCCTGAGTCTGCTGGGAAGCAGTGAGCTGGCACAGGTCAACCCGACATACTGCATGCCGCAAAATGTCATAGACAGGCTGGGCTTGCGGCCACAGCAGCTCGTCGTTTAAAATGGGGTTTTACACGCTTAAATACATTTCTCCGTTTTCAAAAAGTGAACAGTGTTAGCACTAAGATGTATTAACTTTTGTAACAACCACATTATAAACAAATATTAAGTTAATGCAATCTTTGTTAAACATTTTGGAAAACTGAGCAAAAACTCCTAGGATGTAATGTTGCACAGTACAAAATATAATGAGATTGGTACTGTAATGACACACAACATAAAAGTTTTCCCAAGCTATCATGTAATGCCAAATGATCTTTTATCACCAAAGTCTGTAATATTAGCTTTTTTTACTTGCCATTTGCTGTTCACCCATTCGCCTACATTGACGAGCTCTTTTCACCACAACACCTATCATGTAACTCTCTCGCCTCTTATTAGTTTACCGTTTTCTCCACAGGTAGCACCACCATACAGACGAAAACTTGTTACCGACTTCTTGTACAAATTATAAATCTAGTAATTTCATTGAAATTGATTGCATTACTGATAATGATGGATTTTTACTAAATGAAAGTAGTATGGATTCCAACGCGTTTGAAGATGTGGTGGTTGAACAAATTTTTGAGGAAGCCAAACTTGAGGAGTGGAGATGGAAGATAGAGTTGGAGTTAAATAAGGATAAAGTACTTGTATTTTTAGTGAAATTCCTATGGAAAGTGAACTATTAGTTTAACCGGCACGGTGAAACTTAAGCCCGGGACCACTATAGAAGTTAAAAGTAGGATAGTTAAAGTTAAACGTGACCCCCTGAACACGTTTTGGGGGTCGTTAAAAATGATATATATATGCACTCTAGCGGTCGCATTTCTTGTCCGATTTACTTCAAATTTGGTAGGGACATTCCTTCTATAATCAGTTGGACAAGTTCGTTGGGCAAAACAATCAGAAAACTCTAAACCCATTTTTTGGGGAGTAATCTTTCAAATTTTGAGTTTTTGGGCCCCAAAAGGGTCAGAAAAGCCCCAGATATAACATTAATGCATGTAAAAAGATGGGAATTAGCGAGGCAAAATTTTTAAGCAATTTCTCGTCATTATAGCATAAACAGTTACCGAGTTATTAAAGAAAATGTGTATCGACTAAACACAGCATGTTGTCTTATGGGGGTTTTCATTAGAAATGCCTGTTATTCATTTGTTGGTGTACTTTTATCATTCCCAGTAATCTCATGCCTACTTTCAAGCCTGAATGGACCGTCTCCTAACCTTATAATGCGCAAAATTGTTTTCCCAGCATTGCAGGTAAATGTAACAGGAGCATCAGAACAGGCAAAAAATCAATGTTTTCAGATTTCAATAAAATTGGAATAAATGTATGTTTTTACACTGGTTTTGAGTTTTAAAAGTTGTGTATGCTGAAATTCACTTCCCTCACGTCAGCGTGCTGCGTGCAAACTCATTTAATTTTGTATTCTGTTGGTGTTTTTTTTAATAGATTTAGAAGTTCGCTTATGTCAGAGGCATAACTTTTTTCAGTTTTGATAAAAAGTTATTTTATTTATTTGTGACTATAATAGGCTGTAAATAATTTTATTTACTATACTTCATGGTATTCTATAAATATGTTTAAATAAAAAAAGTTAAAAAAGTAATTATGGGAATTATTACTTTAAATTCATTCTGAAAGATCTATTGTAAATAACAACAGATGACAATTTTTTTAAACATATTAGGTTAAAATGTTGCTTAAAATGTTGCTAACATTTTTAAACATATTAGGTTAAAATGTTGCTAACATAACACTTAAGGAGTGTTGGAAATGTCATGAACTAACCAGAGTTACAGGAATGTGAATTTAAGTGAGTCCGCTATTAGAGCAAAAAGATTTTCCAGGCACTGTAGTGCTCAGATATGTTGGTAGGCGAGTGGGTTATCAGTTGTTTTAAGTGTAATTAAACCAAGAAGATGTAACTAAACCAAGAATAAATTGTGGTCCTATAAATTTTGTCCGCTTTAAAGTTGTAGCTTATATATTTATACAATAGGTAACACTACTGAGGCCTCAATACATTTTGTTTGTTCTATTTACAGCTGATATAGTAAAATTGTAAAGTATATTTAATAATAAATATATTTTTGTTAGTAGTGATTTTCTCTTCCTCTTGATAACTCATGATGACTTCACTGGCGTCATCCTCCGTCAAACTGCACTCACTGACTCTGATGGTCCTACTATATCCCTGCATATCGTACTTTTTACTTTCAATATTTTGAAGGAAAACTTCATTATGAAATTCCATGAACCCCATTGATGCGCTGCTCCATGCCTAACTTCATTTAGCACACCACTATCTACCCCCAGAAATGTTGAGACATTTTGTAAGAAACACGATCACCTATATAAACCCTCAAAACCTCAGTACCCAGTCAGCTGAAGCTGCTGTTTAGGCGAAAGCTTTCTCCTGTGATCATCAGTGTCAGTGAGTGCAGTTTGACGGAGGATGACGCCAGCGAAGTCATCGACTCTACTGTATGGCCCACTGTTGTATCACATTTTACAAGCTAGATACTAAGTTACTTTTTATAGTACATAATTACAAAGACACCATTATCTATCCTTGGGATGGACGATTTGCATTACTGGAACCTCTCAAACACCAAGTTCAATGAAAACGCCTTTTCCTACAAAAGTAGTTTGGCCTTTAATAAATAGGCTAAAGATCACTTATTTAAAGTAATTTTTAAATAGGTTATAGATTTTAGAGGCTCATGAACAGCAGGGGTGTGCGAGTATTCAAGCTTCGAGCTTTTTCTAATGCAATATTCGGCTCAGCTCGAGATTTGCAAAAAACCTCTAAGTTCGAGCCGAATATTTAAAACGCCGATTAGTGAAAAGAGTCGTTTCAAAGTAAATTTAAAGCAAAAACTTTCCAGAATCAATGTTTTTCCATGGGTAGAGCTCCATAACAGATATAATTCAGCAATGCTAATGCTTTCGGTCCTTCGTTTGAAACAATAACTAAATATAAAAGTACAAATATTTTAAACTGAATACTAAAGAGGTGTGCGGATATCCGAAAAGCCGGTTTGGTTTCGGATCGGATCGGATATCCGAATCCGATCCGAAGGTTTTTTCGATATTCTATAAGGTCCAGTATAAATCCGACTTATTCGGATAGACTATATATCTGGGGATAAAAAGTCTGAAACTAAAACATAAATACGTTGGAACCATTACTAAACACTTTGACTCTGATGTCGTTCAAAATAACGGGATGCAATTCCTGTCACTTTGTTTTTCGGTTTCGATACGTTTTTGATGTAATTTGTAAACAATCGCAAATTCAATCAACATTGCAACTCGATGATTCACGAGATAGACGCAGACAACAAGACAACAGTAGTGGATTACTGGCAAAGTGGCGAGTAAGTCGATAATTTATAGTCGATATTCAATATCCGATTGTATCAACATCTCACGATGCAAGGAGCAAGCTCTCTCAGAGTAAGTTCTCAAGCAGTGGAATTGACAATAGCAGACTCCATTTACACCATTTACAATAGACTCCGTATATGGTTGTATTTATTTGAGTTTGTTCTACAACCATTAGTTCGTGCTCCAAAGTTCCATTATGCAAAGAGAAATGTTAGTGTATGAAATTTAAAATTGCTGCTACTAATATTTTTGTCCATTCAATATCTTTAAAACACTGAGTAAAATATTGCTGACTTGGGCAAAATGAGTTATATAGCTTTCTCTACGGGGAAGTTTCCCGGTATGATCAACGAGCTTAATCCATCTAGCGCTTTCATACTCCAAGAAAATACTTTAATTTTTTACCCCCCGGATGAGACCTCTAGATATGTTAAGCTCATTGTGTATTAAGACAACGCGAAGCAGCGACGTCGGCTTCGCGAAACCATCGCTTAGTTATCTATTATTTATTTACACAGGTTTCATCGTTTGGTTATTATTTGATTTTGTTAAATTAATTTCTTTGAAATGGAACCGAAAAAGAATAGCATTATATCGACATTCTTTAAAAATAACGAAGCCGATAGTGAAGTCGCTGAATGTCTGAAATGCAAGCTGAAAAAAACAAAGGAAATGCTTTGGTCATGGGTTTTTTTTGTTAACTCATACAGAGAAGGCCTACTGAGTCATTCTTTCATTGCCTATAAGTCGTGCTAGGCCTAATAGTATGTTGTGAATTGTGATGTCTGCTACTTTTTAACAACGGTGATTCCGGTCTTTTAGTAATTAGGCTGATATATTAAAATGTTTCATTTTCTCTTGCCTGGTATATGTTTGTTTTTTACAAGATCCAGATAGGTTAAGGAGTAGTCATTGTGACATTAAATGATTGAAGTTGAGTAGCCTAATCTAGGCCTGCTTTTATTAAATTATATATAACTTTACCAAAATTA
This sequence comes from Allygus modestus, assembly GCA_963675035.1. NCBI lineage: Eukaryota > Metazoa > Arthropoda > Insecta > Hemiptera > Cicadellidae > Allygus > Allygus modestus. Next base: position 68,639,229 of record OY776116.1, read on the forward strand.
TTATTTTTAACTTGTAATTTTTTGTTATCACTAAAGTCAAGTAGTTTGTTATTTGACCTTTATTATGAAGTTTCAGGGGCGGTAGGGGCAGTCGCCCCCTCCAAACCTAAGAATTTTTGTGTTTTATTTTATTATTCAGGCATTCGATGAAAGTTTGAATAAATCCGAATGAAAATGTAAGCATCAAAAGCCTCCCAAAACCCCGTTTTTTTGTTCCGAGAGTCAAATTTTGCCGCTCCCATCTATAAGGTTTCATTAAAATTCAACCTAACGAACCTAAACGTTTCTTTAGTTAAATAACATACACACCATTAGACAGGTGAAATTTTAAACTTCCATTTTAGTATATAAAACATTACTTAGATCCATGTATTTAACCTAAAAGCGTCTTACAAAAACATGGATATTCCCGAGTATCGCGAAGTTGTTGTAGTTTTGCCAGTTGACAGACCGAAAATACAGTGTTCTCAACATTGTCTTGGAAGTAAATTTTAGCAGCAAAGGTTGCTACAATTGTATTCGGTGATGATTTTTTACTGGATTTCGACAGTATCATATAGCATCGTTTGCTATCAGCGGTGTTTTGTTTACAGGTTAGGTTTGATTTTTGTTTAAAACCGCGTAATCCGTTGCTAGGCAATAAATATCCAGTGGCTAGGCTAGAAGCAAAAAGTGCCTCGAATTATATGTAATGAAATAAGAGGAAACAAAGATTAAATTGTGTACAAACAGAAGCTCAAATGCCAAGTATTTTATTTTGTAAAAATGTGGTACGACATTTTCATTTTTCGAGTGGTTGACCTTGGCTGTCAGCCCCAATCCTAATTGTATCTTTGCGTATTATAGTTCAGTATTGCAGATTTCAAATACGTAAATAGTTTTTCGCGTGGGTGAATACTAAAATAAATTGTTTATTTAGGCATCTTACTTGTTCTTAGACTCCTACAGATGACGTAGAAAAAAGTGTAATGCCTAAATATTTTATTTTTATTTACGGTCTGGCGCAGTAGAACTAAAGTTAATTTTTGTTTAGCTTGTTTATAAAGTTAAGATTGATTTTTTCTTGAGTACAAGGTTATTGATATATTATGTTAACTTAATTTCATTCGTTGTATAATTTCATATAGTTAAAAACAATAATGGGGGTGCCAGGGACCATCCACAGGGAAGGGGGAGGGGTAACTTTCGGTGACCGCCCCCCCCAAACATGTCCTCTGGATCCGCCCCTGCTAAGTTTTACAATCACAGTTTGGAAGTTGTGATATTGGCAAAAATACCCCCGTCGCAGCAAACCTGCATACTCAGCGAATTTCCAAAGAATTATAACATAACACATTAAGCGACTTAACAGGGATTCATAAGAAATATATTCATAAACAAGCGATATTTAAAATATTAATTATTCTCCATAAGAATAACATTGGGGATGAGTACGCAGGTTTGCTGCAACAAGGAACACAAAATAATGGGTTTTTATGCAAATATCAATATAGAACTCAGCTAAGTGAAGTCACATACCAAGTTTCATCCATATACATTCATAAATAAGCGATATATAACATTTTCATTATTTTCCATAAGAATAACATGGGGACCGAGTACCTAGGTTTGCTGCTACGGGACCCAACAGCGAAAAATTGTTTTTTTGTGCAAACAATAATAAACCACAACCAGATGAAGCCATATACCAAATTTCGTCAGTTTATGTTCATAAATAAGCGAGATATACAATTTTTCTTTTCTTCCATAAGAATAACATTAGACAACGTACTGTGTTTAGCACTTTCAATATCTCAGTAACCAATTGAAGTAGAGAAATGATCAAGATACCGAATTGTTTGTTTTTTATGCTGAGTTCAATGGTGAAAATTAAAATTTGATTTTAATAAAAATTACATGTGGAAACCCCAAAAAACCCATTTTTGGGGTACAAAACCCCCCTTTGGATGGTGTGATTTGTCTGGTTTTCGAACTCGTTCAAATAAATGGTGATTTACACGTATGTACCAAATTTCATTAAGATCGGACCTCTTTTACGAGAGTTATCGTGCTTACGGACACATATATATATATATAAATATATATATACATATATATATATACATATATAAAAATTTGAACGAATGTTGTTTTTGGCATCTGGGGACCTCAAAATGAAAAGTTATCATGGTCTCGGGCTTAAGTCTTGCCATGAGACCTACGGTAATAGCTTCTTCCCTATAGGGGAAATTCGCTAATATTATTAAATTTGGTTTGTTCATAAACATTTGATCCAGTCTCCAAAATAAGTAATAATTTTGTTTTTTACAACCAGTTAAATTATATATATATTAGCCTCACAGTTTATTTTTTTAAAGACTTTAAATTATGGCATTATAGTAAGAACAATAGCTATTCAAATAAAACATCATAGACAGTGGGTTTTATTCGCTCATTTAATAACAAATGTAATATTGCCAAATTACAAAGGTTTAGTACATGCTCATCTAGTAAACATATTTATTGTATTTTCCACTGCAGATAATATAGTATTCTTGAGTATATTGCTCCTCCAATTAGACATATGATGTTTTCTGGTGAGGTCAAGTGTAGTCTTCAATTACTCAAAAAGATACAGTTGTAAAAATAATAACCACTTGTTGTGTAGCTATTGAATAAAATTCCCTAGCTTAAATATAGTAGGCTATATTCATCGATATCTTGTAAGGGAAATGAAAATGTTAAGTTTCGACTTATGGTAATTATTGGAGATCGATGTAACGTGCGGTACTGGCAAAGTATATATCCAAATCTTAAAATTATCCGATCCGAAACCTTTACTATCCGATCCGAACTGAAGCTATCCGAACCGAAACCGATCCGACCTAAAAATTCACTATCCGCACACCTATACTTAATACCTGATCAACCAATTCAATGGATCTACTTTCTCTATGCTCATCATTTCATCAATCACATCAAGTGGACATCTACACAATTCTGTTTGCATTTGCAGTACAGTGTTGCCGTTGCCCAGCTGAGTTGTACAATTTTACGGTTAATAATAATTAATAAAACAATCCTACAGCTCCAGAAAAAGGACCCCAGCAAAAAACTAAAATTCATGAAAACACTCATTTTATAACTGTTGCAGCGGTATACCGTCTTTACTGCAATTTACAATTTCGTACATTTACACCATAATGATTTCGTGGCGTCTGAAATTACGTCTGGCAACACTGTTGATTGCGAACTGTCTTAAGACGTTGAGTGAAGATGGTGATAACGTAATAATTATTTAGCGTGACCAATGACCAGGGACAAGGTTGTAGGTGATGAACGCCAAATCATGACGGCGTTTTGGTGTACAGCCAAATACTACTCTCCAAAAATGTTATTTAAAAAAAATCGTCAATTGACGTAGAACCTAAAGTTCTTAAAGAGATAAAGCCAATAGCAATACAACTGTAATTATACTGTAGTTGTTAAAAAGTTAACAATTATTGTCACATCGCTGTTGTAATACTTCAAAATCAAAAAAACAAATCAAAATCACTAATTGCGAGATTCAAAAGATCAAAAAGTTTTATCAAAATTATAAAAAATGGTTATGTCACACACTTTATAATACTGGTGGTCATATTATTTACAAGGTTATACTTGATTATATTCTATGAACACCTAACCAAGAGCAAGACACGATCAAATTGGTGCAGTGTTTTGTTTCGCTACAGCTCTGCGATTAAAATCATATGGTTAACGCCGCGGGATTGTTTGAATTTGTGAATAAACGTCAGTCAAAATCATGCCATTTTTCAATTGTTAATCAGGCTATCAAATTGTTAAATCAGTGATGGAAGAAGAATGCATTTACGATCCTCTTCCACCAGGAACTTCTGCTTGCAGATATAATAGGTTAAGTCTAGTAATAGGTTAGATACAACATAAGCCAGGCCGACGATTATTGGATAACTTATTTCTGTGAGTAAAATAAGATATAATGATAGTTTACAGTGATTATATTTACAATATGGTTAGCTGCTGAGTGTCCTGGTTTAACTAACTTATATTAAAAGGACAACCTACAATTTGATATTTAACATCAAGTTGAATGAGAAATAGGCTTACTGGGTTTTGGCAATTACCTAGGTTAGGGCCTAAATTTTTGGATAGATGGGGGGACATCTTGACATATATTCTGTTTATTATGGCTGTTATAAAAAAGGTAATAGATAGGGTTTATCAGTCTACTTTTAGTTCTCTTCATTTGTTAATTTTTTCCTATGTTCCTACTTCGTATTAACCCATTGGCGTAGACACACGAGCTGGTCTCGTTCCTTACTTCTAATTTTGTAAACCTATGAATTTGAATAGAAATTTGTGTTTTTAAATGGATTAATGGTTTATTCTCATTAAAATACTCTTTTCATTCAGTTTTTAGAGTCACATTGACACACACACAGTAGACATAAGTAAAAAGTAGTAAAATCAGTGTTGACCATGTGCAACTCACAAAGAATTAACCGATCCCGTCAACTTCCAAGCAAGCCTGCCACCGTTTGTTTTACTTGAGCCCTCCCATCAACGTTGCCACAGACCGGTTAACTCATTGTGAGTTGCGCGAATGGTCAGTTTTGGCCTTGTGCGGGAGTCAAACCCACAAACATCGTATCCACACCTGGCCAATATATTATTATTTCTGCATATCACTCCACGGCCGGTGATCCACTCATTTTTCTTGAAACACTTGAAGCCCTTTTGGTTTTCTTGTCTCGATGGTCGGATTATCAAATTATTGTTGGGGGAGATTTAAATGGCAGTTTTGATATTACTCCAGAAAAAAGAACAGTTAAGGAATTTATCAATATTTTAAGACAGCATAATTTTGTTTGCCAAAATAGAACACCAACAAGGGGCGACAACTGCTTGGATAATGTTTTTGTCAATAATGGTGATAGATTTTCATTCTTATGCCGTGTTGTTCAGTTTCACTTTTCAGACCACGATGGTATTGTATTTCAAATTCTCAATAAAAGCTACATAACACCTATGGACAGTACTAGCCCCAGTGCCTCTAACAACTACTGCAAATTAATTTTTTAAAAGAATAAAATCAATGATTTGCTTAATAATTTGCTGGTTTATGATTGGGTTTCCTTCTGCCAGTCAATCCAGTCTTTTAGTGCACTGACGGTTTTTCAAAAACTTTTCTGTCTAATTGAAAATAATGTAAATAATTTTATCATTGTAAAGAGTGCTAAAACTAATAACTCTAAAATAAAAAATAAGTGGTATAGTCAAGATTTAGCTAGTATTAAAAATAGGCTTGATTTTTTACATAGTATCTCTAAGAACTCAGATACCGCTAACTTAAAGAATCAGTTTACTACTCTTAAAAGTTATTACAAACAAAGTATTAAAGAACCCAAACTGTCATACAATACTCAGCTAATTGACAAAAGTCAAAATAAATGTAAAGCTGCCTGGAACATTATAAAATCAAATAATCCCAAGGCAACCTCAAAAACGCATAACTCGGAAATCTCACCGAGTACTTTTAATTATTTTTTCATCAACTCGGTGAATCAAATTAAAAAGTCCATGGATTTCACTGCTGACACATCTAATGAGTTCTCACAAAACACATCTGGAAGTCATACACAATTCTGCTGGAAAACAGTTTCATCTGAGGATATCATAAACGCTGGGAAGCGATTAAATTCTTCTGAGAGTTGGGATATTTATTTCATGTCCAACAATATTTTAACGGCTCTTCTACCAATTATTGTACTACCACTCACGATTTGCATTAACAAATGTCTAGAAGAGGGCATGTTTCCTGATCCCCTGAAAATTTCTCGCGTCTGTCCCATCTACAAAAGAGGTCCCAAATCAAGCCCAGAGAGCTATCGTCCAATTTCTATTATCCCTACTCTTTCAAAAATAATAGAGATTGTGGTATATGATCAGATTAGCCAATATTTTGAAAGTAATAACTTACTCAGTATTTATCAGTTTGGTTTTAGACGGGGACTTTCAACCGTGGATGCTATGGAGGGTTTGGTGGGGCAAGTTCTCTCAGCTTTTGAAAACAAGGCCTATGCTCAGGCCACTTTGTGTGACCTGAGCAAGGCCTTTGACTGTGTAGACCACAGCAATCTTCTAATGAAGCTGTCCCACTACGGCGTTAAGGGTTCTCCCCTCAAGTTTTTTGAGTCCTATCTGTGTAACCGTAGCCAGAAAGTTTATATTGATGGTCAGTGATCAGAGGAACTTAAGGTCAATTGGGGCGTTCCTCAATATTATTACGTTTCCAGATCATTTTCAATACGTTATAAGCAGTTGAAAAAAATATGACCCAATTTGCCGGATTCTGGCAATAGGCCATCCAGCGCACACATGCAATTGCCGGATCGGCAATAGGTATTGAATTGAATTGAATTGAAAATATCTTTATTCATAAAGTATACAATGGTATACATCGAATGGCGTCATTAAACTAACTATCACTAACACAGTTTACAATGTCAATAATCTTAAAAATCTTAAATAATCTTCAATTCCACAGGTAACCTAGATAAAAATGTTGCACCAGCACAAGATGTTTTTTTGTTAAAGAATGTGAGCTTATGGGGATTAATGGCAATTTTATTTCTATTTCTTGTGAAATATGAGTGACTGTCGCCTAGCCTGGGAACCAAATTGTTTTTGCACAGTTGTTTTAAGTGGAGAGTTGTATGAAAAACATAAAGACTATAGACAGTCATTATGCCCAAACTTGAAAAATACTGACGAACAGAAACACCAAAATTCAAATTCAACATGGTACGTATTGCCCGTTTTTGAAGAAGGAGAATTCTATCCAAGTTCTGTTTTGATGTACCGCCATAAATAGCAATACCAAATGTGATTGACGATTCTATAAGTGCAAAGTAAAGAGTTTTTAAAGTGTTTATTGAACAAAATTTAGACATTCTATACAAAGCATATATACCTGAGGTGACTTTATTTACTACATTATCAACGTGGAGATTAAATGACAAATTTTCATTTACAATCAGACCTAAAAATGTTGTAGAACTAACTTTTTTCAAAGCTTGATCATTAATTTTTATTACAGGATCCACAGAGGGTTTACTTTTTCCAGCTTTGAAAATAATATAGTTAGTTTTACTTGTATTTAATAATAATTTATGATTATTTAAAAAATTGTTTATACCTGTTAGACTTTGAATAGCACTAGTTTCCAAGTTATTTAGTATACTATCACTTATTTTTAAACTGGCATCATCGGCATACAGACACAAATTCTTTGATGGACTATTCAGAAATGAAAGTGGAATACCTCTTAAATAACAAAGAAACAACAGTGGGCCAAGAATTGATCCTTGCGGTACACCATGATGAATCTGAGCTAATGAAGAATGGCTGCAAACTATTTGTTTTTTTATAGTACTTTTTATCTCAACAAACTGTTTTCTATTTACTAAATACGAACTTAACCAATTTAAAGAATTTCCACTAATACCCAGGCTTTCAATTTTGTTCAAAAGAAGTTTATGAGACACATTGTCAAACGCTCTGCTTAGGTCCAAGAAAATTCCTACGGTTTTCTCTCCTTTATCAACAGAGTTTATGACTGAATTAATAAAATCAATACCAGCAGTTATTACAGATCGTTTTGGTCTGAAGCCATGTTGTTCCTGATCATGCAAACATTGTGTTTCAAGGTAATTAACTAATTGATTGTAAGCTGCTCTTTCAAAAATCTTAGAAAAAGTAGGTAACAATGACAATGGCCTGTAGTTGGAAAGGTCTTTCGAATCACCTTTTTTGAAAAGAGGAATCACTTTAGCTATCTTAAGTTTATTTGGAAAAATACCGCTAATAAAAGATGAATTTACCAGGTGAACTAAGGGTTTAATTAGCTGTTTGCTTGCATACTTTATCACTGTCATTGGAATCTCATCAAATCCTGTTGAAAGCTTATTTGGAAATGAACTCAATACTTTCAAAATTTCAGTATCTGTAACTGGTCTGAATTTAAAAATTTGATTTGCTAAGTTGTTGAACCAAGGCATAGCATCATTGTCACTTTGACCTCTTGTTACTAACTGTGGAATGATTGACAGTTCAACATAATTAGAAAAAAATCATTAAAATACCTACTGATCTCTTTAGGTTCAACATAAGTCTCAGGTAGATCTAGGGTTTAAAATAAACTATGGGTAATGTGAATAAACATAGTAGTAATTGCTATACCCATTTGATTAGCACTGAGTGAATGCTTTTGCCATGCTATATTCACATCACACTATGGATATCATCTACATATAAAATATTTAATTTTTTAAACCAATAAAAAGGTACCTATAAATAATCAAAATAATAGCACCTTCACATATATATTTACAGAATTAATAAATATACAGAAATGTATCCTACTAGTTATTTATTTATTTACAATTCAGACATTTGTTTTACACTTCAATATTTTAAACATTAACTATTGTGTCATTCCTTCAGTAGCCTTTTCTTCCCCTAAATCTTGTGCGGTTGTCAAGCTAAAATATGAAACAAAAACAATTACACAAAAATAATAACTTTTTCTTTCATGTTTAAAACATAAATATGCATAACAGTGGTTATTGTCTGAGACTTGCTTGGCACATTTGAAAGAGAATAAGATTGATTATATGTTTAACCACTTTCATGTCAATAGCTTTCTACATTCAGATTCCAATAAAACAAAGTTTTTGGTCATACAACAAAGTTTATGCGTTGGCTGCAGGTTTGGGGTTCATTACTGTCAATCCCAGGCGCAAGAGATACCAATCTCATGACAATATATATTGAGGTTAGAGATGGGCATTATTTAAAGTAACAGGATAAATAACCCAACAGCCACCACAGTGGTTGGCGTGTTGTTTGGTACCTTGTAAGCTGTAAGCAAAATAAAACGTTACTCAAAATACCTTGTTATTTTTGTAATGCCAACTACTCCGCGCTCAGCGGAATCTGAACTGATTACCTGTAACGGTTCAGACAGGAACGAAGCCCTCATCTAATTGACAACACTTTTTTTTAAACGTGAGGAAACGTTCCATCCCAGCCAAAATTAACTGTAAACGAGAACTGTACGTAGCGCAGCAACATTAACACCAACATTAAGAGAATAGTTACATTTCATTACAGCAAAATTGGAACAACCGATCCTACAGCGAACGGTTTAACCCTTGCTAGAATTAACATAGAGCCCGGCTGGAGAGCAATAACACCCAGTGAGAATTTCATTACATTCCCGCCGGGCTGGGGGTTTTGATAACAGGTTACTGGAACCTGTTACCAAGTTGTAATGGAACGTGTAACGCGTTTTTCAAAAGTAACGGTGACTCCCATCTCTAATTTAGGTTAATTCTGTACTCCACCATTGTGAGCTCTACATTAGAGTTGTTTTAATCATGTGCTCAGTGAGGGGAAGTGACGCTTGAGGGAGGAGAGAGACTGGTGGCAACCATGCAGCCCAACACTCCTCTAACTACTCACAAATACAGCCAATAAACAGCTTGTTCCTTTCACTTTCTCTCGCTGTGCTATAAGTTAACAGAACTCTTGTACAGTGCAATTTTGGCCCAAGTGGCAGTGCGACTGGTCAGGTCGCCAAATGCCGAGGGCCCACGGGCCTCAAGTAAAAAAAATATTAACTAAACTAAATTTTTAAAAACATTAATTTTATTATTAATTAAAACTCCAACTAATATTTATTTACAGTGTAAATAAATAAAAGTATTTTATTTTTAATAAAATCGCTGATAGTTATAAAACGAAACATTTATATAAGTATAGTGCAAAACATCCTCAAGCATGGTGTTTCGACATAAGAGCTGTCTGCGTAGGCACTGACTATATACATATCATGTATACAGTCAATGACGTAGGTGCCGAGCGCCAGCACCACTGCCACCAGGATCAGCTGTGAGCCATTCATGTCGCGACCTGCGAGTGGCTGTGGCAGCTGACGTTTGTCTAGGCCATGGTCTAGTCTAGTCATCTGCGCCTATGTATCGTGTTGTGGTTTATTTTATCTATTGGCGATCTTTCTCATTGTATCTCTTTCGACAACTGTACTTTGGGGTCAAGTTTTTGACAGTTATTTGTTAATTACTGCATACTTAAATCGTGTTAATGAATCATAGTGAGTTTTATAGTGTTAGTGTTTGTGTGTGTGTGTGTGTGTGTGTGTGTGTGTGTGTGTGTGTGTGTGTGTGTGTGTGTGTGTGTGTGTGTGTGTGTTTTTGTGTGTCTATTTATTTGTTGGTGATTGCTTTGCTAAAATAATTAATAAACAGCCTAAGCCAAGTGGGGCTTTAAAGAGAAAAACTCAAAAAGGATTGGGAGGATAATTTAAAGAAAACTAAGACAATTTTATACTCATACTTTGCCAGTACAGGCAGTGCTCAGTCTCAAAATTCTCAAGGTAATTGTGGAGTAACAGGAACATTTTTACGTATATAAATATTGTATTTAAATATAAAAATCAAATTCAAATAAATATTATCTTAATATTTTATTTTCTGGAGGCAGAGTGTGCCGAATAAAACAAACTTACATCAAATCTAGGCCAAGTGTTAAAAACTTACCCGTAATGTAATTAAAAGCAATTTTGATTTTAATAACATTTTTACAAATTAGAAAAACGTAAATTTAAAATATATGTTATGTATTGTAATATATTAAGAAAAAATAGTATCTACTAATCAGTTGTAAAATGTAGAAAATTTAAAGTTTAACCCTATATCTGGCAAGTGACTGATATATTTATTTTATGATTTACTAGTTAGCTGGTGTCCCGTCCTTCTATATTTCTATATTTGGTATCAAACCTTTTCACAAGGGGGGGGGGCATCAGAGCTACCAGTCCGGCACTGCCAAGTGGTGTTATGTGTTGAGTGTAGAACTACATCTAAAGAGCTTTTATAGAACATTTTAAAGTTTTTAGTGAATCTCCCCTATAGGGAAGAAGCTATTACTCTAGTCGGCATGGTAAGACCTAGGCCCGGGACTATGATAACTTTTCGTTTTGAGGTCCCCAGATGCCAAAAACACCATTAGTTCAAAACTGTATATATATGTGTCCGTGGGTGCGATAACTCTCGTAAAGATGGTCCAGTTTTGATAAAATTTAATACAAACATGTAAAGCAACATTTATGACAAAGTTCAAAAACCAGCTAGATCACTCTATCCAAAGGGGTATTTTTTGTGGGTTTTGTACCCAAAAGATGTGATTTTTGAGTTTTTTACATATAATATTTTAGCAAGTCAAATTTTACTTTTCTCCATTGGATTTGGCTTAAAAAGACAAACAATTTGGTGTTTTTATAATTTCTCTACGTCAATTGGTTTCAGAGATATTGAAAGTGCTAAATACAGTACGTTGGCCAATGTTATTCTTATGGAGAATAAGAAAAATTGTATATCTCGCTTATTTCACAACTTATCCTGACAAAACTTGGTATGTTGCTTTATATCGTTGTGGTCTATTGATATTTGCACAAAAAACAATTTGTTTTGCGATAGTTCCCATAGCAGCAAACCTGCGTACTCAGCCCCCCTGTTATTCTTATAGAAAATAAGTAAAATGTTATCTCCCTTAATTATTAACATAAATTAATAACACTTGGTATGTGGCTTTACCTAGTTGAGTTATATTGATATTTGTATAAAAACCCATTTTTTGTGTTCCTTGTTTCAGCAAACATCATACTTGGCCGCCATGCTATTCTTATAGAGAAAAATTTAAAACGTGATAAATAGTTTATTTATGAATGTATATTGATGCAACTTAGTATGCGTCTTTATGGCTTAATACCACCAAATAGGAACTTAGGTCTCCATGAGAAAAATGAGAAATTAAATTATACATTTTAAAAACCTTTATTGTTTTGATTAAACAATCTTTTTTCCTACCTTTCAACCCTATCCTACATTCCAAATAGTAAATAAATAAAGTTTAAAAGATTAAATATGTCTTTATTAACCCATCGGTCACGCGTCTCCAACTCGCTTGGAGGTTATGCTGATCAAAACAAAAATATCAAGCAGACGATTGCCAACGACTGTGGTAAATGCCAATGTAACCTGTACTTCTAAACGTTAACATCAGTCAGGAGAAAGTTGAGTGGGACAACGGTTTTTTCCTATTGACATGTAATTTTTCCGAGCGTCTGTGATTCAAGGACGTGTAAAACTAATGAAGTGTCCAGGAAAAGGTGCGGCGGTAAAAAGAGCGGGAATCATCTGATCCATTCTTCTAACGTTTGACAGTTTGTTTGATGAGTGTAGTTTTTTTCAGAAAAAGTTAGATTTCCTGAAATATCTACAAAACCGGGAAGAATTATACCGTACCTCAATTCATAAACAGTACGGTCACACTTATAACTCATAACATGTTATTATTTTATGAAAAAGCTAAATATATTATAACAAGTTAACAAGAACTAAACACAACCTCAAAACGTGGTTAGCCTACAAAGCTTAACTGAATGACTATTAAAAATAAAGTCTCGAATATACAGATCGGTCACGAAAAGATCTCTCATGTGACCGGTACTGTTAATTATGTGCATTGGAAATTCGCTGAGTGCACAGGTTTGCTGCTACGGGGGTATTATTGTAATATAAAACCGCGAACAATCTTTAATTGTGGAACAGGCCTATATAATTTCTAGGTGTTGATCTATACATTCAAACAATGGGAAAACTTATCCAGTAAATAACACACTAATGCATGTTTGAGCGTTTCCAAAACATAGTACATAATGTGTATGCAGTTTAGCACTGGGGGGACAATGACTGAGTGTTTTTCATAGAACCTTTGGAAGTAAAGTACAAAGCATTGGCATCACACTGTCCCTGCAGTACACAATATTTTGCAACTCATAAAAACAATTTTTTATATTAAAAAGTTTTACTAGAAATTTGTTACTAAACTGCCAAGTAACTAAATGTAAATGAACTTTGTTTTTCTTTCTCTCTTTGTGATTGAAATGTTGGTCAGTGACTATGAAATATTTCAAGATATTAAGTATTCTCTTATTTTTGTATCTATAGAGTTAACTTCACAGCCTGTTCTCCCTTTCAAACCTAAATTACCAACCTGGCGTAGAGCCCTTTCTCAAAAGTACCTAAATATATGAACTCGTACAGTAGAGCCTCGATAACTTGAATTTCATCAATCTAATTCCGTAATATAATATTTTTTCATTCCTTATGAATTTTTAGAGATTAAATTATTAGATATCCTGGTTTCCGCCTATAGGGAATATTTAAAGTCAAAATTAGGAAGCAAACAAGTATTTTCTGACTAAAAATATTGAGGAGAAAACATATAAAATCTACTACTAGTCATTAAATTGTCTGTAAGATGCTTACCATTGACCTTTTGCACTCAAATAATAAAGTTTGGAGAGCAATACATTCCTGGGGCACTCGAGGGTCATGTGTTTCCAAACACTGTTTTGGAGTTTTCTTTCTCTGAAAAAATCAAATAAAAAGATGTTACCCCATGAAGAACTGTTAATAGACTATCAATCCTATGAAGAAAAATATTATAGTGACATTAAATTTAATAACAGTCTGTATACAACTGTGCCTAAGGCAAATAGCAAACACGGATTCATATTGACTGAATACAGAGGACCTTGAATAGGGTGGGTTGAAATATGATTTTGAAATTTGTATTTCCATTAGCACTATGCAGTATGATCTCCCTCCTACATATGGGAAAAATACAAATAATATTCTATGTTGACATCATTTGTTCGCGCATTAAGCCTAAAGTTTGGAAAAAAGTTAAAAGCTGAATTTTTTTAAATATCTAAAAAAGGTTTTAAAACATTACTTATGAATCACAACAGGTATAAAATAGTAAAATGTAGTTCATGCTATAATAAAAGAAATCTATATCTATAAATACGAAAACCTGATCATCCCACAGGCCAAACCTCTACACCTACAACCACGAAATTTGGCACATATACTCTTTCCATAAGAAGCCCACTAAGAAGTTAAAAAGGTAACCCACTAAGAAGAGACTTTAAGAAATTCCCATAGGGCTATCTATGCCCTACAGGGCTTCAAAGTTCCAATTCTGATCTAATCCAAGCTGTTGCTGTGGATGGTAACATGATGTTGAAAGTTTTATTGCTAAGCTAAGGCTAAACTAACATTAGACATTCTTTATTTGCACAAAAAATTCATGACATGTGTTATTACAATATTGAACAGGTGCATCGTCAATGTTTCATTTCCATACTATAAAAAATAAAAAACAGAAAAACACAATTAGAACGTAATAAACCTAAACACCCTCATATAGCTTAGATACAAAGGATATAAATCTACCTTAAAGGGTTATCAAACAGTTCTTGAATTGAATAGAAAGCCTTATCAAGCAGATCATATTTAAGCTCCATTGATTTGTAATGAGTTGGTAGCCAATTGTACAATTTTAAACCAGAATACAGGGGACAAAAAACTAGATCGGTGGTTTGGGAATCTATAAAGTGCACCATTTCGTGTGATATAATTATGAACAAATTTTAATTTGTTTGGTAAAGTGTTTTTTACTGAATTAATGTAAATTGAAGATTTGTAAGCGTATAAGCCTGTTAACTTAAAAATATTTAAATTTTTGAAAAGTGATTTGCAAGAACTTTTTGGGTGAGAGTTAGTCATGATGCGAATAATCCTTTTTTGCAGTCTAAAGACGGCTTTTAATCCTGAGGCTTGCCCCAAAGAATTATTCCATATCTCAAAAAGGATTTGACTTATGCGTGGTACACTATTTTGCAGGTTTCAAATGACACACTTTCCCTCAAATGTAAAAAAAAACAAAAGTAATGGATCTTAATTTATTTTGAATGTAGTTCAGGTGCTCTTTTCATTTTAAGTTTTCATCAAACTGCAAACCCACAAATTTATGTGACTCAGTTAAGCTAGGGAAATTGTATTCTACATTGTTGGTTCTAATTGAAAATTTGATTACTTGGGTTTTGTCAATGTTAATCTTCAAACCATTTGAACTAAACCAGGTTTCTAGATCTTTCATTACCTCAGTGAGGCATGTGAATAAATCAGTATTGTTCTGACTTTTCATGATTGTTGTCGTGTCATCAGGAAACAGGATCAATTCTTTATTAATGACTTTGGGGAGGTCATTTATATAGATTAAAAAGAAAAGAGGACCCAGAATAGAATAACAGGATATAAAACGGATAACAGTTAAACACCTAATAACAGAGTTGTATCGTCCCTAATAACATAATGAAATTTTTAAAAATGCTCAAGATGTATTTAACAGAAAATCCATTTTATAACATTGAAGAGTTTTTACAAGAATCATAAGACGACTAATAAAGAAGATAGATCACGAAGAATTTCAAAATTATTGTAAATGTAATGCTCATTAAGTATATTTTATAGTTTATAAGAAATTAACTGTATCAACTTAAAAATTCATGCTCTGACATGTTGATGGTAAATAAATAAATAACTTCATTATTGTTGTTGTGTTACCGGATCAGTAACAGACTTTTTTAAAAAGGTTAACGTACCTGATAGTCCGCCGTCTCCTTGGATCAGACTGCGGACAGTCAGGTACGTTAACCTTTTTAAATAAATAAATGATATAGTTTAAATTTATACAATATCCTTTAGCCCTAGTCTCTATAACCGAACATTTCTAAATATCTTAAACGTCTACTCGAGAAGCTAGTCAGAAGTGACGTTATGTCTGTTATGCTAATTAATTAAGTTATGTCCTGGTTTAAAGTTAGTTGCTGCAGCATCAGAAAAGTAAATCACTCTTATTAATGGCAGGTATTAAATGTGCAAATACATATTTCTTTATAACCCCAAGGCGGAATGATTTCATTCTTTCTGCAAAAATATATTTAAAATCCCAAAACTTTCTGCAAGCCTACCAAAACCATTAGAATCATATAAAGCCACTTAACAACTAGTAGGCTACCTAAAAAAATTATTTAAATAAACCAATCTTATTGGAAAACTCCAAATAATTCTCTTTTTAGGAATCCAAAAGAAAATTAATTGAATTGCAACAATATACTGTATAGCCTGAATATATTAAACCAATAATATCTATATAGTGTTAATAATAATAATAAGATTAATCAGCTAGTACAGAATAAGTAACCAAAGTCTAAAATAAGCACTCACTGTACTTCTAAATTAATTTATAGACTGAGATTCATGGTCTATAGGCATAATTTGCTGCATTAAAACAAATATATGTAACATATTTGGAAACACAGGTTCAGTTCTTAAGTAGGTTTTTTGTAAATACAGAAATGACCCAGTCACTTCCGTAAGTTAATAAAATGTACTTGATTATTCCCTAACACTTAACACGTTCGTTGCTGGGCACACCCGTGGGCGTGTTCCCGCCACGCTGCAACTGTTCCGATAGGCGCGGTAACATTTTGAATTCCCAGCTAACGAATGAGAAAAACACTGTGCGGTGCTGAACTGCGTTACAACACCACTGGGTGTAGTTCTACAAAACGCCAACAGGTAGCAGCACAATCCAGAGAGCAGTAGACAACCAGGATTGCCATCTAAAGGAAATAAGTTGGACAAAAACGAATGCGGGGACGTCCCGTGACAGTCGAGATATTGGGGGAAATTTACTACCAACCTACACCAAAAGAAAGCTCGCATTCTAAGCTACACGCTGGCAACAAATCGTCAACCCCGCGCGCAACGCTGTAGCACACTGAATTGGTAAACTTTGTGTTGACACAGCCCATGGTAAGCGTGGTTGCAACGACTCACACCCTGGGCCGGCCCGTGGTCCGCAGCGAACGTGTTAAAACAAGGCAAAGATATATATAGGTATTCTTGTTTTCTCAGACAACTTTTGTGGTGATTTCAGATTTTGTTAGTTTACTTTTTTAAACTGGCTTGAAATGATTGTGGTAGCCTGCAGAGCCATATTTTTGACAAAGGGCAAGTTTTTGCCCAGTGATGACGTTAGATACTTTATTACTTTCATCTATTTTAGGTATTTCCGCCAAGGGCCCTGCAATGGGATAATTTCCCGATATTTTCGCTCATAGCAGACTTATATTCAACGGACAATACTGGGTGATGCCCCGCGTAATGGTTTTAAAATGTTTAGAATAACCTTTCTAAACAAACTGAGCAAATAACCCGTTCACCGGATGAGGCCATTATCTCATTGGTGCTCCACAACAATCAACCAAACTAGCAGGTAATAGCGCTACACATTGATAACGGCCCGGCCATTGGTTGGTTGGTAGAATCACAAACACAATGTGTTAGCGTCACTCCTTGGAGCCACTGGAGCAGCACAATCACGTGACCTATCCAAGCGATGCGCAGTGAGCCAATGGCAGTGGCGGCACTGGCACTACGAATACAAATACGAACATCCTGATTCAATAAAATATCGTATAGATCAAATATCGTTCTGCCGTATCCTATCAGGCTTGTGTAGTGTACGGTATCACTAACATTGCATCCTTAAATTGTGTTAATATGTGTCGTTATATTACAGGGTTCCCTTATAAATTGTTTTGATTCAAAAACAAGCACTCAAAAACATTACAGGATTTGTTTATGTGCCGATGCAATTTGAAAAATTGAAATGCAATAAAAATCGCTTCCCAAATACACCATCAAAATATTGTATCGTACCTTGTCATATCGTGACATTGCGGAACGATACGATAGGTATTGGACATCGCTCACACCCAGCCAGTACGAGCTCATTCATTGTCATTAAATTGTCTACACTCGTGGATCGTATTTCAGCCTCTAGAATTAGACTGCGCATTTTTGGAATTACGTTTACATGAATTTATATGGTTCTCGATAGTTTTTGTTTGCAGAATAGAGAATTTTTCTGTAGCAATAACTTTTATTGAAACATTTTGTTTGTCTGCAGCCGTAATTTTTATGTGGCTGATCTTTCTGCAGCCCTCGCTTTCTTTCTGCGACAATGTCGCACTGTCGCCCGTTGTTCTACCATGGAGCAGAGACAAATTCCTTATCTGCTTAAAAAATACAACTTGTATAAAAATTGTATTAGCAATCGGAAGCATAATTTGAATAGGTCTTTTATTTCAAATTGGGGGTGGGGTCAAAGTGATTGTGATTATCGTAACCTTTCACAGATTACCAATAATATATGAGGTCCAAATTATTGGGAGCAAGTGCCCCCCCTTGAACTCCCAAAATTATGCCTATGATAGCAATTAATCTAAGCAGTATTAATTATTGTTCTACTTGCTTGCTCATGTTATTTTTGTTCGCTGTTTGTACCGTTATACTATTCTGTTACATTTGTTAACTGGTGTTATTGTTTCTGTTGATTAGTAATTGTAGCCATCATCATGTGTTGAAATGTAAATTAGTGTATTGCGGTTGGAAGCATAGACGGTGGTTAAAAATAATCAGACAAAAGATTATTATTAAATCACATCCCAATGCTTTTTTATAGGGCAGTTTTAACATTGTAATTTAAGATAAATTTATGAATGCATTAAGAGCCCCTTCGAACAACAAACTAAGTAGACGTTTCGATAACCTTCCTTTCAAGTTTGAGGTCAATTTGCGATTGTGTTAAAGATTTATTGTAAACATTGCAAACTCAAGAGAATTTTCATATCACGATACTTTGCCGCATATGAGGATTTGCTTCATTAGCATATTTTATATATTTTATTTTAGCATTAGTATATTGTTAGCATATTTTTCCTTACTTACATCTTTGCAGCAGTCAGATTCCAACAGACACATCTTTAGATCAGCTCTCACTCCAGCACAAGCTGTCTTGTCTGATAACTCAGCGGTCTCATCATATTTCATTCCCATGTTGAAATCCTGATTATTTGAACCGCTGGAAATAAAATATGAATATGCAGTTTTATCCCCTACTAACTTGAAATATGATGATCCACACACCTTACCTTAGTTTAGGAACGACCTATCCAAATTATAAATGTGATTCCTCCGGAACAACAGGCATTCTTTACCTGGGCCTACTCATTGAGTTCTTAACACATTCGCTGCTACACATATTTTAGCAAACCCTTATCCAGATACAAAAATGTGAAAATGCATTAAAACCTTGTCTTATGGTGTGGAGCCTTGCTTGTGCAGTCTGAGATGATTCTACAATGATTTGAGGGGCGAAAAGTGACACAATTTCCGTGTCAACATTTGTTGCCATCTCCACTCAGAATTTGACCGTCCACATGTCCCTTGAAATAATTGATGTTTCAGCCTTGAAAACACTTTAGGTACATAGGCTAGTTCACCTTAGTCTGTTTTGCACTCAATATTACATAATCAATATGTATAGGCCCTTACATTAAAGAAACAAAAATCATGGCCGTTTTTTGCCATGGTATAACAGCATGAAAATGTTTTTAAGACAATGTTGGGCAAGAAAAAGTGCAAACATAACTTTATAACAACTAACAGTTTTATTGTTTGTGCAGGGGCGGATCTAGGAATTTATTTAGGGAGGGGGCGCACTTGAGAATTTAAATTATTTTAGAGACAGCATTTTTGCTACAAATAAAATGAAAATGAAGCTGTTTAGTGAGTATGATAAGGGTTTAAAATAAAACAAAAAATTTACTTACCGTAAAATATTCTGTTTATTCCATGAAAGAGATAGAAAACACTAATTCATGAATTTATATGTCTTACAAACTGATACAACCAATTAAACTAATCCGGTTATTTACATCGGATTATTGAAGTTCTATAGAAAATGTTTTCCATTAACTTTTTAATACCAACTAATTAGCTACAACTTTCTCGCTGGAAGTTTGTTTCTACCTCAAAAATAAAAATGGTTCACGCTTACTGAATTTTTCATGTCACTCTCTTACAACTTTTGTCAAATACTCTTACTGTTCCATTATTAAAAATTAAACATAATTTTAAACTAGGCTAATATATATTTATACCATTATATGCGGCAACTTATGCAGAAAAGGAATATATAAGTTTCATTGTAGTTTTAGTATTCTTAAGAGGTCCAGGTGTGTAAACAACAGCGTGCTCACCGCTCGGGATTACTCCCTCTTCTGCCGTGACCTACACTTTTGGTCTAGCCTGATAATTCAGTTTTCTGCTAATTTTGGAGGCTGACAGATCGCGAGCAGGACTATTCGGGAGGGGGAGGGGGATGAGACAATTCTCTTGTATGTCACTAACTTCCTTTCCCTCTCGAACAAGGTGCACTTCAAGACTTCAGCATTGCCTACCGGGAATAATTGTAACTGCCACTGAGGCATACGCTACGCCCATAAGAAAGCGACCTCTGATTCTTTGTTCTTTGCTGCGACCTAGTGGGAAGGCGGCCTTAGAGTACCTAAAGAAAATGACAGTCAACATGAAGGATTCACCTTTTTACGCAGACAAGACCTCTAGATATATTAAACACATTGAATCTATCCAACTATTTTTATCCGGTTCAGGTACAGTCGGTTTACATTTTCCATTTTTTCTGTTGTTTTCACCATACATATATGGTGAAAACAACAGAAAAAAATTATCAATCTATAACTATTATAGTAACGAATAATCAAATGACAGTTAACTGCAATAAAATATTTTAATCATATGATTATTTTTGTTGACTCATCGTTCAGTTTGTCATCCTCTGACCAATGTACCAACTTTTGAACTTAAGAAATCTAGCACATTATTGTTGAAGAGTGTCGTCTCCAGTAACACCAATTGGCCTTGGTTAAAACCATAGACTGTCTATGTTAAAACTAAGCGCAGGGCCGGAATTAAGCATAGGTTACTTAGGGGCGCGCCTAGAGGCCCGCACCACACAGATCCCAATTCAAAAGCATGATACAAGCAAGAAAAAAAGGTCACCAACAAGGCCCGCACCAGTGGTTGAGCCTAGGGGCCCACGGCTCCTGAATCCGGCCCTGACTAAGCGCTAAGATTACTAAAACTGGCATCATTTCGGGTATGCAGATCAATTTCCGGGTAATCATCTGGCAATTTTCAAGAAATTACCCGGTTTTCGATATTTGAAGTTTGCGCGGGAATTTTGTGGGGATTATTACAGAATAACCGGGTAAAATAGCAAACCCAGTCTCCCAGTCTGACAACACTGAAGGTAGAACGGAAAGGTTTCAGAAAAGAAGAAGATTGAGGAAGACTGCAGGGCTGCACACCCGCCGCGTAAAACGCAAATACTCTCCAATGGCGTTATACGGTAGTTGTTTTTGGAATTTGAAATTTGCAAATATTGAAAAAAGAGTACCGTACAGCTATTTCAGCGACAGACAGCATCACACTATTACCCATTAATTAAACATTTTCTGAGTCCAAGGGGGGCCCCCCCGCACCTCCTGGCTGGATCCGCCACTGTATTTGTTTAATAAATGGTATTTTAAAATCATAAACTATAATAATGAATACTATATAGCTGCTGTCACACAGGTATTTCATACAGAATGCTATATATTTTTAAGGCCCAGTCAAATTTTATTCTTCAAATTTTCAAGCAAATATCTATTCCTCAAAACCATACGGTACGTTGTAAAAATGTCAGTTGAGATATCAACTTGAAATGCCAGTTGATGTTTTCTGACTAATCTATGCCAATGGCATTTTACAAGTTGCCTAGACAATTGTCCAAACCTCTCAAATTCAAGTGGCACCCCATATTCGAGTTTGAACCCTAGACCTAATGTGCCTAAATCCACGACAACCATTATAAAATGAGTGATGTAGAGATTAGGTTCATATTTGATTCCGTAATCAAGGTCCTGTATGTCTAAGACTAATTTATGGCCTGGTCCCAAGTTAATTTTTGTTAGCCTATTGTGGAAGTAAAATTAAATTATAATATTTTAAACAATCATTAAATAATTCCTAACTTTTGAAAATATTTAAAAGTTCATTTTACTTACCAGTCTTATTCAAAGTTTCAGTTAATTAAAACTGAAAACCTAAGAGTTCTATGAAATCAGAAAGTTGAAGTTTGAGGTTAACCAGAGCAGTGTCTCCACCACATCAACATAATTTTACCCTAAAGGTCCTTAAAAATTACCCTAAATTTTTTTAAATTACCCTAAAGATTACCCTAGTCTTAATAAGTTGTAATTTACATACTTCCATTGATAATATCATTAATATGGCCTAGCTAAGAGCAATGAATGAGTTCTTTAGGTATACTACACTATAATAATACAAATAATTTAGGTTTTAACAAATTCAAATTTAATAAATGTTAGCATAAGCAATGCGTTTTCTATTTAACTTTCTTAATTACTTTAGAATTTAGAAAGTAACCGAGCCGGTGATTTTGTCAGGTTGGTACACTTGGTGAGGCAAATTTATCGTTCTTTGAACTATTCTGATTGGCTGTTTTATTCATATAAGTGAATCTACTCATGCAAATCACAGGAATAAAAGTAATACAAGTTGGAGTAAATTAATTAATTTCCTTTGATTTATGTATCTAATCTTTCAGTGAAACATGATAATTATGAGGAAATAAACAAATGTAAGTTTATTGAGTTTCAAATCATGGACAGGTACTTGTTTGACTCACTTTTCCGACTCGTTCGATTTCAGCGAGTAGTTCTTTGCCTCACCAAAATTTGGAAAGAACAGCTCGCAGTTTTGTTCAGTACTTCCAGTAATACCAATAGAACTCCTTGATTGTGTTATATGGGCCATGGGGGGCCTACAAACAGTGTTGTGACCAGGTAGGTAAAATTTTACTCCAAACCTGTGATGAAATTACCCTAAAAAAACCCTAAACTTTTGATAAATAGATAAATTACGTTAAAATTACCCTAAGAGTTGGTTTTCTTCTATAAAAGCTCAAAATACACTCGAGATTGGTTTTAAAACATGATTAATGCATACAAAGTAAGGTAACATAGTATTTATTACTTGTCTTTGGTACTATATCACACATAAAACGAAATGTGTATTAAAAAATTCAAATAAATAATCTGTTGTAATATTTTTATTCAGCGCTATACTTAATGTTATTAACAGTTGTTGGGAGTACTTTATTGTTTTAGCGAATTTCCCCTATAGGGAAGAAGCTATTACCGTAGTCGGCATGGTAAGACCTAGGCCCGGGACCATGATAACTTTTCGTTTTGAGGTCCCCAGACCCCAAAAACACCATTCGTTCAAAACTGTATATATATATATATATATATATATATATATAAATATATATATATGTGTGTGTGTC
This sequence comes from Allygus modestus, assembly GCA_963675035.1. Classification (NCBI taxonomy): domain Eukaryota; kingdom Metazoa; phylum Arthropoda; class Insecta; order Hemiptera; family Cicadellidae; genus Allygus; species Allygus modestus. Next base: position 68,662,509 of record OY776116.1, read on the forward strand.
CGTGAGCACGATAACTCTTGTAAAAATTATCCGATTTTGATGAAATTTGGTATGAACGTGTAAAGCAACATTTATGACTTTAAGTTCGAAAACCAGCCAGATCGCTTTATGCGAAGGGGTATTTTGGGGGGGTTTTGTACCCCAAAATTGGGTTTTTTTGAATTTTGTACATACAATTTTGGAAATAGTCAAATTTTAGTTTTTACCATTGGATTCAGCTTAAAAAACACACAATTTGGTATTTTGATAATTTCTCTACGTCAATTGGTTACCGAGATATTGAAAGTGCTAAACACAGTACGTTGTTTAATGTTATTCTTATGGAGGAAAAGAACAATTTTATATCTCGCTTATTTATGAACGTATACTGACAAAACTTGGTATACGGCTTCATCTGGTTGTGGACAATTGATATTTGCTCAAAAAAACAATTTTCTGCCAAAGGCTCCCGTAGCAGCAAACCTGCGTACGCAGCCCCATGTTATTCTTATGGAGAATAAGTAACGTGTTATCTCCCTTAATTATGAAAATAAATTAATGAAATTTGGTATGTGGCTTTACCTAAAGGAGTTATATTGATATTTGTATAAAACCCCATTTTTTGTTTTCCTTCCTTCAGCAAACCTGCATACTCAGCCGCCATGTTATTCTTATGGAGAATAATTAAAATGTCACAAATCGTTTATTTATGAATGTATATTGATGAAACTTGGTATGTGGCTTTATGTGGTATTAAGATACATATATATGCATTGGAAATTCGCTGAGTACGCAGGTTTGCTGCTACGGGGGTATTTGAACTTATTTCAGTTGCACAAATTTGTTAATGTTATTTTTCATGAATAATATTGCCCAGAGAATATGTTTGTCATCTTATTACTATTTGATTAGATCAATAGGTTTCACACCACATCACACAAATTTACACATGTTATTTCTTGTTGTGATGCTTTTATGTGCGCTCACCTGGCTCACCATGGGGATTTCACAGGCATAAAATACATTAATTACTTCATACAAATATGGGTCAAAATAGAGACAGTCTTCAGTAAACCTATTTTCTACAACAGCTCTGTAAATCTAACAACCTATATTTAACAAAATTAACCCGATATATTTTTACTGTTTAGGGTTTTCTATATTACTAGTAGCCCGTCGCGTCACAACGTAATATTTATCCTGACATTCCCTTATAAATATTGTGTTACCGTTCCAAAGCCAACATGGCCTGCTGATTAACTGTGCTTTTACTCTATACAGCTGATTGCTTAAAACTTATAGTTATTTCTCAATGTCAAGCTTATAGGAAAAAACTCAACTTTAAGGGGCCCCCAGGGCCTCACTTACAAATTCTTTCTCTATAAAAACGTTTCCTGCACAACTTCACGTTAGGCTCTTTCCAATGACACCAAAAACCTGAAAATCGGTTCACTAGTTTAGGAGGAGTGATTGTCACAAAAAACCTGCTCGCCTATTAAATAAGTAATAGATTTATGATGTACCCAATTTTGGACACACATAACATAATGTGCCTCAATTTTATCTGTTTGAAAATTAAACTTTGTGTTCTTTGTGATTACATGCATCTTTAGTCTAATACTGAATAGAATATAGGATGTACATGGGACTATAATATCTCTTTTACAATACTTTTAATCTACCCAGCACTTAATGTAAATGTTTTAATTCCTGGAAAACCCATTTTACATTGCTAAAACATCTAAATTTAAATTACAAGGGGCTCTAGATTTTACCCTAAAATTTCCCTAACACCAGTAAAATTGCCCTAAAAAAGAGAAACTACCCTAATAGTGGCAACACTGCCTACAATGAGGTTTGCGGGGAGGCCCACACTAATCAGTTACGCCACTGGATGAGGTAAAGTATTGTATTGAAGCATGTTTAAGGGCTATATGGCCCCTTCAAGCCACTATAGTTATAATATAAAGTCAAACCTACCAGGAACTTTTGTGAAAACCTTAAGTCTGACACCCCTCAGCCACATACAGTACTTAATGAAATATCTCAGTAAGAATATTGGACCTAATTATGGTTTTATACAACCTCTTCTAAGGCCACAAATTAATCTTTATATTTACAGGCAAGCACAAAACTTGCCCTCCTTTTTTCTCAGCTTGTGTGCATCGTAGGAGAAATTTGGGCATAGCTTTAGAAAGGTACATTGTCCTGTAGATGAGCAGTAACCCATCATAATTTACATCGGATCTCAGGGCTACGTTTCACAGGCTTTCAAAGTTTCAATGTTAATCTTAGGAAGAACAGTAATTGATTAAATAATTATATATCTGACAGCTGTTGATATAACAAATGCTAGCAAAACAGAGAGAACAGATGTTTCAGGCATAATGTAAATACAAATACTACTTGCTACTGGAATGGTAACACCCTTCTATTATCCTTTTTACCTCCACGTTACAAAAATGAAACCTGTTTGTGAGGGGGAAGGATGAGGGCTGGGGAGAGGATGAGGTGGAGAGGTTTCAGGCATAAATAAATACTCCCGTCGCAGCAAACCTGCGTACTCAGCGAATTTCCGATGCACATTTTTGTCTTAATACTACCTACATAAAGCCGCTTACAAAGTTGCATAAAATATATTAACAAATAAGCAATATTTTTAATATTCTACCTAAGAATTACATTGGGAATGAGTATGTAGGTTTGCTGACACATTTTTGATGCAAATATCAAAACAATTCAACTAGGTGAAGCCACATACCAAGTTTTATTAATATTCATTCATGAATAAGCGATATATAACATTTGAATCATTCTCCATAAGAATGACATGGGGGCTGAGTAAGCAGGTTGCTGCAAAAGGAACGCAAAATATGGGTTTTTATTCAAATATCAATATAACTCAACTTGGTGAAGCCATATCCCAAGTTTCATCAATCTACATTCATAAATAAGCGATGTATACCATATTTTAATTATTCACTATAAGAATAACATGTTGGATGAGTACGCAGGTTTGCTGCAACAAGGAGCACAATAAATGGGTTTTTATTCAAGTATCAGTATAACTCAATAAGAGGTGAAACTACAAACCAAATTTAATTAATTTATGTCATAATTAAGGGAGACATAAGATTTTACTTATTCTCTAAAAGAATAACATGGGGGCTGAGCACGCAGGTTTGCTGCTCCAGGAAGTATAGGTTAAACTTGTTTTTTGTGCAAATAAGAATAGACCACAACCAGAAGAAGCCACATACCAAGTTTCATTAATATTTGTTCAAGCGAGATATAAAATTGTACTTATTCTCCATAAGATTAACATTGGACAATGTACTTTGTTTAGCACTTTTTAATATCTCGGTAACCAATTGACGTAGAGCGGTGATCAAAATACCAAATTGTTTGTTTTTTTAAGCTAAATTTAATGGTCTAAACAAAAGTTTGGGTTTAAAAAGAATTACATGTAAAAAGTTCCAAATAATGTTTGGGGTACAAAACCCCCCCAAAAAACCCTTTAAAATAGAGCGACCTGTCTGGTTCTCAAACTCATGAAAATCGTTCCTGCCTTACACGTTTGTACCAAATTTCATCAAGATTGGACCATTTTTACGAAAGTTATCATGCCTACGGACATTATATATATATATATATATATATGCATATATACATATGTATGAATTTGAACGAATGGTGTTTTTGGCATCTGGGTCCTCAAAATAAAAAGTTGTCATGGTCTCGGGCTTAAGTCTTACCATGAGATCTACGGTAATAGCTTCTTCCCTAAAGGGGAAATTTGCTAAAAAGCTATTGTTTACAGGAATGGTAATGCCCTTCTGCTATCCTTTCTAACTCGACATTAAAAAAATTACCTGGTGGTGAGGGTTGTGGAGGGGGAGGAAGAGAGAGAGGGAAGAGAGAGGAGAGAGATATGAGCAGAACAAAACCCACTAAATATTAAACTTTTTTCAAATATTCGTCAAATAATTGAGGACGGAACTAAGGAAAGGAAACCATGTATTAGCAGAGACAATGATTCGGTGTTCGTCAGTATATGGGTGTGTGTGTTCATAATGCAATATCGTGAAAACGGCTGCTCGGATCGTTTTCAGATTTTACATAAATGTTTCCCAGTACACTTCACACTTCCAGTTGAAAATTGAACACATTCGTTAAACCAGTTTTCTATTAATTAACATTTAAAAGTTGAACAATTTTATAAGGTAAAGCATTGGGCAAAAATTACTGTTTGTAAACTACGATATACTAATAAAATATTGTTTCGTAATTACAAGAAACTACTAAAAAATGGTCATATATATAAATAAAAAGTACTGTCCATTAACATAAGTTTATTCAATTTATCAAAGGTTTTTGAAAAAATTAGTACCAGTTTTTATAAATAAAGATAACATTCTCCTATAACGTGAGTAATGTGAGTAAGTTAATAGTTTATCCGCTAGATTGCAGCAGCTATTTATACCATATTTACTTCTACCATCTGGTTTCTTTTGTTGGTTGATGATATTTAAATTCCCCCGTTATAGCAATCCTGCGTACTCAGCTAATTTCCAATCTACATGCAGCTCGATGTGTAACTCACTCACAAATAATTATACGAGTTCTAGACGACCTCTTCCAGACAAGATAGAAATGTGAATGCATATAGAAAAATGCAAAATAGAAGTTTGCATGCATATAGGTTGAACCTATAAAACCCCGGGAAAATCGCCAAAAGTTACAAATTTCAATTTTAAAACCTCTAATTTTAATCTTGAATATTGGAAATTTTAACATTTTTGGCCTATGGAGTTTCAAATCAAAACAAAAGAAATCATTACAACTGTAAATACCCCCGTCACAGCAAACCTGCATACTCAGCGAATTTCTAATTGATATATATGTGTCTCACTACTACATAGAGCCACTTACCAAGTTTCACAAAAATACATTCATAAATAAGCGATATCTAGCATTTTATTTATTCTCTATAAGAATAACATTAGGGCTGAGTATGTAGGTTTGCTGCAACGAGGAAGATAAAAAATGTGTATTTTTGCAATTATAAATATAACTCAACCAGGTGAAGCTACATACCAAGTTTTATTAATTTAGGTTCATAACTAAGAAAGATAAACAACTTTACTTATTCTCCATATGAATAACGTGGGGCCGAAAATGCAGGTTTGCTGCTGCGGGGAAATCAACAAAAAACCTTTTTTGTGCAAATATCAATATACCACAACTAGTTGAGGCCACATACCAAGTTTCATCAATATACATTCATAAATCGAGATATCAAATTTTATTTATCCTCCATAAGGATAACATTGGACAACGTACTGTGTTTAGCAGTTTGAATATCTCTGCAACGGTTAAACAATTAAAACACCAAAATGATTGTTTTGTAGAGCTAAACTGATTGGTAAAAAGAAATGTGAAGTTTTTAGTAAAATTATCTGAGGAAAATCCAAAAACCTTTTTCCCATAAGATTAACATAGGAAATTTTATGGACGCATTTTTTGAATTCTCTCTACAACCACTTAACCTATGTTAATGATTCAAAATACCAAACTATATTTATTTTTTTAAGCTCTATAAAATGGCTATAACCAAAATTAAGTGTTTTTAAAATTTTAAGGGGAAAAGTTAAAAAAACTGATTTCGAGAAAATTTAAAACCCCCTCCCATAGTCCGATCAATCTGGTTTTCGAACTTTAAGTCATAAATATTACTCTACACATTTGTGCCAAATTTCATCAAAATGGGGCGTTTATTTCAAAAGTTATCACAGTAACGGACATATAGTATATATATATAGTATATAGTATATATATATAAATTTGAACAAATAGTATTTTTGGCATCTGGGGACCTCAAAACAAAAAGTTATCATGGTCTCGGGCTTAAGTCTTACCATGCCACCTACGGTAATAGCTTCTTTCCTCTAGGGGAAATTCGCTAAAATATCCAGTAAACCATCATATTCGGCCCCCATGTTATTCATATATAGAATAAGTAAAGTTTTATATATCCCTTATAGTTATGAACCTAAATTAATAAAACTTGGTATGTAGCTTCACCTGGTTGAGTTATATTGATAATTGCAAAAAAAACACATTTCTTATCTTGTTGCAGCAAACCTGCGTACTCAATTATAATGTTATTCTTATGGAGAATAAATAAAATGCTATATATATCACTTATTAATGAATGTATTTTTGTGAAACTTGGTAAGTGGCTCTAGGTAGTAGTAGTGATACCCATGTATATGTATTGGAAATTCGCTGAGTACGCAGCTTTGCTGCGACGGGGGTATTTAAATATTGGATCTTCTACAGCTAACAGCTGTGTGATTTGATTTGGTATATTTTGAGTTTTAATGACAGATGTTTGTAAACAAAGTACTTTTATTGTTTTTATCTTGTTGAGATACTATCTGAACATAATGTGCAATGACCCTGCGAATCAGTCCTTTATTTTTCGTAATCCTATTATTTAATGTTATCCGGGGACAGAAGTGTCCATCAGACAAAGGATGCAATAGAGACTTAGTAAAGTGTGGCTTCTGTGTGGAGGGTTATTGTCAGTTTCCATTTATAAACATATTTACTCCCGGTAAATTGTGCAATTTCAAGAAAAACAAGTGCCAAAAAGAAAGTTGTACAAGTGGGCAGATAAAAGGTGCTCCGATTGAAGGCTATAGTAGTTGTGTGTGTGTGTGCTCTGCTGGGCGATATGGCCAGTATTGCGAGAAAGAAGGTTTGCTATTATTTTATAATAACTAGGAGTACGCTCAAATATTCGTGTAATGGGATGACCGAACTCAGAAATGGTAGATAAAAGTTTCTGCTGTTTCATAAGTTCTAACCAAAATTTGATAAAAAAATATTAAATAAATAGTCCTGGGGATTCTGTAGGAAAATATATACTTTTCTTTTGGTTAATTTCAGATCATAGGATACATTGTTCTTAATTTTAGCGAATTTCCCCTATAGGGAAGAAGCTATTACCGTAGTCGGCATGGTAAGACCTAGGCCCGGGACCATAACTTTTCGTTTTGAGGTCTCCAGACCCCAAAAACACCATTCGTTCGAAACTATATATATATGTATATATCTGTCCACGAGCACGATAACTCTCGTAAAAATGATCCGATTTTGATGAAATTTGGTATAAACGTGTAAAGCAACATTTATGACTTAAAGTTCGAAAACCAGCATGATTGCTCAATCCGAAGGGGTATTTTGGGGGGGTTTTGTACCCCAAAAATGTGTTTTTTGAATTTTTTACGTATAGGCCTCATTTTTGAAGAAATCAAATTTTAGTTTTTACAATTGGATTCAGCTTAAAAAAACACACAATTTGGTATTTTGATCATTTTTCTATGTCAATTCGTTACCGAGATATTGAAAGTGCTAAACACAGTACCTTGTCTAATGTTATATTCTTATGGAGGAAAAGAACAATTTTATATCTCGCTTATTTATGAACGTATACTGACGAAACTTGGTATTGGCTTCATCTGGTTGTGGTCTAATGATATTTGCTCAAAAAAATAATTTTTTGGCAAAGGCTCCCGTAGCAGCAAACCTGCGTATTCAGCCCCATGTTATTCTTAAGGATAATAATTACTGTAAATGCTATGTATCCCTTAATTATGAACATAAATTAATCAAAACTGGTAAATGACTTCACCTAGTTGAGTTATATTGACATTAGCATAAAAACCCATTTATTGTGTTCGTTGATGCAGCAAACCTGCGTACTCAGGCCAAATGTTATTCTTATGGAGAATAATTAAAATTGTATATATCGCTTAGTTGTGAATATATTTTTATGAAACTTGGTAAGTGGCTTTATGTAGTATTAAGACATTTATATCTCTATTGGAAATTCGCTGAGTATGCAGGTTTGCTGCGACGGGGGTATTATTATATTATATTAGAGGTGCAACTTCTTCAACAAAACATAACACAGAACCAGTAAGTTGCCTATGCAGTGGGGTTACATTGGAAATTAGCTGAGTACACAGGTTTGCAGTGATGGGGGTATTTAAAGATCATAAACTGACAAAAGAACACAGCTAGTAGAAGTAAATATTAGATAAATGGCTGCTGCAATCTAGCGGATAAACTATTAACTTACTCACATTATTCACATTATAGGAGAATATTATCTTTATTTATAAAAACTGGTATATTAGTTTTTTTAATCTAAATATTTCAAAAACCTTTGATAAATTGAATAAACTTATGTTAAACAGACAGTACTTTATTTATATATATGACCAGTTTTTAGTAGTTTCTTGCAATTACGAAACAATATTGTGTATAAGTATCTCGTACTTTACAAGCAGTAATTTTTATCCAACGCTTTATCTTTTGGATATTTTACAAATTTTAATTATTAATTTATAAAAACGGTTCAACGAATGTGTTCCATTTTTGAACTGGAAGCGTAAAGTGTACTGGAAAACATTTGTGTAAAATCTGAAAACGATCTGTGCAGCCGTTTTCACGATATTGCTATACGAACGCACACACCCACACCGACGGACAACGAATCATTGTCTCTGCTAATGCATAGATTCCTTCACTTCGTTCCATCATCAATTAGCATAACTTAAATAAAATTAAGGTTTTGTAACATGTACATCGATGAATCGTGAATTTAGTATTTTATGTTTTATACGATATTAATCTTATCAAAAATGTAAATACCCCCATCGCAGCAAACTTGCATACTCAGCGAATTTGCAATGCATAATATATGCCTTAATACAACATAAAGCCGCATACCAAGTTTCATTAAAATATATTCACAAATAAGCGATATATACAATTTTAATTATTCTCCATAAGAATAACATTGGGGATGAGTACGTAGGTTTGCTACAACAAGGAACAAAAAAAATGGGTTTTCATGTAAATATCATTATAACTCCACTTAGGTGAAGCCACATACCAAGTTTCATCATAATACATTCATAAATTAGCGATATATACCATTTTGATTATTCTCCATAAGAATAACATGGGGGATGGTAAGCAGGTTTGCTGCAACAAGGAACACATAATGGGGTTTTATGAAAATATCAATAGAGCTTATCTAAGTGAAGTCACAGCCATGGACGGCTCTCTGACTAGTCTGTACTAGTACAGAGGTCGACATTGGGTGCAGCAAAATGGAGCTGTCACAGTATTGCTACGTCTTTTGGCTATCCAGTGTGATCAACTTCCCTTCCTTGGTTCCTCCTTGTCTCTTCTGGGTGCTTGACTCCCAGTTGAGCCTGGATACCCAGTCTAGTCCAAGACCTTGGAGGGAGTAGTGGATCTTCCTTGCAGCCTGGGATGGGTGCCTGGGAGGAAGGGCCCTTAACCCGACTTTCTCCGGTCTGCCAGGCTGGGGGACGAACCGTTCTGGGGCCACCCGATCCTTGAGAGGTTGGAGACTCTGTGCGATGGCGGTCCCTGTCTGGTGGACTTAGGGGGACGTCGGGTTAGAGGGCGAATCGTCCTGGGATTATGTCACTCACAGAGCCCGGGAGCTAGGTAAGGTTCTCTCTTTTCTTTTCTGGAGCGAGGAAGACTGCCCCGTCCTTCCACCTTTTCCATCCCTCTTTTCCCTCTTTCCGGTGGCTGCACAATATCCCAAGGGAGACGTGCCTAGCCGGCTATGCCGGGGCCTCCCAATCCCCCCCAAAACAAACAAACAAGTGAAGTCACACACCAAGTTTCATCCATATACATTCATAAATAAGCGATATATAACATTTTAATTATTCTCGATAAGAATAACATGGGGACCGAGTACATAGGTTTGCTGCGACGGGAACTATAGGCGAAAAATTGTTTTTTTGGGAATACAACAATAAACCACAACCAGATGAGACCATATACCAAGTTTCGTCAGTTTATGTTCATAAATAAGCGAGGTATAGAATTTTTCTTTTTCTCCATAAGAATAACATTAGACAACGTACTGTGTTTAGCACTTTCAATATCTCATTAACTAATTGACGTAAAGCAATGATCAAAATACGGTACCAAATTGTTTGTTTTTTTAAGCTGAATTCAATGGTAAAAATTAAAATTTGATTAAAAACATTACAGTAGAACCTCGATAGTTCAACACTTTGGGGACTGAAAGGGTGTGTCGAACTATCGTAATGTCGAACTATAGGGAGTATATGGATCATTTTAACACAGGGAGTATTATGAGCAGAAAAACAATAGAGCATATCACGAAAGAATCAAATAAGTGTTTAACTCCCGCAGCGTCTCGAGCGAACTGACTTGACCTACTTACTGGGAAGGGCGTGGAAGGGGGTGAATAGGACAGGGTAGGTGGTAGGAAGGATAAGTTATTTATAGAAAAGGATGTAGCAAACATTCGCAAAAACAGTAAGCGGGCTCCTATCACTGACCAGCGAACCCGTCAAGGACACTATCGGTCGCCGCTACTGTCATGTCATGTCGTCACGACCCATGTCGAAGTATACAGACTGTCGAACTATCGAAGTTCTACTGTAATGTGAAAACCTCCTTTGGATGGTGCGATTCATCTGCTTTTCGAACTCGTTCAAATAAATGGTTCTTTACTTTACACATTTGTGCCAAATTTCATTAAGATCAGTCCTTTTTTACGAGAGTTATCATGCTTACAGACACACACACACACACACACACACCACACATATACATATATAAAAATAACGAATGTTGTTTTTGGCATCTGGGGACCTCAAAATGAAAAGTTATCATTGTCTCGGGCTTAAGTCTTATCATGAGACCTACGGTAAAAACCTTCTTCCCTATAGGGGAAATTCGCTAAAATTTGAACGAAAGGTGTTTTTGGCATCTGGGGACCTCAAAATGAAAAGTTATCATTGTCAGTATATTGTTAACATAAATAAAAACTACATTGGGTTTCAGTTCAAACAGTTATGTATTCTCCACATACAAATTTGTTGACTGAATCAAAACTAAACAACAAAACTATAACATAAATCATATGACAATAATAATAAATAAAACATATGACACTTGTGACTCTACTGTCATCCCTCCTTCACAAATCAAGGCGATTTGGCGCAATCTTGGTTCTCTGACTGCGTCTTAATACAAATGAAGTGTTTGTAGGAGGAGTGTAATCATTTTCTGTCTTTGTATTTGATACAAGGAATGATTTATATTTCCTAACGAACCAAGCGTTTCTTCTACATTCTCGTCCATAACATGTTCGAATTATGTAAGAACGTGGTTCTGGACCTACTTTTACTACTCTTGCTGGTAACCAATATTTTGGTTTTAACCTGAAGAATACGTTTTCTCCAACTCTGAATTCCTCGGGCTCTTTTTTCCTTCTGTCACAAAACAACTTCTCCCTTCTTTTAATCTTTTCTAGTTGGTTTGACACATTTTTTATGACAGTTGGGATGAGGTGTTGGTGGGTTGATGGAATTAGAGTCTTGGTTCTCCTACTCATTAACTGGCGATCCAAGATTACCTCTTGGTGTATTGCGGTGGTGGAGAAGCGCAAGATAAATGTCAGATTGTTCCTCTTGACACTTAATTATTAGATTCTTTCCTTCTTGGACATATCTTTCCGCCAAACCATTCGATCTAGGAAAGTGAGGGGATGATATTCTGTGGTGGAATTTCCATTCAGATGCAAAATGGCTAAAGTCAGTGGAGGCAAAACAAGGCCCTCCATCAGTTCTCAGTTCATCTGGAATACCATGAGCTGCAAAGTATTTCTTCAGTTGCGTTACAACAGTGGCACTGCTTTTGTTTCTTAGTTGACCACATTCAAAATAGCCGGAGTAACTATCTGCCACTACTAAAAATTCATTTCCTCCATATTCAAAAACATCAGCTCCGATGTACTGCCATGGCCTCTTCGGTACTTCTTCTAGTAGAATAACATCTTGAGGTTTATCTCGCTGATATTTGTTGCACACATTGCATCTTGATGTGTATTCTTCTATATCTTTTTCCATGTTCACCCAGTATACGTAATCTCGTGCTATGTCAAGAGAACTTTGAATACCATTGTGAGGACGGTGAATATTCTGCATTATTTCCACTTTCATTTCATTAGGAATTATTAAACGGTTACCTTTAAATAAGAGTCCATCATGACAACTTACATCTTCTCTGAAGGTAAAATACTTCACTAATTCCTTTTGAACAGCAGCTTGATCATGAGGCCATCCATTTAGAATTGTTTCTTTTAGTTTTGAAAGCTCATTGAATTTTTCAATAGCAGTTATAATTATAGACACAGTATCAGCAGTCATTGGAATAATTAACTGAATGTCAAAACTGTGAGGTTCATCATCCTGATTGGTATTATAACAATCTCTACTCTGTGTGTGAGCCAAATGAAGCTCGCAACCCCGTTTGTACACCACTTTGGGCCTGTATGGCAAAATTTCCAGACACATTCGTTGAATTCTGGGAGGTGCTTGTGACAAAGGTTTCTTAAAGATGGCTTCAAGAGGCTTATGGTCTGATTCAATAATCAAATCCTTGCATCCCCAAATATACTCATGAAACGTTTTGCAAGCAGCTAGAATTGCAAATGTCTCCTTCTCTAGCTGACTGTACTTTTGCTGTGATGGAGTTGGTGCTTTAGAGTTATAAGCTACAGGTTGCCCAGATTGCAACATGACAGCACCGACCGCATAACTGCTTGAATCAACTGAAAGAGTTACAGGAGAATTGGGATCATAATAACGGAGCACTGGAGTTTTTTGTAACTTTTGCTTTAACTTGTTAAACGATTCCCGATGTTGTGTATCCCAAACCCAGGCAGCATCTTTCTCTGTTAGAGCTCTAAGTGGTTGTGTATCAACTGAAACATCTGGTATAAATTTAGATAAATAGGTTATACAACCCAAAAACCTCTGGAGTTCTGCCAAACATGTGGGTTCCTTCATTCTTGATATGGCTGCTACTTTGTCAGGATCAACTTGCAATCCTCGATCAGAAACTATGTGTCCAAGAAACTTCACAGACCGTTTAGCAAAAATACACTTATCTTTGTTAAGTGTGAGACTCACTCAGTCTGGTCATAACATCATTTGTGATCTTTTGAAGGTCTTTTTCATTGTTACTGTGGATAAGTATATAATCCATTGAACACTCTACATTCTTCATAACCTTGAGTAAGTCTGACATTATATGTTGGAAAACTTCTGGAGCAGATACCAAGCCAAAGGGCATGCGTAGGCAAGAATAACGCCCCCATGGTGTTGAAAAAGTTAATATTTTAGACGTTCTTTCTGTGACTTTAACCTGCCAGAATCCTTTTTTACAGTCCAAGATTGTGAATAACGTTGAACCATTCAATCTAGCCGAGATTTCCTCTAATGTAGCCAATGGATAGTGTCTGCGTTTGACATTTTTGTTCAAATCAGACGGGTCAATACAAATACGTATTTTATCTTTTTGTTTAACTACAACCATAGGTGATACACATGGGGTTGGCTCCATTACAGGAGTAATTATTTGGTCTTTCACCATTTGGTCTAGTTCTGCTTTAACTGATTCGCGTATTGGATGAGGGATTCGTCTAGCTGGATGTATTTTGAAAACAGGATTTTCAATGAGATCAATGTCGTATTCAAATGATTTGAGACATCCTATTCCATCAAATAAGCCACATATGGGTTGATTAGCTATAGCAGCGATACGCTTGACAAACCCTAGTTTTTCACACGACGCTCTTCCCAAGATAGACTGATGTCCATTTGGCACTATTACGAATAACACAGTGTCTTTAAGAGACTTTCTTGTAACCACTGTACAAACGGCTTCACCTAAAACTGGTGTTTTTTGGTTATTAAATGAAACAAGACATTTTGTTGCTGAAGGCACAATGTTTAGCCCACAAGCCAACGCCAGATCATGTGAAATAACATTACACTGAGCTCCTGTGTCTAATTTAAAGTATACAGTGTTATCATTTGGTAAAGTTAATAGTTCTGTCCAATCTTGGGTCTTAACTGAATTAGAGATGCTATCTACGTGCAGTGGATAGTTGTTAATGTCTTGCTCAACAATCTCCAAAACATCAGTTTTTTATGATTACTCGGAAAGGTCTTGTAAGATTTACACATTTTAGCAAAGTGTCCTTTGGCTAAGCATTTGTTACATGTTTGCTTGAAAGCAAGACATTTAAGCGGGGTTTACACTAGCATGTAGCGCTTGCGCAAGTTTTACTTGCATGGTCATGCAAGCTGTACTTGCATGCAAGTTAAGGTTTACACTACACCTACCTTTGCAAGTGGAACTTGCCTCAATTCCGGCCTCAACGACTGCTCCTAATATCCGGTCCATTGTTGGAAACCACCTAAGTGTCGGTGTGTAAACGTCATCTAAACCAGATCCTGAAGACTTGCTTTTTTTTATTTTTACTAGCTCGTTTGAATACGTATTCCTCAGGCTACGCATCTTTTCTTTAGCATCTTTAACAGTAATGTTTTTCATATTCATTTCTTTTACAATCTGTAACCAGGCGTCTTCTTTAACATTTCTATCTTTATATTCTGCAAATTTATAATCCCATAAACAAGGGTATCTCTCATACAGTTCCAAAAAAGTTTCAATGTTGCTTATGTTCCATTTATCAAACTTTTTTCCTTTTTGCCTTCCTTCTTGACAGTCTCCTTTCCTATCACGGGTTCATCACTTTCATTGTTCACGTTGGTATCAGCCATGACAACTCAATAACCACTACAAGTATAACAAATACACAAATTAACCTTAAACTCAAATGTACAGAGCACACCGGCACACGACTAAACACTCTCTTCACTTGCTTACAAGTAGGAGTGGTCTGCAAGTCACGTATTTACACAGGCAAGTGGAGCCGGCGTGCAAGTGGAACTTACGTGAAAGTTGTTACTTGCGCAAGTAATATTTGTCAGAACAAATATTACCGGCGCAAGTAAAAAATGCATGCAAGTCAGCCTTGCAAGTTTAACTTTCGTGCATGTTAGTGTTTACATTTGCAAGTTGTTATGCAAGTAGGATGCAAGTAAAACTTGCGCAAGCGCTACATGCTAGTGTAAACCCCGCTTTACTCTGAGCATGGCGAGAACCACATCTTGTACAGTCAAAAACTGAGTTCTGAGAAGAAGATGAAGGACTGTCCCGACTAACTAAGTTTATCGACCTAGAGTTATCAGAGGATATTTCAACCAACTGTTTTTTGGCTTGTTCGTGCGCTCTACACACTTTAATTGCAGTGTCTAGAGTGAGCTTCTCAGCAGAAAGTAGTTTTTCTCTTAAACTAACATCCGATACACCAATTACTATTCTATCTCTAATCAAACTGTTTTTTAACTGTTCGAAATTGCAAGAATTAGCTTGGTTTACTAATTTTGAACAAAAATCCTCAAAAGATTGATGCATTTCTTGTGTGATTTTGTTAAACAAAAATCTTTCACATACCTCGTTAGTTTTACCAACAAAAAATTCATCAAAACTTTTAACAACTTCATCCAACTCAACATTTTCATCATCCTTAAACTCAAAACTGTTATATATATCTAAAACATCAGGGCCTAAACTCGACATAAACGATGCCACTTGTACTGTATTTGATTTACCTTCAAGGCCAGAAGCAGTATAATACCAGTTCCACTGTTGCTTCCATTTCCTCCAAGAAGGTGCCATCTGGGTACTTGAGACAACAAGACACTTTGGTGGCTTAACATTGTTATCTCTGTCTTCTGAATTGTAGATATGAACAGACTCATCTTCATTTGTGGTATTACTTTTATTTTTCTTGTGTTTGGATTTCGGCACCATGTCAGTATATTGTTAACATAAATAAAAACTACAGTATCTGGGGGGCCAAGCTTTGCTCGGGGGAAGGCCAGTCAGTTTGTTTAGATGACTTGTAGTAATATTTCACCACTTCCCCCTTTACTGATAATCAGATTTGTATTATTCATTTGCCTCTTTTCTACATTTTTAAGGTCCCTCCAGTTGTTATTTATAGCTCAATGTCCCTTTGATTTATTTTACTACTTTATATATGTAATCTTAACTCAAATCTTTTAATCTCTGCTCTCAGGAAACCACATGTTAATAATCGTAAACAACATGAGTATTACTTTGACAGTTCCCTGGTTGATTATGAACAGCTGTTACAATTCTTTTATTTTGATTTAAAACTCCATAAGCCCAATGTTAATTTTTTTAACTTTTCATTTTAGTTTTTTTACATTATTTGATTTTTCCTAGGGTTGAGGCCTGTCTAGAACTTATTTTTATCCCAGAAATTAGTAATTTCGAACATTTGAAGGAAATCGTTGGAGCCGTTTTGAGATCCGTGTCGCAAGCAAGCAAGCACGCAAGCAAGCAAACCTTACTCATATTAGAGTATAGGATTGGGTTTTAGTTCAAACAGTTATGTATTCTCCAGATACAAATTTGTTGACTGAATCAAAACTAAACAACAAAACAATAACATAAATCATATGACAATAATAATAAATAAAACACATGACACTTGTGACTCTACTGTCAATCATGGTCTTGGGCTTAAGTCTTACCATGCCACCTACGGTAATAGCTTCTTCCCTATAGGGGAAATTCACTAAAAAAAAGGGTGTTACCTTAATTTTTGTCTTCTGTTATGCTCAGGAGCCTTATTTGGTCTACTTATTCTCACAAAAAATTGCTTTTACCAAATTCAAAGAAACTTTGTTTTACTTTCTAATTTTTATATGAACATTTAGTCATCAGTTAATAAACTTTTGATCAAATCACAAGAATCACCGTGCAGAAAATGGGCCACTACCCAAAAATATCGTTTATTGAACTTGAAATTTGCATAGCATTTCATCGTCTCCTTAAATGCAGTGGCGTAACTGCCGGGCCCGCAGGGCCCTTGGTGCGTGGGGGCCCACGGGCCTAGGGGGCCCGCGAGCGGAGGGGGCCGGGCCCTTGATCTGAGGAGCCCGCGTGCTGAGGTAAAAGCTCTTGCGGGCCCACATTTTTAGATGAAATTGTTAAATTTAATTTTGATAAATTTTAATAACTTTAGCCATTTTTAGTTTGTTATTCTGCTGTTCGCTGTATAAGTTATCTAAAAAACACATAAAACAGCAATGCTCATTGTGCTGCCCAAAATTTAAACATTGTTTTAAATTATACTATTTTGAATATTCAAGAAAACAAAAATTTTTGGTATAGTTGATTAGTTGTGTATTTTTTTAAGTAAAAATATTAAAAGGTGGGACGTTTTAAATTCAACTACTTACACTTAGAAAAAAATTTTTGCCCTACACGCTGGTCATCATCTGGTTTCACTTCAAACCGAATTTGGATCCACTCCAAATTATTGTTAGACATTTTGACAGGAACAGAGCGAGTTACTGACTTAGGCCCTTAACGTTATGAAGCTTTACGTTTTGACACTCGTCGATTTATTCTTAGGTATTTTATACTAAATTGAGGTGATGGAACTTTATTAAAAACGTTATATCCTAAATAAAAACCTTGGCGTTACTAAAACACTAAAATTAAACAATACTGGAACTGACGTTATGTATCGGGAAGTTAGGAAACGTCCTTACTTAATGCAACCTAAAATCTAGTAGGCCTAATGGAAAGGGGAAAGGGATAGGGTGAAAACTGTTCGATTATATTACATAGGGGGCCCTGAAAATAAGTTTGCGGGGGGGCCCAAAAAATCAGTTACGCCACTGTTAAATTGGTCTGAATTTAAAATAACTTTATTCAACTATACAATTCCTACATTAGTAATATCATTTAAACAAACAACTTCTGTGGGAGTGATATTGGGGATGACACAGCTTGAGGTGGGATAAGCAGATTATAACTTTGATAAAGAATCTCTCCAAAAGCATTTTTATCGTCAGAAGTGTTATCAGGTTCAATAACATCAATCTTAGAATAATTGTATACTATAGTCTCTTTGAGGTCCACATCACTTTGTTGTGCTTTGGGGAGCAGGTAAAGGGAATTTAGGACAAATGTTTCTTTAGCAAAAAAAGCTATGCAAATTTCTAGCCATACTTGCACCTCAGGCTCACTGTAGGGATGGCTTTAGACACATAAATACCTTAACTGTACTAGATCTTTTTATTTTAGAATCAATTAGCTACCGTACATTAAACTAGACAAATTATTTTAAATATAAAACAATTAATCTAGTAATACAAACATAATTACAATATTAGCAACTATGATTGCCCATTATTTTTTCATTTTTTAATGTTCTAATGCATTTAGCGGGATAAACTTACTGTAATTTCAGCTTTAAAAAAATATTTTCAATAATCTCAAATGGTTTCTTAACAGGGAATTCTGGTGTGACCTACACAACAGGCGTTCAACTGATCGCACCGACTGTTGTTGGATGTCTGGAGGATCGCAGGGTGTTTGTTACTGTTCAAGATCAGGGGACAGATATAAATAAAAATCCTCAAAATATTACAGTGCTCATTACAACAACTTCTGGAGTGTTTGGAGCGATTTATACAGTGCCGACATTAAAGAAAGTTATAACTGAGAAAGCCGTAGCGTTCTGCAAGCAACGTTCTTGGGACCCTAGCGTTTGTCAGTACTTCAAATTCAATGATGCAAATGGTAGTTTTCATTATTTATTTTTTATTTAGTTAGTATACAAATTTATACAGTATGGCACATTACCTGAGCATTAGCATAACTAAAAATTTATTTGTAT
Organism: Allygus modestus; assembly: GCA_963675035.1. Lineage (NCBI taxonomy): Eukaryota > Metazoa > Arthropoda > Insecta > Hemiptera > Cicadellidae > Allygus > Allygus modestus. Next base: position 68,681,221 of record OY776116.1, read on the forward strand.
AGGTACTATAAACAAAATTAACAGAATAATTTGGATTTGTTTTGGTATTATTTTGTATAAACGAGATTACAAAATTAATTTATACTCTGGGCCATTTTAAGCTCCTTCTGGCTATGTAGAAAATAATTGCCATTAGTACAAACCATTTAAAATATTTTTTGTCTGAGTTTGATGATGTAGTTGCTATAATGTGCTTTATCATATTACTAGAAGTGTTGAACTGTAACAAAGTTATGGATAAAAGTTTGGAAGTGGATGATATAATGTGAACGATTTATGAAAAAAGAATATAATATTGTATTTTCATCCAAAGAAGTATTTGAAACAGCAGATATAATTCAAAACCTTTGTCTTAGATTCAGTATTGCTGTTACCGTACACAAACTTTGCTATCAGTTCAGCAACTGAAATCTTTTGAAGTGTCCATAAAACATAAAATAAAACTTCTAATCTTACATATATACAGCCGCATGTGTAACTGACTCACTCACTGAGGTATACAAATTCTAGACCACTTGTAGACAAACTAGAAATCTGAAATTTTGCATGAAGGTAACCCCCAGGAAAATCCTCAAAACTGACAGTTTTTATTTAAACACCCATAAAAAAAGATTTAAAACCCCCCAAAAAGGCTTTTTTTAAAATTACAATTTTGGAGCTCTAGTGGCCGAACGGATTGTCTATCGAAAAACGGACACCACCACGACCTACGGATTTTGCAAGATCTACAACTTTGTTCTTATGACTTTTGTCGTATCTCGCTCCCTTCACCCTTAGGTAGCGATAGATTTTTCAAATTTCAGGCAATTTCAACGGTGATTTTCGTGGTTTATAATTTCCTATCGCTTTAATTTAGTATTTAAAGGCTTGATATTTCACACTCAATATGATTATACATTGCCCTTCACGAAACAGTCAATAAACTAACCTGTTTTAATATTTAAACACCTCAAAAAAATGGCCCTATCAAAAAACGGGACATTTATACTTGCCAAGGATTTTAGACGATCACAACTTAGGTCTTTTGACTTTTTGTCATATCTCTTCTCCTTCACACTTAGGTAGCACTAGATTTTTCAAATTTCGGCAAATTTTTGAGATTTTGTGAGGGTTTTCAATTTTGTATTATGTTAATATACTTGAGGGAGGCCAAATATTAGGCACGCAGAATGTCTACAACACACTTAGTTAATAGTAGCAGTCATATGACCAGATCTGATGACTTAAACCTGTCGGAAAATAAAAAAGTATAAATATCTTCAGATTTTACCGTCTTAGTATAAGTAGTTAGGAAATGACGATTCTGCGAAAACTGATATTAATTGGCATGCAGGTGACACTATTTATACTTGAGCTAGGTACTTGAGACTTTGAATGCATTTGCTCTGTGACTTTTAATCCCTGTTTATATTCTTAAATCCTATTAGTTGTATAGTTTTAATTAAAGTGAGTACCTATAATCTACAAATTTAAAATACCCACTGATTTGTCTGCTTTTTCAGAATCACACCACTTCAACTAGAGCTAGGAATGTGAAATTTAGCATGCTTTTTCCTTGTACCCTCCTGTTTAAACATTCCCAAAACATTATTTTTCAATTGTTAATCCCCTCAAATTTAAATAACTGCTGATTGGTCTCTTTTCTTGTTATGAGTAGTAGTAATATTTCGGTTCTAGGCCAGTTTATATGAAACCATTTTGACTTGAGGCCAAACAGCGACCTGGGGGCGAAGCCCCCCACAGGGGTCTGGGGGCGGAGCCCCCAGCGAGCGAAGCGAGTCTAATATATATACAGCCGCATGTTTAACTGACTCACTGATTCACTGAGGTACCCTATACGAATTCTAGACCACTTCTAGATGAGCTAGGAACGTGAAATTTGGTATGCATGTAGTTTGTATCTTGTAACCGCCAGAAAAATTGTCAAAATTTAAAATTTAAAATTGGAACCTCAAAAAAATGCAAAATGGCGCCAATTTTGGACCTTTCAAAAATAGTGTTTTTTTATTTGGGCTGTAGCGGCTGAACGGTTGGTCCTATCCAGAAACCGAGACCACCACGAGACACAAAGGTTAGACGATCTACAACTTTGGTTCTACGACTTTTTGCCGTATCTCGTCTCCTTCACCCTTAGGTAGCGCTAGATTTTTCAACTTTTAGCATTTTTCAACCAAATTCTCGTGGTTTATATTTTTTTAACACAATAATATCGTACATAGAGCCCTAATATTTAGCATATATTTTCTCTACCAAACAGGAAGTATATGGTTGAAGTCATATGACCAATTTCAATTGTTTGAACCCTTAAAAGTATTTTAAATTTTCAATTTTTGGAGCTTTTCCGTTGTTTTTTTATTAATATTTTGGTATCTTAAACTTACATAGTGGGTAAAACCCAGTACCAGTTCGTTTGAACTAGTTGTACATGTCCTATATACATCACTTGCAGGGCCATATACAGCTTTGACGGGCCCCGGACAAAATGACTTGGCCGGGCCCCACCCCCCTTTGCCATCTCTTGCTACCAGTAGGCTACATTGACTGAACAGCATTTGACAGTTAGCCAGCCCTTTTTAAAACGTCAAATATGTAAAGATTTTATCACATGTGAAAGTAGGATCCTGTATTTATGCTAAACTAAATGTACAACACACAAATTACAAAGTGCAAACAAATATCTAGGTGAAAGAAAGCGTCCGAAATAAATTTAAAAATATTGTAAAAACTAAATAAGGAGCTAACTGTTGATATTAAAATCATATTTTTCTGCTTCTCATGACGTCCTGATATAGTTATAAATAATTTTAAAAATATAATACAATACTAAGGTTACTCAGCATAATAGAAAAACTATATTTAAAGAGTATCGTCAATATCTAGGTTGGGAAGGGGTGACGTGAATGAGAAGGACCTTCCATTATCAGTCATAAAACCAGGTAGCCTAGTTTATTAGCACCAAAGTTTCGGGTGTGGGCCCTGCTTCCTCAGTCATAGGCGTGCGCACGGTGGGTGCCGTGGGTGCCGAGGCACCCACGGTAGCTACAAAGAGGACTTGAGGGGGGCGCCAAAATAGATGATTAAATAAATATGGTATGTTAAACAAATTAACTGTAATGTAAGAAGTAAGTACAAAATAATATGTAAGTTTTGATTTGATAGTAATACTGGGAGTATTATTGTAACACAGTTATGTAGTATATATCAGTGAAAAATTTGGTAAAATATTGATTCGGTGATGATAAGCGTGCTGTTGTACTTGTAATATCATTAGAATTTTTGTGTCTTTTCAGAGAGGTTTGGCCTCTGGAAGCCTCCATCTCATGTGCTTATTTTGATTTTATCTTTTGGCACCTTGATTTATAAGTACCGGCGGTATTCATGCCGGCGTTAAGTTTTAAACTAAAATTCACCAACGAAATTTAAAAAAACCTTCCTTCCCCCAACACTGTTAACTAATAGAAACAATTCACATCACGCAATGAATGAAAATGGCTACTAGACTACATTGCAAGTACTCCGAACCGCAAATAACAAATAAACTGAGTCGAGATACAACAGGTGAACACTGTCAGTGCCGTAGTAAGAGCAAGGGAGATTAGAGACGCGCACACCCAATCAAAGCTTGGCACTTTTAGTAGTGCGTCAGCGTTGTCATGCATGGCGTGTGACTTGTGGGTTGACGATTTTCGGGGAATTTAAGTAGTGTCCGGGTAAAATTCCGGGGATCTTTTGGGATTTTACTTTCTAGGTGGCCTTTCTCGCCACCTTCTACCCAGCAGGAGCAGTACGACTACGGCACGTCACGTCGCGTCACACAAACTGGGTTGCTTAATCTATGGTTGTACATTGTACAATTAGAAACCAAAGTAAAGAGCACGGAACGTCAAATAAAATCATCGAATGTGTGTAAATTGCATTGCAAAATTAGGCAAATTAAGTATCCGCATATTAATTTGTGTATTTATATTTTTAAATTTTTTGTGTTCAGGAGTATTTGAGTCCAGGGCCTAGCGCCAGCGCGGGCCCCTGGGCCCTCCAGGCCCTGGACAAATTGTCCGAGAAAACCAGCCTGTCTACAGCCCTGATCACTTGTATTATAGTTACGGTATATTATGACCGTGTATCCCCCCAAAAAATAAAAAATATTTATTTAAAACCTATATTAAAAATTTGTCAAAAATATTGAATGATTTAAATTATACCCGGAGCCTTTTTATTCGGCCCTCATTTTTCTCTTGCCATTCCATACGTATAAAAAGAGTCATAATATCATCTTAAATTATTTCAACCCTTAAAAATTCAATTCTTAATTTTGTTAAAATTTAAGAATTTTGTTGTTTTTATACTCTAGGACCTCTTAGATTTTAACCCCCCTTACAAGTTAGGACAAACTAGCTATATATAGCTTGTAGGCAACCCACAAATATCGTGGTTCAGGTTTTAAAATTGGGTTTAAACATTAAAAGTTTGTAAATTAGTGGTTATTTTTTTATACTTCGAGTGCATTGACGCATTTGAATTATACCTAGCACTCACATCAGGCTGAACATATGACCAAGTTTTGATGTTTAAAACCCCTCAAAATAAATATTTTGAATTATTGCAGTATTTAGGCCTTATATAAAATTTGGCCAAATATAGATCCTTGAGGGACTCCATATTTTATATGTTGTAAATGAAATGATATTATTTTTTAAATTGAAATACTTACCAGTTTTTATAGAATTTTTTACAATTTTGACCGGTTTTAGGTTTGATTTCCACCGAATTGAACATGAATTCTATTATAGGTTTTGATCAAACTAAGACAACTTTCTACGATAATGTAGTAGTTATTAAATAGTTTGATTCTCTAAAGTTGTACTAATAGGACTAAAGGACTAATTATTTGAACTCAATAAGTATACATTACATTTTGTGTAGACATAAGATCTTGGATTATTAGCGTGTTTTAACCACGACCCATGGGTACTACGACAGGGACCTGGGGACGAAGCCCCCCACAGGGGTCTGGGAGCGGAGCCCCCAGCGAGCGGAGCCCCCAGCGAGCGAAGCGAGTTTGTTCAAATAAACTGACTTGCATACAGTATGCAAGTGTTACTGCTTTTCTGGTAGTAAAACACTTTATAGCTATGCAAACTGTTATTTTGAAAAATCGATATATGTTCCTAAAAGTAATTGTGTACTTTAATATGTAGGAATGAATCTGGTGTTTGAAATACCGCTGATGATGCCCTTTTGGTATCCAAAGGAGTGGAGATGGAGTAACAAGACAGAACTGTCGAGGAGTGGGCTTACACACACATTGATACTTAAGATTACAAGTGAAGAGCTTGAGTTGAATACCATGCAACAACAATTTGTTGTTTCCTACAACTACAACATCGAACACCAGTCTGAAATTCCTGTGCCGAAAATATATAGCTGGTTGGTATGAAATAGCAATAAATCTAAACTCAAACTGTAGTTTCATTTCTTGAGCAATTAACTAAATTTGGATCTTCAGAATTTTGAAATAAGAAGAGAACATTTTTAAATAAATAATTTTATTTGCATAGTAAAGTAATAGAGATGTTCAGATGCAAATAAAATCTTAATAAAACTGGTAACTGGTAATATTATATGTTATAAATATTTAATTTATGACAAAATTTGTTGTGTCTAATGTATTTATTCACATCAAATGACACGAAGGAGGCGTTTGACACAGTGTCTCATGAAATTTAGTCACAAAAATATGCTCGTTACAAGTTTGATGAAAAATCTGTACAGTTTTTGGCATTCTATCTGAGTAACAGTTATCAGAGTATTTATCATCACGGCATTTTTCCTGAATTTAAATTAGTAAAACATGGAGTTTCTCAAGGTCCAATTTTCGGCCCTGTCTGTTTCATTATATACACATTATATTATACATTAAATTATATTATATATATTTTATATATAAATTATCTGCCACAAAATATTCAGAACAATAATGTCAAACCCTATTTATTAGCAGATGATTTAACTGTGGAAATCCAATGTAAAGACTTGTTATCATCCACGTCAATTTTAAAATAAACTGATAGTCTAATTGAAGACTGGTGTATATGTAACAATTTATTTTTTAATGTTCAAAAAACCAAAGACTTAAATAAGAGATTAGAAAATAAGTGTGTCAAGTTTTTGGGAATTTATATAGAGACCGACTTAAAGAGGAGAGTTCACATAGATTTTGTGGAAAAAAAACAAAAAACTAGCTAATGGGATATTTATGATGAATAGACTAAAGTGTAGTTTAGATTTTAATTCTTTAAAATGTGTGTATTTTGCTCATGTTAATGCTTACCTTAATTATTGCACTATCTTATGGGGTGATAGTAATTATAAGAAAAAAACTTTTTGTATTACAGAAAAGAGCAATAACAATTATTTATAAATATGAGGACTCAAAGCAAACCATTGTTTAGAGAAGCTAATATTTTAGGTTTGGAAGCTATATATATTTTTTAACTGCTTAATGTATGCAACAAATAATTTTAATAAAAATTAATTTTATTACAACTACAGCACTAGAAATAAATAAAATTTAAGTGCTAGTCGTAAATACATCTAATAGTTTTTGTAGAACAGTCTAAAGATCATATAATTTGTTATACATGAAATTAGATGGTTAAGATGTTTAGATGTGCATCAGCACAGTTTAAAAAAGTTCTCATAAGTCCTAAATATTAAAAAACTTTTGTCAAAACTAAAGACAGCAACCCTGACCGTTCTACTTGGTCGACTTGCATGATTCTTTTTTTTAAATGACAGGTAATTATGCCTTGATATGTCATCACCCATCCAAACTAACATATCTTCAATGGGCTTTGCCCAAGTGGCTTTTAAAGTTCCCATGTTAATCTTATAGAGGAAGTTTGTTTACATCAGATGATTACTTAAAACATATGTTCATTAAGTAAGGGGGTTCATTTGGTTTTCCAAAGAATAATGCAGCAAAAAATACCCTCCTTTCTTTTCCTCCTATCTACAGGTGTTAATAATTTTCTTAGTATCATCTTTCTTATATATTAAAAAACTTTTGCCAAAACTAAAGTCAGCGACCCTGACCGTTCTACAGGACCGATTTACTTGATATGTCTCATTATTTTTGTAACTACCTCTTGATGTGTCATCAGACATTGAAAAAAGATTTTGGTCACTTGCCTTTTCGTTACGCTTATTTTATTGTTTTTGCCAATTTTTCAGAATGAGAACAAAAACAGTCATTCTGGCCGATTCACCCAACCGATTTTACTCCCACATGGCTCATTTTGTTCAGAAATATGTGTAGATTCATTTTGAGGAAATTATGGGTAACTTCTTTGGGGGTGACTTAGAGGTATACTTATTACAATGACCTAAGAACACACAGGCCAAAAGTTTATGACAGCGAGCCTGACCATACTAATGGACCGATTTAGCTTTTAAATGTCTTATTTTATTTGTAACTACCTCTATATGTGTCATTAGACATTTAAGAAATTTAATATCTGATTTTCTCTTTTCGATTACATTCTAAAACATTAGAAATACTATCATTACAATTTTTATTTTGTATAGTGTATTCAAATTATAGAAATTAACATAAGTGTTTTCATAAAATTATATTTAAACCGCCTGATAATTATGATCAGCTGATTATTATTTGTTTTGAAGGTTACTATGGCATACTTTTAAATATCAGCTGATATTTAGCCATACTCAAAAATATTTATCCCAATCTCCCTTCACTAATCTTTCATAATCTTCAGATTTATTAAAAATTAATAAATTCAATATTAAGTCCTCCTTATTATGAGCAAAGCAAGCAAGCGGCGCTTTGCGCTGCACGGGGGTACTCTAGTTATTTGTTAAAATTTTACCCTTATAATGTACATGAATTGATTAATGATCTAAACGTAGTTTTAAAATAATGAACTGTATTAAGTGACTCTGCCATGCTTGTAAACCTCGTAACAGCAATAAAATATTCGTATTATTAATGAAAGTTTATAATTTGTAGGTTTGAAAAATGGTTATACAGACATAATATTTCACAACATTTTTAAGTTGTTATAATTCATACTCTTGTTATGCTAACGAGTAAACGTTGGCAGTAATTTTTATTTTCCTTATGTTTTAGCGGAAACAATATTGAATCTCCGGTGTTATATAATGTGAAGGAAGAAATTGACTTAACTAGTGCCATGTTCTTTACTAGTGAAAATAAATCTCATGGGGGCATCACATTATTCAATAAATTGAAGAGACGAAAAAGGATTTATTTTGAATGGCAGGCTTTTAGAGGTAATTTATCCAAACTCAACTACAGTAACCAATTAGAGGCATTAAACTAAAAAAAAAAACTGTCAACCAAAAAAATCCAGAAAACTTGACTATTATAAAAGCAAAGCTATTTAATTTTAAAATATAACATGTGTATAGCAAGAATTCAGTGTGTGTGTGACTAATCTATATGATTACAATCTTATATACTTTTTCAAATTTCCCCTATAGGGAAGAAGCTATTACCGCAGGTCTCATAATAAGACTTAAGCCCAAGACCATCATAACTTTTTGTTTTAAGGTCCCCAGATGTCAAAAACACTATTCGTTCAAATTTAGCTATATGTATATATAAATGTGTCCGTTTACTCAATAACTTAAAAAAAAACATCCGATTATGATGAAATTTGGCACAAACGTGTCAAGCAACATTCATGTCTTTAAGTTTGAAAACCAGAAAGATCGGACCATGGGAAGAGGGTTCAAAATTTTTCAAAAATCAGTTTTTGCATTTTTTACCCTAAAATTTTGAAAAAACTAAATTTTGGTTTTGACCATTTTATAGAGCTTAAAAACAAGTAACATAGTATCTTGAATCATTAACCTGGTTAAGCTGTTGTGGAGAAAATCCAAAAAAAGTTCATAAAATTTCCCATGTTAATCTTACAGGAAAAAGGTTTTTAGCTTTTCCTCAGTTAATTTTACTGAAAACTTCACATTTATTTTTACCAATCAGTTCAGCTCTACAAAACAATCATAACAATAATTTTGTTGTTTAAATTAATTGTGATTCTATGTCCAACCGTTATATATTCTGAGAAATTCGAACCCAAAATAGTAAATGCAAATAGTAGGTTGGCCATAACAAGCAGAAATAAAGTTAGGTTGGAAACAGTGTGACCGTAAAATATTAAGAGTTAGTTTGGCAACACCGGCAAAGAAAAATTGCAAAATGTTCAGTTGGCAACATTAAGAACGAAAGAGAAAAACAAGGTTTGAAACCCTATTTAAAAAGAAAATACCAACAGTTCAGTTAGCAACTTTTTAAATGAAACATTCAGCAACGCCTTTCAAAGGTTGGAAACACTCCCCCAAAGTTACAAAAAGGTAGGTTGGCAACGCTGCAAAATAAAATTTTAGAAAGTTAGGTTGGCGACACAGTGAGTGTTGTTATTTCTAATTCCTGCAATTGGAGTCTGAAAAGATACTATGTAGTGGGGGTAGGTACCGCCTGCTCATTCTAGTGCTGGCCTTGGGCGGTGGCGGTCATGAAGCTGTTTGCCGACTTCCAGGGGTTTAAAGACTCGCACAATGAGTTTGTAATTAAGGAGTTTGCTGTCGCCACGGCTGACAGTACAGTTCTACAACACTGGACAGTGAGATCCCCGTGTCCATATGCTACTCTAGACTTAAAAACCAAGAAACAGTGCACATGGGTCACCAATCATTATCACGGCATAATGTGGCAGGACGGTGATGTCACTATTCAAGCGCTACACAGACAATTGTGTCTCATTTTCAAAGATTCAGTGGTGTATGTGAAGGGACTAGAAAAGGTAAAATACATTAGTGAATTTTTTAAAACGTGTCTGGTGCTGGACTTGGAAAACTACCCGTCCTTAAAGACTCTCGCCAATTCGCCAGTGTTCTGTTTTTACCATGGGAAAACATAAAAGGTTTGTGCCCTGAATAACGTGTTGAAACTTGTTCAGTATCATAATCAATAATTCCTAAGAGACATTCCTTTAATGCTTGGGGAATGGGTTTTTCCCCGACTTTACTGGTATAAAAGGCTTACTCGCAGAAGTTCTTCATTCTATCAGCGACAGTGGTAGCAGCAGCATCTCGAACCTACAGCTACAATGGACATGAGCAATTTGAAAGGACGCCTCAACAACTGTAACACTCCTCGATTCACCAGACTTAACGATCTCCAGCCTGGTACTCTGTACGAGATTACCAATTTTGCAAAACAAATTCACGCTACGGCGAGGCTGTCTGCGCAACCGTGAAAGGAATAGAAGGCGACGATGTACTATTGAACGTCTATCTACCACGGCGATTCCTCATCATCCTCACAGAAGCCGCCATCGAGAGTTACAACAAAGGAGATGCTGCCAGGATGTCTCTAGTGTACCACGGCAACCGTAAAGGAATAGAATTTGTTTAAGAAGAATATCATTTTGTTAATAGTTCTAGTAGAAAATGTATAAATAAACGTTTTGGTTTGTAATTTATTACTTATTATTTTCCCTTGTTTGCATAGTTTAATATTGGACTTACACAAGGTAAAATTTAAATGAAATTAGTTTTAAAAAGCATATAATGAAACAGTAGTATTACAAGTGAAAAAGGTTTGGCATAGCAAATAAGTTATAGAACTCTATAGGGGTCATATCTACTGAACAAGTAGTGACAGCTCTAGAAAAGTTGAAACAGGAGCGATGAACCTGATAAGGGTATAACATTATCTACTAGGTATGATTTCCACCGTAAAGAGAAATCACTACATACAAATATCAACTTTTATTTTATAAATGCATAGTTTTTATTTCAGTCTTTTCTGATACACCTTGTACTACTTCATATTTTACTAATATATTTTAGCAGAAGAAAGGTATTAAAAGATATATAAACAGTATGAGGGGGCCGAGCGCAGCAAACAAAAGTAGCGTGACGTAATAAATATATACATATAACAATCAGTATAATTTAGCGTGACCTAGTATTGCAAGAAAAAAATAGGTTGGCAGCGCTACATAGAAAAAAACCAGGTTGGCAACACGGTCCTAATGTAGGTTAGGTAAAGTGGTATGAGAGGCCAGGAGGGAAGGGGGGAGGGGAGGGGAGGGGCAGGGGGAGGGGAGGGGCAGGGGGAGGGGAGGAGAGGGGGAGGGGTGGAGGGGGTGCGGGCGTGAAGTCAGGGGTCAAAGGTCAAAAAGGACTCGGGGGGGGGGGGGGGGGGGCGCCCATAGTAGTCACGTCAATTAAGTTGCCAACACTCATTCAGTACCCATTTAAAGGAGGTGGCAACTAGAGGAGGTAACAACTTGACGTGGTGACAACTTTACGTGGTGACAACTTGATGTGGTGACAACTTGACGTGGTGACAACTTTACTCGGACGTGAAAGGGGGCAATCTATCGGAAGCGTACCCGTCAAGTTGTCCCCTTGGAGTTTTGAAGGTGACAGCTTGACGGGAGGACAACTTGACGTGTTCGGTGGTCACTAAACTAAATCTAGGAAGATGACAACTTGACGCCTGTAACCAAAATGCTGAGGTGACAACTTGACGTGGTGACAACTGGACGGCGACCCGAGTGAACCCGTCTAGCTTTATATAAGTAGAAGATGAGTAAACAGGGAGGGGTAGAGGGTGACAAAAGATCATAAATAATCTTTCAATATTTATTGTTAACCAATTTCAGTACTAATACTTAAAAAATTTAAATTAAATAAAAGGCTAGAAAATACACAGTATTTACAATAGGCATTAGTATTTCATTTTTATCCTGACACAGGATTCTCCAAGCTATCAAATCAAGAGAAAGAATTTAAATTTTGCTTACTATTACTATAGCTGATCATAAACAAAAACAGTTCCCATAAGATATATATGATATATTGGATATATGATCGACTATGAAGGAAGGTTCTATAATGATTGACATACTTTGATTTTATATAGTTTATATGTTTCCCCTATGCACTATCTAAATACCCCCGTCGCAGCAAACCTGCGTACTCAGCGAATTTCCAATGGGTCATTGTGATATATATGGGTCTCACTACTACCTAGAGCCAGTTACCAAGTTTCACAAAGATACATTCATTAATAAGTGATATATAGCATTTGATTTATTCTCTATGAGAATAACATTAGAATTGAGTACGCAGGTTTGCTGCAACAAGGAAGATAAGAAATATGTTTTTTTTTGCTATTATCAATATAACTCAACCAGGTGAAGCTACATACCAAGTTTTATTAATTTAGGTTCATAACTAAGGGAGATATACAACTTTACTTATTCTCTATATGAATAACATGGGGGCCGAGAATGCAGGTTTGCTGCTACAGGGAAAAATCAACAAAAACCATTTTTTTGTGGAAATATCAATATACCACAACTAGTTGAAGCCACATACCAAGTTTCATCAATATACATGCATAAATAATCGAGATATAAAATTTTATTTACTCTCCATGAGGATAACATTGGACAACGTACTGTGATTAGCACATTGAATATCACTGTAACGGTTGGACGTAAAATAACAATGAAAACGCCAAAATGATTGTTTTGTAGAGCTAAACTGATTGGTAGAAGAAATGTGGAGTTTTTAGCGAAATTATCTGAGGAAAATCTAAAAACCATATTCTCATAAGATTAACATGGGAAATTTTATAGACACATTTTTTGACTTTTCTCCACAACCACTAAACCTAGCTTAGTGATTCAAAATACTACATTTTTAAGCTCTATAAAATGGATATAACCAAAATCTAGTGTTTTAGCGAATTTCCCCTTTAGGGAAGAAGCTATTACCGTAGGTGGCATGGTAAGACTTAATCCCGAGACCATGATAACTTTTTGTTTTGAGGTCCCCAGATGCCAAAAACACTATTCGTTCAAATTTATATTTATGTATATATATATATATATATATATATTTAACAAAATTAACACCATTTTGTTGCAATATTTCGAGGTATTCTCTTTATCAAGCACAAAATACCTCCGTCGCAGCAAACCTGCATACTCAGCGAATTTCCAATGGAGATATAAATGTCTTAATACTACATAAAGCCACTTACCAAGTTTCATACAAATATATTCAGAAATAAGCGATATATACAATTTTAATTATTCTCCATAAGAATAACATTAGGGCTGAGTACGCAGGTTTGCTGCAACAAGGAACACAAAAAATGGGGTTTTATACTAATATCAATAGAACTCAACTAGGTGAAGTCGTATACCAGTTTTTATTCATTTTTGTTCATAATTAAGGGAGACAGAGCATTTCATTATTCTCCATAAGAATAACATGGGGGCTGAGTACGCAGGATTGCTGCAACAAGGAAAACAAAAAATGGGTTTTTATGCTAATATCAATAGAACTCAACTAGGTGAAGTCGTATACCAGTTTTTATTCATTTTTGTTCATAATTAAGGGAGACAGAGCATTTCATTATTCTCCATAAGAATAACATGGGGCTGAGTACGCAGGTTTGCTGCTACGGGAGTCTTTGGCAAAAATATTTTTTTGAGCAAATATCAATAGACCACCACGAGATGAAGCTGTATACCAATTTTCGTCAGTATACGTTCATAAATAAGCGAGATATAAAAATTTTCTTTTCCTCCATAAGAATAACATTAGACAACGTACTGTGTTTAGCACTTTCAATAACTCGGTAACCAATTAACGTAGAGAAATGATAAAAATACCAAATTGTGTGTTTTTTAAAGCTGAATCCAATAGTGTAAACTAAAATTTGACTATTTCAAAAATTATATGTAAAAAGTTCAAAAAACCCATTTTTGGGGTACAAAACCCCCCCAAAGTACCCCTTTGGTTAGGTCGATCCGTCTGGTTTTCGAACTTAAAGTCATAAATACTGCTTTACACGTTTATACCAAATTTCATCAAAATCGGATAATTGTTACGAGAGTTATCATGCTCACGGACACACACATATATATATATATATATACAGTATCGAACGAATGGTGTTTTTGGGGTCTGGGGACCTCAAAACGAAAAGTTATCATGGTCCCTGGCCTAGGTCTTACCATGCCGACCACGGTAATAGCTTCTTCCCTATAGGGGAAATTCGCTAAAATGAATATATATATATATATATATATATATATATATATATATATATATATATATATATATATATATATGTGAAATTTGTATTCGATTTACTGGTAAGGGCTACTATTATATTAAAAATTAATAAAATAAAAACTGAGTACCTTTGTTTATTAGTTAAAACTTGTTTTATATTTAAACCAACATGTTTCGGCATCTAAGTCCATTTTCAAGGTTGATAAATTTCACATAGTTTGGTTTAAGTTATACAATAAAAGAAATTTTAGGGTAAAAAGTTCAAAAAACTGATTTTTGGAAAACTTTAAACCCCCATAAAACCCTCTTCCCATAGACCGATTGATCTGGTTTTCGAACTTAAAGTCATAAATGTTACTCTCCACATTTGTGCAAAATTTCATCAAAATCGGGCGCTTCTTTCAAAAGTTATCGTGGTAACGGACACATATATATCAAATTGAACGAATAGTGTTTTTGGCATCTGGGGACCTCAAAACAAAAAGTTATAATGGTCTCGGGCTTAAGTCTTACCATGAAGCATTACCTACGGTAATAGCTTCTTCCCTTAAGGGGAAATTCGCTAAAACTGATGGTGGCCTAGAAAGACCACACTTAGAAGCAGCCATATTGAACATTGAAATTCATCTCCATTTCAATATCTGAGATCACAATTGGCATATATTTGTATCTACAAAATTCATAATTTTGGATATATAGTCTAATTTTGACTTTTAGGAGGAATTGCATTAATAATAAAAATAGTTTCTTCCCTAGAGGGAAATTTTCTAAAAGTTAAATATTTGTTTACAGTTGGATTAAACTCCCAAACACTTCAACCAGAGTATAATTATGTTGGCAAAAGTTTTTGGAGAGTCTCACCATTTTCTTGGAGACATGGTCTATATATTTTAAGGCTAAAAACACAAGCTATCGATGTTGTAAGGACAGACAACTACGGTCAAGTAAGTGGTTTTCATATTTATTCTGTAATGTTTAGTTAGATGCAACAGATTCAGACTTTAAATTTGGTACATTTTAAAATGTCTGCCCCTTGTGTGCCAATAATGCTGATATTTATTTTTTGATTTATTTGGACTTTACCTATCGCTTCTAGTGTTTAAAACTACACTACGTTTCGGGAGGTAAGGAAACTCCTCCCGTTATCAAGTGAACCCTACTTACATCTAAATATCAAACTCTTACACCTAACTAACCTACATTTTTTTGGATTTTTTTGATTTTTCTTTTACATTCTAATTTACACTAACACAAAGATAACAAAAAATCAAATACAATACACTAACACAAAATTTATTTACACACATAACTAACCTACATTTTTTTAAATATTTTCCTTTACAATTTAATTTGACTAACAGAAATATAACAAATATATATACAAAAAATCAAATACAATACACTAACACAACATTTATATATACGAACAAATGAAAAACTGACAATACATTACCTGTTCTGCATCATGGCCTCCAAGCTGACGGGCAAACACGGGAAACGGGCTCACGTCCATCCACAACCAAACCGCACACTAGACTAGTGGCTAGCGGCAGAGGAGGGGGGAGAGCCGTTACCCCCACCTACCGACAGGGGCACGTGACGACACAGCTGTGGCTACTCACACGTCTTTGTCGACGGGAACATGACACGGAAACCAAAAACTGCACGATTCCTCCTAGAATGCTACACGGGCACCAGTACGATATTCTCATAGAGATTACCGCATGCCTCCAAGGTGAGCATTGGGAACTGGTCATGCAATCAGGTGGCCGTGTTTCCTCCAAGGGCGATCACGGACGCATGTGTCGTAGCCGCATTGGATGTACTCTAGACGCAGGAGCAACTGTAACACAAGGAACTGGCGTGTGTTTGCGGGGTGATTTTTGACTGAAATGGTTTTTAATTAAGGGAATCCATAGTGGCCTGACATCAATACTACTCTGACTTATTGGATTTTCATGTAATTTAATTAATGCCCCTTCAACAAACTTTCTTTTATAATAGTGAGACTCATGATGTATAATTTTTGCCTCTTCCCAACTAAATTTATGATCATTTTCCCAGGCGTGTTTTGCCAATTTAGATTTTACTGTTTCGCCATTTTTTGTGTTTCTTTTATGTTCGTTTATACGAACTTTTAGCGGCCTTTTAGTTTCCCCTATATATTCACCCTCACATTCACATTTATGCTGTAGATACAGTTTTTTGAGGCTTGTTCTTCATTTTTCGGTTTTACTTTAGTTAGTTGCTGTCTCAGAGTGTTTGACGATTTAAAAGCTGTTAAGATCTTATATTTTCTGGCAACTCGCCTTATTTTTTCCGACAGTTTTGGGACATATGGGATGCTTATGAAAGCTGTTGGTTTATCCACATTTGGAACAGTGTTTGGCTTTGTCCCCCTTTCCTTTTTGCATCTGCTAATTATTTTTTGAGGATAACCATTCTTTTGTAACTCTTGTGAAATTTTATTGTGCTCCGCGTCTAAAGTTTTCTTTTCACAACAAACTGATTTGGCCCTGTCGAAAAGAGAATAAGCTACTGATTCTTTGACTGATTCACAGTGGTTTGATTTGTAATTGAGGTATCGACCTGTGTGTGTTTTCTTTCTAAAAATTTCTGTTTTAAGGGCGTTTCCATCTTTAACTACATTTACATCCAAAAATGCTAGTTTTTTGTCTTGTTCTTTTTCTGTTGTGAGTTTAATTGTTGGTGAAACTTTATTTAAATGCTTAGTAAACTCGTCTAACTTTTTATCGCCATGATTCCAGACTGCAAAGACATCGTCAACGTACCTCAGCCACACTTTCGGTTGAAAACAAGCAGACGCAATAGCTTTCTGTTCGAATTCTTCCATAAATATGTTGGCAAATATTGGTGACAAAGGCGATCCCATTGCCATTCCCTCATCCTGGCGGAATATTTGGCCCTCCAATTCAAAATAATTTGACTCAGTACATAATTTAAGCAAATCCATAATTACATTTACTGGGATTTTGGTTCTTGTGTTTAAGTTTTGGTCATTGAGTAACCGTTTTTCAATGATTTCTAGTGTTTGGTTTACGGGGATATTAGTGAAAAGACTTTCAACATCAAAACTAACTAACATGTCCTCGTCTGAAATTTGCATGTCTTTTACCATTTCTACAAAATGCTTTGTGTTTGTTACATGTGAATCAGTATTTCCTGATAAAGGTTTGAGTATGGGCAGGAGAAATCTACATAGTTCTCTACTTGGGGAGTCTCTTGAACTAACAATGGGTCTCAGAGGAACACCTTCTTTGTGTATTTTTGGTAGCCCATACATGTGAGGAGTTTTTGAGTGGTGTGGTGTAAGTCGTTTGCGCTGTGCGTCTGTAAAAAATTCTTTGTGTTTTCTGAGAGTCTTTTCGATTTTAGTTTCATAACTTTTAGTTGGGTCCTTCTTTAGTAGTGTGTATTTTCCAGCTTTAAGAACATCCTGAATTTTATGCGAATAATCAACTTTATTTATTAGCACAGTTGCATTTCCTTTGTCGGCTGGTAAAATCTTTAGGGTTTCTTCCTTTTTTAAAGCATTTAAGGCCTCTTTTTCATTTCTTGTTATGTTTGGTTTCACTGGTTTTATATTTTTAAGTGCCGCACTGGCCTCACTTCTGAATTGATCAGCTACATCCTCAGGGAGCTGGGGTGTCGCCGATTCAATACCAGTAATGAAATCAAGTACGTTTACGGCTTTAGGAGCTACAGCAAAATTTAGACCTTTAGAAAGTAGTTCTATTTCGTCGTGAGTCAGTGTTTTGTCCGAGAGGTTGACGACCGCTTGGGGCGTTGCGGAATTCGTGGAATTTTCCACTTGCGCCACTAAACCCGGCGTGTTCAAACCTTCTCTCGCACTACTGTCCATTGCTTTCAAGTGATTTAGCTTCTTTATTTGTGATTGTTTGATGGATTCACTGTGCCTATCAGCAGATTTGTTTAAGTTTTTTAAGATGTTTTCAAACTCTGGACCTATTAACTCAAACAATTTTTCTGTTTCTACGTTTACTTGAGTTTTAAGTTTTTCTTTGTTGCTCAAATGAAAATTAAGCCTATCTTTCATTAGTTTTTGGCTGGCTGTTGATAAAATCTTTTTCGCTCTGTGGCTGTAGTAAGGAGATTTTAATATGAGACCTTTGGGAACGAGTCCTTCTTTTTTACATTTGGTCAAATACGTGACATGATTATTTTCTTTAGTAAGTTTAATCTTAAGTTTTTCTAATTTTCTGATTTTTTGTCTGGTTCCGGGTCCAAACCGTGAATCAACTGTATTTTTGAAACTCATAATAGCGATGGATTTGAATTTATTTTTTGATTTATTTGGACTTTACCTATCGCTTCTAGTGTTTAAAACTACACTACGTTTCGGGAGGTAAGGAAACTCCTCCCGTTATCAAGTGAACCCTACTTACATCTAAATATCAAACTCTTACACCTAACTAACCTACATTTTTTTGGATTTTTTTGATTTTTCTTTTACATTCTAATTTACACTAACACAAAGATAACAAAAAATCAAATACAATACACTAACACAAAATTTATTTACACACATAACTAACCTACATTTTTTTAAATATTTTCCTTTACAATTTAATTTGACTAACAGAAAGATAACAAATATATATACAAAAAATCTAATACAATACACTAACACAACATTTATATATACGAACAAATGAAAAACTGACAATACATTACCTGTTCTGCATCGTGGCCTCCAAGCTGACGGGCAAACACGGGAAACGGGCTCACGTCCATCCACAACCAAACCGCACACTAGACTAGTGGCTAGCGGCAGAGGAGGGGGGAGAGCCGTTACCCCCACCTACCGACAGGGGCACATGACGACACAGCTGTGGCTACCCACACGTCTTTGTCGACGGGAACATGACACGGAAACCAAAATATAGGGGAAACTAAAAGGCCGCTAAAAGTTCGTATAAACGAACATAAAAGAAACACAAAAAATGGCGAAACAGTAAAATCTAAATTGGCAAAACACGCCTGGGAAAATGATCATAAATTTAGTTGGGAAGAGGCAAAAATTATACATCATGAGTCTCACTATTATAAAAGAAAGTTTGTTGAAGGGGCATTAATTAAATTACATGAAAATCCAATAAGTCAGAGTAGTATTGATGTCAGGCCACTATGGATTCCCTTAATTAAAAACCATTTCAGTCAAAAATCACCCCGCAAACACACGCCAGTTCCTTGTGTTACAGTTGCTCCTGCGTCTAGAGTACATCCAATGCGGCTACGACACATGCGTCCGTGATCGCCCTTGGAGGAAACACGGCCACCTGATTGCATGACCAGTTCCCAATGCTCACCTTGGAGGCATGCGGTAATCTCTATGAGAATATCGTACTGGTGCCCGTGTAGCATTCTAGGAGGAATCGTGCAGTTTTTGGTTTCCGTGTCATGTTCCCGTCGACAAAGACGTGTGAGTAGCCACAGCTGTGTCGTCACGTGCCCCTGTCGGTAGGTGGGGGTAACGGCTCTCCCCCCTCCTCTGCCGCTAGCCACTAGTCTAGTGTGCGGTTTGGTTGTGGATGGACGTGAGCCCGTTTCCCGTGTTTGCCCGTCAGCTTGGAGGCCACGATGCAGAACAGGTAATGTATTGTCAGTTTTTCATTTGTTCGTATATATAAATGTTGTGTTAGTGTATTGTATTCGATTTTTTGTATATATATTTGTTATATTTCTGTTAGTCAAATTAAATTGTAAAGGAAAATATTTAAAAAAATGTAGGTTAGTTATGTGTGTAAATAAATTTTGTGTTAGTGTATTGTATTTGATTTTTTGTTATCTTTGTGTTAGTGTAAATTAGAATGTAAAAGAAAAATCAAAAAAATCCAAAAAAATGTAGGTTAGTTAGGTGTAAGAGTTTGATATTTAGATGTAAGTAGGGTTCACTTGATAACGGGAGGAGTTTCCTTACCTCCCGAAACGTAGTGTAGTTTTAAACACTAGAAGCGATAGGTAAAGTCCAAATAAATCAAAAAATAAATTCAAATCCATCGCTATTATGAGTTTCAAAAATACAATGCTGATATATTAGTTTTGTCGTATTATTTACCATGAACATAATTAATCATTGTATGGGAATTTATTTGTATCGTTATAAATCTGCCGTGAGGTCTGTTTTTGACGTTGATAAAACCTTCTGAACGAAAACAGAACTAATTTGTCCAGTGAGTTGCCTTAAATTTTGATTTACACATAGTTGGTCTGATCAGTGTCTAGGAGGTCTAAGATGCCATGTTCTAAGCCAGGGGCTAGAGTTTGGATCAGGGGTTTGAATCACTCCTCATTCAGTGGTTTTGATATGCAACTCCTATGAGGAGTGACATATGTGACATTTTATGGGGGAGAGGTCCCAAGCAGTGGACGGCAAAGGTTGATGATTTATATTTTGCATGTCTTATCAGTTGATTTGCTTCTTTTTATCCGTCCTTCCTGGGATCCTACTTGTCTATCATCACAAGTATGTTTTTTAAGATTTTCAAATATGAAAAAAGAAATTGTTAGTTTACAAAGAAAATGTAAAGATAGGAATAAATTGATGAATGAAAATGCAAATGTTGTCCCTGGTGAAACACACAGAAACTTATTAATGGAACTTCCGGTACCGGTAACTAATAGAATATAAGCAGGGATGCCACCTTGATTCTGTCATTCCTAATTGGGCCTGATGTTCGGTGTGACTGGTAGAAATATATTGCCTTTTACCATCTTTCATTTATCGTGTTTGTATTGTAAGTCAGTACGGTGTAAGGTCTAGGCCACGGTTCAAGCGATAAGCGACTTTTATAATTGTCTCTGAAGTTGCTTTTGACAGTGCAAACTGTCTCATGAGGTGGATGGTTGTAGGTGTCCCAAAAGTTTAGAAAACACAAAGAGAACATAAATTGACGGATACACTTACTGAAATTTTAATTAGCAAGATCCAGACGAGACTACGTTTGTGGAATGAACTGATCAAAATTATTATATAAATTATCACTAAGAAAAAGAAGTTGAACAATCTTTTTGTCTGACACCATCTTTGAGATTGCGTTCTTACCAGATGTTCAATCAGTAATGTCAGCAATTATTTTGCCCAGATTCAGTTATTTCGCTAGTCGCTTATCGCTTGCATAGTAGCCGAGGCCTAAGGATAAATATAGTTGGAAGTGTTATAAGACAGAACAATGTGCCACTTGCATCCCATAATCACAACAACACGTAAATCACCATGCTCGTAAAAAAGTTCAACAAATAAAACTTATTGGCATAATTCTGTTATAGTGTTATCTGAAAGTGAAACTAGAACCTTTGGTAGCTGTTATCAGTGGAGGTAGTCAGAGGATTGTGAATATTGGGGAAGATCTTGTGTTAAACCCTTCCGATTCCCGGGATCCTAACCAGCCTTTGGGAGAGAGCAAGCTGAGATTTACCATGACCTGTAACTGGACGACAGATGCAGTCTGCCAACAAGTCTACAGGGACAGTTAGTAATAAAGCCTCACTATATATATCCTATACCACCAATATGATAAAGCTTAATGTATGTTCTTTTGTAGTTTCATCATGCACAAACTATTGAACAGATTGAGCTGAAATTTCATAGGAAGGTAGCTAATTCGCCTAAAGCACACTCAGGCTTATTTCTTTTTTGAAACCTTTAGAGGCTTCATGTCCCCAACCTTTAAGATTCCAGTGTCAATCTTATGGATATTTACTTTTATTTAATCATATAATTAACATCATACAGGTGTTCATTATTCAGGATATTTTGGCAGCTTAACCACAGTGTTTGCAGAGTTTATCCATGCAGTCACCTTCTACAGTTATGGCTCATTACTGCAACCATCAATCAGGGTCTAAATTTATGTGTTGTATGGTGTGTTTTTTCACAGTTTGTGAAAATTCTGGAAACGGCTGGAAAAAAGTTTAGTTTGAATTAATATACAACAATAGTTATTGGGAATGAGCGACATTCATACAATCTTGTGCAGTATGTATGCAACAGACTGTGTGAGTTAAGACAAATATTTACTGGCCCCGCACCAACTGGTATTGGCTACTCCAATCAAAGCTGTTTGGGAACAGTGTATCACTCAAACTGTTGATATGTCCTCCGAAAGTTCTGTAAGAAGGCTTATTCAGCAGCCCAATTATAATATGATACTATTAACTTCCATGTATTACTTCAGGGAGTTGCCCTGCAAAAGAGGTCTTAGAAATTGTACATGTAATTATAGACAGAGTAACTGCTCATTTAAAATGACTGTTAATAGAAAACATTCGGCAATCAGTCAAGTTATGGTAAAAATTTTGTTAATACAAATCTTTGGCAGTGGCGTAGATAGACCTTGTCATAGGGGAGGAAATCTCATTAGAAATTAACGGTACCGTATCAGGAAACTGACACATACTTTCTCCCTTTTAGCCAAACTTTAATGACAAAAATATTTGTCATTTACTAAATATAGAATATGAAGTATAGGTAAATGTACAGAAAATTGTCTAAAATAGTTGTTTTCAGAAATATCCACCTAAATCCATTTTTGGGAGGCACTATAGAGTCCGTTGCTACACACAGTGATTTTGAGAGGGGAAATGCCCCCTTGCCCCCCAGGGTTAAATAGCAACATATTTCGAACATCCTCTGTTGGTCAATGCTAACTTGACCTGCATATCAAATTTTAATGATATTGATCAGTAAATAAGAGAGAAATAGTTATTTTTGTATTCCCCATAAGAATAACATTGGACAACGTACTGCGTTTACCACTAAATGAAAATTTTAATTTTCTCCGCAACTAGCAATCGTAGAATAGTAATTTAAAATACTAATTTATTTAGTTTTTTGAGCTCTTTTTAATGGTAAATAGTAATATTTTTTAACATTTATGATTTTTTTTGAAAAATCCAAAAACTGAATTTTGGATGTTTTAAGTCCTGTAATTTCTGAACCCGAATTTTTACAGAAATGCGGGTGGTGTCATTTTGTTGGAAACCTAAAGTCTTACAAGCCACTAAAGTTTAATCAAAATCGTTAGAGCCATTTTTGAGAAATTTGGATTTTACATGTTTTTTGGCGATTTTTGGGGGATAATTACCCTTAAAAATCAAAAATTCAAAAAATGAAAAAAACGCCTTGAGATATTGAATATTAGTACCTACATACCAAATTTCATAAAAATCAGTCCATAGGTTAGGGCTCTAGCTCTGTACACATCCACACAGACACACACAGACACACACGCACGCACGCACGCACGCACGCACGCACGCACACACACACACACACACACACGCGCGCGGACACACACACACACACACGGACACACACACACACACACGGACACACACACACACACACAGACAGACATCACATAAAAACCACTTTTTGGGTTCAGGGAGCACCAAAACGAATATTTCCACTAACAACTCAAATTCTAAAATTTTTATGAAAACAATACTTTCTCCATATACTATGTATAGGGAGAGAAAGTAAAAAAACAGTGTTTGTGACCCGCGCGGATACCAGTCAATCACTTGTTCTCACTGATCATGCCACTAAAGCACTGCTTTTTTCACCAATATCTATAGCAACACCTACACTTACTTTTTGGGGTTTCACCACTTTAATTTTTCCTTTTAGGAGCTAAAAACCCCGTTGGTTTAAGGTTGTTCGTTCAAAAAATAAATTTCAGATTTTTATGTATGAATGTGTTTGTTACAATGTACTTAACACGAAAATGAGGTTTAAAAAATTTAAAAAAAATTCAGGGGTATATTACAAGGGACTAAAGGGGCGATTTTTGGGTGTTTTGTTACCAATAAGCAAAGCAACCCGTTGATATTTTTAAAAATAAAAATACATTTTTTGCTTTCTGATTGCTTCCTTTATGTGTTAAAATAAAAATAATAAAAATCTGAAAAACAATTTTTAATTTTTTTTGTTTTACTCCTTATTTTAAAATTAAGATTTAAACAATAAAAAACGAGTTTTGTTTTAATAGATGTGGGTTTTATCTGATATTGTATAGGCGTTTTTAAATCTTTTCTATGTATAACAGTTCTGCTTCCTTATTAGTAAAAGTAGCACCATGTAGGGTCGGCACGCTGCACTGCAAGTGTAGTGGTGATCGCCTACAGTGCCCGCACGCGTCGAGGGGCGAGGTGCGTTGCCGCTCAAGGTCATACCGTACTCCGCGCTCTTTCTGTGTTACTCTCTCTCTCTCTTTCTGTCTCTCTCCTCTGCACTCCCACCACTTCTTCAGTTTCGCGCGTAAAATTCCGGCAAAACGAATTCTGCGGCCCTGCGACAAATTGACAGATTCACTTGTTTTAGCGAATTTCCCCTGTAGGGAAGAAGCTATTACCGTAGTCGGCATGGTAAGACCTAGGCCCTGGACCATGATAACTTTTTGTTTTGAGGTCCCCAGACCCCAAAAAAACCATTCGTTCGAAACTGTACATATATATATATATATATATATATATTGTATTATATATGTGACCTTGGGTGCGATAACTCTCGTAAAAAAGATCCGATTTTCATGAAATTTGGTATAAACGTGTAAAGCAACATTTATGACTTTAAGTTCGAAAACCAGCCATATTGCTTTATCCAAAGGGGTATTTTGGGGGGGTTTTGTACCCCAAAAATGGGTTTTTTGAACTTTTTACATATAATTTTTTTTAAAGTCAAATTTTAATGTTTACCATTAGATTCAGCTTAAAAAACACACAATTTGGTATTTTGATCATTCCTCTACCAGTATTTGGTTTTGTTATCAGTTACCGAGATATTGAAAGTGCTAAACACAGTACGTTGTCTAATGTTATTCTTATGGAAAATTATAAAAAAAATTATATCTCCCTTCTTTATGAACGTATACTGACGAAACTTGGTATACGGCTTTATCTGGTTGTGGTCTATTGATATTAGCTCGAAAAAAATTTCTTGCTAAAGGTTCCCATAGCAGCAAACCTGCGGACTCAGCCCCCATGTTATTCTTATTGAGAAAGATTTAAATGCTATGTCTCCCTTAAATATGAACATAAATTAATTAAACCTTAGACCTGACTTCACCTAGTTGAGTTATATTGATATTTGCCTAAACACCCATTTTTCCTTCCTTGTTGCAGCAAACCTGCGTACTCATCCCCCATGTTATTCTTATGGAGATTAATCGAAATGGGATATATTGCTTATTTATGAACGTATATTGATGAAACTAGGTATGTGGCTTCACCTAGTTGAGATATATTGATGTTCTTAAAAACCAATTGTTTATGTTCCTAGTTTCAGCAAACCTACGTACTTATCCCCAATGTTATTCTTATGGAAAATAATTAAAATTGTATATTTGTGAATATATTTTTATGAAATTTGGTATGCGGCTTTATGTGGTATTAAGACATATATTATGCATTGGTAATTTGCTGAGTACGCAGGTTTGCTGTGACGGGGGCATTTGATATTAATTAAATGTAACCTCAGTAATATACCTCTGGGATTGAGTTTCTTATGCCTTCAGACGGTCTCGATGGTGCGGTTTTCGCTCATTTAGAGCGCGGTCCATTTATAATTAAAGAAAAATTATAGGTTCAAGAAAATATTACGTTTTTAAAATTTTAAATATTAGTTTAGTTTCAATTTTATTATTGAACGTTATTTTACATTTATGTTAGCCGCTTTATAACCTCCTTATTAGCGAATTTCCCCTATAGGGAAGAAGCTATTACCGTAGGTCTCATGGTAAGACTTAAGCCCGAGACCATGATAACTTTTCGTTTTGAGGTCCCCAGATGCCAAAAACACCATTCGTTGAAATTTTTATATATGTATATATGTATATATATATATATATATATATATATATGTGTGTGTCCGTAAGCACGATAACTTTCGTAAAAAAAGTCCGATTTTAATAAAATTTGGTACAAATATGTAAAGTACCATTTATTTGAACGAGTTCGAAAACCAGGCAAATCGCACCATCCGAAGGGGGGTTTTTGGGGGGTTTTGTACCCCAAAAATGTTTTTTTTTGGGTTTTCACATGTAATTTTTATGTAAATCAACTTTTGTTTTATACCATTGAATTCAGCTTAAAAAAACAAACAATTTGGTATTTTTATCATTGCTCTACGTCAATTGGTTACTGAGATATTACAAGTGATAAACACAGTACGTTTTCCAATGTTATTCTTATGGAGAAAAAGACAAATTTTATATCTCGGTTATTTATGAATATAAACTGACGAAACTTGGTATATCGCTTCATCTGGTTGTGGTTTGTTGATGTTTGAACAAAAAACCAATTTTTCGCTTATGGTTCCTGAAGCAGCAAACCTAGGTACTCGGTCCCCATGTTATTCTTATGGAGAATAATAAAAATGTTATATATCACGTATTTATGAATGTATATGGATGAAACTTGGTATGTGACTTGACTTAGATGAGTTCTATTGATATTTGTATAAAAATCCATTACTTTTTGTTTCCTTTTTGCAGCAAACCTGCGTACTCATCCCTAATGTTATTCTTTTGGAGAATAATGAATATTTTAAATATCGCTTATTTATGAATATATTTCTTATAAATTCTGGTAAGAGGCTTAATGTAATATTAAGACATATATATTCATTGGAAATTCGCTGAGTACGCAGGTTTGCTACAAATTAGTTGATCTACATGTTTTATTTCAAACATTTTTCAGTCAGACGTTCGGTTTGTTCAAAAATGTCTTTCAAACAAACGCAAAAGTAGGTGTTACGCTTGTACACAGTCGCACCGCGTAGCTCTGTTTGTTCGTCATTCAAACTAAACAAGAACTGTGACAGCAATGTATTTATTTATTACAGAGTAGTAATTTCCACTAATTTAAAAATACTTTCTGATTATGAAACTTATTGTGTAGAAAGCTTTCGAATCGGTTGGGGACTAAATAATACGATTTGCATTGGCTTTTCTGAGTTTGTGTTTTATTTCAGTACTCTAAGCACAATAAACATTTTATTTGTAGGACAATGTAAGTATAAAAGAAAATTATATTTAATATTTTAAACTATAGGTCTACCTTATACTATACTAATATATTTATTATACAAGGTCATTTATTCAGTATACAGCAACGAGGTCTATGATATACAGACAAGACATTGTTAGATAACTAGACATTGCTGAAAATCACTAACTTATTCAGTTTTTGCCGAATTCCCAGTTTTCTACAATTTTGAGCCAATGTTTTTTTCCCTTGCGATTTTATGACACATAACGATAAAAATCATTTTTCCAATTAACCTAATTAATCTAATTTCATGAGTGTCTTATCCAAACTCAACATTTGAATGGTGAGTAACAAATACTTCACCAACAAATGCTCTGAAGTTAACATAATCAACCTATCGGTTTGAATAAGAGAATCAGAATTATTTACCGTGTGGTTAATAAATTTCACTATTCTAATTACATCTGATGACACCCTTACTAATTTGTGGTCTTTCCGGCGACGAATGCGTTGTGCGTCCGGTGGGACCGTGGGCGCGACGCGACGTACCTGATAATATTTGCTGCGCTTATTTGCAAGCGATTTGTGGACAAACCAAACATCTGACTGAAAAATGTTTGAAATAAAATATGTAGATCAACTAATGTTCTACAACTTTGCCGCTGGAAGTTTCTTTCTACCCTAAAAATAAAAAAAAATTACGCTTTACTACTTTTTCTTGCCCCGATTAAAAAAATCGAAGTATTTGTTATTGTATAAATTCCGAACATTTACCAAACTGGAAGATATTTATACTGTTAGTTGCAACATATTACGCAGATTACAAATATATAAAATTTGTCCTATTTAAATAATCCTAGTACTGTGCAGAAGCTTGTAATTGAAAGCGCGTCCAATGCTAAAAATTGCTCGGCGGCCCTCTATACGCCTATGTGGTGGGGGAAACGGACCGAAAATCACTCACCTACGGCTACTCGGCGAGCGATCCATATGGTTTATATATCGATGGTTGGCCTTACTGTAAATTGCTGCTTGGGTATAAACTGATGCGGTTATTTTTGGCCGATAAACTACGTTCACTTGTCGTTTTCGGTCTAAAAATTACGGCGACCATGGAATGCGGTCAAATTGCCAAGGTCAAAATTTCAAGCATTTTTCGTATCAACGGTTTTTATTTACTTTAAAATTAGATTCAACAAAAAATTAAAAAAATTGTAAACAACACAAATCTGATTATACTAGTATTTAACAAATTGTATACCATAAATGTTTATAACAAGTTTAATATAAAATTGAATCATCAGTATTATTTGTAAGAATATTCTTATATATTCTAATTAATAATATTTGTATATATAAAACGATTAGTCAAAAAACTTTTTACATTTGGAAATTATTTAGATGAGAATCACATAAATAAGTTTGTATAGCAAACTCTTTATTTATTTTTAAAGTAGTTCACACATACCGTTTATCAATCATTATGTTTGGTGTTGGTAATACAATTGGTAACAATGAAAGGGCTTTATAATAATAGCACCAATATTAGTAACCGTTAGTAAAATATTTAAATCAAAGGCGAAAAGCTTGCAATGAGCGAGTCAGCCCAGCCCAGCCAGCCCCAGCCGGCCGCCCGGCCAACGCAAGGCAAAACGTATGCCTCGATGACAAACACGGTGAGAGGGGGAGAGAGAGAGAGAAGGAGCAGAAGGAGCCAGTGCCTCTCTCCCTACCCCCAGCCAACCCACACAAGCACACTCATGCCCGCATCAGCCGAATTGACGTCCTAGCGGTGTGCGCGGGAATATGCGGAACTACTGCTCCTCGCCGCCAGACTAGCCTGACGGATGCACAACCTTAAATTGTTTTGACATATAAATTACAAAACAGACATGTGTCGCAACGCCACAAATTATGCAAGGTCACTGACCTGACTAACCCAGCCATAGAGACGTATTTATGTCAAGGTCAGGTGAGCCAGTTTAAGAGCTGACCAGATGGGGGTAAAGGTAGACTGTTAGGTGACTCATGTCTGACTTGGGCGCGGAAATACCATGCCAGTGCAGTTCATCTGCTACTATTTATTATACGTGAACAACATTCTTGATATAAATAAAATATTTTAGAGATATAGCATCAATTTTTTTTGTTTTTCAGGAATACCATTTCTTTGTAATCAAAAGGCGTAAGCTTGATTTCAGGATGATAGAAATTTAAAATTTTTCCAAGATACAAGGGGGGTATATCCCCCTGACCCCCCCCCTTACCTACACCACTACCCCCCTTGGATTATATATTTTACTTTATTTCAGTACTTTTAAAATAAATTAGTTATCTCAGATATAAACCTATATTTATTGGTTTTATTCTTTAATGCCTTTCAGAAGTATTTATTTTAATTTTTTTCATAAAATAGTTTACATATTTTATTTCAAAGTTTTTATAATAAGTAAATAAATTTGATTTTAGTTTGTACTTTCAGGTTTTTTTTATGATGGTGGGTTATCCAAGCCTCCATTTCGCTACCATCCGAGACTCTACAAGCATGACATGGGCAAGGTGTACAAATTCACAATGAAGGTGGAATTAAAGGACATGACCTACGAACTGGAGCCTGCATATGCCCATCAAATAGTTACTATTCAACACTTTCCATTGGAGATTCCTCTAAAATCTTTTGAAATTGAGTTAGCCTTTTATACAATATTTTTGATAGTTTTAAAATAGTATTGATGTTCAGAGTTATTAATTAAGTTAACAAAATAAAATTCTCCCAGTGTCCAGGCAGTCTCTGAAATAAGAGAAGAGTAAGATAAATTATCAGAGTAAATTATAAAACATTTCTTATTTTTGTTTTAGATATTTCTAGGCTGCTTGACTTCCTTCTTTAGTGGAACATAGGTATCCTTCAAAGACACACTATCTATCTCTTTAAGATGCTCTCTTTTTCATGCCGTCTTTCCATTTGTCTCACTTTCTTTTGAAGTGCATCGCCAAGCCTCTTTGACCTAGATCTCCTCTGGTACTTTAGGATTCCTATTCAGTCTCTGTGTGTGTCATAGGGTGACCAGACCTCCCGTTATTTCAGGTTGTTGAGGGTGTCCCATCGGTTTCATAATTGGTTCTGTTTTCTCACCTATCAATAAAAATTACACGTAAATATATTTTAAGGATATTCTGAACTGGTAGAAAGAGTATTTTCAATAATAAGCAACTTATAGGCTGCCGAAAAATCGCTGATAAAATATAAACAACTATCAATGTTGATGGTTTGAGTAAATTTGGACTATTCTTGAAATCAGTTCTATGTAAGTACTCTAAAAACAACTAGGTTTTGAACAAGATTAGTGGTTCACATATGCAGTCTATTTTTGGAATTAAGAAACTCTAGAACAGGCAATGCCCCAAGTAAACAAAACTTATTCAGTAATCAAGAAAAATTCTTTATTTACAATTTGTTATCAAGAAATGTAATGGTGTCTAAATACAAATAAATTATAGTGTAATGTTCTTGATTCACTTTTTTCTAGTTTGGTGACATACCAAAATATTTGCCCAACGAATACGCAGTTGCTTCATTTTTTCAGTCCAAAAATTTTTTCTTAAGTTCTTGTAGGCAGGGTTGTAGGCAGTGCATTGTAGAGTTTACGACCCATATAAGATGCCAAGATGGTTTTCTGACGTGCTTTGTTGTGTGGTGTGTTGGAAGTATAGTCTTTTGCTTGCGTTGTTGTAATGGTGTATGGGTAACCACAGAGTGAATGTACAAACATATTACTGTTAAAGTACCCAGTGTGTTGGTTTGAGATTAATAAGTGTTCTTACTGCTTTCTTTTGTAGGATAAGAAATCTATATTTAATTCTGTAAGCGAATCGGTCCCCACGAAATATCTTGAGCTAGGAAGAAGTTAAGTTAGTTTATGAAGATTCATTTTAAAGCTTCAGGACCAAGGACGGTAGGAAAAATATCAGAAATATCAAAAATTACGTGGGCTACGCCCCACTGGATTTCTGAGATCCAATTATTTTCATATGGAAATATCACTACAGTGTTTTTATTAATAAGCAAAATAAACTAATGATCAGCTGTAATTATCTACTTACACAAAAACCTTATGTTAGGGGCTATAGTCCCTGTAAGCCACTAGTTTATTCTAATTTGCTTTGTTGTGCCATCCCACATTGTTAAACCGTATCTGATGTGAAATTCCACCAAGGCAAAGTCAGCGGTATTTGCTGCATCAAGATCTCCAATCGCCTTTATTCTTCGCACAGTGTAAATTTCTGATCCTAGCGTTTTACTTTTGAAGAGTTAACATGGTTTTTCATCTTCTGTTATCAGAATCCCATAGTATTTATCAGGAGAGAATACCTTTTTGTCTGGGGGAGGAAAGGCTATTCCATTCACCCCCTCCCCATACATCCTAAGCTGAATCCACCAATGGGTAGTAAAATATTGCTGTTCTACACCTTTATTACGAATTCCATTAAATTGAAAATTGTATTCATATAACATATCCATACTAATGTAAAAGGAAGGTATATAATGTCCGTCTGACATCATGCATGTTCTGTTTTAACAAAACAAAACCTAAAAATATTGAGCTGAAATTTTGAATAAAAGTAGTTTATGATATATATGAGCTCCATGTAGGCCTATTATTATTTCAAAAACTCATTATGGCTCTTCCATATGGGTCTTCAAAGATGCAATGTTTATCGCTTGGATATTTACTTTATTTTACCAGAGGCAATTACTTTAAAAAAATGTTATTAAGTTATTCAAAGTACCTTGTTCAAAAAGCTAACTATAGAATGTAGCACACACAACGGTTGAATTCGCTAGGTGAAGCCTTCAGGAACTTCAACTAAAATATAAAAATGTATAAAAATGATCATTATATAAGTGGGTCAAGATAGAGAATATTTGCAAAGAATTATACGTTATTTTATTAAAATGATTTGGAACATTTATTTTTTGTTTTAGATGTTTTTACAACTGTGATATCGAAGTTAATCCCCAAGAGATAATCTATTTAAAACTAAAAGGTCCTTTGAAGCTACTCAAAAACCTGGGAGATTTGTTGTGGACGATATTTGATAAAGGAAAGAAATTTGAAAAAGGTCCTTATTCTGAGGATTCGCCTCAGCATTCGTTTATTGTTCCCAAAAACCAACTGGAAGAAAGTACAGCATACCAAGTCAAAGTTTTATGTAAGTATTTTGAAACCAATACCGTGAGTAAAATGTGTCAAATATTTGAGTAAATAACGAAAATGTATTTCCAGTAAATAAGGAAAAAATAAGAAACACATTCATGAATTTTTCAAAGAGAATTATTGATTGATTTAGTTATATCTAACTTGAAGAATAGAATAGAATAGATTTATTTTATTCTATTAATGTTGAAGCTTTTGGGGTCGCGGCCCATTTCATCCTGCTAAGAAAACTATAGTACTATGGATTAAATGGAAAAACCTCCCAGTTGCTTCATTCATATATTGCCAATAGGTTTCAATGCACCAGCATCTCTAATCATCAGTCAAAATACCAGCAGGTTTTAGCAGGTGTTCCACAAGGTTCTATCCTAGGGCCTTTGTTGTTCCTTTTATATGTCAATGATTTGGCGTGCAATGTGAGAAACTCTAGTGTGATTCTATATGCTGATGATACTACGGCTTTCTTGAGGAGTAGCAATGGAGTTGATCTTGGGCAAATGTTGGACGAGGCTATGGAAGACATGAACTCGTGGTTTTCTTGTAATGGATTAATGCTGAATAAGGGAAAACCGCTATTGTAAATTTTCATCCAAATTATAGCAATAGTAGCAGAGCTCGGGCAGAATATTTTAA
Source organism: Allygus modestus (assembly GCA_963675035.1). NCBI lineage: Eukaryota > Metazoa > Arthropoda > Insecta > Hemiptera > Cicadellidae > Allygus > Allygus modestus. The sequence continues at coordinate 68,714,256 of OY776116.1, forward strand.
GTCATCAATCAATCTATCCACTTCTATTAATTTTCTTGGTGTCATGCTTGATAAGTCGCTCACTTGGTCCGAACACATAACCAAGCTTCAGTCAAAACTCAACAAGGCTTTTTATGTTTTGCTAACACTTTCACATTCGATTGACACATCTACTCTTAAGGCTGTATATTACGCCTATCTTTATTCCCATTTGTCATATGGAATTGTATTCTGGGGTTGTTCTTCTGAAAGCCTAAAAGTGTTCCGTCTTCAGAAAAGAATTCTGAGAGTGATGGCTGGTGCTCGTGTAAGGTCTTCATGCCGTAATATATTTAAAACTTTTGAAATTTTGCCCTTACCTTGTGTCTTTATCCTAAACATTGTCATATTTGTGAGATTGAATGCTTCCCACTTTAATTCCAAAATTGAAAGTCATGGTTATGACACTAGACATAAACACTTACTACAAATACCAGCCAGCACACAAGTCATCATATTTTGAAAAATCAGTTCTATACACAGGTAACAAATTTTATAATAAACTCCCTCAGAGTATCAAAAACATTTCCAATATAACAAAATTCAAAGCAGAAGTGACAAAGTATTTAACCCTAGCAGTGGCCAGCCAAAAACTGTAGAATGGCCAACCAATTTTGGCGATTTTGCAGACCTATTTTTGAAAATTCGTATAAAATTGAAATGAGAACTAAACATAGCCAACCACATATTCTTTTTGTTCAGAAAGAACAGGGGCATCATGTAATAGTCAAATAGAAAAGATCTAAGAGATAATTTTTTCAGCGAAGTAAAAAAAATTAAAAAAAATTGAAATTTATTTTTGAAATTTCAAAAGCAGCCTCGGTAAAACTTTTTTGTCCGATTTTTTATGGAAAATTCATTATATACATTTTGTAGACAATTCAATTCCCTACATAGAAATGTATAATATGTTGGGGAAAAAATTTTATTTGTAGGTATTATGTAAGTATATACGGAAAACCGCAAAATGTGAAATTTGTACAGTGTTAGTTAGTACTGTAAAAAGGTAATGTAAATATGTATATGCTAATAATAATATGTATATATTTGTAAAGATAATAAAATAGGGAATGTAAAAAAGTCATAAAGTTTATGGTAAAAAATTGTTATCACTTATGATTAGATGAATATTGAAAATTTTAGCGTATTCGGAAAAAAAAGATTATACGGTATTTAGTATATAACTTTTTTTTGAAATTTATTCCTCCAAGTACTATATATACATTTAGTAGGACATTCAATGCCCTACATAGAAATGTATAATATGTTGGGGAAAGAATTTTATTTGTAAGTATTATGTAAGTATATACGGAAAACCGCAAAACGTGAAAATTGTACAGTGTTAGTTAGTACTGTAAATAGGTAATGTAAATATGTATATGCTAATAATAATATGTATATATTTGTAAAGATAATGAAATAAGAAATGTAAAAAAGTCATAAAGTTGAAGGTAAAAAATTGATATCACTTATGATTAGATGAATTTTGGAAATTTTAGGGTATTCGGAAAAAAAATTCTACGGTATTTAGTATATAACTTTTTTTAGAAATTTATTCCTCCAAATACTATATATACATTTAGTATATTATATCTATATATTATTCCTGCAGGTATTTAGAAACAATAAAATATATAAATATACATATACACAGGGTAGTGGCATATTATATAAGAGATAACGTGTGATTGTAGGTCCGGTCTGGGGTCTGGGGGCGGAGCCCCCAGCGAGCGAAGCGAGTTGTTATTTTTTATATTAGGCCTACTCAATAAATGAAATATATCCTACCTTACAATTGTAAAAGTAATAAAAATAAATATAATTACTCACCCCCGTCCCATTATTATGTTATCCTGTTGGTTTATTATCACAATCGAACATTCGAGACATTGTAAGAAAAACAACTTTTTAGAAACACTATTTCACACACTTCAGTAATATTTATGCATAATAAAATGCATAAAGATTACTGTTATATACACACATACACTTCACTAACACTAACACTCCGAAATAATACAGGATTTAGCAATAATTCGCGGATAACAAACGAGCGCAAACTCACATACCACGGTGAAAAATTCGCGAAATGGCGGACTCTGCGCATCAAATGTCAGAAGAGTGACGTAGTTCCATCGTCTTCCAGAGCGCAGCCGGGAAAGGCGATGCGCAATGCTGCCAATGTCAAAAGCTAAATTTCTTCCTCTTCAAAATGAAATATTATATGACTAGTATTTATAACTTGCACTGGATGTAATTCGTATTTTAAAATATGTCGTATAACGACGAATGGCCATTTGTTAGAAATTCAGAAAACAGCTGTGTTCATAAAATCGTAACTGTTGTGCAATCAATATTTCGTTCTAAAAATCAATACCACAGTGAAACTAATCTCTTTGGCTATGCAGTGGTACCACCCGCAACATCCTAGGACAAAAATTACCCGAGCAGGGTAATTCCAAAGTAGTCGTGTTTTTACATTTTCCGAGCGTCGACTGCAGGAATGGCGTAGCGGCAAAATTTCATTGTAATTATAATCGTCGTGACATTGTTATAAAACTTGTAAACGGTTCATTTATGTAATAAAATGAAAGTTCAGAATGTGATCTTTCGAATGGTATAAATATTGTTCACTTCTGAGTTGACTATTAATGTTTTTTTTACCGTTAAACAAATTTCGACCGGATATGTCGTATTACGACATTGGCCATTTTAAGGCAACACAACAATATGTCGTATAACGACACATGGCCACGGCTAGGGTTAAAAACAAAGTACTTTTATAGTGTCAATGAATACCTTAACAGCCTGTCATTATAGTTATAAATTTTATTTTGGTTTATTTCATTATTTTTTGACGGGTGACTTTTGTTTGTTTTAATTGTACTGTTTATTTACATTTTGATTGATCATCGAATGTATTGTATATATTGTTAGGTCTATGTATTTTAGTATAAGGACACTTTGACAATTTCACCTGTCTAAGGGAAATTCCCTATAATAGATGTTATGTGATGTAATAAATAAATAAATAAATAAACTAGCACTAGGTCACCATCTAGTTACGCACCCTTCGGTCTCGCTGGAAACTACATGCCGTAGGCCCCCCACTGTCATGTAGCTTATTGAAACTATATTGTTCAAATACAAACATATGTGGAAGTCAACGTGAGATTCATAACTTTAACTCATTCACTGCGTTAATCGTGTATATTCAGGATAGTTGCATTTGTTTCCTTGTTAGTCAACCGCCAGGAATCGGGCTTACCACACTAAACGTGTTAAATATTTTTTTTTTTGTTTCATATTTTTCTTTGCAGGATATGTATGTATGCATGATTAACTTAACTGTGTGTGATTTTTCCTAAGATGCAATATACTATGCAATATATGTTATATTAAGAAGCTATAGATTTCTTAAGAATGTTTATTGTTGGAAGTACTCAGCTTGAAGAAAAATTAGGTCTGATATCACATCAGTCAATTAGTCAGACTAAGCAATTTAATAGTATAACTAGGTGTATGCTCATTCCTCGCGTATAAGGATAATTGAAAAACATGATCAAACTTAAATCGAGTCTCATAAAAAATTCAATATCTGATTTGAGTAACATCATCAGAATACATTCCGTTATCATTTAACTGCCGCCAGAATCCGGATTTTATGTCTATACAGTAGGGCCTATAGCTATAGTTTTACTCACTTCTCTAAGAATCAATTATCGCGGTAGCTGAGGGGTATCGCACTGGCTCTTGGAGCGTAATGTCGCAGGTTCGGATCCCGCCACCGACCTAACATTTTATCCGTAGAAAAACATACATACATTTATCACTTGTTTTTATCAAAGTAAATGTTGTATAAATATGTAAATTTATTTATTTTTAAAATAAATTGAAGATTTCAGGCATGGTTTGTTGTTAGGATTGGCATGGGTGCGTTATCTTAGAACAAACAGAGCATTTTGGGCTAAGCAGTGACTTTAGCAGTGGGGTTAATTTAACTTTTAAGAGAACAGCGAGTTTCCTATATGAACTAATGCTAACAATTTCTATAGGCCAAGTCAAAATATCCTTAAGGATTAACAATAAATCGTCAGGCCCAGTTATTTAGATGAAAAAAATGAGATTTCAATATATTGTTTCAATAGCCTAGGCTATCATGAAATTAAATTCTATAAACATGGGTTGGTCCAAGACCGTACATGAAACTTCTAAAATGGCAAGTAGCCTAAGTGTATAGGCCTACATTTTATAGCCATAGGACCAAGTTTATGATGAAAACCGCTCAGTATAATCCAAACCTAGGATATGCCAAATCATTTCGGATAACCTGTATAAAAGGCTTAGTTTGGTTAGAATAGTTTAAAGCTTTTGTTTTGGTTCGCTACAACATTCCTGGTAATGTTTAACGTATTTTACAACAGTTGTATTTTACAAAATGATATTTCAATATATTGTTTCAATAGCCTAGGCTATCATGAAATTAAATTCTATAAACATGGGTTGGTCCAAGACCGTACATGAAACTTCTAAAATGGCAAGTAGCCTAAGTGTATAGACCTACATTTAATAACCATAGGTCCAAGTTTATGATGAAAACAGCTCAGTATAATCCAAACCTATTATTTGTCAAATCATTTCAGATAACCTGTATAAAAGGCTTAGTTTGGTTAGAATAGTTTAAAGCTTTTATTTTGGTTCACTACAAAATTCCTGGTAATGTGTTTAAAGTATTTTACAACAGTTATGTATTACCAGTTTAATGTCGGCTTACTCTTACTGTAATCCTACCCTAGGCTACGTCAAATCATTCAAGATAACCTTCCGAAAAAGGCTGTTTGGTTTGAATAATCTATAGCTATTATTGTAGTTACCTACTACATTACTGGTAATGTATTTTAGGTAATGTAGGCAATTTTTATTATTAATTTAGTGAAAATATAACCTAGCAAATAATTGTCCTACAAAAATAAATTTTAAGGTTGTTCGCTTACTGTGACAAACTTCATCAACGCTTTCTAGACAAATTGAGGCTTTGTATACTTTTTACACATGACAATAACAATATTACCAATTGTCTAAGACAATGTAATAAAACAAACTATTTTATAAGTTAAGTTAATATCTCAGTATCTACAGTCATCTATTTTGAAAAGTTATTTTGAGGTTTTCGATCCTCCACGCTCTACTGTTACAATCGTTGCCTCCGACGACTGACGGACTGATGATATTTACACAAAGTAGGCATACTAAGGGAAAATTAACTGTATGGATATTTTTTTAATAACGTACACTTAATAATTTTATAAAATAAGAAATATGCTCATAACTTAAAAATATACTTTGATTTATCCCTCTTATGTGTTTTTTTGTTGGTAAAAAACCTTTTAATTGTTATCCAGTATAACAAAGTATACTCTAGTAAACTAACTATTGTTACTCTGTTGTTGAAACATAGACGTTGGCTAAATTTTAACGATTCAAGTACCACTAAAATGGCTTCCAATGTTATTCTTATGGAGAAAAAAATAAATTTGGTTTTAAGATAATTTGATTAATACTGAACGAAATTATCTGAATAACGAACTCGACCGAGATTTTGACCTGTTAAGTTTTTCTGGAAAATTTTAAGTTAAACTGTGGAGGCATTCTCGAGTTATTGTGGTCACAGACACGCCAGTTGAGTTGATTCTCTTACCAGTCTAAGCAGTAAAGTTGTGTATAAGGATACTTTCACTTCGTTCAATTATCCAATTAGGATTTTAGGCAATAACACTTGCAAAAAAAAAACTTTAAAATACAGCCCACTGTTTACATTTTTTTTTGCTTTCTTTGATTGAGTCATTATGTTCAGTTTTTGGCTTCACAATTAAGAAACGTAGTGAGACATATATTATGTAGCTTGTAATACATTATTACTTATTTTTAGACTGTACATAAATGTATAATCTTGTATTTGTTATTGCTACATCAGCCAAGATGTACATGCATACAGATACATGCTAATACATTTTGTATTTGTCTTAAAGGTAAAACAAGCTGTTTAAATTGAGGTAACATACATAATCTTGTGATGGTTTCAGCCAAAAAAACGCTTCTGTGGGCAACCTATGAGCTCACAACATCAAAGCCCCCTAAGACTCAGTGCAGGGTGGAACCGTGCAAAGGCTTCAGATTACAGACATTGTTCAAGGTATCCTGCAACAGCACTGGCTTCATTCAAGGTTTTGAGTTTTATGACAGACGTAAAAAAGATATCGGAAATTTTAGTGGTGAGCAATAATGTGTTTCTCAACTGTTTTCTGATAAACCCAAAAAATCTTAAGATTCTTTTTGAAATATTCAGCTGTTTTTAAACTGCACAAACTCTTTAAAAACTTATAAACTCTTGCTGATAACTCAAAAATCATATTTTTCAAGTAATAAAGTAAGAAATTCTTCATACCTAATTTTTTTAAGCTTTTGTTTTCCAGTACTGTACTAATAATTTATTGACGGCTCGTGAATACATTTACAGGGGCTTACAATTAATAATTAAAAAATTGATGATAAAAGAATTAATAATTAAAATCAACTATTCATTTTTAAAAAGCATTATTACTTTAAGACAAACAGTAATAGAAAGTACAAACTGTAAAAGATATGAAACTGTTTTTGTTTAGGGCCTGCAGTTTTTGAGTCACACTAGTGTGGTGCTTGCAATATTCATATAATTTAAGTGCTCATCAGCAACTACTTAAATGTGTCAAAGACAGCTCATCGGTATTCTCCATAAGCCCCTTGTTTCCTCCCCTCTACCTGCGAGAACATGGACTCTCCTGTCCTTTGCATATTCCTTATGTACAGTGTCAAGCTAATGGGCATGGCACATTTAGTCTACGCTCCTAGCCATTGGCACAATTACACTCAACCAGAGGCGGATTTAAGCAATTGCCACCTAAGGGCTATCAGGAAATCTGCGGCCCCCCTCCCCCCATTTTGTCCTTTTCGCCGCCCAGGTTTACCCACATGTTATATATCTTGTTTGGTTATTTTGTGACAGTATCTAAAGAAGTTACGAATTTACTAAATGAATAATTTTAAGAAATTTCTGTTATTTCCTAGGTGAAAAAACAACAACAAAAAAAACAGTAAAATAATGTACAGTATAATTGACTTGATTCACATAAACACAGTTCAATATTCAATAGACTCAATGACAACCAACCCTAGAGACAAATGTTGGTGTTAAAAGGAGTGAAGCAGTGATACTTTTAATAACAAGAACATCCTGCAGCAAACACCTAAAAATCCCTCCTTATACTTCATCAAGCATTAATTTTTACACAAGCATTGACTACTGAAAATAATAATAAATAACCTATAAATAAGATATGATGACACTGTAGCCTTAAAATTCGTAATTCAAATTATTAGCCTCAAAATACTGACTATTTTAATCCTGAATTATAATTTTCAGTCATTTTGTAATTTATACTTTTATGCAAAGAATTTTTTATATGTTTTAGACGATCAAAATATAAAATTAATTGATGCAGGCCTAATCTTCATCAAACTCTACACATTTCCAAGCATTCTTCTAGTTTCAACTCCTTAGATATTGTAGATCCAATGCATTAAAATATAATACCTACAGGAGTCACTACTCGCTGTCAAATAACCTTCAAAAAGCGTGCAGTCATATTTGGTATTTTGTCCTGTTGTGGTGTCAATTTGTTGGTGGGACGGTGTCATGCTATATGCAAGGCGGCTTGTTTTCAACACTATTTCCAAAGCCATATTACAACGGTGTTTTCATTTAACTCAAAACATAACTTTGCTTCGAGATAAACAATAAAATTACATCTAAAATATGTCTCAAGATTATAAAGTTAAGTTTAACATCATGATTTGCCTGAAATGCGATAAGATATTAATTTAAAGATTTCGAAGATCACAGTTTTTCATTTAATGAAATATGGAGATTTTGACACGTCCCACCAAAAAAAAAAAAAAAAAAAAAAAAAAAAAAAAAAAAAAAAAAAAAATATATATATATATATATATATATATATAGTGGTCTCGCCTGGAATAAAAAACTGCAGCCTAAATGCTGACCCATTTCGACCCTCTGTGAACCATGCTCCTATGGCAACAACCAATCAAATCCTCTCTTCACAAATTATGTTAGTCTTTATTTGTCTTTGGTCAGATGTTTTGATAAAAAAATATACTCCAGAATGAACGATTATGTGTGGTAGCCTTTGATGGTAAATATACGTTAGCTGATATAACTTTCTTTGTTACCTTGAGTTTGAAAATGAATCGACAATATCTTTGTAGCCTAAATTTTGTTACTGTCATCTCAAACTCGATTGTTGCAACATTTTTCAGCCGTGTGCCTTAGTCATTTAATGCTGTGTGAAAAATAATTTTAATGCTATGCAAATGTATGGGTAAACTTAAAGTCCATGAGTTGGACATAGTCATAGTGGCGCAGTGATGAGCGGAGGGGAGAAGTTGAATTAACTGTACTGTAGTTTGTGGCTTGCCGCCCTTTATCTGTAGCGTCTTGTCGCTAGCACGGATGAATGACAAATGCATTATGACTGTTTTGAGGAACTGCAGTGTGAGGGACTGCAAGCGTAATACATTAGTCTCTGATTACTATCTTTATCTTTAAAAGGGCGCCACACCGTCATTGTCATCCGCTTTCGTCAAAATGTTCCCCGTTTCAACCTTTCTTTCGTAAACCACTTATTAATTTTCAGTAAGATTTACAAAATGAATATTGTTGAAATTTTAACATTGGCTTTTATGGCAGCTAAAAATACCAAGTCATTTTGCAATGAGGAAAACATACTCTAACAAAATAAATGTATTGATAACATAACTGCAGGTAAAGACTTTCGATTTAATACAACAACCATTCATCACAGCTTTCGATGATGGATTGGAGAAAGGAATTTTATTGTAATTTTAACATGGACTCTTCTGGAAACTAGAAATTCAGTCATTTTGAACGGAATAAAACAAATTAAAATCAAATAAATGAATTGATGACATAACTACGGTTTAAAACCTTTAATTTAATATGGCAACAGTTAAAATCAATCTAATAGTTTTTGCTGGTGGATTTACGTATTGATTTTGTTGAACATTTAACATGAGCTCTTATGTGAGCTATAAATTCAAAGTCATTTTGTGCTGAGAAAAACATATTTAAATAAATGTATTGATAATGTAACTACAAGCCGAAACCTTAAATGAGTTGAGATCTGTGCAGGAGTTTTTGCTGGCGGATTTACATAAGGGTTGAAATTTTAACAGGACTCATTAGCTAAAATTGTAAAGTCATTGCATGCCTCTGTATGAAAAACAATATCTACAAAAAATGGCAGTGATGGCTCAATTACAGTTCAAGAGCTTCAATTTAAAACCAAAACTATTTTGAAATCTGTAGTATAAGTAACTGCTGGCCAACTGTCCAAGGCAAAACTTGCATTGTGTTTTAAAGATATAATATACAGTAGAACCTCGATAACTCGAACCTCAGGGGGAACGGGAAAAATTTGAGTTATCGAATATTTCAAAATATCGAGGTTCAACTTATCTACGTGTTTTTCTACAGACTTTGATTTATTGAAGGTCATGGTAATGCAATAATAGATAATAGATTGGGTCATGGAAGGGTAGAATCATTACATCATTTTGTGCTTTGAATTATAAATAACTATACTGTATAATAATTGTTACTAAAATTAAGAAGGATTTGAACAATTTTGGATGTCTAAAATAAGCCCGGAAATATTTTGTAAAGCTTCTTTTTGGTTAACGTAGTAATTAATGTTAACGTAACGTAGTATTTGGTTAACGTTAACGTAGTACTTCCTTCATTGAAAATATTGTAGAGTAGGAAAGTAAACAAATAATGACTCACAGCTCACTTCTTATCACCTGCCCCAAACAAATCCCTCCCCCTTACGAAAGTCAGTTCTGACCAACTGTGCTTCAATTTAAATTTAGCTGAACATCAAATGTTCTGTAGGCTATTAAAATAATTTGCAAAACTAAAAGGGAACAAAACATGATTACGATTAAAATTGCAGAGCATTGATGGAATTGGAATTAGGGTGAAGCAGTACGCCACTTAATTTTGTTTTAAAATTCTCGACAGTGTCTACTGGTGTTTCTAAACTTCTTGATGTCACTTTTTTATTTTTCGTGTCAACAGCCTCAAATAATCTTCACTTAGTAAAAACACAACCTAAAAACCATGCAGAACCTCTAAACTCACACTAACTGACACCGGTCACAAATTTAATCAAATCAAAACCATTTTATTTGAGAAAAAGACATATTTTGCAACAACATGAGACTGTTCCTTATTTATGAAATGGAATCCTCACGTATGTGAAACCCATGCGTGAGGATGAGTGTGTTGCTAATCAATATAAATTTGTCGGTTGTTTTACCGACACCAGGAGCACCCAGAAAGAGATATAGTGGGGGGGGAGGGTTGGAATTTCCGGCTGCAAATAAGTTACTGGAGGTTTGGTGAATGAATAACTTCGACTTATAGAGGTTCTCTAGTCAATACTTCGACTTGTAGAGGTACGGAGATTGCAATTATTCCAGTTAAGAGTTTCTACAGCTAAAACTTTGACTTATAAAGGTGCGGTGACAGGCTAAGAATACTGCACAAATTCGAGTTATCAAGGTGTTTCCCACTAACCCTTCGACTTATAGAGGTAAAATAACATAGCATTTGGTAGGCATGTTGAGGGGAATGATAAAAATTTGAGTTATCAAGGAATTTGACTTATAGAGGTTTCAGTTATCGAGGTTCCACTGTAGTTACTCCTGAATACAACCATTGCATCTTGCATTTCAGGTGATTCCTTTATCCTTAGGGGTCAAGTATAAAGTTAGTTGGTCATTTAATATTTTGTTCCTTAAATAATTTGTAACATTTATGTCAAAGTAGACTGAGGCTTGGTGACTTAGGTGCTCATCTCCTTAAAGGTTTTACTGTCACTTTTATCCAGTAAAACAATATAATCTCCCTCCCAACAAAAGAAAACTTAATAGTTTAATTTAAATCAGATAACCTGTTCTTTATACTTTAGAGAGCACTATTTTCAAACATTTAAGATGTTAGGTTAACAAAAATGTTGTGACTGTGTCACGGAAAGCTATTTGTAATAATTTAAAAAAAATTTTAATTAATTTATGGTGTTGTACGGATGACTTTATCTTTCCTTTATCTGGTGCCTTTCTCACAGTCTTACCTGTAAAACCTTTTTCAAATTGCACATATAGTCTAACAAAAGAGCTATTAAGTTTTAACAAGTGGATCTAGTAGCTGTAACTCAAGCGAATATTACTTTCTGGGATTAATCACAAATAAGCTTCTATGCATGTCTTAATTTATCATGTAATTTATAAATACCCCCCGTCGCAGCAATCCTGCGTTCTCAGCGAATTTCCAATGCATTTATATGGTTTATATAGTTGGACGTTCTTTAACACTTAATTTTGGTTCTGACCATTTCATAGAGCTTAAAAAAACAAATAATATAGTATTTTGAATCATTAACCTAGGTTAGGTGGTTGCGGAGAAAATAAAAAAATCATGTGTATAAAATCTCCCATGTTAATCTTATCGGAAAAAGGTTTTTAGCTTTTCCTCGGTTAATTTTACTGAAAACTTCACATTTGTTTTTACCAATCAGTTCAACACTACAAAACAATCATTTTGGTATTTAAATTATGATTCTATGTCCAACCGTTGCAGAGATTTTCAAAGTGCTAAACACAGTATGTTTTCCAATGTTATCCTTATGGAATAAATAAAATTTTATATCTCGATTATTTATGAATGTATATTGATGAAACATGGCATGTGGCTTCACCTAGTTCTGGTATATTGATATCTGCACAACAAAATACATTTTTATCGATTTTCCCTGTAGTAGCAAACCTGCACACTCATCCCTAATCTTATTCTTATGGAAAGTAAAGTTTTATATCTCCCTTAATTATAAACATAAATTAATAAAACTTGGTATGTAGCTTCGACTGGTTAGGTTATATTGATAATTGCATAAAACCACGTTTCTTATCTTCCTCGTTGCATCAAACCTGCGTACTCAACTTTCAATGTTATTCTTATGGAGAATAAATAAAATTCTATATATCACTTATTTATTTGTTTTTTGTATATTGTTGTGTTTGTAATTGTTGATACAAATAAAGGCATTGTTACACGTGAGGAACCCTCACTTTCACACATATTAACTAAAATATTTTGTTAAAAGGTCAAATGCTTGCTTGTCAAAAGACAGGGGAAATAGAAGATGAAATCCTGACTGGAGGAACACTGGAAGTCTATACATTTGGTAAAAACAGGGTTAGCACTCTTGTGCAGATTCCTGTAAAAGTAAGTGCTAATTCAACTTTTATATTATTACATAAATGACAATTGAGTAGTACAACACCATACTTATAGATAATTTTTGTATGTTAAAGAATACTTAGTAATTATGTTTGTTTTTTATTTCTGATTATTTCCAGTTAACTATTTCACCTCTGTTCTATATTCAATCTCATAAGATATAACAAAGTGACCTTTAGGCCTTGTACAATTTTGTTAAAATACAAAAAATCTTAAAAATCCAACTTTATGAAAGTGATTCATTGATCAATACTGTACAATACTCATGAGAGTGGTATTTTAAATTTGTTGGACATCCTTTAGGTGAATCCTTTGATACATTCAAGAATTTGTTAGAACCAGGGGCGGATCCAGGGAGTCACGTTGGGGGGGGAAATGCCGGGGATTTGGGGGGGGGTTATGGAATACCCTTCAGGGGTGGGGGCTCCGGGATTCCACCCCCAGAAATTTGTTAAAAATTCCATATCAATAATTTTATTGGCCGCAAAAAATAGCTGAATGCGTTTTATTGACCAAATTGTGTGTTATCGGCCTAAAAAGACGACTGTATAGAATTAGTGGACCAAAGTCAGAAATTGAACCTGTTATTTCGGATGAAAAACTGGCAATTTGACCGCATTTCATGGTCACTGTAACTTTTAGACCAAAAACGACCAATGAACGTAGTTTATTGGCCAAAAATACCGCAATAGTTTATACCCAAACCGCAATTCAAAGTCCAACCGCCAGCGGAAGTATCAACGTATGTTATCGTCGAAAACAAAAATTTTACCGAGACGAAGATCGAAACAAATTTTATCGGCCGAGATACGGCGATTTTAAAAGACACCCGAGCCTAAAATATTCCCTATTATATATTTATCGGCCTAAAATAGCAGCAATATATTCTCGCCTAAAATAGCAGCAATATATTCTCATTTTGCCGTCTAAAACGTCAATCGGACCATATTTTTAGCCTGAAAACGGTCAAACTGTGTTATTAGATAAATCGGCCGAGATACGGCGATTTTAAAAGAAACCCGAGCCTAAAATATTCCCTATTATATATTTATCGGCCTAAAATAGCAGCAATATATTCTCGCCTAAAATAGCAGCAATATATTCTCATTTTGCCGTCTAAAACGTCAATCGGACCATATTTTTAGCCTGAAAACGGTCAAACTGTGTTATTAGATAAATTTACTGACCGGGTGTGTGTTATCAGCCAAAATCAATAATGTTATCAGCAATTTTACAGCAATTACTAGCCAAAAACTACGACCGCAAAGTTTGTTATCGGCTGAAAATTGAGTACAAACCGTATTTAAGCCGGAAATGTACTTAATCGCTCAAAAACGGCAATCGGACCGCATTTTGTCGGTAAAAAATAAAGCCGGGTCGTGTTTTATATGCAAAAGCGAAGTCCGAAACGCATTTTATCGGGCAAAATCAGAGATTTGGCCGTGTTTTATCGGTAAAAACATAAATTTTGCCACAACTTGGTGGTCAAAAACACCAAAATGACTGAAATTTTTAAGTATAATGGACTGGACCACGTTTTATTATCACGGTAAGCGAGCCCCATATTATCCACGGAAATAGCAATCTAGCCTTGTTTTAGCGCCCGAAAAAGACAATTGACCGACAAACCCCGTTTGCGATGTGTAGGGCAAAAACATTGACCTCAAAAATTTAAGGGCCACATTTTATCGGCCAAAAAAGTCTGCGTTTTATGGAAAAAATTATTTTTTTAAAACAAAATAGGCAATTTTACTTCATTCTATTTGCCGAAAACAACCGTTTCCTAGCATTTTAAAGTCCGAAATCGACGGCCGAAACTTGTTTATAGACCGAAAATGACGACAGAGCCTCAATATATGCCAAAAATCACAATCTAACCGTGATTTATCATAAAAATTGGCAATCGGACCACATTTCCCCTACGAAAAATAAAACTGGATCCCGTTTTATAGGCCCGAACGACAACCGGAACGTATTTTTTACGAATACAGTCGGTGATTCGACCCCAATCTATCGCCAAAGAACGCCTATTTTTCCGCATCCGATAGATCAAAAAAAGGAATTTAGTTGCATTTAATGCCCGAAATGACGATCGGCAACGTTTCTTATTGTCTGAAAATGACAACCAAAACTTGTCTTATTGACTGGGAACGACAGCGAGGTAGAAACCATGTCGGGATAGACCATGCTCGCGCCCATAGTCGGGATAAACCAAAATTCGGTCCGGCCGGGCTCAAGGTCACATTTTAAAGTGTAGGACTCGGTCGCAGCGCTCAGTACAGCGTCTTATGGGTTATTGGCGAAACGTCCTCAGTTAAATGAGGTTTATGGCGCAAGGGATTTTTTTATTGTAAAATGGTTTTTGGAATTGTATTACTGAATAAATTCTTTATCTTTTGGTACTAAATTCAAATGTATTTAACCTCTAATTATGACGTAAAAACACGTGTAAGTTTCAATATTAGTATACAAATCTCGATGTTCACGTACTCAATATGGATTTTCATCGAAATTAATTAATTAACGACTCAATGACTCCCATATTTTATTTACTCGATACATGAGTCAACTCTTTTCGTGAAAATAACTATATAATAACAATTGTACGGCTTTTAAAGAGGCTTAGTTTTGAATTTTGACACAACAAATTAGATTCCATACTATCGCATTTATAGTTTTGGTAGAAAAGTTTATTCAAAACTAAGTATCTTTCGTATTCGAGTTCCTTGTCATGTTCCTCAACTTTGAACACCAATATGATTTTTATAGGATTGGTTATTATAGTATTGGCTTAGTAGTATTGGCTTAGTTCTGAGTTTTGACGTAAAACCATAAGTTCATTCATAATTTTGATTAAATATTTAGCTACATATATTTACTTACGACTTTGTACTTCAGTTCCTCGATCTATTCCTTATTTATTCACACAAAATCAAATTATAGGTCTATTTGAATAGTTGTTAGGGAGGTATAACTTGAGTTTCTGTAAACAGATGTTGATTCTCTTCTATTTCAATGTTCACGATTAAAATCATAAAATATGACCATAAAATTAAGGATTATAAACCTGAAAAAATGTAACATTTAAATAAAATCTAATTTAACGATGTAATAAATAACTACTAGAACTAGAAGGAAAAATGTTTAGGTGATACAAATTTTAAAGGGAGAAGGGTTTAAATAAAAGGCAAAGTTATGTTTAAATAAAATCCAATACATATCGAGGTAATGACTCTTGTATTTTAACTTAGAAAATGGACAAATAAAGTATTTAGTGAGGAATTTTTGCTTCACGAACACATTATAACAAAACAAATATGTTTATTCTTGCATAACATTTTACTATGTACAACAAATAAGTCTCATATTATTTTTCATTAAATTTAATTACATATTCATTTATAATATTTAATATGTAATGTTTAATCATGAGTCAGATTACATCTCGATAATTTTTTTTATAATTTTTTCGAATAAATTTTGAAGATCAACTAATTAGCTACAACTTTCTCGCTGGAAGTTTGTTTTTACCTCAGGAATAACAAACGTTCTCGCTTACTGACTTTTTTATGTCATGTTCTTACAGCCTTCTAATATTTTAATTATTACAAATTACACATAATTGTAAACTAAACTATATTGATACTGTTAGATGCGGACATTCATGCAGAAAAGGAATATATAAGTTTCATTGTAGTTGTATTATTATTAAGAGGTATAGGAGCGTGTAAACGACAACGCGCTCACCGCTCGGGATTACTCAGATTGCCGTGTCCTACTCTTTGGGTCTAGCCTGACAATGCGCGGACCGTTTTCTGTCCATTTGATGAGCTCTCCATGGTTTCTACCTCCCTGGGGAACGACAACCGAGCCGCATGAACAAGAATGGCCGAAAAAGACGTTTAACTAAATTAACGAATTTTTGCCGAAATTCCCGTAAAATTATCCGATTTTCCAGGAATTTCCGGTCTGTGAAAACTCTCTGTAGTAATTTTACAGGGATATGAATCTGACTGACGACGCATCAATCGGACGACAAGTCGAGATGACGCTGCCGGGCAGACGTAGCACTGGCGCTGGTGCGGGGGTGCGCGCGTAACTCCAATCTTTTGCCTTGGGGATGGGAAATTTCCCCCATTTCCCCCCCCGTGGATCCACGCCTGGTTAGAACACCCATTAAAAATGAGACTGTTACCACAATTATTGTGTTGATAACTATATTGAGACGTAATGTGAAGAGAAGATATCAGAAGAAAAACATCCGATTCAGTCAGGAGTAAAGCACCAAAACAGTATTCCATAGTCTCCAGGGCAAAATGTTTCTTTTGAGTAAGCAATTTGAGGTAGAACCATTTTTCTTATGCAGGAAAGTTAGACTTTGCTTACAGTGCTGCATACAGCAACAAATGAAAATGCCTGTGCCAAAGAAAATATCTAATTTATTGTGTCATGGTATTTCCTAGCTATCTTTTACTTTTTGGACAGGAGCTTTAAAAGGTGGATCTAAAGGATGTGTACCTCTTGAATTGTGGACTGGAACTTCTGTGGAATGCATATTTTTATACAGTGCTAACTTCGGCATCGAAAAAGAGTTTGAGTTGCCATTCTAGTAGATTTGTTATTTCCATGATGAACATATTTTTATGCCTTTCAAGTATGTTTAGATATAATTCTTGTTAACAGTTGTTTGGTGTAACCAACTGAACTTTAATCAAATCAATGGGAACTTTGAAGGCCAGTGGGACAGAGCCCTTAGATCGGATTAAAAATTGTCTTTATAAGAACATTGTCCTGTCATTAACAAACACAAAAAAAAATATTATTCAATCTGGAGCACTCATTCTCAAGTTAGGGAATGACAAAGGTAAATAGGGATTCATTTTTTTATATTAAGATGGTTAAAAAACATCATGACCTTACAGATTGATTCTAAGTGAGATTTGTTTTAGCTTAAAAAAGGAAAAAAGACAATCATCAGAAAGATGCATATTATCTGGTATAAGATGTGGTTGGCTGGCGATCCCAACATAAGTAAGTCCACTTTAACATTCAGTTTTAAACCAAAACTTTAAAAAAACATAATCTAGAATAAGTTTTAGCTGCATATTAATTTTTAACTTATTAGTTTGTTTGTCGTGTGTACGTTTGTATATTTTGTACTTATTTATGAATGACTAGCTGGCCCGACAGACATTGTCCGGTGCTAATGTCATTGAATTTGTTTTATGTCAAATACTCGTTCATTTTCAAGATGAACTCGTTCGCTTCGCTCACTCGCCTATTTTTATACTGTATAGTGCTAACTTCGGCATCGAAAAAAGAGTTTGAGTTGCCATTCAAGTAGATTTGTTTTTTCCATAATGAACCATAATGAATAATGAATAATAAACCATAATGTTTTTTCCATAATGAATGAATATTTTTTTGCCTTTCAAGTATGTTTAGATATAATCCTTATTAACAGCTATTTGGTGTAACTAACTGAACTTTGATCAAATCAATGAGAACTTTGAAGGCCAGTGGGACAGATCGCTTATGTCGGATTAAAAATGTTCTTTCTCATAAACCTTAACCTGACACTAACGAACACAACAAATAAAGAATTATTCAATTTGGTCTACTCATTCTCAAGTTATGGCATGACCAAGGTAATAAACGGTATCAGGAAACTGACACATACTTTCTCCCTTTTAGCCCAACTTTAATGAATAAATTAATTTTTATTTACTAAATATAGAATACAAAGCACGATCGAATGTACAGAAAATCTTGTAAACAAGTTGTTTTTAAAAACATCCACCCAAATCCCTGCTTTGGAGGCACTACAGGATCCATTGCTACACTCGTGGTTTTAAGAGGGGAAATGCCCCATATTCCCTCCCCCAGGGATATTAAGGGGCAACATATTTCGAATTAACTCTGTTGGTCAATGCTAAATTGACAAGCATATCAAGTTTGAATGAAATTGATCAGTAAATAAGAGAGAAATAGTAATTTTTGTATTCCCCATAAGAATAACATTGGACAACGTACTGTGTTTACTGCTAAATGAAAATTTCAATTTTCTCCGAAACCAGCAATCGTAGAATAGTAATTCAAAATACTAAATTATTTAGTTTTTTGAACTCTTTTTAATGGTGAATAGTAATTTTTTTATATCTATGTATTTGTATGAAAAAACCAAAAAACTGAATTTTGGATGTTTTAAGTCCTGTAATTTCTGAACCCGAATTTTTACAGGAATGCGGGTGGTGTCATTTGTAAAACTAAAGTTCTACAAACGACTAAAGTTTAATCAAAATCGTTAGAGCCGTTTTTGAGAAATTTGGATATTTCATATTTTTTGGCGGTTTTTGGGGGATAATTACCCTTAAAAATCAAATACCCCGTAGCAGCAAACCTGCATACTCAGCGAATTTCCAATGCATATATATGTATCTTAATACCACATAAAACCACATACCAAGTTTCATCAATATACATTCATAAATAAACGATTTGTGACATTTTAATTATTCTCCATAAGAATAACATGGCGGCTGAGTATGCAGGTTTGCTGAAGGAAGGAAAACAAAAAATGGGGTTTTATACAAATATCAATATAACTCATTTAGGTAAAGCCACATACCAAATTTCATTCATTTATTTTCATAATTAAGGGAGATAACACGTTACTTATTCTCCATAAGAATAACATGGGGCTGAGTACGCAGGTTTGCTGCTACGGGAGTCTTTGGCAAAAAATTGTTTGTTTGAGCAAATATCAATGGTCCACAACCAGATGAAGCCGTATACCAAGTTTTGTCAGTATACGTTCATAAATAAGCGAGATATACAATTTTTCTTTTCCTCCATAAGAATAACATTAGACAACGTACTGTGTTTAGCACTTTCAATATCTCGGTAACCAATTGACGTAGAGAAATGATCAAAATACCAAATTGTGTGTTTTTTTAAGCTGAATCCAATGGTAATAACTAAAATTTGACTATTTCCAAAATTATATGTAAAAAATTCAAAAAACCCTTTTTTGGGGTACAAAACCCCCCCAAAATACCCCTTCGGATAAAGCGATCTGGCTGGTTTTCGAACTTAAAGTCATAAATGTTGCTTTACACGTTTATACCAAATTTCATCAAAATCGGATAATTTTTACGAGAGTTATCGTGCTCACGGACACATATATATATATACTCGCTTCGCTCGCTGGGGGCTTTGCCCCCAGACCCCTGTGGGGGGCTTCGCCCCCAGGTCGCTGTTTGGCCTCATTTTGAAGTGGCGTCAAATCAAGTGGTCAAGAACCCCCATAAGACTACCTCTCATACTAAGAAAACAGACCAATCTTCAGAAATTTAAATATGAGAGCATCTGTATGGCCGTTGGAACTGTTTAAAACACTAGATTTCGATTGTTTTTATCCGGCATTATTAAGTTATTGAGGTAGTAAAACTGGAAAAAGTAAGGCTTAGGAATTTTCTCTTTGGTTAGAAAGTGCAAAGCACATGAATGCCAAATCTGGAGTTCCTAACTTTAGGAAATGTAACCGAAATACGACTACTATTAATATAATACTACGTGGAAATAAAACCGAAACCAGGTAAATAATATTAGTCGTATAATCAGACTCCGGGTATAATTTAAGTTATTCAAATAATTGAATAACTTTGAATCATTTTTTAGTATGACCTGTAAATAACGATTTTTAAATGTTGTGGATGGATACACCGTCATAACATACCATAATACCCCCCGTCGCAGCAAACCTGCGTACTCAGCGAATTTCCAATGCATTGATATGTTTCTCACTAGTACATAAAGCCACTCACCAAGTTTGACAAAAATACATTCATAAATAAGTGATTTATTACATTTTATTTATTCCCCATAAGAATAACATTAGGACTGAGTACGCAGGTTTGCTGCAACGAGGAAGATAAGAAATGAGTTTTTATGCAATTATCAATATAACTGAACCAGGTGAAGCTACTTACCATGTTTTATTAATTTATGTTCATAATTAAGGGAGATATAAAACTTTACTTATTCTCCATAAGAATAACATTAGGGATGAGTATGCAGGTTAGCTGCTACGGGGAAACCAACAAAACATTTATTTTTTGTGCAATTATCAATATACCAGTACAACATAAAGCCACATATCAAATTTCATCAATATACATTCATAAATAATCAAGATATCAAATTTTATTTATTCTCCATAAGGATAACATTGGACAACGTACTGTGTTTAGCTCTTTGAATATCTCTGCAACGGTTTGACGTAGAATCACAATTTAAACACCAAAATGATTGTTTTGTGGAGCTGAAGTGATTGGTAAAAGAAAATGTGAAGTTTAAAGTAAAATTAACTGAGGAAAAGCCAAAAACCTTTTTCCCATAAGATTAACATGGGAGATATTATGAGCATGTTTTTTGGATTTTTTCCGCAACCACTTAACCTAGGTTAATAATTCAAAATACCATATTATTTGTTTTTTTAAGCTCTATAACATGGTCTAAACCAAAATTAAGTGTTTTAAAAATTTTAGGGTAAAAAATGCAAAAAACTGATTTTTGGAAAATTTAAAACCCCCATAAACACCCTTCCCATGGTCCGATTTTTCTGGTTTTCGAACTTAAAGTCATGAATGTCATTTTACACATTTGAGCCAAATTTCATCGAAATAGAACGTTTTTTACTCAAGTTATCGCATTCACGGACACATATATATATATATATATAGATATATACATATATATAAATTTGAACGAATAGTGTTTTGGACATCTGGGGACCTCAAAACAAAAAGTTATCATGGTCTCGGGCTTAAGTCTTACCATGAGACCTACGGTAATAGCTTCTTCCCTATAGGGGAAATTCGCTAATAATAATACATGTGGTGTCTATAGGACATGTCCAACTAATCAAAACAAATTTGTGCTGGTTTTTACCCCCTATGTAAGTCTAACATGCCCAAATATCAATGAAAACACCAGAAAATCTAAAAAACAAGAGGATTTTCAAAATTGTTTAGGGTTCAAACAATTCAAATTGGTCATGCGACTTCTGCCACATACTTCCTGTAATGTAGAGATATTCCGTGCCAAATATTAGGACTCTAAGTACTATTTTTGAGTGTCAAATAAATAAAAACCACTAAGTTTTGGTGGAAAATTGCTAAAGATTTAAGAAATCTAGCGCTACGTAAGGGTGAAAGGGGGTGAGATACGGCAAAATGTCATATGAATAAAGTTGTAGTTTGTCTAAAATCCGTGGCACGTGGTGGTCTTCGTTTTTCGATAGGACAGCCCGTTCTGCCACTAGAGCCCAAATAAAAAAAAATATTGCATTTTGATTTTTTTATTCACAATTATTTATTTCTTTTGAGACAGTTCAAACTAAAAATAGTAGGATTTGGGAAGAAAAGGTGCAACGCACACGCATGCCATATCTCACGATCCTAGTTAAAGTATAAATGGTGATACGTGCATTCTATTTAATAACAATTGTTCCAGAACCGGCATTTCCTTACTTCTTATACTTAGAAAACTGTAAAATATATAGATTTTAAGAGTTTTTGATTTTCCGGCAGGTTTAAGTAGAGAAATAGTTATATTTCTGCTGCTATTTACTAAGTGTGATGTAGACATACTGCGTGCCCAATATTAGGCCTCCGACAAGTATATTAACGTGATAGGAAATAAAAAACGGCCACAAAATATAAAAAATATGCCGAAATTTGAGAAATCTAGCGCTATCTAAGGGTGAAGGAGACGGGATACGACAAAAAGTCATAGGACCAAAGTTATAGATCGTCTAAAGCCCATGTGTTGTAGTAGTCCCCGTTTCTCGATTGGACCAACCGTTCGGCCGCTACAGCACAAAAACATGCACTATTTTGGAGATGTTCAAAATTTCCTCCCTTTTGAATTTTTTTTAGGAGGTTAAAATAAAAAATCATACCTTTTTGAAATTTTCCTGGGGGTTTCAATAAACAAGCTACATATAGGCCTAATTCCATGTTTCTAGCTTATCTAGAATTACCCTATGCTTTTCTGGATGGATCTTGGTATACCGCTTTTTGGCCTCTCTGACTTGGTCTTCACGTGTTGTACTGAGAGTTTTAGGGCGTCCACGCTTAATCTTTTTTGGCCTTCCCGCTCTCTTTTGATTTTCTAAGCATTCAGATTGAGGGATTTGCTTCAATGGGGACAGACGTACAATAGGTCGCAAAAGGTTGAGTTTAGGGTCAAACGCAGAAGATTGATCTGGGGCAGTATTGTTTTCTTCGGAAGGTCGAGAGAATTTAAGACTTGTAATATTATACTCTTTTACAGTTCCATCAATAGCAGCGTTTGACAATAGCAGAGAAGCAAGTGACAAGTAATTGTCACATAAAAACAGGCGAGCTAAATTATTGACACTAATGTGGTCTCGTTGGCGGTTCTCATTTACCGCGTGGGAATCAAAAAGGTAGAGTCGCCCTTGACAACGCCAAAATGCGACTGTAACCAGTTGGCCAGTAAAAAGAAAGCCCACATTATCAGAATCTTCGGCCATAATGGCCTCCAAAACGCTTAGCAAAAAATGTTGTGCATCTTGTAGACGGTCTCTGGTCAATGGGTACAACCCATTTGCAGACAAATGATACCTCATCAATGGTTACGATCTGGCCCATAATGCGAAGCTCTCTGACAAGATCCTCCGGAAATAAATACCTGTCATTCACATGATTTTCATTGCGAGTTTTCACATAGACACTATCACCGGTCGTAAGGATCTCGTCAATGGCGGCCGTAGAAAACTCACCCCGGAGAAACTGCCAAGCCAGGGCACAAGCCGCATTTGCCATGCATTGTGCATTGTTGCTGAAGACAGCAAATCGTGAATCACCCTGGTGGAAAGTACCATGGGCAACACAATAAAAAGTCATCTTCTCAACGAAATAAACGACAAACTATTCAAGCAACACTGGGAACATACAACCAGTAATACTCTATCTGTGCGCAGCTAGGGTGTAGCTAAAACAGTTAATATTGTTAAAAGCAAGAACCTGTATCTATACTTACAATATATTTAAGAAATAATAGTAGTACCCATTTATTTGAACTTGATACTGATCGAAGCAGTATTATAAAAGAGTTTAGTGGTAAAAAGTTAACATTATAGTGATTGTTCATTAATGTATTATAGGCAGAGTGTCAGTAATCACCATAAGAGCCATTCGTTGGCGTTGTCTTCATTTGGAAGTCGATAAAGCAGTTTCTTCAAATGTAAATTAATTAAATTTGGAAGTTGGGACGTTCAAAATTTCCTCCATTTTGAATTTTTTTGAGGAGGTTAAAATAAAAAAATATACCTTTTTGCAATTTTCCTGGGGGTTTCAATGGACAAGGTACATGTAGGCCTAATTCCATGTTTCTAGCTTATCTATAATAACCTGAGTAAGTCGATAATGCAGTTTGTCATTTATGGAATAATTAGGGTTTTTAATTTTTTTGATATGTTTAATTATTAAAACATGTTAGTTTATCGAGTGTTTCGTAAAGCGTAATGTGTAAACATATCGAGTGCCAAGTATCAAGCTTTTACATACAAAAATAAAGTGATAGGAAATTAAAAACCACGAAAATAACCGTCGAAATTGCCTGAAATTTGAAAAATCTTACGCTACCTAAGGGTGAAGGGAGCGAGATACGACAAAATGGCATAGGAACAAAGTTGTAGATCTTGCAAAATCTGTGGCACGTGGTGGTGTCTGTTTTTCGATAGGTCAATCCGTTCGGCCGCTAGAGCTCAAAAACTGTAATTTTAAAATAAGCCTTTTTTGGGGGGTTTTAAATATTTTTTTGGGGGGGTTAAGATACAAAACCGTCAGTTTTGGCGATTTTCCTGGTGGTTGCAAGCTATAAGCTACCTGCATGCAAAATTTCAGGTTTCTAGCTCGTCTAGAAGTGGTCTAGAATTCGTATACCTCAGTGAGTGAGTGAGTCAGTTACACATGCGGCTGTATATATATTAGATATATATATATATATATATACAGTTTCGAACGAATGGTGTTTTTGGGGTCTGGGGACCTCAAAACGAAAAGTTATCATGGTCCCGGGCCTAGGTCTTACCATGCCGACTACGGTAATAGCTTCTTCCCTATAGGGGAAATTCGCTAAAATTCAAAAAAATGAAAAATCGCCTGGAGATATCGTGGATTAGTACCTACATACCAAATTTAATCAAAATCGGCCCATTGGTTAGGGCTCTAGCTCTGTACACATCCACACAGATACACACACACACACACACGCACGCACGCACGCACGCACGCACGCACGCACGCACGCACGCACGCACGCACGCACGCACGCACGCACGCACGCACGCACACACACAGACAGACAGACAGACAGACAGACATCACGTAAAAACCACTTTTTTGGGTTCAGGGAGCACCAAAACGAATATATCCACTAACAACTCAAATTCGAAAATTTTGACGAAAACAATACTTTCTCCATATACTATGTATAGAGGGAGAAAGGAAAAAGGGATTAATTTGTATATATTAAGATTATTACTAACCTTACCAAGAACGTTAGGATTACTAATGTACTCAAATTTTAATATTTAATACATAATAACATTTTTTGTAAGGGTGATATACATTATGAGGAACTCCCGAACAGAATGTTATGCTTGAAGTGTTGATTAAAAGAGGTTGAGTCCTTGAGATTTCTTAAAATCAGTTATGATTTACATCCATCCACAGGATTCCACCCTACGATAAAACACACAGCAGAACATGTTATACATATAACATACAGTGCAAAAATAAAATTACCAGGCATATACCCTGGAATTACTATTTTTAATTATTGCTCTGCTTCAATTGATAACTGAGTTATTAAAAGTGGTAAACACAATATGTTTTCCAATTAACTCATGGAGATTAATATTGTATACCTCGATTATTTTTCAATAATATTGATGAAACTTGGTAGTGGTTTCATCTGAGGATTCTATTGATATTTGCGCGTGAGTCTATTGTTATTTTTATGAAAAATAAATAAAATGTTATTTCCCTCTTAGTTATGAATATATTTTTATAAAACTTGGTAAGTGGTAACATATTAGTGAGGTACATATACAGTCAACTCCCAATTATCCCAGAACGGGTTAATCGGGTTGCGGTTTAATCGGGGTCATGAAAGGTTTATTTATATTTTTTTTATCCCCTTCGAAACATAAATAGAGCAATAATAACAATTTATTTTGCTAAATTATCTCCAGAATTGTATTTAATTGACTTTGTTTATCAGAATAAATAATATACAAAGAATTTAGTAAACACAGTATAATCTGAGAGTCTGTAATCTCGCTAATGAGCCGTGGGCGTGTGATGGGGAGCGATGACCTTGACTCTGCTCTAGCCACTGCACCTGGCTGGGCAGAGCGACAGACGGTCGGACGGACAGACGGTCGGATGCGGATGTCTAAAATTAGAAACATCTCAAAATAATCACCCTTCCCGCCGTTTTTCACCCTCATCAAGGTCTATAGATACTTTGTAAGGTCTGTGCAGTCGGTATATTTAAGGTTTTCTGGCTAACTGGAAGAGACATCGTAAAAACAGCTGTAAGGTCACGTGATCACCAATTCAGTGTTGCTGAAAACACAATATTTATCGTACAAGAACAATATTTTCCTCATCATTGTAATTCAAATAAATATTGTTTAACTAATTACATATTTTTATCAGCTGTTATTTTATGAAACTAATTATTGTTTTGATTTATTTGTATTATTAGATTAATGGATTATCACGTTAGCTGCCGAGCCTAAAATACCACATTCCTCCCATATTGCCACATAGAACTAATGGACTAATCCCCAAAATCTTTTCAAAAACATTTAAAATATAGTCCATATATACCATTTCAACAGATTTTATATGTAAATAATCATTAAAAAGTCTTAAGTCCGTTCGGACCAAAATACAAATTTGCGGTGTTTTTTCCCTTGTATTTTTGCACTTAGGTCCATACGGACCGAAGGTACTTTTCCACCAATTATTGTAAATTTATTGACTTTTTCCTTTGATTATACAACAACAACGGTGTTGCATAAGCAATTTACAATAAAATATTACTCCATAGTCGTGGTCAAGTAAAATAATAGACCACAGCCTATTATCCAGTTTAAAAAATATCCAAATAATGTTGATGGTCTCACGGTTACATTAGACAACTAACTGTGTTTGTTTACTTAAAAGTCAGTCGACGAGTGATCCTGTACTTTTTGTCTCATTCTTAACTGCTAGTCTATTGTTTGGCATCCGGTCGAGGGTTGATGTAATGTATTCAAGAGATAAGATGCTACTATAAAATGCTAAAACTGAAACTAATGGTCGTAAAAAACTAGTGCTGGCTAATTTTTTCGTCTAATTATCACAAATTAAATAAAATGTCAATCAAAGTTGTGTGACGTTCCGTTTAAGAGATAAAAATAATACAATCACTGTTTATCAGTTTTATGAATTTTCCCGACTATTCAAAATTTGCAGTGTTGATTTCCTCCTTTCCCGACATTTTATTAATTTCTATTCAAATTCCCGACTTCCCAACTTTTTGTCTGCTAGACATCCTAAAATTTATTTGCAATCAATTTTGCAAGATCTACACAAGTAACATTACAAACACATGTGAGGAGTTCTGACTTGTTCATCAATTTTTTAAATAAGGCAACATTCCTTACAATTACCTATGTATAATCTTTTTGTAATCGTAATAACTCATTTATATTTCTTTTCTTTTCATTTATGTAATATACGAGGGTCATCCAGAAAATAAAGAACGTTTGCTTACTGCACCTAGTGCAGCTCCCCCATCACCGCCATTGCATGTGTGGCAGTCCACTCACCTCCCCACCAGAGTATGAGCCCAGTCTCGTTGCTATGCGGTCACCTGTCTTATTTCTACAGCTATTCAAAATGGAGGCTGCAATCGAAAATCCCGCCAAATATGAAATACGCAGTATTATTCAGTTTCTGAGTTTAAAAATGTTCGGGAATAACTAATTTTTTTAGAAAAACACCAAAGAAAGTTTATCATGAAAGTGCAAACAAGTCTTCAAGTCGAATATTCAGGGGAAACAATGATGTAACCGGTTTAATGAAAGAAAATCCATTGTGAATGACGAGGATCGGCGTGGCAGGTCATTGCTCGTTAAAGATGATTTGAAAGAAAGACTTGAGGAAAATTTGAGGAAAACAGCTGCTAAAATCTTAGCACATTACATCAATTTAAGATCTTGTTTTTTTTGCTCTTTCACCATAAAAATTCTTCGGTGTTTTCAAAAAAGTCTAGGACTGGGCATTTTTTAACTCAGAAACAGAATAAATAACACTGCGTATCTCATATTTGGCGGGATTTTCGTTTACCGCCGCTAATTTAAATCGCTGTAGAAATAAAACGTGTGACCGCACAGCAACGAGACTCGGCTCATACTTTGGTGGGGAGGTGAGTGGACTGCCACACATGCAATGGCGGTGATGGGGGAGCTGCGCGCTAGGTGCAGTAAACAAACGTTCTTTATTTTCTGGATGACCCTCGTATTTCTCTTTTTTACAATTCTTTGTACTTTCCCCTATTACAAGCATTTTTAACCATTCTTAACACAAAATTTATTTTAAGCCAGTAATTTTATACCCTATTTTTATAATTTTATAATTAAAACACATTTATAACATTATTACTTATAAATGCAGTGTTTAGTATTTACACATCATTCCTTATAATTTAAAAATTACTCATTAGGTCCGAACGGACCTAATAAATTGCAAATATTTGGTTCTACTTTGAGTTGACAGTTCGCAGCCCTAGTTGAAGCAACGAACCAAACCAATTGACAGCCGTAGTATGCTGAAGTTAAATGTTTTGCCGCTAGGTCGCTCTGGTGACTAACTTGAACCAGTTTAGTAAAAGCTTACATTTGCAACTTCTTAGGTCCGAACGGACCTAAGTGTCACTCGAAACGTACCCCATGTTTAGGTCCGATCGGACCTACGTGGCAGTTAACAACGTGTTAAGGGTTTAAACTTTCTTTCTGCATGACCAGTGACAATTTAAAGATTGTTGTACCATTATTATCCCCTGTAAGACTGGCAACACTTATACTATGTTGTTGATTTATGCATCAGCTAGACGACATCACAAGACATCTTAGCTTCGAACATTATTCTTATGGAAATGAGCATACTTGTGCTGAAAGCTCTACGAACCTTACACCCTCATGGGGTTTTCCCCCCAGTGCGGAATTAATTAGCATACCGTTCGGTGTAGTTTAGAGAGGTCGGTGTTTAAAGGTTTTTAACCTATTAAATTCATTCGGCGTTTTGGATAGTATTTACTGCTACCAACCATTGCTAGAGTAAGTAGCACCAAAGTAGTCCAATGGAAGTTAATACATTGTTGTCAAATCGCTCTGGTCTAATAAAACATATGATCAAGTATATCTGTCGTCTGTTTTTAAATCCATTACTATCGTACACAACATAAAAAAAATACCCCCGTCGCAGCAAACCTGCATACTCAGTGAATTTCCAATGCATATTTATGGGTATGACTACTACCTAAAGCCACTTACCAAGTTTCACAAAAATACATTCATTAATAAGTGATATATAGCATTTGATTTATTCTCCATAAGAATAACATTGTAATTGAGTAAGCAGGTTTGCTGCAAGAAGGAAGATAAGATATGTGTTTTTTTTTCAATTATCAATATAACTCAACCAGGTGAAGCTACATACCAAGTTTTATTAATTTAGGTTCATAACTAAGGGAGATATTAAACTTTACTTATTCTCCATATGAATAACATGGGGGCCGAGTATGCAGGTTTGCTGCTTCCGGGAAAAATCAACAAAAACCATTTTTTTGTGCTAATATCAATATTCTACAACTAGTTGAAGCCACATACCAAGTTTCATCAATATACATACATAAATAATCAAAATATAACATTTTATTCATTCTCCATAAGGATAACATTGGACAACGTACTGTGTTTAGCACTTAGAATATCACTGCAACGGTTGGACATAAAACAACAATTAAAACGCCAAAATGATTGTTTTGTAGAGCTAAAGTGATTGGTAGAATGAAATGTGGAATTTTTTAGTGAAATTATCTGAGTAAAATCTAAATACCCCCCGTCGCAGCAAACCTGCGTACTCAGCGAATTTCCAATGCATTGATATGTTTCTCACTAGTACATAAAGCCACTCACCAAGTTTGAGAAAAATACATTCATAAATAAGTGATTTATTACATTTTATTTATTCCCCATAAGAATAACATTAGGACTGAGTACGCAGGTTTGCTGCAACGAGGAAGATAAGAAATGAGTTTTTATGCAATTATCAATGTAACTGAACCAGGTGAAGCTACTTACCATGTTTTATTAATTTATGTTCATAATTAAGGGAGATATAAAACTTTACTTATTCTCCATAAGAATAACATTAGGGCTGAGTATGCAGGTTAGCTGCTACGGGGACAATCAACAAAACATTTATTTTTTGTGCAATTATCAATATACCAGCACAACATGAAGCCACATACCAAATTTCATCAATATACATTCATAAATAATCAAGATATCAAATTTTATTTATTCTCCATAAGGATAACATTGGACAACGTACTGTGTTTAGCACTTTGAATATCTCTGCAACGGTTTGACGTAGAATCACAATTTAAACACCAAAATGATTGTTTTGTGGAGCTGAAGTGATTGGTAAAAGAAAATGTGAAGTTTAAAGTAAAATTAACTGAGGAAAAGCCAAAAACCTTTTTCCCATAAGATTAACATGGGAGATTTTATGAGCATGTTTTTTGGATTTTTTCCGCAACCACTTAACCTAGGTTAATAATTCAAAATACCATATTATTTGTTTTTTTAAGCTCTATAACATGGTCTAAACCTAAATTAAGTGTTTTAAAAATTTTAGGGTAAAAAATGCAAAAAACTGTTTTTTGGAAAATTTAAAATCCCCATAAACCCCCCTTCCCATAGTCCGATTTTTCTGGTTTTCGAACTTAAAGTCATAAATGTCAGTTTACACATTTGAGCCAAATTTCATCGAAATCGGACGTTTTTTACTCAAGTTATCGCATTCACGGACACATATATAGATATATATATATAAATATATATATAGATATATATATATATATATATATATAGATATATATATACATATATATAAATTTGAACGAATAGTGTTTTGGACATCTGGGGACCTCAAAACAAAAAGTTATCATGGTCTCGGGCTTAAGTCTTACCATGAGACCTACGGTAATAGCTTCTTCCCTATAGGGGAAATTCGCTAAAACCATATTCCCATAAGATTAACATGGGAAATTTTATGGACACATATTTTGACTTTTCTCCACAACCACTAAACCTAGCTTAATGATTCAAAAAACCAAATTGTTTGTTTTTTAAGCTCTATAAAATGGCTATAACCAAAATCTAGCGTTTTTAAAATTTTAGGGTAAAAAGTTAAGAAAACTGATTTTTGGAAAATTTTAAACCCCCATAAAACCCCCTTCCCATAGACCGATCAATCTGGTTTTCGAACTTAAAGTCATAAATATTACTCTGCACATTTGTGCCAAATTTCATAAAAATCGGGCGCTTCTTTCAAAAGTTATCGCGGTAACAGACATATATATATATATATAGATACCCCCGTCGCAGCAAACCTGCGTACTCAGCGAATTTCCAATGCATATATATGTGACTCACTACTACATAGAGCTCACAAAAATACATCCATAAATAAGTGATATATAGCATTTTATTTATTCTCCATAAGAATAACATTAGGGTTGAGGATGCAGGTTTGCTGCAACGAGGAAGATAAGTAATGTGTTTTATTTGCAATTATCAATACAACTGAACCAGGTGAAGCTACATACCAAGTTCTCTTAATGTAGGTTCATAATTAAGGGAGATATACAACTTTACTTATTCTCCATATGAATAACATGGGGGCCGAGTATGCAGGTTTGCTGCTACGGGGACTATCAAAAAAACTTGTTTTTTGTGCTAATATCAATATACCACAACTAGTTTAAGCCACATACCAAGTTTCATCAATATAACATTCATAAATAATCAAGATATAGAATTTGATTTATTCTCCATAAGGATAACATTGGACAACGTACTGTGTTTAGCACTTCGAATATCTCTGCAACGGTTGGACGTAGGACAACGATTAAAACACCAAAATTTTTGTTTTGTTGTGCTAAACACATTAATAAACAGAAATGTGAAGTTTTTAGTAAAACTATCTGAGAAAAATCTAAAAACCTTTTTCCCATAAGATTAACACGGGACACGTTTTCTTTGATTTTCTCCGCAACCACTTAACCTAGGTTAATGATTCAAAATACTAAATTATTTGTTTTTTTAAACTCTATAAAATGGCTATAACAAAAATTGAGAGTTATTAACATTTTGGGGTAAAATTTGCAAAAAACCGATTTTTCGAAAATTGTAAACCCCCATAAAACCCCCTTCCCATAGTGTGATCAATCTGGTTTTCGACCTTAAAGTCATAAATGCTACTCTCCACATTTGTGCCAAATTTCATCAAAATCGGGTGTTTCTTTCAAAAGTTATTGCGGTAACGGACATATATATATATATATATATATATATATATATATATAAATTTGAACGAATAGTGTTTTTGGCATCTGGGGACCTCAAAACGAAAAGTTATCATGGTCTCGGGCTGAAGTCTTACTATGACACCTACGGTAATAGCTTCTTTCCTATAGGGGAAATTTGCTCAAAACAGGCTTTATCATTGTTTGTGAAATTCAACAAACAACAGTGTTGGATGAGAGGGGGTGAGGGGGGAATCATATGGGCAATCAACCTTTGGACCATTTTCATGCGGTCTACTCTAGTATTAACTACTATTATCTTGATTGTTTGTAGATGTTATCACAATTTAAAGATTTTCAAAAGCCTTTAATTTACATAGAAATATCTTAAATGACATTAAAACACAATATTGTAGTATAACAATTTTGATAAACCTTTATTATATTTGTAGTATTAAATTTATTGAATCCCTTTGTTTTAACCATGGTTTTGGGTTATCCATGACCCTCCAACCGGTCATTTCCGTGGATAATGATAATCGGGAGTTGACTATCATTTGAAATTTCCCAAGTAAGCAGGTTTCCTACGATGGGGGTATATTATGTTAAGAAGTTTAAATAAATGTATCTACCCGAATAAGTTAGATCTAGTCTAGATAAACTTATGAGTTTATAAAATAAAAGATGCAATTGTTTACTGTTTTATAATGTGCTGTTTATATATATTGGTATATATTACCAAAAAAAATACAACATTATTTGCGAGGGATGCTTACCTCGTCATTAAGAATATTTATACATTACCTTTTAGGTTTCTTAATTTGGGTTTCTTATATATATATAAATAAAACCCTTGTGTAAAATAATATTATATGGCCCATCACAGAGAATCTTCTTGGCCCCATAATCAAGCCATATTACTAACAATATTTCACCAATAAGAACGAGTTCGCACACAGCACACTGACGTGAGGTAAGTGAATTTTCACATTAAAATCTTTAAAAAAATCAAACAAAGTGTTTAAATCAACACCGCTGACATTTTTTTTGAAAATTTTAAAATGTTATTTATTGGCTGTTCTGATGCTCCTGGTTTTTAAATGTAATGTTATGATATTAATTTGCAGATTTGCTCCGCCGTGACTCAGCACTTCTTGAATACTTGACACCATCAATGGGAAGATCAGTGCTTTTGACAATATTAACACGGTTGAATATGGTAAATATTGTTTCCTAGTTAGCATATAGATAATAGAAAAAAATTCTGTTTTACATAATGATTTCAGATCCCTGACTAGCTAGCCCCACTGCTAGTTTACTCAATATTATACAAGAATAACCATGCCAACCCAAGGGGAGTTAAAGTTTTAAAAACCCATCAAAGAAGAATGCTTTTTTCTTGAGTAATATGCCAAATTGATTACAGAGGTGCAATTTGGTCTCAATAAAATGGAATTATCTTATTTTAACTAGCTAACACTTGTCAAATTTAACTAAAACTACTTTGGGTGTCGATGATTAATCGTTATTTGTCTAAAATTAAGTTTCTTAGTTTCAATTTGATCAATCAGGGTAGTATTTCATAATTTTTGATCAGCCATTTGTAACCTCCCCGATCATTAGCCAATGTATCCTCCGTTTGCCCAAGCCTATAAATAAGCCCCCCTAATGACAAAATGCTCCTGTATAAAACTAACAAAATGAAGAAGGTGCAGTTAGCACCAATGGAAGTCTTCCGTTGTTTATTTTAGAAGACCTTCCAGTTTGGCTATTTATTCTCTGCCATTTGGGAAAGCAGCCGCCTTGGATGAAATCTTTACTGAACTTCCTCACAGATAGTCAAACCCAAAAATCAAGAGTCACTATGACGTCACTATTCTAACCTAAAAGTACACCCTAGTAGCATTGTTTCTGTGTGGCTTGTGCCATTCTTCAATAAATAAATAAAATTGTATTGTTATTAAGCACATGCCAATGTCATTCTGCCTAGTGGACAATTACCTACATTCTTAAAAACATGTAAAATCACCACACAAACAAGTCTTGAAGGCAGGGAAAGCACCAAAGCAATGGAAAATAAATTATTGATAAATTTGCTGATTCCTTATTGGGTGAAGCGAGCGAAGTGAGTTAATTCCTTTATACTCGTGTTTAGTCACACTCTTGTTACGCTAACCCCTTTTTAACGGTTTAATGAATTGCTTTGAAATTTTCAGGGTAGCTCTCAATTGTAAAAAAGGTGGTAATAAACTATAATTGGATTATTAATTTGGTATATTTTTATTTTTTTATTTTCCAGAAATATTCAGATGTGTCTTGGGTTGGGTAGTAGGTGGTAAGCAAACAGTTGCTCAACTGATTTTTCAGTCAAACAGACTACGGCCGGATGTTGACAATAGCAGCTAACCAAAACAACTGGTTCTGTAGTCTGTAGTCTCCTGGCCGGCAGTGGCCAGTCGGTCAGTCAGTTCAGTATCAGTAGTTCAGTTAATGGCGTATGCGAATAAATAAGTTTTGAATCAAGAATTTTTTAATAGAATCATTCCACATTTATTAATTTTAAAACAATCAAAATTATGTATTCAGTATTATAGTGAAAGTACCTATA
Source organism: Allygus modestus (assembly GCA_963675035.1). Lineage (NCBI taxonomy): Eukaryota > Metazoa > Arthropoda > Insecta > Hemiptera > Cicadellidae > Allygus > Allygus modestus. The sequence goes on from OY776116.1 coordinate 68,749,001, forward strand.
CGATGTAATGGAAGTTGTAGCCCATATGGAAAGGCTACACAGTCTGTGCCTATTCGGTTACGACTTTAACCTATGTAAGGTACGGTACGATGTAAACTATGGTTCAATAGATCTAACCATAACGTAAGTAGATCTATGACTTGTCAGCGGCGTATTTATTTAGGATTCTTTTTTGTGGTGGATAGGGTTTGGCCTTACCTACATCCCACTCTTTCTCCCGTTTTTCTCATGTATTTTTGAAATTTCAGGAGGATATTCCCCCCTGGATACGCCCCTGTTACATGTTGGTTATTGTTTATGAAAAATTTGGTTAGGCCTAGGGGTAGTCTAATGTTATACTTATCTAATTATATGACTTTTTTATTGTTTGAATATCTTAGGTCATGACTTTAACACTAAAAGAAACTGTGAAATGTAAAATAATCAGTCCTAGCCAACAACAATACTAAAGTAACCAAACAGCCTGAGGCTAAGGTATCGTTGTTCTATGCATACGCTGTGGGTTAAAATTGTTACTTAAAACCTTATAGGGCCTATTTCAGTAAGAGATATAGATTTCTAACCTAATACATTTCAATTTGTTTAAGCGCTTAGGTAGGTTATTCATAGGTTAGTTATTGTAAACATAGTTTCATATTTAATTATTTTTCATTTGTGATTCTGACAATAAATTAAAAGAGGAGATTCTTAACTTTAATTTTTATAAAAAATTACCTTGTAGCAGTAATGGATCAATATAGCCTAATGGTAGTTATAATTTGAACACAGTTTTGTGCGTGAGACTTCTAAGTGCTGATATCTTGTCTTCAAAAATCGTAGTGTCAGTAATTTTGGTTAAATCGGAAGTTTTTGGTGCCATTGGAAAAACGCCATTAGTTGTTCTTGTTTTTCACAACAATTATTTTTTTTAAATCAGCTGACATGTCATGTGTTCAAATAACATTTTGGCTTTTGGCAAAACTCAAATTTTGTTTTTCAACTTATATATCGTATAAAGTCAAAAAACAGTCATAGGTTAGTTATCCTAACATAGTTTCATAGCTATATTAATTTGCGATTTTGACATTACATTAATGTTTGATAATAAGGAAAGCAATGACAGATTCTTAAAAGTAACATTGACTACAGTTATGCCTTTGTAGGTTCGAAGTAAGTGGGCTTTAAAGACTTAATCAAATTTTTGCCCATAGCCTAGTTGAAGTATTAATGTGGGCCTAGGTGAGGTTTGGTAAGTTACTTGTAGTCAATTAATCTGTGACACTTACAAATATGATGTTTGTTTAGGTTTCAACCAACGAGAATACTTTCACATTAGGCCTAGGTCTTACCGGATAAGTTACTGTATTAGCTTTTTCCCTGGCAATAATTTGACCCATAATTATTGCCTGATTTTCAAAAGTGACATTGACTGAAGTTGTGCATTAGTAGGCCAGAAGTAAGTGGGCTTTAAAGACTTGTTCAAATATATATGCCTATTGCCTACAGCCTATTTATATCCACTTAAAATTAACAATACAGAATTCAAAGACAAATTGTTTACACAATGACTATTCTGCGAGGAATGTTTATGTGGTAAGTAGTTATTTTTCAGGGCAAATCAATTTTGGTTCTTCTCCTAAATAGGCCTACTAGAAGATTCAACAATAAACTGGAACGTGGTAGGCTAGTCGAAGTATTAATGTGGGCCTAGGTGAGGTTAGGTAAGTTACTTTTAATTAATTAATCCGGCACCTACTGCCTATTATGGTGGTATTACAAATCCTCGCTTCATCCTATTACGGGACATAGGAGCGTATACCTAGTTATAAAGACATATACAATTTAAATAATATGTTTGATATAGTTCCTGTCAATAAACTATACAATATGTAATATATAATTGAAAACCATGTAGATTGTAAAGGGTGAAACAAAAATATATCAGTAAATTGTACTTTAATTTCCCTAAATCTTTACTAAGCATAAAATCTATGACCAAATCCTCCAATTATGATTGGTATCACCTTACTACACAAAAGTTACAATAAATGCATGAGATGTATTGAGCTGATTGATATATTTTTTTTGTTAAATTGAGGTTGGCAGTCCCTTTTTTTCTGACCACATAGACTACACAGAACTGTGCATGGAATACATTTAGCAGAGCAAGCGGTGAGCCATTACAGTTCAAGTTGTACAGTACTCATCAAATTTACTTGCCAGGCCTGGAATTCAAACCCACGACAGAGCCGCTATCATGGAGCCTTGAACAATATGCCAACGACTCACAATCTGAAGATGCTAATAATGAAAGACATAGTCACTTATTACAACTTAAACGTTTTAATTTAATAAATATTCTTACATACCTAAATATGTTTTTCATACATGTCTTTGGCAATGCTGTGATTTACAGGTTAATGATTAAAATGTTATAAATTTTCAGTGGGCCATTTTACAAAATTGAGTTTTTGCAGGTTCAGCTTAAGTCAGGTCCTGATGCGAAGCTTCTTACATGGACTTTACGAAACCTCCTTGTTCTCGTGCATGGCAAATACAATTATAAACTGAGCTTTAGAGAAGCATATCAAGTAGCAGTATCTCTAGATGCTATCAGTCAGACTTTGACTCGAGAAAGCGCAGTACACAAAGCCACAATATTATTTACTACTGACGAATACAACAAAATGTTCAGGTAACAACAGGCGTTGTCTATTAACTAAATATTATCTTTATGTACGTTTTACGTTGAATCTACGCCTGTTTAGGTGTTAGAAATATAATGTCTGTCATCTTAGTCCATTATTCAGTAAATAAATATTCAGTTTGTTATTTTATTTACAAATGCACGGCTATTTAAGTAATATTAGTTTATTTTAATTTTCCCTGGTCTGTACTTAAATGCATTTTAAGGTCAAATACCCCTGTCGCAGCAAACCTGCATACTCAGCATCAGGGGCGGCCCGTCAGTGTTTTAGCGACCATGCAAAGTCCCAGTTTGCCGCCCTTTCCCCCCTCACCTGCCCCCTCCCCAACATGATACCGTTTCTGACATTTACTTGATACTCCTCCTGCCTTTAATCATAGGATAATCAAGGTCAAGGAAGGGGGAAGCCTCTGACTTGATGTGCGTTTATGTGTAGGGTCGTCATAAATGTTTTGGTATGTAGCGCGGCATCATAATGCCATGAGGAGGGGTCCCTCTCTAACAAGGAGGAAAAAGTTGCCGACGATCAAGACCGTATCACGAGGTCCTCGACGATCACACTGACATTGTGGATAGTTGCCGACAATCACTAGCACATTAGCAATGCCGCTGACGAAAGAGGCCGCATTTTGTAGTCCTCGACAATAGCGACTACAACGCTAATGATTTTGACAATCGAGAGCGAATTGTGTTCAGTATTGTATTAGAGCTCACCGCAACATAGAAACTCCTGGTTTGGCCAAAACCTCCCACATATAATCCACATTCTTTTCTCTGTAGCCACAATTTACTCATAATTCCAGGTTTTCCTAGTCTGTGGTAGCCCTGATGATCTTAAAACATATTTACACATGTAATTGTCGAAATTGATTGGAGAAAAAATGGTTGTTTCCTTAAGAATAATAATGACAACAAATTTTAAAACTGAGTACGAAGGCAAATTTTATTAGGTACTGATAAGAGTACACCTGTTCTAAACGTGGGAAAGATTTGGTCTGGGGGAATCAAAACCGCCTAAAATTATTATCACATAAAACAGGAAATTTTACAATAATCGCACAGTTGTTTTTAAGGTTGAATGTGTAGATTGGCTTACATTGTCTTAAATGTTAAACAGCTTTGATTAAAATATTGTAAAGTTTATTCAATAAAATAAATACATATTTCTTTGTGTTTCAGTTATTTACTGGACTGTATCTACGTTGTGTTTGAAACAGTTTGGAATGATCTTCATGGACCAGTTGAATATGCTGAGTTGAGATTTTCATCACAGGTCAGTTTAAATTCAACAGTTTTCCAATACACAGATTTCAGCAATAATTTACTTACTGGTTCCCTGTTATCTGCATGGGGATCTTTAAATCATCCTGTATAATATTAGTGAGTAGTGGCAATGTGTAACCAATTCAGAGTAAACTACTGAACGTAGAGCGGCCAGGTTGTCATTAGATTTCCCTTTGCCCAAGGTTGATGGAAAAAATACGATGTCCTAAATTTATTCAGTTATAAGTTTGCAATTGGCAAAAACGATGTTTTTTTTTGAGATTTTTCATCATTTTTTGGACATTTACTTTACTGTGCCATGTGTTCCCTATTTGCATCCAAATTCAATACAATAGCTGAGTAAAGTGGATTTTGTTTTTTTAAACACAGCAGACAATTATTACAGTTTCAGATTAGGTGAAATTTTCAAGCAACATGCAACAAAAATTCAATGCTGAGTGGGAATAGAATTTATACTGTATAAAAGAGTTAAAATTAAATTGTAGTTATAATTCACATTTATCTATATCTATTATATGCTTTCTATTTATATATTAGGCTTTTTCTTTTATAATCGGGGCAATAATTGTGTTTTATTATTGATAATAGAACTAGAAGGATATGATTTTCCTTAGTTAAATCCTAAGTCTCGGAAAATATTACAATAGGATGGCATTCTAGCAGTTCACAGATGTAAATTTAGTTCTCCGAACAGTTGGTTCTAAAGTGCCAGTCTCTGTTATTTTCCACAACCACAAAACATTTTATTGCTGTTTGTCTTTAGTCTGCCAGTAAAAGCCAGTTGTGTTGAAGCCGCAAACATGTGTTGATTGACGCGGTAATTTTGCTGTCAACAAATGTAAAGAACAACTTGCAGAATCTAATTAATATCACCATTGATTGTGATACCAATTAGTGTTTTTTTTTTAAATTTAGGCAGTTTTACAGTTTTGTGTAAAGCTGAATTAACAAAATTGTGCAAAGCAGAACAGCCAAGATATCAAATGTTTTTCATTTTCCAAAAAAAAAATAGCGCAAGTGTTGATTTTGATTTGAACAACAAATGTTGTTGTTTGATTGTTTAAAGCTGTTAATGTGGGAATTTGCTTCCCTTACAACAGCGAGCTGCATGCAAACTAGTATACTGTTTTTTGGACAATCGAAAGAAGACTAGTCTACAGGTTGTAAATTGAAAGTGTTTCAAACATGACCACAATTGCCTAGGTAGTACGTCCGTTAAGCTCTGCCTACCTACTATATGACTTAAAAGGTAAAATTGTGTGCATCTATCTGTGTACTCCATGCTCCAAAAAAACAACTCTTCCTTCAAATCAGAATTCAAGCGTGGGACTAGAGTGAAGAACTGGCTGGCTTCTTTACTATTTTTTCCACTATTTTTGTATTATTCCCGCTATTGGGTCCTGTCTTGTAATCAAAAGCATACTCCTGTCCTTTAAAGGTTTTTATTTGGTTTTCTTGAAGAAAATTTTTGGTTTGATGAATACTTTCCAGAAATATGATATTTTCCCTTTTATTATACTACATTTGCATTTTTACATATTAACTAACATATTACTTCCAGTTCATTATTTTCATCAGCCTGAATTGCCAATAGGCTTTCGCATGTAAATCAAGTAAATAAGTAATTCATTTGACAGATGTTGCATTTGATTTAGTGTAAGCTTTGTTATTATTCATCTCTAAGATTTTGTATTGATACTTTGAGCCTTTGGACTTTAGTGATGGTGAGCTGCAGCCAGACAAGGTCAGCCCAGGAGAAGGTTCTCTGTTAAATGCTTCTCCTTTGATACTCCAGGTGGAGGCGATTCACAAGCATGTATTGGACACTTTTAGACGGATTGGGATGATATTACTCTCCAATCATCTCCCAGGCCAACAAGTAATAAGAATAAAGTCATATCTGGGAAATGAAGACATGGAAGAGATTTTTATATCTGTCCAGGTTAATGCTTCTTTATTTATATTAACAGTAAGTTTTGTTAGTGGTTCTGAGATTAAACTAGGTCTATGCTCAATCCTCTTGTATAAAATAAGGAATATGCACACAATTTTTTAATATTATTAAATGACTAGTGGCTTGAAGGGGCCATAGCCCGTAACTTTGCTTCAATACTCTGTTTCATATGAATTTTTTACTCTTTACTTGCTGAGGAAAATGAAACATCATAAGTAGAAACACATGTCAGAGTTTGTAAACAAAAAACGAGTTTGCACGCAGCACGCTGACGTGAGGGAAGTGAATTTCCACATAAAAACTTTTAAAATTCAAAATCAGTGTAAAAACATACATTTTTTCCAATTTTTATCGAAATCTGAAAACTTTGATTTTTTGGCTGTTCTGATATTCCTGGTTTCATTTACTTGCAAAGCTGGGAATACGATTTTGCGCATTATAAGGTTAGGAGAAGGTCCAGACAGGCTTGAAAGTAAGCGTGAGGTTGCTGGGGGTAATAAAAGTACTCTAACAAAGGAATAACAGGCTTTTCTAGTGTAAAACCTCCATAAGACAACGTACTGTGTTTAGCCGATACACATTTTCTTTAATAACTCGGTAAATATTTATGCTAGAATGACGAGAGAGGGCTTAAAACTTTCGCCTTTCTAATTCCCATCTTTTTACATGCATTAATTTTACATCTGGGGCTTTTCTGACCCTTTTTGGGCCCAAAAACTCGAAATTTGAAAGATTAATCCCCAAAAAATGGGTTTAGAGTTTTCCGATTGTTTTGCCCAACGAACTTGTCCAACAGATTATAGAAAGGAACGTCCCTACCAAATTTGAAGTAAATCGGGCAAAAAATGCAACCGCTAGAGTGCATACACATATATATATATATATGTCTATATATATATATATATATATATATATATATATATATATATATATATATATATATATATATATATATATATAAAATTTTGGACGACCCCCCAAAAAGTGTTCAGGGGGTCACGATAGGAACTTCTATGGTGGTCCCGGGCTTAAGTTTCACTGTGCGGGTCATGCTAATAGTTCACTTTCCAAAGGAAATTCACTAATAAACTTAATCACATGTTTTAATATAAACAAAGCAAACTTTTTTAAATCCCCATGATTTTCCTATGGGGATGTTTTAGTTATTTCTCGTTTGCTGGTAACTTTTGGAAATACTGGTATTTTTCCCGAGTCCCTGGGATCGAGACGTTTAATTTGAGCCCTCTCCCATCACCCTGCAATTTGCCAAACTCCCACAATTTTTACTTAAACATTTCGCTTACAGTATTATATATAAAGATTTATCTCTTCCTGACTGCATTTTATTGTACTTAATTCAGTTTTTATCCAGTGTTAGCACAACATTAATATTAATATTGTGTGATCAAGTGAAGATACTTGTGTGATTCTATTGTTGAAGCATATAGACATTGGTTGAATCAACAAAAATTCCTATAATATTCTTATAGGAGGAACAAGTAAATTTGTTTTTAAAATAATTTTATTAACAGTGTTCCGAATCCGAAGGCTGCCACGAGGCGATCGAGGGCTGGGGAAAGCATTTCGTCGGGGGCCCTAGAGACCCCTGTTTTTATCTTGGTAATTTTTTTTCTTTTGGACGGGGGCCTTGAGTAAAGGGCCTCAGTTGCCTCCCCCCCCCTTGGGTTGGGCAACCGAAAAAATGTGATCTGAAGTACCCTCTGTAAATAAAAAGTTTTCTACATTGCAATAAGGGACATAGCACCTCCATATTGGATTTCCCCTCTTTTTGTTGAAGAAATTTACATTATCCTCAGGGCTGTACTCAGCTTTTACGGGCCCCTGGGCAGGCCTGGTGGTGTGGGCCCTTTTTGCTGTCCGGATCCAAGTTGGTGACCTTTTTTTAGACAATGAAATGAAATAAGTGCTTTATTAATGCAATATTCTTTACATAATATCAAAAATGCCAAACAAATAATTAAATAATATCTTAATATCAAAAATGAGTCAGACCTTAGATAACACTTAGTAAACATGGTCTGGAGACCGTCTGTTTTCGATGGCAACACTGGAGTTTATGTCAACTGACTATAAAAAATTACACCAAAAAATAAACTCACTTTTCAAAACAAACAAAACCTTTAAACAACTTTTAACATAGTCTTACAAACTTATAAATATGGAAGGAGTGGGCTAATAATGTGTTATCTGAGCTGTACTACAGTTTACTCGAATATGCTACATTACAATCCCTGAACAAAAATAAAATAATACTAACAGTCTAAGTACGAAACAAAAATGGATAAGTGATAGCTAAATTATTGAATACAAGTAGAAATAGTGAAATTGCCAAACATCAAAATATACTTTAGTTACATAACTTTATACTTTAGAATGTTTACAAATAACAACAGAATACAAAATTAATACATCGCTTTTTTGACAAACGTGAATATATTTGCTACTTTACCCAACTCCCTCCTTTTGAGTATTAAAACACACACTATACAAATTCCTAAAAAATAAATAATGCAGAACACTAAAATATTTACTTTTCTACCTCATACCTCTACTCATGTTTTAGCGAATTTCCCCTATAGGGAAGAAGCTATTACCGTAGTCGGCATGGTAAGACCTAGGCCCGGGACCATGATAACTTTTCGTTTTGAGGTCCCCAGACCCCAAAAACACCATTCGTTCGAAACTGTATATATATATATATATATATATATATATATATATGTGTCCGTGAGCACGATAACTCTCGTAAAAATTATCCGATTTTGATGAAATTTGGTATAAACGTGTAAAGCAACATTTATGACTTTAAGTTCGAAAACCAGCCAGATCGCTTTATCCGAAGGGGTATTTTGGGGGGGGTTTTGTACCCCAAAAATGGGTTTTTTGAATTTTTTACATATAATTTTGGAAATAGTCAAATTTTAGTTTTTACCATTGGATTCAGCTTAAAAAAACACACAATTTGGTATTTTGATCATTTCTCTACGTCAATTGGTTACCGAGATATTGAAAGTGCTAAACACAGTACGTTGTCTAATGTTATTCTTATGGAGGAAAAGAAAAATTTTATATCTCGCTTATTTATGAACGTATACTGACAAAACTTGGTATACGGCTTCATCTGGTTGTGGACAATTGATATTTGCTCAAAAAAACAACTTTTTGCCAAAGGCTCCCGTAGCAGCAAACCTGCGTACTCAGCCCCATGTTATTCTTATGGAGAATAAGTAACGTGTTATCTCCCTTAATTATGAAAATAAATTAATGAAATTTGGTATGTGGCTTTACCTAAATGAGTTATATTGATATTTGTATAAAACCCCATTTTTTGTTTTCCTTCCTTCAGCAAACCTGCATACTCAGCCGCCATGTTATTCTTATGGAGAATAATTAAAATGTCACAAATCGTTTATTTATGAATGTATATTGATGAAACTTGGTATGTGGCTTTATGTGGTATTAAGATACATATATATGCATTGGAAATTCGCTGAGTACGCAGGTTTGCTGCTACGGGGGTATTTATTTTTTATTAGCGAATTTCCCCTATAGAGAAGAAGCTATTTTTTGTATTGTTATTTGTTTATTAGCGAATTTCCCCTATAGGGAAGAAGCTATTACCGTAGGTCTCATGGTAAGACTTCAGCCCGAGACCATGATAACTTTTTGTTTTGATGTCCCCAGATGTCCAAAACACTATTCGTTCAAATTTATATATATGTATATATATATCTATATCTATATATATATATATATATATATATATATATATATATATATATATATATATGTGTCCGTGAATGCGATAACTTGAGTAAAAAACGTCCGATTTCGATGAAATTTGGCTCAAATGTGTAAACTGACATTTATGACTTTAAGTTCGAAAACCAGAAAAATCGGACTATGGGAAGGGGGGTTTATGGGGGTTTTAAATTTTCCAAAAATCAGTTTTTTGCATTTCTTACCCTAAAATTTTTAAAACACTTAATTTTGGTTTAAACCATGTTATAGAGCTTAAAAAAACAAATAATATGGTATTTTGAATTATTAAGCTAGGTTAAGTGGTTGCGGAGAAAATCCAAAAAAACCTGCTCATAAAATCTCCTATGTTAATCTTATGGGAAAAAGGTTTTTGGCTTTTCCTAAGTTAATTTTAATGTAAACTTCACATTTGCTTTTACCAATCAACTCAGCTCCACAAAACAATCATTTTGGTGTTTAAATTGTGATTCTACATCCAACCGTTGCGGAGATATTCAAAGTGCTAAACACAGTACGTTGTCCAATGTTATCCTTATGGAGAATAAATAAAATTTGATATCTCCATTATTAATGAATGTATATTGATGAAACTTGGCACGTGGGGTCACGTAGTACTGGTATATTGATATTTGCACAAAAAACTGATCTTTTGTTGATTATCCCCGTAGCAGCGAACCTGCGTACTCAGCCCCCATGTTATTCTTATGGAGAATAAGTAAAATGTAATGACTCCCTTAATTATGAACATAAATTAATAAAACTTGGTATGTGGCTTCACCTTGTTGAGTTATATTGATATTTGCATAAAAACCCATTTTTTTAGTTCCTTGTTGCAGCAAACCTGCTTACTCAGCTCCCATGTTATTCTTATAGAGAATAATTAAAATGTTATATAGTGCTTATGATTGAATATTGATTAAACTTGGTATGTGGCTTCTCCTAGTTAAATTATATTTATATTTGCATAAAAACCAATTGTTTGTGTTCCTTGTTTCAGCAAACCTATGTACTCATCACCAATGCTATTCTTATGGAGAATAATTAAAATTGTATATATCGCTTATATATGAATATATTTTTATGAAACTTGGTATGCGGCTTTATATGGTATTAAGACATATATTATGCATTGGAAATTCGCTGAGTACGCAGGTTTGCTGCGACGGGGGTATTTTATAACATGCATATGCGCCTGACAGGCAGCAGGCAGACGAACAATTGTAAAAAGGAAACCAATTAAAAAGAGTTAGGTTTTGACAAATTTTTGAATGCATATTAACACCAATGTATATCTACTATGTTATCTACGATTTTAAATTTATTTTACACATTAAGGGAGATAACATTTTACTTATTCTCCATAAGAATAACATGAGGGTTGAGTACGTAGGTTTTCTGCTATAGGAACTATCGGCAAACAAATTATTTTTCGTGCAAATATCAATAGACCACAACAGTATGAAGCTATATACCAAGTTTCGTCAGAATAAGTTGATAAATAAGCAAGATATATAATTTTTCTTATTCTCCATAAGGATAACATTAGGCAAGGTACTGTGTTTAGCACTTTTAATATCTCTGTAACCAAATTTTTTTTTAAGCTGAATTCAATAGTGAAAAATAAAATTTGACGTAGCAGCAAACCTGCGTACTCAGTGAATTTCCAGTGTATACATATATGTATCTTAATACCACTTAAAGCCACATACCAAGTTTCATCAATATACATTCATAAATAAATGATTTATGACATTTTAATTATTCTCTATAAGAATAACATGGCGTCTGAGAATGCAGGTTTGCTGAAACAAGGAAAACACAAAATTGGTTTTTATGCAAATTTTTTTATAACTCAACTAGGTGAAGTCATACACAAAATTTTATTAATTCATGTTCATAATTAAGGGAGATAACATTTGACTTATTCTCCATAAGAATAACATGTTGGTTGAGTACATAGGATTGCTGCTACAGGAACTATCGGCCAACAAATTATTTTTCGTACAAATATCAATAGACCACAACTGTATGAAGCAATATACCAAGTTTCGTCAGGATAAGTTGATAAATAAGCAAGACATACAATTTTTCTTATTCTCCCTAAGGATAACATTGAACAATGTACTGCGTTTAGCACTTTCAATATTTCGGTAACAAATTGACCTAGAGCAATGATAAAAAAACCAAATTGTTTGTTTTTTAAGCTGAATTTAATGGTGGAAACTAAAATTGGATTTACTAAAATATTGTGTGTAAACAACTAAAAACACCCATTCTTATCATACTTCACATTCATAAACAAAATACTACATTCAGTACTAGCAGCTTTTTCTACACTTTTCTAAGGAATCACATAAGATAATAATATAATTAAAAGTATTAAATTGTAACTTTTAAGCTCTGCAACATGAAAACATATACAAAAAATATCAATACCCTAAAATATATATGTATATTATAAAACCAGCATTTGAAGAAAACCAGGATTGTAAAATGCGTGTTCAGGTTTCATCTGATCAAAGATATTTTACTCAAACAGTTTTGTTCCCAATTTCAGCCTAATTGGATGAAAGATTGGTTCACTTTTTTAAAAAACATTTAAAAACCAGGTCTGCCATACTAAATTTGGCGGCGAAAACTGACCTGCCCCTAAGGAGAAGTTTGATGTTTGAACCAGAAGACCTTAGTGCTAATTTTCCGGCAAAAATATGTTTGCTGGCATGTTTCATTCCAGAAAGTTACTTTCATTGTCCTAGTGAAAATTGGAAGGTAATCTATACTTATAAAAGGCAAAGCACTCACTCACTCATCACTAATTCTCCAATTTCCCGGCATGCTAGAGTGGTGATATTTGGTAGGCTACATTGATTCTTTAGGTCTAAAATAGGAAAGTTAAAGTGTTTTCATACCGATTCATTTATAGGACTTTGGCCCTCAGGGCTTCAAAGTTACCATGCATTCCTTAACCCTTTGAGTGCCAGAGTTTTTCGGTCGTCATATCCCTAGAGTGCCAGAGTTTTTAACACAGTATATCCCAAAAGTGCCAGGCACAAAATCAACATTTTGCAAGGGTTTGCAAAAAAATTAATAACTTTTTTATTTGGTAAGATATTATTATGAAACTTTTTTTGTTTTGTAAGTTTAAAGTTTAGCTATAATATTATGCACATATATAATATTTAAAAAATGAAAAATAAAAAATTTGAATAAATATATGTATGTGGGAAATTTCTTTTAATTTTTTTTATTTGTTTCAGGTAAATAAACATTGTTCAAATATAAGATTTTCACCAAATAACTACTAGATTTATAGAGGACATGTTTCCCAAAATATTTCCTGAAAGTTTCATTAAATTTGGGCTTTAGGCGGACAAGTTATTTCCATAAATGTAAAAAAATATAAAAACGGCAAATTAGTACACAAGACAGTAGCCTAACTTTATTCAAGGGTTTAAGTTTTATTACAATTTTATTTCATAAAGCAGACTAACTAGGCCTCGTATATTTATGGAGTATATGTTTACCTGAACATATCCTGGAAATGTCCTGGAAGAAATAATAAAAAGTAATGGCGTAAGAAAAATTTTCTATAACAACGATTCACAAAATCAACATTTTGCAAGGGTTTTGTACATAAAATCAATAACTTTTTTATTTGGTAAGATATTATTATGAAACCTTTTTTGTTTTGTCAGTTTAAAGTTTAGCTATAATATTATGCACATATATAATATCTAAAAAATACAAAATAAAAAATTTGAATAGGTACATAATATTATACATGCGGGAAATTTTTTATATTTTTTCAGATAAATAAACATTGTTCAAATATAAGATTTTCACCAAATAACTACTAGATTTATAGAGCTAGAAACTATCCTGGAAATCACCTGTAAGAAATAATAAAAAGTAATGACGTAAGAACAATTTTCCATAACAACGATATATCGTTGCAATGTATTTTTCGGTAAGACCACCGACGACGATATATCGTTGTGAAGTATTTTTCGGATGTTCCGTGCACAACGATAGATCGTTGCGTGGCACTCAAAGGGTTAAGGAGATTTAAAAATCCTTAAGGTAAAACAGCTGATCTTGATTTGTAGTAGTAAACACTTGGCCACACTTCATCTAATACTAGAGGTTATTAAAGAACTTACAAAACTTTCCTTACCAGTAATTAAAATGTTAGTTTTTACATTGTGGCTCATCAACCCGAGGTCAATACCTGTTTAAAATTATGACTTTTTAACTACACAGATTTCGGGTGAACACTGTTGCATATCTCAATTGTCAATTTAACATGAATGGTCACTTGATAGGATAGGGGTTTATATTTGAAGTTTTAAGACTACATGCCAAAAATAAAATTAAAAAAATTTGTGAGTGAAATAAATAAATACAATTTGTGAAGAAAGTCAGGCAGAGTCGTTGATTTCCTGTTTGCATACAATATGGCAGTGTTCAGATTATTCCAGTGCATTACCTTACCTTGTGTGCTTTTCAAAAACCAAAATAAAATCCTGCATTAGTTCTAATTTGTATATGAATACTTGTATATAATAATACTGATATATTGAGTGTATGGCTTTATAATCGTAATCCCCTATATGTAGCAAATCAGTATAATTTATTAGTTCATGAAACCTCTCCATTTGACAAATATATTTTTCTGTGATTATAACGAAAAATCTTTTCAGGTAGATATTCCTGGTGATGATATGTTTGCTTACATGTGGCCCCTTACTCAATACCCAAATGTACTCTTTATTGGTTCAGGTCCAGTCAACCTACCAAGGGAACTAAAATTTACATTGAGTCAGATGGGACATTACGTTGGATTACAAGTAAGGTTTAGTTTGATAAATTACTAGGCCTACTAAATTTAACATAAAATATATATAATAAAATACGTCCCCCTATACGCAATGCTGTAGTGGCTTTAGAACTGATGTCTTTTGGTTAACATGTCAAAAATTAAATTAGAAAATGTCAAAGAGTGTTTTTGTGCCCACTATATATATATAGTGGGCAGAGGTAGGCCTCTGACCTTAACCTTGAAATGTGGGTCACTGCCTCAAATCAGAGATGTCTATTATTCTATCATAATATCAAGAATGGTGACTGTACAATATTGGTTTCCATTGAATAATGATGTCTGAAAGTGATAAAGTCAATGTGTCAGATCAAGCTGTTTTAAAATTATATTTTTAACCCTAGAATCCCAAGGCCTCGTCTAGGAGACTACGCCCGCCATGTTTTTGTTCTCCCTCTCCTCATCGTTGCAGTTTTTTGCCCCACCAATCGAATACCTTCAGTTGGCTCCTAGACGGTCTAGTGTGCGTGTCGTAACCTTGCTCTGTGCGTGTGCGTATGTGTGCAACAGTCCGCGTTGTCTGGTGGACGAAGCGTTAGGAGTAGTGACAGTTTTCATTTAGCACTGCGTCGTCTGTTATACGAATCAATCAATCGCCAGAATCCTAAATCGAGAAGTCCCTCAACCTCAAAATGTACAACCAGAACCTCAGGGAAGAAAAATATGTGGATTTTGCCCATCTAAGAAGCGTAGAATGACAAGATTCTTCTGCAAGCGGTGCTCCAAAGCAATGTGTGGTGATCATCAAGGACAGTGGTGCATTGAATGTGTTGAAGATCAATAAACAGGCTCAAACTGTGTCAAACCTATCTATATAAGTCAACAGTGTTATTTAGGTGTTTATTCATCATAATAAATTCATTTTTGTAAGTATTTATTAGTTTTTTTATGTCCGTCGTCTCGTAGACTAAGCGTTGGGAATAATGACATTTTTACAAGCGTTGGGATTCTAGGGTTAAATACAGGTGAAAGTTACCCAACTCTCTTATTCAGGAACATAGTATATGTTATTATCTGGATTAAAATTAAAATCAGACTGTGTGAGTGTAAAGACTACGGAAAGGGAAAATATTGTTTGTAAATTAGGACAGCAAATTGTTTTGTGCTTTCTTTTTGATAGTTAACTTAAAACAATATATATACTAAAAGCAATTAAATAGGTATATTTTGTTATTCTTATCTGTGTTTGTTACAGTTAAAACTATTGCTTATTTAACATAGATGTGACCTTCTACTAACAAAGCTGACAGTTCATAATAGTTGCACAATATTTTTAGAAGCACTCACATTTGGATGTTGGTTGCAGGTCTCATTGTTGCGCAAGAACCGGGCAGTTTGGTGGCAGAGAGAAATAGAGACAGACATCGTACATGTGCAAATGTGCTACAAGCCACAACTGGGAGATGAGTGTAGTTATCCACAGTGGCTAGAGTCACCAATATGGGTCAACTTTTTTATCCGAGACCTTGTTGAGAAGGTTAGTATTCTATATAGTTAGAATAGTAGTTAAACTTGTTAGAATAGCTTACTCAATCAGAAACATATTCCGAAAGGTGCAATAAGTGACCAAATAAGTCAAACTGATTGACTCAACACAAAGTAGTTCAAGCTTTCCAGGTAAAATGCTGCTCTTTTCACTTAATTAGATAGCGTTAACTTTCAAATCCATTTTTTTAAGAAAAAGTCTTGAAAAAATATAACTTTACCATTTGTGTAGGAAAGACAAAATTTTTTATGATTGGATATTTGCTCTTTAGTACTGGGTGGCGCGAAAAGAATGGTCACTTTTTAAATAAGTATAATTTCTATAATTTTCAATATATTTTTTATTTATTTACATTTACGGAATCTACAGCTAACCCAATTAAAGAAAATTGGTTGATACAATGTTCATTGCACCCGTTCACGTACGGAAAATAGCGTCTGCAAGATGCCATCCTTCTTCATTTATGCTTATCAGAAGTCTTTCCTCGAAATTCTCCATCACTTTTACTGTAGTTTCTCTTTCAATGGCTGCTACTTCTGAACGGATGGCGTCCTTTAGATCATCTAATGATTGAGGTTTGTGGATGTACACTTTTGAATTAAGGTATCTCTAAGGAAAAAAGTCACAGGCTGACAGATCAGGGGACCGAGCTGGCCAGTAGAGGTCACCGAAACGTGAGATGATATGATTGGGATGATATGATTTGTTTCATAAGAAAAAGAATAAGAGTAAGAATATCTTTATTGTTATAAGTTATATTCTTTTACAACTAGCAAGACCAGCACAGAACATATAACATTGTCAAATTTCTAATACTAAACTAATCTAACAATAAGTAAATTATTACATTTTACAAATAATTATAATGAACTCTAGCAAATAAAACTCAAAATAAAATTCATTCATCCCCCAAAAATTCATCCACTGAGTAGTACATGTATACTTTTTGTAGAAGTAATTTTTTTAATTCAGTTCTAAATCTATTTACATTTACTATACTCTTTAAGTTGCTTGGTAATTTGTTAATCAACTTCCTCCCCATGTACTGAGGAGTTTTTGAAATAGTTTCAAACGGTGTCTTGGGTACTGGAAATCATTGCAAAATCTAGTAATATAATTAAATTATGTTCATGTTGTGTTTCTTTTAAGTTCTCCAGATTATTTTTAACGAAAATTAGACACCTGTAAATATATAATGAGGGTATTGTCATAATGCTGAATTCTTTTAACCCTTTCAGTGCTAAGCTTCTGAAAGGAGTAGTTGAATATGTGATGTTTTGTTGATTTTTTAAATATATTGAACGCCTGAACAGTTGAAATTAATAAAAACGTGCTTCCGCTGGACACACACAGTAAAGGATAGGTAAAAAGTAGCAAAACACCTGATCAGATGTGCAACTCACAAAGAATCCACCCATCCCGTCAGCTTGGACCCGAGCCGTCCACCGTTTGCTTAAGGTCCGCCCTCCCCTTCAACTCTGCCACAGACAGGTGAACTCTCCATGAGTTGCACATAAAAACCACCGACTGTGACGGGATTCGAACCCTCGATCCAAGTGTTACCCCCGGCCGGGAAGGTAACGCCTTAGACCGCACAGCCACTGGTCAGGCTAGCAGCTGCAGTGGATCAGTTGGTATTATAGAGACTAGGCGCTGGACGAGGTAGTTCAATTCGTGTCTACCAGGTTTCACCACATGTCAGACTCAGACTGCAGACTGAGCGCCTAACGGTACAATCGCTTATGAAGCAGCAACAGTGTTTATTGATAACAGATTCAAAAGACGATATATCGGACCATAGCACTGAAAGGGTTAAAAAGGTTTACAAGATTTCCTTTTTGATGAGAATGTCATGATTTTGATGTATTTTTTGCATTTTAAAATCTAATTTTGTGTGACTTGAGATTCTCCAAAATTCAATCCCGTAACTTATGATTGGAAAGAAAAGCCCAAAATACATCAGCTTTGTTTGAGTCTCAACAACTTCTCGTAAAATAATCATTTGAAAACAGATTGAATTTAGTTTTTTAATTAATTTACTAATATTGGCCTTCTAATTGATAATCAACGTCCACTCATAAAAAGTTAACTGAGTTACTTACTGAGAAAGAGTTTTCTAGAAAAGAAATACAAAGGTTTCTTTGCTTTGAGCAGTTTGAAATTTAACAATTTGCGTTTTGGAATTGTTAAGCAACAAACCATTTGCTGAAAACCAATTTTGAAGCTCTGTTATAGCATGTTGAAAAATAATTTTAATACCCTGATTTGAGTCTGCCTTCAAAATTGCTGAAATGTCATCCACATAAAGAACCAATTTTGGAGATACACTAAGAGGCATAAAAAATAGCAAAAAAATGACGTCCCAATTTTGAACCCTGAGGCACTCCATACTTTAATTTATGCCAATTTGAAATACATTTAATATTATTTTTCATAACACTGGTTCTTTGATAGCGGTTGGATAGATAAGATTTCACCCAAGACACCGCTGAATCACTAAAGTTCTAATATTTAAGTTTCTCACAAAAGATATCATGCTGAACACAATCGAACACCGTGGTCAGATGGGAGCGCAGATTTGGAACAGTCAGGACCTCCCACAGCGCCATCCTCGCACAGTAAAAATTTTTGGCGGGGAACTGGCGCTGTCCCCCTACCCTGCAGCCGCGAGTACTACACCAGGGAGTCACGCCCTCGTTCCCACTCCATACATAACAACAGCAGTTCTGCCAACTGACCCCACATGGAAAAACTATATCAGATTTTATAAAAAAAATCAGAACCTGAACAAGGCTTGATCAAACTTGATCAGATTTATATGGATTATGGGACCTTTCCAGATCAAATTTTATCAGGGACTTGATCAGACCTGATATGTTTGATCAATTCTGATCAAATTTGTTCAGGCAATTAATCAGGTTTGATTTATAAAAATAAGTTAAAAAAACAAAATATAATATATTTTATCATTGAAACATATTGAATATGTATTAAAAATATGACACCAAAAATTTGAAAAAAATCATGAGAAAAAACACCTGTCCCGGCCGGAATTCGAACCTGGGACTCCAGCGTGGAAGTCCATTCTTTTATCCACTACACCACGAGCGCTACTTGACATAGGATGAAGAGAAGTGATTATGAAAAAGAGAAACTGTATGGGACCACGATTTTAAGTTAATAACACTAGATTTTTTTCTGTAATCATGAACGTGAAATTGTTCATTAACTTATGCCAAAATAATTCCCTATATTTTTTATTTTTTCAGCTGCACGTTAATATAAAAATCATTCGTCTAACTCAATATACTCATTGGCAGGAAATTGTGCCGTACTCCTAGCAGGTAGTGCAGGGTCCCGCCAATATTAAAGTAGCTTGTGTTGAACAAAAGACAATCTTGTCTTAGTTATATAATTGTCTTATATAATGACTCACAAATCATGCAGCCTATGTGGATGCAGCACAGGAATATGGTGTGTAGGTAAATATAACTTATATATGCCCCTCTGAAATGGGTTTCAACACTGATTGTTGTTGATTTAACCCTAGCCGTGGCCATGTGTCGTTATACGACATATTGTTGTGTTGCCTTAAAATGGCCAATGTCGTAATACGACATATCCGGTCGAAATTTTTTTAACGGTAAAAAAAACGTTAATAGTCAACTCAGAAGTGAACAATATTTATACCATTCGAAAGATCACATTCTGAACTTTCATTTTATTACATAAATGAACCGTTTACAAGTTTTATAACAATGTCACGACGATTATAATTACAATGAAATTTTGCCGCTACGCCATTCCTGCAGTCGACGCTCGGAAAATGTAAAAACACGACTACTTTGGAATTACCCTGCTCGGGTAATTTTTGTCCTAGGATGTTGCGGGTGGTACCACTGCATAGCCAAAGAGTTTAGTTTCACTGTGGTATTGATTTTTAGAACGAAATATTGATTGCACAACAGTTACGATTTTATGAACACAGCTGTTTTCTGAATTTCTAACAAATGGCCATTTGTCGTTATACGACATATTTTAAAATACGAATTACATCCAGTGCAAGTTATAAATACTAGTCATATAATATTTCATTTTGAAGAGGAAGAAATTTAGCTTTTGACATTGGCAGCATTGCGCATCGCCTTTCCCGGCTGCGCTCTGGAAGACGATGGAACTGCGTCACTCTTCTGACGTTTGATGCGCAGAAGTCCGCCATTTCGCGAAATTTTCACCGTGGTATGTGAGTTTGCGCTCGCTTGTTATCCGCGAATTATTGCTAAATCCTGTATTATTTCGGAGTGTTAGTGTTAGTGAAGTGTGTGTGTGTGTATAACAGTAATCTTTATGCATTTTATTATGCATAAATATTACTGAAGTGTGTGAAATATTGTTTGTAAAAAAACATTGTTTTTCGTACAATGTCACGAATATAGGAGTGCGATAACAGGATAACATAATAATGGGACTGGGGTGAGTAATTATATTGATTTTTATTACTTTTACAATTGTAAGGTAGGATGTATTTCATTTATTGAGTAGGCCTAATATAAAAAATAACAATTTTGTAATTTTGCCTAGGTGACCGGACCTACAATCACACGTTATCTCTTATATAATATGCCACTACCCTGTGTATATGTATATTTATATATTTTATTGTTTCTAAATACCTGCAGGAATAATATATAGATATAATATACTAAATGTATATATAGTATTTGGAGGAATAAATTTCTAAAAAAAGTTATATACTAAATACCGTAGAATTTTTTTTCCGAATACCCTAAAATTTCCAAAATTCATCTAATCATAAGTGATAACAATTTTTTACCTTCAACTTTATGACTTTTTTACATTTCTTATTTCATTATCTTTACAAATATATACATATTATTATTAGCATATACATATTTACATTACCTATTTACAGTACTAACTAACACTGTACAATTTTCACATTTTGCGGTTTTCCGTATATACTTACATAATACTTACAAATAAAATTCTTTCCCCAACATATTATACATTTCTATGTAGGGAATTGAATGTCCTACTAAATGTATATATAGTATTTGGAGAAATAAATTTCTAAAAAAAGTTATATACTATATACCGTAGAATTTTGTTTTTTCCGAATACCCTAAAATTTCCAAAATTCATCTAATCATAAGTGATAAAAATTTTTTACCATCAACTTTATGACTTTTTTACATTTCTTATTTCATTATCTTTACAAATATATACATATTATTATTAGCATATACATATTTACATTACCTATTTACAGTACTAACTAACACTGTACAATTTTCAAATTTTGCGGTTTTCCGTATATACTTACATAATACTTACAAATAAAATTTTTTCCCCAACATATTATACATTTCTATGTAGGGAATTAAATTGTCTACAAAATGTATATAATGAATTTTCCATAAAAAATCTGACAAAAAAGTTTTACCGAGGCTGCTTTTGAAATTTCGAAAAAAAAATTTCAATATTTTTTTATTTTTTTTACTTTGCTGAAAAAACTATCTCTTAGATCTTTTCTATTTTACTATTTACAGATACCCCTGTTCTTTCTGAACAAAAAGAATATCTGGTTGGCTATGTTTAGTTCTCATTTAAATTTTATACGAATTTTCAAAAAAAGGTCTGCAAAATCGCCAAAATTGGTTGGCCATTCTACAGTTTTTGGCTGGCCACTGCTAGGGTTAATAGAGACAGGATAACGTTCCTAATCATCTTCTAAAAGTTTGTCAGGCTTGGTCAAGTCATTTGACCTAGTCTGATATCAGGCCTAATCCAAGACACTTGATTAAGTCCGACCAGACCTGAATGAACTTGATCAGGCCTGATAAAATTTGATAATGCCTGATCAGGGCAGTTGATCAAGTTTGATCGGGCCTGAACAAACTTGATAAGGCCTGATAAAATGTGGTCATGCCTGATCAAGTTTGATCGGACCTGAACAAACTTGATCAGGCCTGTTCAACTACTTGATCAAAGTTATTCAAACTTGATCAACTCTGTTCAAATTTGATCAATTTTGATCAAGCCTGATAAAATCATTTTTTTGGGGGACATAAACATCATAATTGTCGTATACTCCCAAAATACGACAATTTCAAACCACGAATTCTGTAATTTTTAGAAACTTATATATTAATACGTTAATGGTGGCTAAGGCGATTTTTGTTAGGAGAACTCCTTTGGTATTTCTGAACCAATTTTAAGGTTTGAGGTACCTAAGATATTCCAATTGTCTTTTCAAATATAATAAAAAACAGATAATAATCGTTATTTATCAAAAGTCACAATAATTTAAACTAGCAGATGCCCCGTTCTCCGCACGGGGATTTAGCAGGTATAGAGGTAGACGTTTGTGTTAACAATTGTTTACCTGTCTATCTATTTATAAGTCAGATTTGTTCCGCGTTTCACAAAAAAAACTGTACTGAATTAAATAAAATATTTTCGTGTGGGGGAGGAAACGTTTAGGCTAAAAACTTACAAAGCGCGCTGCGGCGGTTAGGTTAGGTTAGGTTACTATAATTTCCGTTCACAACACGATTGTTTCTGAGGGTCCCATAATTTTACGCTGGATTCTGGAAGTTGGCAGAACTGCTGTTGTTATGTATGGAGTGGGAACGAGGGCGTGGCCCTGGTGTAGTACTCGTGGCGGCGGGTTGGGGGGGACACCGCCAGTTCTCCGCAAAACATTTTTACTGCGCGAGGATGGCGCTGCGGGAGGTCCGGACTGTTCAAATTCTATTGTCTCGGTCAGATCACAGAAAACATCCAACGTACTCTGTGATCTATCCAAGGCAGATGCAACCTGATCTAAAAACTTAGCTATGGCAGAAGTTGTATTATTTGCTGATCGGAAACCAAATTGATCTTTTAAAAACAGATTATTACATTCCAACAAATTTTTAATTTGGTTGAAAAGTTTTTCAAAACTTTTGAAAAACATGGCAATAATGATATGGGACGATAGTTGTCCAAAACATCCCTCGCTTCTTTTTTATACAGAGGCTTGACTTCAGCATATTTGATATTTGAAGGGAATTTACTAATTCAAAAGATTTATTTGTTATACAATTGAGTGGCCTACATATTAAATCACTTGTCATTTTCATTACATTCTGAGGGAATTTCATCCCAACCTGCACACTTTTTATTTTTAAAAGAATTTATTGTTTGTGCCACTTCCTTAGGTGAGATAAATGAGAAAGTGAACTCTTGGTGGCACAACCTTTATTGAGTCGGCTGCTGTGTGGGCTATGGCGCCATCCTGCTGAAACCACATTTGATTCCTATTGAACCTTAACCTTTGAAGATCTGGTCTCAAAAAGTTGCGGCGCATGTTAACATAGCGCACTGAGTTTACCGTGAATGTAGCACCATTCTCTTCAAACAAATGTAGACCAATAAACCCCAATTTTGATATCCCGCACCAAACTGACACCTTGGCACTGTGAAGAGGCTTCTGGTGTAATTGTCTGGGATTTTCCGCTGCCCAGTACCTGCAGTTTTGCTTGTTTACGAAGCTGTCCAAATGAAAATGAGCCTCATCTGACATAATGAGCACTACATCTTCAGAGTACAACACATCTAGCATTATTTCACAAAAGCGTTTTTGGTGCTCATAATCACTTTCATAAAGCTGCTGGGTGATCATTATTTTATACGGGTGAAACTTCAACTCACTGTGTATAATGTGCTGCAGCGAGCGACGACTAAGACCCAATGTTGTAGCGCGCCGCCTAGTAGACCGACAGGGACTCTGAAGCACTGACACTCTACATTCTCAATGTTTCCTGGAGTATCTGCTGTACGGGGACGCCCACTAGGTTTGACGTTTATTACAGATCCTGTTGTGCGAAATGCAATCACCCAACGTTGTATTGATCTGCGATCAGGGATCGGTCCATCACGCACTACATTAAAACATTGCCAAAACAGCCTTTGCACATTGACTAAAGATTAATTGTTTCTAAAAAAATGCACCACAGCGAAAACGCGATGCTCGATGTTCCACTGCGTCATCTTGGGGCAATCTGGGCATTATGGCCGACAACCTGACGCCGGCGACGGTCACTGACCCACTCCCCCCACCACTACTACGCAGTTAAAACCCCACCATTCTTTTTGCACCACCCGGTATTATGTAAGTTATGTGAATGACTTCCTCTTCCTCTACAACATCAAGATGAGTGACACAAATCTGTCCACTTTCTAAGATCACATTGATTCAATTGTTCACATGATTCAAGTGCATTATATTCATCACCTACGTTTTCCCCATTTTTCTACTTATTGAATATAGTGTGTAGGGTGTAGGTACTATGTTTTCCACCTTCTACTTATGCATTTTCCTAGTGTTTGAATGTGCACTGAAACATTTGCATTATCGAGGCTTTTGCCGAGTTATATTCGGTATGTGCAGCAAGATAGAATGATTGAATACTAGACAATCAACCTCAGTTAGGTATGATCAGGTTGGTGGGAGAGTCATGAGTGAATTCTTTGTCAACTAAAAAACTGAATAAGTATACAGAATGTATTAAAAATTATTATTAATGGTTAGAAAAATGTTCTTTTTTAAAAATGGACTGTTTTTGAATTCAGCCGTTGTAGCGCTGCGGTTGGCGCAGTGCTGCAAAGGTGAATTCAAAAACGGTACTTACATTAAAAACACGCCTTATATATAGCAGATTGTCAGGTTATAAAAGAGCACAGCTTTTACAAATAGTCAGTTTGTGTTGGGCATCTCCAAATTAGGTAGAACGGGGTAACTCAAAAATGTTAAATCACAACATATGGCTTATGCAATACCTTTACAACTTATAGGCTTGTAGTAGCTATGGCTATTTTGGTTAGTGTTGACCAAAATCAGTTGTTATGGCATTATATTGAACTCGCCTTGCATAGACCTGTACTAAGTGCTACCACAATCCACATGTTGCAGATTAACGTTTTTGAGCCGCCACCTCCTCCCAAAAATGGGGGGTGCCTACCACAATGTAACTATTATAAAAGCTGGGCCCTTTTATACCTTAACAATCTGCTAAATTGAACTTAGTCGAGATAAAGTGCATACCACAACGATGGGTATAATGTCATTAACAAAATCTGGGATTGATAATGAAGTTGACAACATTAAGGGGTGGAGGACATTTAACACTCGTCCTGAATTTGCTGATATGCTGTTTAGGTTAAAGAAATATTAGTACTGTTTTAATTTTAATTTGTAGGCTCAATTCCATATTGAAAATGTAACCAGACTGAATGAATTGATGCCACAAGATGATTTGGACTTAGAGATGAAAGTCTTCAAGATTGATTTGCCACCTAGAGCCTGTCTCAGTGTGTATTTTACTTTAAATACCAGTGACGACGAATTAATTGTAAGTGTTACATAAGCTAACCATAAGAGATAAACAGATTTTAACATCACTGGTATTTTTTTATCTCATGTAGAATAATTTAAAAACTTATTAATACTTGGTAATTTTTACTGTGGAACATTGACGTCAGAAAGAGTAAAACATATTTTTTTCCGTAATCATCGCATATATCATGCAACATCTCATTTTATTTACCCTGATAATTTCCATGCTAAATTCCTTTTTTTAAATTTAAAATACATTTTTCTGTGTTACAAGTTATATTAAAGTTTAGGTAGGAAAATTACATCATATTTCCCCACCAGAAACAGTTTAGATAAGCCTATCATATTATGTAAATCATCATATATAAATGTTAATTAGCCTAGTAAATAATTTTAAGATAATTCATAATGTAACAAAATTGCTTCAAAATCTTATATTAATTTATTCCAAACCATTAAGTTTTCTTTAAAATCCAAATTAAGCTCCATAACAGTTAATATAGTGCAACCAGTGAAGTAAGCTACAAGAGCTGAAGAATGATTAAGTATGCCATGCCAGATGCGAATTATTGTAACAATAAACCAGACTCTCTCCCTGAAAATAGCCGGCCTAGTGGTAACTGCCCCTAAAATTTTATATATTTTTCAAATGTGATTTTAACCCATAAATTAGTATTTTGGGTACCAAAACCCAATTTTGTATTAGAAGAAGAGCCACAGGCATTATTTTTACCCTTTTGTTACGGCTGTGAAGAAATATAAGCCTGTGGTGAAGATAGAATAGGCTGGTGAGACCAACCCATATTCTCCCTTGTGTAGCCAGATGTGAACTTTCATTAATTTACCTAATTGTATTAAAATATCAATCTACCAGACTTTGAACAATCAATAAATTAATAAAAAGAACCTTTTCAATCTTCTAAATTACATATTCAAGGACTATTTTCAAGATTTAAATTAATTTGAACAGTTTTAAAATCAATTAACAGTAGCTTAAAAATCATTGTCAAGCAGCATTGTTGGAGGACTGCATAGCATTTCCAAGTGAACATTACTTACCTTCCAACTGTTACTGAGAAAACCTTTAATATTTTACCACTTTTCAGAGACTTTAACAAAATTATCTTAGTAGCAAAATATATTAGTAGCATATGAGTATAATTGATGATTCCAAACGTAAGAATATATTCTACGCCAGCACGATCACCCCTTGCCTGAGAAAGAACCTTGTGACCCTGAACCTAAAGACTATCATTAGAAATAATTAAATAACTCCAAGTAATAAAACATCTCCCCCTCTTTGTAAACATTTGTTGTAAACCCCTTTTTCACATTTCAAGATTATCATTATGTATTTTAACGCAATAAAGTTAGGTCTACTGCGATTGTGTTAGGACCATTGTGTTTCAGTCAGAGGTAATGACGATACGAGTTTGTAACATATCGTAGTCAATCAGCAGTTAGGTACCCATATTGAGCAGACAGTTGCCGGAGCAAAATAATAGAAAGACAGAGATTTATTTATTTATTGTTTATTAGTTTAAGTAAGAAAGAAAGAGTATAGTTAGAGACATAAAAATATATTTAGAGTGTATTTACAATCACTACACAACCATTTTTATTATATACAGGATGACTGAAAAGTAACTACCTCACTGCCCCCCACTCTTTAAATTTGTTCTATTTGAAATCTATTTAATCTGTTAATATTTGTACATTAACGAATGTCAGTTCTAAAGTTTGACCCTCAAAGAAGAGTGGGTATTCTAACTTAGAGTAACTCAACACTTTTAAATTGAACCAATGGTTTTGTAATTCCTCATTTTAGAGACCTTTCCCAGATCTGGGATGGTTATATAGTTACTTTTTATTCACCCTCTATACAGAATGTCCATTTCATAAATATTATTATTGATAGTAGGACCTGCTGCTTGAACTCAAGTAAATGTTCTCTGCTCCTCTCATATTGTGCTTATTGTGACATCATTAAAGTAGTTACTATTTACATATCATCTATAACATCCAAAAAACATTGGCATAGTTTGTCATAATATTAATGAGCATGAATGAGTGATTTTTGTAAGTTTGAATGTTGAAATCTATGTTCTGATTATTATGGTTATGTGACGTTTTCGATATGGTGCCAACACATTGTCCATGCAAATAAAGATTTACTTATTTACTAGTTATTGTACCCGTTCTTCGCACAAGTTTTTACTTTACCCGTTCTAAAGTCAATGCATTTTGCATTTTAGTTAGCTTGAAATAGCTGATCTTGCTTCTGCTCTTTAAGCTGTCAAATGGAAGTATCCACAGCTGTTCACATTACAGTTTCTGAATGTTTACTTTATTCTGAAATGTAAATATTTAACCTTAGGACGTTCACGGGGCGTAGCCCGAGGGGATTTTAAGGAAGTGAATAGGCCTATATGTTGTATGGGTTCAAGATCTACCTTTGTGTAAAGTTTCAGCCCAGTCGGTTCAGTGGGTTTTGTGATTACCCGGAACAGCAGATGGATAGATACACAGACAGACAGAAACCACCTCTTCTTTATAATATTATAGATTTATCCGTTGTATTTATTTATTTTGCTGTTGTGATGTATTTTTTTAATGTGTTAACAGCTGATACATATGTTAATTCAATTGGTTTCTGTTCGGTAGCCCACCAGTTGATCAATGTGTTAGTTGCTCGCAGGGACAGTTGGTAGGGTTTTAAAAAATAAGGATAAATAATTAAATAAAGTCCTGAAACCCACTGATCGACATGTTAGTTGCTCGCATGTAGAGTTGATAGGGTTTTAGAAAATAAGTATAAATTAATTAATAAAGACCTGAAACCCACTGATCGCCATATTAGTTGCTCGCATGGACAGTTGGTCGACTTTTAAATAAATAAATGTAATAACAGATTGGCTACTTGCTGGATGTACCAGTTGCTCGCGCCCCCCACTCTTGGCTACTTGCTGGATGTACCAGTTGCTCGCGCCCCCCACTCTGTCTTCCAAAGAAGAGGAGCAAGGCGGAGCTTCTAGCGGAAGTGCATAGCCCCACCACCAACCCAATGTTAGACCGGCCACCCGCGGGACCACGCATGACGTAGGTGCAGCAAGAATTTTCTGAACATTTTAACAAAATTTCCCTGATGTTACAGCATATAATGCAGTTCCGACGGCAACGTTGGCTACCTCTCTCTCTGGATTGTGCTCCTAGCTTTTGGCGCCTTAGATAACTACGTCCAACTAACTTGTTACGCAGTACAACACCAAATAGCATAATTTGTATTGGTTAGTCGTGATTTCAAAATCTGACCGCTCCCATTGAACTGATTGCTGCACACACAAGCAGCTAAAAAGCGACACGCACCTTCTGAAGTGGAGACTTTGGAGATGTGGTAGGAGGAAAATATCAATGTTTTGATACCAAAATGAAATACTGATATCGTTTGGATATTATACGAACACTGTATATCGATATCCACATTGGCCAATTGGTACTCGATTTTGTTCTTAATAGAGTAAATATTAGATTTTGTCTGGCTTATTTTCTATATATTAATACGCTAGCGGTTTTTTCTCCACAGTCTTAACTCGATAACGGCTGGACGGATTTTAACGTTTGAGGTGTCAAATTAAAGGTATTTTTTTTTACGTAGACTTGCCAATACGTCTCAGAATTTTAAGAAAGAACATCACTTAAATACAGTAAAGGGTCAAATTTTCGGAACTGTGGCGCTATCCAACGGCAGAAGTATAAACTATATGTTGATCGAAAGTACGTTTTTCAAGTTATTCTCAGACATTATCATCCGTTATGAGATGTTTAATTTTGTTTGTTTTCAACTAAAGTCAATTTTCATTAGGTAAAAACCAACGAGGTACATATCTATAAAGGTCTCATCTGAGATAAAATCTGTGCCTACATGCTGACCGCCATTTTGACCCTCTATACCCAATGGTATCCATGGCAACATTATGTTTAACTAATCAAATCCTCTCTTCACAAGTTATGTTTGTCTTTATTACTCTATGACCAGATGATTTGTTTATAAAAATATCCTCCAGTGAGGCTTCGCCTTTTTTAACATGAGACGAGAGCTCTATATTATTTATATTTCTTTGTTAGAAAACTTGCTTGGAACAGGACAACTAGTATATTTTAATACTATTTGCCATGTTGTTGTGAGCTATGATAAAACTGCTAGCAGATTAGTATACATACAGGCCTCTATTTAATTTAATTTTAATAATAATCAAAAATATAATGTTAATATTTTATATATATATATATATATATATATATATATATATATATATATACACATTTAAGAAATTAACACCATTTTGTTGCAATATTTCGAGGTATTCTCTTTATCAAGCACAAAAAATGAATGACAAACAAAAACAACAGATCATATGTTATTTACACATTTGGTTAAGATCAGATGATGTGGAATAAACCTATTTTGATACTGTAGTAAGAATAAGGAACCAAAAATTATCAAATTAACGAATTTTGAGTCCATGTGGTTGTTTCGTTCTTAAAACTAACTGGTGAGCCAATTCGACTGTTCTCAAATTCATGTCATTTAATTCTTTGTTTTCAACACTTTGGATTTTGTGAATAGCTTTAAGATGGAAACAATCTTCAAACTCAGCATTATGTTGAACAGCGTGTAAGGCCACCGGCTTGTGCTTGCTTGTCTTTATGGTTGACAGAAAACCGATGTCCTGTCATCCGAACTCGTAAGGAGTTGGATGTTTGTCCAATGTACTCCTTAGGACAAAGTTTACACGTTAGCTGGTAAATCGCATGGTTGGATGAACAATCCATGTGTCCAGCTATCGGGTAAACTTTGCCCGTTACTGTGCTTCGAAAGCGGTCTACCTTACACATAATTTACATATCCCGCAACGCGGTTTATTACATGGTTCACATCCATGGGCCAAATTGAGATTTCTATTTTCAAGTTTGGGCCTTACAAGCATGTTCTTTAAATTTGGAGGTCTTTTAAAAACCATCCTAGGTGGTCTAGAAAAAATGGATTCGGTTAAGGAAGAGTTTTTTAAAAGACTTTAAAATATATATAATTAAGATAATTAATATTAAAATAATTATAACTGCATGTTCACCCTTTTAAATCTTTGTACTGTATTAAGATAATAATATGAATATAACTTAATATCATTTATACAACCAACCTTGGTCCAACAAATATTAACAATATTAAAAGACGATTGCACCACAGATGACCGGTTTGGTGATATAATCCCAGGAAAAAAATCCTGCCCAAAAAAGTGATTATTTTTTCCTGAAAATTTCCCGAAATTTCGGAACCCGTCCATTCCTAATCATGAGCTAAGGAACGACTAAACTAACTTTCTGTCAAACTGAGAATGAAGCACGTGTGGCGATGGGAACATGAATTACATGATTTAAAACAAGTTTAAATTATATTTTTGGTCCAGAACTGGCGCAGTACTGGCCGGTACTGGCTCAGAACTGGCCGGTACTGGCTCAGAAAAGCTTTCCACATGGGCTTACTCATAAAAGAGTGTAGAATAGACAGATATTGAACTTTAGGGGCGGCCAGTACCCTTCAGAACGTAACTGACGAAACCCTTTATGCCCAGCTACATTCAGAGCCATATTTAGGGTTTATAGACCCCTAGGCTTAACATGTGGTGCAGCCCCCTTGCAGTCCATCGCCAAGGTAAACTTCATTTTTGGAGTACATGGTTTATGTAGCCACAGCTCCTGACTGAGTTTTGCCACCTTGCTCATTTGCAAAGTCGGTAAATGAATTCGGGATAGAATAGTGTAAAGTGCACTAAAGCTAATAATTGAACCTATATTTGAGTCTGACTTTCAGGACGGATCAGTGCGGGCCACCTTGTGGAATGGGCCCCTAATTGTCTGTGTAGCCTTTGCCTAAATCCGGCCGTGGCTACGAATCAGGGCAAACATTTTGATAGCTAAATCTATATATATATACATAAAATAACATAGGAATTGTCTATCGAAATACTCCTTAACGTAAAATATTGTGGGAACGACATAATATTAAACCATTTCGTTCCTATTTTTATTTAGTGTCATATAACTACAGTCACATTAACGGGTAAATTTTTGTTGTAAGTGTTGGTATCTCTGTCAGTGACAATCAGCTCCACACTATGTTACTCCGCTACTAAGACACGCTTACAGCTAGGAACGCAAGTGGACTGTTCCTGTAATTCCGCGCGTATATCCGCCTCTCCCCTCTCTTCGAGACAAGGAGTGGGGTGCGCGAGCAACTGGTACATCAAGCAAGTAGCAAATCTGTTATTACATTTATTTATTTAAAAGTCGACCAACTGTCCATGCGAGCAACTAACATGTCGATCGGTGGGTTCCAGGACTTTATTTAATTACGAGGGTCGTCCAGAAAGTAAAGAACATTTTAGCATGGTTAAATAAAAACAAAAGATATCAACACCAAACTTTATTTACACAGCCACAGTTCTACTTTTCTACGTAATCCCCATTGTTGTCGAGACACTTGTTGTAACATGGGACCAGTTTCTCTATTCCGATGTTATACTCATCAGCCGCGAAAGATTTGAGCCATATTATCACTGCTTCTTTAAGTTCATCGTCATTTTCAAACTGTTTTCCACCCAAAAATTCCTTCAACTTTAGAAACAGATGAAAATCACTAGGTGCTAGGTCAGGGCTGTAGGGAGGGTGACTAAAGATTTCCCACTTCAGACTTTGGAGTTCTTGCCGCGTTCGTGCTGAGGCATGAGGCCGGGCATTGTCGTGAATGAAAAAACTTCAGCCGACAGCATTCCACGCCTCTTGTTTTGGATGGTGCGACGAAGTCGTTGAAGAATCTCACAGTAGGATTCTGAGTTTATTGTTGCACCTCGTGGCATGAAATCCACATGGATTAATCCCTTTCGGTCCCAAAAAACCGTTGCCATGACTTTGCGAGTCTGCAACAATGGTTTTTCCTTTTTGGGTTTTGAGGGTGAATTTGTGTGATGCCAATCCATTGACTGACGCTTGCTTTCTGGAGTCTTATACGAAACCCATGTTTCATCTCCCGTAACAATACGATCAAGAAATTGGTCTCCATCTTTGTCATATTGAGTCAAAAATTCAAGGGCTGCCCCCATGCGTTTCGCCTTATGGTCGTCCGTCAAAATCTTAGGGACCCACTGAGCAAACACTTTCTTGTAACCAAGATAATCTGTCACTATCTCATGTAGGAGTGATCGTGAAATTTGTGGAAAAGAGTCATGTAAAGTCATCAAAGTGAAACATCGATTTTCCTGAATTGTTCTTCAACTTTTTGCTTCAGTTCATCCGTGACTAGTGATGGCCTCCCGCTCCGATCTTCATCATGCACGTTAGCCCTTCCTTGGTTAAACATGATACACCATTTTCTTACCGATGACTCATTCATCGCATCTTCTCCATCGACAGCTTTAATTTGCCTATAAATTTCAATGGGCTTAACTTTTTGAGCATTCAAAAAGCGGATTACACTCCGTACTTCACATTAGGCAGGATTTTCGATTAGCGCCGCCATTTTAAAACGCTACGAAAACAAGTAGCGTGATCACACAGCAATGAGACTCACCTCACACTGAAGAGAAAGGAAGGGGCAAGCGGCCGCACACGTAATCGCAGTAGTGGGGGATCTGCGCCGCGTGCGATGCGCATTCGTTCTTTACTTTCTGGGTGACTCTCATATTTTTACTTATTTTCTAAAACCCTACCAACTGTCCCTACGAGCAACTAAAATGTCGATCAGAGGGTTTCAATACTTTATTTAATTATTCATATTTATTTTTAAAAAGTTGACCAACTGTCCCTGCGAGTAACTAACATGTCGATGAACAGGTAGGCACCCTTCTGTTCTCCCATAAGATTTAAAATGAAGCTCTGAATACCTGTGGTGCAGTGTCCTAAAGGCAAATTTAAATTGTAAAGGATATTAATAGAATCTATACTTCAACCTTTTTAATTTGACACATTATCAAGCATACAAATCAGTTCAGTAGTACTTTAGATCTCACTCTTCCAAAAACCTGCTTGTGTATTTATGTATAAGGTTAGATTGTGCATTGAATCTACTATACAAAAAATATAGACAATTTAACACAATTTATTGGTCGCAAGTAATGCCTGAAAAAACTATCCAACCATTCAGCTCTTACTAAGCAAATTAAGTCTTTTTGGGGGCCATCGCTCATAGTCTGGTAGTACTAAAAGGAAACGGATTTTAGCCTTGACTCGGTTAGTCCCGAGTTTTAACTATTCGGATCATGACATTGCCAAATTTGACAGATAAACCAAGATTTACTGTAGTTTTCCCCAGTAATTCTGGTCCCGATTTGTCAGTACTCCCAGGACAAGTCTACTTTAGAAACTTCCAATTTTTAGCAATTAGGTGACTTACCAATGAGCTCATGACAGTTAATTTTATTTTGCTACTAGAGTTGCATATTTTTATGATAATTTCAGGTGTTGATTGAAAAAGGAATAAGACCAGGATATCGCTCTGTTGAAAGTAAGGGAAAAGTTATTACACAGAGAAGAGACGTTTACTATGTAGAATGTGAGACACATGACCAGCCTGAGTTTTATTACATGGCTGTATTGGCTGGTGAGAGAGTAAGTAGCGATTCCCACAAACAGCATAACATGTGTCACAACAAATGACAGCATGTCATGTAACAATATAGCATAACATGTTGATGAATTTCTTGATTGTGTCTTTTTTTGAGATGTAGTGGGAAAGAGATGGATATATTGGCGAGCGGTTCAGCTATCCCCACTCCAGAATTACCTAACAAGGAAGTCCTTGCTTTCTTGCCATTTGTTAAAGCAATTTATTGTAACTTATTTTTTTAGTACCACCGTTAATTATACATAATTTCATTTGCATTACTTTGTAACTGTTGTTGAAAAATAATTCATCCAATCTCACTTAAAAGAGAATTGGTGTGAGAGAGATAGAATAATTTAGGTTGCAGTAACATTCAATACTGCTATCGAACAATAACTGATGTTAGCCCATCTCTAAATATTTCTCACTCATTTTTTTGAACGAACAGAGGAACAGGAAACACTTTCCCTTGCCTCTCTTCTACATGTGGAAAACTTTTTCACTCATGGTGCTGTAAAGATAATTCAGTCATAGTAAAACAGATTTCTACTGTTGTGCTTTAACATTTCATAATTTAAATTCCACCCACGAACTAACCACTAAGATCGAGATTCATAACAACAATTATCGTTTTGTAAAAAAAGTTTATTGGACACTACTCTTAATTTAATAAAATTACCCTCAGGGCACATTTCTGTTTTTGAGATATACTCCATATGTCAAGTGCATACCTTTTTAAACACATCTTTTATTTTATTTTACCATAAGCATTTTATTTAAATTTGTACTATGGTATACACAATAGGAAATTACAAATAATTTCTGAATACAATTTGACAGATGTCTGGAGGTGGACAAACGTGTACCGGTAAGGCAAATTAGCCCTTGAATGTAGATGTGCCAAGCAAATATGTTTACCAGCTAGAAACTGTAAATAGTTCAGTATTGAAAAGAACTTAGCAGTCAACAGTGATATTGCTTAGTATACATTTTGCTAGGGATATTTTAAAATGACAGAAATTACTATAGGTTTTAATGTTTTTACTATTATATAAATATAATAAATGGGTGTATTATGTTGGCTGTTGTACTTATTGAATTATATAATTACAATTATGAGATTATTAGTGCCACTATTATTATTATTATTATAAAAATAACAAAAACAGTACATATTTTTCTCAGCATGTCAGTCAGCACCTTTGTCATATGTAGTAAACAATACATAGGAACAGTCATTTTCATTTTTACACCAATTCACTAGCACATAATACAAAATATACTCTTCATAATTTTCTTCTTAATCAAGTAGATTTTGAATATAACAGTTTACAAAACTAAATCCGCTGTGGATTCCAAATTTTCCCCCGATAGTGAATCAACAAACTAAAAGGTTATTATCAAGCCCTGATGTTTGAGTTTCACTCTTAGTGAGAAAGCTCGTAGTTACCTTAAATAAATTCTACAAACATCAATACATTTAAATATTACTGAAACCATTAACACTAAACAAGAGGTGATTGTTTTGGTCGGTCATGCGTTACCAAACGCATGGTGGCTGGTTAAAACATTACTTTTAAGGTCCAAACTCGTGTTACCCTCGTGTGAAAACTTTGAATCGATGACGGATTTGGAGTAGTATCCTGTTAAAGTCATAATTTAAAACTTTTACCTACAGTAAAACCAGAAATACCAAAATTCAGCGGATTTAAGTCATCAAGTCAAACCATTAAATTTTTATGCCAGTATATTTTTATTTGTGATCGTTGCTCATTTTCCCATTTCAGACCCTGCTTCATGATAAGCTATTCTTTAACCTCTTGCAGGACAAATTTATTTAACGTTTCAAAAATTGTTAAAACTTTTTTATTTGGCAGATATATGTATATATAAACCATGTTTAGCAGTCTTTTAACATTTTTTATATTTTTTATATTATTTAAAGTGGTTTATCTTAACGTACACATGCGTGCCATTGCCCATATGTAGAAACTTGTTAGTGTTTATTAAGTAATTTTGTTACCTATGGAATATTCAAAGTATTAATAATTTTATGGAACCAATAATTGATATGATGTAGGCCTATTATTAATATAGTATATTTTATAAAAACTGCAATTTTTTGTGATATTTATCAATACAAAATTAAAAAAATTTGCAGTACTCACATTGCGCTCCAATGAGTGTTGGAGTAAGACATATATACAGTAACTGAACACTATAAAACAGTTTATTGGAAATGGAATTAATTTCTATAAGCACATTACACACATACACACCAAATTAAAAATACTATATACAATATCTAACATGAAGTGTTTAACAGTTTCATGAGTGGAAGTTTTTCATACACTCCGGGCACAACGGGACTTCACATTTTTCACAAAAGTACCTGGTTCTCTTGGCACAATGCTTGTATCGGCATCTTACGGCATTGGTAAGGTCTCTTTTTTCAGGGAAGTGGCCACTACCATCCATCCTCAAGTCATCGCTGCAGCCTGGACGAGCTCTACGCTTCACAACAGGTTCGTCTTTGTCCAGCGAGGGGCGCCCTCTCTTCTTTCGAAGTTTACTAGTTTCAAAAATTGCCCTACAAATGTCCAGCTTGAAGTCGATCAGGTGCATTTTACTTCCTTCAATATTCCTAAATACTACCCAGGCATTGACAATGGTGACATTTAGGAGATGGAAAAAAATCCTGAGGTAGAATTTCTTATTCTTCAACGCATGCGGATAGTGAGCCACCATTCTATCCGTCATGTCTACCCCTCCCATAAATTTATTGTATTCTGAAATGCTGTATGGTCGAGGAATACGAACGATTTGCTTTGTATTATGGTCGAAGCGCTCAGCAGTATCCACTGGGTCCTTTCCAGCATAAGTGGAAATCATATGAACCGCCTTATTGTCAATCCACCTTGTTACTGTTATGTTATCAGGTGAAGTTGTTACACAGGAAGATCCCCTGCCTCTTTCCGTAAGCTCTTCTACACTTGATAGATGGTTCTGTGCTCCTTTCATGCGGTTAGACCTCAAAGTTCCAAGTACGTAGATTCCTTTTGTCTGAAGCTCTTTTAGTAAGTCATATGTAGTAAATAAGTTGTCCAAGAACAACTTGTGATTTACATTCTCTAGCCCTTGACAAAGTCTTACAATTGTGTCTGCTGTAGTACCAAGACTGGAGGGCTGAACATCATTTGTAGCACCTTGGTACATTTCAAATTTTGAAACATAGCCATCGGCATTTGCGATCACCCACACCTTGAAACCCCACTTTTTGGGTTTATTTTTCAGATACTGTTTAGCCCTACTGCGGCCTTTGAATGGTATGATCATTTCATCAAACGCAATGTTTTCGGTTGGAGTGGCTACTTCGGAAAATACTTTGTTTAGAGTTGTGATAACGGGACGTATTTTTATAAATATGTCTCTGTTGTTTTCGGGTATAGTTTCATTGTCTATAAAATGGATGTACTTTTTTAGCTTCTCAAATCTCTTGAGCGGCATGGCGTCTGCAATTATTGGCAACCTTTCAAGATCATTTCCAGTCCAATACATTCTATAGCTAGGGAAGCGAAAAATGGTCATTAGCATATTGATCGACAAAAACAACAACATTTCCTGTCCAGAGGTTGTGAATAAATGGTCACCACTTTGTATCGCATACCTGGTCGTTTCCCTAGCGATTGTGTCCAGTAGTGTGTCAGGAAAAAGATTTTGAAAATAATAGAGTGGTGTTTTAGTTGTCGCTTCTGTCAGGTTATAGGTAAGTTCTCCCTTGAATTGGGGAATGTTAAAAGTCAATTCATTATCTTTATTTGCAACCCATGCTATTGGTGGTGGCTTTGTAGTTGTCTTAGTAGGACTCACACTCAAAGAAGTAGGGATTTTACCCTTAGGCCTACCTTTTGGTTTAGTTTTAGTAGGCCTCACAATCACAGCAGTAGGCATATTACCTTTAGGACTACATTTTGGTTTTGTTTTTTTAGAGGCAACAGAAGTAGGGTTACTGGTACTTGCTTGATTTACATCATATGTAGAAGGCCTATTTACACAGGTTTGCGTCTGTTTTTTTCTTATAGGCCTGGTAGTTTTCTTTGGTTCTTTTGTTGATTCACTTTCCGTAGGCCGAGTAATAGGCCTACTGGTTTTTGTTTCCCAGACTTCGATGTTTGGATGACATTCTTGGCCTAGGCATTTACTAGATCCTGACGTACTAGCTTCCTCACACTCATTACTGCCTGTACTAGGTTTTGGCACGTCTATTTCAGTAACAGTTGTTACTTCATCGCTATCAAAAAATAAGGTTGCTTGTAGATTCGGCTCTAGGCCTAGTCCTAAATCTAAGTCATTTTGATCAACATTTTCTGTGGGCTCTTCAGTTACGTCTACACCCTCCAAACTGTCTGGTAAGTTCTTTTTTATTAGTTGCAAATCATATTTACCTACCTCATTTAGAAAATCATAATTACTACCGTCTTCTTCACCGACATAACCACAATCCACACCACCTTCTTCAGAATCACTTTCATCCGTAATGATATCAATGTCCGATGTATTTGGATCCGTCAAATCATTGAGAATGCTAATAATAATGTCAGGTTCAGAACGTAAATTGTCTTCAGCCATATCAATTTAGATGAACAACCATAAACATACACATTCACAACATCATAACACTTCTAAAACGAAACACTGACAGTCTGCAAAACAATCCACACAGACCACTTTCATTGGTTATACATCTGTGCAGTGGCACAAGTGTGCCATAGAGTAGTAACACCTTATTAGCTACATATGGATAATGGCACATGTGTGTACGTTTGAAAAATGCTTTTTATTGTGTTTTGGTGCTTATTTGTGGAATGTATTTTATTTGTAAACAAACTAAAGACCATAACGAATACTAAAAAAAAATCCCATAAAAATAAACCTAAAAATAGCCACTGTGAGAAATGTCAAACTTCAAGGTTATCAGCTGTAGGCCAACATATGGTAGGTTGGGAAAAAGGTTGTGCAAGCTGTTTATAACGCTAAAAATCAATCTAGGAACCCTGTTTACCAACGTTGGAGATATTATTGTACACAAATGTGCCAGTGTACAACTATGATACCAATTTTAAATATTTTTAGAATTACAAAAACTTAATGTCCACAAGTGTGCCAATGTCCTGCAAGAGGTTAAGTACAAGGCTCTTTATCAGCTATGCCTCAGCTGGAATGGAAAGCTAAGGAAGTGGGAGTCAGAAGGATCTTCAGTAAGTGTTATAATATTAATAACTTATAATATTAATAAATTAATTAAATAACTGTTTTTTACAAATAACAAATAACCTTGGTTTTATTCAATAAGTATTAATTTACATCTAGATAGAAAAAAGTGATCAAAAAGTACAATATTTAGCAAGTGAGTTCTCTTTTTATCTCAGGGTTTAAAATTCGTAAGGTTCATAAGCATCTGGCTCGATCGATAATAATCAATTTTCTTATATTCGTAAATTACAACAACAGTTAATTAAATAGAGAATTAAATTTAAAAGAAAGTTCAAAATCTTAAAAAAAACAAATAAAATACTACCAATCTTCTTCAATTTACTTTAAAAAATGTCTTAATCTTGAAGTTAATTTGGAATATTATTGATATTAAATGTCCCTAAATATCAATATAATATCAGTCTTCAAATATGTAGGTGCTGAAAGGGGATTAGCGTGAGAAAAGGAATGGTCTCACCATGCAGTCCGAAAATGTGCCTAAATACGATTAAAAAATTTATTTATGGGAATCTGCTGGGCTTTAGAGCTGGGGGAATTGATACAAAACTTATTTATCGCGCACAAATAGTAAAATCTTGATGTTAATTCAATTATTCCCTCCTGGGAATAAGCAACGTGGATTTTGCTCGACCATCCTACTTCGGCTCTTCCGAGACACAACACGGCGTCACCTCGTTCCAGATTTGGAGAAGAAAGGCTTCCTCCAATGAGAGTTCATCCCAACAATATTGGAACACTGTAATTTTTTAATTGGCTGTCAGCGGTAATAGTTAGTTTTTATTGGTCAACACTTCACTGAATTTAAAAAATAATATTTCTCTATTTAATTTAATTTGGAAAAGGTAAATTTATATCGAAAACACAATAAAATAATATTTCCAATCGTTAAAGTTAAGTCAAATTTAGTTTAAATTACTCATAATTGCATCTTATTCTAACATCCTACAAACAGCTGATTGAGGTAAACAACAAATAATATCTTTATTAAATTACGTATTACTTAAATTAAACCATATATTCCTGCTACGTATACATTTCTAAAAGTTTCAGATTATTTTTTAGGAATTTATAACATCATTAGTTTTTGCTCAAAACCTTACACTTAATTAAAAAATGTAGAAAACAAAATATCTGAATTTACAAATTTAGAATGTATGACATTCTTAACGCAGTTCCATCGTTCGCCGCAAGAGTTCAGTACCAGACGGTCAGGTCTCTCCAAATGGTCTGCAAACACCCTGGTGGATCCACAATGAACTAACAATCATGGCGGCCTTCGTTTGGGGAAGTCTTGAGTATTTTCTTAGTGTTTACAATTCAGAGTTTTACATTCAAATTAATAAGTTTATAGACTATATATACAATATGAGTGGTTAATAAAAAGTTTATGTACAAAATTATATTGTTCTGACACGCAAATATATCTGTGTCGGGGCCAATTCGATGAAATCTATCACTTTTGCAAACTTACTTTTAGTGGGGGTTAGGTCGTTTTGTCAGACTTGGATTATTATTTCACAGTGAGTAAGTACCATAGGTTAAATGTTTTTACAATACTTATATTACAGAGATGAAACTTATCTAAATCTAATTATACCTAAAATATGTGTCTAATATGTACAAGTCCTTTTTCTCTGATAGCATGTTATAAGGGCGTTTGAGTAGGCTAAAGTTTTTAGTTCATTGTCTCTTCTACTCTGGGCCTAAATTACCTATACTAAATGGTATTAATGTTTTTGTTTACTAACACATATAAAATACAGTTATAACCTTGTAAATGTTTCTCTTCAAAACAGTTATTGTTTGGAAATATAGGGCATCATCATCATCATTATTGTTGCGGATTAGAAAACCCCAGCATAGCTGCTAGTGACATCTTCCACAAGCGAGAATATTGCGCAGGTTACCGGAAAGATAGGATATAGCAGGAAAGGAAAGGTTGGGATGGGACGGCAGCCAAATCGACCCTTCAGAGGGCTAACTCCCGTGCCTCTGTGACAGCTGGGATGAGGCTCTCGAACAGGGGACCCACATTCTGCCCTCCAACTGGTCAACTCAACTGACAGGGTATCCATGTACAACAGCCAGGGACCCGGAGATTCTGTCCCTAACCGCTGCAAATGGAGGGACCAAAGGTGAAAGGGAAGTTTGTCATAATGGACAGCCAAAAGACTTACCATATGTAATGACAACTTCATTTGTTATATCCAATGTCAGCCTCAAAACTGGTATAGACCAGTTTTAAGGTAGTCCTGGGACAATATAGGACATTTATTTATGTGGTACGGTAATGTGAAAAAGATACTTCTACTTCTTCATTATAGTTTGTTTACAATTATACATTAATTAGGATCTTAAAGTCTACATACGGTTGTGACAGAGTTACTGGAACTAATTTATATATGGTGTTTTAACTCCTAAACTAAATAAGGCACAATAACAATAATCTATCTGTACGAATGGTTAATGTCAGAAAAACTACAAGGATTACTAGGAATGTAACCTCCGTTTGCTCATTGCCTCAGTTGCAGTGGTAGGAGCACAGAAATACTCTTGGTCAGTTTGACATCCATCCGTGGTAGCGGGAACATAGGGCAGTCGTTAGGTTTTTGGCTGTAGCATATCAAAATGTTAATCACAATCAAAACTACACCTAAATGTAGAGTTCCTTCTGTTATCATGTATTTCAAACCTATTTTATGGCAGGAATTCACCTAAATTGTTGAGCATTATGTAGGCCAAATATTTGAGTAATAGCAATTGACTATAAAGATTTAAGTTTATTTGAGTCCACTTTAGTAATTCGTCTATCTCCTTTGGCTAGGATGACGCGCTCACCTGTCAGATCAGTTGTGTCTGCGGTCGCGGT
Organism: Allygus modestus; assembly: GCA_963675035.1. NCBI lineage: Eukaryota > Metazoa > Arthropoda > Insecta > Hemiptera > Cicadellidae > Allygus > Allygus modestus. Next base: position 68,791,272 of record OY776116.1, read on the forward strand.
GTTTATGTGGTTTAGTCATTTAATCTATGTCCGTACATTTTGAACTAGTTGATCCATTATTTTAAGACCAATAGCATTTCACTTATGTATAATTAAAGTATAACCTTATCCAGGATAGTTTTGGTCCCAGTTACCTCGGATGATTCTGATTCTGTTGTACTTTCATAATAATAATAATGCATGCTAACAAATGTATGGTATATTCTCAGGTATTGGTTCTTAAGCTTGGTATCGGTCCCAAGACCAAGTTGATATGTCAGTGGTCAAGGCTGTCAGTGTTCACCGCGGAAGTCAGGGAACCAACAGTCAAAGTTGACCAAGTTCAAGATATGCTTTTTTACTTTACTCCGTGGTCCAACAGAACTTCTGTTCTCAAATGTCTTGCATTATTCACTCTTACATTTACGCTTGGCTTCATCTTGGCTTGGTGGACAGACAGACATCTGCAAGTAAAGGTATGATGATGGAGGTCGGATTAACTAGCTCTATGACTTTTAGATTTACACAAAAATAGCCATCCAGCTGTTTCTGATACAATATAGATTTATTTCTGTTTTCCTTGTGTTAACAAATTTGTTATGGTTCCAAAATATGTATATTCTGACATTTTTAAAACCATACCTTTTTATTGTTTGTAATGAACACTTTATGCAAACAAATATTTAAGAAAACTAATTTTATTTTATTTTTTTAAATTTAGAAGAAATTCAGAAGTCTCTGAATCTTTCTCACTCCAATAGTTACCATCATGAAAATGTTTTATAAAGTTAGGTTTGTTTTTTGTGTATTAATTAATTGTGGAACCATCCAAGATCAAATTTAGAAATTATAAATATTGGATTATGTTTAAATGATAGGATTTGCTCTCAATATAAAAATTAAATAAATTGAAGTCAATTTATTGATAAACTAGCTGATGTTCTAGCTATGTGTGTTCTTCGCACCGGTTAGAAAGGTAAGTTAGCTTGAAACAGCTGTTCTTGCTTCTGCTCTTTAAGCTGTCAATTGGAAGTGTCCTCAGCTGTTCGCATTACATTTCTGAATGTTTACTTTCTTCTGAAATGTAAACATTGAAACTTAGGATGTTCACGGGGCGTAGCCCGAGGGGATTTTAAGGAAGTGAATAGGCCTATGTGTTGGTTGCATGGGTTCAAGATCTACCTTTGTGTAAATTTTCAGCCCAGTCAGTTCAGTAGTTTTTGAGTTTACCCGGAACATCAGACAGACAGACAGAAACGACCTCTTCTTTATAATATTATAGATAAAAGGTTAATCGGAGGAAGTATATGTCCGTTTTCTGTAACTGCTTACTTAAGTTTGTACTCTTTTTAGCGAATTTCCCCTATAGGGAAGAAGCTATTACCGTAGGTCTCATGGTAAGACTCAAGCCCGAGACCATGATAACTTTTTGTTTTGAGGTCCCCAGATGCCAAAAACACTATTCGTTCAAATTTATATATATGTATATATATGTGTCCGTTACCGCGATAACTTGAGTAAAAAACGTCCGATTTCGATGAAATTTGGCTCAAATGTGTAAAGTGACATTCATGACTTTAAGTTCGAAAACCAGAAATATCGGACCACGGGAAGGGGGGTTTATGGGGGTTTTAAATTTTCCAAAAATCAGTTTTTTGCATTTTTCACCCTAAAATTTTTAAAAAACTTAATTTTGGTTTTGACCATGTTATAGAGCTTAAAAAACAAATAATATGGTATTTTGAATTATTAACCAAGGTTAAGTGGTTGCGGAGAAAATCCAAAAAAACCTGCTCATAAAATCTCCCATGTTAATCTTATGGGAAAAAGGTTTTTGGCTTTTCCTCAGTTCATTTCTATCACTTCACATTTGCTTTTACCAATCAGTTTAGCTCTACAAAACAATCATTTTGGTGTTTAAATTGTGATTCTACGTCCAACCGTTGGCGTGATATTCAAAGTGCTAAACACAGTATGTTGTCCAATGTTATCCTTATGGAGAATATTTAAAATTTGATATCTCGATTATTTATGAACGTATATTGATGAAACTTGGTAGGTGGCTTCACCTAGTACTGGTATATTGATATTTCCACAAAAAATTGATTTTTTGTTGATTATCCTCTTAGCAGCAAACCTGCATTCTCATCCCTAATGTTATTCTTATGGAGAATACGGAAAACTTTATATCTCCCTTAATTATGAACATAAATCATTAAAACTTGGTATATAGCTTCACCTGGTTGAGTTATATTGATAATTGCAAAAAACCCGCATTTTTATCTTCCTCGTTGCAGCAAACCTGCGTTCTCAGCCCTAATGTTATTCTTATAGAGAATAAATAAAATGCTATATATCACTTATTTATTTAAGTATTTTATGAAACTTGGTAAGTGGCTTTATGTGGTAGTAAGAAATATATTCATTCATAGGAAATTCGCTGAGTACGCAGGTTTGCTGCGACGGGGGTATTATTTTACTTTTTCCCCTTATACCATAGTATATGGAGAAAGTATTGTTTTCGTCAAAATTTTCGAAATTGAGTTGTTAGTGGAAATATTTGTTTTGGTGCTACCTGAACCCAAAAAAGTGATTTTTACTTATGTCTGTCTGTCTGTCTGTCTGGATATGTACAGAGCTAGAGCCCTAACCAATGGTCCGATTTTTATGAAATTTGGTATGTATAGGTACTAATCCACAATATCTCCAGGCGTTATTTTCATTTTTTGAATTTTTGATTTTTAAGGGTAATTATCCCCCCAAAACCGCTAAAAAACATGAAAAATCCAAATTTCTCAAAAACGGCTAACGATTTTGAATAAACTTGAGTAGTTTATAGAGCTTTAAGTTTCCAACAAAATGACACCACCCGCATTTCTTTAAAAAATCGGGTTCAGAAATTACAGGACTTAAAACATCAAAAATTTGGTTTTTTTTGTTTTTTTCATAAGAAAACATAAATATAAAAAAAATACTATTCACCATTAAAAAGAGCTAACAAAATTAGTATCCTGAATTACTATTCTACTATTGCTGGTTGCTGGGAAAATTTAAATTTTCATTTTGCGGTAAACACAGTACGTTGTCCAATGTTATTCTTTTGGGGAATACAAAAATTACTATTTCTCTCTTATTTATTAATCAATTTCGTTCAAACTTGATATTCTTGTCAAGTTAGCATTGACCAACAGAGGAAATTCGAAATATGTTGCCCCTTAATAACCCTGGGGGGAATAGGGGGATTTCCCCTCTTAAAACTACATGAGTAGCAATGGATTCTGTAGTGCCTCCAAAACAGGGATTTGGGTGGATGTTTTTGGAAACAACTTGTTCACAAGATTTTCTGTACATTCAACCATGCTTTGTATTCTATATTTAATAAATAAAAAGTAATTTATTCATTAAAGTTGGGCTAAAAGATAGAAAGTATGTGTCAGTTCCTGAAACCGTTTATTTGTTAAAGTTCTATTGTGTGATGAAAGGCCAGATTGTTATGTGCTATCTAGATGTTAAAATGTGATAGACAATTTTGACTGTGTGATATTCCCATATGGACAAAACCAAAGTGGCTACTTTGAGGACTTGCATTGTAATTTTAGGTTATCTCGACAGATCTAAAGTAAACTTTTGCAAAGTTCTCTTTAATCTTATATTAATACTTAGCTAGTTTTAAATTTAAATTTATCTAAAGGCGATTTAAATTTATACTGTTTTGTTCCAGCGATTTGTCAAAATTCTACCAGATAACTTTCCAAAAGAAAAAAATGCTTATCTCATTAGTGTAATGACTGGGATACGTTATAAAGCTGCCACTGATGCCAATGTTGGGATCAAGATTTGTGGCACTGATGGTGAAAGTCGAGTAAGATTTGAAAATATTTCGCCTTCACTAGTGTATCAAACTTTACAGTGATACTGTAATTTAAAAAAAAATCCTCCATAAAAGAAAACAAAAAACTTTTAAACTCAAAAATGTTTATATAACCAGTTATTTTAATAGTTACAATCTTTATTTTCCAAAGTTTACAAAATATACAATTATCAGTGATTACAATAACGGAAATAACTCACTCGTAGACTTATTGTCTGTGTGTGGGAATGTCAGAGTCTTCTTGATTCACTGCACTTGTTATTTCACAAACCACTATAATGTAAATGCAACTACAGTATTTATTTATTTACATTAATACATTAAACAATATACATGCGGATTGTTATTATAGTTCTAAAGTCCAACATCATTAACTAAATATCTCAGTAGAAAAATAAGAGTGAATAACAATAAAAAAAACTAAAAAACAAGCGTATATGGCCTAGAACAGAATTATACAATTACAATTTATACAATATTATATATGACAAAACGATAATAATTATTGATAATTTAATAGTTACAGTAGACGCCCTCTTAACCGCCATGAGACCAAACTATGGGTCGGATAACTAAGAGGGCAGTTAAAACAAGTAACATCTGCGTATTGTCCAGTTAAACATTAAAAATGATAAAACTTGTGGGACAGTTAAAAAATAGGTACCAAGATGCCATACTTGATTAACTAGGGAAATATATGATCAGCTTGTTGTGACCTGAGTGATTTTCATGGTACAGTGTCGGGACGACAGGTATGGCGGTGGACATTAGCAATTTCCTGGAAAGAGAGGGTGGTTAATCCAATGGGCGGTTGAAGTGTGGGCTGTTAAGAAGGTGGCATCTACTGTATTTATTTACAAACCCTTTTTTTATAATATAAACAATTTAATAACAGTAATATTTTTGGTTCAGGCTCACATTCTTAAAAGTTGCAAGCACGATGTGCTAGGGTGGTTCAGTGAAGACTGGTTCGTGCTCTTCACCCCTCGACACCTCGGCACCTTGGAGACTTTACACATCTGGCACGACAACTCCGGTAGCTCTCCAGCCTGGTAGGACTTCCATCAAATCTCTCTTAAAAATTTAAAGTTTCTTCAGTGCCTCTCAACTAAATATCAAATATCATGTTAATCAAATGTCAGTGTTTTTAAAGTGATATTGTGTCTTGACATATTTACGATGAGATTGAGCCCAGATCCAATTTAGTAGCTGGGCGAGTGTCTAGGACTCAAAAGGTTTGTGGGCGCAAGATGAATAAGGGCGAAAAATATAAGAAGAAACTAGAATACCAATTTTTAACATATAGCGTATGTACAGCAAAGATTTATGTGCGTGAGTGACCATTCCAGTTTCCAACTTTTGTTATTGTCGACTGTGAAGTTCCGCAGTTTATGTCACTTAATAATCATGAAGCAGTAGCTGTTACAACCCCAGAAATAAATATTGACGGACATTTATGGGTAGCCTAGTAGATAAAATATAACATGGTACAGATGCAGAGATATTTGTGCTTAAAAGCTTTACAAAGAATGTCACAATAAAATAATAAACAGTTTTTAGTAATTTTAAAATAATTTTAGTATTCCCTAGCTGCACAGAGTAGCTAGGAAGTAGTATAAGTGTATACTGAACGGAGCCAGTCAGACATAATTTGTATGTGCCAGGCAGAAAGTGATGCTGTAAGAATAGTGTTATCACTAGCAACTCAAACTCTTACCCTAAAAATAAGGCTTTAAACTACCCAAAAAAAGATTACCCTTTTGTCAGTAGAGTAGTGGTGGATCAATTGTCTGATAAATATCGCTTCGCATATGGGCCTGGTATATCACTCACTACCCTCCACTATATTTTAATGTGGTCCTGTCTATTTGGTTACCTAGCAGAGTAATAATTTATTCCAAAATGCAAGCTTGTCCTTAAATGTGTACAGTAGTTATAGTTTGGTTCTGTGAGCAGGAAAGGTGACTACCCTAGAATAGATAAAAGAAGTAATATCAATTCTATGGAATACATTGAAAATATCTCCTAGAACAAAACTGGGAAGTCAAGATATTATATACTAAAATTGTACTGATTAGAGAAGGTATCTTGAGTTTTGGGGGGGGAGGGGTGTGCTAACGTATGGAGTGCCGAGAGCGCTGATTTCATTAAACTCATTCCTGATTATGGCGTAACAAAAAATAATGAACTTACAGAATATGTTGACCACACAGTTCCAATCTTGATGAAACCCCCAATTTAGCTATAAATGAAGATAATAATAACCAAAATTGCATCTAATGTATTAAAACTAAACTGTAGTAACTTTACTTGTAGCTATTGTAACTTCACTTGATAATATTGTTTTTTTTACATTCTGATTCCTAAATCTTATCGAAATTAATATTTTTATTGTCACAGATTTATATTACTTACAATCAAGTAACAATTTGACAATTTACTTGTCTTTAAGTTGATCTGGTAGTGGAAATAAATGTCAAGTGCAAAGTACAAACAAAAGTATACTGTATTTTTAGGTTTTGTGACTCAATATGTGTATTTGACATGAATAAAGAGAACTACTACATTTTCTCTGTAAATCTGTGGATTAATCTCAGTGTTACCAACATTCCCGAAGCCATTGTGAAGCCTCTGCAGTTGGCCGCCCTGACTTCGTGGTACAGGATGTTCATGAACAATTTAAAGTGTGGATTTCGCCAGCGACATCTGTGGATATCCACAGTTTTCAGGTAAACTCACTCACCAGTAATAGATAACTTTACTAATTTATTTGAAAAAAAAAATATAAATCACATAAATTTGGATGATTTGTTGTTCTTGTTAAAATTGCAAACTGGTATGGTTGTGTTGACTATGAGTCCATTTAATCAAGTTAATCAGTTCAAAATTAGTAAAATATGTTTACTTATTATTTCAATATAAATATCAAATATTTGTTCTCTATTTTGTCAACTAAATCTGTCAAGGATCTAGTGAGTGCTATTACAAAAGTCATAATATTTCAATTCAATTCTTATAACTATTCATAATTAACATTAAAAATAAAACAAATACATGGCTACTTATTCTATTAATCAAATCAGATTTCATCAAAAGAATATAAAGCCTTATTGACGAGAAAATATTAGAGCTTTTTATTGAATTCCAATGAAGTAGCTGCAGATCTAATATCTTTTGAGATTTTATAATAAAATTTTGAACCTATGTATGTTGGCTTGGCTTATTTTTATGAAGTTCTAATCTGTGAAAATTTAGACAAAATTTGTTCCTGTTTCTTGTATTATAATTATGGTTACCTCCCATTAATTTTAAATGTTCTGATCTAGATTTTACTGACAAAATAGTTTCAAAAACATACACCCCGAAAACAGTCATTATATTCAGAGATATAAAATGTTCTTTTATTGAAGTTTTCGGCTTAAGGTTAAGAATTATACGTATGGCTTTCTTTTGTAATTTTAAAATAGTGTTTAGATTGCTCATAGATGTAGTTCCATAGAGTGATATGCCAAAATAAATAATGAAATGAATAAATGAGTATTAAATTGTTTTTAAAGAATTAATATCAAAAGAAATTTTAATCTTGATAATGCACGACGATATTCCGGACGATATTTTGGAGATAACTTTTTCAGCACGTAAGTTCCACAAAAGGTTTCTATCTATTTCGAGTCCCAAAAATTTGATGTAATCTACTTTATTTATTGTTTTATTACTAATCCCAATTGTTGGATTGATGGGAATTTTTGTTTGACGAGTCCTGAATGTGATGAAATTGGTCTTGTCAGGATTCAGTAACAGCTGCCGGTCATTAAAATATTCTGATAAAGCATTCAAATCAACTTTAGATGCCAATTCTTATTCTTTTTCTGAAGGAGCTTCTTTTTTGAGATTCGCGTCATCAGCATAGAGATATAATTGGCTGCCACTAGACAGTTTTGGTAAATTCCTTGTGTAGCAAATAAAACAGAAGAGAGCCAAGAATAGACCCCTATGGCACTCCATGTTTTATTCTTCTGATTTTTTATTGATGAGATATTTTAAAATGTTTTCTATTATAATAAACTATTTCAACATATTGTTTTCTATTATGAAGATAAGTTTTAAAACAACCAAGTGTATTTTTACGATCACCAAGATTGAATAATGTTGATAGGAGTATGTCATGATTAAAGGAATCAAACGCTTTGGTGATATCCATAAATACACCTACCACTTTTTGGTTACTGTCTAAACTATGTAGTATTCCATTACATTCCATTTATCATTAATAATAATTTCCCATAATTGTGTATATTTCTCCCCATGTAAATACAACCATACCCTAGTCATGCTGAATAACCCATATTTTATTTATCTATTATCACAATGATTGTCTTTGTTCAATAATAATTTATGTCACTGTAATTTGAAATGTTCCCTTTTATTATGTGTTATTTTGTGTTAATCAAACTGTTATTTCATGTTATTTAATTCAAAGTGCTAAACATTAAACAACTGTTCCCATCACCCCGCAGAAAGTCATCTCCCCTATTTCACAGTAGAATATATAATTAATTATGCCCATGTTCATTTTATTTAGCTTATATCAATTGATAATCAACTATCCTTCACAATATATTAATAATTCTAATTCATTAATTGACCTTAAATTAATTTCAATATAGCCTACTTTAGATATAAGATATTTGTAAGAAAATTGCAATATAATAATATTTTACATAGTACTACTTTTCAAAATTAGTCCTTAGAAAACCAAATTTAGTGTCAAGTGTTATAACATGTGATTTCTACCATCTGTGCAACCCAACAATGGAACAATGAACTTCCAGACTACAAACCCTGTCCTCCGCCTTGTTCCTGGCTTCTCTCCAATGTGTTAACATCATTTTTGCATGAGACAAGTTCTCATTTAATAATTTACCCCAGTATGGCCTAAGATTTGCCTACTTAGTACCTAAATAGTAGGGATCTCTCCTGCCCAATAGAGTGAAGTTTAAATTCAAACCCCTTTTTTATTTATTTTCCCATTTATAACACTCTGGGTGAAGAATTTTGTAAGCAGTGTGGTAACCTTCTCCATTTTGATTCTCTTATTAGGGACTTGGTAAAAAGAGATATCAGAAACATTTGTGAACAAGCCCAATGTTCAGAAAGTAATTAAGAAGAATCTCATCCAAATTGAACTAGTTTTCCAAATTTAATTTCAAATATCTTTTAATCAATCCTTAAATTCAGTGAAACTTTTGGCCTATTTTTCTATGGACCTCTATTACTCATTGTTGCATTTAGTAAACAAACCTATTTAATAAATTCATGTTATCTCTATAAAAACAAATAATATATCATTCGAGCCGGCACGACACCCCTCCCTAAGAAAAAAGAGTATTTATATTGTAATAACCCATTATTGTTAGCCCTGAACTGTTAGACACATTTATTGAAATGCTTAGGCCTAGTTGACCTAATTAACTTGAAGTCCCCATATTGTCAAAATATCATTGTTATACCAAATTAAATTAATTCATTAAATTCATTTGCTATCATTTACTGTTGTAATTCTATTTAATAAATATTCTATTGTGTACCCAAAATCATTTGTTATTATTTAAGCCTAGGTATTAAAAGGTAAAAGGTATATTCTCATTATAGCTAAGACTTACCTCAGATGTGGTAATCCAACAAAGACAGTTATTTAACCCAACTAACTACAAATAAAGAAGACTAAGGTAAAGTGTATTTATTTATTAGAACTCATCAAGTGTGGGCTAAATTAATAGCCAAAGGAATTTTGTAATGTATGATCCACCAACAGCTTCATCAGTGTTGATGGAAGCCATATTGCTTTAGGCTTAAAGAAGGCGTCCTTAAGACCACATTTTGTATCCCTCACAGATTAGAGCTCATAACTAGGTATTTCCCACGATAGGTAATTAAAACTAGAGTTAAGTAAAGAAATTTATATTTATTATTATTATTTATTAGTAGCAAATTTTGGCGCCCAACGTTACGGCATTCGAATGATATATTATTACCAATATATTGCAATTTTCGACCTAGACTAAGTTGTACTAGATTGTAAGAACCCCATATTTAATTGTACGTCCCGTAATTACCTTCCCCATAACTAAAATAACCACATCAATTAATCACGCACCATTTATTAATACCGAACTCATAATTAATCATGGCCGAGAACAAATATAACTTAAGAAAGAAACAGAACTACCCTAAAACCGATTCTGACGATAACCTTAGCGAAATCGAGAATGAAGACGAACGCCATCTTGAATTGCAGAACAGAGAAGACGAAACGACTATGTTCAATCGCACAGAGGACAAACGCGTCGAGCCGATGGACCAATTAGAAGCCGAGATTCCCTTTTCTCCCGACCTGTTGACAGACACTAACCTCGTACTGCCACTAGACACAACAAAAACAGATGTTACTAGCGGTTCGCAACGAATACCATCACCCGAACGTTACTTGACCCGAACGCCTACGGAAACAACCGAACAAAGCCGATCGACCCGTAGCCGTCTCAATGATTCGCATTCTACACGCACTCGGACAGACACCGACGATGAGTCATCTCAGCTATTATTGTCATCTGAACCATTAACAAATACGTGTCCCACGTCTTCCACTACTAAACCGTTGACACCGACACCTATCCCAACTACCACACAACTTACGCCATCGGACCTAAATACGCTAATAACACTCATGACAGATCTGAACACTAAAATCGAAAAATCAAATGCTGATCTTAAAGCTGATCTTAATCTGAAATCAATAACAAAGTTCACAAATCAAATGTTGATCTTAAAGCTGAAATTAATAACAAAATTCACGAATCAAATGCTGATATCAATAATAAAATCGAACAAACCAGTATCGAACTTAAATCTAACCTAGATACTAACCTCAGTCGTAAAATAACTGAATTAAAACTAGAACTAACCTAAAGTTTCAACGACAAAATTGACGCTAACTGTCAGGAAATCCAAGCTTGTCGAAGCGCACTTGAGGCCCAAATCCAAGAAAACCGAGAAAATCAAATGGAGTTTCAAAACGAAATCAGTTCAATCAAAATTATACAAAACGCCCAAGCTGAAGAGATCATCAAATTAAACGACAAACTAATACACAAAATTGATGATTCCCAAAAACAAATGCGACTGTTCGTAATTGAAAATATTACTCAACAGCAAATGGTATCAGAAAGCAAAAGCCAACTAAGACAAAATAACATCCTGTCCGCTGTAAAAACACAACTTGACGAACACGAGCAAAATTTCGACAAGAAAATTGAGGAATTGACACAACGAACGAGACTCGATCACGAACTAAACACCAAAGCTAATCTGGCCACCATACAAAACGAAATCATTCCCAAAATTACGATCCAAAACAAAACTCTAGAATCACAGCAAGCAGAAATCCAAAACCTAAACCTAAACCTTTCGAAATGTGAACAAGAAGTGCAAAACTTAAAGCAAAATAAACAATTCGGCAATTTTCCCGGACCAATACAGATTGTCTGTAACGGCAATGAAGTGAATGACAGGCAACTACCAAAATTCAACGGCCGAAGTGGCAACCCCAAAGAGTTTATTCGAAAGTTAAAACGTTATTATGATAGAGGACTAGAAAGAAACATTAACATTGACCCTCTATCGAATATCTGAAAGATCTCTTAGAAACCTCCTTTGAAGGACCCGCTTCAAGGTGATTACAACTTATCAAGACCGACATAAGTGCTTGGGAACAATTCGCCTATGAGTTCAAACTGAAATATTGGAGTCGCGAAGTCCAGCGTGGTCTTAGAGCTAAAATCGAAGCAGAAAAATACCGCTCAAATGGTACCCTCAGTCGAAGCGAGTATCTCACGGAACGTGTGCTCTTATTACAATCCATGAGTCCTAGTCTAAGCGAGGAAGAGATTGTAACCCTAATGTCGGAGAGATTTGAATCAATCATACAAGACTGTATAAGCGTGCAGAATATAACCACAGTACGTGCACTAGAAAGACTACTCCAACGAGAAGATATAAAGGAAAGACCCAAGAGAACACGCAACAACCACTCCAACAACAGTCAACAGAACAATCGACCCACCAGCCCTAATCAACCAAACACACACCACCACCAGAATGATCGATACGAAAATCAGAGAGCATACCAACCAAAAATGCAATCTTACAACAGTCCACCTAATAATAATTACCAAAACAACAATTACCAACACAGAAACTACCAAAATCAACAAAACTACCTTCCCAATTACAACCACCAACCATATGGTAGATACCACAATGATAAACCCTATCAAAGAGACAAATACCCCTCAAGAAACCCCGAAAACAACTACAGAAACGATAAAAATCATCCTACGACTGAACAGTCCCAACTCTGCGCAATGATTCGCCAGAACCCAAATGCGCCGAGTGCTCCATCAAACGGTCAGTCATCACCTCACACCTATGAGTCGCGAACTGTTCCTGCACAAAATATACAGGAAAACGGTTCGGCGCTGTGATCGGCAACCGAGAGGGTCAATTACCAATAGTTTACTCTGAAATTACAGCGCCTATTAATAATAATCTCGGTAATAAAACAGATCATGAAATAAACCATCTTCACTCACAAAGCATAATGTGCGATAAAAACTTCTTGTTAGAAAATGACTCGGAAGATAATACCACTTCAAATCTTACTCAAATAAATTGCCCCGAAATAAACATTAAACTTAACAGTATTAGCACAAATGCATTGGTTGATACTGGTTCCTCAATAACCTGTATTTCAGAATCATGGTTTAATGAAAATAAATCCAAAATCTCACCCTTTGAAGAATTTCCAGTCACTAATACAGTAATTAAAACTGCTACGAATGAAAGGTCGAAACGTGTTTCAAAAATTATTTACATTCCTACCATAATTGCGGAACACACAATGTTAATAGAATATCTTATTGTGCCGAATCTAATAAAACCTATAATATTGGGAGTAGATATACTGTCTAACCTTAAGATGGAATTGAATTTCAAAACAAATGAATTAAATATGCAAATAAATAGTAACGATGTTAATTTGAAGTTTTGTATGTGCAATCAAGAGGGACAAATATGTCATATAATAATTAATAATAGCCATAGGTCAGATAATAGTAATTTTAATGATGAAACGTTTGATGAATATCACGATAATTTCATACATAATGAATATAACAGCACAGTAAATAACTTCAACAGCAGAATAATAGATCCATTAGACAATAAGATGTTAACTAAAGAAGAGATAGATATTTCCCTAGCATCAAATACGTACATTGTAGAAGAAGAACGTAAAACATTAAGCAGTTTATTAAACAAATACAAACATGTTTTTTCCGATCAGCCAGGAGTATGCAATAAGTATACGCACGAACTACATTCCACGTCACCAGAGAAGATGAAGATGTTTTATACGGACCATGTCATATATCCGCACTTAAAAAGTATTTAGAGCCGACCCGAGAAACAGAAGCTGTAATTGACGAACCAAACAACGGTAATCCTACCCTCGAAAACAGTGATCGCATGTAAATAAATTTCATCCATTTCCACCAATAGACTTGTGTTCATCATCATCATAACCTTTGAAAAGTGTCATGGACCTTAACCTCGAGTGCGTAAACCCATAATTTGTGTTCCCCATAAAACAATATTCCCCATGTGATAAAGTTATAAACTATGCACCTTTAACCCAATAAACTGTGATATCCCTAATAGAAACAGTAAAGTTATCCCGTAACAAACAGTGTGTGTATAAATAACATAAAATACCGCAACTATAGCAAATAATATTTATGCTTCAAATTTCCCAGTTAATAAAAAGTGCAATAACTAAACCCCACATTCCCCTCCCCATATGCCAGGCCATGAACATTTTATTCCCATCCCTTATTCCCTGTGTTATGTATCTATTCCCTGTGTTTTTGTTAATTAGATTAAGATTTAATGTGTTATAATGTAATAATTTGTCATCCAGTTAAATCAATCATTTAATGTTGTTCATACCTCTCTTTAAGTATCATTCATATTAATGATTCATGATTCCATTCCATACTTTGTCGAAATCTGTACTTCATTTCATAGCATACAGATTTCTGCGGGGATAAATTGTAGTATTCCATTACATTCCATTCATCATTAATAATAATTTCCCATAATTGTGTATATTTCTCCCCATGTAAATACCACCATACCCTAGTCATGCTGAATAACCCATATTTTATTTATCTATTATCACAATGATTGTCTTTGTTCAATAATAATTTATGTCACTGTAATTTGAAATGTTCCCTTTTATTATGTGTTATTTTGTGTTAATCAAACTGTTATTTCATGTTATTTAATTCAAAGTGCTAAACATTAAACAACTGTTCCCATCACCCCGCAGAAAGTCATCTCCCCTATTTCACAGTAGAATATATAATTAATTATGCCCATGTTCATTTTATTTAGCTTATATCAATTGATAATCAACTATCCTTCACAATATATTAATAATTCTAATTCATTAATTGACCTTAAATTAATTTCAATATAGCCTACTTTAGATATAAGATATTTGTAAGAAAATTGCAATATAATAATATTTTACATAGTACTACTTTTCAAAATTAGTCCTTAGAAAACCAAATTTAGTGTCAAGTGTTTTAACATGTGATTTCTACCATCTGTGCAACCCAACAATGGAACAATGAACTTCCAGACTACAAACCCTGTCCTCCGCCTTGTTCCTGGCTTCTCTCCAATGTGTTAACATCATTTTTGCATGAGACAAGTTCTCATTTAATAATTTACCCCAGTATGGCCTAAGATTTGCCTACTTAGTGCCTAAATAGTAGGGATCTCTCCTGCCCAATAGAGTGAAGTTTAAATTCAAACCCCTTTTTATTTATTTTCCCATTTATAACACTCTGGGTGAAGAATTTTGTAAGCAGTGTGGTAACCTTCTCCATTTTGATTCTCTTATTAGGGACTTGGTAAAAAGAGATATCAGAAACATTTGTGAACAAGCCCAATGTTCAGAAAGTAATTAAGAAGAATCTCATCCAAATTGAACTAGTTTTCCAAATTTAATTTCAAATATCTTTTAATCAATCCTTAAATTCAGTGAAACTTTTGGCCTATTTTTCTATGGACCTCTATTACTCATTGTTGCATTTAGTAAACAAACCTATTTAATAAATTCATGTTATCTCTATAAAAACAAATAATATATCATTCGAGCCGGCACGACACCCCTCCCTAAGAAAAAAGAGTATTTATATTGTAATAACCCATTATTGTTAGCCCTGAACTGTTAGACACATTTATTGAAATGCTTAGGCCTACTTGACCTAATTAACTTGAAGTCCCCATATTGTCAAAATATCATTGTTATACCCCTTAAATTCATTTGCTATCATTTACTGTTGTAATTCTATTTAATAAATATTCTATTGTGAACCCCAAATCATTTGTTATTATTTAAGCCTAGGTATTAAAAGGTAAAAGGTATATTCTCATTATAGCTAAGACTTACCTCAGATGTGGTAATCCAACAAAGACAGTTATTTAACACAACTAACTACAAATAAAGAAGACTAAGGTAAAGTGTATTTATTTATTAGAACTCATCAAGTGTGGGCTAAATTAATAGCCAAAGGAATTTTGTAATGTATGATCCACCAACAGCTTCATCAGTGTTGATGGAAGCCATATTGCTTTAGGCTTAAAGAAGGCGTCCTTAAGATCACATTTTGTATCCCTCACAGATTAGAGCTCATAGCTAGGTATTTCCCACGATAGGTAATTAAAACTAGAGTTAAGTAAAGAAATTTATATTTATTATTATTATTTATTAGTAGCAACTATCAATAATGGACTCAGTGAATTCTGTAGCTGCTGTTAAAACTGATTTTCCATTTCGGAAACCATGTCAGTAGCCTTATAAAAGACTACTATTTTCCAGGAACTCAGTCGGTTATACATTGCCTTTTCAAACATTTTTGATATTGTTGGGAGGAGGGCAATTGGCCGATAATTTTTTATTTCACATTTATCTCCATTTTTGAACAGCGGTTTTAATTTTGAAATATTATTACGATTTGATTATGTCCTCAAATTTACTCGCTTATGAATTGCAATAGGCAGTAATTTGATGAATGATTAGGAAGACTATTTTATTTAGTTTCTTAAAACTTAAATGAAACCCAATTTCCCAATGAATAATTAGTTTAGAGGAATTAACAGAATAAAATAAACTACAACTCACAACACTATAAAATATATTTAAATTTATACTATTCTTACATAGAAGACGGTAAATATACAAAATATATGGTACAAGGCGATCAATTTCAACCAGTCACACCAGCCATCATCAGGCCCAGTCGGAGAATTAGGGAATCGTGTTTTCCCAACACATATTATGCTACTCAAGAAATTATTCAGAGAAATTGTATCTTTAAAGTACTAATGTTTTCCTTCTTACAGGCATCCAAGGGATCCCATTAAAAGGACAGACCGCCTAATAATAATCTTCTGCTTCATCCTCGTCTCCATGTCTACTAGTCTTTTACTTGTGATTTTCTCTGAAGGAGGTAGAGTTTAATATTCAGGGTGAGTCAGACCACCCGTCCAGCATGTATAGCGGGAGAACGGTTTGGTCTAAAGTCATCAAACAAAATTCTCCCCACTTAAACGCATATGGGTAATCCATTAAAAATATTTTTCATCAAAATCTATGTAAAGAATGTTCCAAAACTGAAAGGTCACGGGTTTGAATCTCAAAATGTTCTTATTTAAACATAGGGCAAATTATATATAATTTTAAAGGTCTTATTAAAAGAAACGTTGTTGGCGAAAACAGTATTCACTTATCTTCATTCGTTTCAAAATGGCGGCCTGTTTTGTGTAAAATATTGACATTTGCGGAATACCCTGGGTTTTCTAAACCACTACTCGTATCTTTTTTCCGACCCAAATTTTTTACTTGTGAGAAACTCAGCTTTACTCTGGTATGTTACATGACGGGTCTTTCTGAAACAATCTAAATTTCAATAACATTTTTATTTTAAATGCTTATATGCCCAAAATTTAAAAAATTCAAATGGTAGCGTATGTAAAAAAGATACCATTCAAAGGTCTTATAAAACCTAGCAACTTTGTAATTTATACCAACCTTGTATTTCTTTTTGTTTTTCTGCAATCAGCAAAAATCATAATTTTCCCATATGATATGCATGTTAATTTGCATAACACTTGCATGTACTCTGTGGCCACATTAATTTTATATTTTATGAAAATTAACATGTATTTCACATGGGAAAATTATGTTTTTTGATGATTGCAGAAAAGCGAAAAGAGTTACAAGGTTTAAAGTATAAAGTTGCTAGGTTTTATAAGACCTTTTCAATGGTATGCTTTTTTACATATGCTACTATTTGATTTTTTTAAATTTTGGGCATATAAGCATTAAACAAAAATATGTTATTGAAACTTAGATTGTTTTAAAAAGACCTGTCATGGAGCATACCAAAGTAAAGCTGAGTTTATCATGAGTAAGAAATTTCAGTCGGAAAAAAGATACAAGTAGTGGTTTAGAAAATACAGGGTAATCCGTAAATGTGAATATTTTACACAAAACTGGCCGCCATTTTGAAAAGGGTAAAGGTAAGTGAATTCTGTTTTTGCCAAAATGTTTCTTTTAATAATACCTTTAAAATTATGTATAATTCACCCTATATTTACATAGTGAAAATTTGACATTCAAACCCGTGACCTTCAGTTTTGGAACATTCTGTTCATAGATTTTAATGAAAATATTTCTAATAAATTACCCATATGCGTTTTATAAGGGAAGAATTTTGTTTGATGACTTTAGACCAAACCATTCTCCCGTTATACATGCTGGACGGGTGGTGTAACTCATCCTGTATATAATATGTTTTTAGTTATAAGAGTTTTCTTTGACTTTTTAAAGTTATATGGAAATTAAAAAAACTAATTAAAAAGTTGTAAATATTATGAGTTTTAATTCTTTGGTACATTTGCCGCAATCACCTCGGAAATCAGCTTAGAACAGACTTAATGTTGACGTAGTCACATCAACACTTGGCATGTAGTAGGTTGAAATAAAGTCCGTAGAGAACATGAGTGAGCGTTGCTGCTAAGATCTGCTTATTTGGCATTTTACCCCTTGAGTGCTAAGCTTCTGAAAGGAGTAGTTGAATCTGTGATGTTTTGTTGATTTTTTAAATGTCTTGAACGCCTGAACAGTTAAAATTAATAAAAATGTGCTTCTGCTGGACACAGATGTACAACTCACAAAGAATCCACCCATCCTGTCAGCTTGGACCCGAGCTGTCCACCGTTTGCTTAAGGTCCGCCCTCCCCTTCAACTCTGCCACAGACAGGTGAACTCTCCATGAGTTGCACATAAAAACCACCGACTGTGACGGGGTTCGAACCCTCGATCCAAGTGTTACCCCCGGCTGGGAAGGTAACGCCTTAGACCGCACAGCCACTGATCAGACTAGCAGCTGTAGTGGACCATTTGGTATTAGAGCCTAGGCGCTGGACAAGGTAGTTCAGTTTGTGTCTACCAGGTTTCACCACATGTCAGACTCAAACTGCAGACTGAGCGCCTAACGGTACAATCGCTTATGAAGCAGTAACAGTGTTTATTGATAACAGATTCAAAAGACAATATATCGGCCCATAGCACTGAAAGGGTTAAAAGGTTTTGCTTTCTAGCCTAAAAAGACACAAAAAGTCCAAAATCAGCTGTATTGTCACATGATTATCAGTTCAATTTGCAGTTTTGCTGGAAACACAATATTTATCGTGTGTGTACCATATATTTTATTATAATTTCAGTTTTAAAACAAAACACCTTTAACTAATAAAATGTTGATACTTTTTGAACTAAAGCATTGTTTTTAATTCAATTATTAATTTAAAATGTGCATTATTAAAAAAAAGATACAAATCAGGGGATCTCAGGTGGACAAATTTTTAAACAGAGGACAGGTTTTATTCTCTTCCCTGAATTATATTGATTTTTACAGTCATTTAATTTCTGTGATGTGATTAATTTGACAAAAAATGGTTTTTTTATTCCCCAACCTTGACCATTAGGGTTGGCTGAAAAAAATTCTTAACGCTATACTGAAAAAAAACTTGTCTCTAGGATAGGTAATTAATATGCAACAAAGAAAGTAATTGTATACCTAGCCCCCAGCTAGCGCAATACATTTGAAATGTTGAAATTTTACGAATATCACAAGGTGTTATAATTTTGTTGAAAGAAATTAAACAGCTGCATATTGGGCTGCAACAGTGAAAATCCTTTATAGTAGAGTTATAAAAGCACACTAAATATTGAAAAGGTAGTATTTTTAAAATCCGAGGTAGCGCAATAGACATGAAAATCATGCTTTATAGCGTCGGGTGACGGCTGCGCGTCCGGGCGATGACCTGGCCGTCCAGCTCCCCTCCACCCATACTTTCTCCGCCCACAATGCACCGCGCGTAGACGCCGGCGTCCATTTCATCCTCTCTGTTACCCGGCAGTTAATGTTTGAAGACACTCTTAGACTGACGTGAAGTTACTCTGAGTTGTCAGTGCAGTTTTATAATTATTTGAGTGAAGTTGTTTGGCATGCGTTATGGCTGCTGCCAAAAAAATAACTCGCAGTGATTTTGATCGTCCATTGTTTAGCTACCCGAGGGAGTTGCCTGTGAGTAAGCTTCCAACTTACCAAGATGTTATTAGGAGCTGTTTTCATGAACAGTACATTTTATCTTTAGAAAGTAAAAAGCCTGTTAGTTTCGCTGAGATTTCAAATATTGTCGCTCCAAAAGTAAAAGCCATTTTTGACAAGGGTCAATACCAA
Source organism: Allygus modestus (assembly GCA_963675035.1). NCBI lineage: Eukaryota > Metazoa > Arthropoda > Insecta > Hemiptera > Cicadellidae > Allygus > Allygus modestus. The sequence continues at coordinate 68,811,057 of OY776116.1, forward strand.
CAGTGACGTCCTACAGAATTGTTCAGGTAATAAATGCATACCTTGATAGCTACCGTAATCTAATGAAGTCCTTTAAGCGTGACAAGGAGAAAGAAAAGTACAAACCGAAAATAGAGGAATCTAAGCAAAAGGCTTTATCACTCTTTGATGTTTCTGCATGCAAATATAAAATAACATACTCTTGCAAGAGCAAAAAAGTCCCTGAGCTCTGTGACTGCCCTTTATTGATTTAATGTAAATGTGAAAAAGATAAAAAAATTCCAGCACTTGAACTTAAGTTCTTGTTTTCCCAAAGGCATCTTGGAGTAGGAAAAATTGGAAATTTAGACAAAAAGGAGTAAAAAAAATTACCTAAAGACTGCAACGAAAGGGAATAAAAAATCACCATGTATCGTCTAACATTCCATTAGTTCTGCAGCCTTCATGCTCTAAGTATCCAACTAAACCAACAGTAGGTTCAGACAAAAGTTCAACAGAAGAGCCAGATGATTCCGATGACAACTACATTCCTACTCCAGTCAAACAGCCGTGGCAGATGCGGATACCACTAAAAAATACCGCATTAACCAGTGACCGATTTGGAGTGTCGGACAGGGCAACTGCAGCTATTGCCTCCAGTGTGCTACATGACCTTGGCCTTGCAACGAAAGAGGACGATTCTCTCATAATAGATAAGAATAAGGTAAGAAGGGAAAAACATTCAAACCGATCAAATCTCCAAGACGAGAGCACAAGAGAGACAAACGTAATACAAGGGCTGTACTTTGATTGCCGAAAGGATAAAATGCTGCAAATTGATAAAATAAATCAAAAGTGTTTCCAAAGAACAGTAAAAGAAGAGCACTATTCAATTATAAAAGAACCTGGCTCCATTATGGCCATGTATCACCAACTAATGGAAGTGCAAAAGATTGCTAGAGCCATATTGGATCATTTGAAAAGTTCAAATTTGTCGTTAGGCGAGCTGGACGTAATTGGATGTGATGGTACCGTCACCAACACAGGCTGGAAAACTGGTGTAATCCGCACGATTGAAGAGGAAATCAAAAGACCACTGCAGTGGGGAGTTTGCCTTTTGCACTTTAATGAATTACCGTTCCGGCATTTGTTTCAAGCTTTGGATGGTGAAACGACTGGGCCAAAATCTTTTAGTGGTCCTATTGGCTCACAACTTACAAAATGTGAAAAACTTCCGGTTGTGACATTTCAAAGCATTGAATGTGAGATTCCAGATATCGATCGGAAGATTTTAAGCAAAGACCAGCAATATCTCCTGGACATAAGTTCTGGTATAAAGTTAGGCACGGGAGACTTAGCAATTCGTGAACCAGGTCCTCTTTCACATTCCTGATGGCTGACAACAGCAAACAGAGTTCTTCGTCTGTACATAAGTGTTGACAATCCCTCTGAAGAGCATCTCATCTTGGTACGTTTCATTCTTAAATCGTACATGCCAGTATGGTTTAAGATTTTAAAAAATAAGTACCTTACAGATGGACCAAAACATGTTTTTCAGTTAACAGAATCTTCTGCCAGAAAACTTGATTAAGGTGATCAATCCGGTTATTGAAAGAAATGCGTTCTTTGCGCATCCGGAGAACTTGCTCCTTAGCATGATAGTCGATAAAAGGGCCCACATCAGAGAGTTGGGGTTTAGACGAATTATAAAAGCAAGGGCCATAGCTTCCAAAAAAATGCTAATCCGAACTTTCAAACCGCCAAAAATCAACTTTCAGGCAAAAGAATATTACGAAATTATTGATTGGACTACTGCTGCTCTTTTTCCACCACCTTTGTTGCGAAGAATATCTGATGAAGATATTTTGGCCAAGGTTTCAACGGCCAAAACAGCAAAAGAATGGAACTTCCACAAATTCCCGTGTCACACGCAAGCAGTGGAGCGCTGTGTGACATTGGTAACTGAAGCCTCCTCAAAACTCGTCAGCGCAAAGAACAGACGGTTTCATCCGAACAACGTTGCTATCAAGAGCTTCAATGCTAATTTTTTCAAGCAAACATAATTTCAATGTTTCAACTATGTAAAGGACTATGATTTAAGAAGGTTACAAAAACAATGTTGAAGTGTGATAATTGGAAATTTGTATTTCACAAAGAATTTTGAAACTAATAAACTCTTATTTATATATTTTCTATTTATTTATATTATTCCTTTAGGTATTTGTTGTTTCAACTTTATATAGCTAAAAAAACAAGAGTGGTGGGCTCAAACAAGCTACATGCCGCACCGAGCAACAGCTGGCAGGCACTCAAAAAGTGATAAATTAACAATATTAAGTTGCTTTGTGCTTCCTCACAATTACAAAATACTACCTTTTCAATATTTTAGTGTGTTTTTATAACTCTACTACAAAGGATTTTCTCTATAGCAGCTCAATATGCAGCTGTTTAGTTATTTTTAAAAAAATTATAAAATCTTGTGGTATTCGTAAAATTTCAAAATTTCAAATGTAATGCGCTAGCTGGGGGTTAGGTATATATTTTTTTCTTTGTTGCATATTAATTACCATGCCTAGAGACAATTTTTTCAGTATAGCGTTAAGAAAAAAAATTAAATTTTTTTCAGCCCATCCTATTGACCAACCTTGAAAAAAAATGTTGTCCACTGAAACTTAAGCACTTTCCTATTACTGACCTCTGTGAGGGTGGCAATACTTCCAAGTTTATTAGAAGAGAGTTTGGATATGCACCAGCTGAACGACTCATAAGTGTGAACATTACTCTTACCAAATCAATCAGACCTGGGTAGCAATGCATACTGCTGCTCTCTACAGATTGTTTGTTCTTCGTAGACCTTTTGACCACCGCTTAATATGCCTAATGTATTCACAACTGTCTTATGCAGTTTCTGTCTGCAAATATGAAAATGCAGATGCAAACCAGACCTTTATTTTGAAAAAAGGCAGTTAGAATTGGAGCTCACCTCAAACCAAAGGAAATATGTAAACCTTTTTTCGCTAAAGTAGGACTACTTACTTTTCCTTGAACTTATATTTTTCACACCCTTAATTTTCTGAGACCAAACTTTGGATTATTTCACGATCCAGTGCTTCAGTCACAATATAAAATGTGAAATAGAAACAAGTTTAATATTTTCCGAATAAAACTTAATTTAAAAAAAATCAAATGTTCTATAATTCAGTGACATTTTTGAACGCCCTCCCGACAACCTCAGAATGGAACCAAGTGATATTAAGTTAAATAACTTAAGAAGTTCTTGATTTGTTAGTGCCATTATAGTGTTAAGATGTTTATTGATGAAAAATATATGTCATTTTTGTTTAATTAAATGATTTTCCATGAAAATTCTTGTAATATTTTGGATGGCAATAAATAATTATTTGATTTGACTTATGATATTGTTCAAAAGTAACAAATTACAGGGCGACACCTAGAAGACAAGGAAGACCCACCTTCTTATTCAGTAAACTGGAATGACATCGCGATCAGTTTCTTCACTTTCATTGTGTCTGCTGCTGTTGCTGGGTTGATCATGTGCATGTTTAGGTGGGTATGTATTCTTTTATCTAAATAATAATTAAATAATAAACTATATCGTACCTATAAAGAAGTTTTCTTAAAAGCTCATCTGCAAGAGATACTGAATGTATGTATAACCATTGTTAACTAAACAATTGTTCTATCGAATAATAAGGTATTTTTTCCTAACTTAGCGCTTGTAAAACAATCCATGGATTCGTTTATCATTGAAAAAAATTATTTCAAAGGTCATTTGCTTCATCATCATCATCACGCTAGCATAAAGTTTAAGCTTATTTAAATGTATACACATTAATTAAAGAGGCTACAGAGTACATGGATGTATTATACACCAATTACATGCATTTTATATGAGAAAATAATGTTTTTTTGACTAATGTTGTAAACTAAAAAAGTTGGTGGTAGGTATAAATTATTAGAAAGAAGGTATAATTTACATGACCTTTAAAGTTATTTTTGTTCTGACAAATGTTATTAATTGCCTTTTATTATGCATTTCTAGCCTAAACATTTTTCTACATATATTTGTTAATACAGCACCCATCATGTGTCATATCAAAGTAAAGCTGATGATTTTATTATGTCGCTTAAAATTTTAATAGGAAAAACATATGTCAAGTGGTTTAGAAAATGCAGGATATTTTGTAAATGTAAATATTTTTCACAATAAAGTCCAGCACTTATTAAGATAAGTGAGTTTTGTTTTTCCCAAAAAGTTTGTCTGTAATAGAAACAAATATCCTCTTTGTAAGTAGTTTACCTGTTATCTGTTTGAGACACCCTTGTATATAATCTTGTCACATAACTAAAACATGAACATTACCTTGTCAGTCTTTCCTGGAACATACATTGAATCACACTACAGTTTTTGTAAAAGTTTGATGTTTGACTGTGCATATAGGTTTTATGTGTAGTACATACATAAAGAATAAAATAAATATATTTTATTTGGAGCGGTGTCGTAATTCCAGCAAATCCTTCATAACATAAGTTTGTACACTTTATGCATACAATTTTATAAACTCAAATGCATCTTTTTGTCAGAATATTTGTAGTTGTATAAAAATTAACCAATCTTGTTACATATATTTTCAGGAAATCTTATACAGTTTGGTATTGTTCAGAACGAGAAGAAATGTTCAGGATTGATAATTTTTCATGCAGATCTGCTCAATATGCAATGCTCAAAAAGGACTACATACTGACCTCTAACAACCTCACTTATCTCAGCTATTGCAGCAGGAATTTGTTTGATGTAAAAAGTAAGCATTGGATGATACCTCTTTTGTTTATAATTAAAATAATACTAAGTTTGAAACTTTTAAATTTTAAGGACTTGATCCCATTAGTCTTTACTTTCTTACTTTCTTTCTATACATAGTACTAGAATTAATTACCTATGCACAGCTTGCACGTTAAAACACCTGTTTGAGTTAGTTTAACTTGTAGGTGCAAGATGTTACCACCAGTACGTTGACAAATGAATAAGTGAAAGTTCCCTATACATACTGATATACTGATAATCTAAACAAACAATTGTTAAATCAATTAGATTTGGGTACAAACTAAAGATTATTCAAATGTCAAATAAAGTGTGATAAATCAATATTACTAGACCAAAGTGTCTCCTAGCTTTAGACCCAATTGTATCACTGTCTTACACATTCTTACCAAATTTCATATTGATGAAAATGAGGCACTTCTTTACCACATGGACTTATATTTCATAGAATATATACGTGATCCTAGATTTGTGCTTTATGATTCACCGCAGTGTTGATAACAGGCTTGGTTTCACCCTTAATAACACATTTTGATGAAACGATTTTTAATAGTATACTTACAGCCTGAGCAAACCTATTTTGTCAGAAGTGTGACGTGTTTCGCCGATTATGGCATCATCAAATGTATACACTACACAAAACTAATAGTCAATACACTTTGTAATCACCTTGCGGTTTGTCAAACACATAAATTTACATTGAACACGAACGACACATAATTTAAAATGACAAAGCATATTTTAAAATTGGGAGCTCCCCAGGGCCGGATTTAGATGTTTGCTGCCCCTGTGCAAAATTAAGACTACCTCCCCCCCACCCACACACTTGTTTCACATTTCACACTAGATAATGTTAAAACAAACACTAGCAGTCACAGTAGTTAATAATAATGGTAGTCGACAATAACAACTTAAAGCGGCAAACAAATGCGCGAGCAACCCAATATTTTCACAGCCACCCGATGTGGAAAACTTTTCTGGCCCAGTACTGGGCCAGTATTGGCCAATTCTGGGCCAGTACCGGCCAGTTCTGGGCCAGTACCGGCCAGTTCTGGGCCAGTACCGGCCAGTTCTGGGCCAGTACCGGCCAGTACTGCGCCAGTTCTGGACCAAAAATATAATTTAAAATTGTTTTAAATCATGTAATTCATTTTCCCGTCGCCACACCTGCTTCATTCTCAGTTTGACAGAAAGTTAGTTTAGTCGTTCCTTAGCTCATGATTAGGGATGAACGGGTTCCGAAATTTCAGGAAATTTTCAGGAAAAAATAATCACTTTTTTTTGGCAGGATTTTTTTATCCTGGGATTATATCACCAAACCGGGACTTTCTGTGGTGCAATCGTCTTTTAACACGTTGGCTGCGCGTCACCGACCGGTCGGTGGTCCAAGCAGTCGCCGGGCGGTAGTGTCTCCATACAAACTAAATGCAAGTCTAAATAACCAGCACTCATCCTAGACAGGCTGCTTGTTTCCCGCTCTTTGGAAAGACTGTGTTCTTCAATGTAGTTAGGTTGGTACTAAATTTCCCCGTAAAATTCCCGTCTGGCAATGCTTAGAAAACCACTTTTTGTCCCAAATTCTCCCTCTGATTGGCAATACAAGGGGACCGGCTATTATATCCAGGCAGCGCTGCTATCTGTGAGTGTTTCAGTGAACTACGTCCACTCTCGTGGTAATGCAGTACAGCGCTGCACAGTGTTTTTCGATTCGTCAGACCGAAATATTTGAATTCGTCTGTGCCAATCGGGTTCGCTGCTTCATACTGGGATTGCCCGCCATTGGTGAAGCGCAGCCAATGTATTAATATTGTTAATATTTGTTGGACCAAGGTTGGTTGTATAAATTATATTAAGTTATATTCATATTATTATCTTAATACAGTACAAAGATTTAAAAGGGTACACATGCAGTTTTAATTATTTTAATATTGATTATATATATATATATATATATATGTATATATATATATATATATATATGTATATATTATATTAACTTTATATTTTTTGATTATTATTAAAATTAAATTAAATATGCCTGTATACTAATCTGCTAGCAGTTTTATCATATCCCACAACAACAGCATGGCAGGAAAATAGATACATATAAATCAAATGAACCAAATGATTTTTTTCCAGCTTTTATTACTTTTATTCCAATGATGTGCATGAGTTCACTTCGAAAAATCAAAATAAAGTATCGTCCGAGGCGTGTAGGTGTAGACTATTGGTAATTTATATACCCCACTCCATCTTAGTGTTTTCAATAGTCAGAACGGCCGCAGGGGGGTTAAGGCGAGTGTCCAGTAAGTTCAAAGATCGTGGGTTCGAGACCCGATCTGGTCATGATATTTTTGCAACTAAAATCCTTTTTAAAAATCTGTATTATTGTTTAGTTAAACAATTTGAAAACATTATATTTTAAAACAATTAAAATAATTATTTAAATAACAAATTATAGTTCTGGCCCAGTACTGGGCCGGTACTGGCCAGTTCTTGCCAATTTTGGAAGTATCCCAGAATCTGGGCCAGTACTGGCCCAGTACATTTTTTCCACGTGGGACAGCTAGTACAATGAGCTCTATGTAATCTTGAGTCATTACTCTTGGTTAAAAAAGCGTGCCGTTGTGAAAGCCAATTTTTGCTCCGTTATGTTGGCTGTAATTCTGGTGGGACGGTGTCAAAACCTCCCATTTGATTTAATATAAAAACGGTGATTCAAAGTCTTTAAATATTAATATGTTGACGAATTTTAAGTGAAACTTGGTGTTAAACTTAACTTTATAATCTTGACACATATTTTAGATGGAATTGGATAGTTTATTTCTATGCAACGTTATTATTTAAGTTAAATGAAAACGCCCTTGGCTTCGGAAATATTGTTGTAAAAAATGTCGAATGACATCGTCCCACCAACAAGATGACACCACAACAGACCAAAATACGAAATACTACGGCATGCTTTTTAAAGGTTATTTGCCAGAGGGCAGAGAGTAGTCACTCCTGTTTATATTTTAACTCACTGAGCTAGTACGCTCAGCGAGTAGTATGGACAGCGAGAGTGAGAAGATTGAATTATGTCTAGGCCTGGTCAGGCACCACGCTTACAAATAGCCAGAGATAAACGAATGATTCCGAATGCCGTGCTGCCATTCCGAACGAAAGTTCTCGGAGATGGCCGAAGAGAAACGAGTCAGACTTCGGGGCTACTCGAGTATTTCTGTCTCTCTTCGAAGCGTGGTGCCCATAAGGGCCGAGACATAAGTAGTAGATTGTGAACTGAGACTTGCGCATGCGCCGCAATGACTCATCGCGACGACAGTGATGGACTGATGGAACGGCAGAGCAGGGTTACGATTGTTAAGCTTGACTTTTACTTTGTTTGCACTGTTATAAGCGGACAGTGGAGATTAGCACAGAAACACTGTGCCCTTTTTTGCACGCTCCGAACAAAGACGCCACCTATCTATTTTCACTCATAGCAATATCAAAATATCACCCCTGGTTGACGGATGTATTACTAAGTATATTTTTTAAAATTTGCAACCCCCCAAAATTTGCCGTCCTGTGCAGCTGCACATTTGCACATGCCTAAATCCGGCCCTGGAGCTCCCGATATGGTAATGGTCTGAGGCCCGTGCACGAACCATTTTAAAAATATATTTCGTCAATTTAAATTATGTGTCGTTCGTGTTCAATGTAAATTTATGTGTTTGACGAACCGCAAGGTAATTACAATGTATAATGACTATTAGTTTTGTGTAGTGTGTACGTCTGATGATGTCGTAATCGGCGAAACGCGTCACACTTCTGACAAAATAGGATTGCTCAGGCTGTAAGTACACCATGAAAAATAGTGAATTTAGCAATCCCATAGCCAGATCTTTCAAAATTGTTATGAAAGTTCCCTGAAACTATTTTAAAACTTTATTATTGAACTGTTGGAAACTTGTTTCGTTAATTTGTTATAGGTAGCTCGTATAAACAGTTGATCGCTCTGCAGTTTATGCAGGATCCTCTCATTCCTGTCCAACTACGCGATCATAAGCCAGCAGTGCGGGTGAACTGGGGCTGGCGCTGCAGGGCTGTGTAAGTCATCAGCTGTCTATGCAATACCTCTAATACCGCAATAGTAAATGAGTGAATGAGTTTATTCCATCGAGTAAATACATTATGGCCAGTTGCCAATACCACAATACCTTCAGCTATCTAAGTAATATCTCTAATATTGCAATATGGCCAGCTGTCTAAGCAATATCTCTAATACCGCGATACGGCCAACTATCTATGCAATACTGCAATACATTCAGCTGTCAATACAATACCTCTAATATCGCAAAACCTCCAACTGCTTGTGCAATACCGCAATACCTCCAGCTGTCTATGTAACGTACAAACATTGTCATTAGTTATAAATTTGTGGACTGCCGTGCCATAGAGATATTTATATAGGAGGAAAACCTGTGAGGTTGAGGCTCCCTAAACTTGTCCTTAACATTTATTACCTTAAGAGTATTGGGAAAACATTGGTTTTTTAGCTATTTATTTACTGAATAACAGTGTCAAACCTTGAAAGTGTGTTAATACAGCTAAAGTTGTACTATTCTCAGATGTAACATGATTTCAAAGGATTCAGAATTTAAAATATTTTAGTTTCATGAAGTAGCATGGACAATAGTGGTAGTGCTGAATGCATAATCTAGCTATACATCAAAGAAAAATTATCATACTGTGACACCTGCCATTACGACAACCTGTGTTAAGAATTGAGAGCTTTATAGTAGTTGACCTTTTTACAAGGAATAGACGTAGTCTGAATGTATTATGATCTATATTATTAAAAGAATTTCTTGAATTTTGTTCAGCGATTTTCGACCCCTAAAACCATTATTTTGTAAACATGTTTGGTATCAATGAAAAGCTCTTACTCTCTATATGAGCCTTTTGGGGATTTGAAAAGTCTCCATAGTCGATGTGATACGACGCCAAAAGGTATAATTTTCTGCCGCCCTGAAACTTATGCAGCTGAAGTAGATCTACCAAAGGATGAAAAAAATCGTATTATAAACTTTGAAACTGGAGTTTAACAATATGGCGGCCATTCAAAGATGGCGGATACACGTTTTTAATAAATTAGTCATATCTCGATTATTATTTAACAAAATTTGCAAATTCTTTTTTGTTGTATAGATAATTTTATTTAAAAAATAAAGTGTTCAGACAATATTTTCTGTATATGGCCTGGTTTTCTATTTATTTAATGAAATATGTAAAAATGACATGGCATATATTGCTTTAACTAACTATATCTCCTACACCATGCATTTCACTTGAAAACCACTTACTATATAAAAGATAGAAAAAATTATAAGCTTCACAGTGATGTATAACATAAAGGGATTTAAACTATATGTGTAAATATAAGAGGCGCAGAAGTGGTGGATGGCGACGCTCGGTGCGATGTGGCGACGCGGGCCGGCATCAGTGGCGCCAACGTTAAGACTACGGCTTCTTACAAAACTGTTGTTAGGCCTACCTTTAATAAGTACGGGTTTGTATTACAATATGTGGACTTTAAAAGAGTATAGGATAAAATGTATTTATTATACGTGAACCATGATTACTTAATTAAAATATAAATATTCTGAAATTTTAAAGCCAAAGCTATTATTACGCCATAAACAAAACTACCTTTAGTTTGTTTCTTTACCTTACGAATGTCACTGTAGTTCCAGATATAAAACACTATAACTATTATACAAATTCCTATACATTACTAATAGCTACGCATTTAAATTTTAAGTATTCGTACCTCTGACATTTGCATCTATTTGTTTACTAGTTTCCAATCCAGTCAAAATCCAGTCCAACATTAAATCTTGATATAATACGTGGCTGAAAAATAAATTCATAACAATTTATACGATTGTAAACAAATAATATAAGAAGTAGAAAGGACTCCTATTTGCAATGAACGTAATTATTATTATTTATACTAAGTTATAATTATTTATTTTGGTTTTTAGAGTTATTTATTACTACTGTATGAATTTTTTAGTATTTTGAAAGAAAGACAGAGAAAAACTAAGTCATTCTCATACCACTTCATTTTAATGTTTAATTAGGTATTTCTCGACAAACTCATTCTCAATAGGGTACCAAATGTAAATACAATATTGAATTCCACTTTCCTGAAATTTTGATTTGGTACAGACCTACGAACGTGTTGTTAATTAAAATGATATAACTGTAGTGTTTAAACACAACAGTTATGTAAATATTTGAGATTGTACTGTGGAAATGATTATTTGAAATGGATCAAAAGGTTGAAGGACCTACGATTCTTCCACAAATGAAAGAATTAAAGATCGAATAACAAACTTTTGAACACATGTCATATTTAGTTGCAAATCCAAGTAGAAATGACCTTGGACTGATCGCAAAAAGATTATTACATTTTTAAACTAAAGAGATTTTAGATTCACCATTTAGAAACCATACAAGCATGAGACGATATTTTCAATAATTAAATTGTACAATAAATGTTGAATTACTTACCAAAATTTAAAAGAGATGATTTCCTGCTTTAACAAATTATTTATCATTTATAATTCGTCTTCGCTGTCTGATGATTCACAACTAATAATTTCTTCTTTGTCGTCAATGTTATTTAGCATATTTCCACTGTAGCTTAGATTTTATTGGGGGGGGCCAGAGGAACGTGGATCTTTTACTCGAGACCAGAAAGCCTACTTAGCCAGCTTTGATTTAATCTAAATAACTGTAATGAACTAACTAAGATCCTTCCAAAAACTGATATATACTAAATCTGCATCTGAGGTTATTGCAATATTGATCTAAGCATGGTAACTAATCCTTAAGGAAAATGAATGTATAGAAATACTGCAAGCTAATCAAAAACTATGGATAATCTTCTGGGGAGTCTGATTAATTTGGTCTAAACGTGCTGAAAATTCAACCTGTTGCAAAGTGTTCGGGCCAGGCCCGAACACTACTATTTGTTCCTACATTCCTGTATCGGGGCGAACCTTATGGGTTTCCCCTTAATAAGCTGTTTAGCCAGCCATTCTGTCACTAAATTACCCTATACTTAAATGAAAACTTATCGGTTGTGCGTATTGGTTGCAGAGATGAGGTTCAACACGTCCGTCCTTTCTGACGCCGGCAGTAGGAAGGGGGAGAGGACGCCGCTAAGCCAGATTTCGTTGACAAGACGGAAAAAAGTTGTTCGCTCTGTCAACGGCGCGACAGGCGAAGTGCTCCAGGCAGTGGCTGCGCGACGGAGTTTGCGCGCACTATATAAAATAGGGTGACGCTAAGCGTCACAACCACCCCCCTTACGGCAAAAGAAAAGAAAAAGAATCAGTTTTGCTGAAGGTGTGAGTTTGTTGAGTGTTTTGAGTGGTTTTTGTTCGAGTTGCCTCCCTCTATCGTGCTCTGGGTCCCGAGATGTCATGGTCCCGGTTTTAACTCAAGGGAAGCCGAGAACAGATGAGGAAAGGCGAAAACCCCTGACCAGTCCGGCTTCGACTTGGAACCTGGTTCGCAACGTTTTTTTGGGGAAAAAGCTGATTGTTTTGGTTGACCAACCACGACAGGGATCGGGATCCACCCCCCCTCGCGAATAGAGGAAGGTATGTTGGGTGCGACAGCTAAATTAACCTAACCTAGCAAACTTGTGACTACTGTGATCTTGGTTCAGCTGAAACAGAAAGTCGGAAAGCGACAGTAAAAGGGACGGACAACTGCACGCACAAAAACATGTTTTTTTTTTTTTTTTTTTTTTTTTTATAAGTTGAAAATCGCACAGAGTTGGAGAAGATAACGTGGTCTTTGGTGATGTTTTTTGTTTGGGGGGTGTCCGAGAGGAGGTCTTGCTCAGGCATCGACTTGGCTGGTTCCCCGCTGACAGGTGATGGAGAAAACTGGAACAGCCGAGGATTGCAGGCAGCAGGGTGAGATGTGCTCCCAGCAGGTCCTGATCACCGCGTTGCTGTTGGTGTGGATAATGCTGAGGCTCTGCTGGATCTGCCTTTGAAGATGTTGCCATCCCCTCGGAACTTGGTGTCGGAATATGACTTTTGTCACTTGGAGCTGATGATGTGAACTTGCGGTTGAGAAAATGTCTATTTTACTGTCCAAGTAACTGACACTGTCCAAATAAAGCACTGGTAACTGATATTGCTTGAGATCACTTTATTATTCTGTCTTTAAATAATATCATTTGGTTGCCGGTTGTACTGTTTAATGTAAATTTTTGATTGTGCAGTTGTCATGGTGTTATTTTAATAGTTGGGGGTATTAACTGTATTGATCGGTGATGATTGCTAAACAAAAAATCTTTTTAAAGGTGAACTGTCGTGGTGAAGGTGATGAAAGGTTGATCGCAAGGCGGCGGTCCGATAACTGACGGGTTGGTCTTTTCCTAACTGGGGTACCGTGGGATTGTCCCATGTTTGGCGCCGGGTTACCAAGGCCAGACTGGTGAGGTCCGCGGAAACTGTTTCTGAAGTGAGTGAGAGTTGTGGAGTTTGGAAGGATCTGCAAAACTGTTGAAAACCCTTTTTTTTATTTTTTTGCTTCGCATGCAGAAAAAAAATTGCGCTCGCAATTACGCTATGATGAGCGGTAATTTCAGGTGAGGATAGGTGCTTGTGGACTGTTTGGGGGAAAAAATCTTCCTAGTGCCCGGTTCTTGCTTAATTGAGAAAAATCCTGCCCCTACTCGTTCTTACAATCGACGTTTGTCTTGGTATACCTATTACAACATGAAAATCTTTAACTTAACTACCTTCTGATCTTCTCTAGACTGTTCCTAAACCTAACTACTACTACTTTAGTGACTAATTAAGCTAAGAAGTGTGAAAAGAGCAAAGGGAGAGAAATAGGAAAGAATAGTAAAAGAGTTTGTCTTCCAAACACTCGACTAGTACAAAGGTCGCCACAGAAGGTGCCACCACTGAGCCTCTTCCTGCGATGGTGAAAAAAATGAATAAAACAAAAAAAAAAGGTAACCATCCGCAGAAAGGTTAATCTCAATCAGGAAAAAAAATTCTTTACAAGACCCAGTGAGGGTGTCGGAGACGAAAAGGGGAGGGGAAAGATTTGGCCGACAACGCACGGGGGAGGACGTGTAGGGCAGCCCATCCTAGGGAAGGATACCCTGAGACTCACAGTCCCCCGGGCGTTGGCGGGGACAGCGACAGAGAGAGAAGACTTAACCAAATATCACTTTTGTAGAGCGTTTCTGGTCTGGGTAAAATATGTCTTTAATATTGTGGCTGAAAAAATCTTTTTAACTGCGAAAAATGAGCATTAAGCACTGAGGGTACAAACCCAGGAAGTGCCTGCTAGCAACTCTTCGGGCGAATACACCCTTGAGGGCATTTTGTCTAAAAACCAGGAAAACTACAAAGTGAGAAAAAAAATTTTAACACAAAACACCTACTGCCTATGGGTATCCCTTATCAAGAGTCGTTGCTCAAAAATTCAAATTGCGCAAAAAGGGTAACCCAGGCAACGCGCCCAACACAAGAAAAGAGGTATTAATTAATTTTTTTTTTTTAAATTTTAATCCAGAATCCCAAAAAAAAATCCCATTAATTTCGATAAGGGAAAAACAAATCCCTAAATGATTGGGGGTTGAGCAATTGCAAAACAATTGGCCGTAACAGACTTTCCCTGGAGCATAAAATTGCTGTTCGATGAAAACCATTTACAAAAAAGAATCTATGTCGGCATTGGTGATAAAGAGTTTTCTATTACAGGAATCAACTCTATAAATGCATCGTTGTTGAAATGTATTCCATCACGACGCATTGATTTCCCATAATAGGCATGAAAAAATCGGGTGCGATTTAATTCGTCGGGGAGGTCTATCACTTTGACGAAGTGTGAACGTAATGTGAGCAAAAACCTATTAATTTTATGTAAAATGGTAACTGCTGGGGTGTAGTTTCCTATCCGTGGATAACTCGGCAATGTTGTAAAAACAATGACCATCCTAGGATATAAACGCCGTATCAGTCTCAAAAAGGACAAAAAAGAATTCTTGAAAACTGTAATATCTACGTTTGCTAAAAAATCGTTTGTACCTAAGAAACATAACAAGGGCATATGCGGCTGTATGGCTGAAACATTTAACTTAACAAAAGTCTTAAGGTCAGATACTCTTGCTCCAGAGATGCTCCGAATTAAAATTGGCCGTAAACTCCCAGTTAGGCCGGGATTTGCTCGAGAAAAATTGCAAAAACGGGTGGCATATGAGTCGCCAAGGACCTGAACACTAATCAAATTACTTGCTTGGGCCATAAATAAATTAACAGTGAAGGGAAAACCCAAGCTACGCCGACCGACACTGGAAGGTGTCTATTTGTGAAATGAAATAAAAAGGTCGGCCCCTAATGTCCCGTAACTAACTACAAACGAAAAGAAATGCTAGTGAGCTATCCTAAATTTTCCCCAAATGTAAAATTCGGTTCCCTTAACAAGTAACTGCACATAAGCAAAAATAAAATTGATAAAAGTGCCGGTTTAACTTCAGTTAAACTAATTGAAAAAGATTTTACTAGCAAAAAAGGTGGGTGCAGCGCTAATCCATTGGCCGCCCAACCAGACGTTAGCTGTAGGTAAGCTAAGTTCAGCACAAGAATTGGTGGCGAGTGACGTAGTTGTGACGTAGCGTGACCGGCCGGAGTATCGACCAATTTATAAACACAAGCCCCGACCGAATTACTAGAGGCACATTGTTGCTCAAAACGCATAATTATAAATACATTTGGCACAAGGAAAAAGAAAAAATATATTCTACAGTACGTTACATTAATGCCTTGATGTAAAATGCCAGCTGTACCAAGCCAGAATTCTGACTTAGCCTAAAAGTGAACTGAGTTAAAAACCAACTGAAATGCAAAATATAAACTAAATTGACTATGGTTACCTATGTTAGACATGTCCTGAGAACCCATTCTACAATTATATACCATAAAAATCTAGCCTAAAGGGTTTTACTGATCCAAAATTTGCAAAAAACTTCCTACTGCAAAAACTGCTAGGCCCTAAAAACTTTACTATTGGCAGATTCTGGCCCTGTATTTCTGGCCCACTGAATGCTTACCCTAAAAGAATATTATTGTTACTAGGGATGACCAATAGTGTGAGAAAATATATTCACATAATTTTAAAGACAAAATCACATAGTACAAAGAATAAATTAAACATTGGACAGACAAACAGCACAGATTGTAGCCACAGACTAACAGTTGTAAAAGATGAGGCTGCAGCATGATAAATATATTTTATTGAACAATTAAATAACATAAAAAACAGTCACTGAATTTAACACATAGCAAGGTGTTGGCTTTAACTATAGAAACTGGTCTTTATTTGTATAACAAAACAAAACACCTTGGTTTTGGCCAAATGCCATTCTAATTGTAATAAAAATTGGGTTATGGCCGTTAAACCACCATACCTGAGACCTGTACCCAATACATTTTTTATAGACCAGATATGCCTCTTGCTAGGCTTACAAATTAAAATCCTAAACACTGAATCACATCACTGAAACACTTGTACTGCTGCCAAGGCCTGATGAGTTGTGGATTCTCACTGAAATACAAAACAGAACAACAAATACAAAATCCTACCTAAGACACACTATTTTCCCTTGGTCACCCTAGTTAGATAAATTTGGAAAAGGTTTAACCTCAAAAATTGAGGGCTAGGCCCCCTACCTTCCTGGTGTCAGTCTAGCATTCTAAAAAAGCCTGATATGGGACATAAACTCCCCAGAAGATTCATCGACTAAATCCTAAGTTTTCTAACCTACAAAAAACAAAGCTGCCTAAAGCTCTCTGGCCCTAGGCTTAAGCCTGCTACCATATGTAGCTTAGATTTTATTGGGGGGGGCCAGAGGAACGTGGATCTTTTACCAGAGACCAGAAAGCCTACTTAGCCAGCTTTGATTTAATCTAAATAACTGTAATGAACTAACTAAGATCCTTCCAAAAACTGATATATACTAAATCTGCATCTGAGGTTATTGCAATATTGATCTAAGCATGGTAACTAATCCTTAAGGAAAATGAATGTATAGAAATACTGCAAGCTAATCAAAAACTATGGATAATCTTCTGGGGAGTCTGATTAATTTGGTCTAAACGTGCTGAAAATTCAACCTGTTGCAAAGTGTTCGGGCCAGGCCCGAACACTACTATTTGTTCCTACATTCCTGTATCGGGGCGAACCTTATGGGTTTCCCCTTAATAAGCTGTTTAGCCAGCCATTCTGTCACTAAATTACCCTATACTTAAATGAAAACTTATCGGTTGTGCGTATTGGTTGCAGAGATGAGGTTCAACACGTCCGTCCTTTCTGACGCCGGCAGTAGGAAGGGGGAGAGGACGCCGCTAAGCCAGATTTCGTTGACAAGACGGAAAAAAGTTGTTCGCTCTGTCAACGGCGCGACAGGCGAAGTGCTCCAGGCAGTGGCTGCGCGACGGAGTTTGCGCGCACTATATAAAATAGGGTGACGCTAAGCGTCACACCACAATTATGAATTTTGCAGGAGGCCGTGCATTTTATCCCACTTGCCAAGCAAGAGCATTTAGGTGGTTTGCACGCTCGTGAACATTTGCAGCTCTGTAGTTCCATAACAGCTGGAGGAGTTGGCAAGCTTGTCATCCATTTAATACCAATATTGTAATCTCCTACTTCCCAGCCGTTGTCTTGAGGGACGGGACTTCCGGACAACTCTCTAGAGACCTTTTCCAGATTGCAGCTTGGTAGTTAGCTCTGAGGCATTGTTGGTACAAACAATCTGCTCAAGGTGGTAGCTCATC
Source organism: Allygus modestus (assembly GCA_963675035.1). Lineage (NCBI taxonomy): Eukaryota > Metazoa > Arthropoda > Insecta > Hemiptera > Cicadellidae > Allygus > Allygus modestus. The sequence goes on from OY776116.1 coordinate 68,828,721, forward strand.
GGACCTTACTGTTCCCAGTTTTGCTCGAAAGAGGTGATGACGAAGGAGATTCACACTTGCTATTTTGGTACCTTTCAGATAGACCTGCTTCACAAAATTCTCAATAGATTTGAAAATATCATCAGTAGCTGTCCAATCGTTTCCAAGTGACATAAATGTGTCTAGAAATTCGTCAGAAGGGGAGAGAATGTTTAATGCTTTAATTTTTCCCCGTCCAGCAAACGAACTGACGTTGTCACATCCTGTTAATGCATGTAGTGATACCAAAGTCATTGCAGTATTGTTCCCTAATTGAGAAATTATACCTCAAATACCAATTAATCTGGTGGAATGTTTTTGTCCTCGCTTCACATATATGTTGCATTTTTCACAAATGAAATGGACAGCGTGAAGGGCAATCAGTAGGACGTCTGCATCATCAGAAACACATATGATGGTTTGTATTCTGCGGCAGCACAGTGTATATGTACCATCATTCTTGTGTCGGCTTCTTCATGTGTTGAAAATCGCTCCGACACTTTGGTAAAACCTTGACGCGTTATTTTTAAACATTCTGCATTGTATGTGATGAAGAGAACCTTGTCAGCCAAAAGGCATTGTTTTTCGTCAGCCGAACAGCTCTCCGCTAAAAACCTGCACAAGTTTTTCTTACTTTCACCGTTTTTTAGAGGTCTCTTCCAGCCAGAATTTTATGTCCACCCAGGAAACCCAGGATGTGCCGGCTCGCGTCGCCACATCGCACCGAGCGTCGCCATCCACTACTTCTGCGCCTCTTATATTTACACATATAGTTTAAATCCCTTTATGTTATACATCATTGTGAAGCTTATAGTTTTGTTTATCTTTTATATAATAAGTGTTTTTCAAGTAAAATGCATGGTTTAGGAGATATAGTTAGTTAAAGCAATATATGCCATGTCATTTTTATATATTTCATTAAATAAATAGAAAACCAGGCCATATACAGAAAATATTGTCTGAACACTTTATTTTTTAAATAAAATTATCTATACATCAAAATAATATTTTGCAAATTTTGATAAATATTAACCGAGATATGACTAATTTATTAAAAACGTGTAACCGCCATATTTGAATGGCCGCCATATTGTTAAACTCCAGTTTCAAAGTTTATAATATGGATTTTTTTCATCCTTTGGTAGATCTAATTCAGCTGTATAAATTTCAGGCCGGCAAGAAAATTATACCTTTTGGCGTCGTATCACTTCGACTACCACCTTTAGAGCTTCGTCCCATAGGCTTTCAAAGTTCCAATGTTAATTTTATGGCGTTATATTTTATTTAGTTAGTCAGCTGATTATAATGTAAATAAACTTTTAACAACTCTGGCTCTATGCCTGCTAGTTAACATTACAAAGTTTTCTAAATCTAAAATGCAATACTAATGTTAGACTCCAGGAACGTTCTCACGCAGTAAATGCTTGTTGTTTCTACAGTTAAGAAGCTTGCAGAGATATTCCGTAGATATTTTAAAATACTTTTTAATTTTTAGTATAGAGTAATATTTACCTTGTGTTACATTCGTAATGTAACACTACTTTTTGATTAAATATTAGGTTTAACTTTAAAATACCCCCGTCGCAGCGAACCTGCATACTCAGCAAATTTCCAATTGAGATATAAATGTCATAATACTATATAAAGCCACTTACCAAGTTTCCACAAATAAGCGATATATACAATTTTAATTATTCTTCCTAAGAATAACATTGGGGCTGAGTACGCAGGTTTGCTGCATAAACGAACACAAAAAATGGGTTTTTATGCTAATATCAATATAACTGAACTAGGTGAATTCGTATAACAGTTTGTATTAATTTATGTTCATAATTAAGGGAGACATAGCATTTAATTATTGTCCATAAGAATAACATGGGGCTGAGTACGCAGGTTTGCTGCCTTTGGCAAAAAATTATGTTTTTTGAGCAAATATCAATAGACCACAACCAGATGAAGCCATATACCAAGTTTCGTTAGTATACATTCATAAATAAGCGAGATAAACAATTTTTCTTTTCCTCCATAAAAATAACATTAGACAACGTACTGTGTTTATTACTTTCAATATCTCGGTAACCAATTGATGTAGAGAAATGATCAAAATACCTGATTGTGTGTTCAAATTTGACTATTTCAACAATTGTATAAAAAAAATTCAAAAAAAATTTTTGGAGTACAAAACCCCCCCAAAATACCCCTTCGGATGGAGCGCTCTGGCTGGTTTTCGAACTTATAGTCATAAATGTTGCTTTACACGTTTATACTAAATTTCATCAAAATCGAATTATTTTTACGAGAGTTATCGTGCTCACGGACACACACACACACACACACACACACACACACACACACACACACACACACACACACACACACACATATATATATATAGTTTCGAACGAATGATGTTTTTGGGGTCTGGGGACCTCAAAACAAAAAGTTATCATGGTCCAGGGCCTAGGTCTTACCATGCCGACTACGGTAATAGCTTCTTCCCTATAGGGGAAATTCGCTAATTAGAACTAAGATTATTCTAAATCAATCAATAACAAAGTCAATCGATGCTCAACCATACTTACAGATTGTTTTGCGTCCTGATTGTTCTGACAAGTGTGATCGTTTGTGTGTTATTGTCTGAGCAACTGAGTCCGAAGCGCATCAAAAGATGGTTCACCCTGGCCACCATAACAATCTTCCTACACATAGTGATATATCTGCCTCTCAAGATACTCATCATTTCACTTGTGTTTACTTTTGCTTTTGATGTGAGTAAATAAAGCATTTACTTTTTTGTTTTTAAAAAGGAAATATAAAATATTTTTCCTTATAACTGATTATTCTAAATCATATGTGATCGTTAAAAATACATGTAGTAAAGAATAATGCATTCATTTTGAGGATTAACACACAACAAAATGATTTAGAGAATTATTTTATTATATTATTATATTATTTATTATTTTATTATATTATTATATTATTTTAGAATGAGGAAGCATTTTATTGACACCCATTTAGCATATAATCATTCGAAACATAAAAAATCTTTAATTTTTTGAGCATGCATAATGTAGTTTTAAATGAAGATTTAAACTTGATTTTTATTTAACTTATGTTAGTTGTTATACCAAGAACAGTGATCAGTCTTTTTATAAGTTCATCAGCATCCAGCCCTCTTATTATATCCTAAGCCCTGATTGCCGAGTAAACCCTCAAGATTTGACTAGAAAACAACTTTTTGTAGATAGTGGTGACAATCCCCCACGTGCCTTTTATACTAGTGGGTGTTTTTAAATTGTTTTGAAGGTGCCTTTATAACATTCAAAACAACTTCCCGAGGCTTCAGGGTGTGCGATAATTGCTGAGTATGTTAAATATGTTAACTATGATATATTTTATTTTGGGTATTGTAAAATTGAAATTATGGTTACTACTACAGCAAACTTCAAGAACATCTTTGAAAAGTATACTTGATAAATAACATTATGTTCAAGTTAAGGGTTGGCCCTCATTCGTGGTGAGACTTTTGTTGACCGACCTTTCCCAAAACATTTTTGCAAACAGAATCAAAAATTCTAGTTAAGAAAGGAAGCTATGAGCTTTTACTGTGGAGATAAGAGCATATATATGTGTTGTATTTACCTACCCAAGAATTTGAGAGTTTTTTTATGCTCACATTCTCCTAATTGTTATAGCGAATCATTTACAAAGACTTCTACACATTTGACCCCTTGGATTGTCGTCAAAAGGATCTCTATGGAGACGTTCAGCATCTATACAAGATTGTTAGCGAACGTATGAAACCCAAGTACCGTCCTATCCAGGAGTCTACTCTTGAGGTATGGTGTATTTATTTTTAAGCTTTTAAAAACATACAATTACAGCAGAAAAAAATACGATGGTCATTCAGAATGTAAAGAACGGATGAGCCTTGTAACTGTATGTAGTCTTATTTTCTCTACAAAAAATACAGTTTCAAAACTATTTTCACCCTTTTTAGAGATTTCCTATTGAGTAGTGAGCTATTAACATTACCTCCACAGTGAGAGCCTGGTACCACGATAGAAGTTCCTACTTGACCCCCTGAACGTGTTTGGAAAATCATTATAAACTTTACTAGCTGTTATTAGCCCGTCAAAAATGACGGGCTTAAACAAACTAAAGAAGTATTGTTCACTAATTTTAAAATAAATTTAATGGCTTGACAATTTATACTTAAAAATAATATTTTTAATTGCATGTAGCAAAATGGAAATCCGCTGTGCAAAATTTAAAGGTATTATTGTAATAAAGCCCCAAAATAATGCATATTAAAATATTCATTAGAAAGTGTATAAATTCCATGTTTATACTTTGTTGTTAGTTTAGTTTTCGATGTTGAAGCAAACTCATTTTGGTGTCACTTCAAGCCAAATTTTGTTTCTTAAAAACTGCAGACAAATGTTAATAAGTTCAAATTGGATTCAAATTTGTAATACAAATTAACCTAATAAAATAATACTAAAAATTACAGTCTACATATTTACCAACATTTAATTTATTTCATCTGATAGCATACAAACTACCTAAAGACAGACCAATAAAAATACATAATATACCTATCTATCTTTATATATTATTAATACACTACATGCAAACTATGTAAACAATAAGGCTTTTTTGTTTTATGATTTAATCCCACATATTATACACTAAAACGCGTGTCTCGGTTTGCAGATTTGCTAACTGGCTTTAGATTTTTGATTTAGGCCTCAGGGCTCTGCCCCATGGGACTTCCAAGTCCCCATGTTATTCATATGGATGAGTGATTTATTTGGTTTAAGTCACATGTGTTTTTCCTTAATTCGATTCAATTAAATAAACAGCTGTTATAAGGATTACATTTAATGGACAGACTGTCATTGTTTTGTTTACTATTTAACTATTTTCGATTCTCGAAACGGGATGCGCAAGCTGCACACTGGAAATTCTAGTTAGCTATAAACTGCCCGGAACATATTTCACATTGTATTCAATGCTAATAAATAGGATGGTCCTTAGATTTCTTATACATTGCATTACATTTCTTATCAGAGTTTCATCCAGTTTCACCCAATTGCATCCAATACAGCACATGAATTCATTTTAAATAAAAAAGAATTTGAAACTTGAACTATGTACTGAAATATAGTTTACTGGATTATATCAATCATCTAAACCTTCACAAACCTTGTGGTTAATTTTACCTTCACATTTTTACCTCCCAGTTTTAACTCTGTGTCTTAGTCATGTTTTTTTATATACTCATAGCCCTACAAATCGCTGTACTACTTTAGGGAATATAATGACTATCATCGATGTTTTAAAAAAGCTTTTGATTCAGTTTTACACAACTCTTTAAAAACTACCTAAAAAACTATAATTCGAGCAGTGAACTGCTAAAATGACACCCTGTTGTCATATTTTTTTGAGGCCCAGGATTTATCAAAGGAAAATTGTCTTCTTCTGGTTCCATTAACAGTGGTAAAACACAATTTCGCCGCAAGAGTAAAAGTAAACAAAAACTGATATATAAATAGTAAATATAGAATACGTAAATCTAAATGAACTTTGCAGACACTTGTATATATTATTATAAACTCTATTTTCATTTAGCATGGAATATGTGTTCCTTATTGATTGTAAATTTCAATCCAAAAACCTAAATTTAGTTGGGAATAGTTGTCTGCTTTTTTTACAAAAACAACATTAACTTTACTCACCTGTTGAATTGAATTTGAATGCAAAGTAGGGAACACATGGCTCGGTAAACAAGGTGATTGCAAATAAAGTATGGCAAAATAAAACAGTGTTTTCTGCTTATTACAAAATTATAACTAAATAAATGTAGGATATCGTATTTTTGTCATCATCCTAAGGGAAATATTTTGACACCAACCTGGCCTCTCTACGTTTAGTAGTTTACTTGGAATAGGTGGTTACACGTTGACTTGTACACGCTATTATTATATAGGATATATGCTAGTGACATAAAACTAGTGGTGTGCGAGTAGGGATTTTTTGAATCGAGCCAAGTCGAGTAGTGCCAATTATTTTTGAGTTTTGAGTATTTTCGAGCAAGTAATTTGCCATCAGTTTGTAGTTTAAAATAGTTTAATGGGATTTGGATACCACCCTAGACTTGAATCTAAACATGGTTTCAAACTAATACATGAGTAACAATACAAAGTTTTGGCCAGTAAAATCAAACTGGATTATGTATTGTCAAACAAAACACAGTTTAACATTCGTTTCCGGCCGATAAAACACGGTCCGGTTGTCATTTGGCCAATATCACCTGGTCCAGACATCATTTATAATCAATATTAGATGGCGAAATCGTTAACTAAGGCTGATATTAAGTGGCCCAGTTGCTACTTTTGCCGATATTATGTATACCGTCGCCATTTTCGGCCTTTAGTACGTGATCCACTCGTAATTTTTGGCCGATATTATGTTTTCCGTCATCACTTAGGGCCCAAATTACGCGGTCCGATCGTCATTTTCGGCCGATTTTACATGATGCTATCGCCTTTTGCGGCCGTTACTGGCGTTTTGGTCGGTCACAATTGTTAGCGATCGTCATTTTCGGCCGATTTTACGTGATGCGATCGTCTTTTGCGGCCGTTACTACACGTTTTGACCGGTCGCAATGGTTAGCGATTGTCATTTTCGGCCGATTTTAAGTGATAAGTAGCCTTTTGCAGCCGTTACTACGCGTTTTGGTCGGTCGCAATCGCTAGCAATAATCTGGAAATCGGCAAGAAAAACTCGCTCAAATTTTCGAGTATTTTTCAAAACTTCGAGTCGAGTTTGAGTATTAAAATACTCGGCCGAAAACTCAAAGTTTCGAGTACTCGCACACCCCTACATGACATAATACCTGGTTTCACCTTGGAAAACAACAGTTATGTGTGCTGTATTCTGTTGTTAACCATATAATATATTTTGAATAAGTAATATCTGCTTATGTGTTCCTGGTCAAATAAATTGGATGTCCTTAAGAATAACATTGTAACATTGATGATCAGTGGGGCGGAGCTCTACAATAAAATTGAAATAAAAACAAGTTTCTTGTCCTATTTTATACCTAAAGTGTAGGCACCCATTTTCACCTTTACAGCATACCAGGAAGTTGGAGAATTTGTTATGAACACCTAGGATTTTTGGTTTTTATATAATATCGTTCTAGGCTTATCGCCGTTGGAGGCTTCGCCCCCAAACCCCCTTTTAGAGTTCGCTTCGCTCACTTGCACTCTTCAGTTAACACAAGTTTAAATCAAACTCAATTACTGTAGTCCGTTAACCAAAGAAAAACTACACAACGATGAGCTTTGGTGAGTATATTATCACCCACACAGGCGGTCTAATATCGGTTCAATACCGAAACATTTTACCAACTGGTTGCTTGTTCGTTTTATCGAATTAACTCCCGAGTACGATAGTTGTTCGTGGTGTATAAAAGCAAAAAATAAAGTGCTCACTCAATTCAAAGTCAATCAGATATAAGGTAAATAAAAAGTTGTGGTTACAATGTTAAATTGGAGTTCTACAAATGGATTTACTTGTAAAAAATAACAAAAGAATAGGCTGTGGTTCACGACGAAATTATAGTGACCTAGCCTAACCTAACTCCGTAGAGCGCTTTATGGTGGCTGTTCTTTGTGCAACATAAATACAAATAAATGGATTTGTAAAAAAATAAAGTAAAATTTATCAGAAATTTTATAACTCAAAAAAATAAACATCAAAAGTAGGATTTGAACCTGAGACCGCATGATGTATCGTGAATCTGACAACATATCCACTGGGCTACTGGGCTAAATTCATTTGATAAAACAAACAATCGGTTGATGGCTATTTCCAATATCGTATCAAGCGATATTCGCAATATTGAACCTCCCGTGTAGGCGATAATGTGCTCACATGTTTTGTAACAGCTGATTTATATAAAGTTCATGGGGAGCAAATTATCGCCTACATGGAAGGTTTATTTAAATCAGCTGATATAAACATGTAGTATTAGCCAAAGATGTGCTTTCATAAAACAGCTTCCCAAAACTTTGTACACATTTAAATGAGTTAAAACACTCAAAATTACTCCTTCTCTGATGAACAGCAGCTAAACGGATGATCGGATCTTAAATCTGACAGAAAAAACGTTATTTAAGAATTAAATGTTCTACAACTTCTGTATTTAACATTTTTTGCCACCTCTTATCGTTTCTGTATAAAACACGCTCAAAGTGGAAAAATTGAAAAAGTGGAATTTTTGCCGCCTAAAAAGTTCCTCCAAAACTCAAAAATGTTAACCTTTGGCAATTTATCTGAGGGTTTCTCATCAAGAGCTTAAATTCAAGTATGGGGTCGAGGGGGGTTTGATTACGGGAAGTGCCTCGCCTCGTAGTTTATGTCAGTGAGTCAGTCAGTCAGTGAACCCATCTAGCTTTATACATTGACTATAAATACTGAAGTAGACTTCTCATTGCCATTATACAATATGTCCCTAGTTTTGTGTATGCCAGGATTGAAAGAGGTCGTAGTTTACAATAATCACCAACAGAGTATACTGCTGTCAACTATTACTTATCCTCTCAAGGAGGGGATACAACAGTTAGTGTGTCAGGAAGCAAACATAAGTTGATTATCACTTGCTAACTGGCGTGGAAATATTTTAAAAGTTAACGTAAATAACTAAAATAAATAGTTGACAGCAGCACAATCTGTCGGTGACCTGATCAAACTACTTCAATTTTAAATTCTAGCATACACTAGAACTGGGACAGCTGGACCATATGGATGGGATGTCTCCTTCAGTATTTATAGTCAATGCTTTATATAAGTGGACTCGCTTCACTCGCTGAGGGCTCCGCCCCCACTCCAGTTATTGAAACAATGCCCCTTCAAGTATTTGTTATATAGTATACTATTTTGATTTATTTGAGACATATCACCTCTAGATGTTATGTTTATTCAAAGGTTCTTTTATTTGCTTATACTCTAACATGTGAAAGTTACTTTGACAGTTTTCTGGATATTTGTTTACAGATGTTATGATTTCTTTTGTTTTTATTTGAAACTCCATAAGCCCAAGGTTCCCCCTAAATCGCTTTGCATGAAATCTATTAAAAACATTCTTATTAAAATTCATGTAGAGAGTGCTCCAAAACTGAAGGTCATGGGTTAAAAATTTAAAATTGTCTTATAAGAACCTAAGGCATGTTGTACATTAAAGGTCTTATTAAAAGAATAGTATATTTCGTCACTAGGATCAAAAGTGGATCTTTTTAATACGAGCTCCAGTTTAACTGCCGAGGCTGGTAAATGAGCGAGTATAAAAAGACACTTTTGATCCGAGTGACGAACTATATTTTTCGTCATACTGCCAAAAAACTTAAGGTTTAAATAAAAACAAAAGTAAAATTTACGTACTGTGTCTTTATAACCTCAAATGTTTCTTTCAGATTGTCTCTTGAAACAATCAGCTGTTGCACATGCATAACTTCGGTTCATTCATATCTATCGGTTGTTGAGTCGATCACTTCAAACCAATCATTGTGGTGCGAATCAATCGGTTGTTCTTCAAAACAAACATTCGATTTGGGCACGGTTGTCATGGAAATATGATAACCCTAAATTTACCTTGAATTCCTTTTATTTATAACCTTTATTTATACACTACTAAATAAAAACCCTTCTGTTCTCTTAACTAATTTTATTAAAATACAAAACGCACTTAACAATAGATACGTACACCAGTACTAATTAATTAAATTATAAATCATAGGTGAAACTTTGAAAACTAGCCTTTATAAATATCTAAAAACAAACACACACATTACAAAACTACCTTTGTCATTATTTTGAAAAAACTCATATTATTTGTGATAACTAACTACAATCTAACATTATAACTTACTTAAATGTGATATGTATTGTACAATTTTGGTTGTTTGAAATGTGTATTTTAGGTGTTGGTTTTGTTTCTTCATAAATATGATTAGTCGTGTTTTTGTTATCACTAATTACTACTTCTCGTGAGTTGTGAATGTTAACAGGCCGCGGTACTGTTGAGATTTCTCGTCCCAATCGGTCATCTTCAAAAACATCGTCTACATCAAAATATTCACTTTCGCTGGTGTTGTTTTTATTTTTACCAACGGCGTCGGCTTCTTGGTTTGATGAGGTGACTGTATGTGGTTTAAGTTGACCAAAAAGTCTTTGAGAAACCTCAGATTTTTTAGTCAGGGAGTCCTCTAAATACCCTTCAGCCACACACGACGAACGCCAGCCGCCATGTCTTTTAAGAGTCAGTAGGTCACCGCCCCCTTCAACGAGCATCGTCGCCGAAGATCGCCTAAACGAATGTCCTGTGTAGCTCTCAGGATCCTTTAAATTTAGGTACTGAGCAACGAGCTTAGGCACGCCACTTATGGTATGTTTACCTACATGTTGTGCAATACTTTTTCCTCTCCTGAAGCCAATCAAAAGCCTATCACTCTTCATTTGTTTAGGTCTTAATGACATGTATTTTCTAATCAAATCACAAGGTTTAAAATCGCAACCTTCATTGTTGATTATGAAACTCCGACTTCTGTGCGTTTTTCCATCTTTTAGAAACACAACTAAGTAACGTCCATGGTCTTGGATGTCACCAACTGATAAATTTATAAGTTCGTCACTCCGACAAGCACCAAAGACACCAATTGATAAAATCACTTTAGTTAGTAGCCAAAGTTCGTTTGGTGCTTCCATCATAAATGAGCTAATTTGTTCTGCCGTTAAAACATTAGATTTCTTTGGCATAAAATCAACATTCTGCCGTTTTAAGAAAGCTACACATTTGTGAAACGCTTTACGTTGATATTTTCTTTAACTGCTAAACAGCTTTTAACCATAGAAAACTTACTCCACAATGTAGACGGTTTCATGCTCTTGGACAATTCATCTAAGTATACCAAGAGAACCTCGTCACTTACATTCGAAGTCTCAATGCCTTGGTTTAGGCACCAATCACTGAATTTCTTGTATTCTTGTTCATAGAATTTCTGCGACTTCTGTGGAAGTAAACCTTCTTGAATTGTTTGGGCTTTTTCTATTATATTACGATACGAATCGTTAGGCCTACTAACTTCGTCCATCGTGTCACTCACAGTTGTCACTCACCAGTGGTGTACGGGAAACGAACGCAAAAATAATAACAATACAACAATGAATGTTTCGATAATAACAATGAATGTTTCGATTATTTATAATCGAATGAATTTTAATCGATTTATGACGACCTCGAATCAAAAGTATCATCAACAATGATCTTTTTAGTACTAGTACGATAATGATCATCAAAACATATGTTATTATCCAAAGACTAAAAAGAAGAACTTTTGAATCTCAACGCATCTGTCAAAAACAGATGTTTTTGAAGCAGTATGACGAAAACATTTTTCCAGAATAGATTCACTTATTTTTAGCCTTTACAAAACACTCCATTTTTGTGACAAATATTAACATTTACGATGTATTTTATAAACCACTCAATGTACCTTTCGTCCATTTCAAATTTCTTAAACGTAATAAACTCAGCTTCACAAATAAATCAACCTATTTATTTAAATTATTTTAATAATTCTTATTTCAGGATTGTGAACCTTTAAAAAGGTGTACCATTCAAATTGAAAATTAATTTCCTCTCTACTAACATTTTACCAAACATTTCAAACATTTTAATAACTTCATGATTAGCAAAACAGATTCCATCTTAGAGTTTAAGCAGAGGGAATAGTTTGTGGCTGGACATTTATTTATTGATGAATTAACTTTGAGAATTCTATTAATTTAGAAGGGATACTAGGATAAAGACAAGTTGTGTGCGGTTATCACTGGCACAACTTGCCAATAATTAATTACTGTATAACTGTACAACAATCTTTGGCACAATGGGGCTTGATTAACATAAAGAAAGGAGTTAGTTATTTTCAGGCTCATCGACTGAAGAGGCTTAGATTGATGAAGTGGAGAAAAGTACTGGATTTCCTTTTATTATTTATGTTTATCATTGTACTGAGCAAGGTTTTGAGCAAAGACAACCTCCTGAAGTATTTTTCCAACTCACACTTGCACTCATTGATAAATGCATCACGTGACTTCAATCTCCCCAACTACCGAGCTGTTTACAATTTAACACAGTAAGTAAATCTTAAGATATTAATGGTAAAGTGTTATCCATATATTCAGATGATCCTTAAAGATTCATTGGCAAAGAACATTTGCTTGATAATTCTTTTGAATGAAAATTTATGTATTTCTTAGAAAGTCTTAGAGCAAAATCTTTGAGATTTTATGTAAACAAGTTATGTAAATTGATAGTACTAGAGGACAATATGCACTACCCGACAATGTTTATTGTGCAGCATATTTTTTTGGCTCCACTTTTAACTGTTTTAATAGTAAATTAATGTTAATGTGAAAGAGATTGCATCTAATAAGTTCAGTAATAAAATATGTAGACTGAAATCAGAAACTCTTTATTTATAATCTTTAAAGATTAGAGCACATGTCAGTTTGCTAGTTACAGGATTAAATACAATACAGATCAAATTTTCTTTTTTCCTTTAAGCCTGTATTCGTGCATTGTCCCTCTAGTTGAAGAACTCTTCCAGGCTGTTGAAGACCTGGTCTTGAAGCCAGTTCCCACGGCCCTCTTCAAGTTTTGCTGGTCGTTGTTCTTCATATCTAGGGTTCTCAATCCCTGGATTCAGGATCCGAGTCAGTTTTGGGTACTTGCAAATCCCGGATTTTTTACCCTCAATCCCGGGATTATCGTAACTGTCAAATATATTTATTTTGATGGTTTTTTGAAGATTTGTGATGCTTAAATACTACTGAAACTTACAAAAAATGACTTTTCAAACCCTAACATCCAAATGATCGGCAATTATTGTTTAATATTTAATAATTACTTTTAAAACTACTAATTGTTCGACTAACGTTAAAAACTATTCAACTGAACAATGCCAACTTATTTCCTAAAGTATATAGTTGCCCACATTCCATACCTGAATGATGGCTTGTGCGCAGAATATTTGTCTTATCGCTCCGCCCTTCCAGTGCCCTTCCTTCCCATGATTGGCTTTAGCTTTGATATATATATATTTTAGTCTTACTAAGCCTGAGTCACAATATTTTCAGTTGCAACGCAAACTCGATAAAATGCGGACTTATTTGTAGATTATCTAAGGACATTTTATAAAAGGAGACGGCTTTCCAAGAATTGGAGACGTATGAGGTAGGTTTAACATCGGAGGCGTGATATGCGGTAACAACAAAATTGCCGACTTCCAACCAGATGCGCATTAAAAACAAAAGATGTCAGTTGTAAATTGTCCATAAAAGCATAGAGTTTCCTGGAGTGTCGAGTTTGTGAGAACTTGGTGTAATTTATCATGAATTGAGTAAAAATGTGTTAAGCGTTGTTAAAATATGTTAAGCGTTATATAGTTGAATATTCTAGATTTCTTTGATACAGAAATCCCAGGTTTGATCCAGGGATCCTGGGATCCCGGGGATGTCTTTAATCAACACCGAAATCCCGGGATTGGAATTTTGGTCTGAGATGGAGACCCCTAGTCATGTCTTCGCACTGCTTTATGACATGTAACAAGTTGTATGTTCCTCACAAGTAAATAAGGCCTCTGATGTTTGTGAGCCCATCCCTTTATAAGGTAAACGACTATCCCCCATAACAAGATCAGTCCATGTAATACTTTTTTCCTTTTAATCTTTTAGTACACTTTAGTACAATTTTGATTTTATTTCCAGATTTGACCACTTCCTCAAGGAACCTTTCAGTTTATCTTTGTTTAAGTACAGGTGGTACAACACGGAACCTTTTCAAGAAGGTGAGGGAATTGTTTCCACTGATTAATCTTCTTAATATATAAAACAAAGTGGTGTTAGTTACAAATTTTATAACTCAAGAACGGCTGAACAGATTTAAATGAAATTTTGCACATGGATTACCTGGATTAACACATAGGATACCTTTTATCCTGGAAAATGTGAAGGGCTCTGCCCCTTTGGCTTTTAAAGTTTACATGTTATTCCTTATGGGAACATGTGTTTAGCATTTTCTGCTTTTAATTAATAAACAGATAAAGTTTTGATAAAACAGCTGATTTGTAAACAAGTTTTAAAGTTTACATGTTATTCCTTATGGGAACATGTGTTTATTAGGAGTATATCTAAACATACTTGAAAGGCATAAATATATGTTCATTATGAAATAAAAAAACTACTTGAGTGGCATCTCTCATAATGGAAATAAAAAACCTACTTGAATGGCAACTCAAACTCTTTTTTCGATAGGCGAGTGAGCATAGCGAATGAGCTCATCTGGGATCAAAATTCATGTTGAGGCCCCTGGACTATATTCAAGACTTAAATAGGTTATCTAACCTCCATCACTAGTCACAATGTGTCAAACAAAATTATGCTGACACGTTTCATTGCAAGTGCAACATTATCAAAGCTTGCAACTCGTCAAAATGTATGTTGCAAGTTGTGACAGTTTTTAATTTTATGTTTTGACGAGTTGAAAGCTTTGATAATGTTGCACTTGCAATGAAACATGTCAGCATAATTTTGTTTGACACATTGTGACTATTGACGGAGGTAAGATAACCTATTTAAGTCTCATCTGGGAGGCGAATGAGCGAAGCGAACGAGCTCAAATTGAAAATGAACGAGTATTTGACATAGAACAAATTCAATGACATTAGGACAGGACAACGTCTGTCGGACCAGCTAATATTAAATATTTCAAAATCGTTGAAAAATGTAGTACAAACACTACATAAATTGCAAGATATAATTCTTCTCCTGAAAAATTGTTATCATGGTTAGAATAATATTACATTTTTTAAATATTTGTATAAAGTTTTACAATGTAGCACAGTTTGACATAGTTCCTTATATAGCGTATTTCATTACAATATATTTTTACCAACCTGTTCAAGTTGGCTCAGTATTGAAACTTTAACTGCTGTACTAGTATTATATATGCAGAAAAATTCTATAAAATCAATTTAATATGCTGGTAAATAATTTATATTCATGACATACAAAAAATACAACACTCAGTTTTTTAGAAAGTGTTTTTTTAGCGAATTTCCCCTATAGGGAAGAAGCTATTACCGTAGTCGGCATGGTAAGACCTAGGCCCGGGACCATGATAACTTTTCGTTTTGAGGTCCCCAGACCCCAAAACACCATTCGTTCGATACTGTATATATATATATATATATATATATATATATATATATATATATATATATATATATATATATATATATATATATATATATATATGTGTCCGTGAGCACGATAACTCTCGTAAAAATGATCCGATTTTGATGAAATTCGATATAAACGTGTAAAGACACATTTATGACTAAGTTCGAAAACCAGCCAGATTGCTCTATCCAAAGGGGTATTTTGGGGGGGTTTTGTACCCCAAAAATGGGTTTTTTGAATTTTGTATATATAATTTTTTAAATTGTCAAATTTTAGTTTTTACCATTGGATTCAGCTTAAAAAAACACACAATTTGGTATTTTGATCATTCCTCTACGTCAATTGGTTCCCGAGATATTGCAAGTGCTAAACACAGTACGTTGTCTAATGTTATTCTTATGGAGGAAAAGAAAAATTTTATATCTCGCCTATTTATGAACGAATACTGGCGAAACATGGTTTACGGCTTCATCTGGTTGCGTTCTATCGATATTTGCTCAAAATAATATTTTTTTGCCAAAGGCTCCCGTAGCAGTAAACCTGCATACTCAGCCCCATGTTATTCTTATGGGTAATAACTAAATGCTGTCTCCCTTAATTATAAACATAAATTAATAATACCCCCGTAGCAGCAAACCTGCGTACTCAGCGAATTTCCAATGCATATATATGTATCTTAATACCAAATAAAGCCACATACCAAGTTTCATCAATATACATTCATAAATAAACGATTTATGACATTTTAATTATTCTCCATAAGAATAACATGGCAACTGAGTATGCAGGTTTGCTGAAGTAAGGAACACAAAAAATGGGGTTTTATACAAATATCAATATAACTCATGTAGGTAAAGCCACATACCAAATTTCATTAATTTATTTTCATAATGAAGGCAGATAACACGTTACTTATTCTCCATAAGAATAATATGGGGCTGAGTACGCAGGTTTGCTGCTACGGGAGCCTTGGGTAAAAAATTGTTTTTTTGAGCAAATATCAATGGTCCACAACCAGATGAAGCCGTATACCAAGTTTCGTCAGTATACGTTCATAAATAAGCGAGATATAAAATTTTTATTTTCCTCCATAAGAATAACATTAGACAACGTACTGTGTTTAGCACTTTTAATATCTCGGTAACTAATTGACGTAGAGAAATGATCAAAATACCAAATTGTGTGTTTTTTTAAGCTGAATCCAATGGGAAAAAATAAAATTTGACTATTTCCAAAATTATATGTAAAAAATTCGAAAAACCCATTTTTGGGGTACAAAACCCCCCCAAAATACCCCTTCGGATAGAGCGATCTGGCTGGTTTTCGAACTTAAAGTCATAAATGTTGCTTTACACGTTTATACCAAATTTCATCAAAATCGGATAATTTTTACGAGAGTTATCGTGCTCACGGACACATATATATATATATATATAGATATATATATATATATATACAGTTTCGAACGAATGGTGTTTTTGGGGTCTGGGGACCTCAAAACGAAAAGTTATCATGGTCCCGGGCCTAGGTCTTACCATGCCGACTACGGTAATAGCTTCTTCCCTACAGGGGAAATTCGCTAAAAACTGGTATATGACTTCCCCTAGTTGAGTTATATTGATATTAGCATAAAACTCGATTTTTTGTGTTCCTTGATACAGCAAACCTGCATACTCAGCCCCAGTGTTATTCTTATGGAGAATAATTAAAATTCTATATAGCGCTTATTTGTGAATATATTTTTATGAATCTTGGTAAGTGGCTTTATGAAGTATTAAGACATATATATCTCCATTGGAAATTCGCTGAGTATGCAGGTTTGCTGCTACGGGGGTATTTCTTTAATTTTTAATGGAAACCATATAAATCATGCTTTAACGAATCCCTGCCTATCGAATTTTTACTGATGATGTTATATAAATATGGGTGTAGCTGTCCAAAAAGCTTCCTACATTGGGAGTAAACTCAACAATCTCTTGTAGAAGACATCAGGATATTACCTGGACAGAAGCTGAAGACCACAATCTCAGGAAGGTTAGCAAATCGACCCGTCCTATACAAAAGAAGAATTCCTACATTGGAGAGATATTTACACATAACCATGTAAAATTATACACCTTAATAAATAATACATTGCAATTTTTGTTTTGTATTTGAGATGAGTTTTGATTGAATGATTGATTATTTATTATCATTGGACAAAAGCAGGATTCACAAACTGTTATCAGCCAAACATAGAAAGATAAAATAATTACCGTATTCCTTTGTTAGTTTTAATTTAGTTCCGATGTTGGCAGGCGGAACAAAATCTTACAAGCAATACTGGTGCTATGACAACACACATAGGATGCTGGGACGCCCACGTTTCAAACAGTTCAGAGTTAAACCTGGTACATTGTTTTTTCTTTCTTTTTCCCTACCTGTTAACACTCTTCCTTGTTTTATCTTACTTAGTAAACAATGTTATAATTACACTCCTGTTTCTGCAAATAAGTTTGAAAACAGCTATTAGTCTGAGTCAATTAACTGTTCATTTTACAGAACTAATATTATGTATTACAACTGTGTAAAGGGGTCATTGGGTATCATCATTTTTTAGAGAGCTTGTGCACTATTTGTTTTTGTTTATTTTTTTAATGTGGATTTACAATAATAGCATTATTAACATATTAAAAGGGAATAGTCAAACCCTGATCTGATTACTATCTAATATTGACCTGTTCTAAAAAAGCATCCATAATTGCAGATGGGTTAGTTTCAAACCTTCATAATATTTTCATATTTTGCTCAGGAACAACAAACAATCGAACAAACCTCAGATTATGAAATGTGCATTCTCAATCACTAGTTTTGCCCAATTTAAATATTTTAAAATACTATTCTGTACTCTAAAAAATGAGCAAGCATTTGTGTTGGTTTGCTTACAATATATAATTCTGTAAGCAAAATTTTTAAGTCAAAATTGTGGGAGTTCGGCAAATTGCAGAATGATGGGAGATGGCTCAAATTAAAGGTCACAATCCCAGGGACTCGGGAAAAATAGCAGTATTTCCAAAAATTGACTAGCAAACGAGAAATGAAATAACTTAAATCACCCCCCATAAGAAAAGCACGGAGATTTAAAAACGTCTGCTTTGTTTACATTAAAACATGTGATTAAGAGTCTACTTTTTTACGAAATGACATGTGTTCAAATCAGATGAGGCAGAGTATTGGAGCGAAGTTAGGGGTTTTAGCCCCTTCAAGCAACACTAGTTTATTTAAAAACCAGTGGAAGAATGTTGCTTAAATGTTGGGAGGTTTTCGGCATCAAAAGGCATTAGTAGAAATCTCAGCCCAAAACAAATTCAAATTTGTTAAAACTTATTTGAATATTGAAAATTTCAACATCGGGCTAATGAAGTTTTAAATAATAACAACAACAAAACAGTCAACTGTTAAAGCAACCATTACACATGTTAAAGTAGGCTGTCACATGATAATTTCTTAAAAACAGTGACTGAAGATTTCATAATACATATGAAAGAAAATAGCATACAGAGTGGACATATCCAAAATTAATCAAATGTGTATATCAACAAAATAATGGACCCGGAAGGGTCATTGAGCTATAACAACTAGACTAATCCTAAAATGAAAAAATAGGCAAATGATCAAAGTAAATCTGTTCCTCATGGCTGGGAGGGGAGGGGGTGAAAAATTACTCCAGGCCTATTGAACACACCGGATGGCCTTCTCTGAGCCAAGCTCGGTCCCTCAAGTACTTATTAATAAAACAATAATTATTTTATATTACTGCTTGGATTAATTTGAGAGTTTGTCTTTTAAAGAGATTAACATTGTCATTACCATAATATAATGACCCACTTCAGTTCTTATACAATGAAAAATGTTACAGGAGTTACAAAGAAAACTAAGATTATGAAATACAATGATGGTTAAAAATCCGAGTATGTTTCAAACATCTTAAGTAAAAAAAAACAAGGTCAGCAAAGAGAGGAAATCTATTTAAAATCAGCAATGGAAATATATAAAATAAAATATTTTAATAACTATTACAACAAATATGCGAGGCACAGATATTTTAAACTGTAATTCAATTTTAAGGTTACTGCCAAGTTCCGTTGGCCATGGAGAACGAGGCAGGGAGTCTCGACTGTGCTGCTACCTGGGGGTCGAGTGCAGCTGAAGACACTCAGGTTTACAAACCTTATTGGATTCATCCAGAAAACCTTGATAACAATACCTACTGGAACCTACAGTTTAATCATTCCGACTGGAGCCGGGAGTTTTCAACTAATTGGTCCTTTTCAGTGAACTGGTCTTACACTGACCAAATTGACTTTACCTATTATGGTGAGTTTATTATTCTCTATTTTTAGCAAATTTCCCCTATAGGGAAGAAGCTATTACCGTAGTCAAGACCTAGGCCCGGGACCATGATAACTTTTCGTTTTGAGGACCCCAGACCCCAAAAACACCATTCGTTTGAAACTGTATATATATACAGTTGATATATATGTTCTGATTTTGATAAAATTTGGTACAAAAGTGTAAAGCATTATTTATGACTTTAAGTTTGAAAATCAGACAGATCGACTCATCCGAAGTGGTATTTTGGGGGGGTTTTGTACCCCAAAAATGGGTTTTTTGAAGTGTTTACATGTAATGTTTTAAAAAGTCAAATTTTTGTTTTCACCATTGGATTCAGCATAAAAAAACACACAATTTGGTGTTTTGATCATTTCTCTAAGTCAATTAGTTACTGAGATATTGAAAGTGCTAAACACAGTACGTTCTCCAATGCTATTCTTATGGAGAATAAGAAAATAATTAAAGCTCGCCTATTTATGAACATATACTAACAAAACTTGGTTTTCATCTGGTTGTGGTCTATTGTTATTTGCAAAAAAATCACAATTTTTACCGATAATTCCCGTAGCAGCAAACCTGTATCCTCAGCCCCCATGTTATTCTTATGGAGAGTAAGTAAAATGTAATGTATCCCTTAATTATGAACATAAATTAATACAATTTTGTATGTTGGTTCACCTAAATGAGTTCTATTGATATTTGCATAAAACCCCATTTTTTGTGTTCCTTGTTACAGCAAACCTGCTTACTCATCCCTCATGTTATTCTTATAGAGAATAATCAAAATGGTATATATCGCTTAATTATGAATTTATATTAATGAAACTTGGTATGTGGCTTCACCTAGTTAAGTAATATTGATATCTACATGAAATCCCACCTTGTTCCTTGTTGTAGCAAACCTGCGTACTCATCCCCAATGTTATTCTTATAGAGAATAATTCAAATTTGATATATCGCTTATTTGTGAATATATTGTTATGAAACTTGGTATGCGGCTTTATGTGGTGTTAAGACATATATTTTGCATTTGAAATTCGCTGAGTACGCAGGTTTGCTGCGATGGGGGTATTTTGAATTTCAGGAGTAGTTTATACCTACACAATATATTTTGAGAGATTGACAGGATATGAATAAGCAATTGTTGTTCGGCAGAAGGTCGCTTCTGGGAATTAGAAGTAATCACTAGCACTTTTCAGACTGTTCTAATCCACAATTCCCTTGTTTGTAAATTTCATGTATTCTCATAGCTACACAATCTCTTACGATAATTTTCATCCAAAGCCGTTGCCATAAGCTTAATCCATGGCAAGGGGCAGTGTTTCACAGATAATCTTGACAATGACTTATTTTAATTATTTAAACTGATCAACCCCTACAACTAATTTATTCTGTAATTTTGTCAAGCCATCTAGTTGAAATATCATGTTATGTCAATGGCAATCGATGGCTAGCTAATACAAAATAGCATAGGGACAATTTCCAGCCCCACTTGTTGACTATTATACTATGTCCTGATCTAAGTTTTTCTAAATGCAATTTCTTAAACACGATTGTTGTCTTTCAAATGTCTGAATCGTGTTTATCTGATCATCCACTAACGAGTCTCATAACAATACTGAGTCTCTACATAAATGTTATAAGGAATTAAAAGTGCTCAACTATGTATGAGGTATACAATTTGTTCAAAACAATAAGAAAGAAAGCTATTGGACGAATCAATAAGTGATCAATGAATCTGTCGGTGTAAAATCCAACAACACATCTAGTCCTAAAACATTTTCTTGGAAAATTATGTCTCAAGTTTGCATCATGGTATCTAAAATTGTATTAAAGGATTAAATTTCCTCTTAAATATTAGATTCCGACAGATGTATGCAACAACTAATTTCCTCTTTTGTAATTCATTATAGTTTTAAAAAGATAACAAAAAATATCTTTAAGTATAAATATACATAACATAATTTATCCAAATCATCGCTCACTTTTTATTAGCCTCTTTAACACGTTGGCTACCGACCGTCCGGAATTCGGGTCGCCGGGAATTCCCAGCAGACCAAAACCTAATACACGAAACTCTCACCACAGACCAAGTCATTGTGACCAATTGTAACCCAGAGACCGAAATTTTGTTTTCCATATTTTTATATGTTTTGAAATAGAATATACAGTAAATATATATACAGTAAATATATATTTACTCATAAAAGTAGCAATAAAATATTATTGCAGTGCTATTTTAGCATTATTATTGCGTCACGTATGTGTGACGTCGGTCTGTGGTAAAATTTTATGTGATATTTTTTGCGATAGACCGACTGTCTCACTTACGAGATGTGAGTTTTCAAAGTTTGGATGACTAAAAATTCACTAAAAAGTAAAGGACACAATTTGTGTTTAGTTTCGATGTATCACACAATCAAAAACACCATGAGGAATGAGTAAATAAACAAATGCTACAGGCATCATGTGGGCAGACAGAATGGCCAACTTTGAAAATCTGTAAAAAATAAAATTGAGGTCGTACCTCGAGACCGAGCGGCACACATACATGTCACACATTCCAATAGACCGATATACAGGCTTCAGATCGATATAGTGTACCGTATGGACATGGCAAGTCATTTAACTGAATGGTGACAGCGTCCCGTATACGTGTCGTCGGTCCACTGGATTTGGCCTGAGCGTCCCGTATAAGTGTCGTCGGTCCACTGGAGTCAGCCTGAGCGACACGTATATGTGACGCTGGTCTATTTTAAGGTTTTTTTTTACTATTGCGTCACATATACGTGACGTCACAGCTTTCATTGAAAGTGTTTTAAAGTGCCTGATTGGACCATGGCACTCTTGAGTACCTACCACTGCTGTGTGATACTTGGGTTCCTCCTTCATAACCAACCAGGGTTCAGTCAATTAAATTCAAAGATATCCTCGTTACAATAAATCAGCAACAGGTTTTTGCTGTATTAAAATTAACCAACAACAGATATAATGAATAATAAAGGTCGTTTTCATTAGCTTAAAACCATCATACCCACGTTTTAAACTGTTACACGTCCGTTGCTACAGGGAGGTTCGGCAACAGTTATCCACCGGGGGGCTACAACCGCAGCCTGTGGGGAGAGGTCAGGGTGGAACTGAGTGTGCAGGACGATGGGTGGGTGGAGCATCACACTCGAGCAGTGGTGGCGCAGGTTGCGCTCTACAACGTCAACACTGGATACCTCTCACAGGTCATTCTCGTGGCTGAACAGACTGTTCTGGGAGAGTTCATCACAGCAATCACAGTTAGTTTGGGGAATTTCTGAATTGTAGTGATACATATGTAAAATGTATTTATTAGCTTTATTATAATTAAGTTTTGTTATTTAGAAATTTGCTGCAAGATAAAATTCTACGATTCTCAACCTTGCAGTGTTGATTTGGCCATTTACTCTGATGGCTATTCCTAATATATCCCTAGCCCTCCTATGTTTTATTTTGCATGGATTGAGTTAGAAAATTGAAACTCTGCAAATCCATACCATATTGGACTTAATAAACCTATTTTAGCAAATTTACCCTATAGGGAAGAAGCTATTGCCGTAGGTCTCATGGTAAGACTTAAGCCCGAGACCATGATAACTTTTAGTTTTGAGGTCTTCAGATGCCAAAAACACCATTCGTTCAAATTTGTATATATACCGGGTGTCCCATAAAGGTCCCCCCTCTTAATTTTTGAACAACTTTACATTTTCAAACAATCTTTGATAAATGTTACTAGCATAAGTCAAAGTGCTTTTTTAATTGGTTAAGGGTTTCAACCCTCACCCCTAAATAGGAGTTGCTAGGGGTAGTTTTTATATTTTAAATATCAACCCATAGCAAGTTGCATACCATTTTAAAGAGGGGTAGAAAAGAAAATGAATGCCGCAAACAAGACCTCTATGTTTATTTAATCCAATGTTATGGCCAGCAAAAAATGTATTAATGTTGTTATTTATACTGCTAAAATTCCCCTCCTTACATGAAATCAGATACATAGTGGCACAATCCAACTTTCTCTTGATCAGACCTTTGAAAAAATACCATTTAAAGTGCAAGAAAGTAATTTTAAAACCTTATTTATTTTTTCCAAGCATGGCAAAAATAAAATACCCCCGTAGCAGCAAACCTGCGTACTCAGCGAATTTCCAATGCATATAAATGTATCTTAATACCACATAAAACCATATACCAAGTTTCATCAATACACATTCATAAATAAACGATTTATGACATTTTAATTATTCTCCATAAGAATAACATGGCGGCTGAGTATGCAGGTTTGCTGAAGCAAGGAACACAAAAAATAGGGTTTTATACAAATATCAATATAACTCATGTAGGTAAAGCCACATACCAAATTTCATTAATTTATTTTCATAATGAAGGGAGATAACACGTTACGTATTCTCCATAAGAATAACATGGGGCTGAGTACGCAGGTTTGCTGCTACGGGAGCCTTTGGTAAAAGATTTTTTTTTTCGAGCAACTATCAATGGTCCACAACCAGATGAAGCCGTATACCAAGTTTCGTCAGTATACGTTCATAAATAAGCGATATATAAAATTTGTATTTTCCTCCATAAGAATAACATTAGACAAAATACTGTGTTTAGCACTTTCAATATCTCGGTAACCAATTGACGTAGAGAAATGATCAAAATACCAAATTGTGTGTTTTTTTAAGCTGAATCCAATGGGAAAAACTAAAATTTGACTATTTCCAAAATTATATGTAATAAATTCAAAAAACCCATTTTTGGGGTACAAAACCACCCCAAAATACCCCTTCGGATAGAGCGATCTGGCTGGTTTTCGAACTTAAAGTCATAAATGTTGCTTTACACGTTTATACCAAATTTCATCAAAATCGGATCATTTTTACGAGAGTTATCGTGCTCACGGACACACACATATATATATATATATATATATATATATATATATACAGTTTCGAATGAATGGTGATTTTGGGGTCTGGGGACCTCAAAACGAAAAGTTATCATGGTCCCGGCCCTAGGTCTTACCATGCCGACTACGGTAATAGCTTCTTCCCTATAGGGGAAATTCGCTAAAAGGTTTTCAAATGAATTTCTTGCACTTTAATTGGTATTTTTCCTTAGGTCTGATCAAGAGAATGTTGGATTGTCCCTCTATGTATCTGATTTCTTGTAAGGAGGGGAATTTTAGCAGTATAAATAACAACATTAATACATTTTTCGCTGGCCATAACATTAGATTAAATAAACATAGAGAGGTCTAGTTTGCGGCATTCATTTTCTTTTCTTCCCCTCTTTAAAATTACATGAAACTTGCTATGGGTTGATATTTAAAATATAAAAACTACCCCTAGCAACTCCTATTTAGGGGTGAGGGTTGAAACCCTTAACCACTTAAAAAAGTACTTTGACTTATGCTAGTAACATTCAACAAAGATTGTTTGAAAATGTAAAGTTGTTCAAAAATTAAGAGGGGGGGACCTTTATGGGACACCTATATATATGTGTGAGTGTGTGTGTGTGTGTGTGTGTGTGTGTGTGTGTGTGTGTGTGCACGATAACTCTCGTAAAAAGGTCCGATATTAATGAAATTTGTTACTAATATGTAAAGTACGATTTATTTGAAGGAGTTTGAAAACCAGAAGAATCACACCATCCAAAGATGGGTTTTTGGGGGATTCTGTGCCCAAAAAATTTTTTTTGTTGTAATTTTTATTTGTATCAAATTTTGGTTTGCACCACTGAATTCAGCTTAAAAAAAACAATTTTGTGTTTTGATCATTGCCCTACATCAATTATTTACTGAGATATTGAAAGTGCTAAACACAGTACGTTGTCTAATGTTATTCTTATGGAGAAAAATAAAATTGTATACCTATCTCGCTTATTTATGAACATAAACTGACGAAACTTGGTATATGGTTTCACCTGGTTGTGCTTACTGTTGTTTCCACAACAAAAAATTTTCGCTGATGGTTTCCGTAGCAGCAAACCTGGGTACTCTGTCCCCATGTTTTTCTTATGTAGAATAATTAAAATATTAAATATCGCTTATTTATGAATGTATATGGATGAAACTTGGTATGCGACTTCAACTAGATGAGTTTTATTGATATTTACATAATAATCCATTATTTTGTGTACCTGTTTGCAGCAAACCTGCTTACTCACCCCAATGTTATTCTTCTGGGGAATAATTAATGCAACAATAATTACCCAATATCTGGTGAATAATTCACGGAAGGTAAACCCTTATTTAGGATAATTAATATTTTAAATATCGCTTATTTGTGAATAGATTTCTTATAAATCCTTGTAAGTGGCTTAATATGACATATTAATACATATATGTTAAGACATATAAGATATATAAGAGTATATAAGATATATACATTAAGTGTTATTAAGACATATATATTGATTGGAAATTCGCTGAGTACCTACACAGGTTTGCTGTGATGGGGTTATTTTAAGGTTCTCATTGATTATTCACCTACAATGGAGAGAGTTAGAAGAAGAAGGAGAAGAAGGTAATCGATTATTAGGAACATTCTTCTTTTGTATCTTCAATATTTCTCAGACACAGTACCCTATCCTTATTGATGAAATTGGAGTGTAAATAATCAAGAAAGTAAGGAGTTGCGAACAATGAATAAAAGACAAAAGAAACAACATTATTAATAAGCAAAATTCAACTTTACCGATGATAAGACACAGAAGATTTCAAATAGATTTTAGAAGTGTGAAATGACTATATGGCCTGGAATCACTTTTTGTAAGTTTTAGACGGCATAAAAGGGGGAAAAATATTAAGAAAGATGAGGTAATCTTTAGGTGTTGCAAAAACTTTAGTTCTTTGATTTTATCCTTTTTTTAATTTTTCAGGTACAATCAGTGGACGTCATCTTTGAAGTGGACATCTGGATGGTCTTGTTCATAGTGTTCACGATCCTACAGTTAGTGAGGATTCCAGCAATTATTAACATTGTAGGATTAGTTGGTTTCTTCAAGAAAGGATATAGACTGTGCGAGCTTTTGGAATTAGCATTTCTTTTGATTAGCATTAAACATCTGGCGCAACACTACTTTATGGTGGAATTTTGTGAAGACCAATTTCTTATTTATGAAAAAGAAGAAAATCAGTTTCAATTTTATGAAAAATCAACTAATTTGTTATTTGCAAAATTAATGCTTTGCGTAGTTTTTTTGTTGGCTGTGATACACGTATATATTTCTCACTTATGGAGATTTGGACAGCATTTTTTAAACTTTTTTCGTACTCTAATACTTTCTTTTAAATCTGTTGTGTGGTTAGTTATAATATTTTTATTGTTTCTGACAATATTCTGGAGTTTTATAAGTTACTTAATAAGTACTTTTGTAGATGTAGTTGTGAACCTAAAATTTATTTGTAAATTTAATTCCTTAAAGATCTCAAAGAGAGAGCAATTTCTCAGAATTCAAATTTTATGCTTTATCATTTGTTTTGGAAGTCTAATCTTATCAGCATTAATGCTTGTTATTTTTGTCTATGAGTACAAAGAAGCAAAAAAATATATTGTTAATGACAAGAGTATTGTAAATTTAGTAACATTTTTAATTAAAGAAATTTGGTGTTTCTGTAAATTAGAAAATGCGCCTGAGTTGAGAAAAAAAGATGAACTTTCAACTGACATTTCCATATCCTCAATTCTAAAGGAAGAAAATCTCTCTACATCTGACAGTAATATACAAAATGATATAAAATTAGAAACAGAAACAGAAATTCCAACTGAACAGCGGTCTAGCATTTATTCGTTTTACCATTATAAGAATTATATTTAAATATTACTTGCTTACATTTGTATGTAGTAAAAAGTATTATTTTAATAGACCTTTTAAGTTAACAATAAGCAGTTAGTTTACTAATTGCAATTAATAAGTATTATTTTTGTCCAAAAAGTAAAGTTTTGGAGAATGTGTTTCATGCTTCTTTTTACTCCAGTTTCTTTAAGTTGTTATGTGAGTGACTTTTTACCTAGGCCAGGTGATAGGGAGTTTCTTACGGAACTCTGAAGTATCAAAGTTATGTATGGGTGATTATAATAATTTTATAAATTGGTCTCTACTAGCCAACCCAAAACAGGAAGAGTTACGTTATCTACAAATGTTATACCACTAGTGGCTTGGAGGGGCTACAGCCCCTAACCTTGCTTAAATACTCTCTCTTATCTGATTTTTACTATTTACATGCTGAGGAAAATAAAACATTATAAGTAGGAACACATGTCAGTTTGTAAATAAAGTAGACACTTAATCACGTGTTTTAATCTAAACAAAGCAGATATTTTTAAATTCCCATGCTTTTATTATGGGGGATGTTTTCAAATTCCTATGTATTTCTTATGCGGGATGTTTTACGTTTTTTCTCGTTTGCTGGTAACTTTTTAGAAATACTGCTATTTTCCCTGAGTCCCTGGGATTAAGACCTTTAATTTGAACCGTCTCCCATAATCCTGCAATTTTCCAAACTCCCACAATTTTGGCTTCAAAATTTTGCTTACAGAATTATTTATAAATATTATTGATATTATTGTTTATGGTATTTGGAGATTTAGATCCTCATACCCACATGATAAGGTTATTCATTCCAGTGATACCCTTATGAAGAAAAGGTTATTGCATTTTGTAGTTTGGCCCAGGACCTCTGCTTTGTATATTCCCATTGCCAACGAAAACTGGAAGATGATATAGCTCCCCCTGCATCCTAATCATCTTCACATAAACAGCTCCATTATGTAGCACGTGGTTAATCTGCAGCCACTCTCACTACCCTTTGACCTCTGTCTGAAACAGCCAACTAAACAATACTACACTCTCAGTAACAAACAACTCATTCATTTGTCTTGGTTAGATAGATACAAAATGAGACAAAGTATTGTTCAGTTTATGTATAATTGTTTAACGGGATGTAATAAAAGACGTCTTACAACACTTAAGATATATTTACACCTATACTGATTCATATACATACGGTAAACATATATAAAAGATGGTACTAGGCTATCGATTTCGACCAGTCACACCAGTCATCATCAGGCCAATGAGAGAACTGACAGAATCAAAATGGCATCCTTGCTTATCTCCTATTGGCTACCGGAAGTTCCGGATACAGGTTCCTAAATGTGCCACCTCGTTAATCAATTTATCTCTATTTTTACATTTTTCTTTAAATATAAACAATTCTTCCCATGCATTCATTTCATTTCCTTTTTTACAATTCTTGAGGATGCTGAGGTTTTCTTCTATTTTCCCTATGGTGTGGCCATTTTCTAAAAAATGTTTCGCTACGTTTGATCTTTCCGGTTTCCTGTTCTTCCAAGCTGATACATGGTTCTTAAATCTTTTAATACAATTAACAGTTTGACCAATATAAAAGTGATCACAGTTGTTACAATTAATTTTGTAAACGCCGGGCATGTCGAAATTGTTACAATCTTCTATCTTGGGATTTAGTATTTTGTTCATGGTGTTTTGCGTTCTGTAGGCTATATTAACTCCATATTTCTTGAATCGATTTGCGACCTTTTGTATCTTAGTTCCTATAAAGCTTAATGTTGCAAAATTACTTGATATTTCTTTTCTTCCGTCTAACGTTATTATTCTACGCAGTTTTTCTTGGTTCTTTATTTTCCTATGTATTTTCGCTCCAATTTCGTCTATTATTGTCGGGTTGAATCCGTTGGCTCGAGCAATCTCCTTTATAGTTGTTATTTCTCTTCTTCTGTTATCTTCATTTAGAGGAATCTTGAAGGTTCTTTATAACATTGATCTGAATGCAGCGGTCTTATGACTGGTGGGATGAAGAGACTTGTTGTTGATTGTAGTATCCGTCTGCGTAGGCTTTCTGTATATATCAAAGTCTAGCTTATCATTTCTTCTTGATATCGTGAGATCTAGGAAATTTATCTTGCCGTTCTCTTCGTGCTCTCTAGTAAAGTTTAAGTTTTTATGACGACTGTTAAATAATCTCATCATTTGTTCTGCTTCCTTTTCTTCGGTTTCCTTGAAAATAATAAGTATATCGTCCACATATCTGATATACTTATTATTTTCAAGGAAACCGAAGAAAAGGAAGCAGAACAAATGATGAGATTATTTAACAGTCGTCATAAAAACTTAAACTTTACTAGAGAGCATGAAGAGAACGGCAAGATAAATTTCCTAGATCTCACAATATAAAGAAGAAATGATGAACTAGAGTTTGATATATACAGAAAGCCTACGCAGACGGATACTACAATCAACAACAAGTCTCTTCATCCCACCAGCCATAAGACCGCTGCATTCAGATCGATGTTATATAGAGCCTTCAAAATTCCTCTAAATGAAGATAACAGAAGAAGAGAAATAACAACTATAAAGGCGATTGCTCGAGCCAACGGATTCAACCAGACAATAATAGACGAAATTGGAGCGAAAATACATAGGAAAATAAAGAACCAAGAAAAACTGCGTAGAATAATAACGTTAGACGGAAGAAAAGAAATATCAAGTAATTTTGCAACATTCAGCTTTACAGGAACTAAGATACAAAAGGTCGCAAATCGATTCAAGAAATATGGAGTTAATCTAGCCTACAGAACGCAAAACACCATGAACAAAATACTAAATCCCAAGATAGAAGATTGTAACAATTTCGACATGCCCTGCATTTACAAAATTAATTGTAACAACTGTGATCACTTTTATATTGGTCAAACTGTTAATTGTATTAAAAGATTTAAGAACCATGTATCAGCTTGGAAGAACAGGAAACCGGAAAGATCAAACGTAGCGAAACATCTTTTAGAAAATGGCCACACCGGCATAGGGAAAATAGAAGAAAACCTCAGCATCCTCAAGAGTTGTAAAAAAGGAAATGAAATGAATACATGGGAAGAATTGTTTATATTTAACCCTTTGGGGAGTATGGACGTTCCTGAACGACCATTGTGTACTGTATTAAAGGAGTAACCCTTTTATACCAAAATGTGACCTTCAGGAGTAAGAAAAAAAAACATCAAAATTACATTAAATCTGTTTGTATTTACTAAAAATACAATAAAATAGTTGAATAAGTGATAAAAACTAATAACAACATCTCAAAAATCTAATCCATTTTTTATGTAAAGTTAGGCACTCATAATACACCGTACACTGTAAAAACCAACTATTAGTAGCAATACTGCCCGGCCGGGTGACAGAATGCGTGGGAAAACATAATACTAGTGCTCGGGTCAAATGACGCGTGGGGTGGCGCGGGAAATATCTAAGTACTAGCGCTCGGCTCGGTGACAGGTTGTGCGGCGCGGGAAAGAACTAGGCCGCACTGTCCCGCCTCTCCCGTACACTCTTGTGCGAATCAAATAGAAAATGCTATTCAGCGTGACTCAGTTAAATGTTACAATTGCAATAACCTTTTATTATAACTTATTACAGCATTTATTACATAAAAAAGGCCTAATATCAAATGCACCATGCAAAGCCGTTCCAGAACGTCTTTACTATTTTCAGCCATTTAGCAAATGGCCGTTCCAGAACGGCCATACTCTTTTTACATAAAAATACATTACTCGCCAAAGGGTTAAAGAAAAATGTAAAAATAGAGATAAATTGATTAACGAGCAAGTTAACTTCAACTCTGGTGGCACATTTAGGAACCTGTATCCGGAACTTCCGATAGCCAATAGGATATAAGCAAGGACACCATTTTGATTCTGTCAGTTCTCTCATTGGCCTGATGATGACTAGTGTGACTGGTCGAAATCGATAGCCTAGTACCATCTTTTATATATGTTTACCGTCTGTATGTGAATCAGTATAAGTGTAAATATATCTTAAGTGTTGTAAGGCGTCTTTTATTACATCCTGTAAGTAATAACAATACGTAATATGTTAATTAAAAAGTTTTTTAATTGTTTAAATAAACTTGTAATTAACCCATTGGCGTAGACATACGAGCAGGTCTCGTTCCTTACTTGTAATTTTATTAACGTGTGAATTGGAGTATAAAATTGGTGTTTTTAAATGGATTAATGGCATATTTTAATTAAAATATTGTTTTATTTCAGTTTAGAGAGTCGCATTGGCACACACACAGTAGACATAAGTAAAAATTAGCAAAATCAGTGTTGACCATGTGCAAGTCTCAAAGAATTAACCGATCCCGTCAACTTCCAAGCAAGCCTGCCACCGTTTATTTTACTTGGGCCCTCCCACCAACGTTGCCACAGACCGGTTAACTCATTGAGAGTTGCACAACTGGTCAGTTTTGGTCGTGTGCGGGAATCGAACCCACGAACATCGTATCGCCACCTGGCCAAGGTGTTTCCACGACGTAGCCAACTCAGCTAACACGACCAAAGGCCTGGCGGCGATATTAAGGGTTTTCAGTCAGTCCGCGCCCCTAGCGGATAGAACCGTAGACGCCCGCGGTCATTAGTTACATATTTTGCTACTAGAGTACAGCACCAATCAATTCCCGTTATAGGCTACTACAAATAGAATAAAACTACTACCTCAATGGGTTAATATCTTCAAAAAATAGGTGTGTTTTTGAAGTAAAGTGTAGTTTTTAAATTCCACCGTTGCAGCGCTATGGTTGCCATTATTGCATCCTGTGCTGTATACCTGCATATCTATTGGCAAGGCTGGGGGCACCACTACGGCATAAATAAACTATGTTTACGTTTGTTTGTAACATTCAAAATGGCACCACCGATTGAGGACCCTGCCGACTGTGAAGTACGCAAAAGTGTTAATGGTGTGAAAGTGGCTGAAATTCATCAGATTAGTGAAGTGTATGGAAAAAAAATGAGAAAACAATAAGCAATGGATTGTCACACAAATGGGTTAGAACTTTTAAAGATCGTCACATGAATGTTCTTGACAAGGAATGAAGTGGGCGAGCTTCTGTCATTACTGAAGATTTGGTGCATAACTTGATCAAAACGTGAGAGAGAACAGACAGTTTACGACTTCATTCTCTGATCTTATTTAGTTTCCTGTAGTGTCAAGAAGTATTCTTTATGCAATTTTGAATCAACTACAGGATTATCGAAAGTTGTGCTCACGCTTAAAAAATGTTGACTGAGGTGCACAAAAACCAAGTATTTTGGGAGTGCGTTGACTTTTATTGAGTGGTACCAGGATAATGATTTTTAAACCAGTTTGTCATATGTGACAATACACTTCTTAACGCTAGATGTGTCAACACTTCGCTATACACTTTGCTTATCTGCCAATGAATTTCAGCCGTTTTCACACCGTTAACCCTAAGAAATGAATCACAGAACGTACCTAACAAATGGATTCTCAATCGGCGGCGCCATTTTGAATGCCCACAAACTTAAATATGCCGTGGTGTGTCCAGCCTTGCCAACAGATCCAGGTACACTGCACAGGATGCAGGAATTCCAACAAGCCATACTGCATCACATTGTTGCAGCCCTGCAACGGCGGAATTTAAAAACGATACTTTAAAAACATGTCTCGTATTATAACAAATCAAAACTATAAGTCTGGCTATTACCGAACAATTTTGCCTCTTGTATTGGTCTTATCCTCTGCTTGAGGTTTTACTGGATCTTTCAGCCACTTTCATCTTACAATTTTTTTAAAAGTTGAAACTTTATTAGATATTTACTTTTGATTTACTTAAAAATTCTAATTAAAACCTGAACAATAACTATTCTTGCAATGTATAATTTACAATTTGTTGTTATAAATTATTCCCTATTTAGGAAGTAAATTTAGTATATCGTGGAAATTTGAACCTGACTTTATATTAAAAAGTACAATAAGATTTGTTAAGCTCATCCTTAATTTTATATTTGTCAGGGTCAGATTTTGTTTAAAATATAATCAAATCAAAAGAAGATGTTGGTTAAAAAATATCACTTGAAGATTAATATACAAACTTACCTCTTTTCCATTCTGCGATCCTGACCTATAGTGGATCCTGGTAAAGTGTTGTTAAATGACCTCTTGAAGGCAGAATCCTCCGGAAAATTCATCGTTGCTAGGAACTAGGTGCAGCAGGATTGAGAAGCAGGCACATGAGGAGTGCTGGACAGGCAGCAGGGCACTCGCCAGTTGACAAGCAGCACTGCATATATCAGTTGCAGAAGTAGAGTGTGAAAGCAGTCCTTCCGAATTTAGGATGATCATTTGTTTTCCTTCAAAGTCAGCCTTCTAATTTAATTACACCCAGTCCCATGTCCAAACAAGGTTAATCCGAGGAACCAAATGCAATAGGACAGATGAGGAGGGTGAAACGGCCCTGCAAGAGTCTCAAGTCAAAAGAGTGATTAGCCATTGGATAACCTTGACTTCTGCTAAGGGAGAAAGCCTCCAGGGTCAGTAGATCCTGCCCGGCGTATCCCTCCAGAACAGAGTCAAAGCTGCCCCACTTATCCCCAGTCCGACCTATATTTCTTCCTCAAATTAACCTTGCCCATATAAATTAGGCCTAAAACCAAAACCTTTAAAACTTGAAATGGAAGGGAAAATGTTTTAAATCCCACAATGTGAAATGAAAGTAATTTAGGGTTTCTATAGAAACATAATGTAGTTTCTCTAATTGTTGTGATGTATTTTAATTAGATGTCTATTGAACTAGCACAAATGAATACACACAACACTCTTACAAGAGTCGCTTACAAGAGGAAACCCCTGTAAATTTATGTTACTGTAATCAACTATATGTAGATTTAAATAAAGAAAATATTATCTTTTTGGTTCAAACAAACAAAAAATTATGATTAATTAATAGTTTGTCATCTTCAAAAATATAACTATAATGTGCAGTCTCGAACTGGGAACCTCCATCGTATAAAACTAACATCATAACCACTGAGCCATTTCACAATGTCTGGAGATTTGATTACAAATGAAGTGATAGCACTGACTCTAAACCAACAGCTGTTTTATTTTGTCACTAGATGAGAGTGGGGAATGCAATTTCCTGTCTGTAGAGTCTTTATGAGTACTCAAACTAAGGTCAGATCTAGTGTTAAAAATTCAGACACTTTTAGACAATTAATTGACACCTATGTGATCATGGCGTAACAAAGCGCCGAAACAGGTTGTAGTGTTTTCACTGTGGATTGAACTTTTGATGAAAGGTATTTTAAAACCATGCAATAGTCATTACAGTTCAGGGGTAACATTCCAAAAATGAATAAATTGAAATAATTCTATTTGTAATTATCATGAAGTGGGCCTTATTCTAGTTCAGAGGTCACATTTGTAAGGTAAATTTCACATGTAGTTTTCTAGTTAGTGATGTAAATACACTGAGTGCAGAGGATTATGGTATGGGCATGGAAAACAAGGGAGGGTATAAGGTTTGCCAATTTAAGTTCAGGCACCCAGAATTGCCTACAGGTATTGGTCTCGCTGTGTCCACCCCATTGTGATACTTCTTCTGTGCACTCCCGAGTAAAATTTTCAATTAAAACAATGACCACAAAATTGTGAAGCTTATATTAATAGCAACATAACAAATATTTATATTTTTGTTACATTTTTATCCTACCTCATCATCATAACGTCGTGCTACGAATTGTTATGTTTTAATTGTTTTTTATAAAGCAATTAAGCATTTTGTAGCTCATCTAGATCATAAAAGAAGTCCAAGGATTACCCACAGAGCGGTAAACTAGAGCGGGTATGGTCTGAACTTAAATTGATGAGGATTTTCGGGCTATAAAAACGGAGATTTAAAATGGACTTTTTTATAAATCATGAAAGTTGTTTTTTTTAGAAATATATTAAAATTGTTTGGTTATAGAACATTTTATAAAATATTGTAAAACTAATCTTATTTAGTGGTCTTATGTAGTGGTGCCCCGATGTATGAAATTATTCAGGATTTGTTACATATGTATTGATAAAGCAACGTGCATGTGAGCAGATAAAGCAACTTGCATGTGAGCAACACATGCATTGACCACTTTTTTTACCAAACTGACCCCTCAATTTCCAGCAAGTTCTGCTGTTGTTTACACAGAAATAATAACAGATCACTTTAGAACTTATATGGAGTTGAAAAGTAACTTATTCAAAACACACTTATGGCAAATTCTGTTTCAAAAAAATCAACTGGAACAACATTGGCTTCTTAAATCGGAAAATGTTAACAATGCTGCGGAATTGTTTAACAAAATCCTCAGCTCTGTTTTGGATGTGAACACATTAGTTGTTAATAGGTCAGCCAAATATCATCCAAATTGAAACCTTGGATAACTAATGGACTCCTAAATTTGATACATTACCATGACAAGATGAATGGACAAATTATAATCAACCTTTTAACACTCAATTGCGTACAACATTTGTTACCGAGATCAATTTAAAATCCTTAATGAAAGTAAAATTTGTATTAAACTAACAATTGATGAGGCCATGGGGACTCGAGAAAATTTTAGAATATTGTAAATGAGGTCGCTGGTTTTCCAACAGGGAAGGAACACATTATAGTGGAAGCTTTCCGCTAACACAGCAGCACTGCCTCCCCTGATCAGTTTAGAACAATCACTAACAACTTGATTAATCCATCTTTCCTCCACTGGGTGTAGTTGGCAAGTGCATTGCGGACCGGTAGGCTTGGCATGTTGATGATGCCGACCTTGCTGTGAGCACAATGTTTTATTTGAGACTTTCCAGCTAGGCAGAACTTTTTGAAGTAATAAAATGTATAAAGGGTAATTCGGAAGCTGGGTAGGATGATGTCCCTTATAAGCTATTAAAAAATAACATTCATATTTTAATTCAACTGCTAATGTTTCATAATCAATTTAAGAATAATCACAGGCAAATTTCCAACTTCATTTAAAATTTCTAAAGTCATTCCCCTCTATAAAGCCGGACAAAAAAATTAACTTTCCAAATTCAGACCAATCTCATTGCTTGCACCCCGCCGTTTCTAAAATCCTTGAAAAATATTTTTAGCTACAACTAGCTTACTATCTCGAGAATGAAAACATTATTTCTGATTTGCAATTTGGGTTCGGGTCAAACAAGAGTATGACCCACGCGTTGTTTGAAGTTAACAAATTTATTTCTTGCCAAGTAAGTGGAAAAGGTGTGTACTGGTAAAATTTCTGGGTTTGACTTAAGCTTTTAACTCTATTGATAGGCAAAAACTAATTTCTAAATTACAGTTTGCTGATGTACATAGGTGTAATTCGGGGGTGGTGACAGTCACCCCCCCCAAATAATTTGGAGGACATATTATTGTAATTTACACAAAACACAACAATAGTCACGATCACGACCATCTTTGCCCCTCCAATCAAAATACTGAAATTACGCTTATGCTGATGTAGGTAAGACTTCTTTTGATTGGTTCTGTAGTTGTTTAGAAGAGCGGCGACAAAAGTTGTGAAAGTCAATGGAGTTGGAGCAATCAAAGGAGCATTGACTATTGCATGGTCTAGGGATCCTAAGGAATGAACCTAGCTAGGCCCATTACTTTTAGAATCTACATAAATAAAATTTAGAATGTGCAAATTGTTCCTTTCTGCAGATGACACGGTCGTAATGACCAACAGATGCACATGGGAGAAGGTCTACAAGCAGGCTTCATCAGACTTGGTAAAAATTAAAAACTGGTTCGATCACATCACATCAAGAATAAGGATATTTTATTGTCGATCAACACAAATAAAGATTATGGACAGTATCAATACTTCGAGTTTTATAAAAATAAATACCCCCGTCACAGAAAACCTGCGTACTCAGCGAATTTCCAATGCATTTATATGTTTCTCACTCCTACATAAAGCCACTTACCAAGTTTCACAAAAATACATTTATAAATGAGTGATTTATAACATTTTATTTATTCTCTATAAGAATAACATTAGGGCTGAGTACGCAGGTTTGCTGCAACGAGGAAGATAAGAAATGAGTTTTTATGCAATTATCAATATAACTAAACCAAGTGAAGCTACATTACCAGGTTTTATTATGTTCATAACTAAGGGAGATATCAAACTTTAAATATTCTCTATAAGAATAACATTAGGGCTGAGTATGCAGGTTAGCTGCTACAGGAATAATCAACAACAAATTTATTTTTTGTGCAAATATCAATATACCAGTACAACATGAAGCCACATACCGAGTTTCATTAATATACATTCATAAATAATCGAGATATCAAATTTTATTTATTCTCCATAAGAATAACATTGGACAACGTACTGTGTTTAGCACTTTGAATATCTCTGCAACGGTTGGACGTGGAATCACAATTTAAACACCAAAATGATTGTTTTGTGGAGCTGAAGTGACTGGTAAAAGCAAATGTTAAGATTAAAGTAAAACTAATTGAGGAAAAGCCAAAAAACTTTTTCCCATAAGATTAACATGGGAGATTTTATGAGCAGGTTTTTTGGATTTTTTCCGCAACCACTTAACCTAGGTTAATAATTCAAAATACTATATTATTTGTTTTTTTAAGCTCTATAACATGGTCAAAACCAAAATTAAGGGTTTTAAAAATTTTAGGGTGAAGAATGCAAAAAACTGATTTTTGGACAATTTAAAACCCCCATAAACCCCCCTTCCCATGGTCCGATTTTTCTGGTTTTCGAACTTAAAGTCATAAATGTCACTTTACACATTTGAGCCAAATTTCATCAAAATCGGACGTTTCTTACTCAAGTTATCGCATTCACAGACACACACACACACACACACACACACACACACACACACACACACATATATATATATATATATATATATATATATATATATATATATATATATATATATATATATATATATATATATATTATTTATATATACACACATATATATATAAATTTGAACGAATAGTGTTTTTGGCTTCTGGGGACCTCAAAACAAAAAGTTATCATGGTCTCGGACTTAAGTCTCACCATAAGACCTACGGTGATAGCTCTTTCCAAAAGGGGAAATTCGCTAAAAATTCGCTAAAAGGTGAAATAACAAATAATAATACCCCCGTAGCAGCAAACCTGCGTACTCAGCGAATTTCCAATGCATATATATGTATCTTAATACACACATAAAGCCACATATCAAGTTTCATCAATACACATTCATAAATAAACAATGTATGACATTTTAATTATTCTCCATAAGAATAACATGGCGGCTGAGTATGCAGGTTTGCTGAAGCAAGGAACACAAAAAATGGGGTTTTATACAAATATCAATATAACTCATGTAGGTAAAGCCACATACCAAATTTCATTAATTTATTTTCATAATGAAGGGAGATAACACGTTACTTATTCTCCATAAGAATAACATGGGGCTGAGTACGCAGGTTTGCTGCTACGGGAGCCTTTGGTAAAAAATAGTTTTTTTGAGCAAATATCAATGGTCCACAACCAGATGAATCCGTATACCAAGTTTTGTCAGTGTACGTTCACAAATAAGCGAGATATAACATTTTTATTTTCCTCCATAAGAATAACATTAGACAACGTACTGTGTTTAGCACTTTCAATATCTCGGTAACCAATTGACGTAGAGAAATGATCAAAATACCAAATTGTGTGTTTTTTTAAGCTGAATCCAATGGAAAAATCTAAAATTTGACTATTTCAAAAATTGTATGTAAAAAATTCGAAAAACCCATTTTTGGGGTACAAAACCCCCCCAAAATACCCCTTCGGATAGAGCGATCTGGCTGTTTTTCGAACTTAAAGTCATAAATGTTGCTTTACACGTTTATACCAAATTTCATCAAAATCGGATCATTTTTACGCGAGTTATCGTGCTCACGGACACACACATATATATATATATATATATATATATATATATATATACAGTTTCGAACGAATGGTTTTTTTTGGGTCTGGGGACCTCAAAACGAAAAGTTATCATGGTCCCGGGCCTAGGTCTTACCATGCCGACTACGGTAATAACTTCTTCCCTATAGGGGAAATTCGCTAAAAATCAGAAACAATAATGTAGCAAGTATTAAATCTGTACACACAATTTACACAAAATCGGTATCTATATATTACAATATTCTTACTAGGCAAATTTAAAAACTCATCTATTGAATAAAATGGATATTCCAATAACCAATTATATAATCACTTTTTAAAAACACTAAAAGATAAAGGCGGTCCCACACTACTCGCGAACACGCCCGAACATTCGGCCGAACTCCGAATGTTCGGAGTAATCGCGAGAAGTGTGGGAGCTGCGCGAACTTTGAATACGGGACCGAATGTTCAGTGAACATTCGGGCGAATGTTCAGCCGAACATTCCGACGAATATTCGGGAGGCTCCCACACTGTTCGCGAATATGCATTATTGCATCACTGCATCATTGATAGTCATCGATCTTGTTCTACTGAGACAATACTATAAAACATGCTTATTTATTTTATTTGTATGCGTACCATATTTATTTGTTGTACTTTCAATTAAGTACTGAATACCACTTAAGTGGTCATTGGTAATGAATAAACAATACTGCCGTGCTAAGCACAAAGGGGGTATCTGCAATTTTTGGCTATATTGAGATATTGATACCTAGTAAATCAGCATGATTTTATCTTCTAGTTACTAAGGTATTTTGGCCGTAACAACCAATAATTTCCTTTAAAATGCTATTTTTTAGTTGGTCGTATCTGCACGAATGGCATGTTTTACTAGGGGACTTTAGCAGTAAGTAACATTTACTAAGCATTAAAAGTCGCATCTGTCGTAGATAATACTTTTTTTCCTTAGTAATATGTACATACGACATTTATATCTTAGTAAAGTAGCAGTTGCCACTACTGCTAATAATACTGCTAATATTTCAATAGGCATTAAGAAGCACCTTTAATTGGATCAATTTTAACCAACATAACTTAATTTAAATTAAAATTTTAAAAAATAATTTAAAATCATTATATTGACTAATTACTACTTAATTACTTACTTACTTCATTACTAATAAATTTTTTGTAACTCGATTTTCAGCAATTTTAGGTATAACTGTAATTTAAATTTATCATACAGGCTAAGGTACCTAGTCTATTTAACTCTACAATTATACTGTAATTTTTTATAGTTATAGGTAACTTCTACAGAGAAAAATATAAAATTAAAAATTTTTAAATATTTGGATTACTAATTGGATCACGTGGAACTATACCAAATTCTATGTTAAATTTCTGGAAAACTTTCAAACTCGACCAAAATAAACTATATGTTATTGCAGTGACAGCAGTGAAACATTCGACAACAATCCTTAAAAATCATTTATATGGTAACAAAAATTCTATGTATTAATATTCTTTGCTCTGCAGCAGCCTACACTGGTAGGAATATTGTTAATTTATTTTATAAATAAATGATCTATATAGATCTATAATACTATAAAGAAGAGGTGGTTTCTGTCTGTCTGTCTGATGTTCCGGGTGAACGCAAAAAATACTGAATCGACTGGGCTGAAACTTTACACAAAGGTAGATCTTGAACCCATGCAACGCATAGGCCTATTCGATTCCTTAAAATCCCCTCGGGCTACACCCCGTGAACGTCCTAAGTCTCAATGTTTACATTTCAGAAGAAAGTAAATATTCAGAAACTGTAATGTGAACAGCTGAGGACACTTCCATTTGACAGCTTAAATAGCAGAAGCAAGAACAGCTGTTTCAAGCCAACTTACCTTTCTAACCCGTGCGAAGAACAGGTACATTCTACTAGTATATATATAAAACAGATAGTTTTGCTTAATATGCAATCTTTATAAATATATCTGTAATCAATCCTATAAGCTTTTAAAAGTGTTTTTAAGAAGGAAGTTTCCTTGTTAGTTTGCAGAGTAATTCAATAAAATTTAAGTGAAGTGAAAAACCATGACAATTATTGTTTTACCTATTATTAAGCCAATCATCCAATTTGTTAATAAGTTGAATTGATTTACGACTGTTTTTTAATATAGGCCTATAAGCTTTTAAAAGTATTTTTAAGTTTCATTAGTTAGTTTGCAGAGTAATTTAATAAAAGTTTTTTATACAAACAAGTTTTACCACATTTGTGTAAATAAATTCTGGTTTTCATCTGCTGTTTTATTAGTATTGCTCCTGAAATAATTCTGATGATCAGGTCAATAAGTTGTATAAAGTACTTTTAGTTTTATAAAATTATGTTCAGGACTTGGCAAATACAATTTTATGAGTAGATAGTTCTACATACATTACTAAGCTTTCCTAGTTGTAAGTGTCAACTACTAATGTAATTTAGCCGTAACTACTGCAGATACTACTTAATCAGCTTAGTAAGTTGTACATACGGCCAAATAACTTAGTATTTTAAGTTTAATTAGTTTTTCCAATTAGCAGTATCTGCTATAAAAATGTGTTAAATAGGCATTTTTATGTAAATGTACTATTTTTAGATAAAGAAAAATACAAATTCAGTGATTATGGCGATATTATTCCTAGGCTCATAGTTACCGAAATTAAGAGGTTTAAACTTTGAGCCTCTTTTTCTCAAAATCAGCTCAAGTGCAGATACCCCCTTTGTGCTTAGCACGGCTGAATAATTAAATGTAAATCTCCAAATATACTGACATACTATGCGTAAGTCAGTTATAATTATAGCTATGAATAAGTTATTTTACTGTTATTTGTGTAAATTGAAGTTTTGTATTAAGGCACAGGGGGTTGACATTTATTAGTATACTGTCGACGGATTCTGCAGGATTCAGGGCTTGAGTCACTTCTTCAACTCAGCTGTACTATTTTGTCAGTGTGTTGAGGCAATGTGTTGTTTCAAATCATTCAGTTCATACAATCACTTGCGTTTTAGCGGTCGCAGATAGACGCCAACCTCAATAATGGACATTTTAATTAATTATTTATAGAAACTACAAATAAATCCTTTAATACGGAAACCTTAATTACTGTCCCTACATATCCTTTATTTAAATAGTAGTTGATTTTCTTCCACACTCCATAATCAGTGCCGGTCACAGTGGTGAAGGGGGGACAACTACTCAAGGAGAAAAAACATTTGTTTGTGGTCACAGCACCCAAACGTATCTGTTTTTGCAAATTAATATAAGTGTGTCGTCTAAGTTGAGTAAACGGCAGTGGAATCGATTTAATTTACTTCAGTTATTTAACAAGAGATAAGAAGCTTCCAAGAATTGCATCAATCGCATCGGCGGCGTGGTACAGGTGCACAACCAGTCTGTCATTCCCACGTTGAAATTTTCCCCGAAAAGAATAGTTTTTGAGTTATCTCTTTACTAATATTATTGTTCAGTATATTCCTTATTTTAAGAACTTGTAAAAGCTTTACTGTTAATAAACTTAATATGTAAATGTTTATACCGAATAATAAAATAAAGTCCAATGTTTGTTAACCTTTTTTTATAAAGAATTATACTTATACATGTATAAAAGAAAGGTGGTGACTAACTGTCGACTTGCCTGTTCCGTTTCAACGTCCCATTTTAGCAATCCCTTAGGGCTTCGCCCCAGTCACCCTTAAAAGTTACAATATTACTCTTATGGGCAGTAGGTTTAATGAATCAGGTGAGTACTTAAACAGATGTTTACAGTAGGATTTTAATCAGCTCTGCGAAATACTGGTATCAGCTAGTACTTGATATATTTATATTTGATTTTTTACTTCGTAAAAAATAGGCTTCTCTCATTTTCGTTGGTTTCTTATACACGACTAAATTCTACACCTTTTATAATTTATTACATCAGGAGAAGACATATTTTCTCGATGTTAATTAATTGCCGACAGAAGAAAACATTGTTATTAATATTATTATCTTGAATTAATTATAAAAAAGTCAAATACAAAGCGTTTCCTTGTGAACACTGAAGGCAGAGTGGTCAACAATGGACGATCACCACGTCAACGCCCAAACTAGCAGTTATTACAGCTGATTTCCAACAATTATTTATAATCAGCTGATTAACAAAATCAAACAGGCGTGTATCTGCTATTGCAGGCAAAAATACGACTGTAGATACAACAACAGTGACATTATCTGTAGAGTCGTCCATTTTTTCATGACAATGCTCGTTGGACACGACGGACAATGCGCAAACAGCTGATTGGAATTTATTTATGTTCGAGGGAATGTTCGCCCGAACATTCCCCCGAATGTTCGGTGGGTGTTCGCGAGAAGTGTGGGAGCTTCATCAGGGTGAACGTTCAGTGAACGTTCGGTAGAATGTTCGGCCGAATGTTCTGGAGAATGTTCGGCCGAATGTTCAGGCGTGTTCGCGAGTAGTGTGGGACCGCCTTAAGGAATGAACAGTTTGTGGAACTTTATTTTGCAGCTTCACACCTACAACAAAATGACTAGACTGAGTTTTTGTAAGCCTACAATATGGTACTTCAACTTTTGTTTGATTCCTAGTGGAGTAGGTGTGAATTTCTTCTCTTAAATTATAGAAGCTAAAATTCTTAACAGTGTACAAAATGAGGTCATATATGTATAAATTATAAACGGTTGAAATCTGTATTTTCTTGAATAAGGGTCTGCAATGTGCATCCCCTGAAGAATTTGTAAGAAGTCTAACATCTTCTTTTCTGAATTAAAAGAAAAATTTTTACTTCTGAAGAATTTCCATA
This sequence comes from Allygus modestus, assembly GCA_963675035.1. Classification (NCBI taxonomy): domain Eukaryota; kingdom Metazoa; phylum Arthropoda; class Insecta; order Hemiptera; family Cicadellidae; genus Allygus; species Allygus modestus. Next base: position 68,873,083 of record OY776116.1, read on the forward strand.
AAAATTAAGCTTATAATTAATAAAAATAATTGGAAAAAAGCTAAATAGGACATCAACACATACTGAAAAGGAACATAAGAAGTTTTTTCAACAAAACGACAATACGATAAATTTGTTTAGCCCTTAGATCTACATGTGGAGCCCAGTTAAGTTGACTGTCATTCCTAAGTACTTGACAACTGTATTCTGTAGTGCTGAGTTCAACATAGCTATATTTTTCAGGGTGAAAACTATAGATTGGGTTTTAACCAGAGTGTGAAGCTTGATTAAGTGTGGGTGCTGATTTTTTAAGCTCAATAAAATTGGAGTTAGAGATAACAAAATAATGTCATCTGCATACATATAAGTTGGAGTATTTAGATTTGCAGGCAGATCATTCATGCAGACTATAAAAAGCAACGGGGCCAAGAATTGACCTTTGGGGCACTCCACATGAAATCTCAGTGACATGTGCCTACTTACCCCCTGTGAAAACTGACTGTCTTCTGCCCTCAAGATAACTGATAAAAAGTTTAGTTCATTTCCATGAACTCCATAGTATTCCAGTTTTTCTTGGAGTATCCTAAAATGAGACACACACAAAAGCTTTGCTGAGGTCACAAAATGTTCCCCATGCAAAGCTATTGTTTTCAAAACTGTTCATTATTTGGTTTATTACTGAGTCTATTGCATTAATGGTGGAACATTGTTTTCGGAAACCAAATTGAGAATTACTCGTACTAAACAGGTTATTTACTTAACTTCTTCAGGGACAAATTTTTTAACTTTTCTTAAAGCTCTGCAATAATTTATTTTTTGATTCCTTAAACTTTAAAATGAATGTAAAAAATGTATAAAAAACTTTTTACTAATTTTATTTATTTATGACTTAAAAACTTAATGTCCACATATGTATAAAAATCTCATATCGGTAACCTACAATGTAATTTTAACACATCCACACACGGGCAAAGCATACATTTGTAGTCAAATTTTAGATTTTCCCATTGGATTCAGCTTAAAAAAACACACAATTTGGTATTTTGATCATTTCTCTACGTCAATTGGTTACCGAGATATTGAAAGTGCTAAACACAGTACGTTGTCTAATGTTATTCTTATGGAGAAAAATAAAAATTGTATATCTCGCTTATTTATGAACCTATACTGACGAAACTTGGTATACGGCTTCATCTGGTTGTGGACCATTGATATTTGCTCAAAAAGACACTTTTTTACCCAAGGCTCCCGTAGCAGCAAACCTGCGCACTCAGCCCCATGTTATTCTTATGGAGAATAAGTAACGTGTTATCTACCTTCATTATGAAAATAAATTAATGAAATTTGGTATGTGGCTTTACCTACTAGAGTTATATTGATATTTGTATAAAACCCCATTTTTTGTGTTCCTTGCTTCAGCAAACCTGCATACTCAGCTGCCATGTTATTCTCATGGAGAATAATTAAAATGTCATAAATCGTTTATTTATGAATGTATATTGATGAAACTTGGTATGTGGCTTTATGTGGTACTAAGATACATATATATATATATATATATATATATATATATATATATATATATATGCTTTGGAAATTCGCTGAGTACGCAGGTTTGCTGCTACGGGGGTATTTTACATATAATATTTGAAAAAAGTCAAATTTTAGTTTTTTTTTTCATTGGAATCAGCTTAAAAAGACGCCAAATTTAGTGTTTTGATCATTGCTCTACGTCAAATGGTTACACAGATATTGAAAGGTCATGTCGAGGAATTTTTAGAAAGAATAAAATTCTGACTTTCCCTTGTCTATATATTTTGGAATCAACCTGTTTGATTATGAAAAATCGAGAATATTTTCAAAAAAGGTCCTCCTCATACAATTTTCGCCCTATCAACCGCCTGCCAATCCTACCACATTCCACCACATTTTTTCAGAAGCAAGTTTTGTATTCAGCAATAAAGATGTACAGTGGCCTTCCAAATAAGTTTAGATTGTTAAATGATTTTAAAATATTCAGGAATAGCGTGAAAGAATTTTCAGTTGTTAAAGAATATTACAGTGTACATTTATTTTTAAACGATGACTCAATTGTTTAGTTATAAGTTTGTGTTGTAGGTTTAGTATTGTACATATCGTCAAACATTTTTATAATTCCATGTACATATTATCGACTTTTGTCATCGAATTTCATTTTGCTTACGACAATAAAGAATTTTGACTTTGACTTTGACTTTTGACTAAACACATTACTTTGTCCAAGGTTATTTCTTATGGAGAATAAGAAAAAAAAGTATATCTCGCTTATTTTCAACTTATCCTGATGAAACTTGGTATATTGCTTCGTATCATTGTGGTCTATTGATATTTGCACTAAAAAACATGTTTTGGCCGATAGTTCCCATAGCAGCAATCCCGCGTACTCAGCCCCATCTTATTCTTATGGAAAATAAGTAACGTGTTGCTGTCTCCCTTAATTATGAACATAAATTAATAAAATTTGGTATTTGGCTTTCCCTGCTTGAGTTATATTGATATTTGTATAAAACGACATTTTTGTGTTTCTTTCTTCAGCAAACCTACATACTCAGCCGCCATGTTATTCTTATGGAGAATAATAAAAATGTCATAAATAGTTTATTTATGAATGTATATTGATGAAACTAGGTATGTGACTTTTAAGTGGTACTAAGATACATTTATATGCATTGGAAATTTGCTGGTACGCAGGTTTGCTGCTACGGGGGTATTTACCATTCATTTTATTCTAATTAATTAAATATGCATTATTCTTTGTGATGCATTATTAAATATACATGATCAATAGTTGCATTAGTACTCTGTGTAGAAATGACCGAGAAGCGGTCTGTTTGTTATTGTTTTGATTTAGATTTAGTAGTGTTACCAGTGTTAACCAGGATTAAGGTTAGGTTTTAATTCATTTTAGGATTCCATCAGTTTTCTTTCAATCCGGTTCATATTGGGAAGTCTTTTTATTTTAGACTTTTAGACTGTAGAATTGTGCAATGATATATCAATCATAGTGTAGTTTAACGTCTTAAAATAAATAACTTGCTTTACACAAAATTGGGTGAATATCTTTGCCCGATTTCGTGATTTATGGTTATAAATGTCTTCTCCTGCAGTTTTGATATTTAAAACTTATGATTTATTTTCGAGGAAAATGGTTTTGAGCAGTTTGTTTTTGTGTCAAAATTTTGCCACGATTATTGCAACTGATCGGTACCCTAAAAGTGATAGTGATTCAAAGTGGGATGAACCTAGAGGATTTGAAACAGAAATTTCAATCTACAATCCTCTCTTAAAAAAGAAAACTAAATTAGTTTTACAAAATGAGAATTTTGTTAAATGGTATAGCTGTGGTCCAACTGTGTATGATTCAGCACATATTGGACATGCTTCGTAAGTATAAACACTAGATTTTATTGGCCTAAACTTATATTCAGAGAGCGACTTCTGAAATTTGGAACCATGGTGTGTGAATATTAGCCTGTTGATCTATATAAATAAAGGAGGTGGTTTTAAAGCTAGTACTAGTGGACCTGTTGCTCTAAATCGAGCAAAACAAACTTTTATTGTTTACATCAGTTATCAGCTGTTCTTCCTGTTTACCTGTATTTTACTGTATCATCACCTGATTTAGAATGCAACTGAATTCAAACTACTCTCCATGTTATATTTATGGGGAAAATTGAACTTTGAGTATGTCCTCTGCCCTTCAGCAAAACAGTATTGGAAATTGAAAACCACTTTGTACAGTTACGAATCTGGGCCATTTTTTGAAACCTTAATCATCAAAATTGGTTCAAAAATAACAGAGGAGTTCTGTTTACAAAAATTGACTTATCGTATTATAGATATAGAGATGTTATGTGTTGTTGAATTGACATTTAAAGATCCTCATACTTCAGCCGAAGCTTATTGTGTGTCCCTAGTACGTTAGTTGGGTAAACCAATACCCGTAACCTTTACGAGATCCAGGAGTTTTTTCCCTATACTAACCCCATTCATCACCTGGTTTCTTGAAACCAAACAGAGATTTTCTCCTTGCCCTGAGTATCACAGTCCAGTGAGATGTGCCAGTCTTCTCAGATTGATTGTAAAGTTCTTTTACTTAGTAAGTCATTAGGGCATATGCTTCATTAATCAAGTTCCTTAACCAACTTCTACAATGTGCTGTAAATTTATAAGTGTAAGTATATTTACTCTGTTATTAGGGAAAAAATTGAAGTATTTGATGTATCTGCTACATTCTATAATCAAAAGTCAGCAACAAAGATAAATACCCCCGTTGCAGCAAAACTCAGTATTCACCAAATTTCCAATGCATATGTCCTAATACCACATAAAGTTAATGTTACTAAGTTCACAAATAAGTGATATATAAAATTTTAATTATTCTCTAAAAGAATAACATGGAAGCTGAGTATGCAGGTTTGCTGCAACAAGGGACACAAAATATGGGTTTTTATGAAAATATAAATATAACTCAACTAGGTAAAGCCATGTACCAAGTTCCATTAATATACATTCATAAATAAGCGATATATGCCAATTTAATTATTCTCCATAAGAATAACATGGGAGCTGATTACGCAGGTTTGCTGCAACAAGGGACTCAAAATATGGGTTTTTATGCAAATAAATATGGATATAAATCAACTAGGTAGAGTCACATTCCCTACCAAGTTTTATTAATTTATGTTCATAATTAAGGGATACATAATATTTTATTTATTCTCTATAAGAATAACATGGGGGCTGAGTACGCAGGTTTGTTGCTACAGGAACTCTATCGGTAAAAATTTTGCTGTGTTAATAACAATATACCAAAACCAGATGAAGCCATATACCAAGTTTGGTCGGTATACGTTCATAAATAAGGGAGATATATAAAATTGTTCTTATTCTCCATAAGAATAACATTGGACAACGTACTGTGTTTAGCACTTTCAATATCTATGGGACCAATTAACGTAGAGCAATGATCAAAACACCAAATTGTGTGTTTTTTAAGCTGAATGCAAGAATGACAATTTATTTTTTACTTTTTCAAAGATTATATGTAAAATACTCAAAAAACCCATTTCTGGGGTACAAAACCCCCCCAAAATACCCCTTTGGATGGGTCGATCTGTCTGGTTGTCAAACTTAGTCATAAATATTGCTTTACACGTTTGTACCAAATTTCATAAAAAACGGACCATTTTTACAAGAGTTATCGTGCTCAAGGACACACACACACACACACACACACACACACACACACACACACACACATACATATACATATTATATATACAGTTTTGAACGAATGGTGTTTTTGGCATCTAGGGATCTCAAAACGAAAAGTTATCATGGTCCTGGGCCTAGGTATTTCCATGCCGACCTTCATAATAGCTTCTTCCCCATAGGAGAAATTTGCTAAAACAGGGTAATTTTCAGATGGCAACAGTACATAAGGTTCTGTAGCAGATAAATGACAATATTTTTCTTAAGATACATGCCAACAAACAAAATTTTTCTGCAGTATACTTTTTAAAATACACTAGGCCTACTGTATTTTTAGTTTAACATAAAGATGCTGCAGAATTTGTTTTTGCAATGTTTGCTGAATGAACATATAATTTTGGAGTCGTGATTGCAACTCCTGCTTTGAGCCATTCCTTGCAAAACCTAACTATAAAACCATTAGACCTACTTAAAGCACAGTTTAAAATATTCCAAAAAAACCCCTCTTGGGCATAAATCTAAAAAAGAGTCTGCTTAGGATAACGATGATCTATTGCCCGGGCATTCCCAATGATGAGCAGCATAAATATTAGTACCTAGGCTGAGCGCCTTTTTTCGCTCCAAGAATAAAATATATATTTTCTCCTTAAGTTTAACATGACAATTTTCAGCCCTAATGTCAGAATTGAAAAAAAGAGTCCAAAACTTGTAGATTATGAAAATTGACTAAAATTACCAAAAATACGTTAAGTCTATTATAGCAGTGCTTCATGCTATTGGAGCCCTAAGGTCGGGGATTTCAAAGTGGGCCTATTCTAAGTCAAATCAAATCAAATCTAATCTTTATTGCAACAAACATTTTAATAAATGTGTACAATACTTAGTCATAGTACTAGAGTTCTTTAAAATTATCATTTAGTAAATATAATTATTTTCTGTCAATTTTTTTTATTTTTTAATATAATTTTGGGAATTGATGTCTATATCATACTTGTATTTTATCTGATTTACCAGTTTTCCACTAGAATAGTGAAGAGTTCTTTCAAATAAAGTTGTTCGGTGAATTTTATATTGGATGTTATTTTTATTTGTGGTGTCTTAGATGATATTTTTATTTTTATTTTTATTTGTTGGCTTTGTGAAACAAATCCAACAAACCATCAAAGGCCCACATCAAAATTGGATAAAAAATGAAAATAAAATTTATATTCTTTGCATCAAAATTAGTTTTTGTCTGGGATAAAAATATTCAAAATATTTTTAGGACCTAACTGGCTTAGTCATAACATTGGATGATTCGATTAAAAGTAGTCTGTTTGAAATTAGGCTAGGGCCTATACTATTTTTTTTAGAGCTAAATTATCACAAACATTGTGTGTCTTTTATCACGTGAATGTTTGATGATCACTTTTATAATCCTTTTCCAGATCCTACGTAAGACTTGATATTATAAGGAGGATACTTTCAAATGTGTTTGGCATCAACGTCTTCTACCTCATGGGCGTTACAGACATCGATGATAAGATTATTGCCAAGTCAAATGAAACTAAAGAAGATTTTCGCAAATTAGCTAGAAGATACGAGGTGGAGTTTTTCCATGATTTATCTAATCTTAACGTTCTTCCGCCGACAATGACTGCAAGGGTTTCAGACCATATTCCGGAAATAGTTTCTTTTGTCGATGCTATTTTGAAAAAAGATCAAGCATACAAATCAAAATCAGGTAATAGTAACTTATTATTTTTAAATAAAATTACTTCCATAACATTGACATAATTGATGTTACAAAAGAAACAAAATATTTTAGGTAAAAATTCAATATATAGGCCTATTCACCAAAATTAATAATTATTGTACCAGCTTTTTCGAGGCCATAGCTAAGGAGATGTTGACCTTAATGCATAAACCTTATGTCAAAACAATTCCCTGAGATTAGATAGATGGTATTCTAATATTCTACGTTTTCAAAACAATTTTAATATTTTTGGTACATCAAATATAATTTAAATTTTAGGCGAACCCTCACCAATTAGCTCTGTATAAAATCTTTGAATAGTACACTACACTATACTACTCAAGTAAAAATATAGTAGCAATATATTGATACTATATTTTTGCTTGAGATTAACTCAGGAAGTTTAATTTATCTTTTTACTGCCCTATTATTTTAAGTCCTTAGTTTACTATTTTGTTAACCCGATGTACCGGTAGTAATAGTAATTTCTTAAAAGTTAAAATACCCCGTAGCAGCAAACCTGTGTACTCAGCAAATTTCCAATGAATTTAATATGTTTCTCACTACCACATAAAGCCACTCACCAAGTTTCATAAAAATACACAAATAAGTGATATATACATTTTATTTATTCTCCATAACAATAACATTGAAAGCTGAGTATGCAGGTTTGCTGCAACAAGGAACATAAAATATGTGTTTTTATGCAATTATCAATATAACTTAACCATTTGAAGCTGCATCCCAAATTTTATTAATTGATGTTCATAATTAAGGGAGACATTACATTTCACTTATTCTCTATAAAACACATGGGGGCTGAGTATGCAGGTTTGCTGCTGCAGGAAAAATCGAGAAAAAATTTGTTTGTGAAAATATCAATATACCAGTGATACTAGATGAAGCCACATGCCAAGTTTCACCAACATACATTCATAAATAATCGAGATATCAAATTTTAATTACTCTCCATAAGGATAACATTGGACAACGGACTGTGTTTAGTACTTTGAATATCTCTGCAACGGTTGGACATAGAATCACAAATTAAACACCAAAATGATTGTTTTGTAGTGCTGAACTGATTGGTAAAAGCAAATGTGAGGTTTACATAAAAATTAACTGAGGAAAAGCTAAAAACCTTTTTCCTATAAGATTAACATGGGAGATTTTATGAGTACGTTTTTTGGATTTTCTCCGCAACAACTTAACCTAGGTTAATGATTTAAAATACTATATTATTTGTTTTTTAAGCTCTATAAAATGGTTGTAACCAAAATTAAGTGTTTTAAAAATTTTAGGGTGAAAAATGCAAAAAACTGATTTTTGGAAAATTGTAAACCCTTCTCAAGGTCCAATTTTTCTGGTTTTCGAACTTAGTCACGAATGTTACTTTACTTATTTGAGCCAAATTTTATCGAAATCAGACGTTTTTTACTGAAGTTATCGTGTTAACAGACATATATATATATAAATTTGACCGAATAGTGTTTTTGGCATCTGTGGACCTCAAAACAAAAAGTTATCATGGTCTCGGGCTTAACTCTTACTATGCCACCTACGGTAATAGCTTCTTCCCTATAGGGGAAATTTGTTAAAAGTATTCATTTCAGTAGCTCTTTTATTTTTCTCTCCAAATAATATTAACTCTAGCCCATAGGCCTAATTAATTTCCCATCTGACTTAGATTCTACTACCATAAGAGTATCCGCACAGGTTATTTATGGCCATGTAGATTTTTCCATAGTAAATTTAGGAATTTGTCTATAAGATTTTAAGTTGATTTGATTATATTAAGTTGGTATTCTAACACATTGTATTCAGTAGGATATACTGTGAGGAATAAATGTTCCGTTCCTTCAATGTTTTCTTTCAAAAGTACTTATTCTGTTCTACTTTACTACTATTGGTACCGATAGTTGTAGAAATTAAAAATAAAATGGAACAAATATACAAATACAATTTAACAACATCAATATTTGATATGCAAATATGACTTTATCTGTTGTTTGGCATCCTCCTAAATATTAATTTAGTATTAAACTGAAACTGTGTGGTTATAGTTTTAATCCCATTCTCACATCATATAAATACATGTTTTCACTGGGCTTTTATTGCAGGATCCGTATACTTTGCCACTCAAAGTTTTCCCAGATACGGGAAGCTGCGGACATTGGTGGAAGGGGAAGATCAGGAGAGAGATGTGGGAGGGGAGAAACAGCACCCGCAGGACTTCTCTCTGTGGAAGGCCGTCAAACCGGGAGAGCCGCACTGGGATAGTCCCTGGGGACCCGGTCGTCCGGGATGGCACATCGAGTGTTCTGCCATGGCCAGGTACTGCTTGGTATACAGTTTGTGTGATACAGTATTGTAAAATATTTCATGAGCGGGAGCAGCTCTATAGTTGGGCCACTGAGTAAGCAACTGTTTTATAGAATTTAATGAATAAATCTTGTTATAAAGAGAACTTGTGCATGATATATTCAACAAACTCTGTAATTAGCCAGACTGCTGTCAGCAGCTTTGAGCAGCCAAACACCAAGATGTGGCTAGTAAATATTTGTTAATCCTCAGTTTGTTGCTTATATGATACACACGTTTTGTACCAAGGCGACTTTTAGCTAATTTACCCTATAGGGAAGAATTAGCGAATTTCCCCTATAGGGAAGAAGCTATTACCGTAGGTCTCATGGTAAGACTTAAGCCCGAGACCATGATAACTTTCATTTTGAGGTCCCCAGATGCCAAAAACACCATTCGTTCAAATTTTTATATATGTATATATATATATATATATATGTGTCCGTAAGCACAATAACTCTCTTAAAAAAGGTCCGATCTTAATGAAATTTGGTACAAATATGTAAAGCACCATTTATTGTTATTGTGTTTTGTTGTTGTTTGTGCAAAAAAACAATTTTTTGCTTATGGTTCCTGTAGCAGATAACCTAGGTACTCGGTCCCCGTGTTATTCTTACGGAGGATAATACAAATTTTATATATCGCTTATTTATGAATGTATATAGACAAAACTTGTTATGTGACTTCACTTAGATGAGTTCTATTGGTATTTGCATAAAAATCCATTATTTTATGTTCCTTGTTGCAGCAAACCTGCGTACTCATCCCTAATGTTATTCTTATGGAAAATAATGTATATTTTAAATATCGCTTATGTATGAATATATTTCTTATGAATCCTGGTAAGAGGCTTAATGTGTTATTAAGACATATATATATATTCATTGAAAATTCGCTGAGTACGCAGTTTTGCTGCGACAGGGGTATTATAGGTATAGATAATTCTAAAATTTTTTTTACATTCAGTATCCCCGTTTTTCTGTGAAAAGCGGACAAAAGTTGATGTGTGAGTGTAACAGGTAGTTAGACAGAAATGTTGTTAGGCCTAACACCATTTTCGATTATAGTCAAATAAAATCACACAGCTGAACAAATTGCAATATTAAACTTCCAATTATCCGAATTAATTGGGGATCGGGCCAATTCGGATATGCAGAAATTCGGATAATCAGGTATACCTCGGGAATTAAGCAAAAAACATCACCATACATAAAAAATCAGAATTTTATCGACAAAGTTATTATAAATGTAGTGAACAGAAAGTGAGCGAACTGTATCAAGAATATACGTCATAAAAATTAAATTACAGGAGTTAAATTGAATACAGTATATACAGTTGCTCTTTTCAATACATACTGTACGTATTTCACTGTTCAATGTTGGTTATTTCACTTGAACATCTCGAGCAAAGTGAGTTTATCACTTAGCGAAAGGACAAAACGTTTACGTTTTGTACTCATTTTGAATGATAATCTCGGTGAAAGAACAGTAGCGAGTGATGATGAGCAGGGCGGGAGGGGGTATGACTCATTGTTCCCTGCGAAAATATCGTACGGAAGGTAACAGCGCGGGCTTTTATTTTAGCGCTCACGGCGCATTATCGCTACACGCGCTCCCGCTGTTATTTTCTTGATTTTTACATTTCTATTATTTCACTCAAAATCGATTCGGATAATTGGATATTCGGATAATTGGGGTTCGGATAATTGGATTTCTACTGTATGTTAATTTTCAGCCTTGAAAAGCTTTTATCAGTAACCAATATTTTATCCTAGTTTTTCTCACCGAGACCTCTTATTTTCATAAGTTCCTGGTACAGTTTGGCTTCATCTGTAGACATAAAATTGCAAAATACGTACTTTTGAAATGTGTATTATTTGTTTTGTTTTTTTATCTGTAAATTCCATAATGAGTCGTAAACTAAACTGTGTCCGTAGGTTTCAAATTTATTATGTTCTCATATATAAAACAAGTATATTTGTTATATTTGCAAATGGAATCTTAAGTCAGTTCAAACTAAAACAATTATGTCATGGGTTGGTTATGCAACTGATTAAATAGTTCTAAAATACTTATTTGATAAGATAAATGTGCTTTCTTGCTTTTATGATCAAATCAACATCCATGCACAGTACTAAAGTTTCAAATTAAATTCATATTCAGATTAATTATTTACACAACACATAGTCATCATCTTAACTGAGTGACGCGAAATACATAATTGTTCAAATTCAATATTCATAATGTGTTTCAGCTTTGGAGAAGATTTTACTGTCCGGAGATGACTTGATAACTTTGTTTACTAGTCAACAAAGGCTTGAGGAGAAAAGTTATCCCCCCCACTGTTCATACTCTATCAGTACAGCCAGCCTAGAAACTATCAATTGAATGTTAAGGTATTTAACCCTAGCAGTGGCCAATGGTGTAATTGGGAAATGGCCAATCAGATTTGGCGAATTTGCAGACCTTTTTTTAAAAATTTGTATAAATTCAACCGTACGTCTAAACCTAGCCAACCTCATATTCATTTTGATCGGAAAGAACAGTAGATACTGGAAACAGTTAAATGAAAAAGAACTACAAAGGTAATTATTTTGGTAAAGTGAACAAATTTTTTTGAAATTTCAAAAACAGCCTTGGTAAAATTGTTTCTACAGATTTTTTATGGAAAATTCATTATATTCATTTTGTAGAAAATTCAATTCCCTACATAGAAATATATAACATGTTGGGGAAAGAATTTTTTTTGTAAGTGTTAGGGGCGTAATATAATACTAAACGGAAAACCTAAAAGTATAAACTGTACAGTGTTAGTTTGTGTTGTAAATAAGTAATGTAATATATGTATATAGGCTACTAATAATGATATATACATATTTGTAAAGGTAATGAAGTAAGGAATCTAAAAAAGTCATAAAGTTGATGGTAAAAAAATATTATCACTTATAAATAATTGTAAATAGAAGAATGATTTTATATTTTTGCATATTTGGAAAACAAATGTCATAGTATTTAGTATATAACTTTTTAATCATATTTTCCCCCTAATCCAATATAAACATGTTGTAGTATATCAGTTACCTGCATAAAAATGTCTAACGCCTAGGATAAATTATTTTTTATATGTGTTATGTAACAATGTAAACAATGTTATATAAACAAAACACAACATTTATTATAAACACTATTTCTCACCCTTCAATAACATTTATGCATAGTATAATAACTGCATATAAATATGATTTTTTTGAATCGACCCATTGGGTCGGTTGGCCATTCGTTAAGAGATTCAAAAAACACTTGTTTTCATAAAATCAACCTGTCCAATCAATATTTCATTCTAAAAATCAATACCAAAATAAAGCACAACTGTTTAGCAATGCATTGGTTCCAACTGCAACTTCCCGCATCAAAAATTATCCAAGCTGGGTAATTAAAAAAAAATTGTGTTTTGACGTTTTTGGAGCGTCGGTTGCAGGAATCGTGTCGCGCCAAGAATTCATTCTATTTCTAATCGTCGTGACATTGTTATACAGCTGCTACAAGTTCATTTATGTAAGACCCCCTCACCCACTTGTTCACTAGCTGGCCATCGAGTCATCTCTATACTGTAGAGTAGTTCACACCAAATAGTCACTAACCGTATGTTAGAGTTCGCTGACATTCACTGATAATTCATTATTGTGTTGGAAGTCGTGTACTAATAACAATAAATTCTTGGACAAAAAGAATACATTATGATCAGGAAAACTATCAGAAAGTTTATAGCAGTTGGGAAAAGTTGTGATGGGCCATTTTTTGGTTTAGGATCTTTTGCAAACGAACTTGATTATCTTGGTTCGTTGCTTTTCAATATTATATATCATTATATTAAAAGAATAAGGTGATTTTTGTGAAGAAGATTATGGCCAAACTACTGGGTCGATTTTGATGATTTACGTCCCTTAACGTCTAGATGTGCCTTTTTGGGGTCTCAAGTCAGTGTGTGGAACCAGAAACCCTTGGGAAGCCCTCAAAGTACGGTTTTGGCCCATTTAAATAACATTGGACAGCAAACAAAACAAAAGAAGCAGAACAGCAGGGATTAAAGATACAAACATGGTTTGCTAGTTAGATATTAAATCAGTATGTATTAGACTGAGGTGAAAGTATTGAACTGGACTTCTAGACAAGTTTGACTGGCTGCTATTTTTGACCCAGTGGTCTGTTTGAGGTCAGGTTTGACCTATTCTTTTATGCAAGATTTTCTTCCTGCTCATGCCTAACGAAATGGAAAGAAAAGTTACCAACCAATTTTTCTGTGAAAATTACTATAACTATTAATAAAAACAGGTAAGTTGTTGCCATTAATGAAAGAATTAAACAAAACAAGAATTGTGTGCAAAATGGGCCTACACTATCAAGTGAACGTGTTGTTAAGACAAAATTTAGATTTATTGTATATACACGGTTATGTTCCAGCAAGGTGTTGGGTCCGCGGCTGGACATCCACTCGGGAGGGCAAGACCTCGTGTTCCCCCACCACGAGAACGAGGAGGCCCAGAGCTGCGCCTTCCACAACACCTCGCAGTGGGTCAACTACTGGGTGCACACTGGTGGGTCCCGAGCAACCGGATCAACGGTGTACACACGAATGTGGTTCATAAACCGGGTCCTGTCACATTGTGATGATGATTGGGGTCCCAGCCCTCTTCACAAGGCCATAGTCATGTCCCATTAGGGACCTTAATAATTTGAATAGTTGTACATGAAGATTTGGTCATATAACGAACATGAGGATACATGGTTTTGTCTAAACAAAATAATTAAGAGATAGCCATTGAAGCTTGAACAAGTCTGTCGTAATGTATTTTTTGTTAATGTTTTGTCTTGTGTCTTTGTGTTCATTGTGTAACAAAATCTTCGAAATGGATGTTTTAACTGTGTAAGATCCCTGATGCGACTACCTGCGTCCCTGATACGACTATTGCCCATTGAAGAAGGCCTTAACTCGGGTCATCCCCATGGATGATCATAAACTGTGCCAGGTTTGTAAACCACATTTGTCGGTTCTTGTATGTACCAGTTCAGCGGCTCTAATATTGGCCATATATTGTATCATGGACTTGGTGCTCAGTTGGTCCTCTAGCTAATTTTGCCTGAGGGATCTGCCAAGCTGACACACCTCGGCTTAAGTCTTTGCTATCAAGGCCTTAAGAAGTCCAAGACTGGTAGATCTGACCTAATCCGCAATCCAAGGTTTTAAGATCTAGTTTCGTAGTAAATATTCTAAAAAGTAGTGGTCACTGTTGCCTATTATTTAATGTCTTGGGGATTAAATACTTGGTGTGAGTTCAAAGAAGGTACAGTATACTCTTGATAATCTGACAAATCTGGCACTTTACTATTTTTGGGGAACTAAATATTATTGATTACCGAGGGTACCATTGCAAAGATGCTAATTAGCCTACTTGGTGAGGTTAAACTCATTTAATCACAGGTAAAATGTTTTCTTAATAACCTATTTAACATAAGAAATACAATAAAAATCAATATAAAATTAAGTATTAGAAAAAAGATATAGTAATGCACCTTAAGGAATTTCATCCGTTGTTTGATATGAAAATTCCTCCCTGCCCCCAAACCTTCCGAGCTCATAGGGCATGCATCTCAGGAGTTACATTGCTGCGACCTTGTCGCATTACCAACATATTGGACTATCAAGATTGTTCTGTATAGGTTTGATTATTTTTTGGAATGTGTAATATTATCTCAGTGTAATATTCACTTATTTTCTAAGGTGGATTGGGGAAAAGCCAAAATAAATTGTGTTTATCTGAAGTAGTTTATAAATGACCCTAGTGATATACTTGGTCACCAGGTATCACAAGTCCCCTACCATTGTTTAAGTTTAGTTTCGTGTTATCTTAATGTTCAGCTAGAAATAAATAATTAAATTCAAAAGATTGTGTATAGTTTACATTATTATATTTAAGTAACTTATTATGATTGTTTGACACTATTTATGTATATTGTGTACATTGATAAATAAAGTATATTTTGAGTTTATTTTATTTTATTTGAAGCTATCTTTTGATATCAATTATTAAATAATTCCACTAGTTTAAATCTAGTTCCACTAGACATAAATAATTTTTTAACTATTTTCCAATTCAAATCTTCACAAGCTGCCTGTCATTGTATCACTACTACTATGTAACTGTGTTTTGCAGGCCACTTGCAAATAAAAGGAGATGTCAAGATGTCCAAATCCCTAAAAAACACAATCAGCATATCTGAGTTCCTCAAGTCCTACACCAGCAACCACTTGCGCATGCTCTGTTTGCTCTCACCCTACAGAAATCGTGAGTTACTTAAAAGTTATTTAAATAGAATTCAGCTTGAAAGGTTACGACACTGCCAGATTTGTAAGTAAATGAGCACTGTTAATTATGTTACTGTGAGAAGTGTGGTACTTATAATGAATGAAAGTATTTTTAGATTTGAAAAGGGGGAAAACGAGGTTCATCTTGATTTTGTATGAATTACCTAACATGCTCATCCTCTTATAAACTAATGCCTCACACTGCCATCCTGTTGGGAGTTTATATCCAGGAACAGTTAGTAATCATCGGGGTTTTCATTGAAATCAATTCTACAGTGTGTAAAAAAAGTCCGTTTACCCCCTATAATTTTGTTGTTTGTTAAAACAAACAAATCACCTTTGGGGAACGATACTAACTTAACCCAAAGTATCTTTTACGTTATCAAAAATTTTGAGTGTCCCCAAAAATGGGGGATTTTGGGGGTACTAACTCAAAATTTTCAAAAGTAAACCCCTTTTGAGTGAGCTTTAAAAAACCCCCATTTTAAAGAGCTTTAAAAAATTAGGCAAATGGTGGAGGTTGGAGGTATGTAACGTGTTTCTATCCAAAATGGTAGCTTGTCAAAGTTTTGATTACAACTCATTCTTGAAACCTGGCGTCTAAGACTTTTGGAGTTTTCATTTCACCTTTGGTGACTTAAAACTGGAACGATTCTTAAAGAAATGCTATTAAATGAAGAAGTGATATTTAACTTTTGGTGATATTTAAAATTTCGAGTGTCCCGCAAAAATGGGGGATTTTGAGGGCAACTCAACATTTTCTGATGTAAACCCCTTTTGAGTGACCCTCATTTTAAAAAGCTTTTTAAACCTAGGTGAAGGATGACAGTTAAAAGTAAATTTAACCCCTTCAGAAGGGGTTTACATTAGGAAATTTTGAGTTGCCCCCATAATCCCCCATTTTTACGGGTTCTCAAAGTTTTAAATATTACTAAAAGAGTAAAGAGACCAGTTCTTCATTTAATAGCATTTCTTCAAGATTCGTTTCAGTTTGAAGTTACCAAAGGTGAAATTAAAACTCCAAAAGTCTTAGACGCCAGGTTTCAAGAATGAGTTGTATTCAAAACTTTGACAAGCTGCCATTTTGGATAGAAACACGTTACAGACCTCCAACCTCCACCATTCGCCTATTTGTTTAAAGCTCTTTAAAATAAGGGGCCACTCAAAAGGAGTTTACATTTGAAAATTTTGAGTTGCCCCAAAATCCCCGATTTTTGGGGGACACTCAAAATTTTTGATAACATAAAAAGATACTGTGGGTTAAGTTATTATCGTTCCCCAAAGGTGATTGTTTTTTTTTTTTTTTTAACAAACAACAAAATTAGAGGGGGGACGGGTTTTTTTTACACACTGTATAATAGGTCATATTTTGTTTCAATAAAGTTTCTTTGTGTTTAATAAAACATAAATATGTTATTGTTCAATTAACAGGTGGTTCTCATTTATTTAGTTTGTTAACGTACAGGTGGCATCATTTTAAATCGACAAGTTTAACCTATTGCCTTAGACTCACAAGCTGGTTCCGTTCCTTACTTGTTATTTTTTAAACCTATGAATTTGGAATAAAAAATTTGGGTTTTTAAATGGATTAATGGCATATTTTAATTAAAATATTGTTTTCTTTGAGTTTAAAGAGTCCAATACATTGGCACACACCAGTAAACATAAGTAAAAAGTAGCAAAATCAGTGTTGACCATGTGCAACTTACAATGAACTAACCAATCCCGCCAACTTCCAAACAAGCCTGCCATCGTTTATTTTACTTGGGCCCTCCTACCAACATTGCCACGGATCGGTTAAAACTCATTGAGCGTTGCACGACTGGTCAGTTTTGGTTGTGAGCGAGAATCAACCCCACGAACTTCGTAAAATCACCTGGCCAAGGTGTTTCTACGATTTAGCCCACACGGCTGTCACGACCAGTGGCCTAGCAGTGTTAGATAGGTTTATAGTCAGTCCGCATCCCTAGCGGAGAGAACACTAGTTGCCCACAGTCATTAGTTACAGATTTTGCTACAAGAGTGTAGCACTGATCGGATCCTGTTATAGGCTATAGCAAATATAATAAAATTGTTAAGATTATTATAACTAACCCATTGGCGTACACATACGAGCTGGTCTCGTTCCCTACTTGTAGTTGTTTAAACCTATGAATTGGAATAGAAATTTGTGTTTTTAAATGAATTAATGGTTTATTTTCATTAAAATACTGTTTTCATTCAGCTTTTAGAGTCTCATTGGCACACACACAGTAGACATAAGGAAAAAGTAGCAACATCAGTGTTGACCATGTGCAAGTCTCAAAGAATTAACTGATCCCGTCAACTTCCAAGCAAGCCTGCCACTGTTTGTTTTACTTGGGCCCTCTCACCAACATTGCCACAGACCGGTTAACTCATTGTGAGTTGCACGACTGGTCAGTTTTGGTCGTGTGCGGGAATCGAACCCACGAACATCGTATCCACACCTGGCCAAGGTGTTTCCACGACGTAGCCAACTCAGCTAACACGACCAAGGGCCTAGCAGCGATATTAAGGTTTTTCAGTCAAAGCGCCCCTAGCGGATAGAACCGTAGTCGCCCGCGGTCATTAGTTACATATTTTGCTACTAGAGTGCAGCACCAATCAAATCCCGTTATAGGCTATTGCGAATAGAATAAAATTACTACCTTATTGGGTTAACTTAGTGTTTTATATAACTCAAACCAGGTGTTTCAATGTGCAAGTTGTTCATGGGCACATTTGGTTGGGATTGACACAGTGCTTATTACATTAAATAGATTAGGGGCAGATTATAATACTCGGAGCGGTCTGGTGAGTTGTTTTTGTTTGGCCACTGCAGGTAAGGTTGCCGAAGGTTCATTGTTCATTAACCCATTGCATTCTACAGTAGAGTCCCACTATTCCAAACCCCACTATTCCGAAAAAACGCATACTCCTAACTCGAGTTCAGAAATTACTTAAAATGACTTAAAAACCCCCTGAACAATTAAGAAAACATTAGGCTACTTTTTTCGTGAAAATACGTACATTTACTGTTACACAACGAAGTTAAAAATAAATGCAATTAGAGACTTTGCTGTTTTAAAATTCCCCATTTATTTATAAACATGCGCACAAAATTTCATGCACTTATCTCGAGAAACAAGGAGGTAAAAGGATAAAGTCGTCGATTACAAAGTTCTTCGTCAGAAGAAATGTCACTGTCACTCATTTTAGAAAATATATAAACTGAATATACTCATACAAACATAACTTACAACTTTAAATAATAACAAATGTGGCAGTGTTAACCAACGAGATATATTTAACTCGTTGGGGTAAGCAGCAAAATTAGCATATCATCTGATTCGTACAATCACCAAAACATATAAACAACTCATCACAAAAAATGGCATAAAGTATATCAATACTGGCTACATACTGATACTCCGCAACTATCTGGCTTCCATATATCACAAAGATAGCAGTTTTATGGCTTCATCTTAATGAAATATGATTAATGAGCTTAGGTTGGGGAACTGGATAGTTCATAAAGCTAATAAGATTATTTCGCTGACGTCCGAAATATTGGACGACAGAGTTTTTCGCACATTTTGCAAACGTCCAATATATTTAACAGCGGAGTTTTTGGCAAAAACAGCGACGGCTGATACATTCTATCGTTGATATTATTCTTGAAATCCGAATTCCCGCTAAACCGAACAGGGTTCGGTCCCAATTAGTTAGGAATAGTGGGACTCTCCTGTACTCTGCTCATGTTTTGCCTATTTGAAATACCAGCCCATTCTAGTAAGGAGTCAATGAACACACATTAACACAGTCAAACATTGGCATAGGGAGGATTAGTGGGTTCCGCAATGTTTGGTAAGCTAGCAGAGTCTTGTAAGTTGTCCAGTATAAAAGAGACAACAATATATTGTGAAATGTTATGTATTGATCTGTGTAAGGATCAGTCGTTGTTTTATGAAGAAGTTGGATTCTTTTCCTGTTTATATTATGCCCTACAATCAGTTTGACTTTTATTAGTCTTTTTTTTAACCTGTACTAACGTGTATACTTTAGACAATTCAGTTAAACAAGTAACTGTTCTAATTACTATTACACTTACTTGTTTTCATTAATTAATATTTAAAAATACACCACAACTGTCTGAATATTGTTTATAGGCTACTGATCTCATAACATCACTCTAAATTGTGTGTTTAGATAAAAAACTAAGTGTTAAGTGACTTTTCATTACTTAATTAATGAATATGTTTACAGGTATTGATTATTCCACTGAAGCCATGAATACAGCAAAAGGTTGCTGTCATAGGATCCAATCTTTTGTGGACGAGTGTCAACTATATCTGTCTGGTGTAAAGGAATCTAGAGATATAGATGAACCTTCTCTCTTGAGGGTAAATCTAGTTATTTTCAAAGAAAAATTTGAGTTAACAAAAGTGATGTGCAAATCGGTATAGTATTGTATAGTGAAGTTTAGCAACATTACTATGATACTATGTTTTTTGTCGAGAAATGGAATGTACCTTACAAATGGACCAACGTTTCTTACATGTTCTGGCTTGTTTTATTTTTCAAACTGATGACTCACATATGAGCCACATCAAATTGTTAGTATGGACTGATGGCTCACTACTCGGCTCTGGAAGAACTGATAAACTAAATATAAAGAGAACAGCAAAGTAAAAATGATGTAGCTACACACAAAATGTTCACATGTTTTATGAGAATGAAGAAAAAACATTGCTAAGTTAAAGTAAATATTAAGAGTTATTTTAACAGATTAAATTATAAATGCCATATACCCATATTTGGTGGGTCAATATCACTGAATCTGTTTTTTGATTGTCGTACATGGCAAATAAAACAAACTATATTTCAGTATGGAGTATGCATTGCCATTTTACTCTTTTTAATGAACTTACTGCAAGGAGAAAATTTGATGGCCAGATAGTAAACAATGGGATGAGGGGAAAATCACCCCCACCACAATCCTTCCTTGCTGTTGCCATTGGACAAGTGATTTTTGTATTGCAATATTTTATCACAGCTGATTTTTAAACACCGTTATGTTACACTGATAGTTTCCTGATTGTCTTTGCCATTAGATTATGAACAATGGAGGGAGTAACTTTCCCCTCAACCTATTGTTTATTAGCTGGCCACCAAGTCATCTCCGTAACTGTAAATTTGATTAGGTTTTTGGTTTGGTGGTTTATACACATGCAGTAGTGAAAGTGTTAATAGTGGCAACATCTGGTCAAACGAGCTTTACATGGTAGCTGACAAATATTAACGTTCTTCATGAAAAATAGAAAAAAGTGCCTGTGTCAGTCTATGCGAATCTATTGTAACTTTCAAAAGTCATTATGATTTGAAGCCTTGATTTTTTTTACTGATATTGAAAACCATCTCAAACTATCTTACTCTTTTTGAATGCAAGTTTTACTTAAAAGAAATTAAAATATTTGTAGGTAGCTAAAATAGTATCTTGCACTAAAAGAGTTGGTTTCAAATTAATTATAAATTAGGAAACTAAAATGTATTGAATCTTCATGGTTTTGTTCACAGCAAATTCAGGAAACCAGGAAAATAGTTGACACACACTTGGCTGATGATTTTAATACAGCTAGAATGGTCGATGAGATACTTAGATTTGTGACATCTGTAAACACATTGATTGGACAATCCGTCAGTGTAAGATATGCTGTCTTTTTGATAGTTATATTTTATTTTATTTCTTAGTTTCGTATTGTTGAATTAAAAAGTAAATAGAACCAAATGTATTGTTTTATACTGTAATTGCTGTATAGTAGAGTCCTGTTTATTTGATTCCTACCAAAATGAAAATTTCTATTCATCCAAACAGAATATTAAAAAATAAATAATACATTTTTATTTGAGTAGTTCATGCTCACCTATCAGTATTGTTTCCATCTGTTTAAAGTATCAATTCCTTATACAAGGTAAGTATTAGGGGTGGGCGAGTACTGTCTTTTTAAATCGAGGCGAATCGAGTCGAGTATTGAACCAAACTACTCGAGTATCGAGTCGAGTCAAGTCGAGTAGTTCTTCAAAAAGTAAAAAACTAATTTTATTTTTTGTATTGAAAACAATGTTTTTTACATATTAAACTTTAATTATAAACATAACATGTTATTGAATTATGAATGTTATTATTTATATTATTTTACCATGAATGAATAATGATTTAAATGGAAAATATATATAGGCTATACTGTTTTCAACAGCCATAACAAACAAAAGACAAGTATTACAAATATATATCCATACAAAGATTTTGGGTTGGTTTATCAAAACCAGAACATTTTAACAAGAAAGTGATTTTTTGACCCCGACCCAAACACTCCCTGTGCCCCTCTCTTACTTATCTTAACTTACAGGTATCCATAAATAACCCATCTGTCAATGTCTCCTTTCATACGAGCTAAAAATAGATTTTAAGCTTATTTTTCTTTATTTCAGTCACTTATTTTGTTAAACATTGGTTAGCGCCGTAAACATGGGTAAACGGCGGGGGTAACTATGATAATTTCAACTATCTGGGGTAAACGGCGGGAGTAGTCAACTACTCGACTCGATAGTTTCGAGTATTTTTACTTCTCGACTCGGCCTTAGAGTAGTCTTTAGTACTTGAACAAATGCTCAAAACTCGAGTCTCGCCCCCCTACTAAGGATATCCCTGTTTTATCCCTCATCCGCACACCTTTCACACCAGGTACAGTTCCAATGCAGCACTTCAAGTTAAGTATAAGTAAAGTTTGATTTCTATTGAATTGTTGACTGAACTAGAACAGTTATTGTCGTCAAATGGCTCTTAAATACATAGTAATGGATTGAAAATTCTATTTCAGGAGTCAGTATCACTAAGGACAGCTCAACACTCTGTTGCAATTACTGCTGCCATGGATTTTGTCAAACACACTTTTAACACCTTAGGGTTCACGTTTGCGTCTGATAAAGTGAGTATTAAAAAAAACTATTGTTAAGAATTTAGCCTATTGAATTTTTAATACTTATTCACTGCTGGTTAATACATAATTACAACCTCTTTTCAAGTACATGAGTATGTAGTTGTAATCTATAAGAGGCAGATGAAGAACATATAGGGTTAAAAGTACTTATTTTTGACAGTCTACAAATATTTTATCCGATATTGCTTATTTCTATTATAATTAAGAAAGCTCTCTTCATTGTGTAGGGTACTCACATGACATAAAATGATAATACAAGAAATTGATCTCATAACAATTATTAATGAATTTTTTAATAGGTACAAGATGAAAAACTTTTTAAGACCAACAGATCTACTAGTTGTATATAATTTATTATTAATTTCAAAACAATATTTGAAATTTTACCCCAGTATTTCAATATGTTAATACTACTACACTCCGTTCTCACAGGAGGGTGAAGCTGACCACCGCAGACTGTCCACGGTGTTGGATGCTACGATGGACTTCCGTTCCTCCGTTCGTGAGGTCGCGCTACACCCGGACATGGCCACTGCTGCCAAGCCTCATCGGATAAAACTCCTGCAATCCTGCGACCAGTTCAGGGATGACCTGATGGCAGCAGGGGTGGAAGTTAAGGTAGGGCCATAATAATTATATAATATAATATAATATGATCAATTATTGTTGGTTGAAAATTTTATTTTTTTAGTTATAAAATTTCAATTAGTTATGTTGAGTAACATTACAAAGTCTACTCTAAACATACGAGTGTTAACCTGAATTAACCTGTTGGATCCTGAGTTTTGCTTCCCGCGGTCCTTCCAGTGATCCTGGTTTTGAGGCTGCTAATACCTGCCTACCACCACCATTTTGTAGCTTAGGCCTACCGGAGTTTTTATTATTAACTAAACTGTTCAATTCAGAAGATGAATCAGAAATAGAGAAAAAGGTAATAACAGTTGGCTCCACAAATATATTGTTTTTACGCTTAGTTTGAATACTTTACTAATTTTTTTTATAGTCATTGTTTTTTCATCAGCCGCCAGAACCGGAAGAGTTTGTGATCGAAAAAGAAAGTAAATTCTATTAATTATTAAACTACGCAATATTCTACTTACTAAACTGTATAAAGTATTTCATATTGTATGTTGTTAAAATAAACATACAGTTACAGAAAACTGTAGGCTATTAAACTTAAGGCTGTTATGTCAGAATTTAAAATAACAGCAGCTGTTACAAGATAAAATAGAATAATGGGGCTATCAAGAATCGCAATGCAAAACAAAATATACCACAGAAAAGTCATTATTCTGTTGCTCATCCTGGTGTATTCATCCTCATTTAAGTTAATGGCATGTGCCCAGGCAAATGTGAAATAAAGACACATACACGATGCCGAAACACTGCGGCAAAGGGATCCAGCAGGTTGTAGTGAGTCGCTGGCCTAGTGGTCAAGGCGTCAGACTCTGGAACCATGGCAGCGGCCCTGTCGTGCGTTCGAATCCCAGCCCTGGCATATCAATTGTATCAGTACTGTTCAACTCGTACTGTAACGGCTCTCTCCTTGCTTTGCTGGATACATTCCACGCCCAGATGTATAGTCTATGTGGACAGGCAAAGTATGGCAAAAAGAGGCTGCTAACCTCTTAAAAAATAAATAAACAAAATAAACGTAGTTGATAGGAGTACAAATTTGTAATCTATCAATCAGTTTTGATAAAATATGAGGATAGTTAATACTTTTAACTTATTTTAGTAATTACTGTAATGCATTTTAGACCGGTGATGCAAGCTCAACCTCTAAAGATTTGTTGACATACTCACAATCGTGAGGGAGGGTTACAATGTAGAATGCATAATGTTAGTTAATGAGAATTGTTATGATTGTAAATGTAATGTTTCCTTCTATGTAACCCTCAAGGTGTGGGGATGTGTTGGAGTTTGGTGTTAGTGTAAAGAGAAGTATATGTTTTCAGACTTGTACAAATCTTAACTGCTTGTCACCTTCAGCTAATAGAAATAGCAGCAGTATTAAAATAACTAGGTACCACATAGTGAGGCACATAGACAAACAAGTGGGCAAAACTGGCAAAGTATCATAGTTTGTATGTTTCTTACCAAGAACACTAGCCTCTACCAGTGTGTTTGTTTGAGCCGGGCTCTCTGGCTCTTCTGTTATTCTATTCACACTCTAATATAACTAGGAGTACGCTCTTATATCGCGTATAAGGATTGAGTGATGGCGTAAAATACCAAACAAAATGTTTCAATTGACAATATACCTCATGGGCCCTCCATTATAACTGCAGCTTGACAATGACACACAAATCCAGAACATGACAAACAATGAGGCCTGAAATCTGTCAATTAGTCAGACAAAGTGCATATGAAGTAGTTACTCACCCCTCAGTCTCACTGAGGGCTGTATCATCTAGGCCCTCATAATAATATTAGCTGAAGATTTTGATAAAATATAATATGTTGGCGGCAATAAAGGTCCCCAATCAATGAGAGCACGTGGTTTAAAAGTAGTTATTTACACTTTGGTTCCACTGGAGGACCCATCAGGATATTTATTTTATTGTAGCTTAATATTGCTGTAAAAATCTATAAGTATAAGTACAGAACTTGATGAACAATACGTTTTAAAATCAGTCAATTGGTTTTGAATGCCAAAATATTTTAAACTCTAATCCAGAGGTTTTAATTTAACACATTAACCTTACTGGGGGGAGGGGTGCTGTGCCCCCCAGGCCTCCCATTGTTATTGTAGCTTGATACGGTTGTTCAAATACATAGGCAACCTATAAATGCAGAACTTAAAAAACAATAAGGCTTAAATCATTCCATTTTTTTTAAGAAGAATAAATTTCCTCATTTTAAAAAGAAAAGAAAAGTAGTATCTTATGTTAAATATAATCTAGGAAGAAATTAAAACTCTTTGACCCGCTTCTTAGAATCCACGAGTCATTGTGTCAAGGTCCAAGATTTTGTATACATCTTAATATATAAATACCCCCGTAGCAGCAAACCTGCGTACTCAGTAAATTTCCAATGCATAAATATGCATATATATGTATCTTAATGCCACATAAAGCCACATATCAAGTTTCATCAATATACTTTCACAAATAAACAATGTATGACATTTTAATTATTCTCCATAAGAATAACATGGCGGCTGAGTGTGCAGGTTTGCTGAAGCAAGGAACTCTAAAAATGGGGTTTTACACAAATATCAATATAACTCAAGTAGGTAAATTGTTTTTTTTTTGTGCAAAAAATAATGAACCACAACCAGATGAAGCCATATACCAAATTTCATCAGTTTATGTTCATAAGTAAGCGAGATATACAATTTTTATTTTTCTCCATAAGAATAATATTAGACAACGTACTGTGTTTAGCACTTTCAATATCTCAGTAACCAATTGACGTAGAGCAATGATCAAAATACCAAATTGTCTGTTTTTTATGCTGAATTCAATGGTACAAATTATAATTTGATTTAAATAAAATGAGATGTGGAAACCCGAAAAAACCCATTTTTGGTGTACAAAACCCCCCGAAAACCCCCTTCGGATGGTGCGATTCATATGGTTTTCGAACTCGTTCAAATAAATGGTGCTTTACACATTTGTACTAAATTTCATTAAGATCAGACCTTTTTTACGAGAGTTATCGTGCTTACGGTCACTTATATATATAAATTTGAACGAATGGTGTTTTTGGCATCTGGGGACCTCAAAATGAAAAGTTATCATGGTCTCGGGCTTAAGGCTTACCATGAGACCTACGGTAATAGCTTCTTCCCTATAGGGGAAATTCGCTAAAAGAAAAATTGTATATCTCGCTTATTTATGAACATAAACTGACACAATTTGGTATATGGCTTCATCTGGTTGTGGTTTATTGTTGATTCCACAAAAAACAATTTTTCACCAATGGTTCCTGTAACAGCAAACCTAAGTACTTGGTCCCCATGTTATTATTATGGAAAATAATTCAAATGTTATATATCGCTTATTTATGAATGTATAATAAAGGAACAGATTTGTTTAAGGTCACTACAGTTATTATAGCTCAATGTTCCTTTGATTCATTTTGGACATGACATGACCACACTGTATGTTATCTTCATTCAGTGGTTTTAGTTACTGCTCTTTTAGGAAACCACATGTTACTGCTCTTTTAGGAAACCACATGTTATTCCTATCCCCATATAATCTAATATGAGTAAGGTTTGTTTGCTTGCTTGCTTGTATGCAACTGAGATGCAACTCTGATCTCAAAAACGACTACAACGATTTCCTTCAAAAGTTGTAATTAACTAATTTATGTGTTAAAAATAAGTTCTAGACAGGTCTAATCCCCAAAAAATTCAAATTATGTCAAACACCCCCGTCACAGCAAACCTGCATACTCAGGAATTTACAATGAATCTTTATGTCTTAAAAACACATAAGGCAGATCCAGGATTCAGAAGAAATATATCCACAAATAAGCGATGAATAAAATATTAATTATTCTCAATAAGAATAATGCTGGGGATGAGTATGCAGGTTTGCTGTAACAAGGAACACAATAATGGGTTTTTATGCAATTATCAATAGAACTCATCTAGGTGAAGTCACATACTAAGTTTCATCCACGTACATTCATAAATGAGCAATATATAACATTTTAATTACTCTCCATAAGAATAACATCTGGACCAAGTACCTTGTTTGCTGCCATGGGAACCACAGGTGAAAAACGTTGATTGGCAAACAACAATATCCACAACCAGATGAAGCCATATACCAAGTTTCATCAGTTTATATTCATAAAAAGCGAGATATAAAATGTTCCTTTTCCTATATAAGAATAACATTAGACAACGTACTGTGTTTAGCACTTTCAATATCTCAGTAACCAATTGACGTAGGGCAATGATCAAAAGACCAAATAATGGGTTTTTTAAGCTGAATCCAATGGTGAAAACTAAAATTTGTCTTTTAAAAAAATTAAATGTGCAAATTTCTAAAAACCCATTTTAGTGGTCCAAAACCCCCCAAAATACCCCTTCGGATAGATTGATCTGTCTGGTTTTCGAACTTAAGTCATAAAGTTTGCTTTAGACATGTATACCAAATTTCATCAAAATCGTACAATTCTTACGAGAGTTATCGTGCTCATTTGTCATTCATTCCTCTGTAATATATATATATATATATATATATATATATATATATATATATACAGTAGAACCTCGCTAATTCGAATTTCAGGGGAAAGACAATATATTTTGAATCATGGGAAGTTTGAAATAAAAAGGGTTTGAATTATAGAGGTCATAATAAATAAAATTTGAATTATGGAGGTCCCTGTTTTAAGTGTAGAGAGATTGAATTATAGAGGTCAAAATAAAATTCAAACTATAGAGGTCCAAGTTTTTTTTTTAAAAGCTAGACAGAATAGTGTAGTTCAAACACATCTCTTGGACAAAATACTCAACAGGCGTGTTTTTTGTCCTGAATTCGAATTACAGAGGCTAACGGTAACGCAGTTCGAATTGTAGAGGTTGACTTCGAATTTTGGAGGTAACAGTTCGAATTACGGCAACAAAATTTTAATTGTAGAGGCTCGAGTATATACAAATTCAAATTTTAGAGGCTGCATTAAGCGTAAAAATCACTTTGAATTATCTGTATATTATTTTTCAAATTTTAGAGGTTTTCTGAGGGGATCAGACAAACATTACTAATTATAGAGGTTTTTGAATTATCGATGTTCGAGTTAGCGAGGTTCTAATGTAGTTTTGAACGAATGGCGTTTTTGGGGTCCGGGGACCTCAAAAGGAAAAGTTAACTTCGTCCCGGGCCTAGTTCTTACCATGCCTACTATGGTAATAGCTTCTACCCTATAGGGGAAATTCGCTAAAAACAAATTTGAAAATTTAAAAAATAAAATTGGTTTTATGGAGTTTCAAATCAAAACAAAAGAATCATAACAGCTGTTTATGATAAATAAGTGAACTGTCAAAGTATATAGTGAACTCGCTTTGCTCGCTGGGGGCTCCGCCCCCAGACCCCCGCTTGGGGTCGCTCCAGTTGTTATTATTGGTCAATGACCCTTCAAGTATTTTTGACATAGTATACTATTTAGATTCATTATGGTTAAATCCACTCTAGATGTTTTCATTGTTCAATAGTTCTATAATTTGTTTATACTCTACCATGTGAAAGTTGCTTTGACAGTTTACTGGATATTTGTTTGCAGCTGTTACGATTTATTTTGTTTTTATTTGAAACTCCATAAGCCCAATGTTAAAATATCCAATTTTCAAGATCAAAATTAGTGGTTTTAAAATTAAAAATTGTATATTTTGCCAATTTTACCGGGGGTTTCAAGGTACAAGCTACCTGCTTGCTAAATATCACGTTTCTAGTTCGTCTGGAAATGGTCTAGAATTCTTATGTCTGGTGTGTTACACATGGGGCTGTATATATATTAGACTATTATTGTAGTTTAAGTATTAACATGTGATTACCTCAAAGCAGTGACTGAAATAAGCTAAAATCATAAAATGAAGATTACATTAGAATGGCAATGTCATATCCAAAATTAATCAAAGGGACATTGAGCTATAATAACAACTGCAGTGACCTTAAATATCTCCAGAAAAGAGACAAATGAGCTAAGAAAATCTACTCATAAGTTGCGGGATGTGATGAAATATTAAGTCATCTAAACAAACTGACAGACCTTCCCCGAGCAAAGCCCGGCCTTCGGGTACTACTTCAACAACAACAACATGAGTATTACTTTGAACATTAACTCACAGATTATAAACTGCTGTTATTTACTTTGTTTAGATTTTAAACTCTATAAGCCCAATGTTAATTTTTTTAACTTTTAAAATTAGTTTTTCTAATTACCATATTTGATTTGTCCTGGGGATGAGACCTGTCTAGAACATATTTTAAAGTAGTTTGATGTGTTTTCAGAGAAGTACAAGTATTAATGAAATAGGCTATGATTCAATGAAATGATCATTTTTCAAGTTTTTAATTTGTTTATAGGATTGATTATACTGGTAGCCTATTTAAATTATATACTTACTCATTTTACGTTAGTTATTTTTACATTTAAAAACATGCTAGGGGGCCATACACATATATTACATAACACACTTAAGGGGTGGGAGGGGGTATGGCGTAGCGTTATGTAGGGGAGGGGTTACGTAACTCACACATATCAACCCTAAGAGCTGGCGCACTCCCGCCATCTATTGATAATGTTATAAAACTTTCACAATTAAAAGCTTATCTAATTGATATCTTAATCAAGGTTACAGTTAGTTAGTTCCGTCATACTATTTTACTAACAGTAAAACCAAAAACGAGTTCGCACGCAGCACGCTGAGGTGAGGGATGTGAATTTCCATATAAAAAACTTTTAAAACTCAAAATCAGTGTAAACACAAACATTTATTTCAATTTTTATTGAAATCTGAAAATGTTGATTTTTTTGGCTGCTCCTGGTTATATTTACCTGCAATTCTGGGAATACAAATTTGCACATTATAAGGTTAGGAGAGGATCCAGTCAGGCTTGAAAGTAGTGTGAGGTTGTTGGGGATGAGAAAAGTACACCAACAAATGAATAACAGGCTTTTCTAATGCAAAACCCCCTTAAGACAACGTACTGTGTTTAGTCGATACACATTTACTTTAATAACTCCGTAAATATTTATGCTAGAATGACGAGAGAGGGCTTACAACTTCCGCCTCATTAATTCCCATCTTTTTACATGCATTAAATTTAAATCCGGGGCTTTTCTGACCCTTTCTGGGCCCAAAAACTCCAAATTCAAAAGATTAATCGCCAAAAAAGGGGTTTAGAGTTTTCCGATTGTTTTGCCCAATGAACTTGTCCAACTAATTATAGAAAGAAACGTCCCTACCAAATTTGAAGTAAATCGGACAAAAAATGTGACCGCTAGAGTGCAAACATACATATATATATATAAATATAAAATTTTGAACGACCCCCCAAAACGTGTTCAGGGGGTCACGTTAGGAACTTCTATGGTGGTCCCGGGCTTAAGTTTCACCGTGCGGGTCATGCTAATAGTTCACTTTCCATAGGAAATTCACTAATAAATACATCACGTATTTTGAGTAAGTTTGCTTTAAACCTATGTTTTTTGTTGTTTTAGAGCGTAAAATCATGACTTGATACAGTACTGCGCAGTGCTACCCACATCTTTAGTTTTTTAAGTTGTTTTGTGTAAGCCACAAAACAAATCACTGCCTGCGGCAATGGTTTTTTATTAAAATGGAAACTACAGCAAGGCTATCATTGACAATTCAAATTCAAGATCTTTTAAGAGGGGGTATCAGTTAATCCATGTATATTCCTAAACCCATAAGAGCAATGATTCTTTCAAATTCCATCCAGCCTCAATGGGTGGTCGGATGTTGTTGATTTATAGCTTTTTTCAGGAGGGAAAAAAATAACAAAGCGATTTCAGTGAGCAAAGTTTCAAATTTATTTTTTATTTCTATTTTTCTATCGAATTTTAAAATGCAAATCGAAAATGTTGTCACTGAAATTGCTAGATAACCACCAGCACATCATTTCTTGTAAATTTTAAAAATATATATTCACAAATAACACAGGACAGATTTTGAAAGTATTGGCCTTATGGGGGAAGCAGTTAGAAATGCAAAAAGTTTTGAGACTTTTCCATTCTAAATACGCCACATGCATGACCCAGAGGGGAGCGCAGAATTGGACACGTCAGGAAGTGTTGCAGCGACGACTCCAAGCAGACCTAAAGATTTGGTGGAGTGGTACATTCATGGAGTTCATACCCCTGCCACCACGATTACTGTACTATTAGACCACGCCCTTTGACTAAGGTTGCTCCCTCCCCATCAGTGATGCCAACAGACATATAACAAAATTGTCGTATACTCATAAAATATGACCATTTTAAACCATAACCTTGCCATTCTTTGGACGCTTTGAACATAATTTTACGTTCTTACGTAACTAATTAAGTAATTCAGAGAGTACATTTAAATTTTTTTCATGACCTTGTAAACTGAAAAGCATTGATTGAATAAAAGTTGAACATAACTTATTGAATTATAAATGAAAAGTAAACAATAACAGTTTTATGCAGGACTAAAAATTTATGTAGCGCGCTGCGGCGGTTGAGTTACATTAGGTTACTCTAATTTTACGTCCATAACACATAATTTCTAAGGGACCCATAATTTTAAACTGTATGCTGGAAGTTAGCGGACCTGCTGTTAATATGTGCAGAGTGAGAACAAGAGAGTGGCTCGCTGGTTTAGTACTCTCAGCTGCAGGGTGGGGGGCTGTGACAATTCTCCTGCCAAACATTTCTACTGTGCGTAGTCGTCGCTGCGACAGTTTTTGACTGAGGACTTTCCATTATCTCACCTAGAGCATGACTTCCATTGTATTACATGTACTATAAGTGATAGCACCTAGTTAATTACACTTGAAAACAGGAATGAAGTCCAGCGAGAAATGTAGGCCTAAATGAAAAATCTACTTAC
This sequence comes from Allygus modestus, assembly GCA_963675035.1. Classification (NCBI taxonomy): domain Eukaryota; kingdom Metazoa; phylum Arthropoda; class Insecta; order Hemiptera; family Cicadellidae; genus Allygus; species Allygus modestus. The sequence continues at coordinate 68,905,335 of OY776116.1, forward strand.
AGGCTTAAAGTGCTCAACTGAATCGTTTATATGTGAGATTTACTATTTAAGAATACATTTTTAACAAATTTGGTGTGCAATACAGTCACATATCACGATAGGCTATGGCAATATGATGTGTATCGCGTCACTTATACTGTATCATTTTAGGTGCACCGTATAATTTGAATTTAACTTATTTCCTCATATAAGGGACTTAAAAGACCCTTTATTTGAAGCGGCAAAGATAGCATGGCTATAGTTTTCATTATAAAAAAAGCCTGAATTACTTTCTTTGAAAACTTTGTAAAACAAACTTTTTTTGATTAAAAGTCCAGCAAACTGTTTGCTGTGTGTGTGTGTGTGTCCGTGAGCACGATAACTCTCGTAAAAAAGATCCGATTTTGATAAAATTTGGTTTAAACGTGTAAAGCAACATTTATGACTTTAATATCGTAAACCAGCCAGATCGCTCCATTGGAAGGGGTATTTTATGGGGGTTTTGTACCCCAAAAAATGTGTTTTTTGAATTGTTTACATATAATTTTCTAAATAGTCAAATTTTAGTTTTTCCCATTGGATTCAGCTTAAAAAATACACAATTTGGTATTTTGATCATTTCTCTACGTCAATTGGTTACCGATAGATTGAAAGTGCTAAACACAGTACGTCGTCTAATGTTATTATTATGGAGGAAAAGAAAATTGTTATATCTCGCTTATTTGTGAACGTATACTGACGAAACTTGGTATACAGCTTCATCTCGTTGGGGTCTATTGATATTTGCTAAAAAAAAAAATATTTTTTTCCAACGGCTCCCCTAGCAGCAAACCTGCGTACTCAGCCCCCATGTTATTCTTATGGAGAACAATTAAATGCTCTGTCTCCCTTAATTATGAACATAAATGAATAAAAACTGGTATACGACTTCTCCTAGGTGAGTTATATTGATATTAGCATAAAAACCCATTTTTTGTATTCCTTGTTGCAGCACACCTGCGTACTCAGCCCCAATGTTATTCTTATGGAGTATAATTAAAATTGGATATATCGCTTATTTGTGAATATATTGTTATGAAACTTGGTAAGTGGCTTTATGTAGTATTAGGACACTTATATCTCCATTGAAAATTCGCTGAGTATGCAGGTTTGCTGTGACGTGGGTATTTAGTATGTGGTTTGAAAAATCATGGCAACCCTATCACATGCCAAACATATTACAAGCCATCTTGTAAAACTGCGTGTTTCGATCTGTAAAAATGGTGTGATCCTTTGAAATAAATAAATCCCAATCATATAAAATTAAATTAGGTATATTCCCCCTCCGTTAACTTGTGTTCAAAATATTCAGCTCTTTTTAGAGAATTTCCCCAATAGGGAAGAAGCTATTACCGTAGTCGGCATGGTAAGACCTAGGTCCGGGACCATGATAACATGATAACACAACGTTTCAACAGTGACGCGATACCACTTCAGCCATATCGCGAAATGTGACCATATTGCACATCACTACTCCATATTCTTCTCAAGTGGCATACCCATTTGTTAAAAATGTCATCAGCATATAGGCCTATACATACTATACACCTAAAATCAGTTCAGTTAAGCCTGTAATCAGTGTTTATACTCTATTTTCATTTAATTTAGATTATAAGTGCATTAATAACAACTATCAAAAGAATATTTGTATCATTTCCGTTAATTAACCAGCACAACCTTTTTGGCTTTCCATTTATTTGCTACTGTTCACAACATATTTCTTATTACCAAAGAAAACATTCCGCACACCTGCTAAAAAAAACCTGTTGCCACAAGGGGGGGAAAAGTAAGCCTAATAACCCAACACTCTGACACTCTGTAAGTCTGCTCTGGGGCACACGTTTGGCGCAAAGAACTGTTGTGCAGTACTGTAGCATGTTTTTTTTAGAATGGAAACTACAGCCATGATATCACTTCCATTCCAAATTCAGGGTCTTTAAGTCCCTTATAACAGGAAACCAGTAAAATTGAAATTATACAATATGTACACTCTCGTTTTCCCAATTTCTCTGAAATTCCTGGGAGTCTTATCTCATCGCTTACCGATATCTACTCCACACACTCAGCGGCCAGTAGTATTCGGACATCAAAACCCCACCATCGATGTTGAATTCAGAAGTTGCGTTAATTGCTTCTTGAGATGTAACTTTTAGCGTTCACGTTATGTCGTGGTAGCTCAGGTATGGTCCCAGGGTCGGTTCGGTTGTGTTCCTTTATTTTTATTGTAAAGGAATTAGGTTTTAAAATAATTGTTCAACGTTACCTACTTTGATGTTTATGCACACCAAACAATTTGTAATAGCCTGTGTCTATTTAGTTATTTTGAAGTTTTAAAAACAATTGGTACTTTGGTATTATACGGATGCCACTATTTTTGGAGGTTAATTTTTACCGGATACAAAGGATAACTACATAATTCGAAAAAACGTACTTTTATTGACTTACTGTAAAAATTTTACATCATTCTGATGAGCGGTCTTTGTGTTGTGCCAGCGATGTCCGCTAGGATCGTGTTGAATGCGTCGCCGCCGCTAGCAGCCACACCCGATCACCACATGTACTCCGCAAAATATACAGCGCGCTGCGGCAGTTATGTTAGGATGGGTTATCATAAAAATACGTACGGTTTCCTCTTCATTTCGAGGTAAATCCCACACCAAAAGAACGTCACTCATTATGAAAACAAATGTAACGTAGTGCACGGCAATAAATCACTCATGACACTGACCCAGATACAGGCGGTGACAGCTGATGCGCACGCTCCGGTCAACGACCTGACCTTGGCCTATTTGGAGGGGGTTTGGCGGCCGGAAGTATGACCCATCAGGTATCATTCGATTTGTAACGAAACAAGGAAAGTCCTACAATCATTTTTATGATAACCCATCCTAACATAACTGCCGCAGCGCGCTGTATAAGGGTGGCATCCGTATAATACCAAAGTACCAAACAATTTACAGGTATTGTTGGTTGGGGGTGCTTAGACTTAAGTTAAATATCTTACCTAACTCAACGTTACTTAACGTAATAAACACACGTCAAACCCACCATCCACGTACCAGAATTTATTTTTTTTGCCTTTTAGGCCTACCCGCAATTTGGTAAGGTTTGGATGTACTATCAGAACTAAATATGAGTATTCCGGTCAGGCATTTGTTACTTAATTCATAAAAACCCCATTAATTCGGTTTACATTAATTAAGTTTGGTTACGTTTATGTTTAGGTATTGAATAGGGCCTATACACTAAAAAAAACCTTCCTAGCCTAGGCTACGTTAATTTTTATTCGTAAGCGGTACCTAGTGAATTAACAAAATTAGAAACCAAAAAGTTATGGTTTTAAAGGAAAGGATCCGAATATTGGCTTTCATACCTAGCCTAGGCTACGGTACTTTAAACTTTTGTCATCAGTGGTACCTAGTGAATTAACAAAAATTAGAAACCAAAAAAGTCATGGTTTTAAAGGAAAGGATCCGAATAGTTACTCATTAGATTGTGAAGAATGTAGCCTATTAAAATTTGTCAAACAGCCAAAATTACCCGTCACGAATAAACACACCAGATTGGAGAGAGGATTCTCTTGACTAATGCAGGGTGATCGAAACTTTAAAATTCCAGGAGAATGGAAGGGTACACTTTCATAAGCAGAACAATAAACCAAAGCCGAAAAAGTTTTTCGATACCTATATCGATTAGATCGATAGTAAAATATTTTATCGTTTGTATGTTAGTTACTACGTAATGTTTGTTTTTTAGTTTTTTTGTCAAATAAACTTAAAATAAAAATGAAATAAATGTTACCCTACCAGTATTAACAAAATGATTTATTTACAAAACATAAAACTACAAAACGTAACAAATTTAAAAGGTTTCCAGGATACAGCTTTCTGATATACCGTACCGAGAATACATATTTAAGTATTAATGGAATCAATGTTTCTTATCTGGACAAATTTCAAGACGAAATCGTTCACATCTTTGAGACTGAACACAACCGAAACCAAAACCAAATGACCTAAATAAATAGCTAAACCGTATCAAACAGTTTCATTCAGTTTTTTATATTATCGCCTCATATCATTCATTCATCATTTATGAAAGTGTAGGTACCCAAAAGGAAAGTTTCTGATAAACACTAACCTTATTTGTGAATTCTACAGTAAAAAATCGTTCAGAAAAAATAAAACAAGCTACGTATAAGTTATTGGTCCAATACTTTCTATTTCAACCAATTATGAATAAGTATGCAACAGTTCAGGATAAGATAACGAAGTTTAAATAATTATAGAGCTCTTGTTAAAAAAGTGAAGCCTCATTGGAGGACATTTTTGTAAACAAAACATCTAGCCAAAGAGTAATAAAGACTAACATAAGTTGTGAAGAGGGTATTTAATTGGTTAACTTATTTGTTGCCATGGAGACCAGAGGTTATAAAGGGTCAAAATGGCGGTCAGCATGTAAGCAGAGGTTTTTTATCCCAGACGAGACCTCTATAGACATCCTCGTTGGATAAGATAGGATTTGTTATTACAAAATAACGTAACATAACCTAACCTAACTGCCGCAGCACGCTGTACAAGATGGGTCGTAAAAAACAAACGATACCATTTCACCATCGGAGGTCACTCTCTTACCACTCTTGGGAAAAAATCAATGAGTTATGAAATATAGACAAAATAGCTAGGATACACTGAAAAATACCTGAAACTCATTCTGATGTAATATAAAAATAAAATTACGCCCCAGTATAGTCCCGACACAAACTTGCTAGCTACGTTGAGAAATATAATCGCTATTGGCTAAATACAATGGCTAATTCATGTACTTCAAAACTTGCAGTTAAATTAAAACATGTCAATATTAGCAAAATGTGTACGTACCATTAACTGTTTGTACATTGTCTTCAGTTGTTCAATTGATAAGTTAATCATCAAAAGTCCACATTTCTGATCCCATTCATGGCCATGACACCTCTAGCTTCCACATACAAAAACCCTCAAGTGCGAGGCCTTCATAGGCGCAAGGCCCTTGTGTGGGTGCACCTGTCGCGCCGCCCTAAGGACGGCACTGGGTGCTTATCACATTAAGTAGATACCTTGGGTTAGGTAAGGTTTATATGACGGTTTGGTCTGTTGGATTCATTTTACTATGTTTGGACATTCAAAGTAGGCCTGTAGTTTGCCTCAGCAAACTTAATTTTATCACGAAAAGTAAATGGACATTTAGTAACTCGCAAATATAAATATAAGCTAGGCCTATCATAACATTCCCACTGTATAGACTACCAAGACAGACTTATGGTTAGAATAAACTTACAGCAAGGCTAAAATTTAAATAGTATGATGATTGTCCAACTTGGGATGGTTGAGAAACTACAGTATCATTGGCCTACCTAAATTAGTCAAAGGATACTGTCTGTTTTGGCGATTAAAACTTTGTAGACAGTATTTAAAGTTTATTAATAACGAAAAAAGTTCGTATTTAGTCACACCTTGTGCTATAATCATCCATGTTATGGCTACGACTGTAAGCTAATATACAAAACCTGAGTATTATTCGAACACAAACTATCTACAAAAGAACACAGACAAAACCTCCAAGATGTATAGTTGTGTTTAGTAGTGATGTATAATGTTGGCATTCTCGCCGATAACACTTTTAATCGTATTAAATCCAACTTGAACCAAAGTGCTTCACATAGGTTATGTGTATGGAACTCGCAAGGAAATAAGATTTACATTTGATTATTGCTACGGTATAACATTAATGAAATTATTATTGAACTCAAAAGAATGACACGTTTTGAATTTCTAACAGAAAGGTGTAGGTAGGTAGAACCACTAAGTTTTAGAACAAATTAAATAAATAAACCGCTCGTAACGTAGTCTCTGACCTGAACACAAACTTCAATCAACAAAATTACAGCAGCTGAGCTGATGTATTTTGACAGTTCAAACTTCAAACAACACGGTACTACAAAGCTCAAAATATGTACTGAAATAATGTTCAATGAAAAAACTGATAATTATTAAAATGTAATAATAATTCGCCAATTATAGTTTATTTAAAGCATTAAACCGTAAAAACGTTATCCTAAAAATTTCATGACAATCCATCAAACCGTTAAAATGTAGATAGCGTCACACTACTTCGAATTCCAAACTGAGTATAAGGATTTCGTTTCTCTCAATCCAATTAAATAAGCATTTAGAAAAGAAATGGAATTGTATTTTAAAAGTTAATTACATCAGGAAAAAGTAAACAAAACACAAATTATATCTTTATATATAATTCTGTAAGCAAAATTTTTAAGTCAAAATTGTGGGAGTTTGGTAAATCGCAGGATGATGGGAGGCGACTCAAATTAAAGGTCTTGATCCCAGGGACTCGGGAAAAATAGTATTTCCAAAATGTTACCAGCAAACAAGAAATAATGTAAAACACCCCCCATTAGAAAAGCATGGGGATTGAAAAACGTCTGCTTTGTTTACGTTAAAACATGTGATTAAGCGTGTACTTTGTTTACGAAATGACATATGTTTCTACTTTGAGCAAGGTTAGGGGCTTTTGCCTCTTCAAGCCACTAGTTTTTAGCGAATTTCCCCTATAGGGAAGAAGCTATTACCGTAGTCGGCATGGTAAGACCTAGGCCCGGGACCATGATAACTTTTCGTTTTGAGGTCCCCAGACCCCAAAAACACCATTCGTTCGAAACTGTATATATATATATATATATATATATATGTGTCCGTGGGTGCGATAACTCTCGTAAAAAGGGTCCGATTTTGATGAAATTTGGTACAAACGTGTAAAGCAGCATTTATGACTTTAAGTTCGAAAACCAGACGGATCGGCCTATCCAAAGGGGTATTTTGGGGGGGTTTTGTTCCCCGAAAATGGGTTTTTTGAGTTTTTTACATACAATTTTTGAAAAAGCCAAATTTTATTTTTTCCCATTCGAATCAGCTTAGAAAGACACACAATTTGATGTTTTAATCATTGCTCTACGTCAATTGGTTACTGAGATAGTGAAAGTGCTAAACACAGTACGTTGTCCAATGTTATTCTTATGGAGGATAAGAAAAATTGTATATCTCGCTTGTTTATTAACTTATCCTGACGAAACTTTGTATATTGCTTCATTTCATTGTGGTCTATTGATATTTGCACAAAAACCCATTTTTTGGCTGATAGTTCCTGTAGCAGCAAACCTGCATACTCAGCCCCATGTTATTCTTATGGAGAATAATTAACGTGTTATCTCCTTTAATTATGAACATAAATTAATAGAACTTGGTATATGGCTTTACCTAGTTGAGTTATATTGATATTTGTATAAAAGCCCATTTTTAGTGTTCCTTATTTCAGCAAACCTGCATACTCAGCCGCTATGTTATTCTTATGGAGAATAATTAAAATGTCATAAATCGTTTATTTATAATGTATATTGATGCAACTTGGTATGTGGATTTATGTGGTATTAAGATAAATTAATAAGCATTGGAAATTCGCTGAGTATGCAGGTTTGCTGCTACGGGGGTATTTATAATTATCATGTGTATTTTTTGGCCAGTTGATGTTTAGAAAAGGATTTCAGTCTCAGAGCACCTCCGCCCTTTAGTCATCTGGGAATCGTTTAACTGGTTTTATTAATCTTCAAGATTTTTTGGTTCTCATTGTAGTCACTGTTTCAGGAGAAGTAGGATTAGTAAACCACTGTGAACTGCATGGAACGTTTTGGTTAGAAGTTTGTGAGAAGAAAGTTCATTATCTAGAGTATGTTTTCTGTTATCCTCGATCTAGGGATGATCTTGACATCAATTGTGGATGTAAATCGTTGTTTGTTGAAGAACTAGAAGTTCCAGAATAAGGAGGGCTTCGGTCAGTAAATGGAGTTTGGATTGCACGTGAAGCAGGAGATTGTATATTTTCCATTTGGGATTGGGATGTTGAGTGGGAATGGAAAAAGGAATCGGCGTGTCTGTTTGTTTTGGAGAAATATCGATTGTGTAAGGGAATAGGTGACACCGATTCCGACGTATTGTACTAAATCCAGTCTTTATCCAGTAGGCTCTTGGCTCTTTTGCTAAGTTTACAATGATACCTTCTCTTTTCAGGTTCTGAATCCAAACTTTTGACCAATCTGTAACGCAGGAAGTTCTTTTGCTCCATGTGATCTAGATTTATTTTGTAATGGCTTATTGCTTAAGGGAGATCGCCTCATCATTCCAGAAAGTCTAAATTACGACGAGAGATGTTAAATAGAACACATACAGGTCACTCAGGTATCACTAAATGCCGATTTTGAGCTAATAATACTGTGTGGTGGCCAGGCATGTCAACCGACATCAAACGGGTGGTAAGTGAATGTCCTAAATGCACAGAACACAATCACAGCATCATGAGCCACTGATATCAAGTGAATTTCCATCCCGTCCATGGGAAAAAGCTGCAATTGATCTATTCAAACTCGATAGGACCTGGTTTGTAGTGGTTACTGACTGTTTTTCTCGATACTTTGAGATAGCTACTTTAAAGAGTCTTTCAACTTCTGAGATTATTGAAAAATGTAAATCAGTTTTCTGCCGGCATGGTATTCCATGTGAGCTTCGGTCTGACTATGGGACTCAGTTCACATCCCGTTACACATGTCTCGAAAATGCCGAATTCAAAAGCTTTGCTCAAAACTACAACTTCAGACTGACAAGCAGTAGTCCAGGTCACTACCAAAGCGATGAGTCAGCCGAAGCTGCAGTAAAAATAGCTAAATGTGTTTTAAAGAAAAACAAAGAAGACCCATGTTGGACCTTCTTTCCTATCGAAACACAATTCAATTCAATTCAAAATTCTTTATTCGTAGGAAGTACACAGAGTATACATTGAATAGTGTCAAGTGTCTTTTTCTTACATCTCATAAATATTTACAAGAAATTAAATCAAACCTACATTTTTTAAATAAAGCAAGGTATAAAGTGTAATTTTGTTATTTAATCACATTTTTACACTATAAGGTTATTCCATTTCCCTGATGCTAAAATAATACCATAAACCTTCTACATTACTTTTCAAGTTTTACGAGAGGTGGAAAAATTCATTTAATGAGTAGGGAGCTATGCTAATCAGATATTCTTTTAAGCATTTTTTAAATTTGGTATTGTTATTTTCTAATTTGATTTCACTGGGAATATACTCTAAAAACTTTAGTCCCATGTATGTTGGTTTCTTCTAAAAAAATTACAGTTTATGACGACTTGTAATAATCTTGTCTTTATTTCTGGTATTATACTGGAATTGAGGAGAATTAATCCAGATGTGTTACACACCTCTCTCAATAAACGGATTCAGTCCAGCTCAACTTTTATTCAACAGGTCATTACGTGACAATTTACCACAAAAACCTAATTCAAAACCTGATCTGTCAAGTTTAAGAGAGAAGGGAAAAACTTGATATTAGATGGTAAAATGGTTACATCTGCCCCTGTATTGATTTTGAAAATTATATTATCACTGTCGTTTACATTTAAAAGTACAGTTCACGGGTCATCAAGTGGGTGCAATGAATTTGGAAAAACTGAACCTATAAATGACAGAGTGATTTCATAAAAAGTACCGTTTTCATTTTCAGGACAAGTAATATTAGATTCGACAAGATCAACATTTTTCGATCTGCAAACATTGGGATAGTGACCAACTTTTTGGCGCAATCCGCGTTTGTAACTTTGGCTGGACATAACCCCTGTGTGGGTAGTTAGTATTTGTTTTGTTTACGTTAGAACCAGTTCTTGATTGGATAGGAAAGGTTTTATTTTTATTTACAGTGTCTATACTAGACATGTTAGGTTCATGTTTTTGCCTGACAAGTTCCTCTGATCTACAAATAGTTTTAACTACCATTTTGAGTTTTAAATCACCTTCTAATTGAAGGCGATCACTAAGAGATTCATCACATATTCCAATGATTAAAACCATTAATATAATTTCTTATTTTATTTTACCCCACTCGCATCCTTTAACAAGGTTATGAAGACTCGTAGTAAAGTTTTCTATTGTTTCTGATCCTTTGTTATGCTTCAGAAACCTTGCACGTTCAAAAATAAGGTTCTTTTTAGGAAGGAAATAAGCATTAGCGTCAAATTTCCTTAAAACAATATTGTAAGTTGACTTATTTTCGTCATTTAGGTTGAATGAATTGATATTATGTTCCCCTTTACCTCCTATGCAATAGTTAAGCTTATCAACTCGTTGCTTACCTGTACCTAGTTTTAATTGACTGAGGAATGGTACCTTTCAAATCGTTGTTTCCTGGTAGTCCAATCTGATAGTTTGAAAGAATAAGGTTCTGGAGGTTTAACATTCAGGGATAAAGGTTCATTTTCCTTCCGTCTGCACCATCTTCTGTTATTCTATTTACACTCTAAGATAATTAAATAAGCATTTAGAACAGAAATGGAATTGCATTTTAAAAGTTAAATTAAATCAGGAAAAAGTAAACAAAATATAAATTATATTTTTTTATAATTAACATGTTTATTTTTAGCCAGCTGATGTTTAAAAAAAGAATTTTAAGCTCAGATCACTGGCTTTTAAGATCTGCTATAACGATTTATCGACAAGTGATAGATATAATTATTATAACTTTGCTTAAAGATATATGGGTGATTTTGTGTTTTTTTATGTCCCAGGACTACCTTAAAACTGGTCTTTACCAGTTTTGAGTCTGACATTGGCTACAGCAAATGAAGTTGTCATTACTGTTAATGAAGTCTTTTGGCTGTCCATTATGACAAACTTCCCTTTCACCTTTGGTCCCTCCATTTGCAGCAGCTAGGGATAGAATCTCCGGGTTTGGTCCCCAACCTGCCAACCTGAGAATGGCTAGTCCCTGGCTGTTGTACATGGATACCCTGTCAGTTGAGTTGGCCAGCTGGAGGGCAGAATGCGGGTCCCATGTTTGAGAGCCTCATCCCAGCTGTCACAGGGGCACGGGGAGTTGACCCTCTGAAGGGTCGATTTGGCTGCCGTCCCATCCCACCCTTTCATTTCCTGCTATATCCTATCTTTCCGGTAACCTGCGCAATATTCCCACTTGTGGAAGATGTGCCTAGCAGCTATGCTGGGGTTTCCTAATCCGCAACAGTGATGATGTTGATGGTAGTTCAACTTTGCTTGAAGATTTATGGGTGATTTTCTGTTTTTTTTTTATATTTTTTATATGGAGATGAAAATAACTTTATAAAAATATACTACCTATTCAAGTTCATTTGTTTTCTTCTTTTTTAAGTTTTTTTCTGGTGGGTTGTAAATAAGTTAATTGTTATATTACTTAAGAAAGCTTAAAGTTGTTCAAGAGGATAAATTTTATCTATTATTTCTTTAAAGTTGATATCAGCATCAGCCCAATTATGGTATCTGCTGAGATAATATCAAATGTAATTTTCTTTACATTAAGACTTATAATCCACCAGGTTGTCAATAGGTAAGATATGATACCTAGAATAAAATATAAATGAGTACAGACTAATTGATAGGTTTAATTAGTTTTATTCCATATAATTGCAATCCCAGCCTGTACTAAGATTTGCAAGTTTGGATGTGTCAAGGGGGTTGCATTGTCCCACAGTGAGCTTCCACCAACAATCCTGGTCCTTTGGTAGTACAAAGTTTATATTTTCCGAGAACGGCGGAAATTTGTACTTGAGCCTGCAGGGGGGACAGTATTGCCCTTTAAAATCATCGCAGGTCTGGAACCCTCCGGGGGTAGACCCAGGGAGACAAGGGAGTCGTATCAGGTGCGAAGGGAATTCCTGTTTCTTTGGGGGTGGAGGCATCTCTAGGGGCGGGTTCCAAGGGCTGATACCACAGGAGTGTTCCCTCGGAGCATTTTGATATCCCGTCATTGTCGGAGTAGTTCGGCTGAATTGCCTTATGAAGATTGAGAAAATTTTGTTGAAAAACATTGTACCTAAACTGGATGTACGGTTAATTTTGTTAGAATTTAGATCCCGAATTTGCAAACAACAAATTTTTAGCACAGCCAATTTAGACTGAAAGTTAGTTTCTATGGCACCTAGTTATTTACAATAATGTCATACTACTTTTGAATCATCATCATCTTATTAAAAAAATGCTAAAAATTTTAAAATCAGTTTAAATTTGTAATAGTTAAATCACCTTCCCCTCCCTTACTTTATTTACCTCTTTACACTCTTTTTAAATATTGCTAAGTATCACCTCTGTCAAACTTAACAAATTACTAACACCAACCTTATGTAAAATTCATTTATGATATTTCAGGATCATCGTTCCCAGAAATCCACATGGAGTTTAAAAGACGTAGCTCTATCAAAGGAAACATCTTCAGAGTAATGTTCTTGTTGTAGTAACTGTTATTGTTATAAAATTATGTATTTCATTTGAAATTTTTATTGGACCCCATCCCTTCCTTTCTATTTTGAAATTTAAAACACAATTGATATTTATTACACAACTAGCAGTTACCCGCGGGCTTCGCCCCGTTTGAATTTATACGATCAGATGCTGTTCCCTCTACACCAAAGCTCTGGAGTAAATGACCATCATGGTACACTCTGAATATGCAGTGGAAGAGCTCAGATGCGGCAATCAACTCACATGCTGATCCGTAAGTTGATGGTTTCAACCTACAACTACCTAATCTTGCGACGGTAGTGTTCAGGGGAGATGTAATTATCCCCTTTAACATCATGAGTTAAAATTTGGAATTTGCCCAATTAGTCGAAACATAGTTAACAATTTCCTCTCTTACTTGATCGCTGTAGAAATTATTTCCGTAAACTGGACAGCATATAGAATGAAAGAGGCACGAACCATCTGGAGGCATGTGAATAACTCTAAACTGTGAGTCTGTTTCTCCAAATAGTGTTAATTTTGTATCCATATCAAAAATTCAAAAAAAAATATATAAAAGAAACCAATAAAAATAAAAATATTACTAAAATTGTGTATTCATGACAAAAACAAATAAACTAAAATATAAAATTCAATAAATTAGCTTTTAACCTGTCACACCACAACACAAAATAAAGATCATAAACATAAACAAACCAATGAATAATAACAGCTGTTTGTAAAAAATTTTAAAGAAACAGGTGGTAATGTAGAGTTTGCAAGACACTCGCCCATTTTTAACATTATTGGCTTACTCCAGTTCAAAAGAATTATAAATCAACGTTCTACCGTGGTTTTACTGTTTGTGTAGAATAGCAACAGCTGTTTACAATATTTTAAATTAGTCATCTGATATCATCAAAACAAATCTTTCTTCCATAAGAATAACATGGTAACTTTGAAGGTCTGTGGGGCGGAGCCCTATGGAGATACCGGCGTGTAAACTGCTTAGTTGCCCTATTTAAGACCTAAAGAATCAGTGTACAAAATTTCAGCTCTCTACCTACATGGGAAGGTGGAGAATTCTTGATGAGTGAGTCAGTGAGGGCTTTGCCTTTTATAGGTATAGATATATTGTTAGCTTTATTAATAACTAGCTGACGTACCCGTTCTTCGCACAGGGTTTTTCTCTACCCGTTCTTTAGTCAATGCAATTTCCATTTTAGTTAGCTTGAAACAGCTGTTCTTGCTTTTGCTCTTTAAGCTGTCAAATGGAAGTATCTGTTCGCATTACAGTTTCTTTTTTTTTTTTTTTTGACAAAAGTTTTATTTACAATCTGTTCTTTTACATAAAACAATAAGTAAATATTATGACAAGGATATATATAAAACAAATGGAGAGAAAACATGAGTTAGTAACCAAACAGAATTAGTCCTGACAAATTAAAACAAAAGTATTTCAATTCTGTAAAAACCGATTTGGCAGATCTAGTATATTGTGCCTTTTGAGTCTATAAACATGTTGGCTGTTGTCCAGGAGGTTAAGGGCTAGATGGTTTGGGTGGTCTTCGAGCTTAGCAAGATATTTTTCACTAAATCTTGTTACTTCTTCTATAGCAAATGGCATTTTGCAATCGTTATGGATGATGGCATTAGACACATACCATGGGGCTTTCAGGATAACCCTTAACGCCTTGGACTGGAACCTCTGCAAGATGTCAATGTTTGATTTCGAGGCTGTTCCCCATAAAGATATGCCGTATGTCCAAATAGGTTTGAGGACAACCTTGTATAGTAACAGTTTATTTTCAATTGAAAGTTTTGAGTTGATAAGCCAGGTCATCTGACGGAATTTCAAATTAAGTTGTTGTCGTTTGTGCCATATATGGCTTCGCCAGATGAGTCGTCTGTCAAGATGAATGCCCAAATACTTCACTTCTTCATGATGAGGTAAAAGTACATCATTTAAGTGGACTGGAGGGCAATTAGCTGATCTGGTAGTAAACGTGATGTGTATGGACTTACTTTCGTTTGCTTTGATTCTCCACTTTTTCAGCCATGTGGAGAGACTATTAAGACCATCTTGTAGGGTTTGGGAAGCTAATAACGCATCCTCATGGGAGGTTAGGAGTGCTGTGTCATCCGCAAAGGTGGATAGTTTCTGAATGTTTACTTTCTTCTGAAATGTAAACATTGAAACTTAGGACGTTCACGGGGTGTAGCCCGAGGGGATTTTAAGGAAGTGAATAGGCCTATGTGTTGCATGGGTTCAAGATCTACCGATGTGTAAAGTTTCAGCCCAGTCGGTTCAGTAGTTTTTGCGTTCACCCGGAACATCAGACAGACAGACAGACAGAAACCACCTCTTCTTTATAATATTATAGATAGATAATACTAGGAGGCAGCACTGGATTACTCCCTGGCCTGCATGAAAATGCCTCCACAAAATATCTAGGAGTTGGGAGTTGATGAAAAGGTTTCCTGGACCCCAAATGTTGACTCCCTCTGCAGTATACTCAGCAAAGAGCTTTACGTAATAAGGAAAATGAGAAAGATAACAATATAAGTGACATGACAACTTCAAAGTGAGTCGCTGGCCTAGTGGTCAAGGCGTTGGACTCTGGAACCATGGCCAGCGGCCCTGTGGTGGGTTTGAATCCTAGCCCTAGCATGTAAATGTCATCAATATAGTTCAACTCGTACTGTATCGGCTCACTCCTTGCTTTGCTGGATGCGTTCCATGCACAAACGTACAGTCTGTGTGGAGGAGCAAAGTAAGGCATAAAATGGCTACCAATCTCTTTTTTTTTAAAGACAGCCTATCCTGCTCTCTTTGAATCTCACCTACACTACGGGATTGCAGCATAGGGTGGCACAACTGTGGGAAATTTTCAGCGTATTCTCGTGCTGCAAAAACGCACCATCTGACTCCTTCAAAATCTATGCCGAGAAAGTCATGCAGGAAAGCTTTTCAGGAGCTGCCATATCCGCAGCTTATGGATTACTGCGGATATGGCAGTAATCCATATCAGCACGAAGGCACCAGAAACCCTAAGTGGAGCACAACTTCACTGCTACAACACCAGGGAGGCACACAACTACTGCCTTCCTGTGCACAACCACACCTCCACTGAGAAGAAAAAAATCTATGTCGGTGCCAAGATGTGAAATGCATTTCAGTAAGAGCTCAAGAGAACTGCTTGGACAACCACTTAAGAGCTGGCTACACGATCAACCGTCCTACTCCCTGGCTGAGTTTTTTGACTTGTGAACATTTCTAATGTTTTAATTTGTAAATTTATCAACACCATTACTGATCTTGATGATTATGTAAATAAAGAGATTTTGACTTTGATAATGATAATAATAATATTTAATCATGAGCAAATTTTAAATTATGAAGCTTATTAAAATATTTAAAGTCTGTAAAATCTATAAATAATATTGCTCTATTGGGAAATAAGATATAAAAAAAACACGGAGAAGAGAGTACTAAGATCTTACTTAGTAACAGTCTTCGTATTACCAGGATTTATCTCCTTTAAGTTTTGGTTATAATAATTGGAGAAACCCACCGTTGAGATCAGGACCAGTTGTCAACCAAAACATTTTCTGTTACATGACCAACATGGACATAATGATTAAGGGATTCATGCTGTAACTCATTCGACAATCCCAACCCTCCTTGTATTTTCTTCCTTTCAATCGTTAGCATCAAACACTATTTGTAAAATTTCAAAAACGTTGAAAAAATTATAAAATTTTCAAAGTTGTTCTGTCAGAAACATATGTCTACTAATAATTACAGGTCTTAAAAACCATGCAGTATTGAGCACATCACAATAATTGTAACACATAAAACTTAGGTTATCATTGAAAAAATTTAATTTTAGTATATCTAAGGTATTTTTTTGTTTTTTAAGACTGCCCATACCCATAGAGACTAAATGTGTGAGTTTTAAATGTTAGATATATTTGGCTGGAAAGCTTAAGTTTGGAAACTAATTGATACAATTGATTAAGCCATCAATGGCCTGTATACAATTATTCTCAAAAGTCTCTATTTTCCAAAAACCTGTACAAATTGTCTATTTTAGTAGACAAATAAATCATATAGGATCAAGAAAATTACTAATTATCATATATAATTCCTGAAAAAAAAACTATCAATTTAAACCCTTAACCCTCTAGGTGTCACATCAAAAAACCTGAAATGTTACGCCATTTTTTTAACTTTTGCAGAATTTTATATAAAATGCTATAAAAAATAAAATTTTGATATATTGGTAAACAAGTATACATTTTCTTAGAGAGCAGAAAATGGGCTATCTTTTAATATAAAATTTGTTGGCCTAAATGTATGGTATAACAGTCCGGCTTGGGTTCAAATCTAAACAACCCCCAAAAAAAATTTATTTTTTATGTTACGAGACCCGTAGAATATATTTAGACAGCCATAATCAAAAATCCAAGATATACATTTTGTTCAAAATTTAATAAGGAAAAAGAAAATATACATATATATACATGTATATATTATATGTATATATATGTATATATTATATATTTATATATATATATACATATATATATAATACACAACAACGTAACCTCACATTACAGCATTCCTATTGAAAACATAACTAAACAGCTGATTAAAAACGGCTGCAAAATTATTAGTTCGCAAAAGGGCGAACGTTATTAGTTGCCATGAAGCCCAGATGTTGCCGATCACTTTGGTATAATGGATGGTTCGAAACGACCGATCGTCAACGAGATGTACACGCTAAACTGGATGTCTGCAAAGTCGACTGAAATCAGTCGATTAACACTCGAGCGTCAAAAAAAGTCGACTGAAATCAGTCGATTGACACTTAGAGGGTTAAACCTAATTTAATTCAATTCATTATTGATTCGATTAGTGTAATCAAATTTTCACCAATGTTCATTACCTTATTCAGCTTTAATAAGGTCGCACAGTGGAGCGGAGTACCAACATTACCATAGTACAAGTGGGAGGGGTGGTAGGGGGAGGGGGCGTGTCTGGAGCCCATTCATCCCCAGTCCTGCTGCGGGCACTACAAGGAAAGGGTGGGACCTCCCCAGCCTTGTAGTGTGTCAACCCCCTCCTCCCCTCATCGTAAAGCACTCATTTGGAGAAAGAGGGAGAAAATATAGGGAAGCAATTCAAGAATGAGAGTTAATTATGTTTAATGGGTGACAGATCAATAAAAATGGTTAGACAACTACCGTAACTACTTAACGTATCTTGTTGAATGAACTTGTATTGGAAATTCCAACAAGGTGCTGTAAATATTTAAATGAGGACTTTAAATGATAACACTTTTAAAAGAGGTAACACATTTAATCGAGTGTTTACATTTTAAAACATAGTAACACTAGTAATAAACACAATAGTAAAAAGGTTGTAGTAAAGTCTAGTAAACCTACCAATCAGGTACATAAGCGAAACTAATCTAAGAACATCGACACATAAACATGGAGGAGAGCACAATCCTGCCAGTAAACATTGTGACCAGGAAACAAACTAGAAAACAAGGGTTTTGGAAATTGTCTGCAGTAAATGAGTACTGAGTAAAAATAAATTTAAAATTTACACGATATAACGGTGAAAAATGTAAATGTTTGTATACAATTTAAATACTATTTTGATCAGTTTTTCTATACAATTGTAATCAAATTAAAGGGTTGAACGAGAAAAAGGGCAATACATTTTAATAAAGAGTTAGATTGCTTTCTTTATTTAATATTCTTTGTTCGACCACATCACAATAATATTTAGTTGAATGTTTCCCTAACGAATGGTTGACCTAACATTCTAATAGTGAAATAAAGAGTCTTTTGCCGCATAAGAGATATTTTATCAGAATAATTAATAAATCGATCCCCTAACTAGTAATAATTTTTTATTATGAATAATAATTAATACTGGGAATAACAAAATACAATTTAGTAAAGTAAAAGTTAATCACGTGTTGCCTTAATACTTTCATACAGATTTGTACATTAAATTGTTGAGATCTATAAAAGGTAATTCATAAAGGCAGGTAAGCTATAGAACCTGAGCAAAGAGAAAATTTAACATCCTGTACAAACAAAATAAGATTTAACCTAAGTGAAAAAATTAGTTCATAATCCATCATAAGACTAATAAAATCAATACTGGTAACATTATTTTAGAACCACTAATTATTTTCAGAAATAATTTAAAGTAACTATGTTCTTGTGCATTACTCTCATCACATGAGGTCCATCACTTTGTAAATTGTTTAATACACTATTTGTATAAGAAAATAAGTCAAAATTTTATAGTACAGGCATATTTATACGAATAACAAGGTATATAAGAAATAAAGAACTATTTACAAATTCAATACAATAAATATCAGGCAGGAACTGTTTTTTGTTTGTGTAGAAGTTCCTCCTCGGTTGGAATTTCAGGTCTTTTTCGCTTTCTAGGAGGTTGAGACAGAGATAAGTTGACACCTGTTTCTTGAGGCGGAGGTGGGCTTTCAACTTCTACTTTGACATTCAATGGTGCCGCAGGCGGTGTCGTCTCTGGGCTTTCATCACTTCTCTCCTCCTTCAATTTGAAATTAAATGGAATGGGGATCGGTATGGGAATGGGTATAGGGATCGGAATGAGTACAGGGTACGGAACCATGAGAGTAGGAGGTGGCAGAAGTGACTGGGGGATAGGCGGAGGGGGTTGAGGGGTGGGTGGGAAATTTAGCGGTGGTGGAAATTGCACATTTCTGTTAAGGGGTAGCAGAGGTGGGAGATTGTTGTTGGCATGAGGTGGTTTCCGAATTTGGGGTCTCGGGAGGGGAAACCTGGAAGCTAATTCGGCGAGAACATGGGGTGGAGGAAAAAACCCAGGGTTGAGGAAAGGCGGTCTATGCAAAGGGTGGTCAGGGGGAAGGAGTGGGTTGGGAGGTAACGGGTAAGGTGGCATCGGAGGTACCATGGGAGGTGGTGGGTTTTTAGGGGGAGATCCACTATTAGTGCTTCGGGGAGATAAGGAATTCCCACTGATTTCTATTTGCGGCGTAACAGTAGAGGCTGAAACTCTTGAAGATCTCTTATTCCGAACAACCTTTCTCGTTTTGAAACTGTTTTCTCTTTTGGAAACTTTATGCAAGGACGTCGTCGGTGGCAGCGACAAAGGAGGTTTTGGTGAAACAGTTAAGTTTGTGGGTTTAAGGTCATCATCGTCTTGACCGGGTGATGATGGTGGTGACGGCTTTGCGGGGGTGGTGATTTCTATGATGGGGGAGGGTATCCGTTCCGGGGAGCGGGACCTGTCGGAGACCGGGGACTCTGAGCGACAGTCCCTCATCCAGAGCTCGGGGGTGATGAGAGTGGATGAGCCGGGTGGGCCCCCCACATGTCCCACCAGAGCCACTGGCCCCGCAGAAGCCCCCGTCACCTCCTTCAAGTGTGGGTGCAGCTGAAGGTGAGCTTGGGTCTCCTTGCAGAAAATGTTCATCTTGTACTGGTTCAAGCATTTGTCACTGAAACATAAAACATAGTCTTTTAATTTATGAAGGTTCGATTTTAAACAAACTCATAAGAGATAATCTTCGATTCAGTTTCACATAATTATTCCAGAAATCACTACCAAGAATGCGATAGTGTTTTTAATCTCTATGCTCATTTAACATATTTTCTTTTGCCTTATTTGATATATTTTTAATCTATTAGCCAGTCCCAGTATTTCAATTGTTACATCCAAAGTAATAATAATAATATTTATTTGCTGGAAAACAATTATAAATTGTGTAGGCTTTTATAAAAAACATCTTAAGTCTAAAAATACTGCAGCTTAAATGTTCTACTTTTTCATGTTAGCCTTTTTTCTATAAAAAATTCATCCAATGAAAATAAGGATTGTTTATTATAATGTCTTTGACTTTCCTTATTTCTGTTCTTTGAATTACTTCAGTTTTGTGTATTTTTTTTAATTTGATTTATGACTCTTCCAATCATGTATTGGGGAGAATTTTCATATGTGGTGGTTCTGTGGATTTGATGATGAACGATGAATTGTTTTCTAGTGTTATACATTGTTGTCGATATACTTAATTAATTGTTCAGCCCAAATTTTGGCATTTAGTTTTTTTTATACATTTTAATATAGTTGATAATTTTGTAGGTCTTCTTGGCGCTTTTCTTGACATTATGGTATGGGATAATTACCATGCTTCATTCAGATGGTGGAGTTGTCTGTTGTTCTGAATATATTACGTTTTAATATTTCAAGTGAATACAATATTGAATTTGTTAGATCATTTCCAGTTACCAATAATAATCAATGCATTAAAAGGTTAGGTGGTTTTAAGAATATTAGTGATGCATTTAGTTAAGTAATTATCATAATATTCTGGAAAGTAATAATCTTTAGTTTTCATTTACGTCAATACAAAACAAATTGGTATTTTGCAAACAAATAAAGCCATCTAATGTTCCATAACAGTCTTAGTTCGTTATCCTCTGCTTCCCCAAACTGAAAATTACTGATTGACACTTGTGATTAAAAGCTTTCAAACAGGAAATATCTTAAGAGCAATGTTAAAAATTATAGCTTTGCCTGTAAATTTGTTCACAATTGCACAATCTTTTAACATACCTTTCTCCTTTTGATACCTCTGATTTTGATTGGCATAACCCAGATAGTATTATCTCCTTAGATTGTATAAAGCAAAATATCAAAGCTATGAAGTAAATAACTGTCAAAACAAACTGCCAAGATATTCAAGATGGGGTATATAGCACAGTGGTAATTTACTACCACAAATGTTTTAACTTGTTCTTAATGTAAGTATCGGTAATATATTTGTAATCTTAATTTTTTTAATATTAAATCTTCCTTAGTAGGCAAGCTGCAGTTTAAAATAGAGGGGCTTTATTATTTGCTATAAGAATATGTTTAGTTTTTCTTATTTATCTGTTTGTTTTTATTTTGGTTTATTATTTTCCTATTTGTATTTTTGCTGCAACGGAGACTTATTTTTCACAACTGGCAGTTTATAGACATTGTTTCTGAAAAACTCAGCCATCTACAACAAACCAAATTTAAAAAAATACCTACCTACAAAACTGCAGTTGATGGTCTCCATCCTGGAAGTCAACATAGTTGACGGTGTGCCTGGTGTGTCGACACCAGTCGCAAGTCTTGTTGCGCTTGAAGCTGGCCCGACGACACTGTGTGAAGCATACCTCTGAGCAGAAAGCCTTGGAGCCTCTTGGCGTTGATGTCTTGAATGTGAACTGCTTTGCCTGACCCACCTTGCGGCACCAGGCACACGAGAGACAGCCGGGGGGCACCGCCACTGTGGAACAACGAGGGTTTAGGTGAAAACTGTACCATTCATTACGGGGGGGTACCGTCACTGTGGAACAACGAGGGTTTAGGTGAAAACTGTACCATTCATTGCCGAGGACACCGCAAATTGGTGTATCATTTGGAGCAATACAATTGTAGTAGGTATTAAACTCACTTCAAAGGTTTTGAAGTGTGTAAGGTCATAGCTAGAAAAGAATCTGAAATTGTTAACCATTTTTGAATAGTTTTATTTAGTATAAATTAATATAGAATACTTACAATATGTCTGAACAATATTACTTTACCAGTTTAACGTTGAAAGGCTACAATCAGCGATAAAGGTGGGCAGGAGCATTCAATGGGGTTAAAAGGAAATTTGCATGGTTCTTATAGGGGACCGTCACCCCTCCGGTTCTGCCCGATTCCCCTCCCTCCTTATTTGTTTTCTAGCTATGACCTTTAAAATGCCAGTGGATCTAGATTGATTTAATCTTATGACAAATATAGCCAGACACACAACATAGTAGATTATCTCAAAGTTTATATAAGTAATGACGCAAGATGTAGTGGAGTATTAACTTATTTAAACATGGAATATGTATAACTCCTTATGTGGTGCTGGATAATTGATGAGTTCAATATAAATAACTGTAACCACAGTCTACTATATAGTATAGTAGACTGTGACTGTAACCATTATCAAGATGGAACCATGGAATAAATTTGAGCAGAAAACCTTCTATTATACATAAAAATATGAATTTTATTCTTAATTTTGGAAATTTATTCATTTCTGACAATATTAATTTTGTTTAAAAACAAAAGGGCTAGATGCCTTTGATTAGAATTGGAGAGAAAAATAGTGTAACATGTGTTATATGACAACTCTTCTGCCAATAACGAACATGATTGAGTAAGCAAGGCAAAGTGCTGCTGCCAAGAAACCAGAAAATGAGACGGATAAAGCAAATTTAGCCAAGATTCAGTTCTATTCATGTACTTTATGAGAAGTGAGGAGTGTTTTCCTCTCTTAATTAATGATCTAAGATTTCATAAACTGTTACTTCTGCCTCTTAATCATATTTTTGCATCCGTACCCATAATAATTACAACATTTATACATTATCTAAGGCTGCATTATAACAACAAAACACTTTCAGTTTTCCAAAGTTGGTACTGTCGAGTAAGATCTCACAGCTGGTAACCATGTAATGACGCTACATCAGCTGTAACGGATATCCCAGCAGCTGATATGAAACTAAAGTTATTCAAACTAACTACAGCCGGTGTAGTGTAGTTTGAATCGTGCCATTAGCAGAGTTTTTAATTGCCGCGGGATCCGATTTCGATGCGGTGTTGTATTTCAATTTGTTCGCGTCGGCGACACCCGATCTGCGCGCGCTCTATATACGCCCATTATTCCCGGCGGCAAAAACTTTAATTAGCATTCTGCTAAAGCCGCTGATCATTCTTTGTTTGTTTATTATCTAGGATCGAGTCTGCTTTTCCTATGTTTACTCGGTAACGTCACCAGAAAAAAACAGTAATTTAATTCTAAAACTTTCAGTATATATCTGAGCTGAGATGATAAAATTAAACATTTCAAATGTTTCCAATCATTACTTTCGTTTTGCGTTACAGGTGTTTCTAGTTAGACTTATAAATAAATTATTTTTCTTTCTTTGGATCAAAAACAAGTCCACAGTTTTGTAATTAATATCAATCATTCCTATAGGTTATAAAGGCATTGGGTTTTCGCAATTTCGACAACGGAGTTGCCATTTCCTTAACTTGACAGAGAGTTTCGTGACGAACATAATGAACTTAACAATTTCAGAATTTATGTTCCATGATACACCGATGTAAAATATTAAAAATGTACAGCCTTTGTGAACCTGCATTCATTACAACTATTTCCTCGTCGATTTCAGTTTCGATCTAATTTAATGTAATCGACTACTGTAAGCTTTCATAATTTATTAGCTTATATAAATGTTTGTTTCGACCTATTTTTTCAAACTCCCTTTTGTGTTTTTCTTTCAGTTTCGACGACGATAATCTGTTTTGAACTCTAGATTTTCCTCGAATTTGATAACTGAGTATATATTTTGAATTGTAATCCGCACTGGTAATGAGTTAAATGTAGGCTTGATAACAGTTTTAAGACGATAAAGGAACCGAAGTAAACGAATCCACAACAGGGGGTGGCGGAAACCAACCCCAGTAAAGTAGGCCTACCCCCATGAAAAAACTCCTACGTCATATTGACGCCAGAGGTTTGGGAGTAGTTTTCCGGCCGCGAACTTCAAGGACAGATAAATTATTATCGTAAGGATTTTAACATGTCAAAATTTCACGGTTAAACTAGTTCAATTAAGCCGTAGTAATGTGATACAAATCTCAGGAAGTCTGAATAACTATCCCCAGAAATCTAACCCCAGATAACTACTCCAAAGTGCTCTTCACAACATAAAGTTTCAATCAAAACAGAATATAACCGATGTATACATTACATATTATGTCTCTACAAATTAATATAATAATCAGAACTTTGGATGATTAAAGTCGTCCTATCTGCCTGATGACAGAAAGAAAATCTTAATGTGTTTAATGGTGACCTGTTGATGAAACCTTTCGAAAGAGAGGTTTTTATAAGAACAGGTAAATTTTTAAGAACATATTTAAGATAGACGAATTTTGTTTTATTCTTAATAGAAAGCGGACTATTTATTTACTGATCAACGTCAAATCTTTCAGTATTTGCTGGTTTCTAAATATTTAGTATGGTACTATTTTTAAGTATTTGAAAATCTGCAAATTTCGAATTTTGTAATTCATTTACAATTTCAATTTGTTTTCGTTGTATCAACTCCTGAAAATAAATAATCTTGTAAAATGAATTCGTGTCACACCTCTCGCAGAAGCTCACTCGAACTCTTGTGGCGGGCGCCGGGTAGTAGTAAGCAGCGTTGGGGGGCTGCCAGAAATCGCAAAATATGGGGAGCAAAACATGCGAAACTGAGTCTCCGCCAAGTGGGGAACAGCGGGTCTCAGTTATAGGTCAGCGCGGGTAGGGCCTCACAACGAAATTAAAACTTGCCCTGTTTGTAGGAATCAAAAATAAATTGTGTGAAAAATCAGGACAAAATGTATTTTTAAGTTGGTATTTTGGAATATATTTTGATAAGTGCAGTTTTAATGTTGAGTTTTGCATTGCAGTTGAACGGCTTACCTGGCAAATTAAATTAATGTCCGTGCTTCGACGTTAATATGGTGAGGGGATTTCACACCCCTGACTGAATGATGATAAATGTTGCTATACGTATACGTGTTTCTATTACACACCTCGGGTAGTATAGATAAATATAAACTAAAATAACATAGACACATTAGACGTGTGTTATTTTTCAAGGATTATAGTTTAATCAGTTTAGGTTTAACACAACGTCGAACCTCGTTTTTTGTGATCGTAGTCGTGTAGCTACCGTTTGACTAACGTTTATTTCTCAGTAGCTTGAATGTTTCTGAAACAATTGGTAATGATAAAATTACTAAGTTAAACTTCAGCGACTAAAATGTTTACAGTTGAATACAGATTGAGGTCTCTCTTTAAAATATCCAGCAGAAGAAGTATTTTTCAGTCTTTTTAGAAAGATTTTATCGTTTACCTAGTTTATTTGTAAACAACCCAAATCCACTTTATTGCATAAGAATACACATTGATTCGGCTTAAAATATGCCCTCAAACATTTATGAAAGTCCCAAATAATTTCACTCCTATTAATACGTTCCGTGGAATGTATGATTTTTATGTAAAAAAGTAATTCCAAGCTTCGGTAATAAACTGGAACAAAGAATTACTCACGAGTAGGGGCCATACACATATTACGTAACGCACTTAAGGGAGGGAGGGGTATGGCGTAGCGTTATGCTGCGTTATGTTGGGGAGGGGTTGAATCAAAGTTACGTAACTCGCACATATTAACCCTAAGATCTGGCGCACTCACGTACCTGATAATGTTATAAATCTTTAAAATTAAAAAAATCAAATTGATACAGTATCTAAATCAAGGTTACAGTTAGTTATAATTATATAACAAATACATCCCGCATACTATTTTAATAACCGTAAAACTGAAAATAAATACATAACGGGTTTTTAGTAAGTTCTGAATTGATTTTCAACTTTGTTTTGTGTTGTTTTAGAGTGAAAAATTATGACATGATACAATATTGTCCAGTGCCACCCACATCTTTAGTTTCGGTGTGTGTCGCCGAAAAAAAAATTATTTGTATCAATTTGGCTTTGAATTTTTTTAAGCCTAATAACTTATTTAAAAACATATTGGCTTCCAAATTGCTAATAAAACTATATTTAAAAGGTGTATGCTGTTTTAAAGTCCACTACGATTGAGTTACGTAACACGTTGTGAGGGGGGAGGAGGATGCTCAAGCATTACGGTGTGTTACATGGGGGGGAGGATTGAAATGACGAAAAAATGCTTTACAAAATATGTTTATGGCCCCCTAGTAGTTTTAATAGTGACACTTTGAAATTAGAATACACAGGAAAAATAGTCTACAGATTATATCCCTAGCCAATAAATATCCCCCGCAGATAATTTACAAGTACAAACAAGTTGGGCGATTAAATTAAATGTTATAATTTATTTATTGTTATAGTAAATATTTAATTTCTTTTATATTAAACAACATTCAATTGAATTCTTCTCCCAAGTAGACTTTACCAACAACTGGAATATACCGTAACAGTAGTTGCGCCTTTGTTCTGTGAAGGACGAAGAAAAGGTTTACAATGACAAGAAGGGATGAGATGTCAGTGTCACATGTCCCTCCCTCCCCCTCCTCCTCCCCTCCCCACCTCCAACTCCTCAGACAGTCATTATTGCACAGCTGATCGACTCCGATATCAGACACTCATTATACTAATGATTTTACTCTTTATCCAGTAACGGGAGAAGCCTCTGTTTAAATCCCGATGGACGCGCGTCCTTCGGAAATAATTAGTACTGGAGTTCCGTTACATGAGGCCGCGTTTGTCAACGTCATTGTTTTTGGTTTTAGATTGGAAAATTTAAAAAAAAGTAAATTGATGATAAGAGAAATTTAATCATATTTTGGGATTATTTTTTGAGTACAGGTTATCGGGATTTTCAATCATAAAAATAACTCATATTGTATAGTAGTGTAAAGTTAACAAAGCTTCCATTAACAAAAAATGGCATACAGCTCAGTATTGGATTTAACAATGTACACTAGGCTACAACCATTTTAGGATTTTAAACCTGTGTTGATTGTTATTACCTTACAAGCTTCAAGTTTCACTAGACAGACTTTAGTCTTTACAGCGACCGCAATTTATTGAAATTTAACACGTTGGATGAACTGAGGGATTATATGAAATCCAGGCTGGTAGATAGTTTTACACTGGTGATATTCGTACAATTTGCAAACGTAGGCCCCTATACCTACATACAGTGTAAGCTTTCATAATTATCGGCAGGTATTCAGTCGAATATCTTAAATTTCCTTTAAGGGGTTGAACGTCAAGACAGAGTATCGCACAAGTACTGCATCATCTTATGGAAGAATTTGCTCACTGACGTGCGTGCCACAGCCAAAGGCCATATTTGAATTTGTTAAAAACAACATAAAATTGTTTAAAGACTGTAAACAAGTTAAATACCGCCGTCGCAGCAAACCTGCGTACTCAGCGAATTTACAGTGCATAATAATATCTTAATACCACATAAAGCTGGATAGTAAGTTTCATAAACAAATATATTCACAAATAAATAAGCGATATATACAATTTTAATTATTCTCCATAAGCATAACATTGGGGATGAGTACGTAGGTTTGCTGCAATAAGGAACACAAAATATGGGTTTTAATGCAAATATCAATATAAATCACCTAGGTGAAACCACATCCCAAGTTTCATCAATATACAATCATAAATAAGCGATATATACCATTTTCATTTTTCTCCATAAGAATAACATGGGAAATGAGTACGGAGGTTTGCTGCAACAAGGAACACAACAAATGGTTGTTTTTATAAATATTAATATAACTCAATAAGGTGAAGCCACATACCAAGTTTTATTAAATTATGTTCATAACTAAGGGAGACTATCACCGTCTGTTAGAAACTAAAATTTAAGTGTGAATGTATTTAAGAGATCACTCTCCAGAACTATGTCCTTAGTATTGAAGAATTTGTATCCTCATAACTCTATAGTTATGCCTATTATCATTGAGTATATTACTTATTCAGTGGTATTATACTTTTATATTATGTTACTATTTTGAAATATTTTAGAATTATTTATTATTCCATAAACTTGAAATGTCATATAAAAAACATGTGATGAAAAAAATTTGTTTCTTAAATACATAAAAGGGTTTGGTTTTATGCTAAAAATGTGGATTGTTCTAAATTTGATGCATTGCAATTTTAATGGGTTCCGTACGTCTCACTTATTTTTTTTATTAGTAGGAAAAATTTGTGATTTTAAAATGATTTGCTTTGCTATGAATAAATTAATTTGAATCAATAGCATGCAACTTGGGTCAACTTGCGCCTTAATACCGTCTTAATGCGTGTTAATATCGAGACCTCGTACGAATATATTTAAATTTTCTCTTATAAGAGCACTTTATCATTCCAACCGACTTCTGTGCCCTCCTTCATTAAACAGCTCATTCAGCAAAATCCCCAACAGGCACAGAAAAAAAAAATATTTTTTTTTCAGTCGTCCCCGAAAGGATATACGACTTGCCGCACTCGCTTTCGGCCGAAAGGGAAAACCAAAATGTTGTTGTGGGGTATGTTTACACGGGTCGGGTGCCCGGGAGTATTTTGGGCCCGTAAGCCGAGAAGCGCCCCGGTACCGAGTTACCGCCGGCTGCCAGCGTAACTCTACCCCGCCTGTGGCTACTTATCGATATCTTGTTCTTGGATTTCCAAAACTCTCGGACTCGGTTTTGGCCGGTGCTTGCGCAATCCAATCTATTCCGTGCATATATTTTTAGTTCATTGTTGACACAAAGAAAAAAATGGAAGGGGAAAATAATGGACATCTATGTGTAAACTTCTATGGGCAAACTTGATTCCATGGTGAAGAGACGTTTTGTTTTTAGCTATGGCCAGCTGGTGTCTCGTTCTCCGCACGGGAATCTCGCACGCGGTGTGTCAGATGTTTTTAAAATTTTATATTATAATCAGCTCACTACTTGAATAAAACAGCTCCAAAGGATTAACATTGGAACTTTGAAAGTCTAGAAAGATGGAGCCTTTAACTATGGTAAATGTTTGTCAACCCCAAAAAAAGGCACAACTAGAGAGTAGGAGCTATTGTGTGATGTCAAACATGTATACAAATAATAATTTAAGAGACCGAAAATCGCCGAACAAAAATCAATGAATTCTTTTAATAATGTAGATAGATTTGAACAGAGGGGTTCAGAAATATACAGAGGAATTCAAAGGTTGTGGTGGTGTTGAAATCCATCAGCAGGTTATATTCAGATGTTTGCCAAAATTGTGTTTTTACAGATATTTAAGTGATAATTACTATTATCACTTAATTACAAACCTGGAAAAACAAAACTTTGGGCGTATGAGTCTTACCAGCATTTCCACTGTACACTGGGCTCACAATGTCTGGTGAGTGGTTCTAGTTTAATTTTGTATATGCCTATTTTGATAAAGGGTATCCCATCCCATTACAATAACATTTGGACTTGCCGAAAATTTGGCTGTTGATTACGAAGTAGTATTGAGTTACGGAGGTTTTCAAATATTACATTGGATATTTTGCAAGGCTCACGATATATCAGAAGTAGTTTTTCAGAACTTGCGAGAGTTATAACTGAAAACACAAATAACAATAACAAAATAGGAAAACCACAGCATGTTTTTTCTTTGTAAATTTATCAAGTGAAGATGGGGTTGAATGACCAAATCCATTAATTATTACTCCAGTAAATACTTCATCTCAGTAATGTAATTAAATGTACCTTGATACGGATTCGAATACATATTGCCAATCTGAAAATCATGTTTGAAGGGTAGGACAAACCACACAGCGACGTTTAACAATATGCTTATTCATTACCTTCCTTACGCCCCACATGTAATAAACAATAGTGATTTCCCGATTCAGATTTAATTAAAATTAAAACCCGCACAGCGAGGAGCGGACCGGATCGAGTTGCCGTTTCTGACTTGATACAAAGAACCCACTGATGAAAGACAAGTATCGTTTTTCAATAATGACGAGGATTGAAGGTTTAGTGTGTCGGCTTTGTGACAAGGAGGGATGAACTGTCGGCGTCGTGTGTCCTTGTCACTCAACACTACTCCTGCAACCCCCTCCACCTCCCTCCCACCCATCAGTCAGCTGATCGCCCCGTCTCTGATATCAGACCACTCATTATACTCATTTATTTTATTTAATAAGGTATAAGTGCAGTTTTTGAAACAATTATTCTTTCTAGATTTTGCTATAAATATAAAAGTAGTGATTAAGTTGTACCTTATGTTTCGGGAATGTTTTATTTTGACAACGTATAAATACTAGTTTATTTAAAAATAGTTTAATATCAAATGAGTTTTCACAAACAAAAAATACCTTCGTGTTTTTTAAGTTTTCAAACCGTCCCGCACCTTATAACACTTACAATGGACCTATTACACTCACCTATTTATGGTGCCCACGAAGGGGGGACTCTGCCTATCTAGCTCTGTCTACCTTGTTTTCCTTGTACATATTTCGCTGGCTGACTCGATTTGACTAAAGTAAGTTAGTTGTGGAAGTATTAAAACTAGCTTCGCTTTTTCGCGAATTGTCACACAGCTGGTCAAATTTTAATTTAATTTGCGGCCTTAGGAGATAAAAAACTAATATTTCTTCCCTAATTTTCTCACCGAGACCTTTCATTCAGGAGTATGGATGGGTTCGTGGGTGTCTGAGTTCTGGGTTTCTCAAAGGTTTTAACCGATTGCCAATGCCCATTGAAACACCGATTTTGAGTTAAGAAATAAAATACCCCCGTCGCAGCAAACCTGCATACTCAGCGAATTTCCAATGCATAATATATGTCTTAATACCACATAAAGCCGCATACTAAGTTTCATAAAAATATATTCACATATAAGCGATTTTAATCATTCTCCATAAGAATAACATTGGTAATGAGTACGTAGGTTTGCTGAAATAAGGAACACAAACAATTGGTTTTTTATGCAAATATAAATAGAATATAACTAGGCGAAGCCACATACCATGTTTCATCAATATTCAATCATAAATAAGCGCTATGTAACATTTTAGTGATTCTCCATAAGAATAACATGGGGGCTGAGTAAGCAGGTTTGCTGCAACAAGGAAAAAATGGGTTTTTATGCAATTATCAATATAATTTAACCAAGTGAAGCTACATACCAAGTTGTATTAATTTATGTTCATAATTAAGGGACTCAATACATCTGACTTATTCTTCATAAGAATAACATGGGGGCTAAGTACGCAGGTTTGCTGCTAAGGGAATAATCAATAAAAACTCAATTTTTTGTGCAAATATCAATATACCAGTACTACATGAAGCCACATAACAAGTTTAATCAACATACATTCATAAATAATCGAGATATAGAATTTTATTTATTCTCCATAAGGATAACATTGGACAACATACTGTGTTTAGCACTTTGAATATCTCAGCAACGGTTGGGCGTAGAATGAAAATTTAAACACCAAAATGATTGTTTTGTGGAACTGAACAGATTAGTAAGAGCAAATGTGAAGTTTACATTAAAATAAACTGAGGAAAAGCCAAAAACTGTTTTCCCATAAGATTAACATGGGAGATTTTATGAGTACGTTTTTTGGATTTTCTCCACAACCACTTAACCTAGGTTAATAATTCAAAATACCATATTATTTTTTTTAAGCTCTATAACATGGTCAAAACCAAAATTAAGTTTTTTAAAAATTTTAGGGTGAAAAATGAAAAAAAAAAAGATTTTTGGAAAATTTATAAACCCCATAAACCCCCCTTCCCATGGTCCGATTTTTCTGCTTTTCGAACTTAAAGTCATAAATGTTACTCTCCACATTTTTGCCAAATTTCATCAAAATCGGGCGCTTCTTTCAAAAGTTATCGCGGTAACGGACACACACACATATACATATATATATAGATATATATATATATATAGATATATATATATAGATAGATAGATATATATATACATATATATACATTTGAACGAATAGTTTTTTGGCATCTGGGGACCTCAAAACAAAAAGTTATTATGGTCTGGGGCTTAAGTCTTACCATGAGACCTACGGTAATAGCTTCTTCCCTATAGGGGAAATTCGCTAAAAGCGAGAATCGTTCATTAAATAATAATTGTTATGAGTTTAAATTGTTTCTTTTAATTTCGCATGTAGCGGTGAAATTAATCTTCAAGATGACGGCTCAATTATTCGTTTTGACGAAGTTACAAGGGGATATAGCCTACCGACCAAAAACACACTTGTTCAATACTGTGTTACAAAGATGCCTCATCTAGTAAAAGGTTAACATGACATATTACTGCTCTCTTTTCGAACGTGATGTCCAAAAGAAGATTGAATTTACTCTAAATGGTTTGCTTTCTCAACCTGTACATTTTATTTCTTCGCAATACGTAATTTTTAGCTACCTACAATTGTATGTAAACAAAACATCAGAGGGATGTAAAATACTGCAACATTATTCAAGGAGAGGCAATATTATTTTAAGAATCAATTGTCAATTTTGTTCAGTAGAGGTAATGAAAAACTATATGTTAAAATAAGCTAAAAAGTGATTTTTTTAATTTCTATACTTCTTGTGTATCTCTACCTGCGAATAACATTAAGTTTTAGCCGTTGGTGCACAGGAAAAGTTCTGGGAGTAATCAATAATGGAAGGTAAACAATTTGAAAATCGAAGATAAAAGCTTCCAGATAACTTTTTAGTTATGAATATAGTTTTTTTTTACAATTCTACTCTTGCAAACACTTCAACTTGCGCAAGCAGTCTGAAGTAGGTAGGCCACCTGATGACGGGGTGGCGGGGAGGTCGAGAGTCTACAATTTTCTGGGAGTTGCCGGCAAGAAGGCAGTGACCGACTAGAGTAGTTGTGGAAGTAGCGTCTGTTATTAGGCCAGGGGAGGAGTTGGTAATAATTATAAGGTGCTTGTAAGACGGTTTAGTGCGGCCCGTGTGTGCGCGTGTGCCGCCTTATCCTGCACGCCACGTCCTCGTACGACTACCAGGATACTAGTTAGCTGTCGCAATAAGTTGCATCACAATCGAACACACAATAAGTATTTGTTAAATGGCAAACACTTATTACATTAGGGTTAGCTGGCCAATGGAAATGTTCGATCCCTAGGTACACTTTAACAACAAAGGGCTCCCAGTCAGGCAGATACCAGCTTTTCCTTTTAGGCAATGTTAACTTTCAAAGTCCGTCCCAAATCAACGGATTATGCAAAAACTATGGTTCAAATTTCATTTTAGGAGGGCGCTCCAGTCACGAAACTTTTCGCGTTTCTACCTGCTTCCACCATAAGGTCAATGTTAACTTCCCTCCTCAACGGATTATCCGATATCGTTGATTTATGACTCATTTAAAGAGCAATAGAATACATAGCGATGTAAGTGAGCAATATTACGATATCACAAATATAAT
Organism: Allygus modestus; assembly: GCA_963675035.1. Classification (NCBI taxonomy): domain Eukaryota; kingdom Metazoa; phylum Arthropoda; class Insecta; order Hemiptera; family Cicadellidae; genus Allygus; species Allygus modestus. Next base: position 68,938,820 of record OY776116.1, read on the forward strand.
CGTTAACAAATTCCAAAATATTTTATATTTATGATTGTTTATGGGTAATCTATTTGTGATATCGAAATTCTGCTCACTGAAATCGCTATGTAACTATATATTTCCCCCCCTAAATAAACCATTAATAATCGATTGAATAATTCGTTGAGTAGGGTCGGACTTTGAAGTTAACATAGACCTAAATAGAGAAACAGGTAGACGCAGAGGACTGGAGCCCCCTCCGCGAATTTGAAATTCAAGGCCAACATATACGAACAGAATTTTAACTACGAGCTAAATAGTTTTGAAGATTTCATGACGAACGGGATTGGCATATTAGTTATTAACTAATGCGGTCATTCTGTCATCGGCGAGTGCCCGCACTGTAGCAGCAACGCGTGGAATGTCTCGTCCCCGTGTGGGGCGGATCCATCAGCGCCAAACGTGGCTGTTGCTGTTTCTGTTCCAGTCTCGCACAGTTTACACGATACGGCCAACTCTCAATGGCTCGCCTCACCTCCCCTGTAGCACTTTTACTTTTAAAACCATTTCGTAATTGGGGACACTGTAGGAATAACGTTTTCGTCAATAAACGTATTTTTAGTGTGATCGGTTTTCTCTCTCGAGATGCAATTTGTTTTGTCATTTTTGCCTTCAATGTAGAAGTCCTGTTTGATGAGTATGGTACGTTAAGCGTAGGTTTTTATGTATACCGTTGTAGGCGTTACGATTATTCATTTCTTGGTTAGTATGTAGCGTACGGTTTTTCTAAATTCAATTAAGCATTGTTATATAGCACTCCCGGTGATAATGATCAGTGTAACTGGTCGAATCCGATAGCCTTATACCACATTTTACTTTTACTATGTATATTTGCAGACTTTTATGTGTGAATAGTATGATAGTGTAAGTTTAATATACCTTAAACTGTAGTTTTTACATATTTTAATAGGGTATTTGTAGTACTGTATTTCGTAACCTATTACGTGTTTTATAATTTGGGCATTTCAAAAACAAATTAACGCGATAAATTAAGGTTATTGTAAACTTTCCGCAGCCATTAAAGATTAGAACAAACAATGTGTGTTATTTAAAAAATATCAACAACATTTACATTATCGTTGGCAAGCTTATTCGCTGACGCCGCTCGGTCTGTTGTCCATGTCGTCATGAGTATATTCAATGAGAGTGGATAGGTTCAGCTGCAGGCAGATACTGTAGGACCAGCGAGCAGATGGTAGATGAGTTCAGGCCATCGTGGATTTTACATTAGAAGAGTATGTCATAGAGAGCGTTACATCGGCTACTATAGCTTCCCACACCCTTCCCACGGGGGCGTTGTTTTAGTTCCAAATGGATTTAGGCCCAACATTATATTTCAGTTCTTTAGTTCCAAAATGAATAACCAGTGTCGTTAGTTCCAAAACTCAATAATGATTTAAAATAGGGAGTGGATTTAGTTCCAAACGTCGTTGTGTCCAATAGTAAGGTCAATATACAGTAGAACTTAGAAATATTTTGTTTAGTTTTAGACGGAACACGACTCGAGAAAACGCTACAAAACTACTTTTAAAAATAGTGGATCTAGTTTCAAATGTGGCCGAGTGGATTAAACTCTCGCAGTCGTCTAAGCGGGCAACGGTACTGCACGGCTGACCCCTGCGCTTGTATATTGCAGAGCAAATAAAGAAGGCGTTGAAAATAAAATCAATAAATACCCCCGTAGCAGCAAACCTGCGTACTCAGCGAATTTCCAATGCATATATATGTATCTTAATACCACATAAGGCCATATACCAAGTTTCATCAATATACATTCATAAATAAACGATTTATGACATTTTTATTATTCTCCATAAGAATGACATGGCGGCTGAGTATGCAGGTTTGCTGAAGCAAGAAACACAAAAAATGGGGTTTTATACAAATATCAATATAACTCAAATAGGTAAAGCCACATACCAAATTTGATTAATTTATGTTCATAATTAAGGGAGATAACACGTTACTTATTATCCATAAGAATAACATGGGGTTACGCAGGTTTGCTGCTACGGGAAATATCGGCCAAAAAATGGGTTTTTGTGCAAATATCAATAGACCACAATGAAATGAAGCAATGTACCAAGTTTTGTCAGGATAAGTTGATAAATAAGCGAGATATACAATTTGTCTTATCCTCCCTAAGAATAACATTGGACAACGTACTGTGTTTAGCACTTTCAATATCTCAGTAACCAATTGACGAAGAGCAATGATTAGAACACCAAATTGTGCGTCTTTTTAAGCTGATTCCAATAGAAAAAACTAAAATTTTACTTTTTCAAAAATTATGTGTAAAAAACTCAAAAAACCCATTTTTGGGGTACAAAACCCCCCAAAATTCCCCTTCGGATAGAGCGATCTGGCTGGTTTTCGAACTTAAAGTCATAAATGCTGCTTTACACGTTTATACCAAATTTCATTAAAATCGGATAATTTTTACGAGAGTTATCGTGCTCACACACACACACACACACACACACACACACACACACATATATATATATATACGTATACATAAATATATATACAGTGTCGAACGAATGGTGTTTTTGGGGTCTGAGGACCTCAAAACGAAAAGTTATCATGGTCCCGGGCCTAGGTCTTACCATGCCGACTACGGTAATAGCTTATTCCCTATAGGGGAAATTCGCTAAAAGAGCTAAAGACAAAATAAATTAAATCATGTTTGCGAATTTCAGTTTATATGAGCTGACTGGATCAGGCGACGCGAGAGAAATAACTCCCCACCTCACGCGTACCCTCTGCCCTATACAGTTTTAGCTCTTGTTGCTCAGATAGCATCAACGCTGTATTATTAGTTAATTACCTTTGGAAAATGAACTATTAGAATGACTCGCACGGTGAAACTTAACTCGGGACCACCATAGAAGTTCCTAATGTGACCCCCTGAACACGTTTTGGGGGTCGTTCAAAATGTTATATACCATATAACATACTAAATAAACATCCCCCACCCCTTTCCACCTGGGCTCGGGTGATAAAAAATGGTGTAGCAAGTTTTAAAATTGAATCACTTGTAGAGCGTTGATAACTCTTAAGAGAGGGGGGGGGGGGGTCCAGTCACCGGCTTCTGCCTGCTTCTTCCATAAGCCCAATGTTGACTACCAAAGCCCGTCCCTCCTCAACAGGTAATTCGAAGTCGTTGATTAATGGCTCATTTTAAAGAACAAAAGAAAATACTTAGCGATTTCAGTGAGCAGAATTTTGATATCACAAATAGTTCACGAATAATCCATTTAGGAGGGATGGACTTTGAAAGTTAGGGGAAGCAACTAGCCAAAGGTGTGACTGGTGCCCCCTCTTAACGACAGCTAACCGAACGTAATAACGTAAAACGCCTTGTAAGACTTTAAAATGCTGCATAACTGTACGATTGAGTCATTTCTTAACAAATAGCTCTGTTGAAAGTGAACGGCTTATGTTATTCTATCGCAGTTGTTAAATGTTAAGTAAATGATGTTAAGTATGAGTATCGAAATGTCATCATCTGCGTGAAGCACCTCTGGTCCAACTAGTTCGGATGAAAGACTCTAATGTAGGACTATTATCAATATGCTGTTTGCCTAATCCTTACAAGGTGTGACTAAAGAAGAATTATAGATCCTGCCTTTTATAACTAGTAAGGAACCGAATCAGTAACAGGATCGTTCAACGTCAACGCCCTAAATCATAAGCAGTGCATACTGACGCTACAGAAACCCTTACTGAGGAGGTCCAGCGGTATAATGCGCACATGTGCTACACGGTGTCACTTATGGTGTCGAGTGTCGAGCCGTCCGGCCCACGCTATTCCTGCCGTGTCTGGTGTCGGTGTCGGGGCCAGAAATAGAGCCAGACTGTCGGCCCTGGGGGTGCGAGGACCTGGGAGCGCACATGAGACACTAGAGGCACCGCCCTGCGGGGTGGGCTGCCAGAGCTGCGGCTGCGACAAAGGGGTTCGCGTTGACGAGGAAAAACTTCTGGTCTGGCGGAAATAACTGGGAGACTTTGTAGATAATATGTTGTCAGGGAGAAATATTTCGGAAAGGGAACGGGTAAGGGAGGGATAACCAAAATATGCATAAATTGCCTAAACTACGAGGGTGGTTCAATCCATGAATCTCTGATCATAATTTCATCCGCTTCCTCCATTGTTGTGTAGTAACTATTATAACCTACGAATTCTTATATGTTAAAGTTATCATAACACACGAAAACACATCTTGTTCAAAGTACATACTAAAATGCGAAAAGCTCATTAAAATTGAGAAGTGTTCTTATCTAATACCTGAACATTGCTTACAGCTTAAATCATTATCAGCCTTCTACTCAGTACTTTAAAAATAAAATATAAACAACGCATACGTCCAGCAAAATAAAATAACGGTTTAAGGCGAACTGATTGCCACACTATCCTGAGGATATGCTGTTCCGGACAGCAGTTTAGTATTCCTCATACAACGTTTCGAGAGAAGGTCTACAATTTATTTTGAGTTTAAAAAGTTGATGTATCAATTCCCCAATTCGTTTGGCTTTTATATGCCAGTGCCCCTTTTCACAAACGACATTAGAGGAGAAAGTCCGAAACTCTCAAAGGCATCTATCTATCTATAATATTATAAAGAAGAGGTGGTTCCTGTCTGTCTGTCTATCTGTTGTTCCGGGTAAACGCAAAAACTACTGAACCGACTGGGCTGAAACTTTACAAAAAGGTATAAGATCGTACACACGGGTCTTGAACCCGTGCAACACATAGTCATTTACTCAGTTGTCATCTTTGAAAAATGAAACTAAAATAACGCATAAGTCCAGCAAAATAACGTTTTAAGACGAACAGATTTCCGCGTTAATTATCTTGAGAATATGCTGTTCCGGTCAGTGGTTTAGTAATCTTTATACAGTGGTTTGATAAGGTGTACAATTTCCTTCGAGTTTATAAAATAAAGTTGATGAACTTCGATATTTATTTTGCTCGTTTTCATTTTGGTTGTCTCACTACTCCAATCAAAATTTATACAGAAGCTTTTAGAGGGAAACAGTTATAAGCTCTGAAAGTCGTAAACATTTTACGTACCGCATTTTTCGTCATTTCAGACCCCTCCCCTCCCCCATGTAACGCACCATAACGCTTAACCATACCCCCACCCCCCAATGAGTTACGTAACTCAATCGTAGTAGGCTTTAAAACAGATTAAACCTTTTAAACATCGTTGCATTATCAATTTGGAATATGGATTTCAATTAATATTTTTTTAAATTTTGTAATAAGTTATTTCAAAGCAAAATGTATATAAACATACAAGACTGTTACTAATAATATAAAAACAAAATAAACTATCAATGCGAAAAGGTAACAAATTTAATTTATAACTAATAAAAATAGAAAACAACTTAAAAAACTAAAGATATGGGTTGCATTGCTGTATCAAGTCATGATTTTACACTCTAAAACAACACAACATATAGGTATAAAGCAATACAGAAGTTACTCAAAACCCGTTGAGTATATATTTGTAGTTTAACTGTTATTAAGTTAGTATGACGGAAGTATTTTTATATAACTAACTGTAACTTTGATTTAGATGCCAATTTGATTTGTTACGTAATATGTGTATGACCCCTAACCATATTAAATGCAGTTAAACAGCACTAGTTTAACTCTATCGACTAAAAATACGACGTCCATTTAGTCTCCAATGTATGTTTCAGAGCTTCGCGTTAGAAAAGTATTGGAGTTATTTTTTTAAGTGACCATATTGTTATTGACCTATTTATACCACGATTTCATTGAATAATGCAGATTTAATTTCACAAAGCTGTTAAGACATAATAGGAATGCAAGAGGGCGGTGTATATTTCTAAATAATTTGGAAAACATAAAACTGACGTCGTATGATCGACCATTCGTGCACAGTCCGAGGCCCGAGGCCCGTGGAAGCACAGCAGTGACGAATGACGATACAGCGGCACAGCGGTGGCCGCCTCTGTATAATTGTCATCGACTGTCTTCCGGTGTCAGGTGGCCGCCTATGCCGCTTCTGTATTGCCGTGCGTCCGTGTGCAATTAATAGCGTGAATATTACATGAACTGAGGTGAAATTTGGTTAAACTATTTCGTAAACATCGTTGGGTTTTAGAAGCCAACATCTGTCAGCAGAAGTCGTAAATGCGTGCGTGTACTACCTTTCGTCCAAGGTTACATTATGTGAAAGTTGCAAGCTACGGAGGAATCGATTACGAATCCTTCATGAATCAGATGAACACTTATTTCCAGTACGTAGTCATTGAGGATAAATGTAAATATTGCTATGCGCAAACACATTTGTATAAATCAAGCTCCTTAAACTTAAAAATCGGGGAAAACTTTAGTTCCTTACTTTTATTTCTTCAAAAAGTAATTTCCCTTAATTTGTCAAAGACCCTATCAACATTTTGTTTGTTTCTAGCTCGTGAAGTTTACTTGATTTCAGTAGCGACATTGATGAAGCAAAATGGTCGGATACGTATTTGGAGGAGGTGAAAAGGGGACGGGAGACTCAAAAGATAAATAAGTACGAGTATTAACCCCAATTTGGGCGCGTTTCTCTTAGATTCCATTCTTCGAGATAAGTATTTTACAAGGACTAAGGATTACATATATACAAGGATACAAGGATATATATTGTAACAACTCTTCATGAACCAACAAGTTTGTTCGTTTTTACAAATTGCTTTACTGATAACGAGTCAATAAACATTAAAACGAGCAGCTCAACAGTGACCTGGCTGGTAACCTGAAACCCGTGGGAGAAGTGTGGGAAATATTCGGCGGGAACTGTTACTCCGAGTGTGCAACTGAATGAACTCTTCGCACACAAACACGCAGTTTGCAAGAGTGCCGAGTCGCCTGGGAAGGGCAGGCGAGACGAGATAAGGAAGATAAGGCGGGAACCCGATCCCCGCTGTTAGGCGAGTTATGCGGTGTCGGGTGTCGGGACATCGGAGTCCGTGGTCAAGGAGAGCCTAATTGAAAACACACAGCGACGACGCCGTCGCTCAGAGTGCGGCTGCAACTGGCTGACATAGAGGAAGGAGTACGTGTGTTCGTTGCTCTGTGGTTGCACCTGGCTGCCATAGAGGAAAAAGTATGTGTGTTCATTGTCCTGTGGCTGCAACTGGCTGCCAAAGAGAAAAGAGTATCCGTGACTACAACTTATTGTCATATGGGACTCCAATAGGAGAGATTATGTGTGTTCACTGCTCTATGATCACAACTTATTGCCATACAGTAAAGAATATGTTTGTGTTTGTGCATTGATCTGTGACAATACTTCGGCTTGAATACTTACCTTTTAGGCGATAACATACTGTTAGGCGAAGTTTTAAGGGGGAATAAGGATTGAACTTGGATTATGTGATTGGAAAAGTCATATATACAGAAAGTATTGAGGCCACGAACGAACGTTGGTTTGAGTTAGGAAAGTGAAATGCCATGATATATAACTGTCTGCGTTTCGTTCTTGTTAACATAGTGACAAGCTTCGGACAAAGAGGTTTATTAAAAGATGGGATGAATGCATTGACTACGTACTTCTACTTCATTACATGAAAATATCTAGTTATTTTTAGTAATTCAGCTATACCTTTTGACATATTAGTGTTTTAAGTTGTGCATTTATAAACTATATATTGCATATTTATTTTCTTCATTCCTAAAGTTATACACATAGCCAAGTGTAAATCACGTTTACTTCTCTTAACTTCTGATAACATCAAATTCCCACTGGTCGGTGAAATCCCTATGTAACCACAACATCGCACCATGGCCAGTACCGTTCGTGAACAAATCCTAATAATTCCACCTTCCAAATCTCTCCTTTCCCATCGGATTCGTCAAATAATTGGCACCTTCGGCGGGGAAACTTCTAATTTGCCACAGTCAAAAATCCGCAATTATTTCATTTTTGATATTTCCACGAATCACCCGTCTTTTGATTGATGGTTACTCGGTTTCAACCACGATTTCGGCCGTTAATTGCCACCAGTTTCTTTTCTTTCCCGGCGTAATTGCTTAATTGCACCGTTTGGCGATCGGGAGGGTCATTATTTTTAATCGACATTGAAGGGTGGTGCTCTTTTAATGGGCCTTAAAACATAACCCGCGTGTGTGGGCTCTGTGTTGGCATGCGGAGGATCGAATTTCGTTTGGGATTTTAGAGACGTGTTTGCATGCAGAAATGTGGAGGTTTATTTATATTGTAAATTATTTTGCACGGTGAGTTGTTGTTATCGCGCAAGAGTTGTAGTCGGTGCCGGCGCCGCATATCTTCGGCAGAGGTTGGGATATATTCGTTGGCATGGAAATAACCATTCAGGTAAACGAGAATTTCCAATATCTGAAAGTCTATCAGCTGCAATGGACAATGGAGGCATACATATGCCTCCAGATTTCAGGGGGCGGCAAATTTTGGGATGTTAACATTTCAAATACATGGAAACATAAAAATATTTTTACTCAGACCAAAAGCTGAACACCATAAACACTTCTGTGGGGAGAGGCACCTTTTTGCAAATTTTGCTATAGGAGCGGCAAATCTGCTAGGGCCGGGCCTGAACTACACCAGAAGTTAATACAAACTAGTACTAGCATAGATTAAGCATACTCATTCTAAAGAGTATGCTTAATCTATGGCACTAGTTACTACCTGAAGATCTAGTACACTAAGCTCTACCATGTAAAAACGACCGGCTAGGCCAGAGAAATGGTACCCATGTTTGCTATAAGTTCGCACTAGTTTGTACTCAGGCTTGAGAGTTACCATCAGTAAAATTCATTGGTAACAAATGTCATCTTGGTCGGGACTCGGAACTTGTCGATGAGACAAAATGGTCTGAGGTGAGCCGACCAGAACCTTGAAGTGTTAGGTCGTTTCCAGTGGTTTGCTAGTTAGTTACAGAGAGTGGCGAGGGTGTACCTGGGGGTGGCGAGCCTGGGGACGCCGGAGAGTGGCGCGGGCTGCTGCTGCGGGGCCGCTCCCCGTCAGACGAGGTGTCCGAGCCCCCGTGGCCCGAGGGCGGAGACCCGGCGGCGAAGTGGTGCAGGTTGAGGCCCTGGGTGTCACGGCTGTCCACCTGCCGAACAACAACATGACTGTACAACTCAGCGTAGATACCAGTTACTTGGTTTATACTAGTGACAATTAGTTGAAATGTTAGATTTTCTACTGTAGTGGGATAAAGTGATTTTCTACTGTAGTGGGATAAAGTGATTTTCTACTGTAGTGGGATAAAGTGATTTTCTACTGGCACCAACAGTAAAATATTAATCCTATATAGAGCAATATCTGTTTGTTTGTATGTTGCAACATTTATCTTAGAATTCAGCGGAACGATTTTGCTTTAGCTTTGGAATCAGGGCTTTGGCTTTGCAGGCTTTTGGACCTAAAAAGCCGATTGATAAAAACCTCAACCTCAGGAATATTTATACTAAAATAATATTCATTTCAAAGCTAGAAATCTTAATCTAAAATTCCAAATCAAAACAAAAGAATCATAACAGCTGCGAATAAATTACTAATGAACCATAAAAGTATCAAACAGAATACAAACAGTATAAAACAGTAAGTATCTTTACAAATGGTAAAGTATCAACAAGTGATTTCTTGAAGACAGTGACTAGAATTATTGACTAAAGATTGCATAGGCCTATAGACATAATTTTCACCCAGTAAACTAATCAAATATCAACAAGCATGGCTCGGTCTCCCCGGTACTGACGTGAAAAGGAAAATTTAAAATTACCACATTTTCAAACGTAAAACTTATCTGTCGTACTTTACTGACATGAAGCTGTCCATATATCAAGAAAAAAAACAGAATTTCTTCAGTTAAAAACCATCACTTAATTGGATCAAAAATTACCTTTTTGACATAGATTTGAGTGGGAGAAGAGATTTTAGATGACGATATAAATTGGGATTTTTAGATTTAGGGTTGTTCAAGATTGTTTGAAATTTATAAGCTTATTGTAAATCGTTTAAATATTTGATTTTTATTAAATTGCCTATTTCAGTCTTGTTTGAAATGCACATTATATATTTAATTGTATTATAGAGGTTATCCAGCAAAAAGACTGTTGATAACTGATAACATGTTTCAAGTAGGCAACAATAAAAAGGCATCAGACGCATTGCTAAACAGCCAGCCCGGATCCCATGAGTGCCTTTGTTTTAATACAGTAATACATTTACTCTTAGCCTGATGTTAGTTTCGCTTGCGATTGTGGTTTAATCTTCTAAAATATAATTGCATTACATTAATATAATGTGTTTTACATTTTTTATTATAAAATTATCAATTTCATTTTTGTATTATGGTGTATAATCTATCCTCCTACCGAATTTCAGTTCAATTTATCCAGCAAATATTTACTACTGTATAACATTGATAGTAATGAATAATACGACGACTCGCTGGAATTATTATTGCCGGTAAAGGAAGAGCTCAAAGGTAAGTATCCTTGCAACAGGGGAAGGCCTAAATAAAATTGTATAATGTATGATGCAATGGTATAATACTCTACGTTCTCCTCACCAAATGTCAGCTTGATTGGTCAGTTAGGTTGTGCATAATGGTTGACATTGGGATGTTGAAGACCAATAAAGCGGAAATTTGGAACGGTAGGCCTATGTTTAAGTCTGGTGCACAGCCTATCTTCCAACCAAATTGCAACTCTTTTCAGCTCAGTCGATTGGTGTGTGATGGTAAACATGATAATTTGAAGGACAATGGGGTGGAACGTCTGAGGATTTTCAAAACATCTGTATGCCTAAAGAGGTTAATTACCAAGCTTTTTTAAGAACGATCCGTCATGCAATAAGATTAACGCGGGGATATTGAAGGAGGCCAGGAGGGCAAAGCCCAAAAGAGACGGGAATTCTGATTTTGGGGCAATAACTATGTTCCTACAAAATCTGATCAATCACTTGTGTAGATTTTCCGAGATGTACTGACAAACAAACACAAAAAATTCTGTTTTATTTCCATTATATTACAATGATTACCTACAAAAATATGTACGAGTAGCTTCAAATGTCTTTCTCCAGGGATCTATGTGTCCGTGACCAACGTTTCATTACTACTCCAATCTGGTTTAGTATATACTTTAGTATATACTATTAGTATATACTATATAGTATTCACTTTAGTATATACTTTATATAAACTAGATATAAATATAAGTCCACCGTGCGATGAAAGCAAATCATTGACTAAATAATCAATAGAAAAATAACCATGGTGCACTCTGCAGGGAAACATAATTACGAAAGATTGTGCCCATACGACAAACGTTGTGGCATTTACGGACTTTATAATGATGTGTACCTAATAATGATTTATGATTAAGTCAAAATATCAAATGTTTCTCACAGCACAACAAGGTAAAGGAAAAAGTATTTTCAAATTCAGTAACGCTGTTTTCTTTGTGAATCACGGACAAAGAAATGTTCCATGAATAAACAATCGAAAACACGACAAAAAGTTGTTTAACTCCAACTCATTTCAGTTGATCCAATGTATCAAAAAAAATCTTAAGCTTCAAAAAAGCGATTTGATTCATATAGATTAATAACCTGCTTGCATGTAATATCTGATTTTCCGATAGCCTGATCTTAATTTATTAACAGTTGCAATTCCGATAAAGTTATTTCCCATGATAATCGGCCCGTGCCCTTCAGAAGTGAAATTATCGTGACATGAAAACCTTTACGCACAACTACACACCAGGACAGTGGCTCAATTGTTGATATCGGTTCAGAAATAACAGAGGAGATTTCTTAACGAAAATTGGTCTTGAAGTATTAATATATACGTTTTTAACTGTGTGTCATGATTATATGTCTTTTTATGACCCCATACTATATCTTTATTTTTTTTCAAAAATCTACAAACAAATATAGTATCAGACATAAAAAAACTTCTCTCTGACTGTCTCTCACTGCAACCAAACCTGCAGATATGAGACAGAAGTAGTTCCACAATCCACCCGATGTTTTAAAGAATATTGGGAATATACCCCCTATAGTTTAGCATTTACTCAACGTCAATTTATTTGTGACTAACATTTATGTTCCAAACTAACCTAATCTTAAAATAGGCTTACCCCAGGACAATTAAGGTGTGTGAACAAACATTTCAAATGATTCATTAACAATCTACGAATAGTGTGGCTACATGACACCAAGTCAGCTTTTGTACACAAAAAAGATTTAAATAAAATTTATTTGAAAGAGTATACAAAAATAAATAAATATGAATATTGCCTTCAAATATTTATATTACAAATGCTTCTATAGCCTGCCAACTATTTTAAAACCACTCATTCCTATCCGGCAAGGAGGAGAGACTCGAAACACGCACATGCTCCTCAGAGTTAGTAAAGGCTGTAATGCTGTGCACCCAAACAGTGCACGTGTCTAGGATAAAATAACATTGATCAAGTTATCTACTCACGGAGAGGTTATTTGGTAATCCAACATTCTACGTTAACCATTTGATCGCCATATTGTGATGTTCGTAAATTGCGTTGTTCTTAATCGTGTCTTCCACGATGACGTCATTATTTCGATTTCCTGACAGAACTTATACAAAATTGCGTGAACATTTACAGACTTGAATGTAAGTATATTTGTGTAGATACATTTATGTTATTTTAAATGTATTACATGCTGATTAGGTCAAACTAAACCATTGAGCACCTCGAGAGGATTAAACAATAGTGTTTCAAGAAAAAAACGGTAATATTTTTTATTTGTTAGTGGGATTAAAACAAAATTTTACCTTCTCGTAGCCGTACCAGCCTAATAGCTCGTTCATAGCGGTCTCGGCGTATTCCTGCGAACACACGTTTACAGCTGAGTTAGAATAAAAGATATTGCAGTTTACAAATCACAAAAAGGTTAGTAATTTGACGAGAAAAAAATTGTTTATTTACATGAGCGGACATAGTTAGTATACATAAGTTAATTTTACCGTTTAATTTGAAAGAAAAGAGCGTTTAAAAAGTATTTTCAAAGTTGAAATATACACATGAGTGGTTAATTAAAACGTTAAAGTATAAACCTAAATCCATAATATCTCACGATAAAGTGGAACGCATCAAGGGAATTGACGCAGCGTGTGCCTATGGGAGCAATACATAGATAACTAAAGAGAATATAAATGAAGTAGGTCAAATTCAAATATCTTAATATATATTAATATCTCTTTAAGATGCCGACGCAACCTGGGCGTATTTTAAGGCGAATATGAATGAATGATGAGGGTAGAATGGGTGAGATACCTTATGTAGCCTTTATACCCAAACAATGTTTATACTTGAGAACAAAACAATTTTGTAAATCCTAAGTGCAGATTTGTTTGACAACATTTTTAGAGTTGGCAGGGTCCGGCAGTTTTCTGTTTGGCATCGCTGGTTTTACTCTTGAAAATTAGGATAAGAATAACTTACATGCATGTGTTTTATCTGGCTATAGTATAGAATGGACAACTGTATTCATTTGGTATTACAGACACGACCGATTTCGACGTTGATAGCGTAAGGTCGTAGTTCATAAAGTTCCTTGGAGTCATAAAGACCCCAAGACTTAGTTATAACAAAACTGGGATAAGAGCCGCTTGCTTATGAGGGAGAAGTGATTAAAGCCCTTCTCCCACTGCCTACAGAATAGTATAACATATTGAAGATAAAAACATCCTTAAACTTGATGATGACTTCGTAAGAAGTCGAAACTAGTTGTCATTGCAACGATTTTGGATTACTGATAAAGCAGGTATTTAAACCATATTAGTATAAAATAAGGTTTCAACATCAGTAGAAAATGTATCAGAAATACCTCTTTGAAATTTTATATCTGTATTTCTGTCATGTCATCTACATAATTCATATGGTTGTCTTACGCCACAACACCTTTCACTACTTTAAACAAATGTTCTAACAATAAGTATACGAAGCGTGGTTTATTCTAACGCTCATCTTATCGTAGAATCTGCAACCCATCACTTGCGGCGCGGTTCACGTAACATGTATCACACACGGTGTCCTCTGTCGGCCTCCTCGGTGCCCCATGGTCCACCCGAGACCGCGACCCGCGGGTAAGCTGACGAGGAGGCCAAGCTCGGGTATCGTGAGAACTCAGACTGACTCTTCCGAGTACATTACTATATGATGTCACTTGTCCGGGAAGCTGGAGGGAGGAGGTTGAGGAGTTTTCGGAGGCTGCAATGTCAATGTAGGTTTAAACGATCACTAAAAAATATTTGATTATCCGCAGGAAATATCATAACCAATTTAATATTGAAACAAAAATACGAGAAACGGCAGAACTTAATCATAATAATTTCAATGTGCAACATCCAACTGATGACAATGTTTTGGAGGATAATTTGAATCTTTGATATTATCTTTACTTATAACAGTCAAAAATATTAAAAAATTATCTACATTTAAATTCGATCGGCATCTCGTTAGAATAACGGTTAGCACCTTGGGCTTCTGTTCAAGGAGAAACGAGTTAAAATCACGGGGTGTCCACAAATAGTTTGAGGGGTTTGGACCATGTGCTCGATGGTTTGGACCATGTGCTCGATGGTTTGGACCATGTGCTCGATAGTTTGGACCGTTTCCCCTTAAAATCGTTTGGTAATGCGACCCGTACAAAAATGCCACTGGCGTTTAACTAAACCAACAATCAAATATATAGTGGATTGAATTAGATTTTAGCAATGACCTACTTTTTTCTGTTTTTTTATGATTGTCGGTTTTGTATGGAGTCATTCCAGGACTTGCATACCTTATACGAGAAACTAATTATTTAACCTATCTCTAAATTGTAATTGAATTGACTGTGTTGTTTATTTAAGAAATTTTCAACAACCTGAAGAAATTTAAATAAATCCTTCGCCATTGAGTCCTCTTAGTTGTTAGCTATCGTTTTAGACCTCCAATAAAGCTTTTAACCGAATTAAACAGATCTTGCATTAGTTAAGGACTGAATTAAAACACGCAAGGGAAAATGTAAGATAACAAATTGTGAATGTCGGCTAATAACGGACAAAGAATGATGTCAAGATGCTGACAATGTCAAGATAGGGTTACAGGAAGACCAAGTGATTGGCAGGCATAGGCTAATGTGTTGCTTCCGGCATTGTACGTAGAGTCAAAATTGACGATACAACTTAAAGAGTGTCTTTGCTTTTTCTACACTAAACGTTGATTAAGATTTTGGATAAAAAATAATAATATTTCAGGACAGAAATGGAATTTCGAAAGAGAACACAGTGTTGCAATATTGAAAGAATCCTTTTGACGTAAAGACTAAATTATGGATCAGAATGTTAAAATACCATTTCACGGTAGGGGTTTAGAAGCATCTCTGATTTGTACTTATATTTTGTCTGTAAGAACACAGATGAGTGGGCAACAAAACAGAGGTAACGTATTCATGTTGTTCGGTTCCTTGTGATTATGGCGTTCTGCATAATTTATTTTTATAAATAAATTATTTGTTTTTAGACCATTTCTAAATCGCTGATTTGTCAATCATAACCATTACGGTGAATAATGTTTGATAACTGTAATAAATAACAATGATGAACATTCCGACTCCGAGTTTTCTTCCTTATCTTGCGTAATTGTATAAAATAATATTTAAAACAATAGGATTGACAACCCGATTTAAAACTTTCAAAACAACTGCAAATAAGAAAAATGAACATTAATTTAGTAATTTTTGTTCGGTTTTGTTTATATTTATTGTTACACTTTTCACTAAAGTATTATTATTTGCCTTTAATAGAAATTACAGCTTAAAAATAATGTTCAGTATACCGAAGGCAAACCGTGCACAGCATATGTCAGGTGTATCCGTGAGAAATTAAAAGGTACGTAACACTCCTTTTTTGAACAAAATTAATATAATTAGGACGAAACTGAAAATTAGAACGTTCGGTCTCCACTTTATAATTTCCACCGAGGTCTGCGGTCCAGTTGGCTTCTGACCACTGGCTCTGGGCGACTGCTCCGCCGCGACCGCGGGGCTAATGAAAAGCTTAGGACACGAATGATTGTTGAAATCGCTTTGTTGTTTAGGTGGATTCCGTGAACGAAATAAAATATTTTCTTTGTGAAAACATTTAATTACACCTTTACTACTTGCATCATGTTACACTGGTTTATAAATCTACCATGGCAATTGTGTGACTATTGCGAATTCCTTAAATCACTATGTAGTAATGTTTAAATGGTTATTTAGCTCGTTGTATTACATTTGTATTACTGAATATTGACCACTGGTTTACATTTTAGAGTTTGTGACTTGTTTATGCTATTTCAAATCCAATATATAAAAGTTTTTGATGAGTAGAATGTGGTTAAAAAGGCTGAAACTTTCTAAATTAATGACAAATATAGGAAAGGAAAAAAGCCATCTAACCCATCGTTGGATCAACTTTCATTAGGATCAGGTTTAGAAATTTTGACCGGATCTGCACTAAGTTTTATTATATTCTCTACGTTTCACATATGAAGCCTAAACAATTCCAAATTTGTGGCCAGCTGATTACAATAATCGATCAAAATTTGTTGTAAATACAACTTATTTATACTTTACAAGAAGTATTCAGATGAAACTAAATGACTTCAAAGAAATTGGTCAGCGTCGAGTTTGAAGTGTTCGGCCGGGTGCAGCGGGTGTTCTTCAGGAAGTACACCCAGGAACACGCCACCAAGCTGGGCCTGAGGGGCTGGTGCGAGAACACCGACCGGGGGACCGTCACGGGAGTCATGGAGGGGGACAGGAACCAAGTGGACGAGATGAAGCGCTGGCTCAGGCTCACAGGTAGCCCCAAGAGTCAGATCGAGAAGGCGGTGTTCAAAGAGGAGAAGAAACTGGAGAACTATACATTTAAAGATTTCAGTGTTCGTCGATAACCTGAAGAGTGTGGAATGGTTAGACCTCGGGGGGGGGGGGGGGTGATTAAAATCCAAGTCCTGCATACCACGTTTCAATCAAGAAGGGAACAGAAAACATTATAATTTTTATTACAAATTTTTGGTAAACAATATTTTATACCGAAGTTTTTTGAAAAATTTGCATTCTAATTTTTGTGAATATTAACATTAGTTTTACTTTATAACGACACTCTGAATCTCCGCCAAAAGTAGGTCATTGGACGTCCAACGTGTATTAGGACATGCGAACATTAAAACTTGAATTCTGTGAGTATTATTAAACAGATTCAATTGAGTTCGTCTCTATTCGTTATTGGCTTGGTTATAAACATTTTTTTTTTCAAAGAAAACAGTGTTGGTATAATATATTATTATATTAAATCTTCATTGCATTTTAAAATGTTAATTGAAAACATTACTCCACTATTTACTAGAGCACGTGATAAATTTCAACCTGAAATAAATTCGATATTATGGGAGCTCCTGCGAGGGTATCGTTTATCAGAGGGGGTTTGTAGGGGGTTGGGGGGAGGGCGGGAAGGGTGAAGTGTAAGAGTGTAAAGTATCAGACGCCACTTTGTAACTGGACCGTCCGACTACCTGTTATTGATTATGTTATCAGTATCTCTGTTCGAAAGAAAAGATACGTTCTCTGTTAGTATTTCTACGAAATACTCCCGTTTCAATATTTCATATTCACCAGCGTGTTGGTTGCTGGTTACCTATATTGATTGAAAGTATTAATTTATTTTTCCAATATATTTAATTATAATTAAATTGTTGCGCCATCTAAAAGTTTCTGAAAACTTCAACATCCCTTATTAGTAGTATATTCTATAAAGGTGTTGGGTACGCACGGAATGGACCCCAGCACTTCGGGCCAGAGAATATCCCCTCGTGTGCACCAAATTTTATGAAAACATACGAGCGAAGATAAAGTCTGCTTCAAACTTTTGCCTAATTTTGTTGTGGTTGAATGAGTATTTTCCGATTTATTACTAAATTAGAGTTTTTATAGAACTTATAAGAGCACATAATAAAGTTCTATGCATCTAAAACTAAATGTCAGGAAAAGAATAAGTCCATGAATTGCTTAAAAGAAAACAGTCGCATACAAAAATGAAATCCTTGCTTTCTCTTTGTCGTCACGGTGCGCTTCATCCTTCTTCGTTCATCAACCCAGTCTAGTTTATGATTCGTCTTATATTGTATCATAGGTAATTAATTACCTATGATACAATACCATTGGTGTAATTACCACTGCGTATAATACGCACCCTTACTTGGGATTGTAATACTGTAATATGATGAATTTACGATGTGAAAATACATGCAGAGTGTAAACAACTCAACACTCGGGATAAAAAGCATCCTTAATTGACTGAGCAAACTTGTTTTGGATCGCCCGCTCGTGTCTGAAAGTATGCAAAAACTAACAAGCGCGTCGCTTGACATTCTTGAGGGCCAGTGCGGGCCGAAGCTTACTAAAACATTTTGGTTTGGCCCTTGTAAGAATTATTAGAATCGGGGGAGGGAGGATTAAGGTCGTTTCCGTATTAGCCATGTAAAACACCGAAATCCCCAGGGTACCAACCCCCGACTTCCTCCTGGGCCCTGCATGCCGATGGTCAGGGCGAGGGTGCCAGCGAGGGGAGGAGCGAGGGAGACACACGATATGTTACTGGAGCTTCATCCATCAAGCGCCGCGCCGGTTACAATTAGTGGAAGAGCAAGAAAACACTCCGGCTCCGATTACTGCCACTTCTAACTCGCTGTCTGAATATCTCTTAAAAATACGGCTGTTTGTCTCTTTGTCTCTTCGCGCAGTAAAACCTGTTCCGGCTTCTGGGGACAGTCGCGTTATGGTTTTTTCGGTTATGTGATTTATTTTTGAACTGAGAGGCTGTTTGCATTCATTTTAACATCATTTGAATTTATAATCGAGTTGGAAGAGCTCAAAACTTAAATTTAATTGTTGTGATAGACTAGGTGTATTTTGTCAATACATCAAATTTATTTTTTTGTACATTTTGAACTTAGCCATTTGCATCGCTTTCAATAAGACTTTTGCCTCTCATAAACCTCGTTGCACTGATTTCACACAGACTTTCCCCTGTGAATAGACTCAATAGACGTGCCATTACGTTTTATAGTTATATTTATAATTGTTTGTGGACGTTTTAGACAGTATACAGATGGCAAACGGCACCTCTCTAAGTGTATACTTTATTATCCAGTTGGACACGTGTATGGCATGCGAGACAACTTTTTCATAAGCATTTTACAAGTTGTTATAATTTCGTTATTTAGGCTTAATAAATCCGGTCCTGACGATATCAGTTACAATGGAGAGTGGAGGGCGAAAAATTTGTGCTGCAATATGTGGAGAATATGATGACCATTTACGACTTGCATATACAAGTTTATATAATCATCTGACCAAAAATATCGTCGGCCATGACCAACATTGAAACTTTTAGGGCCAATAGGACAAAGCTCAGAAGAATTTTTGGATAGTTTCTAAATTTTGACATAGAATCCTAACGATAATTTTAATATGCATATTTTTTGAGTTTGTACGCGACCCTTACATTTAGTAATTCCACAGTTATTAATTACTAGCTTCCACTGGTAAATTTTACCTTAGATATTCCAAGCAGCTAAAATATCAGGGTACACCTCTATGTATATTATTGTATTTGAATACTTTTTTCCCATTGGCACTTCCAGACATGGTTAAAACCCATCCCGCACTCCCACCTTATTAAGCGCGTTAATAATTCCCTCACGTTGAGTAATGCGGTGCAATCGTAGTGTCTGGTAGGTACAACAATATCCCCGACGATGTAGATTCTAGAATATCTCATATTAATTTTGCTGCCAAAGAAACACGAAGCACATAGCTGAACTCGTAACCCGAGCAGCCGGGGGCCGCCTCGAGTTGTAATGAAGTATTTTCATCGTGGATTCCCGCCAGAATGTTTGGGAAACTGATCCCGGTCTGAAACTCACACCTCCCATCTCTCTCTCTCACTCACTCACACGCACACGCGCGTAAACAAATGCGTCGTGTGAACTTTCATAAACAAAAACCTTCAGAACATTAGACTGTAACTGTACACGGAGGTATCGTCTCATCTCTCTCGCCGTTTTAGGGAGTTGAAGATCGTTATTTGAACATTGTTGAGGATTTCCAATTAAAATTAGAAATTTTTCATTTTTCTTTTCCGAGTACATTATTTTAACTAAAAGTTGTGGATAAGAAACTATCTTATCATTTTAAATGTTTGCCCACTTACATTTTTAACATTAAACACTAGTTAAATTATTTAACTTTTACTGTTTTTTTTCATTCATGATAACAGGACACGATGAAAATAGTACTGTATTACTAAATTAACAGATACAAACATTAAATTTATTGGAATTATTCTTTTCTTCACCATGTTTCGCTACGCAAAGAATTTATTTTTGTTTACTTAGAAAATCTTAGACTAGTTAGCTGTCGCACGAAATGTGTGGCGCAGTATTTGACCTCGAACCTCAGCCTTGTATATCGTGAACTCGCTTCGCTCGCTGGGGGCTCCGCCCCCAGACCCCTGTGGGGGGCTTCGCCCCCAAGGCGCTGATTGGCCACAGTTTAATGTAAATTGGTCCAAATTCTATTTAAGACCTAAATTCTACAACTATTCCAAGGCTTTTATTATTTTAAAGGTTTAACCTGTAAAATCCAGCCATAAGCCTATTGGTGAGTACGACTTGGCATGGAGACGTAGTATGTTTAATTTTAAGTTTCAATGTATGATTCAGTGCTGTGTTTCAATGTTGTTCAGTGCTCGAAAAAAATGAATACCCTTAATTTATGTATAATGTAACCTTTATAAGGCGTCTTTTGAACCTTATAAGGAATACGACAACCGTTAACAACCTGAAATACTATGACTTTGGGTTTATACAATCCTTCTGCAGCAAATATGACATGATTTATAAGAGATTTTACCCTCGACAAAGCGCAATATAGAAAATATACCCGAAATACACGAATAAATCTACAAAAGCTCAAAGACTTTGATTTTTTTGGGTGTATAAGATATTTAATCTGGGCGTGTGAGTGTTGCTTGGTACTAATTGTAATGTAGGAATACGGTGTGATAAATATTAGGCCTCTAAGTTCTATATTAGAGCGAAAAACCATTAAAAACCACAAAAAATCTTAGAAAAAAGCTTAAATTTAAAGAATCTAGCGCTACCTAAGGGTGAAGGGGGTGAGATACGGCAAAATGCCATAGAACTAAAGTTGTAGTTCGTCTAAAATCCGTGGCACATAGTGGTCTTCGTTTTTCGATAGGACAACCCGTTTGGCCGCTAGAGCTCAAATAAAAAATACTACATTTCGATTTTGTATTCCCAAATTTTCTTTTTGAGATAGTTCAAACTAAAAATAGTAGGATTAGGGAAGAAAAGGTGCAACCCACACGCAAGCCATATATCACGATCCTAGTTAAAGTATAAATGGTGATACGTGCATTCTAATTAATAACAATTGTTCCGGAACCGGCATTTCCTTACTACTTATACTTAGAAAACGGCCAAATCTATAAAATTTAAGAGTTTTTTTTATTTTCCGACAGGTTTAACTAATAAAAACTGGTCAGATTTCTGCTGTTATTTACTAAGTGTGATGTAGACATACTGCGTGCCCAATATTAGGCCTTCATCAAGTATATTAACGTGATAGGAAATAAAAAACCGCCACAAATTCTCAAAATTTTTAAAAAATCTAGAGCTATCTAAGGGTGAAGGAGACGAGATACGACAAAAAGTCATAGGGCCAAAGTTGTAGATCTTGCAAAATCCGTAGCACATGGTGTTGTCCGTTTTTTGATAGGACCATCCGTTCGCGCGCTAGAGCTCAAAAACATGAATTTTAAAATAAGCCTTTTTTCGGGGTTTTAAATATTTTTTTTAGGGGGGTTAAAATAAAATATTGTTAGTTTTGGCGATTTTCCTGGGGGTTACAAGCTATAAGCTACCTGCATGCAAAATGTCAGGTTTCTAGCTCATCTAGAAGTGGTCTAGAATTCGTATACCTCAGTCAGTCAGTCAGTCAGTCAGTCAGTCAGTCAGTCAGTCAGTCAGTCAGTCAGTGAGTTACACATGCGGCTGTATATATGTTAGACTCGCTTCGCTCGCTGGGGGCTCCGCCCCCAGACCCCTGTGGGGGGCTTCGCCCCCAGGTCCCTGTCGTAAATTATACCCTTAACTGATGTATAATGTAGCCTTTAAAAGGCGTATTTTGAACCTTATAAGGGATACGACCACCGTTAACTACCTAAAATACTTTGACTTTGGGTAACTAAAAGCCTTCTGCAACAAATATGACATGATTTATAAGGGATTTTACCCTCGACAGTGCGCAACATAGAAAATGTACCTGAAAAACACGAAAAGTCTACAAGAGCTCAAAAACTTTGATTTTTTGGGTGTTTAAGATACTTAATCTGGGCGTGGGAGTATTTATTAGTACTAATTGTAATGTAGGAATACTGTGTGATAAGTATTAGGCCTCTAAGTTCTATATTAGAGCGACAAACCATTAAAAACCACAAACAAATTTGTGAAAAAAGTTTAAATTTAAAAAATCTAGCGCTATCTAAGGGTGAAAGGGGGAGATACGGCAAAATGTCATAGGACTAAAGTTGTAGTTCGTCTGAAATCCGTGGCACATGGTGGTCTTCGTTTTTCGATAGGACAACCCGTTCGGCCGCTAGAGCTTAAATAAAAAATTCTACATTTTGATTTTTGTATTCACAATAATTTATTTTATTGAGATAGTTCAAACTAAAAATAGTAGCATTTGGAAAGAAAAGGTGGAAGGCACATGCATGCCAAATCTCACGTCTCTAGCTCAAGTATTATTGGTGCCACGTGTAAATCCAATAATATAAATTGGGACAGAACCCCCAATACATCACTACTTATACTAAGAAAACGGTCATATCTAAAGATATTTAGATTTTTTCATTTTTCGACAGGTTTAATTAATAAAAACTGGTCATATTTCTGCTGCTATTTACTACATGTGATGTAGACATACTGCGTGCCCAATATTAGGCCTCCATCAAGTATATTAACGTGATAGGAAATAAAAAACGGCCAAAATATTTCGAAAATATGCCGAAATTTGAAAAATCTAGCGCTACCTAAGGGTGAAGGAGACGAGATACGACAAAAAGTCATAGGACCAAAGTTGTAGATCGTCTAAAATCCGTGGCACGTGGTGGTCTCCGTTTCTCGATAGGACCAACCGTTCGGCCGCTACAGCGCAAATAAAAAGTCACTATTTTGGACATGTTCAAAATTTCGTCCATTTTGAATTTTTTTGAGGAGGTTAAAATAAAAAATTGTAACTTTTTGGAATTTTCCTGGTGGTTACAAGGTACAAGCTACATACATGCCAAATTTCAGGTTTCTAGCTCTTCTAGAAGTGGTCTAGAATTCGTATACTTCAGTCAGTCAGTCAGTCAGTCAGTCAGTGAGTTACACATGCGGCTGTATATATGTTAGACTCGCTTCGCTCGCTGGGGGCTCCGCCCCCAGACCCCTGTGGGGGGCTTCGCCCCCTGGTCGCGGTTTGGCCTCATTTTGAAGTGGTGTCAAATCAAGTGGCCCAGAACCCCCATAAGCTTACTACTCATACTAAGAAAACAGACCAATCTTCAGAAATTTAAATATGAGAGCATCTATATGGCCGTTGGAACTGTTTAAACAACACTAGATTTTGATTGTTTCTATCCGCCATTATTAAGTTATTGAGGTAGTAAAACTGGAAAAAGTAAGGCTTAGGAATTTTCCCTTTGGTTAGAAAGTGCAAAGCACATGCATGACAAATCTGGAGTTCCTAACTTAAGGAGATGTAACCGAAATACTACTACTATTAATATAATACTAAGTTTCGGTGGAAAATTGCTAAAGATTTAATAAATCTAGCGCTACCTAAGGGTGAAGGGGGTGAGATACGGCAAAATGTCATATGAATAATGTTGTAGTTTGTCTAAAATCCGTGGCACGTGGTGGTCTTCGTTTTTCGATAGGACAGCCCGTTCTGCCACTAGAGCTCAAATAAAAAAATTTTGCATTTTGATATTTTATTCACAATAATTTATTTTTTTTGAGATAGTTCAAACTAAAAATAGTAGAATTTGGGAAGAAAAGGTGCAACGCACACGCATGCCATATCTCACGATTCTAGTTAAAGTATAAATGGTGATACGTGCATTCTATTTAATAATAATTGTTCCAGAACCGGCATTTCCTTACTACTTATGCTTAGAAAACTTTAAAATATATAGATTTTAAGAGTTTTTGATTTTCCGACAGGTTTAAGTAGTAAAATGGTTATATTTCTGCTGCTATTTACTAAGTGTAATGTAGACACACTACGTGCCCAATATTAGGCCTCCATCAAGTATATTAACGTGATAGGCAATACAAAACGGCCAAAATATTTCGAAAATATGCCGAAATTTGAAAACTCTAGCGCTACCTAAGGGTGAAGGAGACAAGATACGACATAAAGTCATAGGACCAAAGTTGTAGATCGTCTAAAATCCGTGTGTCCTGGTGGACTCCGTTTCTCGATAGGACCAACCGTTCGGCCGCTACAGCCACAAAAAATGCACTATTTTGGAGATGTTCAAAATTTCCCCCATTTTGAATTTTTTTGAGGAGGTTAAAATAAAAAAATATACCTTTTTGCAATTTTTCTGGGGTTTTCAATGGACAAGCTACATGTAGGCCTAATTCCATGTTTCTAGCTTATCTAGAATTAACCTGAGTAAGTCGATAATGCAGTTTGACAATTATGGAATAATTAGGGTTTTTAATGTTGTTGGATTGTTTAATTATTAAAACATGTTAGTTTATCGAGTTTTTCGTGAAGGGTAATGTGTTAACATATTGCGTGCAAAATATAAAGCCTTTATATACTAAATTAAAGTGATAGGAAATTAAAAACCACGAAAATAACCGTCGACATTGCCTAAAATTTGAAAAATCTAGCGCTACCTAAGGGTGAAGGGAGCGAGTTACGACAAATTGTCATAGGAACAAAGTTGTAGATCTTGCAAAATCCGTGGCACGTTGTGGTGTCCGTTTTTCGATAGGTCAATCCGTTCGTCCGCTAGAGCTCAAAAACTGTAATTTTAAAATAAGCATTTTTTGGGGGGTTTTAAATATTTTTTTGGGGGGGTTAAGATACAAAACCGTCAGTTTTGGCGATTTTCCTGGGGGTTACAAGCTATAAGCTACCTGCATGCAAAATTTCAGGTTTCTAGCTAGTCTAGAAGTGGTCTAGAATTCGTATACCTCAGTGAGTGAGTGAGTGAGTGAGTGAGTGAGTGAGTGAGTGAGTGAGTGAGTCAGTTACACATGCGGCTGTATATATATTAGATACGATCGTTTGATGCTTAACGATCTGTTCATTAAGAAATGTAAAATTTCAAACGATCTGTTTCATTAAGAGTGGAACTGTTGAACTCAACTGATAACTCAAGAATAAGTTATTTGTAATGAATGAGCTTCACATTATCAAAAATTGTTGAACACCCATTTTTTTGTTTTAAGGGGAAAATAATATATCTATCTATCTATAATATTATAAAGAAGAGTTGGTTTCTGTCTGTCTGTCTGTCTGTCTGATGTTCCGGGTGAACGCAAAAACTACTTAACCGACTGGGCTGAAACTTTACACAAAGGTAGATCTTGAACCCATGCAACACATAGGCCTATTCACTTCCTTAAAATCCCCTCGGGCTACGCCCTGTGAACGTTCTAAGTTTCAATGTTTACATTTCATAAGAAAGTAAACATTCAGAAACTGTAATGCGAACAGCTGAGGACACTTACATTTGACAGCTTAAAGAGCAGAATCAAGAACAGCTGTTTCTGCAAACTAAAATGGAAATTGCATTGACTAAAGAACGGGTAGAGAAAACCCCTTTGCGAAGAACGGGTACGTCAGCTAGATATTAATTAATATTAATGAACAAAAATACTAATGTGGCTTCATCTGGTTGTGGTCTATTCTTATTTGCACGAAACAATTTTTTACCGATACTTCCTGTACCCCCCCGTGATTTTTATTTTTGCCCCCCCCCCGATTTTATATTTTGCTCCCCTTCTCTTCGATTTTTTATTTTTATTTTATGTCCCCCCAATTTATAATTTGCCCCATTTGATATTTTCGCCCCCCCGTTTTTATATTTTTGCCCCCCCCCATTTTATATTTTTGCTCCTCCCGTTTTTCATTGTCGCCCCATCACCGATTTTAAATTTTTGCCCCCCTCCCTCTTCGATTTTATATTTATATTTTATGTCCCCCATTTTACATGTTTGCCCCCCCCGATTTTATATTTTTGCCCCCCCCCCGATTTTATATTTTTGCTCCCCCCCGATTTTGATTTTTACCACCCCAGATTTTATATTTTTGTCCCCCTAAATTTTATATTTTTGCCCCTCCCCCAATTTTATATTTTTGTTCCCCCTCTTCGATTTTAGATTTTTATTTTATGCCCCCCCTCCATTTTATATTTTAGCCCCCCCGATTTTATATTTTTACTCTCCCCCCGATGTTTAATTTTGCCCCCCTCCTCCCCGATATTTTAAATTTTGTTGTACTTGAGTTCTTTTATTTCTAAAAACGAATTCAAAATGATGAGTGTACCGGTTTGGAATCGCAAACCACACGCCGCGCCGTTTACTACTCGACAGAGTTTCTCGACTTAGCAACAGGACCTGATCAATCTGCCAGTATATTTCGTTAAATTCGATTTAATTGTACATTAAACGTGTAAAGTGTAATTTTAATATTGTAAAATAATGTGGATTGTTATTTGCTTTAGTTAATCTACCATTTATATACAACCCGTACGAAGGACGGGTACACAGCTAGTAATATTATAAAGAAAAGATGGTTTCTGTCTGTCTGTCTGATGTTCCGGGTGAACGCAAAAACTACTGAACCGACTGGGCTGAAACTTTACACATAGGTAGATCTTGAACCCATGCAACACATAGGCCTATTCACTTCCTTAAAATCCCCTCGGGCTATGCCCCGTGAACGTACTAAGTTTTGAATGTTTACATTTCAGAATAAAGTAAACATTCCGAAACTGTAATGCGAACAGCTGTGAATTCCATTTGACAGCTTAAAGAGCAGAAGCAAGAACAGCTGTTTCAAGCTAACTAAAATGCAAATTGCATTGACTAAAGAACGGGTAGAGAAAACCCCTGTGCGAAGTACGGGTACATCAGGTAGCTATTAATTAATATAATGAACAAGTATTAATGTGGCTTCATCTTGTTTTGGTCTATTCTTATTTGCAAAAAAAATTTAACGATACTTCCTGTACCCCCGGGTTGTATTTTTGCTCCCCCCCAATTTTTGTTTTTGCCCCACCCCCGATCTTATATTTTGCTCCCCCCTCTTCATTTTTTTAAATTTTATGTTCCCCCCATTGTATATTGTTGCCCCCCATTTTATATTTTTTTGCCCCCCCGATTTTATATTTTTGGTCCCCTCATTTTTATTTTCCCCCTCCTGATTTTATATTTTGCTCCCCCCGATTTTTTCCCCCCTGCCGATTTTATATATTTGCTCCCCCCCCGATTTTATATTTTTGCTCACCCCCCGATTTTATATTTTTTCCCCTTCCCCCGATTTTATATTTTTGCCCCCCCCGATGTTTTTTGCCCCAAATATTTTTCCTCCCCCCATTTTATATTTTTGCCCCCCACCGATTTTTTTTGCCCCCCTCGATTTTATATTCTTGCTCCTCCATTTTAGCGAATTTCCCCTATAGGGAAGAAGCTATTACTGTAGTCGGCATGGTAAGAACTAGGCCTGGGACCATGATAACTTTTCGTTTTGAGGTCCCCAGACCCCAAAAACACCATTCGTTCGAAACTATATATATATATATATATATATATATGTGTGTGTGTGTGTGTGTGTGTGTGTGTGTGTGTGTGTGTGTGTGTGTGTGTCCGTGAGCACGATAACTCTCGTAAAAATTACCCGATTTTGATGAAATTTTGTATAAACGTGTAAAGCAGCCTTTATGACTTTAAGTTAGAAAACCAGACAGATCGACCTATCCGAAGGGGTATTTTGGGGGGGTTTTGTACCCCAAAAATGGTTTTTGACTTTTTTACATATCATTTTTAAAAAAGGCAACGCACAATTTGGTGTTTTGATCATTGCTCTACGTCAAATGGTTATAGAGATATTGATAGTGCTAAACACAGTACGTTGTCCAATGTTATTCTTATGGAGAATAAGAAAAATTGTATATCTCGCTTATTTATCAACTTATCTTGATGAATCTTGGTATATTGCTTCATATCGTTGTGGTCTATTGATATTTGCACTAAAAACGTTTTTTGGCTAATAGTTCTCGTAGCAGCAAACCTGCTTACTCAGCTCCCATGTTATTGTTATGGGAAATAAGATACGTTATCTCCCTTAATTATGAACAAAAATTAATAAAATTTGGTATGTGGCTTTACCTTCTTGAGTTATATTGATATTTGTATAAAACCACATTTTTTGTGTTACTTGCTTCAGCAACCCTGCATACTTAGCCGCCATGTTGTTCTTATGGAGAATAATTAAAATGTCACAAATCGTTTATTTATGAATGTATGTTGACGAAACTTGATATGTGGATTTATGTGGTATTAAGATACATATATATATATATGCATCGGAAATTCGCTGAGTACGCAGGTTTGATGCTACGGGGGTATTTATTTTTGTCCCACCTCCAATTTTATATTTTGCTCCTCCCTTCAATTTTATATTTTGCTCCCCCCCCCCGATTTTATATATTTGCTCCCCCAGATTTTGATTTTTGTCCCCCCGATTTCATATTTTTGCCCCCCCCGATTTTATATTTTTGCTCCCCCCATTTTTATTTTTTCCCCACCCCCAATTTTATATGTGCTCCCCCGTCTTCGATTTTATATTTTTATTTTATGTCCCCCCTCCATTTTATATTTTGTCCCATCCCGGATTTTATATTTTTACTCTCCCCTGATTTTTATTTTTGCCCCCCCCCCCGCGATTTTATATTTTGCTCTCCCCCTCCCCCGATTTTATATTTATGCTCCCCCTCCCCCTCCCCGATATTTTTTATTTTTTTGTACTTGAGCTATTTTATTTCTAAAAACGAATCCAAAGTGTTACGTGTACCGATTTGGAGTCACAAACCTCACGCCGTTTACTAGCCGACAGAGTTCCTCGACTTAGCAGCAGGATCCGAACTATCTGCCAGTATATTTCGTTAACTTTGATTTAATTGTACATTAAACGTGTAAAATGTAATTTTAATATTGTAAAATAATGTGTATTGTTATTTGCTTTAGTTAATCTACCATTTATAGCCGTACGAAGGACGGGTACACAGCTAGTCTTATATATAATAGTTTTCACGTAATTCGAGCTTGAAATGAGCCAAAGTACACATTCTTCCCCATTTTTCTAGACTAATGGTATGCACTTCTGTAAAATAGCCAGACGCGGTACTGTTACAACATTTGTTTCCCACAAACCCGTTACATCAATTAAAAACGACGGCGAACGAAACTCTAATACATTAATAATTCCACATTCGTAACATCACTTTATTAACTCAAATGTTTCAAAGGATAATAAATGTAAAATGATTTATATTTTAATTAGATTTTATTTTAAGTGTTCACTAGATGGCACCTGCGCAAGTTGCGTGTTGATGCGGATTGAAACCTGATTTAATCCGATTCAATGTGTTCACTGTCAGGATTCATGGTTTCCATTATCCTATAGCAACTCCTGCACCCACGCATCCTCTTAAACTTCATTCATAAACTTCAGTCTCCTTTTTTGAGTTAATCGAACTTGTCACTGTAACCTGGTGTCACCAATACGTTGAACAATAAGTTATAGTTATTAAAATTGCACTCATTAAAACATAATTGTTACGTTAATAATTTTTAAATTGCAATCCGTCAATAGTGGAGGATCTGAGCAATATCCGAGTACAAAACTTGATTTATAAAAATCCCTGTTATGAAAAGGTAAAGGCTCGCCTAGGGCGAGCTCTAATTTAGGCTGTGACGTCACCATTGAGATCCAAGCGGTGTTTTGACGCCACAGCGCCCTCGTTTGGCCCGCAGCCGCTGGCGGTTGATCTCCGATCAGCATAATACTGGCGGTCATCGTGGCACTGATAGTCAATCGATTTCGGGTTTGGCAAAACCGCCGAGTTGCCTAAGTAATGGTGAGAAGGGATAAATTGTGGGGCTTGCGAAATGATGACGTGTTTCCGTGTTTGAAGACAGTTTTCAGAGAAATGAAAGGGACCCGGCAATTTTGTTGTCAGGAAATACATCGTCACTGCAATTTAATAAATGTGGAAATGCTATTATTTTTTCAACAATACTTATATATACCCCCTTTTCATGTGAACATTTGTTAAGCATATCGTGAATAATGAGTATGTGTCGTAAACGGAGCAAAGGGTAAAGGATATGTAATTACATGTAAAGGATATGTAATATCAGGCATTTTACAAATCTCATGTCATTCTGTGGGGAATTGCTCTTGTTTCTTTCTCGCGTGCGTATTAAAAAAAACTTCCCCCAAAAAATTATGCATCTAAGAAAGGAATTTATTTGAGATCCTCTTCCAAAATTTAATGACTTGCTAACCTCGAACATTTGTCTTCCTGGAACCTCCTCGGGAATTGCATCGCATAGGTTTCACAGACTCCAGGTGCCTACTGAAAGCTTTAAAATTAGTTGTATGAACACGAAATTAGGTGTATCACTTTAAAAAATCGTACAACTTTGCTCAGAATAAGCGAAAGGTACACGGGCGATTCATATTGAACACCAAATCAACCACATTTTAAAATATCAAAACTCGATTAACTAAGTACAATACTATAAATGCAGTAGTCGAAATCCCATCGGAGCGTAATTAAACTAACAAACTTCCAAAATTTGAATCAAATGTGCTAGTGCCTCTATAACCAGTAGTTGGACTGAAATCACATTTCCGGAACCGGAGTTGGATAATCGATTTCAGGCTAATTATTCTAAACTACAACACTTGGAGTAGTGGAGTACGAAATGCGAACCGTGCAACGGTCGGGGTGAGTGTGTCGGTGTTTGTGCGGGTAAAGTTTCAGCTCTCATCAGCTGTCGGGGTCGGGTTACAAAACATTTTGGCGGGAAAACTCTTAACATTACCGCGACCTTAAAAGGTGGATGCAAACTTCCGTAGCGGTACAGGCACGTTTCGTTTATCATGAGGCGAGGTGTCCTGCGGGAAAACATTTTTGAACAAGACATCTTTTGTTAAAAAACAAATAAAATTTTAATTACAAATTTACTGAGAAAACAAAAGGACATAATCCTACAAAATATATACAAAACAACGATATTATTGTAATTGAGTATAAGTCCGCAGGTATTATTCATATTGTTTCTACTTGACATTGGGTTCTGATGCTTTTCAAAAGGCATAGTAAACTCGCTTCACTCAAGGCTCGGCTTTACCCTCAGAGTCTTCACCCACCCCTCCAGGATCGTCCAGACTATCTTGCAACTTCAGTTATTCTGTGATTGGTTATTTATAATATACCAGTTTGTACTAAATCGTTATTTAAGACACCGACACGGGCGTCAGCTTGGTTTAAGAATTGTTTTCTACCAACAGAAATAATTCGACTAAAGTTAATTTCGTGCTAATTAAAAAAAAAACACAAACTTGAAGCCCGTACCCATTCAGAATGAAAATGAATATAAAATGCGTATGCACGATGGCAATTTTTGTTTTTATTTAAGTTAAAGACAGTTTGAATACGAAAACATTACAATACTTTGTTGGCACTCACAACTGTATGTAAGGTAAGTTTCCGTATTAATTTAGTTACAAAAGGGCAAAGCTAATTTAAACTACTGTACTGAATAAACAAATAAACAGCAGGCCATCGGACAACTGAAAACTTAGTTTTGTTGTTATCGGGCGTGACCGCTTCAGTCATTTGCGTTTATTACAATGGATGGTGTATTCTCTTTACTCATTAATTCTCCGCTGATTATATGGAATATAAAATAACCTATGCAGTGTATTGTAGTGGAAACTATTCTTCTACAAAGTGTCCAAATACATCCATTGGGTTTTTAGGGTGAACTCCCCGTCTTAATTCATTACTGACACCTCAGCCGAACACCTGAGGTGCTGTAGCTGGTGTCCAATAAATGTTAGAACTGTGATGAATTAATAAATAACAATTCAGTTCTTTTGGTCCGTTTCCTTCATCCTACTCAATATTTGACTGAACTTACAAACCCGTCTTAACCTGGGGTTTTATGTGAACATTGTGCAAATCATTTTGTTTATTTTATAGCCTATATTTATCCTACTAATATTATAAATGTGAAAGTTTGTAAGTTTGTTTGTACGTTTGTTTAGATATTTGTGGCTTAATCACGCTCTAACCACTGGACTGATTGAGCTGAAATTTGACAGAGCGGTACTTGATAGTCCTGAGTAACATATAGGAATTCTAAAGTTGCGAAAATCCTTACCCCACGGGGTTTCAAAGTTCTCATGTATTCCTTATGGACATCAATTACTTTCTCCCTCTATACATAGTATATAGAGAAAGTAGGCTATTGTTTTCGTTACAATTTTCGAATTTGAGTTGTTAGTGGAAATATTCGTTTTGGTGCTCCCTGAACCCAAAAAGTGGTTTTTACGTGATGTCTGTATGTGTGTGTGTGTGTGTATCTGTGTGGATGTGTACAGAGCTAGAGCCCTAACCAATGGGCCGATTTTTATGAAATTTGGTATATAGGTATTAATCCACGATATATCCAGGCGTTTTTTCATTTGTTTGAATTATTGATTTTTATGGGTAATCATCCCCCAAAAACCGCCAAAAAACATGAAAAATCAAAATTTCTCAAAAACGGCTATAACGATTTTGATTAATTTTTATTCGTTTGTAGAACTTTAGTTTTCAAACAAAATGACACCACCCGAATTCCAGTAAAAATTCGGGTTAAAAAATTACAGGACTTAAAACATCCAAAATTCAGTTTTTTGGATTTTTCATAAAAAGACATAAATATAAAAAACTATTACTATTCACCATTAAAAAGAGCTAAAAAAACTAAATAAATTATTATTTTGAATTACTATTCTACAATTGCTGGTTTCGGAGAAAATTGAAATTTTCATTTAGCGGTAAACGCAGTACGTTGTCCAATGTTATTCTTATGGGGAATACAAAAATTACTATTTCTCTCTTATTTACTGATCAATTTCATTCAAACTTAATATGCTTGTCAATTTAGCATTGACCAACAGAGGTAATTCGAAATATGTTGCCCCTTAATAACCTTGGGGGGGAATAGGGGGCATTTCCCCTCTTAAAACCACGAGTGTAGCAATGGATTCTGTAGTGCCTCCAAAGCAGGGATTTGGGTGGATGTTTTTTAAAACAACTTGTTTAAAAGATTTTCTGTACATTCGACCGTGCTTTGTATTCTATATTTAGTAAATAAAAAGTAATTTATTCATTAAGTTGGGCTAAAAGGGAGAAAGTATGTGTCAGTTTCCTGATACCGTTTATTTTTTGAGCTGATGAAAATACAAACAGCTGATCTTGATTCGCAATAGTTCCACGGGCTAACCACACAGCACACAAAACTGTCATAGTTTTTATAATTAATTCTCGGGGCGAAGCCTGCCGGTAACATCTAGTATTACAAGTGTGAAAGCTTTTGTTTGTATGTTTGTTGTTATATTTGTGGTTAAATCACACTCTAATCACTGGACTGATAGAGCTGAAATTTGGCAGAGAGGTACTTGATAGTCCTGAGTAACATATTAGGCATATTAAAGTTGCGAAAATCCTATAGGGCTTTGCTCCACGGTGGTTTAAAGTTCCCATGTATTCCTTATGGACTTTAATTTTTTTGAGCTGATGAAAATACAACCAGTTGATCTTGATTCGTAGTAGTTCCACGGGCTAACCACAGAATACAGCACACACAACTGTCATAGTTTTTAAAAATTATTTGCGGGGCGAAGCCTGCGGGTAACATCTAGTATTTAATGTTTCTCAAATCGGCAATTCAGTTTATATTCACAAATACCCGCTATTCTAACGGTTTCAAGAAAACTGTATCTTTTTGGAAACCGGAGACAAGAAATACTTTGCTGATTCATATTCCAAGGAAGTCAAATCCCACCCAGTGCATTATGCGCGCTCACCTCTCCCCCCGAACGCACACATATACTCGTACCTGTAACCGGATACGGGTGTAAGGGGACGCCATCAATCTAGAGTGGCGGGGGGAAGGGAGAAATACGCGGTGTCGGATGACAGAGGCGAACCTGACACCTCGGGCGGCGGGCATCTGCGGTGCAACCGATGCGGCGGCGGCGGAGAGACGAGAAACTAAACAATTCCGAGGCACTTGCTTTTGGTTATTGAGAATTAGCTCCAGACACGAAACATTTTGCGTTTCTACCTGCTTCCCCCATAAGTCAATGTTAACTTTCAAAGCCCGTCCCTCGGCAACGGATTATCCGATATCGTTGATCTATGACAAACTTTAGAAAGCAAACAAATACTAGCGATAACAGCGAGAAAAGTGTCGACATTACAAATAGTTCACTCAAAAATAAATAAATATTGAATATTTTGGAATTGTTTGAACTGTTGGTCCTGAAGTCGCTAGTAACTTCTTTGCTCGTTACAACCAGCCACAAATCAATTATTTCGGATAATCCGTTGACGGGGACGGATTATGCAAGTTGGAGACAGCGATACTGGAATCCTCTTGAGCGCGTTGACTCGTCAATAGATAGAGGGTTCGTGTATTACGGAGCTTTAACGATACTGACTGCATAGTGAATTTCGAGTTTATCATGTTTCTTAAATTTTTGGTGAAATAAAAAGCTGAAGTTGATGATGACGAATAATAAAGTTGATGATTTCTTACCAGATCAAATACCATTCAAATAATTCAGTCATAAAAAAGAATAATAATAAGAGAAAATCAAAAATATTTGTTTTCCTGTTGTAATGTGCTGGCAGAAAATGTAATGAAAAAAAGAGTAGCATATTTTAGTGTGTTTAGTGGGTTTTTAGATGAACCGTTAGAAATCAATTTTAAAAACTGATTGCTATCAAAAACGTATATTTTGGAGAATAAATCGAATTAATCTCAGTTGATAGGCTTTCGCGGTGATCTATCACTCATGGCGCGCCTGGAATGGCGCCTTTGTACCTCATGTGCCTGTATCTACCAGACGAACCGAAGAACAGCGGATGATGGAGGGCTTATTGATGCAAACAACACTTTGGAATACAGAAGAAAAGCCACACAATAAGGGTCATGGTCATGCGCCACAGAGAAGTAATATAAAGAGGTAGGATACTTCTAGAAATGCTGTTGTGGAGTAAAATTAGTTACAGCTTTTGCTGTGGAGTATAGCGAATACATCGCAAAATCTGGGTTCCAGCTGCACGTTCGTTCCTCATAACAAAATGTTATGAACATGTACTTTGTGACGTATTGGATTGTGGTAATCCAATTCTCTGATTCTCTGTATTGTGGTTTTAATTTACTCCAATTAAACTTGTTAGATATACATGTTCAAAGGACTTTGAAACATATTTAGGTCTTCAAAGACCACTGTTGAGAGTATAATCTTATATGATATGGTTCTTACTGTAATATATTTTAAGTAATGGAGATAAAAAAATCGCCTTAAACTGTTGGTAAAATACAGAGAGGAGAATTAACAAAGGAAGTAATCCCGCTTTTTCGAATTGTTTCTGTCTGCATGGAGTAGCTAGTTGGATATATAGGTAAAAGATTATGCAGCCAGATGATTACAAAAAATAGTTCCTTTACAAATGAATAGGTGAATAAATAACATTAAGAACATCATACAAATTAATTACACTATAAAGTTTCTTGAAGTAAAACACGAGCTTCTACAAGTTTTAAACAACTGCGGACAGATTTTTTATTGATGTCGAGTCAGTGATAGAATGAGGTCACATATGATGTTTTTATTTATTGTTAAAAATATTAAATACAGGTCAATAGGCAACGTTAATCTCCCTTTGTTATATCTTTCCACATTATACGTTAGCCTGTCTTGAAAGCGAATGCACGTGTGGACTGTGGAGGAAAGACACGCTGCCATTCTGCCACACGTGATATCACATTTACATGCCGACCGGTGGGCGAGGACGGGTATTCGAACTGGGTGATGTACAGTACACTGATATTAACGCCACAGCCTTTAAAACGCTCTAATAAAGTTCTTTATTGCCAAATATGTTATTCCTCAACACTCCTAAGTTCCTTGGCTGCTCGAAATCGACCAATGCTCGAAAGTGCTTGCTCTTGGAAATTCACTAGCGATGCCTCGATTTCTTCCGAAGTAGAATTCAGTTCAAGCGTTCATTATAGACAAGAGATATAGCATTACCAAGTAAATTCTCTATGATGTAAGCAAGCTCTTTGAAGACGAACAAGGTAGGTGACTAATGCGTTTTATGTTTACGGTTTTACTAACATTTAAATAAAACTTAACTTTCAGAATTATGTGAATTACACTTCCAGTATGAAAGTGGAACAGTGTTATGTATTGCTCTTATCTCCTTGTTGCAAATTTCACCGCTTTAGGATTGGGGACACAATGCCACAATTCGGAAATAAGTAGCAGGATGTTAAAGTAATACAGCTCGAGTAATGTTCCGTTGTAGGCCTATCACTTCACTATATTTTAGCGAATTTCCTCTATAGGGAAGAAGCTATTACCGTAGCAAGGTAAGAGTTAAACCCGAGACCATGATAACTTTTTATTTTGAGGTCCCCAGATGTCAAAAACACTATTCGTTCAAATTTATATATATATAACGAATAGTTCGTTATACGAACGAACTGTTCGTTTATTTATATTAATTTATATTTTTATATTTATATATATATATATATTTGTTTAATTTTTTTTATAAGTTAATATATATATATATATGTCCGTTAACACGATAACTTGAGTAAAAATCGTCTGATTTCGATGAAATTTGGCTCAAATGTGTAAAGTGATATTCATGACTTTATGTTCGAAAACCAGAAAAATCGGACCATGGGGAGGGGGTTTAATGGGGGTTTACAATTTAAAAAAATCGGTTTTTTTAATTTTTTACCCTAAAATTTTTAAAACACTTAGTTTAGGTTTCAACCATTTTATAGAGCTTAAAAAACGAATAATATAGTATTTTGAATCATTATCCTAGGTTAAGTGGTTGCAGAGAAAATCCAAAAAACGTGCTCATAAAATCTCCAATGTTAATCTAATGGGAAAAATCTTTTTGCTTTTTCTCAGTTAATTTTGATTTAAACCTCACATTTGCTTTTACCAATCAGTTCAGCTCTACAAAACAATCATTTTGGTGTTTAAATTGTGATTCTACGCCCAACCGTTGCAGAGATATTCAATGGAGAATAATTAAAATTTGATATCTCGATTATTTATGAATGTATGTTGATGAAACTTGGCATGTGGCTTCATCTAGTAATGGTATGTTGATATTTGCACACAAAAAATAATGTTTTGCCGATTTTCCCTGCAGCAGCAAACCTGCATACTCCAGTCCCCATGTTATTCTTATGGAGAATAAGTAAAAAATGTAATATCTCCCTTAATTATGAACATAAATTAATAAAACTTGGTATGCTTGACTTAGTAAGTTATATTGATAATTGGAAACAACGAAACAAAAACACGTATTTTGTGTTCCTTGTTGCAGCAAACCTGCGTCCTCAGCTTTCAATGTTATTCTTATGAAGAATAAATAAAATGCTATACATCACTTTTTTCTTCGTGTATTTTTATGAAATTTGGTGAGTGGCTTTATGTGGTAGTGAGAAACTTATACATGCATTGGAAATTCACTGAGTATGCAGGTTTGCTGCTACGGGGGTATTTTTTTTATTGTAGGTCCGACATTCGACAACAATGCTGTTGAGTAGACAGAACAAATCGAGAGGGATGAGATCAGTTGGGGGTCGAATCGTAGATGACCGATTACCATAGTTGAGTTAATTGAATCTCAAAAAATGTCGAGGGGCTTTAACTCTACATAAGCTTTGTCCTTTAACTGAGGCGCGCTTCCCCTTTCAATAGAACGAGTTGAACAAAGACAAGACACTGATAGGAGCTCCAACATAAAATCCCTTAACGTTAATGTTTTAAAGTACGACTGATTATAGCTGGCGAGAAAAATTAGGCAAGAACGGCAAATACAGCGTGCACAACAACCTTTAACTAACGTAAGTTCCGAGTTAAACATTTTGAAATCGCGTTAGTATATGTGCTAATAGATTAATCCTTCAAAATATAATGCAATTTATACACTAGATAAAATACCGCATCTATTCACGTTTGTTTATCATGGAAGGTTACAATAGTATATTTCGCACCAAGGGCCGAAAGTGGGGTTTTGCTGGCCCGAGATCGTGTTTATGACCGAGACGAAGTCGAGGTCACAAATCGTTCGAGGGCTATGCAAAACCCTTTCGGCAGAGGTGTGAACGCTATTTTTCACCATACTACAATTATTAACGGGTTAAATGTGATCGGTCATAAAACACGAGCGGCCTCATGCAATCTCAGACTAAAAACAGTTAACCATTAAAGAAATCATCGATAGTACAATGTTTTGAATTTTATTGTTATTTGTTCCAGTGTTTCAACCAAAGAACACAAAATAGTATGCACGTATTAACCAGGTAACGTCGTGTACGCTTGAAAACAAGTTGGCAACACTGGCTAAATAGATCACCTGACTTTCGGCCCTAGGGCCGAAAATTTTCGGCCCGTGGGCGGAAAACTCTCCTTTCGGTATTCAAATGACGTTCCTAAAACAGGTGATATATAATTCCGTAGTGTGGTGAAAATATAATTATTGGTTAAAAATAGCTATGTGGGTATGATTGTTAATTATTGAAAAAAAAGAATAGCTTAATATTTAGGGCAACGTTGTAGGTATAAGAACTTCTATATTTACTCTTCACAACTTAGCATTTAAATTTTACTAACGTCCATTTAGTTTAGTAAGTACGTCTCTGATGAAATATAATATTGTGTGAATCCCCAATGCAGTCTAAGCATTCTGAATATTGTGTTGCAACTGAATAAACACGCAAAGAAAGAGAAATCGATTAGAAAGAGTAATCGATTCTAAACTTACGAGGACTGACTAACCCGGATACACCGGGGTGATTCATGGAGAGCGAAAAACATTATAAGTGCTGCATTCTCGGGAGAAACTGATGAACTGTACAACTAGCATACACAATACCTGACCAATATATAGTCTAAAATAGATAAACATTGGGACTTTTCATTCCAAAGGCTTGAGATAATTTTGGACATTTTCTGAATTTTGATTCACTAGGAATCCTAATAAACATTTTGATATTGTTTTGTAATATGTTGGCATTTGTCACGATTAAATCTTCAAATCTGGCACGGCGGATTTCCAATTTGAGTACCTGATTACAAAGTTAGCATTTGAAATATAGAATATGTTGGAGCGATGAACAACTATCATAAAATATGAGAAATACAACACTGAATAATGACGAGTACATTGCAAAACTCAGAACATTGAATATTAGAATTCCAATTCGTTAAACTTGCATCGAAACAATAAATATGACTATTTATTAACCTGGCGATTTCATCCTAAACAAATTTTCTAAATGTTCTCTTTGATTAGTTTTCTCTGAATAGTTTTCAGGCACTTCATATAATTCCGGTTTAAGGAGGTAAAAAATATAAACAAATAAAACGCGCATGTATTGATCTTTTAAGTTAGCTACTGTAAGCATAAACCAATTCAAATATGCGAGGTGTGTAATTAAACATGACATGTTTACGTATACTTTCCATTTCGGAATTTACACTGCTATGTTCGGATTTTAATTTATTCAAACTCTCCCCATTGTCTTTTATTACAATTTAAGACAGGGATATTTTTGAAATGGAATTTTTAACAGTGAATAACAGAAACAAAGTTAGATGGTTCTTTGCTCATTAAAAAAAAACTTTCTAAGGAACTAAGTTAATAATAACTTTAATACAAAGCAAATCAGACAGAAATCGAAAATTGTAAACGTGAATACCTTAATTTCTTCATCAGAATTCTCTTTCTTGATTTTGGCACCGACTGTCGGCTGCGGAGTCTTGCTGCCCATGTACTACGGGCAGAGCTACGCCACGCAACAAACACCAACGATACGTTCACGCTCACGTGTGCAACTGCCGCGTCCGCGTCGCGCGTCAGCAGCGGCGGGGACAACGCCGGGAGTAGCAGGGAAATTTGGCGTTGCAACGGTTGAATCGAATCAGCTGTGCAACAATGACTCCCGGGGTGAGATTTCCCTGTTGCCGCGAGCAGGGACAAACCCGAAACTTGGGATAGAGGCGTAGGAAAATTTGGTTTTGCTTCGAGTGATCACATTTTAATACTTATGAAATAAGTTGTATAGTATGTTTGGAAACAATCGGTAAAATAATGATTTCCGTTATTTTGTTCCTACTTCTTGGATTTTTTTACTTTCTCCCCTTATCAATAGAATATGGAGAAAGTATTGTTTTCGTTAACATTTTTGAATTTGAGTTGTTGGTGGAAATATTCGTTTTGGTGCTCCCTGAACCCAAAAAGGTGATTTTTACGTGATGTCTGTATGTCTGGATGTGTACAGAGCTAGAGCCCACACCAATTGGCCGATTTTGATGAAATTTGGTATGTAGGTATTAAATCACAATTTCTCCAGGTATTTTTCATTTTTTGGAATTTTTGATTTTTAAGGGTAATTATCCCCCCAAAACCGCTAAAAAACATGAAAAATCCGACTTTATCAAAATCAGCTCTAACGATTTTGATTAAACTTTGATGTTTGTAGAGCTTCACGGTTCCAACAAAATGATACCACCTGCATTCCTGGAAAAATTCGGGTTCAGAAATCACAGGACTTAAAACATCCAAAATTCAGTTATTTAGATTTTTTGTAAAAAAATCATGAATGTTAAAAGAGATTACTTATCACCATTAAAAAGAGTTCAAAAAACTAAATAATTTAGTATTTT
Source organism: Allygus modestus (assembly GCA_963675035.1). NCBI lineage: Eukaryota > Metazoa > Arthropoda > Insecta > Hemiptera > Cicadellidae > Allygus > Allygus modestus. The sequence goes on from OY776116.1 coordinate 68,980,072, forward strand.
AAATTATTATTATACGATTGCTGGTTGCGGTGATTGAAATTTTCATTTTGAGGTAAACGCAGCACATTGTCTAATGTTATTCTTATGGGGAATGCAAAACTTACCATTTCTTAGCAACAGATTCTGTAGTGCCTCCCAAAATGGGGTTTGGGTGGATATTTCTGAAAACAACTGTTTTAGAACATTTTCTGTACATTCATCTGTACTTTATATTCTATATTTAGTAAATAATAAGTAATTTATTCATTGAAGTTGCACTAAAAGGGAGAAAGTATGTGTCAGTTTCCTGATAACGTTTATTATACATTATACTAATGCATTAAATGCCAAGAAAATATTTTGAAAGCAGAAAAGTCCTCTTGTGGAGAGTAATTTTTTATTTTTAACAATAATCTTTATAATACATACAAATTAATCCCTACTTCCCTTCGTCACGCCATTACTTGAGAATGAGCGCACCAAATTGAATAATTCTTTTTTTGTTTTGTTCGTTAATGTCAGATCAAGGTTTTTATAAAAGGCCATTTTTAATCCGACCTAAGGGCTCTGTCCCACTGGCCTTCAAAGTTCTCATTGATTTTATCAAAGTTCAGGTAGTTAGACCAAACAGCTGTTAACAAGGATCATATCTAAACATACTTGAAAGGCATAAACATATGTTCATTACGAAAATAACAAATCTACTTGAATGGCAACTGAAACTATTTTTTTCGATGCCGAAGTTAGCACTATATAAAAATAGGCTAGTGAGCGAAGCGAACGAGCTCATCTTGAAAATGAACGAGTCAAATTCAATGATTTTAGGACAGGACATCGTCTGACAGGCCAGCTAGTTATAAATAAATTTGAACTTGGTTCAATAAAAGATTTAAACTGAATTTACCATCATAAAATGGTTTGAATTAAATTTGTTGTTGTTGTTGTTAATTGTATTCAGTATATCAATCATCCTGCTGCCCTAAAATTGTAATCAGGTAATTAGTTTGTGCCAGTAATTTTGGTTAAGGAAATAAAACTCAGTACCATAAATTTTTTCAAGGAGAAAACTTGAGCCTTTTTCTATATTTGATGAGGGAGAAATGTAGCATAGCTGTATTTTATCTTAGGATGGCAATGAGATTTCTTTATATAGGGGGCTCCAGCCATGCAAGATGTGTGTTCCTACCTGTGCTCTCCCATAACACCAATGTTAGCAGTTAAGTTCTGACCCTTCCCTCAACAGATTATCCGAAACATAGATTTTTTTTAGAACAAAAAGTACTTAGCAATTCCAGTGAGCAACATTTAACATTACAAAGAATATTTCACCAAAGATTGTAAATATTTAAATATTTGTTATTTATTTAACCATTATTATTGGTGTTATTAAATTTCTGCTCCCTGGAATCGCCGAGTATTTATTTTAAGTACTGAATTTGTAAATCAACTATGTAGGATAATCCACTAAGGAGAGAGATCTTAAATGTTAACATAAGTCTTATGGGAGAAGCAAATGAACACAAAATATATTGGGAACGGAGCCCCCTCATCCCTGTAAATACTGATGGTTATACATGTGATGTAACCGGAGCCCCCTCATCCCTGTAAATACTGATGGTTATACATGTGATGTAACCGGAGCCCCTTCATCCCTGTAAATACTGATGGTTATACATGTGATGTAACCGGAGCCCCCTCATCCCTGTAAATACTGATGGTTATACATGTGATGTAACCGGAGCCCCCTCATCCCTGTAAATACTGATGGTTATACATGTGATGTAACCGGAGCCCCCTCATCCCTGTAAATACTGATGGTTATACATGTGATGTAACCGGAGCCCCCTCATCCCTGTAAATACTGATGGTTATACATGTGATGTAACCAGTGTAGTCTGTACATACTGTGTATATTCTTTTCTTCACACTTATCATTCTTAATTTATTGTGTTTTCTCAATTATATAATGGATAAAATAATATTAAATACCCCCGTAGCAGCAAACCTGCATATTCAGCGTATTTCCAATTAATATATATGTCTTAATTATACATTAAGCCACTTACACAGGTTTACTGCAACAAGGAACATAAAATAATAGGTTTTTATACAAATATCAATAAAGCTCATCTAGAGGAAGTCATATACCAAGTTTCATCTATATACATTCATAAATAAGCGATATATAACATTTTAATTATTCCCCATAAGAATAACATGGGACCGAGTACCTAGGTTTGCTGCTAAGGGAACCATAGGCGAAAACATGTATTGTTCTGCAAACAACAATAAACCACAACTAGATGGAGCCATATACCAATAAGTTTCGTCAGTTTATGTTTATAAATAAGCGAGATGTACAATTTTTCTTTTTCTCCATAAGAATAACATTAGACAAAATACTGTGTTTAGCACTTTCAATATCTCAGAAACCAATTAACTTAGAGCAATGATCAAAATCCAAAATTGTTTGTTTTTTTAAGCTGAATTCAATGGTGTAAATTACAATTTGATTTACATCAAAAGTACATGTGAAAACCCCCAAAAATCCTCCTTTGGCTGGTGCGATTCGTCTGGTTTTCGAACTCGTTGAAATAAATGATAACTTACACATTTGTACCAAATTTAATTAAGATCGGACTTTTTTTACAAGAGTTATCGTGTTTACGGCCACATAAATATATATATATATATATATATATATATATATATATATATATATATATATATATAGATGAAAAATAAGTAACATGAGTACTCTGGAGATATATACAAATACAGATATATAAAAATTTGAACGAATGGTGTTTTTGGCATCTGGGGCCTCAAAACAAAAAGTTATCATGTTCTCGGGCTTAAGTCTTACCATGAGACCTACGGTAATAGCTTCTTCCCTATAGGGGAAATTCGCTAAAATTAAAAATAATTAATCTATTTATGTCCAATAGTGAAATGCTGGTTGAACTCGAGGAAGATTACTTCTCATTCTTATGAATCGACATCACCCCTCATTTCGTACTGTGGATACTGTGTTGTCTTTCCAGTAGTTAATTGTTTATTTTTGTTAACACAGCAATATTGTCTGTAACATCTGTTCTTGCTGCTCTGTTGTGTTTTCTTAATGTGATAACAGCTGTTAAATGTACAGTTCAATTAATTTATCTTCCAAAGGCATTGAAGATTTTAAGTCCTGTGAGGCAGAGCCATAAACTAATATAAATGATAAAGAAATTGCTAAGGATTCACCTTACACCTTAGACTTCGCTCTTCCGAAAAACCTTCTTGTGTTATAAGATTTAGGATACCCAATCTATTTTCTATAGCTAAAGTGCTTCTCCATTCAATATGAAATAGTTACTTAAATGATTTGGTTACAGCTTGGTTAAAAATACCCCCGTAGCAGCAACCCTGCGTACTCAGTAAATTTCCAATGCATATATATGTATCTTAATAGCACATAAAGCCACATACCAAGTTTCATCAATATACATTCATAAATAAACGATTTATGACATTTTAATTATTCTCCATGAGAACAACATGGCGGCTGAGTATGCAGGGTTGATGAAGCAAGGAACACAAAAAATGGGGGTTTATGCAGTAGGTAAAGCCAAGAAGGTAAAGCCAAATACAAAATTGTATTAATTTATGTTTGTCATTAAGGGAGAGTACCTGGGGGGCCGAGCTTTGTTCGGGGGAAGGCCAGTCAGTTTGTTTAGATGACTCGGAGTAATATTTCTCCACTTCCCCCTACTGATAATCAGATTTGTATTATTAATTTGCCTCTTTTCTACATTTTTAAGGTCCCTCCAGTTGTTATTTATAGCTCAATGTCCCTTTGATTTATTTTACTACTCTATATATATAATCTTAACTCAAATCTTTTAATCTCTGCTCTCAGGAAACCTCATGTTAACAATTACAAACATCATGAGAATTACTTTGACAGTTGTTCCCTGGTTGATTATGAACAGCTGTTACAATTCTTTTGTTTTGATTTGAAACTCCCCAATGTTATTTTTTTTTACTTTTAATTTTAGTTCTTTTACATTATTTGATTTTTCCTGGGGATAAGGCCTGTCTAGAACTTATTTTTATCCCAGAAATTACTTATTTCGAACATTTGAAGGACATCGTTGGAGCCGTTTTTGAGATCCATGTCGCAAGCAAGCAAGCAAGCAAACCTTACTCATATTAGAGTATAGGATAACACATTAATTATTCTTCATAAGAATAACATGGGAGCTGAGTACGTAGGTTTGCTGCTACGGGAACTACCGGCCAAAAAATATTTGTTAGTGCAAATATCAATAGACCACAATGATATGAAGCAATATATATACCAAGTTTCATCAGGATAAGTTGATAAATAAGCGACATATACAATTTGTCTTATTCTCCATAAGAATAACATTGGACAATATATATTCATTTTGAACGAATGGTGTTTTTGGGGTCTGGGGACCTCAAAACGAAAAGTTATCATGGTCCCGGGCCTAGGTCTTACCATACCGACTTCGGTAATAGCTTCTTCCCTATAGGGGAAATTCGCTAAAAGTATCTCTTGAGTTGTAAATGATCCAGTTTCATCCATCATGTACCTTTATCAGGGTATGTAACACATTATTATACTGTGTTTTGAATTCAAAGCGAAATATAATTGCATAAAGCTTATAATGAGTAAAATAATTAACTAACCATGTATTAGATGTTTTTCAGTTTGAAATATACTCAAGTTTAACTGTTTTACAGATTTTCCACCGAAATCATCTAGTGGAGGCCGCAGCCTAGTGCAAGTGAGAGAGTAGTTGGTGCCAGCGTTACCCGACACTGGAGTAATTTTATCCAAAGTCTCTGGTTACTATATATCAACTTTCACCCCTCCCCCTCCTCAATCAACCCCAGGATATTGAGTTGAACTTAAAGTCCTTGATTTGAGATGTAGACCTGTTAACAGAGTGATAAGTTGAAATAACTTTTGTATTTCTCAGTACGTATTTTAGAATATTTGTTTATTCTACATTATTACTCCCTTGACATTTTATTCCGTACAAATATTTCTTCAACAGAGTAATCTTACCAATTTTAAATTTATTCCTTAGACTCTACAGTAAATTGACGTCCATTTTAAAAGCTTTATTACATGTATTACTTATATTTATATTTCTAATAATCCTTCAATCTAACAATAGTTAACTTTGCTTGTATCGAAAATCCAAAATAGATTACCTTAAAATGTTTGAATGAGTTTTTGAGCATTCCCAAGGATGTTGTGAGTAGCTAATTTTCTTGGAAGTGTGACTTTATTTTAGTATTGTGCATTATTTTGCTGTGTTTTGTTTTTGTGCGTTCTTGCTCAATTTTAGGCTTTTGCTCACTACCTTTTTGATATGTTGTAGTTTTAAGTGATGTATTCTATTGCATGTAAGTGCTTAATAATTGCTAAAGAACGTGTCAAACGATTCAGTATTTGTGATTTTTTTATGGGATAGCTATGAACTGGCAACTTCTGGTCAGATATACTCAGGGAACAACACTGCGAGACATAACAAAATAGTATGCAATACAAATGCAATTTCATTTTACAATATACCATATGAAAATTTTCAATAATGCAATTTTGAAATTGCATTGTAACTAATATGCCGATGGTGAGATGAATAGTGGTGAACCTACTGTCTCTTGATCAATAACTATTGGTTTCCTGTGATCAGCCAGGCTCAGCAAGGGTGTTTAGAGGGGTGGATAAATAAAATATTCACATTTGTTTACATAAGTGTATTTATCTTTTAAAAGGTAAGAAATTCACAAAGCACAAATACAAATGTAACATTAGTTTTACTAATAAAAGAATCTAGTATTATTAATACTGTATTTCTCTTGGGATATATGTACAAGTAGCTATCTATGTTAGAAGAGTGCTAAATAATACTGAAAACATCAGGCTATACTAGTGATGGGAACCAAATAAACAATTCATTCATCCGGTTACTGAGCTCCAACCAATGGGAACTTTAGTTTTCACCTCCATGAATCTGCACGTTCGAATGCAGGTGACCCAGGACCCAGCTAAGAACTATTCAACCACCTACTTGTAGAACCTTTCCAACTTTTCATTCATATATGAATAATTTTCCCTAAATCAATTAATGTATATTTCTAATGTTAATTAGCATAACATTGGAATAGTCCTCTATATCCTCCAACATTTGTAAAATTTATGAAAATAAACAAAAATCTATTCCATTTTTGTGATTTTAAGAGAATTAATGATTCTTGTAAAGTAAATAGTCTTTAAAATTAACTGTTGGAGGAATTAAAGTAGTTAGTCAAAAGAAGATTAAATATTAGGCTGAAACAATCACAAGTGTTCAATCAGATGAAACTTCTAACAAGGATGTTTCATCTTCATTGAGCAGGTGAATCCTCCAAACTACAGGCAGTGTCTCCTCTAAACCATCCGATGAATCATCCATCTGAAAACCATCAGATACAGCGGTAAAACAATCAGATGGTTTAATGGGACTCGTTTGTCCCATCACTAGACTACACAAGGTATATCTAACAGAATTTCTGTTTTATTAATGTATTAGATATAAATAAAAGAATAGTGTGGATTCTGGAAATGTAAGGGAAGTTCAAGATCAAATTATGAGGAAGAATTTCTGGGAAGGAAAGCTACGAGTATTATTATAACAGATTTAATGACCATCTAGCCTTCCTTTACTTAAAATCCAATAAAAATATACAATATATACTAAAAACTATTCATTAAATTTGAATTTTTTGTCTCTTATAGAATCTACATGAAATAAAAATGTTTGGCCGATATTAAAATTTGACTGTGAGCAAATAAAGTGTAGATTCAGTAAAAATGTTGTTGAATTTGGATTCCAACTTGAATATATACTGAATAATACTGAAAACACATAGCAAAACATGCTATCCAACTGTATTTATTGTTTCAATTATATATTTAGTTAAACTAAAAGCGTAACAAAATTTCAGAGTGGTTTAAGAGTAGGAGCAGAGACTATAGGAAGTATGTTAATCAAAAAAGTATTACATAACAGGCAATTAATTTACCTGACTTAGATTAAAATCCAGTACTCAAATGTGAAACAATATATTGATAATTTTTTGTTTTAAAGCTTGGATTGTCTGTTTCTATTACAAAACATAACAAATAAAATTGTGTAGTGATGAAAGTTAGTTTTACACAGATAAAGTGCAAATTTAGTAAAATATCTAAGTTTGCTTTAGCTATAAGCACAATAATATATCAAGATTCTATAGATCGATTTCGTAGACCATTTGGAGTTTTCGATTTCCTGTCTTTTTCTATATTGCCAACTACTATTTCTTCGGTGGAGTTGTTCTCATCCTCTGAAGGTTTGAGTTGTTTGACAGTGGCTTTGGAACAAAGGATGAATTTCAACTCTTTTCTCAGCTCCTGCCCAAATGATTCCTAAAACAAGTGATTATAATATATCATTGCAAACTACTATTGATATGAATCTGGTAAAAGACTTAATTCACTTTTTAATACATTCCCTACCGAGCGTCACATATGTGTGAGGTATGGGTGTGCATAGCGGACCAATTGAAAAACTTATTGTATTAGTATGAACCAATGCAAATATGAAGAAATATACCCCGCCAGACCAAACAATTATTTTAAAATTTTAATGTTAACTATACTCAAATACCCATAAAAAATGCCTCACTCACTTTATAAGTAACAGTTGCGCATATTTGTGGATTTTGTTATTGTGTCACACGTACATAACGGTTCACGGCGGATTTATACTACAGTAATAATAAAAAAAACATAAGTGACTAAAAAAAAAAAAAAATACTTTATATGATCTCCATTATCCACTATCCATCACTCAATAACACTTGGTAAACAGTTTCCAATAACATAAACAAACTGATAAGAAAGGTTATGCACAAGTAAACCTCAGCTATACAGTTTAGAATAACATAAACAACAGGTTGGCCAACCCTCCTTTGGAGTCAAAATATACAGTCCCACGCTCGGACCTCGTGACACATGTATGTGACAAACATTCCTCTGGCTCGATATGCAGTTATAAAGACGATCAAATACACTAACTGGCAGCCATGGCCTATATTAAACAACAATCACGAGTCACAAATATGTGACGTCAGCTGTGGTTTGGGCCCCATGCGTCACACATGTGTGACGTCAGTCTATAGAAAAAAACAGAACGTCAGAAATAAGTGATGTCAGTCTGTATTGAAAGTCAAATTTTTGAGTCGGTAGCGAATGTATTAAATAATTGTTTATGTCCCAGAGATTATGGTTTTCTTTCATGTACAGAACCTACAAGGTAATCTGGCATCCAGGCTGTTAACAGTTTATTTTTTAATACACAAGATTCCCCACTCTTTATGAGTTGGTCAGCCACAGAAACAATGCCAAGAAATACTTACTTCAATTGACACTATTGAAGCATAATTAAGTAAAACAGAGGTAAAAGAATAAATGTTCATGATATATGGGGCAATATTTTGTGATCTTAAATCCAGTCAACATCCTTTTTGTGACTACTTTTTAACCTTAGCCATCCGAAAGCCAATGACTGTTGGCTGCTGGTTGTTAAAGAGTTACAGTACCTTATTTTTATATGGTGCTGATGTTATATCATGTTACTAGTTAAAATTTCTTAGTTTTTAGTCTGGATACATCTATTTGGAATGTCAAAAATGTATGTACAATGGTATTTATTTGTTAATATGTGACTTAATGTGATTTAACTAGTGAAAACACAAGAGACAGTCCTCTGCTGAACTAATCAAAGTACCAAGATTACAATGGAAACATTTGAAATAATTAACAATCAATCTTGACTATTGATACTTCTTCCTTGACTATTCTCACTTCCTTAAAAGTCTGCATCACTGGAAGTTTCTGGACACCATCTTGGAGTTATTCCATAAGGCCACTGTTAACTTTGTGCCTCCGTTACTCGTCATCGGCTTGTCATACAGCATTTATTTAGGTGTAAAAATAAAGGTGTAGTGGTTTTAAAGGGAATTACATGTCAGACTGTCTTAATGTGGGTATTTTGGTTTTGAAATACATTGTTTAGTTTTAAATTTTATTACTGTACAGTATCTCCTTTATTTATAAATAAATTCCAAATTCTAAAGTGTAATTCACTTAAGGACAACGAAACCTTTAATTTGACATCAAAACTAATTGTATTTAACAATCAGTCGAGGAGAAACAGAGGCACAAAGTTAATATTGGAACAAAACTCCAAGGTGGAGACTGATAACTTCAGGTTTTGAAGACTCTTAATTTTCTACTCTGACTATTCGTTACCTTGTCTTCCTTGTGGTAGACTTCGTACACGAGTTCTACGAACGCCACTAGTCCGGCGAACACAGTGCCGAACACCAACACGAGGAACACTCCACCAACGTTGTCCAAGTCCAACTCCTCTGCTTCACCGCCATCCCCCCCGTCTCCCTGTGGAAGTGACAGTGATATAACAAGAGGAACACAATGTAGTACTATATAAATAGGTTATTCGGGAATGTTCAGTACAATAGATATGACGTAATGTATATAAAACAGACATGATGTAAAATAAAAGAGGGAGTCTTTTAACAGTTTTTACTACTAGGAGGAGTCAGACACTGAGGAAAATTTACATTTCAAGAACTGAAAGTCTGTGTACAAAGGTATACTTAAGTGATGTAAGCAAATCAAATGGTTCATATTTCATTCACAATTTTTTTATTTATCCGGCATTCATATATATGAATCTCTGTAAGGGAAATTGTGATTATGTGAAATTGCAGGGTGATAAGAGATGGCTCAAGTGGAATGTCTTAGCCTAATTAACTCTGAAAATTAAATAGTTTTTTAGACATTTATCTACAAACAAGTTATCAAAATAACTACTCCCAATGAGGAATGGGTATTTGGAAACGTCTGCCATTTTTATATTTAATATATTGTCATCATAAAGAAGAGGCTAGGAGCTGTATCGTATACAAGATACTATACAATTTTTTTGAAATTACTGGAGTACTTAGATTAGAGTACACAATGTGAAAACAAATAGTGGAATTAGGATATAAGTTTTATTTATACAGTAGAAACTCTCAAACTTTACACAATGTGGATTAAAAGGTTGTCGAGTTTTAGGGAACTTGAGTAATAAAAACGGGTGTGACATTAGAATGCTCATATTACTGTGCTTACATTTATTAATTTATTACAGGGGTCTCCAACCTACAACCTGGCCACATCCGGCCCGCCAACTGTCGTTAAACCGGCCCGCGGTTAGCCCAATATATATAGCGCAAATATGTATAGCCCGTTATATAATACTGAATAAATTATTGAAAGATTTACTCAATAATTTTATTGAATACAAATATTTATAATTTAATTCAACGTTCACAGTTTTGCCATCAACCACTGGTATAGATCTTGTTTCAGTCATCTCTGGTCCCTCCTATGTGTAAACTTAGATCTTTTCATTGTTTGGAAAAAGGAGCTATTGACAGAAGAAATGTGACATGTACAGTTGTGTATGCAGTGAAGGTCGCGGCTGGTGCAGGGGAGTAGGGACAGGGTAGGAAGCACTCAGCTTGGCCAATTATTACTAGATGCAGAACTACTTTAAGCTTTAAAAAAAGTGTTTAAAAAAATGCTGATTTAGAAACAACGATTATTTTAAGCAAGTGTAACATACTGAGCCTTGAAAAACACGTTTAAATCAGTAAAAACTGTATCTCCTGTTTGTTCAGTCCAGTACAGTTTGTTAAAATTACTTAAAATGAACAAAGAAATTAATGTAACAAATTTAAAATAAAGGAAACATCAAAGAATTCTTTTACAACAAAAAAAAAAAAAAAAAACACTTAGAATCATTTTTAATCTAAAACCAAGGCAGTCTGTGAGAGAATATTTGTCTAAATTTGGAATCTTAACAGTATACGCTTTATACATTTTTGAAACCGTAATGTACATAAAACCAAACCAGACAACAATAAGTTCAAACGATCCATCATTATTAAATTAGATCTAACCGATTTGATGAACAACACAATCTGAAATTTTACGAGAAGAAAACTAGTTTCATATGTACAACATTTTTATTTTCCTTGTAAAAAAAATCAACAAAATTAAACGAGGACAAAATATTAAAATATTCGAAAAGATGCTTAAAGATCATCTTTTAAGTTTATCATTATATTCCTTGGTTGAGTATTGGGATTTAAATCATGTATAAATTGCTTTGTTTTTTTTAGTTAGTATAGCTCACATGGATTGTGAATGTTGTAATGGTGGTAAACAAAAGTTTAATTAATTTAATCAAAAGATTGTGTACAGTTTACATTATTATATTATAGTATTATGATTTTAGTATTATATTAGTGTGATGCTATTTATGTATATTTTGTACATTGATAAATAAAGTATATTTTGATTTTAAAGTTAAAAAAACTGCTACAATAACCTTAAAACTCGCCATTTAACACCTACATTTTTCAAAATTTCCGGGGAGGACCCCCGGACCCCCAGCTCCTTGAGGGGGTATTCCATACCGTCCAAACCCTGCGGATGTCATTGGCCCGCTTCATCTCCAACGATTTTTCATCTGGCCCTTAGGGTAAATAGGTTGGAGATCCCTGATTTATTATATCACATTTTACATTTATGTTGTGAATGTGAGAATCCCTCTACCCCTTTACCTGTTTGGGAATCCCAGTCTAAAGCTTTGCGATAATAAAAGAGGTGACACAAATTCCAGAAGCAACCCTTAGGTGCATAAACAATAGCAGACCAAAGAGCATCAAAAACAATGTAGTGAAAGACCTTGGAAAATCCAGTAACCCAGTCTAAAGTCTCTGGCACATTAGGGCAGTTCAGCACTGACGGACGGTACGTCACAGGCAGCATTTAAAAAAAAAAAATCAGGTCACTAGACCTCTCGAGTTTTACAGGATTTCGAGTTTTTTCGAGTGTTGAGTTTGAGAGTTTCTACTGTAATAGACTGGGGGAAAAAATTGTAGTGTTGTCTGCTCTAAGAATTTATTTGTCAATGTAGTGTTACTGTGTTACCCTTCAATCAACCATTAGTGCTGTTTTGCCATCTGTAGCAGTAAATAAGTCATTGAAATATATCAAAATTTATACTGGAGTGCATAGTTAAAGGTAGTAAATTTAAGTTAGACAAAATTAAGTTTTTTGACAGGTCAACATTTTTTACTAACAAATTTATAAACTTAAACACACTGCTGTAACTCACATCGCAGGCCCCTCCACCTCGCTTCTCCTTCCACCATTTCTTGTACAGCTGAGTAAGCTTTCCTTTCTCCTGCAGTTTGATCACACTGCTACTCAGAATGTTTCTGTACCAAGCTCCTGAATAAATCAAATAAAATGGGTGTGAAAAATTTATGTTATAAAGTAAATATTATTTTCAGTTTTCCCAATAAGTTTTAAGAGGGGTCTCCAGTTACCGACTTTTACCTGCTTCTCCCATAAGGTCAATGTTAACTTTCATAATCCGTCCCTCCTCAACGGATTATTGGAAATTGTTGATGTTGATTATAAGAAAGTGATTTCTGAGAGCAGAATTTTGGTATCACAAATAGTTTATCCATAACCAATCGTAAATATTGAAAATTTTGGAATTCTATTGAACGATTATTATTTGTGATATTGTCATCTTGCTCACTGGAATTGCTAGGTATTTTTTTTCTCTTTACAATTTGCCATAAATCATCATGCAAGTTATAAGGGACTTTTAAAAATCTACACGACAATACCTTTCAAACGATATGTGTGAATTTTTCCTATAAAACAGTCAGGCTGAGAAAAGCGTATCACAATTGACCTTGCCTATTATTGTATTCAAATATATTCTCTTGTATTCAAATATATTCTCAATAACTATTATATTAAAAAAAAAGCTGATATTCAAAATCTAAATCTGACGGTTTTACTTTATTGCAATAAAGTGAGGACATATTTTCAGAGCTGAGGCACTGAAGTATGAAATGAACTTTAACGTTTTAGGCCTATATTCAATAAACTATATGAAAAATGTACGGTAACATATGTAGTATGACGGTAAGAATATTGGTACTCACATCTCAATAAAAACAAGACATACATGCTGAAATATTAACTGTAACTCTAACCTATTAAATACTGAAATGTACCTTTGTGCATGGCAATTCCGTATCCTTTATTGTCCAAAGGGTTACCCACTTGTCGTAGTTGACATTTTCTTTGTACCTGAAAATATCAATTAAGGATGAAAATTAATTTGCTTATAGTCATTAGTCATTTATTTGTCCAGAAGTTGACATTACAGAAATGCATTGGCTAAGTCTAAAAATGCAATAAGGAAAAATAATAATAAACTTATAATACAAAAAATACAAATTCTAGAGTGGAAAATTTGATCTTATAATCATACTTCATCATCTGCCCGTCAGCAGTAAAATCACGGACCCTGTAGTAGTAACCTGAAACAGTGGCGTAGGTAAGGTACGGGGGGGGGGATCAGGGGGATATATCCCCTTGAAACTTGGAAAAATAAAAATGTACATCCTCCTGAAATCAAGCTTATGCCTTTTGATTAAAAATAAATGCTGTTAAAAATAAAAAAATATGTGTGCAATATCTCCAAAATATCTTATTTATATATTACAAATATTGTTCGCGTACAATAAATAGTAGCAAATGAACTGCACCGGCACACGGCAGGGTATTTGCGCATTGCGTATTTGGGACGTGAGTCACCGAACAGTCTACCCTCACCCCCTAGCAGCTCGTCAACTATCAGATTGTCAACCCCCCCTACGTATTGTTCGTCAACTAGCGCACCTGACCTTGACCTTGACGTCTAGAAGGTCTTAGTGATGTGCTTAACTGCATATGTGTGATTTAATTAACTGCAGGGAGCCATAAATCTTCATACTGATTTTCAGTATTCTATAACTGCAAATATATGTAAAAGTCAAACGACATTTCCCGACGAAATAAAGCTAAAGAGTAACAAATAATAGAGGTTAGAGTGAACAGGGAAATAAGGGTTTAGCTTATTTGGCAATCGTTGCATGACAATGAAGTTGCTAACGTAAATACATTTTCGTTCACAGTTAGGATTTCAACACAACATTTTTGGTATTCAACGCATTTTTGAGAACAATTTCAAAAAGGGGAGATTTTTAATTTTTCAAGGAAATTCCCCGGAGCTATATTTTTACCTTAAAACTCCGGTAATCTCTTGGGAAATCCGGTGACTTGGCATTTCTAGCTTAATGATTACTTTCCAGCTTTCCAGTACTGATTACAAGTGATATAAGTACTTTTTAGTCCTGTTACAAATACTGATTACTTTGTATCAATGGTTTATGTCTTGGATGTGTTGGCCTATATAAATAATTACGAATGTAAGGGACACGTCAATGATGTCTTCAACTTTGTATACCGGTATCCGCGCTAGTCACGAACACAGTTTTTGTTTTGTATTCCCTAATGAGATATCCCCCCCTTGACAAAGGTCTATCTATGCCACTGCCCTGAAAGAAGCAATGCTTTGAGTTGTCTTTTAAAAGTGACAGGGTTTGACTCAGCTTTCAAATGGTACGGCAAAGCGATAAAAAGGCGGATACCATAAGATGTTTCGTGAAAAACGTTGTTGAGTGTCTGGGGAATTTTTAATTCATACTATTGTGCAAAGAGTAACAGCAAATTGAAGAATTTGTGTTGAAATCAGAGAAATATTTTTTTTAAAAAGGTGAGGGTTTCTAGAATATAAATTGAAGGAAAGGTTAATTTTTCTGAAGACCGAAAAAATCTCTACACAATGTCCTATGATTGATATTGTGTATGGCCCTATTGTGTTGTGGTATTGTGATTTCCATTTCATGACTTCTTTTCAACTATTTTTTACATGTTTTCTATGCCAGTGGCATTTTTTAATGATTTGATAGAGACAGTTCATATACATTTTTGAGAATATATTTTAATAAAGCAATTATAGTAAGGTATTTTTTTGTAGGTCTGACATAGGTGCTTGTTTCTTTTCTAAAATAAACAAACCCAACATATAATACCTAACTTATCCTTTCTAAAGAATAACAAATCTAACACCCAAGCTAAATATAAAAAAATGCTGTAATCTTGTACAATTACATAACAAATTATTATATATTCATGATTGTTCATTAGTGATCTTAAGTTATTTTTTCATGCTTTTTATGCAACATTATATAAACTACGTGCTTCCAATCGAGCCCTGTTTTAGCCATTCTGAATTTTTCTGATGGTGTTCAGGGGCTCACAGACTTTTGATGAGTGACTTGTATTTGGTGCTCCACAATTCTCAGAAAGAGTTGACATTTTTACTAATGGCAAGGTTCAAAATTTGCTTTATTGTGTTAAATATACACTCACTATTAAGAGAATATCTTTGTAGAGTATTCCTAAAAAAACTGAGGACCTTAGATAACCCAACAAAATTGGAAAAAACCAGCGTCTTGAGAATAATAAGATTTCTTTCCATTCTGGTTGTAACCGGTATAACTGATTCTTGCCAATTTTGATTATTTACCTCTGGTTGGCCAGTATTACTAATAGTGTAGTGTGCTCCTCACTGTCAATACCTCGTAGTCGATGGAGGCTGACTCCATGAGGAAGGCGTATTCCTCCGTGTCGCTCAGCACTCGGTCCACTCCCTCCTTGTTGCTCTTGGTCATCACATCATCGTAGTTATCCTGCATGTATTGCCACATCTTCTGGTACATCGAATGGTTTGACAACTGCAGAGGCAACAGACAATCTGATGAACCGACATAACTTGCAATAACGAGTCTTACGAATGTAAGTGTGTTAAGCAGCTCAACATTATGATCATTTTATCATTGATAAACAGACAGTGATTATTAATATATATCCCTTGTAGTCTCAGGTTACCATTACTTTTGAAAGGATAGTCAAATAGATTATGTATATATTATATAATATATTTCAACCTCTTTTTTACAATTGCTTGAAAAGTTCCAAAAACTTAAGACTACTTATGTGTACAATTTGTGACAACTAATTCTGACTTAAATAGTTCTCCTATTCAAAAACAATGCTAGATAAATATATACTTTTGCATTCAATATGTAATTATTAACAATTATCTTACAAAAGTTAAAGATTTATTAACGCTTACACCTATACTATGCCTTGTAGCTGCTTTACATGTAAGATGGTATAAGGTGATTGACTGAAACACTAATAGTTCCAGAAATAAGTTTCTCACTTTGAAAAACCCTTCAGTGGCTCCCCCTGCCTTGGCTCCATATTTTACAAAAACTGGATTTGATGCTTTCTGATTGGCGAGCTCTTCCACATTGCGGAAGATCTCCATGTTTTGCTCGACTGTGAGGAAGGCAGCCAGGTTGGCTGTGTAGGAAGAGACTATGATCAGAGTGAAGAACCACCACACAGATGCCAGCATGCGCGTGGACACTGAGCTAGAATATACAGGTGCATTGTGAGTAACAGCAAACATGGGTTACATATATAATGAACATTTAAAAACTACAAATGTTTTGTTTATAAATACTGGTTTGGTTTAAAAGAAATGGGCCCTAGTAAATTTACGCTTTGCACTGAGCACAGCTCCCCACCTCCATCACAATTGAGTGTGTGGCAGTCCACTCACCTCCCCACAAAAAAATGTCAATACAAATATCAATAGGCCGGTCATTTTCCATATTCACAACCTAATAAGACTGCGGATCTCAAATTTGGCAAGATTTTTGATTGACGCTGCCATTTTGAACCGTTGTAGAAACAAGAAGTGTGATTGTGCTCAGCAATAAGACTCGACTCGTACTTTGGTTGGGAGGTGAGTGGACTGCTTGGTGCCAACAATTTCTGCGAACAGACAGCGTGGCGTCACCAGCTGATCACGCTGTTGGCACAGCCCACATGATCAATATAAATTTCTTTGGTTATTTGGTTTTATAGTAGTATGATGTTTACGAATGTATGAGTAAAAATAAAACGAGATCGCACGCAGCATGCTGACATGAGGGAAGTGAATTTCCGCATTAAAACCTTTAAAAAATCTAATAAAGGGTTTAAAACAACACTTGGAACATTTTTTTAAAATTGAAAAATGTTATTTTTTGGCTGTATTTAAATTGACTATTATGATGGCAATGTTTTATATTATAAGGTTAGGTTATAGTCAGGATAAAAGGTGGTTTAGGGGTGTTGGGGGTGATAAAACTACATCTAGATATGGAAAACAGCCTTTGCAGTGTAAAATCCTCATAAGACATTGTACTGTGTTAAGACAATTAACATTTTCTTTAATAACTCGGTAAATATTTATGCTAGAATGATAATAAAAAATGATATTTATGCTAGAATGATGCTAAGAGGACTTAAAATTGTTGGCATTTCACGAGCAATAATTTAATATGCAATAATGTGAAATTCGGGCTTATCTGACCGTTTTTGGGCCCAAAACTCAAAATTTGAAAAAATTAAAATTCCCAAAAAGCGGGTTAGAGTTGTCCGATTGTTTTTCCCAACAAACATGTCCAACTGTTTACAGAAGGGAAGGTTGCTACCAAATTTCAAGTAAATTGGACAAAAATTGAGACCACTAGAGTGCGAACACACATATATATATATAAAGTTTTTAGCGACCGCCTAAAATGTGTTCAGGGGGTCACGTTAGGAACTTCTATGGTGGTCCCGGCTTAATTTTAACCGTGTGGGTCATGCTAATAGTTCACTTTTCCATAGGAAATTCACTAAAAAAAGCAAAACTGATCACATAGGCCCGTGGCGGTCTTTAAGTCAAATGGGTAAGCCGATGAGATCGGCCCTTGGCAGTCTTCACAACTTAATGTAGGGTCGATCTCATTGATCCGTGGCGGTAAAATGGTTAAGTTCTAAATAATGATTGAACATAAAAATAAATATAGTATATTTTCAAAAAAAACATAAAAACTCACATGGGTGCCAATTCAGACCCTTGCTGCATGATGGAGCCAGTTACAAACCAGAAGGAGTTGTTCAGACTGAACTGGTTCTCCAGTTCTTGAATTTCCGACTCATCAATGCAGGGATATGGGTTGGTCCACTCCTTGGGACTTATCCTGCGGAAGTCATCAGCAGTTATATGTAATTTTGTGCTATTTAATAGCATAAAGGCTGTTCCACATTTCTCACGAACAGGCCTCTAGCCTTTACCTTTTTTGTAAATTATATTTTTGTTCAACATTTCATGCTGTGTTCTCACTTCATATCTTCCTTTCCAAGACATCCCCAGATTTGGCTCAGACATCCCCAGATCTGGCCCAGACATCCCCAGTTCAGGCCCAAACCCCCCATATCTGGCCCAGACAACCCCAGATCTGGCTCAGACGTCCCCAGATCTGGCCCAGATGTCCCCAGATCTGGCCCAGACGTCCCCAGATCTGGCCCAATACTGGTCCAGATCTGGCCAGAAAATATTTTTTCACCAGGGCTGAACATTTGGCTGAACTCCAAATGTTTGGAGTATTTGCGAGAAGTGTGGGAGGTGCACAAATTTTTGAATGGGACAGAATGTTCTGGAATATGGGTGAATGTTCGGGAGAATGTTTGGCTGAATGTTCAAACCTGTTTGCGATGAGTGTGAGACAGCCTTAAGTAAAATATTCATATCACAATACCACCCATAACCTATTACCACACAATATCAAATGCAAGCAAGTGACAACAAAATCCATTTTGCCACCATGCCATCATAAATAATATTTGTTGGCTTAAATATTGATAGTATGATTCGTTGCTACTGTTATATCATACAATAAACAGTTGTAAAATCTAACACCAAAAGCAATTTTCAAATGTTTTATTATTTACTTTGAGAGCATATAACTCTTGAACCAATCAGGACTAGTGACTGACCTGGCAATGATGTACATGAGCAGAGATACCCCTACATAAGCAGCAATCACCGACTGCCACACGGCTGTGCTGAACGGACTCATGAAGGAGAACAAACTGGGTGACTTCTGGGGCTTCTTGTACAATATGCTGATACCTGGACAGTAACAGGAAATTGTGAACATTAACGTTATCTTGCATTCGTGTTGGTGAAGATGCTATGCATTTCTCAAAATCAGATTTGAAAGAGTTAAACATTTAGCCCAAGTGTTTGCCTAAACTGTGCAGTGAAAGGAATAATGAATGCATTATGAATAAATTATCCATTTGATCATTTTACACTGTCACTAACAGTGATACATTGAAAATGTTTTGTGTTGTGCCCTAGTGGTGATCTGAAGAACTTCCAAGTTAATTGACTGCCTATTTTCTCTGCTCATAGGACAAACAGTTAAAAACCACGAAAGTTTGGATGATCATAATTCTTGTCCAATAGTTAAAGTGTAAAATTATCTTGGGAGGTCTATTATTTTTTGGTTGTATGAAATGGGAATCACAATTTTTAACTCATTGCCAGCTGTTTTGAAGAATTTAATTGAAAGAACCTTTAAAAAGAACGTTAAATGGATATTTTATTAAATGGCTTTATCTAATTGATCACTGAATATAATTTTTGGGCACAGAAGAAATTTAACAAATTAATTATAAGCATTGTAACCTATCAAAATGTATTAATCATTTTACTATTGCCATGTATTATTGTTAATTCCCAACGACAATAAAGTTATTTATTTATTTATCCCCACATTCAACAGGAGCTATGAATTCCATAAAGGTTTCCAGATTGGTAAGGTTGGTATGAAAGTCAGATACAACTCAAATAAGAGGGCAACTCCTTTGAAACTTAAGAGGACCAGGGTGTGTAGCAGTTTTAAAACATGTGAATGGCTCAAGGAACAAATCTAGAGCCGTATGGGAAATCATAAGTGAACTTAATCCTAACAAGTCATCTAACTCTTTCCGAAAAATTGTGATTAATAACGATGACAATGTTTTAGTGGATAAACCCTCATTAGTGTCTGAGAGCTTCAACTCTTTTTTCTCATCAGTAGCTGAGCGCCTAGGGTGCCACTCCCCGCAAGCCAAACCGCACCTTCCACCTCACCATCGTAATTCTATAACACTCCATGATCCAATGTTTTTATTTCTAACTCCCACCGATCCAGCAGAAATTATGAATGTCATTAAGTCGTTAAGATCAAGCCACTCTGCATCTTTGGATTCTGTTTCTTCTGTCCTTTTAAAGAACTATGTAATAGAACTGGCTGTCCCACTAGCATTTCTCGCAAATTCTATTTTTCAGATGGGGCACTTTCCTAATGCACTCAAACTGTCAATAGTAAATCCATTGTTTAAAATTGGCAATAAACATGACCGCGGTAATTACCGACCCATATCGATATTGTCAAAATTTTCCAAGGTTCTTGAAAAGTTAGTTTTATTCAGATTGACTGATTACTTTACAAGAAACAACATTCTTTCGAACGTCCAATTTGGTTTTAGGGACAAGCTGTCAACTCTGAACGCAATGCACAGTCTCTTGAACGAGGCAGGATCAGCTCTAGACAATATAAAACCGACTTTTGGCCTATTTTTGGACTTGAGCAAGGCTTTTGATGTAGTCGACCATGGTCTTCTCTTAAGAAAGTTCTCGGATGTTGGTATTGGCTGGAAGGCATTTGATTAGTTGGCGTCTTTTCTGTTATTCCGGAAGCAAAGTGTTAAATTCCATATATTGGTGCCGGATGACGGATGACGGCAATGTCTTAAAGTTTGCTACTCACATCCAGCTGCTGTTAAAAGTGATGTTCCACAGGGATCTGTACTCGGACCAATTTTGTTTTTATTGTTTATTAATGATATTCACACCAGTCTTATAGGAAATCATCATCTATGCCTTTTTGCCAACGACACGTCTCTTGTAGTATCTACCCCTGATCGTGAGACCCTCAAAATGAGGACATTTTTACAGGGCAGTTCACTTTTTCAATCGCTGTCCAATAATTCACTCTGCATTAACAACCTGAAAACAAAGCTTTTAGACTTCCACTTGCGAAATGTCACTAATTCCTCGCCATCTCTTAACATTGTAATTGGTGAAGATGAAATAAGTCCGTGCCAAGAAGTTAATTATCTCGGTTTAGTCATCGATGATAAATTAAATTTTTCAGCTCATATTGCCATTATTGATTAAAAAGTTGAGCTCTGGAATTTTTGTTCTACGCAGACTGGCTTTTTTTGCTGGTATTGGCGTTCTTTTGTCAACATACTATGGCTGCCTATAACCTTATCTATCATATTGTGTTCCTGCCTGGGGATCTGAGAGCGTTAAAACCCTTTCTATCTTTGTCCTGCAGAAGAAAGCATTGAGAGTTATTCTTGGCCTTAAATACACAGACTCCTGTAAATCACATTTCAAGTCCAACAGCTTGCTGACTTTTCCATGTATCTACATTCTCGAGAGTTTAATATTTTTTAAACGCAATAGCCATTTTTTTACATCTCATTTATTTGTTAACCATTCCTACAATTTACGAAACAGAAATAAAATCCCACCACCTCCCTACCATACAACATTCTCTGCAAATCAAATGCACCAGTCTTGCGTAACTCTCTTTAATGCCCTTCCTTCTCACATAAAAAAAGAGGAAAATACCAAGTTTTCAAGCGAAGTCTGAAAAAGTTTTTGCTGGGTAAGGAATATTACCGTGTAAAAAATTATTTAGAAGAGAAGAAAGATTAAAAAGCATATGTGTTTTATTTTTATTGTTTGTATTATAAAGTTGTTTTAATTATAAAATGCTATGGTATTTAGTTTTAAATATGTTCTGTGTATTCTGTATGACACTTGCCCATGAATTGTGATATTTTATTTGGCAAATAAAGAACTTTGACTTTGACTTCGTGTACCAGCATACAAGTTAATAGCAGATGACTAAAAAAAGTGTTTGCTCTTTTTTAATAAATGTTTAATATAATATCAAAACTGGAGATGCTGGTTGATTATACAATCAAGCAATGTGGAAATAGTTTATAAATTAGTGTTAGCTGTTTAAGCACTTACAAATTAAAATAAATTGAAGAATTTGTACTGACCTAGATTCATGTAAGGCATTGTAAAATCAGCATCTTTCTCCCGTTCTCTCGTAATAGTGATGTCTGCTATGGCCAGATCAGCTTCCTGAAAAGTACAAGTAGAATTAATTACAATAATAGACTCCACTTGCCCTATGCTTCCATGACTCATCGATTATGATCCTGTGATTCTCTGGCAGATCACCATGAAAGTTCGAACCTTGGCGTTTTGAAATATTGGATGGTTATAGAATATTTATAGTCCTCCCTGAGGTTTGAGTTTTAGCTTGATTGTTATTGTTATTATTATTGTGATTATGATTGTTATTGTTTGTTGTGGTATTGTTTGATTCTATTTGAAAAATT
This sequence comes from Allygus modestus, assembly GCA_963675035.1. Taxonomy (NCBI): domain Eukaryota; kingdom Metazoa; phylum Arthropoda; class Insecta; order Hemiptera; family Cicadellidae; genus Allygus; species Allygus modestus. Next base: position 69,002,504 of record OY776116.1, read on the forward strand.
ATCACCATCAACTTAGTTGTTTTTTCTTCTCGTACTTAGACATTTCTTAACTTTTAAAACAATTTGAACATATCAAATACCGTATATAAACAAAATAATGTTATTCTTGCCTTGTTTATCACCTTCCCCAGCATTCCATTCCATTTGCCTGTGACTTTATCCGGGTTCCCGCTGCTGCCATCTTCCTGTTCCCGGAACGTGTAGTTGAAGCCGTTCATTAGGGACAGTTCGTGTATCACGTCGATGCCCATTCCCTCATACTTGTCGTTGCCATCCAGTTGGTTTGTAGTCTCCTTCAGCATGGCATGTGGATCCACCTTTTGGAGCGCATAACAATGAATACGGTATTAGATAAATTTGTATTGCAGCTTTTTCTGGTGTATAAAAATACTTATTTTTGCAAAGTTGTATTATATATTTAACAAAATGACAAAGTTTATGACATTTGCAAATGTTTAATGAAATAACTATTGATAATTTACAAAATCTGCTCACTGAAATCACAAGCTATTTATTGATTCTTTCAACTGATCCATGAATCAATGATTACAGATAATCCCATAAGATACAGATAATCCTGGATGGGACTGAAAAGTTAACTGTTCATTAACATGACGGCGCTTTGCTAGCCATTGGGCGCCCACCTGACTTTGAGAGGTTTGGACTTTGTCCTCCAACAACATTAAATAAAAAAATGCCACTGGTATAAACAAACACAAATGACAAAAAAAGATTGGTCGCATGGGAGAAGCAACTAGAAACACAAAATGTTTTTGCTTGGAACCCCCCTTTAATAGGATTGGAATAATTGAACTCAAATTGATACTTTATTTTTATCTCAGTTGTATCGTTTTTTGATATAAAAAATTATGGTTCAAGAAGATTTTTCAATTATTACGACCTACTTCTTGTTATTTGTGATAATTTAGGTCCTGTTCAGGAAGCTTATAAAAGCTAAAAGTTACTATTAACCATTATCTCCAGCATGACTGATTTCAATTATTTTGTGACAGAAGGTTTTCATGATTTGGTTCTGTTACCACTTTAAGTAATTGTAAACTCTGTTTGAAATTTGTGAAAAACTCTTTTATAAGTTTATACATTTTAGTTGATCTTTCGTTGAATTACAATACAATCCTTACAAAATTAAATTAATTATATATAAGATTTGCTCAATGTAAATAAAAATATATCTAGCAACCCTCTTCCCACCTAGGGGTTTGTTCAGGTTTTGTTCTATATTTTAAAAAATCAATACAAAAAAGGCAAAATTATTCCTATTTTACCTCAAAAATCAGATCTGGTCAAAGTCCAAATTTAAAGTCAGGTAAATCTGCACAAACCTGTTTTGTTATTAATATTCAAAGCACAATTATAAATAATAGTAACATAATAGATAGAAGTGATTTAAAATCCAGTCACTATTTTCTGCCGGTTAAGAACGAATGGATGCATTTTATGACTCAATCAGTATATATATATTCAGTACCGAGACTGCGACTGGTTGTCACCCCGTCAAGTTGTCCCCTTTTGAGGTAGGTGGCTTCCTGTCGTGGTGACAACTTGACGCTGGCGTGAAAGGGAACAACCTGTTGGTAGCATACCCATCAAGTTGTCACCTTGGAGTTTTGAAGGTGACAACTTGACGCGGATGTAAATGGTGACAATCTGTTGGTAGTGTAAACAACAAACTGCCATCTCTAGATTGCTCGGCCTCGTCAAGTTGTCACCCCGTCAAGTTGTCATCTCCTTCAAGCGGATACTGAATGAGTAGGTTTAATAACATAATGCATTATACATTATAAATTTAAAATGATACCTCCGTCAAGGAAGAGGTTTTAAAGAATGTACATGCTCAAATATTATACTGACAAAAAGGGACATTTTATAAAAACCAAATTCATCGCTTTTTACATGTGATTATATGGTTCGAGATGACATTAAAGCAGTATAAAAGTTAGAGCGCTACGAGTAGTACGAGTAGCCTACTAGTGACGTTATATAGTAATAGCTGGGATATAAGGGCTCATATATTTTCAATTATCATTAACTGTAGCACTAATTTCTTGAAAAGCAGTATGTGCCTTTTTATAGAAATTTATTTCTGTAACAAATTGTTTACTAGCTTTGTTTCTACTCTTAAATATTGTGATTGTAATAGTTATTATCTACAAAGCGACTCAAATATACAATTTATATATACTAAACATTTTATTTGTGTTTGAAAATCCAACGGTTATGTACCGCTAACTGAGCTATTAATAATTTTAACTGTTACCAATATAGCGTTAAATGTTTAATTTTCGTCTACAGCCGCGTCCGCACTGGCCGAACTTTTGCTCCTGAACTTGTCCGTTGAATACGATAAAAAAAATATTTAAAAAACTTTATATATAACAGTAATCTTTTCATATCAAATTCTGTAAGTGAAATTTTAGAAGTCAAAATTGTGAGAGTTTGGCAAATAGCAGGATAATGGGAGAGGGCTAAAAATTAAAAGTCTTGATCCCAAGGACTCAATAAAAGTAGCAGTATTTCTAAAAAGTTACCAGTAAATGAGAAATAACGTAAAACATCCCCCATAAGAAAAAAACACTAGGGTTTAAATCATCTGCTTTGTTTACATCAAAACATGTGATTAAGTATCTACTACGTTTACGAACTGACATGTATTCTTAATTATATTATTTTATTTTATCAGCATATAAAGAGTTAACATTATCTGATGATGCAGAGCATGGAGCGAGGTAGGGGCTCTGCTATGGCCCCTTAAAGCCACTTGCTTAATTTTAATTTTGAATCGTCTGCCTCTTTTACTAAAACTCAAGTAAACCTGAAGGATTAGGAAATTTTACAAACCTTTATCCAAGACATCAGTGTACACAAAGAGTAGATCTTATCTGCAAGATGGCTTAATTAATGTACCTTAGTAAGTTTAGGAATAAAGCCTAAAACCTTCTAAATTGTTACTCCAACCTCACTTGGCCAGCTGTTGAGTACTGATTTGAACATATTATATAGAACTAATTCCTCCAGAAAACTAAAACTCAATAAAATAACAATTAATAATAGCGAGGTTTTTCCTAACCACACTTCTACCTCCAATTTAAATTAAGATTTTTAATAGAAATTGTCAGAAAACAATTAACACCGTAAGTAAAATTAAATTAACTAATTAATAATTACAGTCATAACGAATTTGTGCGCAGCGTGCTGACGTATTTAGGATTTTCCAAAGTCAAGAAATTAACAAAGAATTTATATTTTTAGCGAATTTACCCTATAGGGAAGAAGCTATTACAGTAGGTGGCATGGTAAGACTTAAGCCCGAGACCATGATAACTTTTCGTTTTGAGGTCCCCAGATGCCAAAAACACTATTCGTTCAAATTTATATATATATATATATATATATATGTGTGTGTCCGTTACCGCAATAACTTTTGAAAGAAACACCCAATTTCAATGAAATTTGGCAAAAATGTGGAGAGGAGCATTTATGACTTTAAGTTCGAAAACCAGATCGATCGCACTATGGGAAGGGGGTTTTATGGGGTTTTACAATTTTCCAAAAATCGGTTTTTTGCAAATTTGACCCCAAAATGTTAAAAACACTCAATTTTGGTTATAGCCATTTTATAGAGCATAAAAAAACAAATAATCTAGTATTTTGAATCACTAACCTAGGTTAAGTGGTTGTGGAGAAAATAAAAAAAAAACGTGTCCCATGTTAATCTTATGGGAAAAAGGTTTTTAGATTTTTCTCAGATAGTTTTACTAAAAACTTCACATTTCTGTTTATTAATGTGTTTAGCTCAACAAAACAAACATTTTGGTGTTTTAATCGTTGTTCTACGTCCAACCGTTGCAGAGATATTCAAAGTGCTAAACACAGTACGTTGTCCAATGTTATCCTTATGGAGAATAAATAAAATTCTATATCTCGATTATTTATGAATGTATATTGATGAAACTTGGTATGTGGCTTCAACTAGTTGTGGTATATTGATATTAGCACAAAAAACAAGTTTTTGTTGATAGTACCCGTAGCAGCAAACCTGCATACTCGGCCCCCATGTTATTCATATGGAGAATAAGTAAAGTTGTATAACTCCCTTAATTATGAACCTACATTAAGAGAACTTGGTATGTAGCTTCACCTGGTTCAGTTGTATTGATAATTGCAAATAAAACACATTACTTATCTTCCTTGTTGCAGCAAACCTGCATCCTCAACCCTAATATTATTCTTATAGAGAATAAATAAAATGCTATATATCACTTATTTATGTATGTATTTTTGTGAAACTTGGTAAATAGCTCTATGTAGTAGTGAGTCACATATATATGCATTGGAAATTCGCTGAGTACGCAGGTTTGCTGCGACGGGGATATTTACATTTAGTCCACTTATACAAATGTTTGAGAAAATTCGGCAAACTTAATTTCTGGCTGTTCTGACACACCTGGTTCTATCAAACTTTGATTATATTATCGTCATTTCGTGAATTATGACGTTTGTTGGAGGTTCAGTCAGGTGTCAAATTAAAGGTGAAATTTATTTTCTTAATTCGACCAAATACTGGTTTGGGTTTTTTTTAACACTCGAGTGATGGTACTGTATTTAAGTACCTTAACAAAAATTTAAGATTTGAACTACAATCAAAGACATTTTTAACGTGGTCATAACAACTATTATGGTGTTATATAATCTATCAGATCTATATATATGATAGATATCTATAATCTATAGATATGTTGTTATAATATTTTAATTTCGCACATGGAAAACATTGTCTCTATTTGCAGGGGGAGGCGTGAAAAGCTGCTCGTTATATGACACTGGCACAAAAGTCTTATATTTATATTTTGACTTTACAGTAAAGCCTTGCTGTCAATACATGGATAGACAGTGGCATAGAAAAGTGGCATTGTAAATTATCTGGTTCAACATTTATAAAATAGTGATAAGTAACGTTTTTTATATGTAATTTGTGTACGAATATGTAGATCTATTGTTAAAGCCTAAAATAGGATTTATAAAATCTATAACTATTGAAATCAGCCTGATACTACAAACACAATCTTGGTGAGCTAAACTCCCAATTATTTAAGTACATGGGATGTAATTCAGTGACCACCGAACACATAAATTAAGTTGTCAACACTCATTCAGTTCCCATTTAAAGGAGGTGGCAACTAGACGAGGTGACAACTTGATGTGGTGACAACTTGACGTGGTGACAACTTGACAGGGTGACAAATTGATGCGGACGTGAAAGGGGACAATCTGTCGGTAGCGTACCCATCAAGTTGTCCCCTTGTAGTTTTGAAGGTGACAACTTGACGGGGGGGACAACTTGACGCAGACGTGAAAGGTGACGATCTGTAGGTAGCGTACACGACAGATCGTCACCTCAAAGCTAGGAAGGTGACAACTTGATGCCTGTAACCAAAATGCTGAGGTGACAACTTGACGTAGTGACAACTAGACGGCGACCCTCAGTACCACCAGGTAAAAAATATGGATATCATTTTTTAAGCCAAAGCCCAGTCCAAAGTTGTATAGTACAAATTTTAAAAAATCCCAAGGGTTTATTTTATAAGACATCCTTTGACTGTATATTTTAGTTTTTTGAAATTAAAAACTTACCAAAGAGATCATAACAATGAAGGTAACGTTTTTAAGATCTTTTTTAGCATTTTCTTCGCTCTCGGTGTCAAAAGACTGAGTGAAGTTCACCCCCTCAGAAGTGTTCCAAGTTCCCTTCTTCATTATGCCTTCAGCTGTCAGCTCGATAATGTCTAGTTTGAAGTCTGTGCGGAAGCCTTCATGGTCGAATTTAATCAGTCCAGTCAAACCAGTAATTTCAGTCTAAGCATATAAAAAAACAGTTGATATCAAAATATTGATTCAACAATTTGAATTGTAACAAAGGAACATGATTCATGGTAATAATTTTTTCACAGGTTCTTAGCTGTGTTGGTTTGAAATATTATTGAAGAAAGTAGAATACAGAATGACTTCCCTTGGTCAAATAAATGAAAAATGTGTATACAACAATTACTTGTTCTATATATCCATATACGGTTTATAACTGTATATTTTCTAAACTGATAGTTAATCTATTTTGTATTACATTATACTGTCAAAGAATGAAACAAATCTTTCAAATAAGTTTCCAGAAAATGTCCAGATTATAGAACCTAAAAAAACCAGATTATTTTATTAACTTAAGTAAAACTCTGGAATGAGCTAAATAAAAGTACTTACAACTTACCCTAATTTTTCTCTAAGAGGGAAACAAACAAAAATAGATTGGCAAAAGCAGAGACTCACTACAAAAACATAAGGAGGCGAAGGAGACAGCAGGATAAATTATTATTTGTTCTTCGAGACAATTATTGGTAGCATCACTGTTACAAAACTCTGGATGGTTTCAGAAAAAAAGTGTACAAATATGACATTATCGCTTTCTGTAACAGGTAGAGGGGGTCAGCCATCAGACCCATCCTTAAAAATATCTATGTTAGTGCCTCTTAACATGTAAAGGTAGAGGCACTCCACTCTTACACCTATTTAACCTTAAATATTTTTTTCTGGGTTCGATTTTCCATGTATAACTATTCCAATAAATTAGTAAACTTTTGATTTGACAACATCCACACTTACAACTTTCATGTAGTTGATGATGCTGTAGCCGTGTTCCCAGTTGTGGTTGTTGTCACAGCTGAGAGGTTGGGGCTGAAGCTCTAGACTCTTGAGCAGCTGATCGATCGCTTTGGTGTACAACAGCACTGAGTCGTGGATGAGAGCCGTCTCTGCCTGGAATTTTGGAACTATGTTATCATCACAGGGGTTTAGTTGTGTGGTGTAAGATCAGTAACAGCTTATGACAGTATATTAAGGAGGATAAATCTACCTTTGTACATCTTTTTATCTTTTTATGGATGTATCTGAATACTAAAATACCAAAATTGTACAATGCGATATAAATATATCACTCAATAATATTTATATTCTTCTTGATTTGCAGCTAAGCCAGCTTTACTGGTAAATGGGCCTGTTCTCTTCAAACCAAAAAGAAACTAATTTGCATTTCTGTGCATGTTGGTAAAATCTGTTGGTTTTTTATTTAATTATTTTTTAACCTGGGCAAATTTGCTTCGCTCATTTACTTCTAAATGAATTCAGTGAGACCTATTACCAAAAATATAAAAGTAGCTTACGAGCAAAGTCAAGTGAGAAAGAGGAACTGTTTTTTGTTGTTGATTTAAAAAAATACATTTTGTTTTTTATGGAGCAACTGGCTACAAGCAGTTGCATGAGGTTTGCATGAGGGTGAAACACAACCAATATTTCATATGTATAGGATATTGTGGACGGAATCTCTTCTCCTCTATCCTCAAAAATGGATGAAATGGTATTCTTTATATTCTTAGTTGATAAAGGCCAACTTGGTTTCATTACCAAGTTTGGTAGGAAATCTATATATTAATATGCTAGGGGTTTTTTCTTCATAGTCATAAATCGATAATGGCTGGACGGATTTTAATGTTTGAGGTGCCAAATTAAAGGTATTTTTACGTAGATTTGCCAATACATCTCAGAATTTTAAGAAAAGGCATCACTTAAACACAGTAAAGGGCTGAATTTTCGGAACAGTGGCGCTATCCGACGGCGGAAGTCTAAACTATGTTTTGATTGAAAGTACGTTGTTATCATCCGTTTGAATATCAGATGTTTTGTTATGTTTGTTTACAACTGAAAAAACCTTTCGTTGGGTAAAAACTTGCTCGGATTCGAGCAACAGGGTAACTAGTAATTAATAAATACAAGTGGAAATAAAAGGGATATCACTATTGTAAATGTATTTATTTATAAATGTTTGTACTGTTAACAAACAAATTGAAATTTGTGTTAATTTATTTTATTCTACAATGTATACAAAAATAATTCAGACAAACTGAGTTTTTCTGAAAATCAGTGTCAAACTAGGAATCACTTCAATAAAGGCATTATTTATTTATTATTTTCCTTTTGAATAGATGAACGCAAACAACAATTATTAAACCAAAGTAAAACTTGATTTGAAATATGTTTGTGGTTTTATAACAGTCATTAAGTATATATTAACACTTTAAAATTTAAATTTAAAAGCAGAAACGATTTGGGCATGTAATCTAAATTTAAATGAAACCATATATCGTAGCTTTTATACTTATGGAGAAACTATTACGCACAATTGCAAAAGAAGTTGATTTAAATTCAGGAAATATAAAAAAACATACCTCATATCAAAACATTTAACTTTTGAACACAATACCTTCTCCCTAAAATGAAGAGAATGAAATAAAAATCCAAGCATATTTCAGGGACGGGTTATTCAGGAAGATGTCCATAGACACTTGGGAAATAAGAAATTTTATTTATTAAAAACCTCAACTGCCCGTCACCATAGGCTATTTACCTGTGCGGTGAACTAAAGACAGCGAGGTACCATAACGGCATTAGTCACATGGGCCTGCCAAAGGTGACTGCTCATGATCTTACAGGAGTCGGCCGGGACCAGGATCGAACCGGCCATGTTTGACTTGCTAATCAGGCACTTTACCTCTGAGCTACCACGTCCGGTAAAGGGTGTTAATATGAGTAAAGGGTGTTAGTATCCTTGTGGGATATATCACCAACAGATTTAAGAAATTATATATCCTTTAAGAACAAGGATGTTAATTGATAATTACCAGCAAAACTTCATTGTTAATTTCATAGCCATGTTCTTTCTCTTTGCTTCTCCAAAATGTCATCATTTCTTGGACTTCATCACTCTCTGGATCAAAAAAGCGAATTCCAGTAATGTTTGTGCCGGCGTGCATGAATGGTTCTAAATCAATTGTCTGGAAATCCTGGAAGAATAATAATGATTAAAAGTATGGAAGAAAAATGTCAATATGTTAAATGAAAATTATAATTTAATATAAAACATATTATACTTGGTAATTAATCAGATTTTTTATTGAAAATATAGATATATTTGAACTATTATAGAATCTTAATGTTTAAATATAAAACTTATTTCAAGGGCTTTAAACTGTTTCTGGATTATTTGTCTTCCATTTGTTATTAGACGTTAGATTTATGGATTAGGAAAGGCAAACAGAGCTGTAAGGCACATCTTCCTTCATGGGAATTTTTCACAGGACACCGGAAGGAAAGGAACTTCCAGGTTTAAACATGGAGCAGCTAATTCTCTACTTCGAAGGGCTTTTCCTGAGCTTCCTGCAGCGGCTGTTTATCAGCCTTTAAACAATTAAGTGGTTGGCTCTGCTGCCACACTGACCCACAAGACGACTTCATTGAGCCAGGGATTACAGACTATCTTTTGTATCCTTTAAGGCGGAAGACCCAAGTTTAAAAGAAAACCTTTCCTAAGTTGATAGAAAAATGACTATCTGGCCACATGCTCAACCTTTCTATATCAACCTTTCAAACTGGCCTATGCAGTCTGGTCTTTAAGGTACCCTAGGTCCAGAGACAGGGGTGGACTGACCCGCCCGGGACACCGGGAAAGGTCCCGGTGCGCCCTCCTTGTAAAGGCGCCCTGGCACCCTCCATGACGGGGGAAAATTAATTATTTAATTATTAATTTTGTAATTATTATTATAATTAAAATAAATGCCACATTAAATAAATCACGTTGCATAATAAAATTAATTAATTTAAAACTTTTGTTTTTGAGGTTAGTAAACTATAACGGGCATTTCATATCATATTTCATTTCATATCAAGCGCACTGAACTCGTGCTCAGTGGTCAAGCGCTATAAGTTCTCTTCGAGCTGACTATCATCTGCAGCTTAAAGTTTGTTGGGCTACTGTGTTATGAAATTAAAAATATGGTGGATGAGCATGGTGGTATTGTTGGGTACTTAGGCTCTTTAAGATTATTATTTTGAAAGTGTAGTTTTAAAAGTAAGTAGGCCTAGATAATTTACATTTAAAACCAGTACTAATCACCATACACTTTATTGTCCTAACCTAAAGGGAAATGTAGATATCAACCAAGGGAAATTATTTGGCCAGTTGGGAAATTAATACGTAGGACAATCTACAAATGATGTGAAAAAAGTAATTAATTAAGAAGATTTTCCTTCATGTTTAAAAGCCATATTGTGTGTGTTGCGAGAGTGATATGAATGCAGATGATTTTTTTAGTTGTTTGTTAGATTGTTACATAACAAGTGTGTTCAGACGGTCAGTAATAAGTTATTTTGTGATCTGTATATCGAGGCAAGACATGGACATCATAGGTTGGAGATCTCCTCTTCATTTTAGTTTTTTTATGCTCTATGGACCATGTTTTCTGACTGTCTCCTTCTAATGACAGATTTAAATAGGTTTATTGTTTGATCTTTCAATGTTATAGCTAGGGCTAAAATTCAAGTTCAAAGAAACCAGTGAAGTGAGAATCTCCTTGAACAAAAGTTGCAGTACCATGCTGTCCCTTTGAACTGCAGGGTATCACAACCCCTCCCCCTCCCCAACGAAATTTTCTCCCTTTATACTGGCGCCCTCAGGACCTATTTCCACCGCCCTTTTCATACCATCAGTCCACCCCTGTCCAAAGACATAGTCAGGATTTTGTGAAGAAGGAGGTTCAAACTAATTAACTTAAGGGTTTAGTATAAAGCCTATAGAGGTGTTCATATAGCATTTTTTTAAATGTTAAGACTTAAAACATCCACACTAAATTAAACACAGAAACAAACAGGATTGGCAGGGGGCTATTTTTTGTAAGTTAATAATCAAGTTAAAAAACTGTGATTACTAAATCGAAAAAATCACAAAACACGAGAATACCAATAAGGCCGCCTTCACACTAGGTCGCTGCGACCGGGTGGCAGCCACTGACCTGTAAAAGTCGCAGCCATGCTTGTCCCTTGACATATGGTGGCTGCGACCAAGTTGTGAGGATGCGCGCGGAGCTTGTTTTGGTCGTCTGCCACCTGTATCTGCCATTTGCTGTCGCAGTCTCGCTAAACTATATATTTTTAATTCATTCGTCAAGATGGATTCAAGTGATGAGGATGAGGACCTCCTGCTTGTACTTTTTTGCGAAAAAGAAGAAGGAGGTCAAGAAAACGATGAATGTGGGTCCATCCTATTCTTGAGAAGAGGCAAGAAAAGAGGTTTAATTAACTTTGCGGGCATAAAGACAAGTTTTTCAACTTCTTCAGGATGTCGCTGTTTTCATTTAAGGAGCTTCTTGGTTACATAAAAGAAGATATAGTTGGGACTGATAGCAAATTCAGGCGAGCTATTTCACCAGAAGAGAAACTGGTTTTGACTTTGAGGTATAAGTGAACTCATAGTGTACCGTCAAAAGGTTGATAAAAATCTTTTTAATATATGAAAGTTCTGCTGACACAAACAGTCCCCCAACTGATGAGCAGATTTCCTTTGCTCATTTGCCTATTTTTCTGCATGTGGTCACCCTAGTTGTTATTATAGCTCAATGTCCCTTTGATTCATTTTGGATTTAGGCCTATCTATTTGTAATAATAGACTTTCACTGTTTTCAATTAATGTGTTATCCTCTTCATCCATTTTGTGAAGCACAACTAAATTTTAAAAAGGAACAATAAACTATAAAAGCTAAGTAACACAGAACAAAACAAGATAGTTTCACAACAGTGGGATCAGCGTAACGAGTCGACAGCAAATGACAGACACAGGAAGATGCGCGCACATCTCAAAAACTTGGTCCAGTCACCGAGTGTGAAGGGCTCCATATGTTTCAATGCCCTGCTAGCGGGTTGAGTTGCTAAAAAGCAGGGTCATAGCCACTGCCCGGCGACACAGTTCCGTGGCCACCGAGTCGCTGCCACCGAGGTGGGTCACTGCGATCCACTAGTGTGATGGCTCCATAAGGCTAAATGCAATTTCAATGGGTCAAGTGGCCGACGGGTGACTGTGTGTCGGTCGCAGCAACTTAGTGTGAAGGTGGCCTAAGTAATGTACTTTCCCGTATGAGGATATATAAAATCATTTTATGAGTGAAGCCTATTCTTTGTTTTACAAAATAAAATTTTACGTCTTATAGAGGCTGAAGTAGCAAAATATCTAAATTAATGTACGTAGGTTTCTTACTTTTCCTACCATTGAAGGCTACTGGCATTTTTCTACAATAACAAAAAGTAAATTTTTAACAGCAGAATTTTATTTAAGAATTTGCTCATATTTAAATTTGTTAAGTTGTGTGCTGAAATATTATAGGAATAAGCAGATCCTATTGATTTGGGTTTTGAGTATTGGGGAATATACTAGCATTACTATTTTAATGCAATTTATAAATATGACTGTTCCCTGGTCTGTACTGTCAATTTGCAGTACACTGATGATTATGCAGGTATGTGGGTGACGTGTTATTATTTTGGTGGATTTTTTTATGGTACCGGTATACTTTTTTAGTCACGTTGTCAAATCTGTTTCTTGGCTTTTATAGGGTTTTCTTATTTTATTAATAAATAATTTGAATTTTCTGAAACATATGTACATATTACTATTAAACATAGTTGGGACTGCAGGAGAAATAAAATGACTCCCTAACACTAGTAATATTATATTTTAAAGCCAAATATTTCCTGAAATATTTCCAAATAGTAACCCTCTAGTCCGCAGGTACCACTTGGCTGCATTCCCGCTGGACCGAGATGGTGGTTTCTATCACAATTTCATTCTACTAAATCAAAACTTTGTATCTGAAATGACCTACATAATCAGTATTTGTACTTCTTAATACAAGGTACCTCTTAATGCAAGGTACTTATTATATTTATAGTACTGTAATTCACATTCTCTGCTATAGTTATTCTTTTCAAAAATACTTTACAACTTTAACTCATCTATGTTTTGAATTATTATGATATAAAATACCCCCGTAGCAGCAAACCTGCGTACTCAGCGAATTTCCAATGCATATATATGTATCTTAATACCACATAAAGCCACATACCAAGTTTCATCAATATACATTCATAAATAAACGATTTATGACATTTTAATTATTCTCCATAAGAATAACATGGCGGCTGAGTATGCAGGTTTGCTGAATGAAGGAACACAAAAAATGGGGTTTTATACAAATATCAATATAACTCATTTAGGCAAAGCCACATACCAAATTTCATTAATTTATTTTCATAATTAAGGGAGATAACACGTTACTTGTCCTCCATAAGAATAACATGGGGCTGAGTACGCAGGTTTGCTGCTACGGGAGCCTTTGGCAAAAAATGGTTTTTTTGAGCAAATATCAATGGTCCACAACCAGATGAAGCTATATACCAAGTTTCGTCAGTATACGTTCATAAATAAGCGAGATATACAATTTTTCTTTTTCTCCATAAGAATAACATTAGACAACGTACTGTGTTTAGCACTTTCAATATCTCGGTAACCAATTGACGTAGAGAAATGATCAAAATACCAAATTGTGTGTTTTTTTAAGAAGAATCCAATGGTAAAAACCAAAATTTGATTTTTTCCAAAATTATATGTAAAAAATTCAAAAAACCCATTTTTGGGGTACAAAACCCCCCCAAAATACCCCTTCGGATGGAGCGATCTGGCTGGTTTTCGAACTTAAAGTCATAAATGTTGCTTTACACGTTTATACCAAATTTCATCAAAATCGGATAATTTTTACGAGAGTTATCGTGCTCACGGACACATATATATATATATATATATATATATATATATATATACAGTTTCGAACGAATGGTGTTTTTGGGGTCTGGGGACCTCAAAACGAAAAGTTATCATGGTCCCGGGCCTAGGTCTTACCATGCCGACCACGGTAATAGCTTCTTCCCTATAGGGTAAATTCGCTAAAAAGTCAAACATACCAGTGAGGTGATGATGTAGCTGTACTCAATTCCCATTAATCCAACTTGTTGGGCGTGAAGCAGCACATCAAACAGAATATTCGATGAACAGTCCAGAACAATATTTTTTTCATTTGTATTTTTTATTCTTCTCATGGTAGGCCTAAAAATTAATTATTGACAAACATTATATATATTGTTGATTGTTTTCATTAAAACACTAAGCAACATTATACAACTACACATAAAAAAATTACAGGTAGGTGACCAAGCGCAGCAATTTTGCAAGTCCTGAAAGTGTATGAACACAAACAGCAATTACACCCTCGTAATGTTGGTTCCCTTCCAATGAAATGAAGGCTCATAAACATAGAGAGAGTGAGCTTTCCATAAAAACTGAAAACATAATCCTCATGTTAAAACATGATATTAATTATTAAAGCAGGGTGAATAATTACAATAAATAGATATTGATAAGCACTCATTTCAATTACATTTCCAAAACCATCCGCCTTCTTAGTGAGCGCTTATAATGCTAACAACAACTTTTGACTTGGCTAGTAATACATTTCACTCGCAACTGCCTAAACCTTACCCTTACCCCCAAAACCCCCAAAGTCAAACCCATACAGTAGTGCATAGTTAAACATGCATACAGAATTTGATAGGTGAAAAAATTAGTACTGTAATTTAAATGTGTATTCACTCACCTATAGTTTCCTCCTTCATCCAGCTGCCGAACAGTGACAGGGTAGCCCTTGTAGTCGTAATATGTCAGAAGCCCATTCAGTCGGATAAGTCCATCATTGTCCTCGTAAATAACGGTGAAACTCTCCCACTCGTAGATTCTTACTATATCTACAAAAACCTACAAGAATAAGATTTACCATAAAATATTTATGAGAAAATAAGCTTTTCTATTGAAGTTAAAAGAACACTTGCACCTTTAAGCTGATTTCCCTTTCTTTTTCCCTATTATGCTACAATTGTTTTTTGAGTGAATTTCCTATGGAAAAGTGAACTATTAAAAGCCTAGACTGAACTATAGAAGTGCCTAACGTGACCCACTGAACACGTTTTGGGGTGTCGCTAAAAACTTTTTTTATATATATATATGTGTGTGTGTGTTCTTTACTCTAGCGGTCGCAATTTTTTTGTCCGATTTACTTGAAATTTGGTAGGAATCTTCCCTTCTATAAAAAGTTGGACAAGTTCGTTGGGCAAAACAATCGGACAACTCTAACCCCCTTTTTTATGTATTTTGATTTTTCAAATTTTTAGTGTTTGGGCCCAAAAAGGGTCAGAAAAGCCCCGAATGTATATTATTGTATATTAAATTATTGTACATAAAATTCCAAAACTTTTAAGCCCTCCCTCATCATTCTAGCACAAGTATGTACCGAGTTATTAAAGAAAATGTTAATTGTCTTAACACAGTACACGTTGTCTTATGGTGATTTTACACGGGAAAAGGCTGTTTTTCATATCTTCATGTAGTTTTATCACCCCCAATACCCCTATACCAACTTGTTATCCGGACTATACCTTTTCATAACCCTATAATGTACAACATTGCCATCCTAATAGTCAATTTGAATATAACCAGGAGCATCAGAACAGCCAAAAATCAAATTTTTCAATTTGCCAAAAAAATGTTAACAGTTGTTAAACCATTTATTAGATTTTTAAAGGTTTTAATGAGGAAATTCACTTTTCTTAAGCCAGCGTGCTGCGAGCGATCTTGTTTTAAGTTGTTAGAGGGTTCAAGAGCAACTGTTTATTTCTCCCAGTCATAAGGTTTACTGGTGAATCTGTTAACTCTTCCACCCAAATCCTAGATGCAAACCACTCTTCAGCGGTATCGGTATCTTGGATAATTGGATGTTTAGTAAATTCCTTAATCAAATGATTTGATTACCTTGCTAAATGTGACCTGCCAAGAGAAAAGTGTCTCTTATTGATATAACTACAATTTCCAGAAGATGATGCTATGGCTTACAGATTGTAGCAAGATGGTTAAGCACTGAGCCAAAGACTCAAAACTGATATGGTAGTAAACATTATGTGTCTCCCTATATTGAGTCTACTTACCTTGGACATAGTAGAAGGGTGGGGGAAGAGATTGACCAGACAAGAGCCGCGGCGTTGCCTCGAGTCCCATCTCATCTCCACATGGGGAATCTCCATTGCATCACAAATGGACTGTACATGGTCACTGGTGTCAACTGAGCGCGGCCCGAACACACCAGCCACTCCTCCTCCCAGCATCTCACATACTACAACATAACATCTCAATGGCATCACAGATGGACTGTACATGGTCACTGGTGTCAACTGAGCGCGGCCCGAACACACCAGCCACTCCTCCTCCCAGCATCTCACATACTACAACATAACATCTCAATGGCATCACAGATGGACTGTACATGGTCACTGGTGTCAACTGAGCGCGGCCCGAACACACCAGCCACTCCTTCTCCCAGCATATCACATACTACAACATAACATCTCAATGGCATCACAGATGGACTGTACATGGTCACTGGTGTCAACTGAGCGCGGCCCGAACACACCAGCCAATCCTTCTCCCAGCATATCACATACTACAACATAACATCTCAATGGCATCACAGATGGACTGTACATGGTCACTGGTGTCAACTGAGCGCGGCCCGAACACACCAGCCACTCCTTCTCCCAGCATATCACATACTACAACATAACATCTCAATGGCATCACAGATGGACTGTACATGGTCATTGGTGTCAACTGAGCGCGGTCCGAACACACCAGCCACTCCTTCTCCCAGCATATCACATACTACAACATAACATCTCAATGGCATCACAGATCCATTGAGTATCTATTGACTGGAGACCGAACACACCTGAAGCATCTCCACCAAGCATCTCACATACTACAACATAGAACCTCCGTGGCATCACAGATCCATTGAGTATCCACTGACTGGAGACCGAACACACCTGAAGCATCTCCACCAAGCATCTCACATACTACAACATAGAACCTTCGTGGCATCACAAACATAATGTATATATGGTTACTGGTATCCACTGACCGGATACCAAACACACCTTTACACCTGTACAGTATAGTACATTCATCCACTAAGCATCACACATACTACAACATTGTCTTAATGTTGTGATCAGCTGCTATTGTATTTGTAAGAATTTCAATTGGTGGTTTTAGTTGTCTGTCATAGGGACTGAATTTATAACCACTCAGAGTTTACCTTTGTAGCTAAAACTCTGAGTGGTTATAAATTCAGTCCCTATGACAAAATAATTTGGATGGTTGTACTTTGAATTAAACTGATTACCTTTGTAGCTAATCAGTTTAATTTAAAGTACAACCATCCAAATTTGTCAAAGTGAGTGATATATAATCCTCATGGGTATTGAACCTGTGTCCTCTTATTCTGAAATCCAAGACGCCAGCTATTAGGCCAGCAAGAAAATGAGGATATATTGGCACCTAAGAATCTTCCATACCGTATCTAATAGCTATGGGGTACACTACTTTTTTATTACCATTTTCAAGCTACAAAGAATGTTTTGAAGAAGACTCACATAATTTTAGTAAGTTTTATGTTAATACTGAACGGTTTGAATTATAGTCGATTGTTTCCAATACTACTGCTGAAAAAAAAACAACTGCTCTATTTATTTATACAATTTTAATGGTACAATTTGTCAAGGAAATTTAACTAAATTATATTTGTTCTTCCCTTGCTTGAGCTTAAAAAATACATGTTAACAGTTTTAGAGACAATGGAAAGATAGTTACCTCGTTGGGACACTAAAAAGTTGTCAAATGGATCAACATCTTGCACCTCAGGCACCAAGTTGAACTGGGCTAGAACATTGTTTTCGTTTATCCACTCTGTGGCATAGATAAACGCATGCCTCATAAATCCAGCATCTTCTTCAAATAATCCTCCTAAAAGAAAAATTAGAAATTTAAGGACAGAAACAATAAACATAAATTAATTGTAGTATTGGGGGATAAAGAATAGTAGCACTAAAGCAGCCAACTGTCATATTTTTGTGACATCGATCCAAAACTCATTTGAAAACTTTTGTGAAGGTCCTAAACTTTGTCCTATCTGCCATTGGTCATTGGCTATTAATTATTCAAGATCCTGGCTAAATACGTGGTTGGTATTGGTATTACTTAGTAACAATGCTAAAAAAGGCATATCACTCATTCTACACTCAAAATTAATTTATATTTGAATTAGGCTCATGTGTGTGCTATCTTACATGATTATATAGATATTTTCTAAAAAAAAAATCAAATTTTATTTTTAAAGGGGACTATCATCAGTCTCCTTATTTTCCTTTCCTTGCTCTTCCATTAGTAGTTTCTTTCTAAGTGGAATGATTATGCCAGGGGGGGGATACAGGGGGGAGGTCATGGGGGTCATGACCCCCACTCTCCCATAACCTCAGATCTTCACATATTTTACCCATTTTTCACCTTAAAGGTAATTGTATTTTGATCGCAGTATTGTGAAAGGTAACAGTTTATATCTGTTTTCACACATAACTTCCTCTAAAACAATAATCTATATCCACCACTGCACCATTGAAATAGAACTCAGAAAAGGTAGATAAAAGTTTCTACTGTTAACGCAAGTTCTAACCATAATTTCATTACAGAATATTAAATAAGTAGCCCTGGTGACTCTGTAGAAAAATATCTACTTTTCTTTTGATTAATTTTAAGTCATAATTGTTCTTAATTATATCAAATATATTATATTGGAGGTGCAAATTCTTTAACACAAAATAACACGGTAAGTTGTCTGTGCAGTGAGGTACACTGGAAATTAGCTGAGTATGCAGGTTTGCTATGATGAGGGTATTTAATATCATAAAACGACAAAAGAACACAGCTGGCAGAAGTAAATACGAAATAAATGGCTGCAACGTTACCTTTATTTTTAAAAACTTGTATTAGTTTTTTAACAATTTTAAAAACCGTTGATAAATTGAATTAAATCATGTTGAACGGAGAGTAATTTGTTTATTTAGTTGTAAAACATATGAATAAAACCATTTTTAGTAGTTTCTTGTAATTACGAAACAATATTATATTAGTATCTCGTACTTTAAACCCAGTAATTTTTATCCAGTGCTTTACCTTATGGAAACGTTACAACTTATAAATGTTAATTAATTAAAAACTATTTAACGAATGTGTTTCATTTTTGAACTGGAAGCGTGAAGTGAACTGGAAAACATTTGAGTAAAATCTGAAAACGATCCATGCAGCCGTTTTCACGTTGTTGCATTACGAACACAAACGACCACACACTGACATACGAATCATTGTCCCTGCTAATACATAGACTCCTTCACTTTGTTCCGTCATCAATTATAGGATAGCTTAATTGTAGCCTCTTTTTGACATTATTTTGTTTTTTATTATTATATTATTTCTGGATTTTATAACAGTTTGAAGGTAAAGATGTTTGTTTTAAATCAATTTATACTCAATACAATCAACACTGCCCCGGTCTCGGTGAGGGTTACGGGATGTATGTTTATCAATGTTGTTGCCAAAACTGAGTTCTCCAATTAACCCCCATACCCAGTTAAAAATAACGTAGGAAGAGACGAGAGCCAATGATGAAGATAACATTTTATTGTGTCATCATCACGTAAACTTAACATGAAAATAATGTACAAAAGTCTACAACATCCAAACATTTAAAACTCTTAAAGAACATTTGCGTGTGTAATTATATCAAATGCAAAACAAAAATATTTTTTAAAAGTTTAAACATGTAAAAAGTTAACTTTGAATTAGCATTAAACCAGAGTAACCATAAAAAACAGAGTTTGTAACTGAATATACTATTAGCTTTTTGGATATAGGCTTAAGAGAGCTTAAAACAATACTAAATCTTTAAAGGAAGATTAAATACAACATTTTTACTCTGCACGATTGTAAAGTTTGGATATACAATTAAAATTTGTTATTTATTTGTATATTCGGTGTATTTATTAAAGACTGGAATATTAAAAATAATGAGGTTATACTACGGAATAACAAAAATAACTTTGTATGTACATATACATACATACCTATACCTATACACCTATATACCTATACCTATACCTATACATTCATGCTTGTATTTATGTTAGGGGGCCCCATTTTCCTATACGCCCGGGGCCCCAGAGGTCCTAAATACGGCCCTGAGCCAAACCTACTTTTAAACAAGTTTTTTAAAATTAAAATATTTACTAGATACACTAGTGTACTGTTAATCTGAACTGTTTGGACTGGAATCTGTGCAGACTACTAAACTTTTGGATTATCTGGATTATTTGTAAAAGTTACTTTTAATCATATTATTTTGTGCACTAATGGACTGCATGGTGCTGAAGTTAAAATTGACAATAATGACTGTATATTCCAATACAGCATTGTTAAAAAATAATATTTGGTTGTAGTATATATCTACAAAGAACAGTATTTCGATGCAAACCATGCAGCTATTTTATGTTAAACAAATAAACCACTGAGTCCTATTACATGTACATTAAAAGCATTGTTTCTATTTTAAGGAAAATTTACAATCCTTTATAGTGATGCTAAGAGTTGCAAGGATTTAGGTATCGAGTGACTTGAGAAAGTATTAAGTGTTGGAGGAATAAGTTTTTCTAGAGAATCTACTTAAACCTTGTTAGAAAACTTGATTAAAGTAAGAACAAAATAGTACGAAAAATATGACTGATTGCCAGTCAGTGTCTAATTACCAGCTGGCTTGTGCGTAAGTCAAATTTAATGTTGCTTTATGTTAAATTGTGTGATTGTCGTGTTTTGTATAAAAACAGTAGTTATGTTGAACTTGTAATATTTGAGAACATTTTCAATGAGTAAATAACGTTTTTGAAGGATATGAAGATGGAATTTAATTTCTGAAACATGTTTTTGTTGTGTAGTAGGGACAGGAACAAAACTGTTTGAATGGAAAATGTTTGTTAACCTGTTTTTAGCTCCAAAATTGTTACTAAGTTTATCTTTACAAGTCATATTACAATGAAATTTAAATCTTTTTTTAAATATTTTTGTATGTATTTCTGTTATATATGGTTTAATAGTTTGCCTTCCCCTAAAGAGTAGAGCAAATGCTGGCTGATGGTATTAAAATGTGTTGTTTAAACTTTTACAAATATGATATTGCTATATTACTTTACCAGTTTATTGGCTGTTTACATTTTTGATTCTTTTGTTGTTCACTGTAAGTTTCACTTGAAGTTTATTAATTATTTTGAATTGATTTGAACATTCATTAGACCACTGTTAAAACTTTGAATTTTAAATATATTTTATTTCTATGAAGTTGCATAGTACACTTGTCAGAAACGCTATAAAAAAGCTGAAAAAGAGTTATATTCAAAGGTTTAATGAATAGAATGTTTTAAGCACATTGAGAACCGAATGAATAAACACTGCTTATGCCAAAGCATTACGTAAACATCTACTGTTTAATAACAGCTGTTTAAGAGTCATCTGCTATTAGGAACGATTCTGCAACTCTGACCCCCTGCAATGGACCCGTCTAATTAAGGGGTCCTAAAATAGAACCAAGCCGCTCAGATCTTTTTGTACCTCTTATATTGTGGAAGATTTTGAAACTATGGCATTACACAAAACATATACCTTATGTGCATCATAACACTGACCTAGAGTTAAGTACATCATAAACAAATTTAAGTTTAAATTCTCTTCAAGTGAAATTAGTGAGGCTTTTTCATAAAATATTCAAACAATCGTAATTCTGAAAATTTGGTAGTTAAAAATAATTTTTTAATCAAATGATGGCTAAAGATAATAGCAGTGATCGAGAAACTAAATGTAATAAAATACAATCATCCAATGAGATGTGACTCTGTATTTTAATTCATCCAGCTTGTTTACAGTTGGAAGAATTACTGTTGTTGTCTTGTGTTAATAGTTTGAAGTTGTTTATGTCAGGAAAGGCACATTTCTGTCAGCAAAGATATTTATTGCTTCTTTTCAGCATCCTCTCCCAGCTACCAACAATCACTCTGCACCACACAACTCACACATTGGTTATGTGTCTACTTCTTTATCCAGGGCATCCATAATTTAAAGCCTCAGAGGCCTGTTTGGGTTAAGAAATCATTTAAACCCAAATTTATATTAATGTATAGTTTAATTAATATATGGTGTGTTAGCGTATTGCTCTGAATCAATAGTTATATATTTTTAAATACCGTAATTTTGAATTTAATCAAATGGGAAAACCACCGTACCAAATTTTAAAGTGTTTCTGTCACAAAACACTAACATATAAAAATGTTCTTTACAACTCCTACATGTGTGAAAATTCTGAAAATTTCCAAAATTTCTGAAGGCCTCAAAAGTTTTAATGTCTATCTGTGCAGACAATGATTTTATTTGGCCGACTGACTAAACTAAACTCGCAAAAGTTCATCAGTTTCTCTACAGAAAGCAGCACATAATTTTTTGTTCAACATGAATCACCCCGATGTAACTGGGATCTTTAGGCCTAAATTTATAATATTAACTTTCTTAAATATTAAAACTTTTCATTCGATTTTTAAATATAGTATTAAGATAACAGACAGCTTATAGTATGATTTCATGGTTTAAATTTAATTAATTTATCTTGTAACTTTTGTTATCTACTGTTTACAATCTTGTTATTTATCTATTTAAATAAATATGACTATAATATGGCCAAAATAAAATTTGTGTAAGTTGTCAAAGTAATTGTTTACTATATATGCAAATCATTTAATTTTGTATAAATTTGAAAATTATTGATACTCTAGATTAAAAAGAAATTAATTTTACTTCCAAACCACTGGCTCTCATATTTTTAATATAATTCTTGTGGAGGAAAGATATTATATTGTGTTTGTGTTACTTATGTTTTATGTGTTCTTTCATTTAATTAAAATAAACAACAGATGATATTCACGATTTAATCTACAATTCTTTATTCAACAACATCCATAAACAAATATTGTTAACTGCAGACTGTCAACGTGTTGTTTATATTTTACACTTATACTGAGAACTGTATTTCATGTCTGCGAGATTCTCATAGAGAGAACGGGAAAATATCTACTTTATGCTAATCATACAGAGAATATGTCATATAATTTATTCAACTTAAAGTGTCATTGATATTAAACCTGTTAGAGTCTACACACATGTATCAAAATGCAAATTAATTATCTTAATCACCAAATGTAACTGTTTCATTACCAAAAACTAAACATACAAATTTCATTTATGAATGTGGAAATGAGTGTTTACCAAATTTATAAATAATTCAAACTTGACACATGGTATCTTTCACACCTACTGACCAGAGCCCTATGATGAATATGTTTAAAATTATACCCTTGGTGAATAACCTGATAGAAAACTATTAACCTTTCATAAGATGTCCTATAAAGGAGCAATCCCTGCTCAGTTGTGCAATACACTTTTTACTTTCTCTCCCAACACAGTATAAAATGGAGGAAGCATAGTTTTTGTAAACATGTATGAACTTGAGTTTTGTTTGAGTGGAAATATTGATCTTGGTGCTCCCTGAGCCTAGAAAAGTGGTTTTTGAAGTGATGTCTGTCTGTCTATGTGTATGTATGAAAAAACCTAGAGATCACACCAATCATCTGATTCTGATAAAGTTTGGTATGTATGTACTAATTCACAGTAATTACAGGCGTTTTATGAATTTCTAATTTTGAAGGTTTTAAACTGTTTTAATTACAGTTTAGTGATATATAATAGTGCTTAGAGTCACAAACAAAATTACATCACCTGCATTTCTGGAAAAATTCAGATTAGAAATTGTAGAGCTTAAGAGGTTCCTTCAATCAATTTTTTGACATTTTAATATAACCATAAAATTTAAATAAATGGACTGATAACCATTAAGTAAAGCTAAGCAGCTTAACAGGTTAGTATTTTAGATTATTTCACATGGGATTATTATCTACATGTATATATTAGTTATTTAATATGCTAGGGTTTTTTTTGTGACTGGAACTCCTCCTACAGTTTTCAACTGATTTTTATATTTTTTGTGTCGTTGGATAGATCTTGGTCTGAAGTTGTTTGTGCCAAAATTTAATAAATATTGACCCTAAGGGAAGGGCCCTAGCTGCCCTTAAAGTTCGTAATTTGTCCATAAGATTAACATTGAGAAAGAATTGTTTTGAATTGAATGATCAAACAGCTGAATGGAATAAATCCAGTTTATCAGCAAGAACACATGTTCACTACTGGGAAGGTAACGCAATCTGTACATCTTAGCTTATATATTAATACGCTAAGCCGATTTGTGTTAAGAGAACTCCTCCGTTATTTCTGAGTAGATTTTAACGATTGAGGTACCAAAATATTTGTCCCGATTCGTAGTTGTGCATAAAGGTTTTAATTTTTTTATATTTACAATCTGAAGGGTACAGGGCGCCCTCAAAATTCGTTTTTCGCCCATAAGATTAACATAGGGAATAATCTGATTTAAATTGCAGCTGTTAATACATTATGGACAGGTTATAAGCAATACCAGATGTTACAGGTAAGGAATTTATTGATCTATATAAATAAAATAATTTTATTTTCTACATCGCTTTGAGGAATGAAATGTTCTATGCAGCGGAGATATTTAAATTGTTGTTAAACATCTGTTTATCCTTCTGTCTGTTTATGAGCCAGATTTGTTCAGAGTTTCACAAAAAATACTGTTCTGAATGAAATCAAACGTTTTGCCCAATTTTGTGTGGAGGAGGAATCCTTTTGGCCGCTTAAATTATGTCATTAGGATTATGCCCCTTTGTCCGGCACTGCTCCAAAGTAAAATCTCAAGGGCCCAGATTACCACCTTTCACTACAGAATGCACCATATTTGTTCTAATGAGCATTTAGTCAGCTAATTATCTTTCATCAATGAACTGAGGAAACACGTCTGCTTTATACTGCTCTACAAAGATATACTAAATGTATAAAATAACAACACGGCAATAAAACATTGGGTATGGAACACATAAGCCCTTGCAAAATGGTATTCAAAGCTCAGTTGGTCTAGGTAGTCATTGTAATAAAAATACTGAATATTTTATGTGTTTTTAAATCCACCATCAAGAAGCCCAACAAACTACAGGAGTTAAACTGAGCAAATATTTGGAAGAAGATGGGTGCAAACCTAAAAACCAGTTATGGGCCTATTCCCGATCCAATGAGGCTTGGCCCTAACGACCTTCAATATTTCCATGTTAATCATACACTTACTAAACGGATAGAGCAAATATTTTATAGAAAAACAGCAGACAATGTACTATAATCAGAAACAGGCCTATAACTTTCCATCCCGAATGTCCTTTATTAGGACTTATATGCTCCTTCGGCATTTAACATTTTCATTTAATCATTTCTGAGGTTGTGAGTTATCTGGCCTATAATTGAGCATGCATTTCTTAGGAGGATAGTAAATACATCAGAATAAAACCTTTGCCTACTCCTGCTAAAAAAATGTATTACTCTAGGGCTCTCCAAATGTTGGAAATATCATATCAGGCCTCATCCCTGGAAAAACACAGTTTTTGATAGAAAATTATTCTAAAAAACTAACATTGGGGTTATGGTTAAGATTTGTAAATAAAAACAATAGAATCATAACAGCTGTTCAAAAGCTATCATTCAATTAATTGTTAAAACAAGTTCGCACACAGCACGCTGACGTGAGGGAAGTGAATTTCCACATACAAAACTTTTAAAACTCAAAACCAGTGTAAAAATGTACATTTATTCAAATTGTATTGAAATCTGAAAACATTGATTTTGTGGCTGTTCTGATGCTCCTTGTTTCATTTACCTGCAATGCTAGGAATACAATTTTGTGCTTTATAAGGTTAGGAGAAGGTCCAGTCAAGCTTGAAAGTAGGTGCGAGGTTGCTGGGGATGTTACAAACACACCAACAAATGAATAACATGCTTTTTTAATGTGAAAACCCCATAAGACAACGTACTGTGTTTAGCCGATATACATTTTCTTAAATAACTCGGTAAATATTTATGCTATAATGACGAGAGAGGGCTTAAAACTTTTGCTTCACTAATTCCCATCTGAACACATGCATTAATTTTACGTCAGGGGCTTTTCTGGCCCTTTTTGGGCCCGAAAACTCAAAATTTGAAAGAATAATCCCCATAAAAGGGGTTTAGAGTTTTCCGATTATTTTGCCCAACGAACTTGACCAACTGACTATAGAAAGGAAAGTCCCTACAAAAATTAAAGTAAATCGGATAAAAAATGTGACCGCTAGAGTGCTTACATATATATATCATTTTGAACAACCCCCCAAAACGTGTTCAGGGGATCATGTTAGGAACTTCTATGGTGGTCGGGCATACGTTTCACCGTGCAGATCATGCTAATAATTAACTTTTCATGGGAAATTCACTAATAACACCCACTTGGTAAAGTAGTATGTGAGTTTTGAGAGAATAGTGATTGGAACCAATCCAATAACTTTAAATATACATGAGTAGATAATGAATAAATTGCATGAACAATTAAAACTGAATCTTGAGTATAAAGCGGATATGTCCAAAATGAAAAAAAAAACAAAAAAAACTAGCAAATAAACAAAACAAGTATGGAGAGGAATTATGAATATAAGTACTCTAGGCATTTTAAACAAACTGACTGGCTTTTTGAAAAATGCTTGGACCCCCTGAAACAAATATAACTAAATTCTCAAACATAGCACTGTACTGTGATCACGAGCGAAGCCGCGACGGGCTACTAGTTTTCTGTAATTCATTGAAGAAGAAACTGCAATTTTTATTTAGCAGTAAATACAGTATGTTGTCTACTGTTATTCTTAAGGGTAACTCATTTCTCTCTCATTTACTGATGAATTTCATTCAAAATTGTTAACATTGATCATATGACCATAGATCAATATAATCCATCTAATCCTTAGGAAGAGGAGGAGGAGGATTTTCTCTCCTTCCCCTAAAACCACTGTGTGAAGCAAATGGTTCCTCCTTTGTTGTGCCTCCAAAAATGGAATTTCGGTGAACACTTCTGGAAAAATTAGTTTACTAGAATATTTTCAATATATATACTACCGTAGTTTATGTTATATTTAATAATTATAATTGAATATATTGATTAATAGAGCTAAAAGGAAGTACATGTTCTGATACCGTTTATTTAAAGTTAATAATGAAATTGTTTTTAACTTTTTTAAATAATCAGTTGAACCTCTTCAACTAAAAAAAAGTGTAATTTATTAAACACTAAAATATAGACATTGGATTTACATAGAGATCTTTTATAAAGTTGTTTACTAAATTAAATTTAAAAGAGGAAATTAAATAAGCTAAGGGAATTAACAAATAAAATAAGGTCCGCAGGAAAAAGGAATTAACAAATAAAATAAGGTCCGCAGGAAAAAGGAATTAACAAATAAAATTACCAGTGAGTCATACTTATTACAATTACTCACCTATTGTTAGATTATCTTTGTGTTCGATTCTGGATGAAGCTGAAGTAAAAAGTAGAACGAATATAATCCACATGATGGCTGAAGGTTTCCACACTTTAAAATATCTCTAATTGTTGGTAAATTTTTGACAACAGCGATTTGTAAAATAATGTCACACTGATTATATTGTCCACAAAGGCCATAATAAGTTTATCTGTTACTCTTAAGCTTAACCAACTCACTTGAGAGTAAAACCCGTAAAATTTAAACTAAAAGATCGCTGTTGTGAATGCGAAATCGTTTAAATTTGGACGTAGAAGCGACACTGGCTAGAACGGCATGACAGTCCAAGCAAGCTATTTTCAACAGCCAACCTGTCCAACTAACAAATGTTTGTCTACTTTTCTTCTGCCTCTTTCCCTATTTATTTTAATAACTTGATGATAAATGAAGGCAACACAAAAATAAGCAGGTCTACTGAGGCGTCTTAGAAAGTAGGAAACGGTCGGTGCAATTAGATGGTTTGTGTAATAATAAAAATAAATTATTTGCTAGAAGTGTTTTAGTTATCTTCACTAAAAGTGGAGGGAAGGTGTCCTAACTTTTTTACAAGATCACAATATTTAGTAAAACAAATACTGAATTCCGACATGGTTCCTAAATATGTCAAAAATATCCTGAAATGTAATATATTATCTAAAAATGATAAAAACCTATGAAATTAAAAAAATGTATAAAACTCAATGTCACTCAGTATAGGCATTTTATGTTATAATGTTAGTTATTTATGACCATTTGGCATTTAGACTGTGATGTTTTGTTTGCATTTCTTCCTCTGGCCTTCAAAGTTCATACTTTTTGGATCTGAATCCTTTCATGATTTTTATTTTAATATTGGAAGTCTTAATTGTTGTTTAAATATACAAAAATAGAGATAATTGTTTTGTTTGCTGTTTCTTTGGTGTCTTTGGTTTCTTTGGTTCTTCATTCAAAATTAATTTAAAAATAGTATTTTGTGTATTTAATGTGTAAGCAGTGATATATAATGCTTGAAAGTCATTTCGTAATTGTTATAAAAACCTAATACTCTCATATAAACTTGCTAGTACAGTTCAAGTATATATGGTTTCAAAACTTCCTTTAACCCTTTGAGTGCCACGCAACGATTTATCGTTGTGCACGGAACATCCGAAAAATACTTCACAACGATATATCGTCTTCGGTGGTCTTACCGAAAAATACATTGCAACGATATATCGTTGTTATGGAAAATTTTTCTTGCGTCATTACTTGTTATTATTTCTTTCAGGTCATTTCCAGGATATTTTCTAGCTCTGTAAATCTAGTAATTATTTGGTGAAAATCTTATATTTGAACAATGTTTATTTATCTGAAAAAAATATAAACAATTTCCCGCATGTATAATATGTACCTATTCAAATTTTTTATTTTTTATTTTTTAGATATTATATATGTGCATAATATTATAGCTAAACTTTTAACTTACAAAACAAAAAAAGTTTCATAATAATATCTTACCAAATCTTATCAAATTTTTCTTGCGTCATTACTTGTTATTATTTCTTCCAGGATATTTCCAGGAAATGTTCAGGTAAACATATACTCCATAAATATACGAGGCCTAGTTAGTCTGCTTTATGAAATAATATTGTAATAAAACTTAAACCCTTGAATAAAGTTAGGCTACTGTCTTGTGTACCGTTTTTATATTTTTTTACATTTATGGAAATAACTTGTCCGCCTACAGCCCAAATTTGATGAAACTTTCAGGAAATATTTTGAGAAACATGTCCTCTATAAATCTAGCAGTTATTTGGTGAAAATATTATATTTGAACAATGTTTATTTACCTGAAACAAATAAAAAAATTAAAAGAAATTTCCCACATGCATATATGTATTCAAATTTTTGATTTTTGATTTTTTAAATATTATATATGTGCATAATATTATAGCTAAACATTAAACTTACAAAACAAAAAAATTTTCATAATAATATCTTACCAAATAAAAAAGTTATTAATTTTTTTGCAAACCCTTGCAAAATGTTGATTTTGTGCCTGGCACTTTTTGGATATACTCTGTTAAAAACTCTGGCACTCTAGGGCTATGACGACCGAAAAACCAGGGTTAATAAAAAAATCATTATCCCCAAATAGATCTACCATCAAAAAAATTAATAAAGTTTCATTAACTACAGCTAAGAAAGTACACATCTTATCTTATGAAACAGACTGGAGCTAGTGAAAGACAGTTATTAAATGAATTATTTATTACACATTGAAAAAATCTTTCTTAGTAAATATCGCATTCTCTTCAAGAGATTCTGAAAGATTTGGCTGGATCTGTGTTTTCTTCAGAAGTGTTTTCCTCTGACGATGCTTTGAGTTTCTTCACAGTTCCCTTGCAGCTGATCACAAATTTTAGTTCTCTTTTCAGTTCTTTCCAATAAGGTCCCTAAAACATAATTTGGAACCACCCTAGTAAAATAGTTTTAAATTATGGATTGTAATTCAAACAATACCAACTATTTCGTAGAATAACAACTGGCTTTGTCCTTTCATACGTAAAAATATGTAAATTTATTTTTTATTTAAACGCAAGGAAGTAAAATTAAGTCTTTAAACCACCATGCTACAATTTCATAGTTGAAGGAATCACTGATTTATATTTCCAAATTTCAGTGCATTTTCAACCTCCACATTTATTGACTTAAGACTAGCAAAATTATTCCAAATAAATCGCTAACAGAAACTAACTTACTAGCTGGGAAAGCATGAACAGGTACACTTAAAAACTATGAACTAAATATTCATAATTCTATTGTATTTTCTTCCTTATATTTCACCTACAAAAACATAAATCAATAGTAAAAAAAGTTTAACATTTATTTGTTTGTATTTTAGCCTCTGCATCACTGAGAATATACTAAATTGGTGTAAATACCTGATTCCTCAAAGCATCACTAGTCAAATCAAGTATTTACACAAATTTATGTTAGAGCATTTTATGTTAGAGTTTAAAGGAGACTTTGATGGTTGTTGCATGCTCATTTCATTTATTTTTTGTTAGTCCTAAAACTTGTTATATTATTCTACCAAATCAGTTTAAATCGTAATTTTGCAAACAAATATTATTATTAAACAAATTGATGCATTGAACTGCAGGAACATAAAATTAAACAAATAATCAGCTATATACCCCCTATTATAAATTTAAAAAGGCGATAATTTTATTTGTCTAATAATCCACTTGGTTCCATTCTTAAACATCACAACTCTGTGGTTGTTGGACAGGCAAAATTTTCTGTAGAACTGCGCCTTAATGTAATAAAGAATTTAGGTTGAGACAAAATTTAGGTATTAAAAAAATACTTTACCCTGTCCTCCTTTATTAAGACCTCAAACATTAGTTCTCCCAAGGAGATGAGACAGGCAAATAATGTTCCGAACACCAAGACCAAAAACACTCCACCAACGTTGTCCAGATCTAGTGGCACTGCATCTGCTCCATCTCCATCGTCCTGATAACAAAGGAAAACATTTCATTAAAAACATTAAGAGTATGGGGTACTACATAACTAACTCCAGGCCATCGTACTCATGTGAGATATATATTGGTATACAAACCATAAATTAAATTCATGGCATAATTTTCTCTTAGGTAAAAGTTTAAAACCTTAAGTAAACAATGTTTTGTCTCAAAGCAATTGAGGTGATAAAATTTAATGATAAGGAAAGTGAAAACTAGATTATTTTATCCTATAGAGTATAACTAAAACTATTATATCATTCTGTTGCATCAGCTCTAATAAATTAAATCCTAATTAGTATATAGATTATATAATTGCATATGTATATACTATTTCCTGTCAGTGTGGATCCTGCTGCACAGTGCTGCTAGTAGAGTTAGTGGCCGATTTTGGAATCGTGCCTCAATTTTGAGTTTGTACATGTGGGACAGCTATAATTCTTATATTATATTGCATCGGTATTTGTCATTTTAAGTTCTAGTGCATTCGTCGGAGTTATTATTTTGAAATGTCATACCCCTTAATGATCCATATTATGAATTTATTGGGGTAGTTTTTTAAATTTCTGTGAATGGGGTTATTTTAATCTTTGGAGTACTTAATTTTGTTACATTTTAACCTTTGGAGTTATTAATTTTGTTGCATGGATATCAAATGTAAATCGGACCAATGGATATACCTGGAGCATTAATTACCAGGTAAAAACTTACGAAACTTGAAGTAACTTAGTATGCGGTCCTAATGCAGGAATTCCAGTGTAGGTAGCAGCAAATGCAATCAAAGAAATTTACATAATTTTGTATACCTCAAAATGTTGTGGAAACATTACAAAGTACACCAGCGACATTATTACACACACTAAAGTAACGTATTTTACATTTTATAAATTCAGTAAAGTTATTTCGGCTGTTGAAAATATGAATTTTTTAAATGTTATAAACCTCATAATATGAAGTGATTGGAAAAGAATGGTGATAAAGTAAATTAAATTTATTTACAGGCGAAAAGAGTTACAGATATAATCCAACTTGGCCCACACTTGCTGCAACACTGTGTTCCTGTGTTATGGATTCCTCTGATACTAATACACTGTCTTAAGTCTTATGCAGGTTTTTTACAGTATGTAAGTTTGAATCCTTTGTTCCTTTATCTTAATATCATAGTACTTTAAAGCTAAATGGGGAAAACTTTATTGATGTTGAACCCTAAAACAAGTAGTTAGATAAGCAGAACTTACGATGCAGGCTCCTCCACCTCTCTTTTCCCTCCACCATTTTTTGTAAAGTTGAGTGAATTTTCCCTTTTCCTGGAGCTTTATAAGACTGCTAGTCAATATGTTTCTGTACCAGGCTCCTGAAAAAATATTTAAACTCAGTTAACATAGTTAGTTGTGAATTTAGTGTTGGAATTTCATTTATAAAATATATAGCCTATGTATATTCTACTGTGACTCTGTGCGATTGTTTTTATTAACTTAAGGATAAATTATAATATGGGGTTTAGATTTAGTCAACTCACCTGTAGAAAGGGGACCAAAAGGGAAAAATGTGGGTTGGAATATATTTATACCAGTATAATTTTATCAATTGGAACGCTTTTGATGTTTTTTATTGTTATTGACCTGTTGTTGTTTTGGTAGTTATTCTAAGTCCCACAATGAAAAATCAATTTTGAGATTATCATCTGATCTATTCCTTCATCAGAGTCTTAAAGGTCTTCAAAAAAATTTACAATGCTGAGACTACAACTTTTAAGAAAAACTTCAGTCATCTGATGATAAGATCTTTTTTCAAAATAAATTATTGTCCCCATGGGAATTTGGCTAACTGGTGGAATATTTTGACTATAACAGCCCATGTTGTTTGACTATAACAGCCCATGGGCTGCTTGTTGTTGAAAATATGTTTTGAGTTAGTCAAACTTGTTGCTGAAATAAGTGAGAATCACCCATTAAATTATTATTCTGGTTTTGAATTGTTTACTTATATTTTGCATGTTGCAGTGAAGGAAATTTTCAAAATGAAAGCTAATTTATTGGTTTTGATAAATATGGAGGTATTACTTACTGACAAAAACCACCCATAAAATTAATTTATTACTATATATATTTAATAATTTTTTAGATAAATTAGCTGTGTATCCCAATTACCATATAATCTGAAGTGGATTCAAAAAAATAAATATCCTCATGACATAATACTGTTTAAGCTTTGTTTTTTTACATTAACATTTTTACCTAAAAACAAACAAGAACAAACTAGATAATAAAGTTTTAAGCAGGATAAATAAAATACGTCTTACAACACTATAAAGTATATAACGGTATAAAGTATATAACACTATAAAATAAACAAACTTAATTATTTCCTTAATTCCAATTGTTAATTTTCTTAATTTTTCCTTAATAATTTGACTCTGGTGGTACTTATCGCAACTTGTTTCCGGAACTTCCGGTACCGTAGCCAATAGTATATAAGCCGTTCGCCATCTTGTTTCTGTCATTCTCTGATTGGGCCTGATGATGACCAGTGTAACTGGTTGAAATCGATCGCCTTGTACCATCTTTTGTGTATGTTTTACCGTCTTGTATGTAAGTACAGTATAAGTGTAAATATACTTTATAGTGTTGTAAGACATATTTTATTTATCCTGCTTAGTTGTAATAACACATATAATGCTAATAAAGAAATTATTTAATAAAGTTTTGTTTTGGTCTATAAATTCAATTATTTGAACTGTAGACCTCAGAGTTTTGAAATTGAGATATTGCTTACACGTCCATACGCTTTATAATATAGATATTTAACTAAATTTGTACAGTATAGTACAGTACCTTCTTTACTTTCCTCGCTTCAACTGCTCATTGGATTAACCGCCCTCTTTCCAGGAAATGACTAACTTCCTCCACCCCATAAAAATCGTTCAGGTAACGACAAGTCAATCATAGTTTCCATAATTGATTATCTTATTTAATAGTTTATCTTGGTACCTATTTTTTAACAGTCGTATAAGTTTGATAATTTTTAGAGCTTAATATGACAACACCCAGGTGTTAACCACCATTTTAGTTATCCGACCTAGGGTTCAGTCCCATGGAGGGCGGTTAAGTTATTGGAGGTCTACTGTAGTTATTTCTACTGACCACCAAGAACTAGTTTTATCGTCATAAAAAATTACCTGGTTAAATTATCTTAAAGTTAAGATTACTCCTTTATTTATCCTTGTTCTGGACTTCCCCTTTACATTACCCTTTACGCACCCTTAGTCATGACGATGCCATAGCCCTTGTTGTCCAAAGGGTTGCCGACCTGCCGCAGCTCGCAGTGCCGCTGCACCTCGTAGTCTATCGAAGCCGACTCCATGAGGAAGGCATACTCGTCAGCGTCACTCAGCACTCGGTCGACACCTTCGCGGTTGGACTTCATCATCACATCGTCGTAGTTCTCCTGCATGTACTGCCACATCTTCTGGTACGTCGAGTGGTTCGACAACTGTTGGGAGAAAGTAAATAAGATCAATTAAGTTATTTAAGTAAATCAGTAACTTAACCATAACCATAACTTTATGGTTGTAGTATTCTCTGTGGTTTATAATTCATGAGTAAGATAAAAAAAAACACCTTTAAGGATCACACACAAATATTTCGAATATAAAATCAGCCAATTATAACCTCATTGTAAGTTTTAAACAGTCTGTATAGTGCCTAGACCGAGTGCCTTTGTCGCTCCAATAACAATATTTTCACCATAACACAGCAACATTTTAAGGATCAATAACAACTGGCTAAAATTGGCAGAAAATTAGAAAGAATAACATAACTTTGACAGAGGGCAGAGCCCTAAGATTGCTGATGATGTGGGCAGACGTATCCAACCTTGGGGCTTTATTAAAATTATTTTTTTAAAACAAATCCAAATAACCATCACATTTCAAAATCGGAGGTCTGAAAGTGATAGAAAAAGCTACTGATTGTTGGGAGAACTGAGGTCAGGGAACAAATTATACGATGTTGTTTACCCTCCCAACAACCTGGTATGGTCTGGGAACAGATTTGAGGAGTCTTTTTCACAATAAACTGGAGTACTCTGTTTTTTATAAGAATAACATGGCATCGTTTTAGCCAATGGGGTGGAGCCCTAAGGTCGGGGTTATAAAAAACGTCTCAAAATGTTATGGATCAATGACTATTTGTAGCATTCTATACTTTCTTGCTTGATAACGGTAGAACAACATTTAATTTTAAAAATTGTAAACTGCCTCAGCTGACTGGTGAATATGAAAAGTTAGAAATGAAACAGCCATTTAAATGATAAAGTAAAATATAATTTCCTTTCTTCATGCATTCAACACTTCTAAATACAAGCAATAAAATATCCTCTTGATTTATTTAATGCTCTGCTCAGTTTGTTTGATCTTGTTTGTCAATTATTTGCTGCAATCATGAGCCCTAAAAAAAGAAATGTACATTTAATAGGCTTGAATTAAATAATAACGAAACCTGTAAAATGGAATAAGTAAGACTTGTTTATACAGCATATTTAAACTTTGCAAATTAAAATCAACTAATTAAATTACTCATTAAAACTTACACAATTTGTGGGGTTACTGAATCTCAAATAAAATGACAAACTACTTTGCACAAAGTCACAACTGAAAAGATCGCAAAACTCCAAAATTAAGTATTTATTCTAGGTAGACTCGCGTTCTGATTGGCTTACAAAACAGCGTTTCCCCAATGCAGCAAGCGACATACACCAATCACAGTCTTACCTTCCCTCACAATTCGTGTTTTAGGCTGATTTTAAAACATCTGGAACATTCTCTAGGAATCAGGAAATTCAGCAAGGTTTGGCAAACTGTCTAGTTCTATTAAATTTATTGTTACTAAGCAGAGTTACTAATAATTTAATCATTCAACAAAATTACTACTTTAACTTATAGTTTTTACTTTTAAAAACAAATTATAACATGTATTTAAATATGCTACATATTGATTAAAATAACAAATAAAATGGCATTTTTGCCAGGGGGCGGAGCTCTGAGGTTGGTGGGGAGGATATATCCAATATTCGTTTAAAAAGATTGCAAAGAACAATCACACGTGAAAATTGTAAGTGATATAAGAAGCAAGTAGGGCGGGAAAAAGGATCCGTAGTCTTTTAGTCCCCCAAACAACCTGGTATATGGTACGGCAGCTGACTTAGGGAGCCTTTTTCGCAATAACCTGGAGTACTCTATTTTCCATAAGAATAAGGTAGCAATATTTTAGCCACTGGGGTGGAGCCCTAAGGTCGGGGTCACACAAACCTACCCAAATGTTATGGATCAATGACAATTGGCTGAAATCCCACAAAAAAATCCGGAAAGAATAACATGGACAAATGTCCAGGGGGGGCGAAGCCCTAAGGTTATTGGGGGGGGGGCATGTCCAAAGCTGGGGCATCATTAAAGATATGCTGCTTTTCAAAACAAAACCAAAGAACCATCACACTCCAAAATGGACGTTGGGAAGTAGAAGAAGAAGCCAGTGGGGGCGGAACCCTGAGGTTGAGAAAAAAGTGATCCAAAGACTTATAGTCCATCAACAACGTGGTATGGTCCGGGAGCAGATTTGAAGAGCCGTTTTCGAGCCATTTAGGAAAACCTTTTCTCCCTAAGAATAACATGGCAGCTTTTAATGCCACTGGAGCGCAGCCCTGAGGTCTGAGGGAAAGACAAAAAAAATATATATCTAAAATATTTGGTCCGCTATAATGTGGTATGGTCCGGGAGCAGATATGAGGTGCCATTTTCGAGATCACATGACACACACACACACACACACACACACACACACACACACACACACACACACACACACACACACACACACACACACATACACACACACACACACACAGTGGCGGATTTAGGGGGGGGCTATAGGGGCTGTAGCCCAGGGCGGCAAGTTTTTAGAGGCGGCAAATTTACAGAAAATAAGTTGTTTACAAAAGAAATGTTGAAACGGGGAACATTTTGACGAAAACGGATGACAATGACGATGTGCCGCCCTTTTAAAGGTAAAGGTAGTAACCAGAGACTAATGTATAACGCTTGCAGTCCCTTACACTGCAGTTCCTCAAAGCAGTCATAATGCATTTGTCATTCATCCGTACTAGGACAAGACGATTACGCTATAGAGAAAGGGCGGCAAGCCACGAACTACATCAGGCACTGCGCCACTATGAATACGTCCAACTCACGGACTTCCAAGTTTACCATACATTCGCATAGCATTAAAATTATTTTTTACACAATATCAATAATGGCCAAGGCACACAGCTGAGAAATGTTGCAACAATCGAATTTGAGATGACAATAATAAAATTTAGACTACAAAGATATTGTCGATTAATTTTCAAACTCAAGGCAACAAATAAAGTTATTTCAGCCAACGTATATTTACCATCAAAGGCTACCACACACAATCCTTCATTCTGGAGTATATTTTTTAACAAAACATCTGACCAAAGACAAATAAAGACTAACACATAATTTTTGAAGAGAGGATTTTATTGGTTGTTGCCATGGGAGCATAGTTGACAGAGGGTTAAAATGGTGGTCAGCATGTAGGCTGCAGTTTTTTACTCCAGGCTAGACCACTATATATATATTTTGGGTGGGACGGTGTAAAAATCTCCAATCAATTAAATGAAAAACTGTGATATTCGAAGTCTTTAAATTAATATCATTTCGCATTTTAGGCGAATCATGATATTAATCTTAACTTTATAATCTTGAGACATATTTTAGACATAATTTTATTGATTATCTCGAAGCAAAGTTATGTTTTGAGTTAAATGAAAACACCGTTGTAATATGGCTTTGGAAATAGTGTTGAAAACAAGCCGCCTTGTACATCGAATGACACCGACCCACCAACAAGTTGACACCACAACAGGACAAAATACCAAATATGACGGCACGCTTTTTGAACGTTATTTGACAGAGAGTAGTGACTCCTGTAGTTATTATATTGTAATGCATTGGATCTACAAGATCATGGAGGTGAAACTAGAAGAAGTGTTTGAAAATGTGTAGAGTTTATGAAGATTAGGCCTACATCAATTATTTTTATGTTTTGATCGTCTAAAACATATAGAAAATTCTTTGTATAAAAGTATAAATTACAAAATGCCTGAAAAACTGTATTGAAAAGCGCTAATTCAGGATTAAAATACTCAGAATTTTAAGCCTAATATGGTCCGAATTACGAATTTTAAGGCTACAGTCATCATATCTTATTTACAGGTTATTAATTATAATTTTCAGTAGTCAATCCGTTGGTGTAAAAATTAATGTTTTGATGAAGTGTAAGAAGGGATTTGTAGGTCTTTTTTGAAGGATTTTCTTGTTATTAAAAGTAGCACTAGCACTGCTTCACTGCTTTTAACACGAACATTCGTCTCTAGGGCTGATTGTCATTGAGTAGGCTATATTGAATATTAAACTGTGTTAATGTGAATCAAGTCAATTATACATTATTTTACTGGTTTTTTCAACTAGTATATAACAGAAATTTCTTAAACTTATTCATTCAGTTAATTCGTAACTTCTTTAGATACTATCACAAAATAACTAAACAAGATATATTTAACATGTGGGTAAACCTGTCTACGGTTCTATCCGCTAGGGGCGCGGACTGACTGAAAACCCTTAATATCGCCGCCAGGCCTTTGGTCGTGTTAGCTGAGTTGGCTACGTCGTGGAAACACCTTGGCCAGGTGGCGATACGATGTTCGTGGGTTCGATTCCCGCACACGACCAAAACTGACCAGTTGTGCAACTCTCAATGAGTTAACCGGTCTGTGGCAACGTTGGTGGGAGGGCCCAAGTAAAATAAACGGTGGCAGGCTTGCTTGGAAGTTGACGGGATCGGTTAATTCTTTGAGACTTGCACATGGTCAACACTGATTTTGCTAATTTTTACTTATGTCTACTGTGTGTGTGCCAATGCGACTCTCTAAACTGAAATAAAACAATATTTTAATTAAAATATGCCATTAATACATTTAAAAACACCAATTTTATACTCCAATTCACACGTTAATAAAATTACAAGTAAGGAACGAGACCTGCTCGTATGCCTACGCCAATGGGTTAATAATACAACCACCATATCAATACAAATAATAAAGAAAAACATGCAATGTGTATATGAAAAAAATACTGTTGACTGAGTTCATTGGTCCATGTTGCCACTAAAGTTGTATTATACTATAATTATTAATATCAAACTATATACTATATTTATAAGTACTGTGACACACACACACACACACACACGCACAACCACTTTATTAGTATAGATATAACAAGCCTTAGGTCCACAGATCAAAAGTCAAAAATGTGGCAAGCCATCGCTATAAATATAGAAACTGGACATATCCTAGGTTTAAAAACTGATGTTTTAAGCCAGCTAAGAGAAGGCGGGACATACTTAGAGGCCTCGTCCACACAAACATATGGTTTCTTCAGCTAAGCTTTTTTAAAGTAAAGATCATGTGATCTTAGTCTTGGTCAAGGTTAACGAGAGCTTGTGATATGCGATATATCCAGGTATTAACAGGATGCATCACTTTGTTAGTTTAGATTTAGCCTAATCAATGCTGCATGCAGTTATCAGTGATGTGTTGTTGACAGTGTACCAACGAAAACGGTTTCCTACGACATTTTGGATCAAATTCAAGAGACTGTTATAAGTGAAATTTCAGAAATCTGGGCTGAATATTGAATCCTGAACGGCACCAGAGGTGACATAAATTTAGTATTCGGTGAGTGGCAACAGATAAGCTGGGACGTGAAAGGTATTTCTCAATGGGTCCAACATATTGCCCTATTTCGCTGAGTTGAAGGTATTTCTGGCAATAAGGATAACAGGAAGCGCACCTGACAAGATAAATGGTTGTGACTCTCTGCTCTTAACACTGTGTTCTGCTCTTCTTCAATCATGTTGATCATCCTTCAGCCCATTCTGAAGACGAGTTAGTTCCTTAGTGTATTATGTTTTATTCAGTTCCACACCCTATTTCATTCAGTTGTTAATAGCCTACACAGTGTTTGGATGACATCACAAGTTACAAATATATTGGCAATTGTGTTCAAAGAGTTAAACATACTATTAGGGCTGAACAAATAAATTTTCCCCTGGTATCACAGCTGTATGCTTACTCAAAAATGTTGCAGGAAACATATTTCCACTACTTACAGTTTTGTTTATAACATAATATGATTATTTGTAACTCCTAAACTATCTTTACAACACTACCTTAAAAAAACTTTCAGTGGCTCCCCCTGCCTTGGCTCCATATTTGACAAATACTGGAGCATCAGGCCTCAGATTGGCCAGCTCATCAACATTGCGGAAGATCTCCATGTTTTGCTCGACTGTGAGGAAGGCAGCCAGGTTGGCTGTGTAGGAAGAGACTATGATCAGAGTGAAGAACCACCATGCAGATGCCAGCATGCGGGTGGACACTGAGCTGAAATATTGGTTTAAAGTTACCAAATGAAACACTTCCTGATTTAAGAAATACTAGCTCTGCCCAACAGCTTCACTTGTTCAACTAATTTCTGTTTTATAGTCATATCATATCAAATCACACAGCTGGTTTAGATCCAGTATTTACAAATGTGTTACCTATCACTTTTTTAATTCCTACATTAAGAGCTAGAGGTTGTATGAAAACACTAATACAGTACAACTCGGATTACCTGACCCGAATCATCTACATCCCAAATTAACCAAATGAGGTTGTCCGAAACAAAAAAAAAAATTGCAGTCAAAATTCCCATGCTAGCACCTTCTAAGTTTCAGAATCAACTGCAATAAATTAATTTACGCAGAAACACTTATCATTGTAACTACTATATAGAGTACACCACTGTACACTGGCATTTTATGTTATTTTCGTATAAGAGAATTAAGTTGCATTTTTATTTTAAGTTTTTTAAGTTATTGCAAACGAAGAGAATTAAGTTGTAGGAATTTCTTGTTTTTATATCTAACTAAGCAATAATTACTTTAGACCTATGTAGCCACATCATTACTGTAATGTTGTTAAGCAATGAGTAAGCTATAACTTTAATGTTTTAAACATGCAATAAAATAAAAATAAATTTTGGAAATTGAGTGTTTTATTTCATGCCTGCAACTAATAATAAAAATATATCCAAATTCATATTTCAATTTATGATAGTTAAATTGATTTTTTACATAATTAATGTGCAGTCCAAATTTGTATGAAAATATATTACAAGTTAAATGCCTGATAAATTTGCAGGTCTATTCTGTTTTACAGTCTTTCCATGCAATTTTCAGAATGAATAATGGAGGCGATAGTGTCCCAATCATTATTTATGCAATGTTGTGGTAGCTTCAGATTTTCCGGATTTTTCGCTACCCGGATCAATATTCTGCCACATTAGTCCGGATAACCCGATGGGTACGTAGTCTTCCTCCAATTTTCTCCCAGTATTTTCTATCAAGTATATCTTACACGTGTGTAAAACTTATGGGTTTCTCAAAAGACCCTGCTTCTGATTGGCTTTATGTAGAGATTTATTTAAAAAGGTTACATTTGTGTCAATAAGTTTGGCATTATTTATTCGTTATAAATTTATGTTTTTTGTTTATGCCCATCTGAGAATCTTATGAGAGTAATAATTTAAAACTCACATGGGTGCCAGTTCAGACCCTTGCTGCATGATGGAGCCAGTCACAAACCAGAAAGAGTTGTTCAGACTGAACTGATTCTCCAGCTCTTCTATTTCATCCTCATCCACACACGGGTAGGGGTTTGTCCACTCTTTTGGACTTATCCTGCAAAAGATAATAAAAAATGGTGGTCTAAAAAAGAACTTTGAAAAGACTTTATAATTAGAAATGTTTCAAGTGGCCGTTCCCTTTTAGCCCTCAGTGTATAGTTTAACAAGTACCAAATGTTTTTAATGAGTTTGTTAATTTTTCTATTGTTTTTGGTAAGAGGTTTACTAGATATGTAAGTGCAGCAGTGGCACATGTAAAATAAACATAAAGTATACAAATCTGCTGTAATTGTGTGCAACTCACAATAATCAATGTAATCCCATCAACTCCCAAGAAAGCCACTTCTGTTTGTTTGGTTTGAAACCTCTCATAACGTACAATCACCAATCTTTGCATCCTGCTCAACTTGATCTCCAACCAGATGGTGGGTGGGATTAGGATCTGGTTGAGGTGACTAGAATCGTAACCACTAAGCAATGGCAATAACAGGTGCAAATATTAGGTTTTTAGTTTGTATGCCTCTAGCAAAGAAAATCATAAGGCTTCAGGGAATCATAGTTCTTGAGTTTGCTTCTGGAGCGAAGTACCATCAGCCTAAGGGAATGTTTTATTCAAAATAAACAACTGCACCAAAGGATTAAATGGGTTTGAAAGTAAACTAAAAACACTGAGCTGTCTCACAGCACATATGTTATCGATATTGATTTTTTAAATAAATCACTCTATGTTAGCTGCCAACACACACTGCGTATTTTAGGCAAATATAAACTAATTATGAGTGTAAAATAAGTGATATGCCTTGTGTAGCCTTGCTATTAACTAAGACTGACTGATTCTTTAGCCAGGATCATTAATTAAAAGTCGAATGACCAATGTCCAGTTTTGAGCCTTAGCAAATGTTTTCAGTTTTGCCTAGGATTGGCTGGAAAATCTCGGAGCATGATGGGAGTGCTGTAACTACTATGCTACCCAGCCAATACAAACTGCAAAATGTAGTTCGGTTTAAAAACTCACCGTGCAATAATGTACATGAGCAAAGAGATGCCGACGTAGGCAGCCATGAGGGCCTTCCATAGCTCACTGCTGAACGGGGACATGAACGAGAACAGACTCGGAGACTTGGATGGCTTTTTGTACAATATGCTGATTCCTGAAACAAATTACATCTCTGTAAGTTCTAGGCAAAACTACAGCACAAGTTATTTAATAATAAACTAAACTTGAAATGAAGCTGACAATTTATAGCTGGTACTATACTGGTCTAAACTACTTTTGATTTTGACAACACTAATGAAACCTGCAGATTTATAGCAGAAGGTAAAATTAGTAGAATGATTTATGTTAATCTATATATTTCGAAAAATGAGATATTAACTACTTGTAATAACGCCTGTTTTGGTTAAAATAAAAAAAATCATCTTTCATAATTATTTGACAGTCTGCATAAAAGATGCTTTCATTGATGCATCAGTTATCAAACTAAATTTATCAGTACAAACAAAATTTCTACTCAATTGTCATGGCTATAATGCTGGAGAAAACCCTCCAAAATATTTACACCATATTTATATTTTCACCTTTGAAAATTCATTGATTGCAGAGATATTTTTTAAATACCTTTGGAGGAGATCTAAATTTTATAAACTCTAAGCTACCATATAAAATATATTTATTTTCATTCTAATTAGAAATATTAAATAATTAACTTACCAAGATTCATATAAGGTAAGGTAAAGTCTGCATCTTTTTCTCTTTCTTGTGTTATAGTGATATCTGCTATGGCCAAATCTGCTC
Organism: Allygus modestus; assembly: GCA_963675035.1. NCBI lineage: Eukaryota > Metazoa > Arthropoda > Insecta > Hemiptera > Cicadellidae > Allygus > Allygus modestus. The sequence goes on from OY776116.1 coordinate 69,046,083, forward strand.
TCTGTAAATAAATATATTAAATCTTTAATGATGTATTTGGTATGATTAGGATGTCATGAAGATAACACTGTTAAATAAAAGTAATACTAATAACAAATAAAAAACACTTTTAGAAAACTCTCAACCCCATTTTAAATGTTTATTAAAGGTTCTGGTAGAATATTGTTAAATTTGATATTAAAGATTTGCAATGAGCGCTTATTAAGTAAAAAAGTTATTTAGTTTATTCGATAAGCAAGTTTTTACTGGCCTGGGACATGATTAAAATAAGAGCGGGAATTATTTCTATAACTTTTTTGTTATTGTTACTTTTATTAAAGATATGCCTGTTGAATGTGGTAAAATTTGAGCATCCCATCAGTAACACAAACTAATGGTTTATCTTGGTAAACAAATCTTAAATTTTCAAGGAATGTAATTAAAGTGAGCACACATCAAGAGTTTTCCATAATTCTTAAATTTTACTATTTAGTTTATTACAGACAAATATAACAGACAAATATATGGTAAAACTTGGTAATAGAATCTCAACAATTTATTTAGGAATACAAATCAAAAGGCAATTTGTTACAAACCAATTATCTCTATTCTATTAAAAAATTATATTCAACTTAATACGCATCATGTTTTTTCTCTATCTTCCCATCTCATCCATCCTCTGATGTCTTGATCAGATCCAGTCAAGATGATGGGTGGAGGAAAGATACCTCCTTCACTTTTCATACGCTGTTCACTGACTTGGCCAAACAAGAATTTGAAATGTTAATTGTCTTATTTATTACATACTCACTCCAGAGAGGACCTCCCCAATCATGCCGTTCCACGTTCCCGTGACAGGGTCAGGGTTGCCACTACCGCCCTCCTTCTGCTCTCGGAATGTGTAGTTGAAGCCACATATGAGAGACAGTTCGTGGATCACATCTATCGCCATTCCCTCGTACTTGTCATTGCCCTCCAGCTTGGTTGTTGTCTCTCTGAACATGGCGTGGGGGTCTAACTGGAGACATGCTCAAATTTACTTATGACTGATCAAGGAAGATTGACAAATATTTTAGACTGTTTGGTGTTTCTGAAATACACCAAAGTTATTTTTTCAGCATTATTAGTTTTAAAACTCAAATACAACAATATAATGAAAGAATAATGTTAAACGATTCCAAGTTTTAAAAACCTAAAGATCCAAATATTACATATTTGTTAAAAAAATGCAATTTTGTAATTACCGTTTGAAAAATTTTTGAATATTACATCGATTTATAATTTAAATTCTTCCAACCTAAATGAAGAGTACTCCTTACTAAGCAATTATTGATCACTCATTTTTCAGCTATGAATCACAGTTTTTGGGGCCCTGCAGCTTGGGCTGGTTTTCTGAATAGCTCCTCTTACCATCTCACAATTTGTAAATATTAACCTTCTCATGGTAAACAATATTGACCATGAGAACCTAGCACCTAGCACAGCTCCCCATCACCGCGATTGCGTGTGGCAGTCCATTCACCTTGCCAACAAAGTATGAGCTGAGTCTCGTTGCTGTGCGGTCACACGTCTTATTTCTACAGCGATTGAAAATGGTGGCAGCAATTGAAAATCCGGCCAAATATGAGATACACAGTGTTATTCGGCTGATGTAATTGATGTAATATGCTAAGATTATAGCAGCTGTTTTACTCAAATTTTCCCTCAAGTCTTTCTTTCAAATCATCGTTAGTGAGCAATGACCTGCCAATCCGATCCTCGTCAAGCACAATGGATTTTCTTTCATTAAACATGTTGTACCATTGTTTCCCCTGAAGACTCGACTTGAAGATTTGTTTGCACTTCCACTATAAAATTTCTTTGAGGTTTTTCTAAAAATGCCTATGGTCTGGGTATTTTTTAACTAAGAAACCGCCGCCGCAGAAACTCATTCGATTGCCACCACCATTTTGAATCGCTGTAGAAATAAGACGCGTGACCGCACAGCAACGAGACTCAGCTCATCCTCTGGTGGGGAGGTGAGTTGACTGCCATACACACAATCACGGTGATGAGGGAGCTATGCTAGGAGCAGTAAACAAACGTTCTTTACTTTCTGGATGACCCTCTTATCAAGCAAATATTCCGTGTATTAATTACCTTATTAGATTTGTCTTGTATAAACCTCTCAGCGCCCTACACTTCTCTCCTGTGCATTCATAACATCGTATATGTAATGGTTTCAGAGTTATTTCTTGGATTATTAGGCACACCTTAGTACATGTTACATTCATAACACTGTGCTTACCAAAGATATCATTACAACAAAAGTCATGTTCCTCAAATCCAACTTCGTGATGACTTCATTTTCTTGTTCCAAAGTCTGGGTGAAGTTCACTCCCTCTGTGGTGTTCCAAGTTCCTTTCTTATCTAAGCCTTCAGATGTTAGCTCAATGATTTCTAGCTTAAAGTCTGTGCGGAAACCTTCATGATCAAACTTGATCAGGCCTGTCAACCCATTCATTTCACTCTGTAACAAGCATAAAGTTACTTATGGGTTGAACAAAAATTGTTTAAGAAAAACACAAGTGCTTTGAAGTAAATTGTTATAGTTGAACAGGTTTTTAATCAGAAATCTTAAGGTATTTAGTTTTATTAGCCAGTTTGTAATATTGTTATGTCAATTTACAAATGAATATCCATTCAGAAACTGAAAAGCAGTAGGGTAGGGGCATCTTTATGTAAAATTGTGGCATATCGCAGGATGATGGGAGACGGCTTAAATTAAAGGTCTTGATCCAAGGGACTCGGGAAAAATAGCAGTATTTCTAAAAAGTTACCAGCAAACAAGAAAAAACTAAAAACATCCCCTATAAGAAAAGCATGGGAATTTAAAACAGTAGTCTGCTATGTTTACATTAAAACATGGGATTAAGTGTCTATGTTGTTTACGAACTGACATGTATTCCTACTTATATCGTTTTATTTTCTTCAGCATGTAAATAGTGAAAAAATCAGATAAGGCAGAGTATTAGAGCAAGGTTAGGAGCTATGGCCCCTTCAAGCCTCTAGTTAAGTATAAAGCAGTATGATTAAACAGTTCTAGCTGCCATCGTACCCGGTTTCACCCAAGAATACAACAGTTGTGCGTACTGCATTCTGTGGTTAACCCATGGAACCACTAAGAATTATGATCAGCTGTTTGAATTCTTATCGAATTAAACTAAGTGAATGTCCATAAGAATAACACAGGATTGCAACTTTGAAGCCCTGTAGGCCGAAGCCCTAGGGGAATCTCTTAAAATCCTTTCTTAGTGGTTACCTACAATATGGAAAGAGAACATGTGCACAATTTTATGGTTGTAGGTGTAGAGGCTTGGCCTTGGGGATGATCGGTTTTTCGTATTTATATAGACACTAGATAACCTGCTGAAATGTATTTATAGGATTAAGATCACTGGGGTAAAAGTCTTAACTTTCTAGGGATTAATCTTTTGCCTTTGATTGCTAGAGTGCAGAATGTGCTTTTAAATTCCTAGATTCACTTTAAAGTCCACTCGTGGTTAAGTGCATTTTAAAAGCTCAATTAAAAAAAAAATGCATACTTGTGTATGTTCCATGAAAAGAAACAAAGTGACGTACCACTTTCATGTAGTTGATGATGCTGTATCCATGGTCCCAGTTGTCATTATTCTGACAGCTGAGAGGCTTGGGCTGAATCTCAAGACTCCTCAGCAGCTGATCCACAGATTTAGCATACAATAACACAGCATCGTGGATCAAAGCTGTCTCAGTCTGGGGGAAAACATTCTCAAATTAACCCATTGGCATACGAGCTGGTCTCGTGCCTTACTTGTAATTTTATTAACCTGTGAATTGGAGTATAAAATTGGTGTTTTTTAAATACATTAATGGCGTAATTTAATTAAAATATTTGTTTCTTTCAGTTTAGAGAGTCGCATTGGCACACACACAGTAGACATAAGTAAAAATTAGCAAAATCAGTGTTGACCATGTGCAAGTCTCAAAGAATTAACCGATCCCGTCAACTTCCAAGCAAGCCTGCCACCGTTTGGTTTACTTGGGCCCTCCCACCAACGTTGCCACAGACTGGTTAACTCATTGAGCGTTGCACAGCTGGTCAGTTTTGGTCGTGTGCGGGAATCGAACCCACGAACATCGTATCACCACCTGGCCAAGGTGTTTCCACGACGTAGCCAACTCAGCTAACACGACCAAAGGCCTGGCGGCGATATTAAGGTTTTTCAGTCGGTCCGCGCAGCTAGCGGATAGAACCATAGACGCCCGCGGTTATTAGTTACATATTTTGCCACTAGAGTGCAGCACCAATCAATTCCCGTTATAGGCTACTGCAAATAGAATAAAATTACTACCTCAATGGGTTAAGCTAAAATTAAATTAGAATTAATAATATTTTTTATAAGTAAATTTATTTGGCTGATGAAATATATCTGTGTTTGCTGCGTAAAGAAGGTTAAATAATAATTTGGCTAAAATGGGTTATCAATTTCACTTATGAAGCACTGCAGGGTATAGCGGGAAGTCCTATTCCACTCCAAAGTCTAATTAGTCTTTCGTTTAATTATTCTCTGGGGTATCTGAAAAAACCTAACATAATAGTGTAAAATTGATAATGGCCCAAACAATCTACCCAATAAGACTTAGAAAACATTTGTGTAGATTGATCTGGACATAAGATGGTTTATAAAATAAAAAATGTAAGCTTATTCGGTTCAGTATAAATAATAATGTTACAAGTAACATGAGAACTTTAAGGCCACCGGTTGGAGCTCTGATTGATTTACTAAAAGGGAGTAAGCTTATGTTTTATCTTGGTATACCTGGCATATATGACTTATCTTACTTCCAAATTTCATCTGAATTGGTTCAGTAATTAATAATGTCCATATGATATTAACAAAGGAACTCTGAAGGCCTTAGGCGGGCCCCTAAATAACTTTTAGATTGTGAGTAGCTCTATATCTGCCTGTAGTTTACCTTTCCGCCAAATTACAGCTCAAACGGTTCTGCAAATTTCAATGTTCATAAGTAACATGGGAATTTTGATTGCCAATGGGGCCTCGGCTGGATTTAAAAAACGGGATTAGGCCTATGTGCCTTTATGGTATTAGCTATCTTCTGACCAAGTATCGATCACTCAGTATGGTAGTTGGTGTGTGATAGAGCCAAAAACAAACTCAAAAACGTTTAGCTTTATAATATTAGTAAGGATAAAACATGTATTGTTTCTAAAACAAAAAAAATCATGAAGTTTAACTTAAGACTTAACTCTTTATCCTAGTTTTCAACAAAACGCTTTATTGTTAAAAACTTTAGTTCTCTACATTTGATCATAATGATAAATCCGTCTCCAGCATACTTAAAACTTCAAAGCCAATTTGAGTACTGTATTGTCCCCATTCTCCAATATTTATTGCACTAAACCTTGCCAAACTTATTTCAGGCACAGTAACAGCCAATGAAAATAGTTAGAAATGGTCAACCAAATGGATAAATATAGAAAGCTTCAACTGTAGAGCCAAGGCTACTTCATTAAATAGTATATGTTTAGCTTATGTGTCCTAAAATGTATGTTACCATATGGTATATAAAACATCCCCATCGCAGCAAACCTGCGTACTCAGCGAATTTCCAATGCATAATATATGTCTTAATACCACATAAAGCCGCATACCAAGTTTCATAAAAATATATTCACAAATAAGCGATATATACAATTTTAATTATTCTCAATAAGAATAACATTGGGGATGAGTACGCAGGTTTACTGCAACAAGGACAAAAAATATGGGTTTTTATGTAAATATCAATATTACTCATCTAGGTGAAGCCACATACCAAGTTTCATCAATGTACATTCATAAATAAGCGATATATACCATTTTGATTATTCTCCATAAGAATAACATGGGGGATGAGTATGCAGGTTTGCTGCAACAAGGAACACAAAAATGGGTTTTTATACAAATATCAATGTAATGCAACAATGTGAAGTCAGATAGATGTTTTATTAATTTATGTTCATAACTAAGGGAGACATTACATTTGACTTATTCTCCATAAAAATAACATGGGGCTTAGTATGAAGGTTTGCTGCTACGAGAATTATCGGTAAAAATTGCTTTTTTAGTGCAAATAACAATAGACCACAACCAGATAAACCCATAAACCAAGTTTTGTTAGTATACGTTCATGAATAAGCGAGATATGATTTTTTTCTTATCCTCCATAAGAATAGCATTGGACAACGTACTGTGTTTAGCACTTTAAATATCTCTGTAACCAATTGATGTATAGAAATTATCAAAACACCGAATTGTGTGTTTTTTAAAGCTGAATCCAATGGTGAAAACTAAAATTTGAGTTTTTAAAAAATTACATATAACACTTCATAAAACCCATTTTTGGGATACAAAACCCCGCAAAATACCACTTCAGATAAATCGATCTGTCTGGTTTTCGAACTTAACGTCATAAATGTTGCTTTACACTTTTGTACTAAATTTGATCAAAATCAGAACTTTTTTACGAGATATACACACAGATTCGAACGAATGGTGTTTTTGGGGTCTAGGGACCTCAAAACGAAAAGTTATCATGGTCCCGGGCTTAGGTCTTACCATGCCAACTACGGTAATAGCTTCTTCCCTATAGGGGAAATTTGCTAATATACCATATTTGGTCCAGCAATAATAATATTGTTGATTTTAGCGAATTTCCCCTATAGGGAAGAAGCTATTACCGTAGGTCTCATGGTAAGACTTAAGCCCGAGACCATGATAACTTTTTGTTTTGAGGTTCCCAGATGCCAAAAACACTATTTGTTCAAATTTGTATATATGTTTATATATAAATATTCTGTCCCTTATGTTTTATATATATATATATATATATATATATATATATATATATATATATGTGTGTGTCCGTTACCGCAATAACTTTTGAAAGAAGCGCCCGATTTTTATGAAATTTGGCACAAATGTGGACAGTAACATTTATGACTTAAGTTTGAAAACCAGATTGATCGGTCTATGGGAAGGGGGTTTTATGGGGGTTTAACATTTTCCAAAAATCAGTTTTTTGAACTTTTTACCCTAAAATTTTAAAAACGCTAGATTTTGGTTATAGCCATTTTATAGAGCTTTAAAAAATAAATAATTTAGTTTTTTGAATCATTAAGCTTGGTTTAGTGGTTGTGGAGAAAAGTCAAAATATGTGTCCATAAAATTTCCCATGTTAATCTTATGGGAATATGGTTTTTAGATTTTACTCAGATAATTTCACTAAAAACTCCACATTTCATTCTACCAATCAGTTTAGCTCTACAAAACAATCATTTTGGCGTTTTAATTGTTGTTTGTCCAGCCGTTGCAGTGATATTCAAAGTGCTAAACACAGTACGTTGTCCAATGTTATCCTTATGGAGAATGAATAAAATGTTATATTTCGAATTCTTATGTACGTATATTGATGAAACTTGGTATGTGGCTTCAACTAGTTTTAGAATATTGATATTAGCACAAAAAATGTTTTTTGTTGATTTTCCCGGTAGCAGCAAACCTGCATACTCGGCCCCCATGTTATTCATATGGATAATAAGTAAAGTTTAATATCTCCCTTAGTTATGAACCTAAATTAATAAAACTTGGTATGTAGCTTCACCTGGTTGAGTTGTATTGATAATTGCAAAAAAAACACATATCTTATCTTCCTTGTTGCAGCAAACCTGCATACTCAATTATAATGTTATTCTTGTAGAGAATAAATCAAATGCTATATATCACTTATTAATGAATGTATTTTTGTGATACTAGGTAAGTGGCTTTAGGTAGTAGTGATACCAATATATATGCTTTGGAAATTCGCTGAGTACGCAGCTTTGCTGTGACGGGGGTATTTTTTAAATGCACTCTTGCGAGGAACAAATAACAAAGTAGGGCCTACTCTGGTTTCACTTAATATAATTTGATCAAGTTTCATCATCATATGTTTTAGTGAATTTCCCCTATAGGGAAGAAGCTATTACCGTAGTTGGCATGGTAAGACCTAGGCCCGGGACTTTTCGTTTTGAGGTCCTCAGACACCAAAAACACCATTCGTTCGAAAGTGTGTATATATATATATATATATATATATATATATATATATGTCCATGGGTGCGATAACTTTCGTAAAAAAAGTCTGATTTTGATGAAATTAGGTACAAACGTGTAAAGCAGCATTTACGACTAAGTTCAGAAACCAGACAGATCACCCTATCCGAAGTGGTATTTTTGGGAGGTTTGGACCCGGAAAATTGTTTTTTTGAAGTTTTTACATGTAATATTTATTGAATAAAAATATAATTTTGGAATAAATTGGATTCAGCTTTAAAAAACTCACAATTTGGTGTTTTGATCATTTCTCTACGTCAATTGGTTACAGAGATATTGAAAGTGCTAAACACACAGTATTTTGTCCAATGTTATTATTATGGTGAATAAGAAAAAGTTTATATATCGCTTATTTATGAACGTATACTAAAGAAACTTGGTTTACAGCTTCATCTGGTTGTGGTCCTATTGTTATTAGCACAAAAAAGCAATTTTTAAGGATTATTCCCATAGCAGCAAACTTGCGTACTCAGCCCCCATGTAATTCTTAGGGAGAATAAGTAAAACTAGCTGATTGCCCGTGCTTCGCACACAGAATTCAGGAATGAACAGCTGATTAAAATTGTTGCTGCAACTACATATGTTTCTGATCTATTAAACATATTGCTCATAAGAATAACATGGAAACTTAAAGTCCAATGGGGCGAAGCAGAAATCTACAGAGAAATCCCTTTAATTTGACACCTCAATCATCAAAATCGGTTCATAAATAAAAGAGCTTTGCTGTACACAAGAAATTCCTTAGGGAATTATTACAATAGATGTAATGTCTCCCTTAATTATGAACATAAATTAATAAAAATTGCAGCAAACCTACATCCCCCATGTTATTTTATAGAGAATAACTAAAATTGTATATATCGCTTATTTATGAATGAATATTGATGAAACTTGGTATGTGGCTTCACTTAGTTGAATTATATTTATAATTGCATAAACAGCAATTGTTAGTATTCCTTGTTTCAGCAAACCTACGTACTCATCCCCAATATTATTCTTATGGAGAATAATTAAAATTGTATATATCGCTTATTTATGAATATACTTTTATGCAACTTGGTATGCAGCTTTATGTGGTATTAAGACATATATTATACATTGTAAATTCACTGAGTATGCAGGTTTGCTGCGACAGGGGTATTTTATATATATTTTAGAACATTTTCCAGATCTATCTAGGATTTTAGCTACTAATTAGTGAACCAAACATAAAAACTCATACAGTTTTATACTCAATATTTATTATTTTCCAACTGGCAAAAAACCACACACATTGTTTTGAATATGAAATTTTACTAATTTAAATTTAATAATACTTACTATAGTTGGTGTTCCATGAAAAATGTTAGTTTATTTATGTACTGGTTTTCCAGCATACTCAAAATCATTTGTAACATATTGAATTTAAATTTCCTTTTAAGAATTGTAAAACAAATTTTTACTCAGTCCAAAATCAAGATTAGGAATTATTCAGAGCAAGAGTGTAAACATTTCTTTATACCAGTACCCAAAAAACAAAACATGCATTTTGATTGTGGAACTTATTTGAACTTAAGTGGGATTTTTGTGTATAAAAAAATCCTCTATTCTTGCAGGAACTAAAAGTCACAACAAAATTGTAGATCCAGTTCTGTAGGATTACTCACACGTAAAGTTTCACCTGATATTTGGAGGTCTTTGTCTTTCTGCAGCCAGAAGTCGATTACATTTTGTACTTCGTTGCTGACAGGGTTGAATATTCGGATACCAGTTATGTTTGTTCCTGCATACATGAATGGCTCCCAATCAATTGTTTGAAAATCCTGTAACACCATGATTTGGTTTTATTATAAGAAAACTAAGCGAGTCTTGTTAGAATCTAAGATAAAAAAATGTACAACTACCATACCTGAAAAAGGAGGAAAGATGATTTTCTAATGAGATGATGTCACCACACAGCTTAAAAAGCACTATTGCTCGGGAGATCTCTCCCTAAAACGTGTATACAACAGGTCAAACCACTAACTGCAGTGAGAGTCCAGCGAAAGCACTAAGCTCCTCTGCTTGGAGGTTACTACTCAACTAACATGAAGCTAATTGGTTTTAGACAACTTTTCCTAAAAGTACTTGTAGTTTTCATAAAAAAGTCTTTATAGAAATAACCGCAAAAAATCAATGGTCTATCAAGCTAGGAATGCTTTTAGAAGCTAGCGTTAAGTTTTACTGTAGCTCACTTGGTTTTCATCGCATTTAAGATAAAGACTGCAGCACTTTGTATCAGGTACGCCTGGTTGGATACAATTGCTCTTGAAACAAATTTCGAAATTTCCACATACAACAAAATAAGTGTTATCTGTTTGTCACATTAAAGTGGTTGTTTGAACCCAAAAATACCCAGAATTATCTGAAATGAAATTTTTAAAACTAACATAGTTAATTATTGAGTTTATAATTCTTCAAAACTTGGCAGGGCCATTTCTGCAGGAATTCTAATGTTGAGGTCCAGATTTAAATAAGATCGCAGAGCTATAATACATATATGCATTTATTTTTTGATTTATTTGGACTTTACCTATCGCTTCTAGTGTTTAAAACTACACTATGTAAAAACTACAGAACAGGTAATGTAATGTCAGTTTTCCATTTGTTCGTGTATATAAATGTTGTGTTAGTGTATTGTGTTTGATTTTTTGTATATGTATTTGTTATTTTTGTGTTAGTGTAAATTAAGATGTAAAAGAAAAAGATAAGAAAATCTAAAAAAAATATAGGTTAGTTAGGTGTAAAAACTTGACATTTAGATGTAAGTAGGGTTCACTTGATAACGGGAGGAGTTTCCTTACCTCCCGAAATGTAGTGTAGTTTTAAACACTAGAAGCGATAGGTAAAGTCCAAATAAATAAAAAAAATAAATTCAAATCCATCGCTATTATGAGTTTCAAAAAAACATATATGTATTTTTACTTGTATTTTTTGTTTATCTTAAATTGCTTATCCATGTTAAATATCAATTCTGCAACTGCTCTGGAAGTACATGAGAGATGAGAACACTATTGAGCCAGTAACAGCTTTATTATAATTCATAGATTAATTTCTAGTGTGCTCACCAGGGAAGTTATGATGTAGCTGTACTCGACGCCCATCAATCCCACCTGCTGGGCATGTAGTAACACGTCGTACAGGATATCTGCTGAGCAATCTAGGACAATATTCTTCTGATTTGCATTCTTGATTCTTCTTAAAGTTGGCCTGAAAATATTTGTATTAGTTATCACCCAACTATGACACATGTACATGTAATGTTGCAATCTTAAAACTGTTGTAAGGCACATTGACAATCATTCAGTTATATTAAAATCAGATGTGTAATATATCAGGTACACACATCCAGACAAATTATTTGTTTAAAATTGTTTCCAAAATTTTATAGAGGGTGTTGTTCAGGTCAGTTCCTTTTAAAATCCTTGCTGGGAGGGTATTTGTTAGAGTGGGGGAGGGGGTTGGAAATATTCAGAAGCATCCCGAATCACAGAAATATATCGGCGCCTTTAGCGAAAATGTGTCTGAGATTGACACCGTTGTAAGTTGTCTTTTATGGACCATTCAAGTTTCAGCAAAGAAGTCAAGGAGGCGTAGGGTATTTTTGGGACTGTCTATGTCACTTATATTTCTGTTTGTAAATTAAAGCCTCCAAGTGTATCATGATTTTCTATGTACAAGAAGGCAACAAAAATAAAATCTGAAAATGAAGCAAATATGAAATAAAATATAAAAAACCCACCTGTAGTTCTCTCCCTCGTCCAGCTGCCGGACAGTAACAGGAAATCCCTTGAAGTCATAGTAGGTGAGAAGTCCGTTCAGTCTAATGAGTCCGTCATTGTCTTCATATACAACCGTGAAACTCTCCCACTCATATATACTCACAAGGTCGACAAATACCTGGATATGGAGGAAGCAACAGCATAATACAATTGAAATTTAACATATCTAGATCAAAACAAACTGTGATGATTATTTAGCTTGAATTCAACAAAACTAAACTGTGGATTTTTCTATATACAACAACAAAAGTTAAAATTGGAATGGCCATACACTTGCAAAGATCTTTGTCATAAGCTATAATTTTTGTATTTTTAAATAATAGGAGTGTAATTAAATAGTCTGGTTGCATCATACCTGCACTGTAAAAAGAGTGCTTCTAGTGGCTACACAAACATTGAAGAAAGATACTGTGACACCCTTATTGATTTATCTAGAAACATCAATGTAGTGTTTCTTTAGGTGGGCTCTCGCTTTCAACATGATACAGACAGGCGAAATAAAATATTCATATAAAAAAGCAGGCTGAAGGGGAATTAGAACATTGTCGCATGCACTACTCTCGCTGACTTGCAAAATAGCAATCAGACCACTCAGGCCAACTTAGATGACTGATACCATAGAAAAATAAACCAGGTACCTGGTTTATTTTTCTATGCTGATACTGTTGTGATCTGAGCAGTATTTAGATTATAGGTACTGGATGAATAAGTCATATTTTTGTCTACAAAGTGACACCTGCCATGTACAGACTGATGCAGAGTGTTTTTATCAGTTCCAATGTCTAGTATGTGAGTAGTTAAGTTAGGGTAGCATAATTAACTACTTATAACTTGGATAAAGTTTACCACCTCAAAAATATATAATTTTAAGAGATATTCAAAGAGATATTTCAAACTAGGAATCTCAAAGTATTCAGGGAGATTATTCTTGAGCCATCAACTAAATGTATTCCTTGTGCACATTTTGAGATACAAAACTGATATAGATAAACTTTAATACAAATATCTATCGATTAAATAGTTAGATAATTTTAGATAAATTAATAGTCTACTAGTATTCCTACCAAACCAACAATAATAACCACAAATTACAGATATTCGTAACTCCTGCAGCTCATTTTAGCGAATTTCCCCTTTAGGGAAGAAGCTATTACCGTAGGTCTCATGGTAAGACTTAAGCCCGAGACCATGATAACTTTTCGTTTTGAGGTCCCCGGATGCCAAAAACACCATTCGTTCAAATTTATATATATATATATATATATATATATATATATATATATATATGTGTGTGTCCGTAAGCACGATAACTCTCGTATAAAACGTCCGATCTTAACTAAAATTTTGACCAAATATGTTAAGTACCATTTATTTGAACGAGTTTAAAAACCAGACAAATCGCATCATCCGAAGGGGGGTTTTGGGGGGGGGGTTTGGTACCCCAAAAATGGGTTTTTAGGAGTTTTCACATGTAATTATAATTTAAATCAAATTTTAATTCATACTATTGAATTCAGCTTAAAAACAAACAATTTGGTATTTAGATCATTGCTCTGTGTCAATTGGTTAGTGAGATATTGAAAGTACTAAACACAGTACGTTGTCCAATGTTATTCTTATGGAGAAAAAGAAAAATGTTATATCTCGGTTATTTATGAACATAAACTGACGAAACTTGGTATATCGCTTCATCTGATTGTGGTTTGTTGTTGTTTGAACAAAAATACAAATTTTCGCCTATGGTTCCTGTAGCAGCAAACCTAGGTACTCGGTCCCCATGTTATTCTTATGGAGAATAATAAAAATGTTATATATCACTTATTTATGAATGAATATCGATGAAACTTAGTATGTGACTTCACTTAGATGAGTTCAGTTGATATTTGCATAAAAACCCATTATTTTGTGTTCCTTGTTGCAGCAAACCTGCACACTCATCCCTAATGTTATTCTTATGGATAATAATGAATATTTTAAATATCGCTTATTTATGAATATATTTCTTTTGAATTCTGGTAAGAGGCTTAGTGTGTTATTAAGACATATATATTCATTGGAAATTCGCTGAGTACGCAGGTTTGCTGCGACGGTTTTTTTTTTGATAAGTTCTTTCTTTCTTAATCTTATATTTTGAACTACACTGTTCACTACATTGGTGAATTCATTTTCAAATTTTCAATTCTGAATTTTGTTATATCTAAATGGGAGGTTTTTATACCACCTATCTATTAAAATGTATTATTAAAAAACTTCAAATCTATAAGGTTTTGTTTCAAACACTGCATGACAACATTTCTAAATTATCATCTTAAAATTTATAATATTTCAGGCAAGGTAAAGTATTGCTCATCATACACTAGCGATGAATTGTGTAGCAGTGTGTTTATCTATGTTTTATATTGACATGTTTGTATCTATCTTTGTACTGTACCTTAGTCATAGTGGAAGGGTGGGGGTAGAGATTGACGAGACAAGAGCCCCGGCGTTGCCTCGGGTCCCACCTCATCTCCACATGGGGAATCTCCATGGCATCACAGATGGACTGTACATGGTCACTGGTGTCAACTGAGCGCGGCCCGAACACACCAGCCACTCCTTCTCCCAGCATATCACATACTACAACATAAAATCTCCATTGCATCACAGATGGACTGTACATGGTCACTGGTGTCAACTGAGTGTGGCCCGAACACACCAGCCACTCCGTCTCCCAGCATATCACATACTACAACATAAAATATCCATGGCATCACAGATGGACTGTACATGGTCACTGGTGTCAACTGAGCGCGGCCCGAACACACCAGCCACTCCTCCCAGCATATCACATACTACAACATAAAATCTCCATGGCATCACAGATGGACTGTACATGGTCACTGGTGTCAACTGAGCGCGGCCCGAACACACCAGCCACTCATTCTCCCAGCATATCACATACTACAACATAACATCTCAATGGCATCACAGATGGACTGTACATGGTCACTGGTGTCAACTGAGCGCGGCCCGAACACACCAGCCACTCCTTCTCCCAGCATATCACATACTACAACATAACATCTCAATGGCAACACAGATGGACTGTACATGGTCACTGGTGTCAACTGAGCGCGGCCCAAACACACCAGCCACTCCTTCTCCCAGCATATCACATACTACAACATAACATCTCAATGGCATCACAGATGGACTGTACATGGTCACTGGTGTCAACTGAGCGCGGCCCGAACACACCAGCCACTCCTTCTCCCAGCATATCACATACTACAACATAAAATCTCAATGGCATCACAGATGGACTGTACATGGTCACTGGTGTCAACTGAGCACGGCCCGAACACACCAGCCACTCCTTCTCCCAGTATATCACATACTACAACATAACATCTCAATGGCATCACAGATGGACTGTACATGGTCACTGGTGTCAACTGAGCGCGGCACGAACACACCAGCCACTTCTTCTCCCAGCATATCACATACTACAACATAAAATCTCCATGGCGTCACAGATGGACTGTACATGGTCACTGATGTCAACTGAGCGTGGCCCAAACGCACCAGCCACTCCTTCTCCCACCATATCACACACTACATTATAACATCTCAATGGCATCACGGATGGACTGTACATGGTCACTGGTGTCAACTGAGCGCGGCCCAAACACACCAGCCACTCCTTCTCCCAGTATATCACATACTACAACATAACATCTCAATGGCAGCGCAGATGGACTGTACATGGTCACTGGTGTCAACTGAGCGCGGCCCAAACACACCAGCCACTCCTTCTCCCAGCATATCACATACAACAACATAACATCTCCATGGCATCACAGATGGACTGTACATGGTCACTGGTGTCAAGTGAGCGCGGCCCAAACACACCAGCCAATCCTTCTCCCAGCATATCACATACTACTACATAAAATCTCCATGGCATCACAGATGGACTGTACATGGTCACTGGTGTCAACTGAGTGTGGCCCGAACACACCAGCCACTCCTTCTTCCAGCATATCACATACTACAACATAAAATCTCCAAGGCATCACAGATGGACTGTACATGGTCACTGGTGTCAACTGAGCGCGGCCCGAACACACCAGCCACTCCTCCCAGCATATCACATACTACAACATAAAATCTCCATGGCATCACAGATGGACTGTACATGGTCACTGGTGTCAACTGAGCGCGGCCCGAACACATCAGCCACTCCTTCTCCCAGCATATCACATACTACAACATAAAATCTCAATGGCATCACAGATGGACTGTACATGGTCACTGGTGTCAACTGAGCGCGGCCCGAACACACCAGCCACTCCTTCTCCCAGCATATCACATACTACAACATAAAATCTCCATGGCATCACAGATGGACTGTACATGGTCACTGGTGTCAACTGAGCGTGGCCCGAACACACCAGCCACTCCTTCTCCCAGCATATCACATTCTACAACATAACATCTCAATGCCATCACAGATGGACTGTACATGGTCACTGGTGTCAACTGAGCGCGGCCCGAACACACCAGCCAATCTTTCTCCCAGTATATCACATACTACAACATAACATCTCAATGGCATCACAGATGGACTGTACATGGTCACTAGTGTCAACTGAGCGCGGCACGAACACACCAGCCACTTCTTCTCCCAGCATATCACATACTACAACATAACATCTCAATGGCATCACAGATGGACTGTACATGGTCACTGGTGTCAACTGAGCGCGGCCCGAACACACCAGCCACTCCTTCTCCCAGTATATCACATACTATAACATAACATCTCAATGGCATCACAGATGGACTGTACATGGTCACTGGTGTCAACTGAGCGCGGCACGAACACACCAGCCACTTCTTCTCCCAGCATATCACATACTACAACATAACATCTCAATGGCATCACAGATGGACTGTACATGGTCACTGGTGTCAACTGAGCGCGGCCCGAACACACCAGCCACTCCTTCTCCCAGTATATCACATACTACAACATAACATCTCAATGGCATCACAGATGGACTGTACATGGTCACTGGTGTCAACTGAGCGCGGCACGAACACACCAGCCACTTCTTCTCCTAGCATATCACATACTACAACATAACATCTCAATGGCATCATAGATGGACTGTACATGGTCACTGGTGTCAACTGAGCGCGGCACGAACACACCAGCCACTTCTTCTCCCAGCATATCACACACTACAACATAACATCTCCATGGCATCACAGATGGACTGGACATGGTCACTGGTGTCAACTGAGCGCGGCCCAAACACACCAGCCACTCCTTCTCCCAGCATATCACATACTACAACATAACATCTCAATGGCAGTGCAGATGGACTGTACATGGTAACTTGTGTCAACTGAGCGCGGCCCAAACACACCAGCCACTCCTTTTCCCAGCATATCACATACTACAACATAACATCTCAATGGCATCACAGATGGACTGTACATGGTCACTGGTGTCAACTGAGCGCGGCCCGAACACACCAGCCACTCCTTCTCCCAGTATATCACATACTACAACATAAAATCTCCATGGCGTCACAGATGGACTGTACATGGTCACTGGTGTCAACTGAGCGTGGCCCGAACACACCAGCCACTCCTTCTCCCAGCATATCACATTCTACAACATAACATCTCAATGGCATCACAGATGGACTGTACATGGTCACTGGTGTCAACTGAGCGCGGCCCGAACACACCAGCCACTCTTTCTCCCAGTATATCACATACTACAACATAACATCTCAATGGCAGCGCAGATGGACTGTACATGGTCACTGGTGTCAACTGAGCGCGGCCCAAACACACCAGCCACTCCTTCTCCCAGCATATCACACACTACAACATAACATCTCCATGGCATCACAGATGGACTGTACATGGTCACTGGTGTCAACTGAGCGCGGCCCAAACACACCAGCCACTCCTTCTCCCAGCATATCACATACTACAACATAACATCTCAATGGCAGTGCAGATGGACTGTACATGGTAACTTGTGTCAACTGAGCGCGGCCCAAACACACCAGCCACTCCTTCTCCCAGCATATCACATACTACAACATAACATCTCAATGGCAGCGCAAATGGACTGTACATGGTCACTGGTGGCAACTGAGCGCGGCCCAAACACACCAGCCACTCCTTCTCCCAGCATATCACATACTACAACATAACATCTCAATGGCAGCGCAGATGGACTGTACATGGTCACTGGTGTCAACTGAGCGCGGCCTGAACACACCAACCACTACTTCTCCCAGCATATCACATACTACAACATAACATCTCAATGGCATCACAGATGGACTGTACATGGTCACTGGTGTCAACTGAGCGCGGCCCGAACACACCAGCCACTCCTTCTCCCAGCATATCACATACTACAACATAACATCTCAATGGCATCACAGAAAGTCTATACTAGTGTCAACTGTCAACTGAGACATGGGGGTCATGACTCCCCCCCCATAACCTTATACCTTCATGTATTTTACCCATTTTTCACCGTAAAGGTTATTGTATTGTATTTTGAAAGTTTATATTTTTTTCACTCATGACCCCCCCCTAAAACAATAATCTGTATCCCATATACTACAACATAGAATCTCCATGCCATCACCAATGGAGGTGGAGTGTTTGTAAATCTTTTTTGAGAGATCAAAAGTATGGGGTGGTGAAATAAAATTCAAAAATAAGCCAAGGAACAAAAAGCCAACAAGGAGGGGTGCATGACTTACATAATTCATGTATTTTCTCTATATGTAATACTGAAGATATTTATTAAATTATGAGCGGTAAATGTATGAATTTTCTGTCGATAATATATGTCATCAAATTGGACACACCCAAATAGTTTTACCCAATTTCAGTTACAACCAAAGGGTGAATAAAGTCAGGATCCCCATTTTTTATATTTGTAAATATAAACTAATGTCTTTTATGTAGTGATATTACCTTAAGGTGACATTAATCTTTGACATTATTAACAATTTTGAGTGTTTCCCAAAAATAGGGGCTTTAGGGGCAACTCAAAATTTTTAAATGTCAATCCCCTTAGTGTGAACCTTCATTTTAAAGAACTTTTACAAATTAGATAAATGTTGAAAATTAGAGACTGCTATCTCTTCCATTACCAAAATGGCAGCCAGTCAAAATTCCAAAATATTGTATTTAAACCTGGTAGGCAAACCTTGGAGGACATTCAAAATGTTTAACAGTATCAAAGGATAGTACTCCTTTAGTTAATATCACAATGCAAATGGAATCAGCTTACTAACTTAGTAAAAGTAAAGATAAAACAAAAAATATTACCTTCTAGATTTGAGTACAAGTTTTTTGGGGGGAATTTTGACTGGCTGCCATTTTGGTTAGGGAAGAGATAGCGGTCTCTAATTTCTACCATTTATCAAATTTTTTAAAGTCCTTTAAAATGAGGGGTCACTCAAAGGGGGTTTAAATCTAAAAATTTTGAGCTGCCCCCAAAATCCCCTATTTTGGGGGGACACTCAAAATTATGAATAATGCCAAAAGATACTACACCTTAAGTTACTATCACTACCCAAAAGATATAAGTTTATCTTAACAGATAACCAAATTAGAGGGGGGGGGGGTCCTGACCCTTTACTCACCCTGTATGTTTCACATACTTAAAACATATTGACTGTTGCCCTTTGTTGTAGCAGCTTTCATTGTGAAAGAAGATGTAAATTTATTTTTGTAATAAATTATTCTTATTATATATAATTACTTGACAAAATAAAATTGTTGTCTAAAACAGATTATCATTCAAACTTCAAAGGTCAAAGAGAAGCCCTACAAGATTTTCAATATTTTATGATTTTTGACACATTTAGGGATATTGTTAATGAACCATTCATCTTCTATAGCTCACCTTATCGATTTAGAATTTAAAATTAAAAAACCCCCATCGCAGCAAACCTGCGTACTCAGCGAATTTCCGATGCACATTTTTGTCTTAATACTACATAAAGCCGCTTACCAAGTTTCATAAAAATATATTAACAAATAAGCGATATTTTAATTATTCTACATAAGAATAACATTGGGGATGAGTATGTAGGTTTGCTGACACAATTTTCATGCAAAATCAATACAATTCAACTAGGTGAAGCCACATACCAAGTTTTATTAATATTCATTCATGAATAAACAATATATAACATTTGAATCATTCTCCATAAGAATAACATGGGGGCTGAGTATACAGGTTTGCTGCAAAAGGATCACAAAATATGGGTTTTCATTCAAATATCAATATAACTCAACTCGGTGAAGCCACATACCAAGTTTCATCAATCCACATTCATAAATAAGCGATGTATACCATATTTTAATTATTCTCCATAAGAATAACATGGGGGATGAGTACGCAGGTTTGCTGCAACAAGGAGCACAACAAATGGGTTTTTTATGCAAGTATCAGTATAACTCAACAAGAGGTGAAACTACATACCAAATTTTATTAATTTATGTAATAATTAAGGGAGACATAAGATTTGACTTATTATCCACTAGCTGTGTACCCGTCCTTCGTATGGGTTGTATATAAATGGTAGATTAACTAAAGCAAATAACAATCCATATTATTTTACAACATTAAAGTTACATTTTACACGTTTAATGTACAATTAAATAAAAGTTAATGAAATATACTGGCAGATAGTTCGGGTACTGTTGCTAAGTCAAGGAACTCTGTCGAGTAGTAAATGGCGTGTGTTTTGCGACTCCAAATCGGTAAACCAAAAACACTTTGGATTCTCTTTTAGAAAAAAAGATCTCAAGGACAATAAATATAAAAATATCTTGGAGGGGGGAAAGGGGAGCATAAATATAAAACTGGGGGGGGGGAGTAAAAGTATAAAATCGGGGGGGGGGCAAAAATATAAAATGGAGGGAGGACATAAAATAAAAATATAAAATCGAAGAGGGGGGAGCAAAATATAAAATTGAGGGTGGGGCAAAAATAAAAATGGGGGTGAGCAAAAATATAAAGTTTAAGGGGAGGGGCAAAAAATATAAAATCAGGGGAAAAATATAAAATCGGGGGGGGGGAGGAATAAAAATTGGGGGGGGGGGCAAAAATATAAAATGGGGGGGACATAAAATAAAAATATAAAATCGAAGAGGGGGGAGCAAAATATAAAATCGGGGGTGGGGCAAAAATAAAAATCGAGGGGGAGCAAAAATATAAAATCGGGGGGAGCAAAAATATAAAATCGGAGGGGGGCAAAAAAATATAAAATCGGGGGGGCAAAAATATAAAATTGGGGGGGGGCAAAAATAAAAATCGGGGAGGGAGCAAAAATATAAAATTGGGGGGGGGCAAAAATATAATACCCCCTTATCAGCAAACCTGCGTACTCAGCGAATTTTCAATGCATGTACCTATATGTTTCTCACTACCACATAAAGCCACTCACCAAGTTTCATAAAAATACATGAATAAATAAGTGACATACAGCATTTAATTTATTCTCTATAAGAATAAAATTGAAAGCTGAGTACGCAGGTTTTCTGCAACAAGGAATACAAAATATGTGTTTTTATGCAATTATCAATACAACTTAACCAGTCGAAGCTGCATACCAAGTTTTATTCATTTATGTTCATAATTAAGGGAGACATAACATTTTACTTACTCTCCATAAGAATAACATGGGGGCTGAGTATGCAGAATTGCTGCTACGGGGAAAATCGGCAAAAAATTATTATTTTTGTGCAAATATCAATAGACCAGTACTAGGTGAAGGCCACATGCCAAGTTTCATCAACATACATTAATAAATAACCGAGATATACAGTTTTAATTATTCTCCATAAAGATAACATTGGACAACGTACTGTATTTAGCACTTTGAATATCTCTGCAATGGTTGGACATAGAATCACAATTTAAACACCAAAATGATTGTTTTGTAGAGCTGAACCAATTGGTAAAAGTAAATGTGAGGTTTACATTAAAATGAACTGAGGAAAAGCTAAAAACATTTTTCCCATAAGATTAACATGGGAGATTTTATGAACACGTTTTTTGGATTTTTTCCGCAACCACTTAACCTAGGTTAATGATTCAAAATACTATATTATTTTTTTAAGCTTTATAAAATGGTCAATACCAAAATTAAGGTTTTCAAAAATTGTAGGGTGAAAAATGTAAAAAAAGATTTTTGGAAAATTTTAAATCCCCATAAACCCCCCTTCCCATGGTCCGATTTTCCTGGTTTTCGAACTTAAAGTTATGAATGTCATGACTTATATATATACATATATATAAATTTGAACGAATGGTGTTTTTAGCATCTGGGGACCTCAAAACGGAAAGTTATCATAGTCTCGGGCTTAACTCTTACCATGCCACCTACGGTAATAGCTTCTTCTCTATAGGGGAAATTCGCTAAAAATACACTAACCAATAAATTAAATGTGTATTTTGAGGCCTTTCAGTTATAATGACAGATTTTCCATTTCTTTACATGCATTCCAAAATTAGCCTTTCAAATTCTGATAGTCTAAATGTTTTTATTTATGTAGACATAAACAGCTAAATTTCAGATACACATATATGAAAGTTGTACATTCATTGAGATCTGTCAAAAGAATAATATAGGTTTAAGGTTTATAGGTTATAGGTTTAATTTATTTACCGTTTCGAGAAATTTTGAAGCTGTCGAAGTAATCAACTTGTAGAGTATCAGCTACGAAGTTAAACTGGGGTAAAATTTCATTCTCGTTGATCCAGTCTGCAGCGTAAATGAAAGCTTGCTGTGAGAAACCTGCATCTTCTTCAAACAGTCCACCTAAGATATGGTTAAGAATAGCTAAAGTTAGAGAACAGTTTATGAACCCTACAAATCAAAAGGCCCTAGCCTAAAATAAAACTTCAGGCAAAAATTAGTTTAAATGTACCTGTTGAATGTTTGAATGTTCTCAAGTAATATAATCTATTCCCACCAGCTAATTAATTTGCCCAGTGCATTTGTCTATTCACTTCCCTGACCACCATTATAGTCGAGTACATTTTAGTCTTGAGTAATTTATATTTCACAACAATTTACTTTTCACTCAGGGTATCAACAAAGCATAAAGCAGTTTATATTTAGGGGGTGAGTGTTGTTTTATTGCTCCTGTTGGCAGGATTCCTTGGGCTATTGGGATTCTTGAACTCACAAGCAGTCATGGCCTTAAATAGATTTTAACACTTTCTTTTTCACTGTCTCTGGTTCAGTGTTATTTTGTAATAAGTTACTTATAAATATTTTTTATTTCTAGGAAGGAATTTTGGAATTTTCTTCTATGTTTAAACCATATTGTGCAATTTAAATTATTATAATGTATTTAAAGTATTATATAAGTATTTAACTGTCAATTATTTATTGAATAAATGAAAAAATAATATTAACCTGGAAGTAAAGATAGCTATTACATTTGCTGTTAATATGACCAAGAGAAATAGTAATTTTAATTTGGTACAGAGTTAAATAAGTTTAAAGTTTTTTTTATCCAATTTTAATTAATAGAAATGCTTTGTTTATGCATTTGGTAGGATCAAGTGTTAATGTTGAATTTAATCCCTTTATTACTGTAGATTTTGTGAAGAAAAAGTAGGTTTTTTAAAATATAATAAAACTAGCTTTTCTCAACAGTTTGGCTTGACCACAAACTTCATTTTTATAGTCAAATCAAATCACACAGCTAATTAAATTCCAGCATTTAAACGTGTTTTAACTTGATACTTTGATTTAATTTATGGCCTTAGGAGAGATTGTATCAAAAACTTGTTTCGTTCAACCTTCCCACCGAGATCTTTCAATCAAGGGTTAAGTTAAGTATTCCAGTCAAGTCATTGGTGGCAGACTTATGGTTTTATCAACAAGGTTCCAGGTACCCTTTGGCTACATATTATAATTAATCACTATCATGATTCGTGTTGTTGTAATTACAGAATGTAAATAACAAAATCTCACAACAGTTACAAATATTTGCTCTTACTGTAGGTTTATTCACTACGTAAGTATACGTAAAAGATGGTAAAAGGCAATCGATTTCAACCAGTCACACTAATCATCATCATCAGGCTCAATACCAATCATCATTCTCACAACAGCAAAAACTGTTCTAGTAATTTTTGAAAAAAATCCAATCATGACTTTACATTATTTTTAGGTTTGCGTAATCATGTTAAAGACTTCTTTCTATTACCATTGGTGGTAGCTTTCTAATGCTACCATACTTTACTCAGAACTTACAGTTATTGTAATAAAAGCTATAATTTACCACGAATTGTAAATAAAAACACCTTACAATACTTAAAAATATATTTAATCTTACACTTATTTAGTACTAAGTGCACAAATTTCAAACTTAAAGAATATTAACTACAGAGACATAGTAATTTGTTACCCATTTCTCTGTAGTATTTTGAAGTGTTGTAAGTAGTTTTTATTGATATCCAGTTGACCCTAATATAACCAAACGTACCATGTTAATAAAAAAGTTGCTATACTCTAATATTCTTGCGATTTCTCTTAAAAAATAAGAGATTCCATAGAAGAAAAGTTAATGAATATTAAAATACATCTTATAAAGTTGATCATTGTTGTATCTTACCTATTCTCCATTCCTCTTCCTCCGCCGAACAGGTGGTGATGAGAAGACACAGTAATACCACAAGAAATCTCTTCATTTCTAACACTTATATACACTATTCACTGTTCAATGTAAATATTAAATTCAAATTCCATGTATAAACAGATAGGTAACGAAAAATCACTGAGAATATTTCACATAAGTAAATATTTTAAAGCTTCTGCTTTGAAATTCTACCATGAAAATTTATCAATCGCGATAAATAAATCATAATTAACACATCAGATTAATTTTTAGAAGGCAATTTCATTTTAAATTGATTTCGTCTGAAATCGATGATAACAGTGATTAATACAAAAAATATAGAAAAGTAATTTCGAAGGAAATAAACTATAAACAACTGTGCAGGATATTTGTCCAATTTAGTTAAACACTTTAATCCTAGTTTAAATTTACGTTACCTAACAATTTAAAAACTGTTAAAAAAATACAGTTTTTTCTCCGTTTCGCGAACTGGAGCCGCTACACGCGGCGCGGTCGGATAAAATTGCAGGCGAGCGGTCGCGGTCGGTGCGCGCGCATCGCTTGTTTTGTTTTGGTTCACTACGTGCGCATATCCCATTTCAAAACGGAGGTCCGAGCAGTGCCAACAACAACGAGATGGAACCGCCTCCTTCTGGAGTACAATGATTCGATAACCAAGATCGATTTCAGAACAATATAACCGTAACATTTAGCAGATAAACACTTAACTGTGGGGATTTTCGAAAAGGAGTTTTGGAAACGTACGTTGTCTTTTGTCTGGATTGCTTAGCCGCTATGCACACGGGAGAGACGAGTCGGCTGTGGCCCAACCAATGTTATCGGGGAGGACACCGCAAACGGCCGGCGCGAAAGGCTGAAAACCAGTCACGTTCCAGTTGCAACTCCGGGCCATGCCGGTCGCGTCTCGACTCAGTTGTCTTGTTGATCAACTTGTTCAATGATGCCGTTACTATGTTGTCCAGTGCATTTTACTGTTGTTTTTATGTTGTTCAGTGTAAAACGCTGAATATGATTTACAGGATATTACCGTTATGTCTCACGCCACGGATGGGGTAAGATTTGAATTATTGCCTGCATTTGGCAAAGTCAAAGTAAAGTATAAAGCAAACATTAAATTTCATGACATTTTATAGTTCGGTAGACCATGTAATCAAAACAATTAATCATTTAACCTATAAATAAACTGTACAATAAATAATATTTATGGGATTATTTGTAATTTAAACAATTAAATTGTTAAAATTGTAAGATAATATACGTAGGGATCAATTGTATTTGTACGGAGCCAGTCTGTCAGCTATGATATAAAGATGTAAATATCAAGAAAAATTGTTGTTTTAGGGTAAATCTGTTATTTAAATTTGTTTGCATGGATGCAAAAAATAAGTTACTTCGATACAAAGTATTTCCATGCCGTAAAATATTGTTAAGGTTAGGGAATTTAGTATACCTTAGAAAGTCTGAAAATATAAAAAAATGTAACGTCTAACAATTTATGTTTAATTGTCCTTTAAGCCATAACGGGTTGTACATCACTACATATTGCTTTCCATAGTATATTAGATTGTATTAGATTATTTAAAACACAATACACAACTTTTCATGAACAAAAATGTGAATTTCATCTCCGTCTCAACCTCAACTAAACTCAATTTCAGTCGCGCACGTGTGCAGATGCTTTGTGTTTAGCAACGCAACTAAAACAGTTTTCACATCACTAACTAGTTGCTCATCATGTAGTTTGAAAACAGTATTCCCGTGTACAGAGCCTTAAGTTTTCCAATAACGGGAAATTACTCTAATAATAATACATTTCTCCCTTTTTCTGATACTGTGTTGTAATTATGGACAGAGGTAGTTCAATAAACGAGTGATTTATAGAAAGTAATTACCGTTGTTGCTGTGGCGGACGTCGTCACAGTTAACAGACCTAAAAAGCCCCGTAATACACTCGTGTATGTTAAGCGGCGTAACAATAATTGCAGGCGCGAACACAGCGGATAGGACACATTTCATTATTGGCTGATATAGATATTGTATTATGCAGAAACGTTAAAAACCTTGCATCAAAGCTTAGGCATAATGGATTATTATTATTTTCATGCGGCAGCTGTGTTTTTTTTCTTTAACAAACTGGTTGCTTTTATTATTACACGTTGTACACTTTCTAACCACTTACATCGCTCCACTCTAAAACAAATTAACGACAAAACGACGTTGTAAAATTGCATTAAAAAAATCCAAACCCGATAAAATATATAATCAAAATTATAAAAATCAACTGTAGGTTTATAACTAACTGTTTATTGATAAGTATGCCTATTGTGAGGGATCAATCTTGGAGACAATTTTCGCATTGTGCATCAAGTTATTTGTATGACATTGGACCAAAATACAATTTAAATAATCGTATTATAAAAATATTAGCACCTGAGTAGAACCCAAATTCGACTGAAATTAATAGCAATTCCAGTTAAAATCAAGACATACCTATACCGCCGTATCGTGTGTCATCGTGGTTACAAATAAATCAATGGCTTTAGTCTATCGGTTAGCGTCATTAAAAAAATTCCGTTGGTGTTAAAACACAAAAATGAAAATAAAAAAATAAAATGTCAGCAATCGCGAAGTTAAAAATGATTAGAAAATTCAATTTATTTTACAAAACACGATTGAGAAACAGTTTTTACCAGGCGAACTGCCCTGTTAGTATTCGTCAGTTTCCGGAAATGTCTGTGATGCAAATACCTCAAGGTACTTTACTTACGACTGGCAGTTGGTTTATCCACTAATATTTTGGCAGCACCACTGTTTTCTCGGTTGTAAAGCATTCTTCCCCAAATATCTTTTATGGGCATCCTACTTTTGATTGAAATTTGGTATTCAAACTAAAAGTTTAATATGAATACAAATTATTAAAAATAAATACGCCCTTAAGCTTTTGAATGTATTTTGATTTTCCATTACAAAATCGTTTGTTAAATAAACTACGGTTTTATTAGAAGGTACAAGTAATCAACCAAACCATTTTATGAATTTTACATAAACTCATACATGTTCTACATCTCCATATTTAAATGTTTATATTACATTTCAAAAACAAACTATCGAACACAGATTCAAGAAAATAAATTAAACTTATTTTTAAGACTAATAAGGTATGAACAACGTTGGAACAAATACAGTTTTAGCAATCCACGTTGTCACGAGAGCACATATTTTCAAAATTCATGAGACTATTCATACCTCAATAATCGGTTTTAATTTTAAGTATTTTATTTATTATATGTAAAACTGTTTCTAAATTTGAAATGTCTTCAGAAGACAGCTGAACTTGAGTTCCAGATTCCAGGAACCATCAGCAAAAACGATAGCAGATTTCAATCATCAAGTGGTGTTGGACGTGAAACAACGATTCCGCCCACAATAATTGAAATACCAAAATCAGTAAATACAATTTATATTTTTAAACTATAACAAAAGAAAAATACCCCCGTAGCAGCAAACCTGCGTGCTCAGTGAATTTCCAATGCATATATATGTATTTTAATACCACATAAAGCCACATACAAAGTTTCATCAATATACATTCATAAATAAACGATTTATGACATTTTAATTATTCTCCATAAGAATAACATGGCAGCTGAGTATACAGGTTTGCTGAAACAATGAACACAACAAATGGGGTTTTATACAAATATCAATATAACTCAAGTAGGTAAAGCCACATACAAAATTTTATTAATTTATGTTCACAATTAAGGGAGATAACACGTTACTTATTCTCCATAAGAATAACATGGGAGCTGAGTACGCAGGTTTGCTGCTACGGGAACTATCAGCCAAAAAATGTTTTTGGTGCAGATATCAATATATACCACAACGATATGAAGCAATATACCAAGTTTCATCAGGATAAGTTGATAAATAAGCGAGATATACAATTCTTCTTATTCTCCAAAGAATAACATTGGACAACGTACTGTGTTTAGCACTTTCAATATCTCTGTAACCATTTGACGTACAGCAATGATCAAAACACCAAATTGTGCGTCTTTTTAAGCTGATTCCAATGAAAAAAAAAATGAAAAACAAAATTTGACTTTTTCAAAAATTATATGTAAAATACTCAAAAACCCATTTTTGGGGTACAAAACTCCCCCAAAATACCCCTTCGGATAGGTCGATCTATCTGGTTTTCGAACTTAAAGTCATAAATGCTGCTTTACACGTCTATACCAAATTTCATCAAAATCGGATAATTTTTACGAGAGTTATTGTGCTCAAGGACACACACACACACACACACACACACACACACACATATATATATATATATGTATACAGCTTCGAACGAATGGTGTTTTTGGGGTCTTGGGACCTCAAAACGAAAAGTTATCATGGTCCCGGGCCTAGGTCTTACCATGCCAACTATGGTAATAGCTTCTTCCCTATAGGGGAAATTCGCTAACAAGTTCGCACGCAGCACGCTGACGTGAGGGAAGTGAATTTCCACAAACAAAACTTTTAAAACTCAAAACCAGTGTAAAGACATACTTTTATTCAAATTTTATTGACATTTGAAAACATTTATGTTTTTTTGGCTGTTCTGAGCTCGTGGTTTCATTTACCTGCAATGCTGGAAATACAATTTTGCGCAAAATAATGTTAGGAGAAGGTCCAGTCGGGCTTGAAAGAAGGCGTGAGGTTGCTGGGAATGATAAAAGTAGACCAAAAATTGAATAACAGGCGTTTCTAATGTAAATCCCCCATAAAACAACGTACTGTGTTTTGTCGGTACACATTTTCTTTAATAACTCGGTAAATATTTAACTTTTCGTTAAAAGTTCACTTTCCACAGGAAATTCACTAATAACCTTTGTGTCATTTTAATTTTCTCAACCTCGTTATATTTTGATCTTAGTTACAAAAAAATGGAGACGTTACATAATTAATAAGTTAAATCGGAATACAAAATAGTTAAATTTAGAGTATATGCATGGATTGTATTGGGGTTTATAAGGTGGACTTATTAATGGGTTCTATAACCTGAGTGGTTAACTAGGAACTACATTTGAGACCGCTTAGTGGTTGTATTGATCATAGGCGACTACGTAGCTGTGGATTAGTGGCATTGGAGAGTCAGATATTAATAAGTACGACCTGTACGAACCACAGTGAAACAAACCAGCAAACGCTATGGATGTTTAATTATAGCTATTGTCATTTTAAAGAGTGAAACTGCCTATGAATGCCTCAAAGAGTAAGGTAGCCTATACATCGGTATAAAATGACTGTAACCAAGAATGTTCAAGCATTGGGTATAGCACTGAGAGTAACTGGTCAATAGTTTATTAAATTTAAATCGGTCGACTGTACAAAATAACTCAATAAAATTCACAAAGGAAAAAAATATTTAAACGCCTATTTGAGTACTGACGGTAGATGTTTTACAAACACAAACAAATAGAATGTAGAGATTGTAGGCCCTAAGTGATGTTAGTGTTACAAAAATGACGTAAAAATGGTGGAATTTACTGTTAAAAAATTAAAAAATTCTCATCCTAAAATAATGTATGAAACCGAACGGCATTCGTTCCATCCGTTCTAGGTTTATCCTTTCTATCTGACCGATTTGCTTTCTTTGTGATAAATTGCATGGCCAGATGTGGCATCAGCCACCAGAGATTTACTACGTTTTGGGCTTCACCCATTGGCCTTCCAAGTTAATATTTAAGTTCTAATGCTAATTTAAAAGAGAAGATTATATTTAAATATACGATTACATTAAAATCGATCACTATCCGCTGCTTCACTACGTTGACCACGGGATGGAGAAAATAAACAAGTCTTTATTTCCCAGGTGTTAAGGTTGCTTTAGTGATGAAATCAATAACGACTATAGAATGGAGTTAAGACTGACGAAATCATAAACAAATTAAATTCGTTTAGTATTTTACGACTACTCAAACTAACGAAGATTTTAATATTTATAAAAGCTTTGTAGATACCAAAACCAATATTTAACGACCATAACCATTAACCATTTAAACCATAATTTTTAAGACACTCGTAAACATCAGAAATCGAGGATCTTCCGTTACTTCCCAGTCTTCTTCAGGGGTTTATTCTGCTACTGTCAGTCCGATGTATTAAGTAAATTAAGACTGTTAATATGCTTTTTCAATTAAACTAACTGATGTAGTTAGTTTGATACATCCCTGTAATACCTATAACTTAACTGCCGCTGCGCGCTACACATGGAGAATTTTAATTGTTGCGTAGAATGTTTGTTCAACGTGCTACGGCGGTTATAGGCTACGTTAGGTACTGCTATAAACATGAATACAAGAACCGAGTGCTATGGTTTTAATCGCAATACCTAAGAACTATAATTATTACTGGATTTGTAGTTTAATAAGTTAAACAACACCGCTGGCGCGCGTTTTGAACGGTAAACGACTATAGGAAATTACCAACTGATATCTCTTATCAAAACAAATAATAAAGTGCTTTGACAGTAGTACAGTAAGCATTATTATAAATTACTGTATATTAACGCAAAGCAAAAATACTAGGTGGAAGTGAATTAACGGAAAAGGTCTGAAATTGACTAAATATTTTAGATCAAACGAGTTGATCCGCCGTAACTAAAAGCTTAGTTAAACTTAAAGCTTAGTTAATGCTCAGTTGTTTGCTGCCAATTTGAACTGCTTGGTTTTATGAGAAATTAAAATACACAAGAGATACATGTTGTAATTTTACATTTCGAGGTTTGTATGCGCTTCCCTTCAACAATTAAGTCTTACTACCTTTAATTTATTAAAAAAACACCAACAGTGTAGTAGGGTTAATGTTTATTTCAAGTAAGTCCGGTTAAAATTATATAACAACTGTCTGGATAAAATCTAAGTTTGTGATTACGTGACTTAAATATTAAAAAAACATTTAAATCTGAATTAAAGAGAATCTAAATTAATAATACATATAATTCAACTATGGATATTAAATAATATAAGTTGAACTTTAAAACAGTAAATAGTAATAGGCTCGTGATGGCGCTCGGGACGGCGCTCGGAGCAGCGTGGAGGTGCCACACACTATCGAACCCCGAACAAGACATCGGACCGATCTTTCTTTGATCTTTCGTCAAAAAACCGCCTCGAGAGCGCTCGATGCTCGGTTCGATGTCTTGTTCGGTGTCTGGTTCGGAGGCCGCACAAACTACCGGATTTTCTCCCTTCGAAGCCAAATCCGCTCGGTTCGATGTCTTGTTCGATGTCTGGTTCGGGCAAAAGTCCGATAGTGTGTGGCCGTCTTTAATTTTAATCTACTGATTTTTAGCAGATAATTTAAATACGCACTAAACTATTTACAGGCTTTACCTAATATATTAATATTGTAGTATTAATACATAAGCAAGTTTTTTTTATACATTCATATTTTTGACTTGCTAATAGTATAGCATTGAAAGAGCTTCTACTGCTTGATCTATCGGCAGTAACGGTAAGTAAAACAGTGAATTCGTCTTTCTGGAGCGAATTTAATTGCTAATTGTATTTTTTAAAGCCTTGTTATCATCTAAGTAGTTATAGAAATTATGCAATAAATGTAGATTGATAGAAATATTAGTAATAATCAATAGCTTACTTACTAATAGCAGTTTAATCCAATATGAGTTTACGAATACAAATTTATTTAGCAGTTCAACTTCTTTACAGAAATTGAACTTTTGCTTTACAATGCGTGCAGAGAGGTGCATTTACGACTCAGCCACATAGCCGGTTCATTTGATCCCTTGGTGCTCCCAATTGCGAGTCACGTTTAGTGATAATTACTGGCTGAACTTTACATTTAGTTTTCCGATAAATAGAGTATAAGATTAATAATAACGAAATTCGATTTTAATTTATGCTAGCTTAAGGAAAAGTAAAGCACATTCTTCTAATAGTGGCCAAATATATTGACAGTTGGGCTGTAGCCAATAGCATGGCTGTACGCTGTCTCTCTTATCATTTTGCCATAGAAAAATATCACTCGGATGTTATTCCGATCAGTTGGTGTGGAGTTTCGGCAATACAGCACGACTACCATTGGCTGATCTCGGTTGATAGCTCGGTAAACCACGCCTTCAACTGGCAATTTATTTGGTCGCTATTATAGTTACACTTAATTTAATTATAAGCAAACAGCTTTTGAAAATGTGTTGAAAGAGTCAATGAGAAGGTGGTGGTAAAACAGAGCAATCATATTTGCCGCGCGATGGCGCAATTGATCGGCAGAAGGTCGGCGTTTGAGGAATTTCATCATCGCATTCCCGGTCTTTATTATGGGATCAGCGCGCGTCTTGATGTCTGTCCGTCTGTCTTTTGGTCTCCACATTGGCAGCAAGCCACCGCTTTATTTTTATCTTTGATTTGCTTATTAATGAACCATGAAATTATATATAAGAAATCAGTTTATTTATTTGCTCAACGGATACACAATTTGTACAATATAATATTATAGGCTAACATATGCTCCAAGATTGAATTAAAATACCATGATGAAAGTACCTGTGTTAACAATAATAACAGCAAATAATAATAGTATCAAAAACAACACAAACCATAAAACAGGAGCAACCACAATCAACAATAACAGTCAATAGAAACAATAGCATGCTCAGTAGCAATTTAAATGAATTAAATCACAAATGCGCATTGACAATTTCGATTTAAGTCTGGATTTTTTAGCAGAGTAATAAATGAAATAAAAAAATAGAAAAAAATACAATTAACTAATAGGATGAAACAAACTAATTAACAATAAATTCAACATAAATTACAAAAACAACACATTAATTTGTATCAATCAAGAAAAATAGCCCAGTGCAATGTTTTTTAGTGTGAGCATAATAAGTTAGTCACAGTTTTAGTTCACTGTATTCGAATAAAGAGACCGACGTTCCAAAGAAGTCAAGCACGGCCATTTCTTCTCCAGTTCTCAGCAGTCTTGGCATTCCACGATGAAGGGCGTAGTTGGTTGGCTGGTATCTACGAGTAAAAATTAACTTGGAACGGGTGGCATGAGGCAGAGCTAAGTCCACATAAAATAGTAGAGAGGGGCAATGTAAAAGAAATAGTAAATCCATGTGTTTCTGTCTTTCAAGAAACTTTTCTTACGGAAATTGAGGCTCAACGACGGAAGCTGGAGTGTCCAGGAATCTAAACAAACAAAAAAAAAAAAAAAAAAAAAAACGAATCACAGTGTAGTTTTTGTTAGTTGATCTCAGATTTAACCATCTAGTCATAAGTCTCATTGTATATTCATTTCATGTATTGGGTATTTCCCGTTGAAATAAATAAATAAATCTAAAGCCCAATCTCAGCCCAAGCACTCTGACAAAACGAGTCTAAATCTTCTTCAACATATCGATATGACCACGTTGGTAAGGTGACCAAATCATAAGTTGACGAATATGGGAATAATTATAAAATTTGCAAATACATATTAAACATTGGATCACTTCTATGATCTATTGCGTATTTTAGAAAATTGCTAAAGCTGAATTAAAAATAGAATAAATCGAAACTTTAGAGAAAGAAACTTTCTAATACAGTTTATGTATGACGACTCTCTAACACAAATTTCCGGAACCATAACAAAATACTATAATGTATTTTCTTGTGTAATCAAATTTATCACGAAAACCAACCCTCGCTGTGAATCTATAGAGGGTTGTGACCTTCAGAAGCGTTGTTACAATATTGTTACCGGCATGTCATCGGATAAACTATTATTCAGTGGAGCATGTCATCAGCTCCAACAGCTAGGTCATAGTCCATATTAAAGTTTAAGAACGTTTATAAAAATTCCCATATCGTCAGTAATTTAACATAGAAAAAAAGAAAATATTAATAAAAAGATGGTTAATAAAACTTACAAGATAACTAAAATAAGATAAAAGAACAAACAATAACAGGTTTGAAAATTAGAAGTCAAAAGTTAACAAATCTTTTGGAAGAAGATTAAAAAGAGTAATTTATGTTTTGTACATTTATTATTTAGGATTAGGATTAGGATAGGAAACAGTAACAAAGTGTTTTTGAGTGAAAATTAACAACATTTTTCAAATAATTAAAACTGTATTAGTGGTGGGTATTAGTGTTATTCAGATAATTTGTGATCAAAAAACTGAATCCACATTCAAGACTATTCAACAAAAATATTTTGTGAGAATAAGTCAAACAAAACTATCTATTAAAATAAGATTACGTAAACAAGATAATAAATTGTTTATGTAGTCTTCTTATTTTAAATATTAAAATGTAAACAATGTAATGTATAAGTGATTAACAAATCTAACCGAGTGAGGTAGCGATTATTGCATCTCACATTCGGCAGGTCCCTGGTTTCATCCAAGGCCGGCCATTCTGGGAAGAGTTTGTACGGTTTTGGTCTCATCTCACTTAAGCAAATGCCGAAATGGTTGCCAAAAACAGGCCGTCCCCCCAGGATGGGGAAAGATAGGACTCAGGCCTACCTTACCTGGTTAGAAGGTTTCCCCATAGATTAAATATTTTGTTGTAAATTCCAATTCATTGTTAACTATCGTCACGGAATAAATATTATTATAAAAAAAATACTCAAGATGAATCGTAGGGCGTTTATGTTTCTTATTTAAATTTCAAAGTGTATGCTGCCTTGAAGTGCGGACACTGTCGTGGTTTTGTTTTATACTGATTGAAAAACAACTTTTTATATTTTTGTTTTAGGTTAAATTATCCTTTACTTATCACAAACATTCTTCTTATATACAGCTGAATACGGAATTTCTTTGTACAACTAAATTTAGAGTTACCACAGGCCGATTTTCCTAATTGACGAGTCGTTGAAAACTTCTACCGGTATAAAGAAGGTCAAATAATTATGAAAGCTGTATATTTTACATTATTTGTGTGATTAAATATACAAATTTTCCCATAATAAATACATGGGAATTCGATAGAAATGTATTTTTAGCCGCCTATGAGAAATAAGATATCTTAAACAAAACAACTACATTTGTAGCTCTACTGCACTGATTTTAATGTTTGACGCGTCATTACAAATCTCTAATTACATGAATTTGCAAAATATCATAAACGTTGGAAATTTGTGTAACAAATTAAAAATCCCTAATGTATAGTTATAATCTTGACTTTCAAAGTTGTCTGGTCTTGACGTTCTCCTGACTGCATATTATGGCATCCTCTATCCCCATTTAGTATACGCTGTACCGATATGGAGATGTGAAAATGAAATAACTCTCTTCTTGTTTCGCTTGAAAAAAGCGTTAAGGGCCATACACAATATCAATCACAGGACATCGTGTTGAGATTTTTGAAAGCTGAGTCAAACCCTGCCATTTTTTAAAGACAACTCAAAGCAAAGCTTCTTCCAGGTTGCCACTACAGGGTCCGTGATTATATTGCTGACGGGCAGACGATGTGAATTATGATTAAAGATCAAATTGTCCATTCTATAATTTGTATTTTGTTTTGTATTATATGTCATTATTATTTTTCCTTGTTGTATTTTTAGTCTTAGTCAATGCATTATTGTAATGCCAACTTATGGCCAAATACATGACTTATGACTTATAATATTATCGTTTGATTTTGGTATGTGTTTTATATGTTTTTATAAATGCCTATTTGAAAATTTATAGTAGGCATGTTTGTTAGGCAATTTTCCTCTCTTTCAGAATATCACCGTCCATCTATGTAGATTTCCCAACCGTATTTCAGTTACAGGTAAAAACCCTATATACCCTTATTTTTTAGTAACAAAAGAAAAGAAAATATGGCAAAGGAAAATTGGCTACAAAAACAGAGATAAATTACAAAAAAAGTCATACGTATTTGGTTACTTTGTGTTTTACTACCACTAGTAGGTATTTTTAGAACAAACGAAGGCTTTTAATTTATTACAAGTGAAAGTCCAATTATAGAGAGCTGCAGCTGATACCCGTGCTTCGTACAGCTGAGGAAAATTCCTGCTACAACTACATCTGTTGAAGTAATTATCTGATCCATTAAACCTTCTGTCCATAAGAGTAACGTTGTAACTTTAAGGGCCACTGGGGCGAAGCCGTAATAACGGAAGAATATTGGCCTATTGTCAAGATGGGAATACATGCAAATTTTCAGCTCGTTCGGTTCAGTACTTTTTACGTTAAAACGGAACATACAAGTCTACAGACAGACAGACACCACCTTTCTTTTATAAATGTATAGGATAGTAACTTCAATTCAGTTTTAAACTCTTCAGAATTGTTATTGTTGTTATCTTTCGTTTCAGTTGTTTAATCGCGTTATCACTTTGTCGTCTGGTGGTCCGGCGCCCGGTGCCGGTATGTAAAGTTTTGTTGTCTGTTGATGACAGTTGACGAGGGGTTTTACACAGAATACCAAAACATATATTTATTGTAATAAGACTTACAAATAATAATACATTTTTAATTTTAAAAAAATAAAATATTTATACTATTTTTTTAACTAATAAGATTTAAATCTTAATTTATGCGTTTCTAGTTAAGGAAACCGAGTTATAACCCAGTTAAAACACGAATATGATCAAATTGCAACACTTACGTTACTCTTGTTGAAACATAGTAGTTGGCTAAATAGCATTAAGAAGCACAAGAATGGCTCCAAATGTCAACTTATGGGAGAAACAATGGATTTGTTTTTAAGATAATTGAATAACTACAGTACTGTAGTGAACAAAATCTTCCATAAACAAGATTTTGTGCTAAAGAATTTATCACCATTTAAAACTGTAAAATTTGAAGTGGATCCGTGGGAACGTTTTCGAAATGTACACAGTTACAGCAGTCACTCCAGTTTGAATCACTTTCATCTACGACATCAAGGGGGTAAACTAGGATGTTATTTATGAACTAGTATTTAAATAAGCCTTAAGCCTGTTTTAAAAATTTGGTTTTATATTTTTTATGACAACAAAAATTGTAACGATTTTGATAATTTACTGCGCTTCGCTACTCTTCGCACGGTAAGAGTTGTATCTCAAATGATAAATATTTGCTCTAAGCTATTAAACAATATTATGATCGACAGTACAATTCTAACTTACATTATATTTCGTTTAGCGCTAATTATTTTAGTTGTCACTGCTTTCTAGCAACGATTCAATGAACTATTCGCGAGGATGCGTGAGTCGAGTGCGCCGTTGACAAAGGAGCAACTTGTCTTTTCAGTTGAGCGCGATGCTCCTAGTTGTGCTGTTGGTTTCACTTTTATCTTCTGGTAAGCGAAATTTTCTTTCGAAAATCTTAAATAAGAAGAAAATTTCCTGTATAGCATTAAAATTCTATAAGATTATATTTTTATAGTTTATTTTTTATTCGGCTATCAAACTAATTAACACCCAAATTAGAAATGCTACTACAATTCCCCAAAACTGACTTGTTAACTTAAAAAACAGTGTGATTAGGTGAATTAATAAATGTTTTAATTAATCAGACATATGTTTGATTAATGGAACATGAACAAACACAAATGTTGAATCAATCTAACACGAACAAACTCGCAGATTGAAGATGAATAAAGTTATATAGTAGTTTTGTAATATGTCTCTCTATATATACTAGTCATATAATTTAATTAAACGAATACGACATACAGAAACTTGATTATGTGCTTTTTATACCAAACTATTTCGTATTTTGTGTTGGTTTACCTTTCAAAATTATATCTAACATACCTTTACAAATATGTTCAAGTAATACTTTGCCATTTGTTCAATTAAATATCTATTTACAAATCTTGACGAACTCACATTACGTTATTTTTCCACTTCGTACAGAGGGGTGCTGCTATAGCCACTGACAACCCGACAACCTGTCTTCGTTCAGCTGATGCTTTTGGACGGACAGAAATAACCAAAATGCTAAAATACAATTTGTATTAAAAAGCGTTTAAATTGTATCTTTAAAACGTAAATCAATTATTAAATCTTAATATTGATTTTTTAAACGTATAAAGTATAAATTAGGCGTAACTGTTCACAATTCTTTTATTTAACTGATTTATACAGTTGAAAATTATCTCGGGTACAAATAAAACTTCTGTGTGCAAAACCATATTGGTAACAATTACTAAACATTACGTCAAGATCATGCATTCTGAACAAGCTATTTAATTTCTCGATGGCGATGATGAGTTTATAGATGCAACAATTATATTTTTTTGTATAGCATTTTATTGTATAGCATTATATTTTATTGTATACATTTTATTGTATTTTATATGTTTATCATAGCAATAAATTAAATAGATAAATACCAAAATTAATCTAAGATGAAACTAAAAACTACTTTAAAGAATAATACCATCTAAAATATTAAAATATTTCGACTATTGATAGGGGCAAGAGGTACCATGTCGCGGACGTATGGAACAAGTTTCACTTACAAGAAAAACTTCAAACAATAGGAAATACCACAATGAAATTCACTCTATCTACTTTTAGGAACCATTTGTATAACAAAATCGATGTATAGAGATCAAATAATCTTTTCATAACCAATGTAATCTGTTTTAGTTTTAGCCAAAATTTACTGTTCAAAAGCCTTTGTTTTATAAGCTTAAATTGTGAAGAAGGTTTACATTTATTTTTAATAAATTTTCTTTATATATAGTCTACAGTAATCAAAACAAAAATATTTACTTTATTTTATTTTACATTAAATTATCATTACCTTATTTTACCTTATGTTATTTCATTAATTGAATAAAAAAGTGATTTCATCAGAGAAAAATACAAATTTAACAAAGATTAGTCAATAAATCACTAAAATTTATGATTTTTCAAATTACATAATACTATTGAACTTGCGAGACACAAATTAAACCATACCATTTACAAATTATAAGTTTTATAAATGTTTAACTTTTGAAATTTTTCGTTCTTCATTTTGCGATAACAAATTAAAGAACAAACTTATTACTGCATAATTTACCATTAGTTGCCTAACAATTGGTCAATAATGTAATGAAATGTTTTGAATAATAGTTTTAAATGTTTTTCAAATGAACTATAACTTGACCTTGATAGAAAATCAAACAAACAAACAACATGTAACAATAGCTCATCCTCGCTCATTTTTTAACTAAACTTGAGCTCGTAGCGAGATCCTTTGTAGTAAAATAGGTATGTACCTATTTCAGTCTATTACACACAGTTCAGGGGCTACAACAATGAATTTTAAAACCTTTTTATTTGTGCCTAGTGGTGAAATATACTATTTTATTCAAGGAATAAAAAGTACAACTAGCATCTCAATGCATGTGTCAAAAACTGCTATTTTTGAAGAAATATGATGATTACGATGAAACAAATTATGAAATAAATAATATTATATTAATATTATTTGGTTATATTAACCAAATCTGCATGGATAACAAACACATATATCAAGAAATTAAATCCCGACAATGCTTCTTTGAGATTATACATTGCGGTAAAAACTGCAGCTAGCGTTTTTCGAAGCGACAGGCCGACTACATTTACATTGCCTAGTCCGGAGCAATGTATTGCCTAGTCCTACATCGGAGCCTAGTCTGATTATCGAAAGAAAGTGACTGGCGCAGCGGACACGCAGCGACCCAACATTATATTTCATTACCTCGTTGAAACGTAAAACACATGGTTAGAAATTTCCAATAAACGTTATTTAAATAGTCAATTAAACACGTTTATAACACGTTTTTCAAGTATATTTTATCTTATTCCGATGAGTTTGTATTGATAATTATATTTTTTTAAACACGAATTGAGAGATTTTAATTGTAAATCATATTTAAACAAAATTAACTATCAATATAAACTCATTGGAATAACATAAGCAAATTTAAAAAATGAGCTATAAAGGTGACGTTTAACGAACTATTTGTATAACGTTTATTGGAAAAATCTAAACCATGTGTTTTACGTTTCCACGAGGTTATGAAACATAATGTTGGTCGCCGTGCGGCCCCTCCGCCAGTCTCTTTCTTTCGTTAATCGAACTATAACCAAGCGGTCTTTGACTACCGTCTGAGGGTATATCATTGGGACTCAATGCTTAAAAAAACGCGCAACCACGTTGTCACCGGCGGTTAAGTGGAAGTAGTGTGTCGCCGAGTAGTGTGAGTGCCGAGTAGTGTGAGCGCCGAGTAGTGTGAGCGCCGAGTAGTGGGAGCGCCGAGTAGAGTGAGCGCCGAGTAGAGTGAGCGCCGAGTAGTGTGAGCGCCGAGTAGTGGGAGCGCCGAGTAGAGTGAGCGCCGAGTAGTGTGATCACCGAGTAGTGTGAGCGCCGAGTAGTGTGAGCGCCGAGTAGTGTGAGCGCCGAGTAGTGTGAGCGCCGAGTAGTGTGAGCGCCGAGTAAAGTGAGCGCCAAGTAGTGTGAGCGCCGAGTAGCGGGAGCGCCGAGTAGAGTGAGCGCCGAGTAGAGTGAGCACCGAGTAGTGTGAGCGCCGAGTAGTGTGAGCGCCGAGTAGTGTGAGCGCCGAGTAGTGTGAGCGCCGAGTAAAGTGAGCGCCAAGTAGTGTGAGCGCCGAGTAGCGGGAGCGCCGAGTAGAGTGAGCGCCGAGTAGAGTGAGCGCTGAGTAGTGTGAGCGCCGAGTAGAGTGAGCGCCGAGCGGACTACCTGACTATGGGGTGACAGTTTGACAGCGCTTAACGTACCGGATTAATCAAGTGTACGCTAGTTATCGTCAAATTATGAATGTCGTGCATGACTGTGAACTTTTTAAACGTGATTTTTACCTTAGTGTTTTAAAAACGTTCTTTATAACTACAGCATAATAAAGGTTTGAGACCCTCTTGTCTACGCCTTCATTAAACTTTCATTTCCCATTTCCCTTTCGGGTTCCTGCAAATAGTAAGATTTTTAGATAAAGAAGGCTGTAAGGGTGGTGGGAGGGGGGTTGACCATCTTTGCTTCTGTTGACCAGGAAAGCCCGCATTCCACATCACCGTTTGTCGTGTTGGCACCTCAAGTCAGCCCAAAGAAAACGTCAGCCCAAAGAAAACTATCTCAGTTTTGTGTTATCTTGATTGGCTTTTACATTTATAAAGACAACTTGCTGCTATACAACTATGTCAAAATTTTAACTTTAAAATTTAGACTGTCAATATAGACGTATAAGCTTAATAAACAGTATTTTTTATTTTGAATTGTATAATTTGACAATATCACCAATTATTCATATTACCACTGGGGCTGGTGTTAAACCTATTCACTTCTGCTTTATAAAGCAGACCTTTACAAGTTTTCTGGCCTCGGCGCTCACACTACTTGGTGCTCGCAGTACGACACCATCGCCACCGGCGATGAACGACAACAAAATTAACGCTAAGTGTGAACACAGCCTAAGGTCTTTGGGGCGAAGCTCTATCGAGAAGGAGTAGCTTGAAATTAATAAGGAACTAATATTAGATAATCCAAAAATCATTATTTAGATACATTTCATCCAAAGTATATGCCACGCGTACCTATTAAAATAAAAAAAATATTAAATTTATTTACTGCTTTGATGACAATTTGGTAGAATGTGTTAGAATATGCAATACCGTTATTGCATATGTATGTTATTGCATGCCTGAAGACACAACTGCCAAAACAGGAACCCCGTAAAGCTGTTGTCTCAGAATTCCGGAGTGACAAAATCTCCAGAGAAACCCTATAATTATAACCCTGCTTGCTACCTGCTCAACATTTTTAAACACATGGCCTACTCCCTTTTTAAACATTCTTTAGGGTCCTGTCACATCAGATTTTAAAGTTCCAATGATAATTTGGGATAATTAAATGTCACTGCAAGCAGCGTGCACAACCGTTAAAATCTTTAGTTAATACCAGGTACTGCAGCTATTTATTTATAGTAATTGGACAAATATACAAAGGAACAGAAAAAGGTAAATAAGAGTAAAGTGATACAGTAACAAAATCAAAATCGAGATTGTAAAATAATTTAAAGATGTTTCAATTGAAATAAATATTATTATTATTAAAGTTATTAGTGAATTTCCTTTGGAAAGTGAACTATTAGCATGACCCGCACGGTGAAACTTAAGCCCGGGACCACCATAGAAGTTCCTAACGTGACCCCCTGAGCACGTTTTGGGTCGTTCAAAATTTTATATATATATATGTATATATATATATGTATATATATATATATATACATATACAGTGTGTGTGTATGCACTCTCGCGGTCACATTTTTTGTCCGATTTACTTCAAATTTGGTATGGATGTTCCCTTCTGTAATCAGTTGGACAAGTTTGTTGGGCAAAACAATCGGAAAACTCTAAACCCCTTTTTTGGGGATTAATCTTTCAAATTTCGAGTTTTTGGGCCCAAAAAGGGTCAGAAAAGCCCCGGATGCAAAATTAATGCATGTAGAAAGATGGGAATTAGTTAGGCGAAGGTTTTAAGCCCTCTCTCGTCATTTTAGCATAAATATTTACCGAGTTATTAAAGAAAATGTGTTTTGACTAAACACAGTACGTTGTCTTATGGGGGTTTTACACTAGAAAAGCCTGTAATTCCTTTGTTATAGTACTTTTATCATCCCCAGCAACTCACGTCTACTTTCAAGCCTGCCTGGACCTTCTCCTTACATTATAATGCGCAAAATTGTATTCCCAGCTTTGCAGGTAAATGAAACCAGGAGCATCAGAACAGCCAAAAAATCTATGTTTTCAGATTTCAATAAAAATTGGAATACATGTATTTTTTTACACTGATTTTGAGTTTTACAAGTTTTTATATGGAAATTCACTTCGCAGGTAAATGAAACCATGAGCATCAGAACAGCCAAAAAATCTATGTTTTCAGATTTCAATAAAAATTGGAATACATGTATTTTTTACACTGATTTTGAGTTTTACAAGTTTTTATATGGAAATTCACTTCCCTCACGTCAGCGTGCTGCGTGCGAACTCGTTTTAAAATATGCGAACATTGGAAGTTTTGGACTCACTCAATATTTA
Organism: Allygus modestus; assembly: GCA_963675035.1. Lineage (NCBI taxonomy): Eukaryota > Metazoa > Arthropoda > Insecta > Hemiptera > Cicadellidae > Allygus > Allygus modestus. The sequence continues at coordinate 69,089,764 of OY776116.1, forward strand.
CTCAAACTCCGTATTAAATTTTTTGTTCCGCTGGGAACTCTTTGTTAAGGAGATTACTAAACGCTTGAAGGGAAAGCGGTCCAAGTAACCCATACCCCGAGAATGCCAAGAATGCCCCGAGACAGTTTAGTCACTGGTAATGAATGGTTTATATTTAGGTGATCAACGTATGTACTCATCATTTTTATTGTACATATTTCTTATGTATTGTGTAATCTGATTAAAACCGCATAAGAAGTTTGGTTAAAATAGAACAGGAATAGAAATGTTTGTTATGATGTTTTTAATAACAGAGGCATGAAACTTTGTTATGTTATATGAATTGAAAAAAAATGTACTTGGACAGACACAGAGGTGTCACTATGACAGGATTGCTCACACGATGATTGGATACATCTTTATCCTGTAGGCCAGTTTGGGCTGCCTCAAATTAAAGTGGCGGTGGGGTATAGATTAACAAGAAAAGGGTTTGGAGGTTTCTTGCCAAAACATTAAAAACTCCCATTGACACTCCCTCACACAACAACAAAAACGAGTTCACACACAGCACACTGACGTGAGGGAAGTGAATTTCCACATAAAAACTTTTAAAACTCAAAATCAGTGTAAAAACAAAATTTGTCTAATTTTGATTGAAATCTGAAAACATTTATTTTTTGGCTGTTCTGATACTCCTGGTTTAATTTACTTGCAAATCTGGGAATAAAATTTTGCACATTATAAGGTTAGGATAAGGTCCAGACAGGCTTGAAAGTAGGCGTGAGATTTCTGGAGATGATAAAAGTACTCTAACAAAGAAATAACAGGCTTTTCTAGTGTAAAACCCCCATAAGACAACGTACTGTATGTGTTTAGTCGATACACGTTTTCTTTAATAACTCGGTAAAGATTTATGCTATAATGACAAGAGAGGGCTTAAAACTTTTGCCTCTCTCATTGCCATCTTTTTACATGCGTTGATTTTACATCTGGGCCTTTTCTGACCCTTTTTGAGCCCAAAAACTCGAAATTTGAAAGATTAATCCCCAAAAAAGGGGTTTAAAGTTTTCCGATTGTTTTGCCCAACGAACTTGTCCAACTGATTACAGAAAGGAACGTTCCTACCAAATTTGAAGTACATCAGACAAAAAATGTGACCGCTAGAGTGCAAAAACATATATATATGTATAAAATTTTGAACGACCCCCCAAAACGTGTTCAGGGGGTCACGTTAGGAACTTCTATGGTGGTCCCGGGCTTAAGTTTCACCGTGTGGGTCAGGCTAATAGTTCACTTTCCAAAGGAAATTCACTAATAACATTTCTTTTTCCCCTTAGGTCAAGCCCGGACTCTTCCACCTGGAACATTCTCCGTGCCCTTAGATGCGGAAGGTCTCCATACCCTGTTCTGGACCCTGGACTACGATGCCCGGACTGTCTCCCTGGAGGTTCACTCTCACGTCCGAGGCAGCAGCTGGGTGGCTCTAGGCTTCTCTGACTACGGGGAGATCACTAACGCAGACCTCTGCGTGCTCTGGGTCGACTGGCACGGCAAGGTCAACCTAGAGGTTGGTTGGTTTGCTATTTGCTGTAAAACCCAGTTATTTTATTATTATAATATTAAAATAACGTGTTTAAATGTTGGCATCCGGTTTTGTTAGAGAATGATATCTTTTAATGTATAGAAGTAATAAAAACAATTAGAATGGCTAACAGATCATGAAATATTTATTATTTACTAAGGCCGCCTTCACACTAGGTCGCTGCGACCGGGTGGCAGCCACTTGACTTGTAGAAGTCGCAGCCACACCTATCCCTTCACATATAGTGACTGCGACCAAGTTGTGAGGATGCGCGTGCAGCTTGGTTTGGTCGTCTGCCTGCCACCTGTATCTGCCATTCGCTATAGCAGTCTCGCTAAACTATCTTTTTAATTAATTCGTCAAGATGGATTCAAGTGATTAGGATGAGGACCTACTGCTTGTGATTTGTTTATGCAAAAGAAGAAGGGGGGCAAGAAAACAAAGAATGGACCCACAGTTAAATTTAAAAAAAATTATGAATTTTATGAAATTATTTACTATAATGAATTATTATTTATAAATAATTATATTATAATGATGTTACATGGTAATAATATAATATATAAACTGGGTGTATCAAAACTGGTTACATACTTTCTTATTTGTATATTATAAAATATATTATAACTAAATAATACATATGATAAATATCTATACCTATAAAAGGCAAAGCCCTCACTGACTCACTCATCAAGAATTCTCCACCTTCCCATGTAGGTAGAGATCTGAAATTTCATACACTGATTCTTTAGGTCTTAAATAGGACAACTAAGCAGTTTACACGCCGGTATCTCAATAGGGCTCCGCCCCACAGACCTTCAAAGTTACCATGTTATTCTTATGGAAGAAAGATTTGTTTTGATGATATCAGATGACTAATTTAAAATATTGTAAACAGCTGTTGCTATTCTACACAAACAGTAAAACCACGGTAGAACGATGATTTATAATTCTTTTGAACTGGAGCAAGCCAATAATGTTAAAAATGGGCGAGTGTCTTGCAAACTCTACATTACCACCTGTTTCTTTAACATTTTTTACAAACAGCCGTTATTATTCATTGGTTTGTTTATGTTTATGATCTTTATTTTGTGTTGTGGTGTGACAGGTTAAAAGCTAATTTATTGAATTTGTTTATGTTTATGATCTTTATTTTGTGTTGTTGTGTGACAGGTTAAAAGCTAATTTATTGAATTTTATGATATTTTAGTTTTTTGTTTTGTCATGAATACACAATTTTAGTAATATTTTTATTTTTATTGGTCTCTTTTATGTATTTTTTTTTTTAATTTTTGATATGGATACAAAATTAACACTATTTGGACAAACAGACTCACAGTTTAGAGTTATTCACATGCCTCCAGATGGTTCGTGCCTCTTTCATTCTATATGCTATTCAGTTTACGGAAATAATTTCTACAGCGATCAAGTAAGAGAGGAAATTGTTAACTATGTTTCGACTAATTGGGCAAAACTCCAAATTTTAACTCATGATGTTAAAGGGGATAATTACATCCCCCCTGAACACTACCGTCGCGAAATGTTGAAACCATCAACTTACGGATCAGCATGTGAGTTGATTGCCGCATCTGAGCTCTTCCACTGCATATTCAGAGTGTACCATGATGGGCATTTACTCCAGAGCTTTGGTGTAGAGGGAACAGCATCTGATCGTATAAATTCAAACGAGGCGAAGCCCGCGGGTAACTGCTAGTATTATATATAATAAATACAATATTATAACATAACATAATTATTATTTTATTTATGAATGATATATTTAAATTTGCGTGGTGTGAAGTAAAATTAAATTTAAAAAAAGCACAATACTAAACAACACAGCCACAAAACAAGATAGTTTCACAACAGTAGGATCAGCGAAACGAGTCGACAGCAAATGGCAGACATATAGGAAGGAGGCAGGCAGACGACCAAAACAAGTTGCGCGCGCATCCCAAAAACTTGGTCGCAGTCACCGAGTGTGAAGGGCTCCGTATGTTTCAATGCCCCGCTAGCTGGTTGAGTCGCTAAAAAGCAGGGTCGCTGCCACCGCCCGGTGTCGCAGTTCCGTGGCCACTGAGTCGCTGCCACCGAGTGGGTCGCTGCGACCCACTAGTGTGAAGGGCTCCATAAGGCTAAATGCAATTTTGCCGGGTCAAGTGGCCGACGGGTGGCTGTGACCCGGTCGCAGCGACCTAGTGTGAAGGCGCTCTAAGTCTGCTATTAAAAATACCCCATCTCACAGTAAGAATAATATTGGACGACGTACTGTTTGTAGCACTTTCAATATCTCAGGATCCAATTAACACAGAACAGTGAATAACACACCACATTTTTTTGGTACAACCCCCCCTCCCTCCTCCCCTAAACTCTCCTCCAGATGGTTCAATCTGCTTGTTTTGGAATTCTTTTAAATAAATGCTATTTTACATGAACCAACTTTTATTAAGATTGGACTTTTGCTTTTGTTGTGTTAATGGACCCATATATACACAAATTTTAACAAACTGTGTTTTTGGCTGCTGAGGATCTTGAAACGAAAAGTTATCATGGTCTCAAGCTTAACTCTCAATATGCCACCTACGATATTAGTTTCTTCCCGTAAAAAAGGGAGGGGAAATTTGCTAATATTAAAAACATTGCTTTTGGATTAATGGTCGTCAGACTGAATTTCCCTAAGCAAAGATTTTGCTTCCTGATACTTCACATAGAAAGAAGGGGGTTCATACAGGTAACTGGGATGAAGTCTAGACCATATTTAAGATGCATATAAGGTTATCCTCCCACCACACTCTTCCTCCATACTACACTATCTCAGGGTAGACATTGGGTCTTGTAATAATCTGCCTGACTGTACTCCCAGAACCCGTGGAGGGAAAGTAAAGTGGGGGATAATCTAGTACCTACTCATCTTACTACCTCACGTGATTCATCATAGCTGGCACTAACTGTACAACCATTTTAGCGACCATTACATTTATAAACCTTGGGGAAAGTGTAGTGGGGGAAAATCTCGTACTCATCTTTACTGCTTTGCATGATTCATCATAGTTGGCACTATCTGCACTACTGTTCTAGCAACCCTTACATTGTGCATTATAACAAAAACACTCTATCCTTAGTATTCTTATTACTGTATTTAATAACAAAATCAGAATGCTTTTTCTATTAAAAAAAATGCTTTGTACATTAATGGTGGTCATCATGCAGGACACTTGGACTGACGGGGATGGGGTCCTCCATAGGGAGCGGTCCCAGGACTGTGAGCGAGCAGGCTACAGCAGGGCCCACAACCAGACCAAGTTCGTCTTCACACGCAAGTTTGACACCTGCGACCTACACGACTACATCATTGAGGTCAGTCCAAGGATCACAGCAGATTCTAATTACAACTTTCTTTCCAGTAAAAAATCTGTTTAAAAAAAATTTAGAGAAGGACTCAGGGCCTCTTTTTCATCCATCAGACCTCCCCCCCTATCCATATCAATATAGGTAAACTGAGTACATAAATTTTACCTTTTGTTTCACTTATTGTTTATGGGTTATATATTTATGAAATTGTGCTGGACATCAATCTAAATTTCAGTAACCTAAAATTATTAGGAGATTATCATAATTATAATGCCAGGTACTGCAGTGAATTTACTCTACCTGCTCACAATTTACAAATGTATAGTAAAAAAACTCCATACGCAGTATCTAATTTTTGACATACTTCCTAAAAACATCATGTCAGAAAATACCCCCGTTGCAGCAAACCTGCATACTCAGCGAATTTCCAATGGAGATATAAATGTCTTAATACTACATAAAGCCACTTACCAAGTTTCATAAAAATATATTCAGAAATAAGCGATATATACAATTTTAATTATTCTCCATAAGAATAACATTAGGGCTGAGTACGCAGGGTAAAAAAGATAGGTAGAAAACACTTAAATAAAAAACCCTAAATTGATATGGTAAAAAATAGGTGTCAAATAATTAACTGTATGCATGATTTAGTTTAGAAAGTTATCATGATAATTAGGTTATACTAAAAAATTAGGTTATTAGCAAAAAATGGGTTTTTATGCTAATATCAATAGAACTCAATTAGGTGAAGTCGTATACCAGTTTTTATTCATTTATGTTCATAATTAAGGGAGACAGAGCATTTCATTATTCTCCATAAGAATAACATGGGGGCTGAGTACGCAGGTTTGCTGCAACAAGGAAAAAAAAAATGGGTTTTAATGCTAATATCAATAGAACTCAACTAGGTGAAGTCGTATACCAGTTTTTATTCATTTTTGTTCATAATTAAGGGAGACAGAGCATTTCATTATTCTCCATAAGAATAACATGGGGGCTGAGTACGCAGGTTTGCTGCTACGGGAGACTTTGGCAAACAAATTTTTTTTGAGCAAATATCAATAGACCACCACGAGATGAAGCTGTATACCAATTTTCGTCAGTATACGTTCATAAATAAGCGAGATATAAAAATTTTCTTTTCCTCCATAAGAATAACATTAGACAACGTACTGTGTTTAGCACTTTCAATAACTCGGTAACCAATTGACTTAGAGAAATGATCAAAATACCAAATTGTGTGTTTTTTAAAGCTGAATCCAATAGTGTAAATTAAAATTTGACTATTTCAAAAATTATATGTAAAAAGTTCAAAACACCTATTTTTGGGGTACAAAACCCCCCCAAAGTACCCCTTAGGTTAGGTCTATCCGTCTGGTTTTCGAACTTAAAGTCATAAATGCTGCTTTACACGTTTATACCAAATTTCATCAAAATCGGATAATTTTTACGAGAGTTATCGTGCTCACGGACACACATATATATATATATATCTATATATATATAGATATATATATATATATATAGATATATATATATATATATATATATATATATACAGTATCGAACGAATGGTGTTTTTGGGGTCTGGGGACCTCAAAACGAAAAGTTATCATGGTCCCGGGCCTAGGTCTTACCATGCCGACCACGGTAATAGCTTCTTCCCTATAGGGGAAATTCGCTAAAATGTAATTGCCTTTAAAAGAAAACTTAAGGAATACATAATTCACAAGGCTTTGTACTTCTTTGATGATTTATTTCAGTGATCAGTCTATTTATCAGTATTCAAAATTAAACGTCTTTTCTAAGCCTTATGTGTAACTTATTACATAAGTGCCCCTAGTCAATGCAATATGTCTACGTCTACACTATATTAATAAAGACATTTTATTTTTAGGTTTAAACCATATCAAGATATGAAAGCTTGAGAATAAAGCTCTGATAAAAGTTATTTACAACATTGATATTCACTGATCATCCGACCATAAACATTTAATGCCTCCTCTTTAAAATATCAACTCAAAATTAATAACAATTTATAGCCCATCCAACTGTTACAGTTTTGAGAGAAACATCTTTTACCCCAACTGTTGCAGTATTAAAGCAGTAATCTTTTACAAATGTAAAACCATAAGTCTGAAATTATATAGCTTTAAACTAGGCTGTAAAATATTTTATTTTGTTGATATCCCGCCTAAGATTCTTAATGTGGAAAGTTTAATTTAATGATTCAGTTTCTTACTGGATACGACTATGTTTATCCCTCTATTATTATTTATTATGGCTTATATTATTTTATCAATACAAACCTGTATAAGGAATAATGGTATTTTAAATGAACTTAAATCATTTAAAAAAAACCTGAAAATATGTAGTGATATTTATCTGAAATTTATCTTTGAAATAATTCTCTGTATCATAATGTATCCTACTTTAATGTTCATTGATTGTTTGGATAGTAATTTGGTAATTGATGATTTTAAGTTGAAGAATTAATTATTTTAACAATAATAGTTGAGGAAGTTGTGTCATTTTAATTGGTTTTATATGCAATTTTCAAATAAACCAAGCTGGCCTTTTAGTACTGAATTGCACTTGAAAAAAATGCTAACCAATAAAATACTTTTTTGTTCTCCTAAAGGATTGTTTCCACTAAGCCTTTTTTTAATGTGTCTTGCACCTTACTAGGCGCACAGGAGACGACGGTTATGCATGCAGCTCAGCATGCCCCATAAATAGTTGCACGGGTAGCCACAAGCAGGCGCATGTGCTCCCCGAAACCGATGGGGAGCATCTTGCAACACTCGTGCCTCACTATTAGTTGACAGCAGATCTCTACACTTATAGTTTTGTTTTCCTCCAGGTTTGGTCTTTCTGATTACATCAGGCACACATTATCTTTCCGACTAGTTAATACTGTATCCATCTTTGTCCAAAATTTAATTAGTTTTCCTAATTTATTTTAAATGTAGTATCTTATCTTGAAATTTGCAGACCTATCTTACCCAGTAAAAAAATCAAAATTGTGTATTGATATCCTGGTGAAATGTTTGAATAGTCTACCTCTTTCAAGTTGATGAACTTCACTAAATACTCCATAACCTACTAACTGGATTCCAAGTAATTACTAATACAAAATTCAGGTAATTTAGTTATCTTTTCCGACTTAAAATTATAATGGCTCTTGCGAAACCAGCAGCACACTCTTATTTCTCTGGCAGCATTCTCAAACTGACTGCAATTGGCGCATGGTGCAAGCCGCAACATGCACGTTGCAAGAGACAAGAGGCATGCAATATTGCTCAGAATCAGAGGCATAGTGGAAGAACCTTAATAAACGTTGTATGTGAACTATATGTAAAAATGTAAAAAAGTAAGTAAAAGTAAATCATAAAGTTTTACATAGCACTTTACTCATCAGAGTGAACTTCACTAACAGTGTTTTGAACATCTTCTAAGTTGATTGAGCCTAAGCAAAATCCTGATGAAGGTTCGATATGGATCATTACAACCATTGGTCATATTAATTAATTAATGATCCTGGATAAAGCATCAGTTGGTATTAGTCAGTAACAAGGCTGACACAAGGCATCTCAGCCATTATACGCTCACCATTCATTCATAAAATACGCCTTAAAATACGCCCTAGTTGCGTTGGCGTCCTACACAGACTAAGACTAAGATTGGACTAAGTATTTCTAAGATTATAATGCTTGACATTTAAGAAATCTCTAATTACTTTTAATACTGCTCCAGGAAGGGACCACCCACATGGTTTGGGCCTCGGGAGCAGGTCCGTTATTCAGGCTCGAGGGCCTCAACCTTGCCGCAGCCAAGCACGGGTTCCAGCGAACTCAGCTGCTGAAGAACCTTCGAGGCGAGGTCCCCCTACCTCGGAACACCTGGACCTTCACAGTCACCGAGGAGAACAACCGAGTGCCCTCGACAGACACCACGTACTGGTGCAAGGTGGTCAAACTATCGGACAAGCTACAACACAAGCATCACATCGTCAAGGTACGGTATTCAGCTTTTTGTTTGGTTTATACTTTCTTTATTTATAATTATCAGAAACTTTCCTGAGTGTGCTTCATGTTTCATTTCAAATCTCAAGGATTTTATATGTGTCCTCATTAACTACTGCTTCATTATAAAGAAATAAATTTAAAAGGAAGTTGTGAGAACTACTGTAGTGAAGGGAAAGTTAAATTTTAAAATTTTCGATAATGGCTTAATACTATAAATTGTATCTAGACGCTAGTACAATCAAGTTTTTGAGGTGTTTGTCATAACATTTTGTGATTTTTGGTTAAGTTTCACAATTAACATTTAACACCACTTACTTTTGGGGGGATAGATAAAAATAGTAAACTAACTCAAAAGAGTAAACCAAACGTTTTCTTCAGTTATGGTTGATCTCAACTCCCACTGTAATCTGGATCCTATTCTGGAAGCAGATGGCCCTCTTTTTTGGACCCCTTCTCTTTTAGCGTATTTCCCCTATAGGGAAGAAGCTATTACCGTAGTCGGCATGGTAAGACCTAGGCCCAGGACCATGATAACTTTTCGTTTTGAGGTCCCCAGACCCCAAAAACACCATTCGTTCGAAACTGTATATATATATATATATATATATATATATATATATATATATATATATATATATATATATATATATATATGTGTCCGTGGGTGCAATAACTCTCGTAAAAAAGGTCCGATTTTAATGAAATTTGGTATAAACGTGTAAAGCAACATTTATGACTTTAAGTTCGAAAACCAGCCATATCGCTCTACTTTAACGGGTATTTTGGGGGGGTGTTGTACCCCAAAAATGGGTTTTTTGAGCTTTTTACATATCATTTTTGAAAAAGTCAAATTTTAGATTTTACCATTTGATTCAGCTTTAAAAAACACACAATTTGGTATTTTGATCATTCCTCTACGTCAATCGGTTACCGAGATATTGAAAGTGCTAAACACAGTACGTTGTCTAATGTTATTCTTATGGAGAATAAGAACAAAATTATATCTCGCTTATTTATGAACGTATACTGACGAAACTTGGTATACGGCTTGATCTGGTTGTGGTCTATTGTTATTTGCTCAAAAAAACAATTTTTTGCTAAAGGTTCCCGTAGCAGCAAACCTGTGTACTCAGCCCCCATGTTATTCTTATGGAAAAAAAATAAAATGCTATGTCTCACTTAATTATGAACATAAATTAATAAAACCTCTTATATGACTTCACCTAGTTGAGTTATATTGATATTTGCCTAAATACCCATTTTTTGTGTTCCTTGATGCAGCAAACCTGCGTACTCACCCCCCCCATGTTATTCTTATGGAGATTAATGAAAATGGAATATATCACTTATTTATGAATGAATATTGATGAAACTAGGTATGTAGCTTCACCTAGTTGAGTTATATTGATATTTGCATTAAAACCAATTGTTTATATTCCTTGTTTCAGCAAACCTATGTACTCATCCCCAATGTTATTCTTATGGAGAATAATTAAAATTGTATATATCGCTTATTTATGAATTTTTTTTTATGAAACTTGGTATGCGGCCTTAAGTGGTATTAGGTCATATATTATGCATTGGAAATTCGCTGAGTACGCAGGTTTGCTGCGACGGGGGTATTTAACCTTATAACTCCTTAAGAGATCTCCTAGTATTTTTTCTCCCAACAACTTTGTATCCAAGCAGATAACTAACATCTTCAAAGGAAATCAATAAACTTACCTTTCATGAATTTTTGTTATTATTAACAAACCGTTTGACCTTGGTATTCTTGGTAGACCCTCTTCACAATTCAGTAGTCGTCCTCTTACCCGCCCTCCATAGGACCGAACCCTGGGTCGGATAACTAAAAGGGCAGATAACTAAGCAATACAAATTATAATACCCCCGTTGCAGCAAACCTGCGTACTCAGCGAATTTCCAATGCATAATATATGTCTTAATACCACATAAAGCTGCAAACCAAGTTTCATAAAAATATATTCACATATAAGCGATTTTAATTATTCTCTATAAGAATAACATTGGTAATGAGTACGTAGGTTTGCTGAAACAAGGAACTGAAACAATTGGTTTTTATGCAAATGTAAATAAAATTTAACTAGGCGAAGCCACATACTAAGTTTCATCAATATTCAATCATAAATAAGTGTTATATAACATTCGAGTTATTCTCCATAAGAATAACATGGGTGCTGAGAAAGCAGGTTTGCTGCAACAAGGAACAGAAAAATGGGTTTTTATATAATTATCAAATATAACTCAACCAAGTGAAGCTACATACTAAGTTTTATTAATTTATGTTCATAATTAAGGGAGTCATTACATTTTACTTATTCTCCATAAGAACAACATGGGGGCTGAATACGCAGGTTTGCTGCTACGGGAATAATCAACAAAAAATCAATTTTTGGTGCAAATATCAATATACCAGTATTACGTGAAGCCACATACCAAGTTTCATCAACATACATTCATAAATAATCGAGATATCAAATTTTATTTATTCTCCATAAGGATAACATTGGACAACGTACTGTGTTTAGCACTTTGAATATCTCTGCAACGGTTGGGCGTAGAATCACAATTTAAACACCAAAATGATTGTTTTGTGGAACTGAACAGATTGGTAAAAGCAAATGTGAAGTTTACATTAAAAGAAACTGAGGAAAAGCCAAAAACCTTTTTCCCATAAGATTAACTTGGGAGATTTTATGAGCAGGTTGTTTTGGATTTTCTCCGCAACCACTTAACCTAGGTTAATAATTCAAGATACTAAATTATTTGTTTTTTTAAGCTCTATAACATGGTAAAAACCAAAATTAAGTTTTTTAAAAATTATAGGGTGAAAAATGCAAAAAACTGATTTTTGGAAAATTTAAAACCCCCATAAACCCCCCTTCCCATGGTCCTATTTTTCTGGATTTCGAACTTAAAGTCATGAATGTCATTTTACACATTTGAGCAAAATTTCATCAAAATCGGACTTTTTTACTCAAGTTATCGTGTTAACAGACACATATATATATACATATATATACATTTGCACGAATAGTGTTTTTGGCATCTGGGGACTTTAAAACAAAAAGTTATCATGGTCTCAGGCTTAAGTCTTACCATGAGACCTACGGTAATAGCTTCTTCCCTATAGGGGAAATTCGCTAAAACTTAAACGACAGTTAAAAAATACCCCCGTCGCAGCAAACCTGCGTACTCAGCAAATTTCCAATGCATAATATATGTCTTAATACCACATAAAGCCGCAAACCAAGTTTCATAAAAATATATTCACATATAAGCGATTTTAATTATTCTCCATAAGAATAACATTGGTAATGAGTATGTAGGTTTGCTGAATCAAGGAACAGAAACAATTGGTTTTTATGCAAATATAAATAGAATTTAACTAGGCAAAGCCACATACTAAGTTTCATCAATATTCAATCATAAATAAGCGCTATATAACATTCTAGTTATTCTCCATAACAATAACATGGGGGCTGAGAAAGCAGGTTTGCTGCAACAAGGAACAGAAAAATGGGTTTTTATATAATTATCAAATATAACTCAACCAAGTGAAGCTACATACTAAGTTTTATTAATTTATGTTCATAATTAAGGGAGTCATTACATTTTACTTATTCTCCATAAGAACAACATGGGGGCTGAATACGCAGGTTTGCTGCTACGGGAATAATCAACAAAAAATCAATTTTTGGTGCAAATATCAATATACCAGTATTACGTGAAGCCACATACCAAGTTTCATCAACATACATTCATAAATAATCGAGATATCAAATTTTATTTATTCTCCATAAGGATAACATTGGACAACGTACTGTGTTTAGCACTTTGAATATCTCTGCAACGGTTGGGCGTAGAATCACAATTTAAACACCAAAATGATTGTTTTGTGGAACTGAACAGATTGGTAAAAGCAAATGTGAAGTTTACATTAAAAGAAACTGAGGAAAAGCCAAAAACCTTTTTCCCATAAGATTAACTTGGGAGATTTTATGAGCAGGTTGTTTTGGATTTTCTCCGCAACCACTTAACCTAGGTTAATAATTCAAGATACTAAATTATTTGTTTTTTTAAGCTCTATAACATGGTAAAAACCAAAATTAAGTTTTTTAAAAATTATAGGGTGAAAAATGCAAAAAACTGATTTTTGGAAAATTTAAAACCCCCATAAACCCCCCTTCCCATGGTCCTATTTTTCTGGATTTCGAACTTAAAGTCATGAATGTCATTTTACACATTTGAGCAAAATTTCATCAAAATCGGACTTTTTTACTCAAGTTATCGTGTTAACAGACACATATATATATACATATATATACATTTGCACGAATAGTGTTTTTGGCATCTGGGGACTTTAAAACAAAAAGTTATCATGGTCTCAGGCTTAAGTCTTACCATGAGACCTACGGTAATAGCTTCTTCCCTATAGGGGAAATTCGCTAAAACTTAAACGACAGTTAAAAAATACCCCCGTCGCAGCAAACCTGCGTACTCAGCAAATTTCCAATGCATAATATATGTCTTAATACCACATAAAGCCGCAAACCAAGTTTCATAAAAATATATTCACATATAAGCGATTTTAATTATTCTCCATAAGAATAACATTGGTAATGAGTATGTAGGTTTGCTGAATCAAGGAACAGAAACAATTGGTTTTTATGCAAATATAAATAGAATTTAACTAGGCAAAGCCACATACTAAGTTTCATCAATATTCAATCATAAATAAGCGCTATATAACATTCTAGTTATTCTCCATAACAATAACATGGGGGCTGAGAAAGCAGGTTTGCTGCAACAAGGAACAGAAAAATGGATTTTAATATAATTATCAACATACTGTGTTTAGCACTTTGAATATCTCAGCAACGGTTGGACGTAGAATCACAATTTAAACACCAAAATGATTGTTTTGTGGAACTGAACAGATTGGTAAAAGCAAATGTGAAGTTTACATTAAAAGAAACTGAGGAAAAGCCAAAAACCTTTTTCCCATAAGATTAACTTGGGAGATTTTATGAGCAGGTTGTTTTGGATTTTCTCCGCAACCACTTAACCTAGGTTAATAATTCAAGATACTAAATTATTTGTTTTTTTAAGCTCTATAACATGGTCAAAACCAAAATTAAGTTTTTTAAAAATTATAGGGTGAAAAATGCAAAAAACTGATTTTTGGAAAATTTAAAACCCCCATAACCCCCCTTCCCATGGTCCTATTTTTCTGGTTTTCGAACTTAAAGTCATGAATGTCATTTTACACATTTGAGCAAAATTTCATCAAAATCGGACTTTTTTACTCAAGTTATCGTGTTAACAGACACATATATATATATATATATATACATAAATATACATTTGCACGAATAGTGTTTTTGGCATCTGGGGACTTTAAAACAAAAAGTTATCATGGTCTCAGGCTTAAGTCTTACCATGAGACCTACGGTAATAGCTTCTTCCCTATAGGGGAAATTCGCTAAAACTTAAACGACAGTTAAAAAATACCCCCGTCGCAGCAAACCTGCGTACTCAGCAAATTTCCAATGCATAATATATGTCTTAATACCACATAAAGCCGCAAACCAAGTTTCATAAAAATATATTCACATATAAGCGATTTTAATTATTCTCCATAAGAATAACATTGGTAATGAGTATGTAGGTTTGCTGAATCAAGGAACAGAAACAATTGGTTTTTATGCAAATATAAATAGAATTTAACTAGGCAAAGCCACATACTAAGTTTCATCAATATTCAATCATAAATAAGCGCTATATAACATTCTAGTTATTCTCCATAACAATAACATGGGGGCTGAGAAAGCAGGTTTGCTGCAACAAGGAACAGAAAAATGGATTTTAATATAATTATCAACATACTGTGTTTAGCACTTTGAATATCTCAGCAACGGTTGGACGTAGAATCACAATTTAAACACCAAAATGATTGTTTTGTGGAACTGAACAGATTGGTAAAAGAAAATGTGAAGTTTACATTAAAACAAATTGAGGAAAAGCCAAAAACCTTTTTCCCATAAGATTAACATGGGAGATTTTATGAGCAGGTTTTTTTTTGGATTTTCTCCGCAACCACTTAACCTAGCTTAATAATTCAAAATACTGAATTATTTGTTTTTTTAAGCTCTATAACATGGTCTAAACCAAAATTAAGTTTTTTAAAAATTGTAGGGTGAAAAATGCAAAAAACTGATTTTTGGAAAATTTAAAACCCCCATAAACCCCCCTTCTTATGGTCCGATTTTTCTGGTTTTCGAACTTAAAGTCATGCCAAATTTCATCAAAATCGGACGTTTTTTACTCAAGTTATCGTGTTAACGGACACACACATATATATATCTATATATATATATATATATATATATATATATATATATATATATATATATATATATATATATATATATATATAGATATATATATATATATACATATTTATAAATTTTAACGAATAGTGTTTTTGGCATCTGGGGACCTCAAAACGAAAAGTTATCATGGTCTCGGGCTTAAGTCTTACCATGAGACCTACGGTAATAGCTTCTTCCCTATAGGGGAAATTCGCTAATAGGTAACTAAGATGCAATACTTGACTAACTAAGAAAAAATATGATTGACTTGATGTAACATGATCGTTTTTTTACGGTACAGTATTGGTATGACCACTGTGGCGGCAAACGTGAGTTATTTCCTGAATCCGATGGGCGGATGAAGCTAGGACGGTTAAGTATGCGTTTACTGTACATATATCACCTTTACCTTTTCAACATAAATCTCCTGAAGTGTTCACAAAAGCCAATTTCTTTTCAAACATTTTGGCAGAATGACTGTGTGTTTCGTTTAGTGTAACCAGTGCAGTGCACTACTTCGCTATAAGGCCACATGTTTCATCTAACGTTTTAAGAAATATATCCTTATTATAGGTATTATCTACATCTATAAATACAAAAAACCAGTCATCCCCTAGGCCAAACCCCTACACCTACAACCACAAGATTGGCACATATACTCTTTCCATAACTTAGGTAACCACTAAGAATGGATTTTAATAAACTCCCATAGGGCTCTGCCCCATGGGAAGCCACAGTTCCAACCCAGTGTTATTCTTATGGACATTCACTTTGAGCTGATGAAAATTCAAACAGCTGATCATGAGAGTAGCTCCACAGGTTAACCACAGAATGCAGCACCCACCACAGGTTTTATCCCGGGTGAAACCGGGTATGATGGCAGCTAGTAATGTATAAATAGTTAATGAGAATTAAATATTACAATCCAGTTGTCAGAAAACACCACAATTTTCTACAAATACAACCTTCTATACTTAAAGATTTAAACACAGTTTGTTCACTCTTAATGAGCAATACAATATATATGATGGTCCTACTAGCCTGCTCCACTGTGAGTGCTACTGGTCAGATGCTGTTATGTCTGCAGCCAGCATGAATATCCATTGGTGATTAAAGTCCTTCAAGATGATGTCTGATAAAGAGACGAGTGACAAAGAAGATGGGAAAGTCATTGTGGTTGACAGAGGCCATAATGTGAAGCTACCAAGTGAGCCATCATGGACAGGAATAGATAATGTGAGTGACAATTGTGGCATGGCAATGTGAGTGACAATTGGTTAAACAAAAGTTGAAGCTATATTTGATTGCCAGTAAGTCCACCGACGAAACTAGTGAGTACAAAATAGCATTACTCCTTAGCACCATTGGAGATAAAGCCCATAAGGTTTATAATGATTTCACCAATGAAAGCACAGAAGATAAGAAAGACTTCAACGCAATTGTAATAAAACATGCAACTAGATGCCGAGTCTTAATTAATGTCCTCGTAATCTTTTATCCATATACCGGGTATTGTCATATAGCTGGCAAGTAGGAGTCTCTTGACTCTTCTGATCATGAACCCTGATTACAGTTTGAGTCGGTCGTGACACCAGGCAACGAGCAGCTCGTGCACCATATGGAACTGTTCCACTGCGAGGCCAAAGCTGATGTAGAGATGCCGGCCTACCGCGGCCCGTGTGACGGCCCAGACCGACCTCCCGAGACACAAGTCTGCAAGAAAGTGATGGCTGCTTGGGCGATGGGGGCTACTCCTTTCTACTACCCTGAGGTACTCTCTGGAGTTTTCTTCCTTTGAAACGCCTCCGCTAACAGTGTTATAAGCGACAAAACGTTGCAAGCGGCACCAGTTGCAAGAGTGTTAGATACTACATTCTGAATTAGCATAGGCTATTTATTTGAAAATTCTTTTGTCAGCAGCTTTATTATTAACAATTTCTGAGCCATTGTGTAGTAACTGTATTTTGACACATTAGTGAGGAACGTTACAATTACCCAACCATGGTTGTCTATTACGTCAGGTGGTTGTCTATTGCCATTTAATAGGTTTATTGCCATTGGATAGGTTAATTGGAAGTAAAATAAGACAGATTAATATTTAAAAGAGGTCTAGGAAAGTTTAGCCGAGTATAGTATTGAAGGTGAACCATACATGGCATCCAAAAAGAAAGCAAAACCTGGAAGACTTCTGTCAAGGTAGGCTAGTGCAACAACGATGTAAAAACAACAGTCATACCACTTGAGGTGGGGAAAACGTAACCAACTGTATTTTTCAAAGTTGTTGCTATTTTAAAATGTTGTTTTCAGTAATAACTCAGCTAGTATAGAACAGGATACATTTTACATTTATTGCTACTATGCCTCTATTACTAATTGGATAACCTTTTAAATTAAATTTAAACTTATGACAGAGCAAACGAGTTCCATGAATGTAGGGTTTACTGTTTGAACTTCATATAGAAGTACAAATTTATTTATGAGAGTGTGTAGTTCTAGGGAGATGTGTTTACCATTTTGGTATATAGCTGATTTTTAGGAGAACCGCAAAAGTGGGCAAGTATATCCTGATTTAATGAAAATGTCTTATTTATGACCCCTCACTTTTCCATTTTAGCAACCACAAGACTTCTCGTATACCTTACTTGGTTTGGAGCTTTTATGTTGTGTTTTGTACCTTGCTTAATTTATTTCTTGAACAAGTATTTGTCTGCCTTACAGGAAGCAGGCTATCCTATTGGAGGGCCTGACTTTAATTTGTATGCTGTATTGGAGGTGCATTACAACAATCCTAAGCTGAAAGCTGGTTAGTACCAATTAAACAAACCATATGCAAAGCTGTTTGATATATGATTTAGAAATATGGCAAAGAAAAATTTGTTTGCCCATACACTAATTTGTATGGAGTGACTTTTGTATGTGTGAAGTGTGATACAACTATAAACCTCAATGTAGCCACTTTAATCAAAGCCTGACTCCCAAAATATCAACATGTAATGTAAATACAGAAGTTTGAAGTTGTTTTAAAATACTTTGGTGGTTATAAATAATTGGAACATAGTTGTACTGGGGAGATGGGGGCCCCCCTGCAACAGGTTAAAAGGAGGAAAGTCCAGGAAACTAGGGTAAAAATGTGTTTTGATCAATTTTAGAACTTAAAGATGCAAAACAATGGTCTATTTAGACTAAACACTTTAACAAATCAGGTTTGTAAGATGAAAAAAACTATCGTTTCATTTGTATATTTATATTTATTACTAACAAAAACAGAAAACTGAATAGTAGATTAGTTTCATTGTTTATTAACTTAATAGTTGGAACAGGAATATTTAAACTAGTAATATTACCCAAGTTGTAACTACGCTTTTTCATTATGGTATTAAATGCATGATGGTTTATGGCTTTAGTAAACATTGGGTACATTTTATTCACTTGAGAGTCCTGCCTGTCCTTTTGTTAGTATAAAGAGAATCATGATCATGAGAGTTGTGTATGTTTGAGTTGCCTCATTTGACACCTAGAAGCATCGGTCCACCCGATGTTAAACATTAAATTAGTACAAATAAATATATCTAACTGACGACATACATAGCGTTCTAGTAATGACATTGAGCTGCATGGACACTCTAACCAAGAAGTGTTGCTGGTGTATTTATGCACATAGACAGGAACTAAGCCTTAATGACACCTTGGCTATCACGACAGGTCAGTTACAGCCAAAATGCAGGTTATACAGGTAAACATGTATGAACTTAAGCTTAAAATATCACTCAAACGATGAATTTTTACAGGAATATCATAGTTAACATAAATATTCTTTATACCTGTACTCTTAGAATTTGTGGTTGATGCGAATTTTTACAAAAAGTGTGGTTAATACCAACATATTTGTAAATTAACAAAAGACAGTGTGCCAACAGACTGGGTGGACAGTTCTGGTATGCAAGTGTATGTGTCGCCGACGCTACGATCCCACGATGCCGGGGTTATAGAGCTGGGGCTGGAGTACATAGACAAGTTGGCCATCCCCCCGGGCCAGCCGCACTTCCCGCTCAGTGGCTACTGCATCTCCGAGTGTACTGGCATCGTGAGTATTCAAATCGGTCTACAATACTAGCTATGATCTATATTTCTGGTGTAGAATACCAGCTAATACTAGCTAAGTGGGTAGTGAAACCAAACAGCATTAAATGGTTTCAATTACATTTTTAAGGGAATAATCCAAACCCACAGTCTGTTACTCAGATCTAATGTTGTTTTGGATAATTATCAGCTCAATTACAAATAAAACTGTGAAAATTACAAAAATAACCTTACCGAGTTAATGCTCCTCCCCTACTTCAGAATAAACTTCAAACTTTAGACAAAATATCACACTAAGCTTACTCTGATTCCCCGTAGAGCCTGCCACCCGAGGGTATCATTGTGTTCGGGTCGCAGCTCCACACCCACCTGACGGGTATCCGGGTGTTCACCCAACACGTTCGGGACGGCTGGGAGCTCCCCAACCTCAACAGAGACAACCACTACAGCACACACTTCCAGGAGATACGACTGCTCAAACGACCGGTCCACGTTATACCGGTAGGGATTTGAGTTGACGATGATTTAGTAAAATAGTTAAACAATTAAGATGAATGAGTTTATAGTTTAAAGGTTTTAAAGAACTGTGGTATAAGTAATAAATTTTTCAAGCCACTATCAAATCAAATTCATTCACATTCATATATTAACAGACAAGCCATTTGTAAGTTGTACAACATTAAATAGTAATAGAAGATAATAGTATAATTTTAAATAGACAGTTACAAGTTTCATACACTACAATTCTATTTTGTACTCTAATGTATTACTTAGTTGTTATAAATACAAGAAGTAATCTGAGCTATTAAAATATTGTAAATTTGTGTTGACATAAAATATATACTAAATATTCTATTAAAGGTAAATAACGATTCACTTCTCACTTCTAAGTCCATAACCTATTCTTGAAAGACATGGTTTAGGGTGAGGTATTATTTATGACTGAAACTTTTCTTTTGGGCAATCTACTCACCTTATTAAATAAACTGGAACATATCCGGTCTTGTCAGGAATGCACACAAAATACACATACAAAGTTGACGTCACAAAACTTAAAAAAATACACTATTTACAAATAACCGAATAGTTCAGCAGTCCAAAATTTGTAAATAGTGTATTTTTTTAAGTTTTCTGACGTCAACTTTGTATGTGTATTTTGTGTGCATTCCTGACAAGACCGGATATGTTCCAGTTTATTTAATAAGATGAGTAGATTGCCCAAAAGAAAAGTTTCAGTCATAAGTCATAACATCGATCTATTTGAAGTTGTCATTATCATACATTTTTGAGGATAATTTACATATATAAGATTATTCATCCCCCTATAAAAAAAGTGATAAAATATAACGCTCTGTAAATTGTAGGGAGATGCTCTGATCACCACGTGCTTATACAACACGACGGGGCGTTCCAATGTCACCGTGGGGGGCTTCGCCATCTCAGACGAGATGTGTGTCAACTATATCTACTACTACCCCAAGACAGACCTGGAGGTCTGCAAAAGCTCCATCAGTGACCAGAGTCTGCAAACGTACTTTAGATCAGTTAACGAGTGAGTGAAGTATTTAAGAATGCCTTTAAACAAGGGCTGTTAGAAAGGGGCTGATCTCTGCTCACGCTCTAGACTTTTATGCCACTTATTTATTTATAAAAAAAATTGAAAAAAACAGTGTTCTTATACTTTATGCTTTGTTGAAAGTGCAAAGTTCTGGGTGAATTGTTAACTCTGAAATATAGTTTGGTCGTGAAAATCCAATAACACATCTCACTATGCAGGTGACAGGAATTTTAATTGCAGAATACACTTTGATGAACTACAGAAAAAGATCTAGCCATTGCAGGATCATTCTGTTGACATTTCTGGATGCCAACTGACCTAATGTGCATTTCTGTGTGAGAATTATGACGCTATATTACAACCACAAGTGCAGTAGGAGAATGGAGTTTACTTTCTAAACAGCTCTCATGTTTGTTAATTTTCTTACTACAGTAAGGTATAACATGCAGTCATGCACAATAACTTCAAGCCCTTTGTCTAGATCACCCACCAGGCACTTCATTATCTAGGAGTTGACATTGACGACAGTAGTGCAGAGCTAGGGTTGACTTAGGAAACTTGCTTCCATGACACAGTGCATCACATATTTTCTACATAACGACACTGATTAGGAATATTAGTCTTGGTAATAAACTAAGTGACAAAATGACACCATGAATTTCACTCTACCCCTGTTAATGTGACCCCAGGGTTTTGTCAGCATGTTGGCTATCAGTTTGTACAAGTACTAAAGAGGTACGATTGTGTCACTTTATGACTTTAATTCATGCAATTATTTCCACCTGTTCAACTTTAAATGCTAGGACCTCAGAAGCAATCTTTAAATTTTAAGTGTTAAAAGCCAAGGCAAAAAAGAGTTATAAGAAAGAGGAGAACGAACAATAGACATTTTAAAGAAGTGGAAATAGCTTCTTCCATAGGGGAAATATGCTGAAACCAGTATTGTTTCATAAAATACCATTAAATGAGGATTAACCAAAATTAATTACTGTATATCTAATTACTTTTGCTCTTTGATCTGTTAAGGTTTTTGTTACATGTGGCTTCACTGGATTGGGAAGCTTAATGTAAACCATACTACAACATTGTTTAAGTTTTAAATAACAAACACTAGAAAATAAGCATATATTTTCCTTTTAATAAACTTTAATCTTCAAACCCGTGCTTTTGCAGATGGGAATATCAACCGACCTCCCCTAAACTCGGGATTTCTGATAACTACAAAGCTATCGACTGGACACCAGTTAGAGCCAGCATTCTTCACCAGCTCTATATAGAGTCCCCTATCTACATGCAGTGCAATCAGAGTAGCGGAGACAGGTTTGTGCCTGTAATTATGTATAATGTAATACATTAAATATTAGGATGGGCTACTCCTTATCTTGGTTCCCCCCTCTACAGTGTTTTCCTTGACTTAGAAATCACAGGTGCAGAGTCTTGGAAGTGCAGAACCACCATGCACCTGTAGGACAAAGAGGGGCAGATGGCCTAAAAGTGCTAGAGCGCTTATTTGGCCCACCATTTCCATTCCTGAAACTTCTTCTTGTTATGGTTCTTAGATAGATGAAAGGAGACCCAACATTCTGTAGGGGTTTCCAAACGTTCAAAAACTTAACATACGTGATCTAAAATGTCTATATGTCTATATGTTTTATTTAAAAGTTTATAAAAGGTTGAGTATAATTGGTTATTGCTTACCAGCACCAAATTTTTAGGATTGAATAAATACATGTAAAGGAGTAAAAAGCACCCAGGAGCCAAGTTGTAACGTCATAAATATGACCGCTCAGTGAATTTTTTAAAGCTTTATAACTCAATAACTAAGTATTCAATTTTGGTAAACAAGGTCTCATTGTGAAGGAAAAACAATCATCTAAAAGAATAGCCTTTACATGTTTAGCTGTAAATGTGACAGTTTTGAATTATTAAAAAATAATTATTGTTTACAAACTTTCATAGTTTTGGCACATTTAAAGATAACGAATAGTCTATTACAGTATGTGTTGCTAGAATTTAGTATACTTAACACTTGTGGCTATCAGTACCAAATTTAGTACGTAGTTATTACATCTAATTAGCTTTCAAAATCCAATAGGAAAACTCTCTCAAAAGTTCCTAACCCCCTGTGATGACGTCATCTAAATGCAGGCGAGAAAAATTAGTGCTCAGTGTTTGGTTAAATTGACAACAACTCTCATACCTGTGGCTGAATTTTAATTTTAATTCATAAAGTGAATGACCTATTTATTCATCACTGTTAATATAAAAATCATGAAATATTGTACGTCTGTCCGTTCAGATACCTATGTTAACTCTAAAGTTGCTGATATTTTTATTCATTTACATGTCTTTATTCGATCTTAAAAGTTTGGTTCTGGTGTCTGGAAGTAAAATATTTGTAGGCTTTTTCCATGGACCACATCTCTTACTCGGTCTATAATTAATCAACATAGCTGGAATGTCTGTGACATGCACTAAGTATTTAGGTTGGTCAGGGGCGGTCCCGCCATGTCGGCTGGTGGCATACACTGAGGGCTCCCAAAAGGCTAAACCCCCTTACTATTGTGTAAATATTCATATAGATATTTTCGGGGCATGAGTATGACTTAGGGTATATGTAGGCCTACAATTTAAATACATTGATGGATCACAAGCTAGAGAGTAGGGATAACATTTACTTGCCAGGACTAAGATTCAAACCCACAACAGGGCTGCTATTAGCGAGTTTCCCCTATAGGGAAGAAGCTATTACCGTAGTCGGCATAGTAAGACCTAGGCCCGGAACCATGATAACTTTTCGTTTTGAGGTCCCCAGATGCCGAAAACACCATTTGTTCAAAACTGTATGTATATATATGTGTCCGTGAGCACGATAACTCTCATAAAAACAGTTCGATTTTGACCAAATTTAGTACAAATGTGTAAAGCAGCATTTATAGCTTTAAGTTCGAAAATCAGACAGATTGACCTATCCGAAGGGGTATTTTTGGGGGTGTTTTGTACCCCAAAAATGGGTTTTTTGAGTTTTTAAATAATTTTAGAAAAAGTCAAATTTTAGGTTTTCTATTGGAATGAGCTTAAAAAGACGAATTTGGTTTTTTAATCATTGCTCTACGTCAAATGGTTTACAGAGATATTGAAAGTACTAAACACAGTACGTTGTCCAATGTTATTCTTAAGGAAAATAAGAAAAGTTGTATATATCGCTTATTTATCAACTTATCCTGATGAAACTTGGTATATTGCTTCATATAGTTGTGGTCTATTGATATTTGCACAAAACAGTTTGGGCGATAGTTCCTGTAGCAGCAAACCTGCGTACTTAGCCCCCATGTTATTCTTATAGAGGATAAGTAACGTGTTATCTCCCTTAATTATGAACATAAATTAATAAAATTTGGTATGTGGCTTTACCTAGCTGAGTTTATTGATATTTGTATAAAACCCCATTTTTGTGTTCCTTGCTTCAGCAAACCTGCATACTCAACTGCCATGTTATTCTTATGGAGAGTAATTAAAATGTCATAAATCGTTTATTTATGAAATATTGATGAAACTTGGTATGTGGTGTTAAGATACATATATATGCATTGGAAATTAGCTGAGTACGCAGGTTTGCTGCTAAGGGGGTATATTTTTTTAGCTCATGGAGAGTTCACCTGCCTTTATAGTAGAGTTGAATAGGAATGAGGACCTTATGCAAACAGTGGATGGCTCAGGTTTAAGCTGATGGAATGAATGAATTGAATTCTTTGTGAGTTGCTCATGTTGTCAGGTGTTTTGATACTTTTTACCTATCCTTATTGTGTGTGTCTTCACCGGAAGTTCTTTTTTTAATAATTTTAAACGCATTAAACGAATAAAAAAAAAACATGGATACACCATATTTTCAATTACTCTAATTCATAAGCTTGGAGGCCAAAGAGTTAACGATCAGGACCTCCAATAAATAGTTCAAAACAAAGGCCCCCAAAGCTACCAGACCGCCCCTGTTTTAAGGCTCATTGTTTCATTGATAGTTCATATTGTTTAAAGATTTCCCCACAAATGAATTATTTTGCTGTAAATTCCAATACATTGTTAACCATTGTCTTGGAATAAATATTATTATTATAAAAAACATAATGACACTGGTTTACAAAACATTATATGTAGAAGTTTATTATGGTTTCCTAGGTTTTCCAGATAAAATCAATAATTAAATGTTAATTCCAGGTTTCCTGGGGACTGGAGCAGCCTTCCAGTAACCCCTGTGCTTTACCCACTACCCCCTCAACCTCGGGGATGCCCCAAGAAATAAGTAGTGAACGTTAGCCACAGTATAAAAGGTTAAAATGTTGTAAATAAAACTCAGTAGTAAATATGTTGTTAAATTTCAACCCATATTATACAGTTTAAATAAACTAATTTACCAAGCAATAACTTAATGTTATTTTAAAATACGGCTTTCAGTACGGCTCTTCAAAGATAGAGCTTATATTTTTTTTGCTCGGTTTCATAAGGTTTTTTAGAAAAAAACAATGTGTTCAATCATAATTTTTTTGTTTGTAAATGTTTGAACAGTTTTGGTTTTATTTTAATACTTTAATTTGATTACAAAAGTTAATTCACGTAAGTATTGAGTAAATAAGAGTGGTTAATTTTATGCATTTAAAATAAAATTCTAAGCAAAGTATTAAATTAAAACCAGTAAGAGAGTAAGGTACTTGCGTACCAAAAATGGCATCCAAAGAAAACTTCAAGCCTGATTTAATTGAATAAAGGTTTTGTTTAAGAGAAATAGTCTTTTTTGTATCCCACAACCAAACTAGGAAATAGTTTATGTTATTTTGTTTCATGCAGATCAATTGGATCATAGTAATACTAAGATATTTTAGTTTGGAAACCTTTGTAAATAATTTTTTCAAGCTATGGTTACCATCTGCAAGCCACACAGATACATAAAGCCTTAAGGGTTACCTGTGATATTTAATAAATAAAAACATGATAAATAAACTTAATATTTAGCATTTCCAACTACAATTTTTTTCACACAAACATGCACTGTTCAACACATAGCATAGTGTTTCTTAATATTAAAACTGTAACTATGATAAAGAGTACAAAACAGACACTAATGACCAGTGATTGGCTAGTTGTGACCAAACACTAGTGGTAGACAAAACTCTTTAGTTTTGAATCACTATATTTTAACCATTAACATAAGCGTAATTTCAGTATTTTGATTAGAGGGGCAAAAATAGTCATGATCGTGATTATAGTGACTTTTCATACATTACAATAATATTTCCTCCAAATTATTGGGGGCCAACTGCCCCCCCTTGCTACCCCAGAATTACGCCTAAGCCCATTGAATGGCATCAGAAAAACTGCTTTTTGGTCAGTTCCAAACACAGGAGAAAACTATTTAACAAATACTTTGAAATATACCAAAATCTCAAAATTTGATTTTTTTATGACAAATCCCTTTTTGACTGCCACCTCCTCTAGTGCCTTGGAAATGCAGAACTACCTGCAGGGAAAAATAGCTACATGGGTCTAAAGATGCTAGAGCATGTTTGACCCACACTTTCCAACCCTAAGACTTATTTATTTCTGTTTCCTCAGGTTTGCCCCAAGAAATAAGTACCGGTAGTTGATGTTAGTGACAAAATAAAAGGTTAACAGTTAAATTAAATTAAATTGACAGTTGGACTGTAGCCAATAGCATGTTTGAATGCTGTCAATGTTGCCATTTTGCCATATAAAAATATCAGTCGAATGTTATACCGATCAGCTGGTGTGGAGTTGTGGAAATGCAGCAAGTCTACTATTGGCTGATCTTGGTTGATAGCCCGGCAAACCACGCCCTCAACTGGCAATTTATTTGTCTGTTACTATAATTAGTAAGTCTTTAGTTAACTTTCACCCAACAAAAGCATATACAGTTGAAATAAATTGATTTATCAAACAATAATTAAATGTTGTAACAAAATAAGGCTTTCAGTTGGGTTTTTCAGAGGTGAAGCTCATATTTTCTTTGCTCGGGTTTCATCAGTTGTATTGTTATAATAGAAAAAACAATCTGTTTTTTTTTGTAGTTTTTGGTTTACAATTTACAAAAAGTATCAAATTGGTAAAAAAGTTATATCATTAAATTCACAATAAGATTTTTAAAGTTCAATTTTGATTTGATTCAGAAATGTTAGTAATTATCAAGTATTACAAACAAAATTGTAAGGGAAATAACTGTTTGCATTGATATAAAATTATAGAAAGAAAGGTATCCTTTTAAGTAATACCTTTTAAATAATATTATATTGGTCAGTAAAGGGGCAGATCTAAGAAGTTACAGAAAAGGAAAGGACAAGTCTTGTCCGAAGGCCATCAGGAGCTTTCATGTTGTCCAACTACGGCAAGGTTTGAGGTGGGCAAAGGTGGGTAACTAAGGCAAGGTGGGCTGTGAAGGTGAAGAACCAGTTCAGTTATGAGTAATCTCCTTTTTGGGTGGATCCTTGTATGTACAAGCAATGTCATAAAATAAAATCGGTAACAGAGTAAGGCACTTGAGTGCCAAAAAAGGTCACCAAGGAAAACTTCAAGACTGATTTCATTGAATAAAGGTTTTGGCTGAGAGCAATCGACTTTTTTGTATCCCACAACTTATTTTGGAAAGATTGTTTATTTTGCTTTTATATACATCAACAAGACCATAAGTAATAAGGTTTTGTTGGAAATGTTTTAATTGCAAATAATATTTTTAAGCTATGCTTACCCTCTACAGGCTTAGTTATTAAAATTGTTATATTTGAGGAATACAGCCACAAGGGATTATTGAAAGACTTAATAATTAAATGTATGGTATATTAAATAAGCTTAATTTGGTATTTTCAACAATAATTTTATTTCACAGTAAGATAGACTTTTCAACACACAGCATGGTGTTTCTTAAAATTATAAAACTGTACAAGACTAAATAGTACAAAACAGACAATAATAAATAGTTTAATAAATAACAAATCTACACTACAAGTCTTAAGGAAGAACTGGAAAGTTCGATTTGAATTAGATTTACAATAAATAAGCAAAATAGGACTGTAACGTTGATAAACACATAGTGGTAAACATTCTGAGACGAGGGTTTGCGAGGTGGATGATTTAGAAGCATTTCCTGTGCACGATGGAGGGGCCGGACTCGTCGTATTCCTGCTTGGAGATCCACATCTGCTGGAAGGTAGAGAGGGAGGCGAGGATGGATCCTCCGATCCATACGGAGTACTTCCTCTCGGGGGGAGCGATGATCTTGATCTTCATGGTGGAAGGTGCCAACGCAGTGATCTCTTTCTGCATCCTGTCAGCGATACCGGGGTACATGGTGGTTCCTCCAGATAGCACAGAGTTGGCGTAGAGGTCCTTACGGATGTCCACGTCACACTTCATGATGGAGTTGTAGGTGGTCTCGTGGATGCCGCAAGACTCCATGCCAAGGAAGGACGGTTGGAACATGGCCTCAGGACAGCGGAAACGCTCGTTGCCGATTGTGATCACCTGGAATTGAAGTGGGTGTTTAGCTTCTATAGATTCAAAAAGTCATTTACTTAATTTTTTTTGATTTTAAAATCTATATTTCTAACACTAACAAATTACCAGTTAACATATCGGTGAACCATTCAAGGCTAAGAAACAAAACAAAGAAACAAAAAATACCTAAATTAAAAGAAAAAAATAGGTAGAGTTATAACATCAGTGGATATTGCTAAACCAAACCCAAGCTTTGGCTCTGTCATGAAAAAACATATGTGATCAGCAATAAGAATCAAAACAGATGAACATAGAAAAAGTTAAAGTTTTGGGCTGCTGAGTTGTGACTGTCTTTCAGAACGTTTGCAAAATGTACTCAGTGAACTGTGTGAGTTAAGATAGATATTACCGGCCCCACAACCACTTTTGGTGTTGTCTGTCCCAATCAAAACTATTGAAAACAGCCTTACTTGAACAGTTTGTTGAACATATCCTACTCAAGTTTGTTTATTCAGTAGCCCAACTTTAGTTTCATCACTTCAGTTAGATTTTTAATTTTAATTTTAATTGACGATAAAAGCTTTCAAATATAGGTTTTTTAAAATTCCAAAATAAATTTTCTTTGTGATCACTTCATATCTTGCTCTACTTATTTGTTCAGTGTAAACATATTTTAAAACTAGTTTAAAACATAGTTCTGATTATACCTGTCCATCAGGCAGCTCGTAGCTCTTTTCCAGAGAACTGGAGGAGGCAGCGGTAGCCATTTCTTGCTCAAAGTCCAAAGCTACGTAGCACAACTTCTCCTTGATATCCCTCACGATTTCTCTCTCAGCTGTGGTGGTAAAGCTGTAGCCTCTCTCTGTCAGGATCTTCATCAGGTAGTCTGTCAGGTCTCGGCCCGCAAGGTCCAGACGCAAGATGGCGTGGGGGAGAGCGTAACCTGAACAGGACACAGTAATGTTGAAGATGGTTTGTTAAAGATTCTTAAGTTTAAAATTTGTCATGGTGGTTGTGGAGGAACTAGCACATCAATGCAGTGTTTAACTACAAAGATACTAAGGGATGATCTCTGGTGGAAAGCAAGTGTGCAGGTAACTCCCCCAGTGGTTATATAAGAGACTAATCAAGATGTTCACTTATAATCCCTCAACAGTCAATAGAGATTTTTTTACAAATGTACCTCCAGTATTTTTTTTGAACAAAACGAATGTGTGTTTTTGTATCTACATAGTATAAATCCCAGGCAACTTAAATACAGAGTTGTTTGAAACTTAGAAATAATTTTTATAGCAGGTATAATCTAACATCAGTAATCTTACAAATTACTCTACTGAGAAGAAAGTAGCAAGTATTTTTTTCCATTTTATTTTATCATTTCATGTAAATTATTTTTGGATAGAACACATTTCTCACTGTAATTACACTAGCTAATTGTGAAACCCATTTCTGTGACTATAAATTCTTCCTTTTGCACACTTTAGGAATTATTTAAGTCTTTGGCTATCACCTTTCTCTTGGTGGGGTGGGGCTAAGTTTTCATCAACAGATTTATGACTTCAAATAAGATTGCCTCTCTTGGACATTTCCTGCTTATTTTGTTTGGAAGAACATAATCAAATAATATAAACACTCTTTCCATTGAGATTTAAACTAATATCATTCAGTTTTAACATAATTTAAACTTATGTTCAGTTGCAAAAATATTTGTTTAGAAAAACAAATTTACACAGTTAAGTACATCATCTCACTGCTTTAATTGATTTCACTTTTAATTAACCAACCATCTTGAGTACCATGATGAAGCAAAAACATGAACACTGAACGGTAATTAAACATACTAACAACTCTTACCTCTTTCATTACGTGCTAATTGTTTAATAGTTCATGACAGAACTGACTAATTGGAGACATATATATATTTTTATTTCCATAACATACAATTTAAGAAACATTTAGGACTTTGTAAAAGCCGGTGAAGGCAAGAGTCTAGTGCGGATGACAAGAATTTTCTTACTTGAGTTTATCCTTAAGAGAGTACCGCATACAAAATCCAGGAGAAAATAGGGAAGGAGATGTGCCCATCTTGTGCCCTTTAAGATATGTTCTAGACATTTTAAAAAACGTCCATGTATCTTGTGTCTTTTTATAACAGGATTAAATTTTGTACCAGATTTATATTACTATCTCAGGCATACTAAAACTTGACTCTGACCTTCATAGATAGGAACTGTGTGTGAGACACCATCGCCAGAGTCCAGGACGATACCAGTGGTTCTACCGGAGGCGTACAGAGAGAGGACGGCTTGGATGGCGACGTACATAGCCGGGGTGTTGAAGGTCTCAAACATGATCTGAAATAAAAATTTAACCCCTTGGTATAAGTGAATGTAATACGAACCGTCTAAGATGTACAAACTAAGACAATTGTCATTAAAGATAGAGAATTCGTTGAAGAAGCTAAAGTGTTATATACTATGTTCATGTTTAGTTTTAATTTCAAAGCTATGGTTTTAGATTGTGACAGCGTCACCACTTTCTTTTAATTTTAATGTCTCCTTCACACCAAATGTTTTACCAGTTAATCTAGACACCCTCTTAACGAAAATTGTCTGAGAGGAAGGTGAAATATCAGTTTTTTTAAGTGCAATGAAATTGATGCAAGTATTATTGACTTTGTACACATTAAGTCATTTCATCACCATTATGAAAAGTGTGTAATGTCATTTTAGCTGTATAACAGATCTGATTCAGTGCTCCTAATAAGAACCAGTATTGACAGCCAATAAGGAGGAGAATAGTGTCCGGGATAGAGAGAGCAGTGAAGGAGAGACATATGTGCAACAGTCAAGCAATCTCACTTTAGCTAAATCAACTTCTGATTAGGTCTATTTTATTCATGTTGACCTGTTTATATTCTAATTAGGGCTCAATTAAAGTAGGTGCAATAGATGGATACAGGTGCATAGTTTGTCTACTAATGAATCCAAATCCAAAATCATTGATGTAAGTAAAATACTCAAGAAAATCCTCCGTGAATAAACGTTGTTGTCAATTTAGAGCTAGGGATTCGTAATAATTCTCTATTTGATTTTAACCCTTGTATCCTGGCTATTAAATTTACTAGTTTTTGTTTTCACAAGTACACAAGCAAATTCTAATCACTATTATGGAGTTTTAGACAATGTGAACACAATAAGTGGCCTACTCCACTATGGTGTTGTCACCTTGAGGATAACAACGGAACTACATCCTCCATTTACTAACCTACAATACCACTAGTTTTTGGCTCAACTTTTGGTCTGAACAGTTCGGATGACTACCGTAAGAGATATTCTCCAAGCCAGCCAGGGGAGCACAAACACTTGGATTATGAGTCTAAATATAGTCTTATCCAGCAGTTTTAATTTGCAAACTTGTAAAGAGTTCATGTATCAGTCGGTGAGTTTATCACCTGATTAGATGTCCTGGTACTTAATATTTATCTTTACAGTGTTGTACCTCTGTAATATGTTTATGTGTTGTTATGTAATAAGTTATATGTGTTAATATGATAATTTTTTAAAACTGAGTTTGTTGTCATCCCTTTGTTTCATTGTAAATATTATCATTGATTATTCATCCTACGGAAGGATGTATAATCAATGTTGTTTTCTTGCTCTCCACACTTCAACCCCTAACTTATCCATCTCCACCCTCCACCCTCACTCACCTGAGTCATCTTTTCCCTGTTGGCCTTGGGGTTGAGAGGGGCTTCGGTGAGCAGGACAGGGTGTTCCTCTGGAGCCACTCGCAACTCGTTGTAGAATGTGTGGTGCCAGATCTTCTCCATGTCGTCCCAGTTAGTGACTATTCCGTGCTCTATCGGGTACTTGACTGTGAGGATACCTCGCTTGGACTGCGCCTCATCTCCTACATAGCTATCCTTCTGTCCCATTCCCACCATGATACCCTGGAAGTTAGGTATTGAGTGTTAATTTTGTTTATTGGTTTTCATTTAATGGTTAACATTAGTTTTGATGATTCCCATTTTTTTATTGCCATTAAAGAAAGCACATGAGGCTATTTTCTTAGTTTACTTAAAAACTTCTCTAAGTCTTCCCAATGACTTTCTAATTAGGCTGGTTAACTATTTGAATAAATCTCAGTATTTAATTTGATGAATATTATTTGTAGATAACTACTAAAGTGTTTACTACACAGTAACTTTTTCGGAAAGAGTGAAGAATAAAAGCTGAATAATTATATTGTTTCTGTGAAAGGCACTCAGAAAAATAATTTTAAAAAGTTAGTAAAATTTAAAAAAGACTAAATAGATTTTAGCGATTATTAGTAGTTTATTTAATTATTTAAATAATATGTTGTTCATAAATCTGTTAATATTTTGAAAAAAAAAACCTATAGCTGGTTTGCTTTAATATGAAAATAAATATGTGAAGATAATTAATCCTTATTTCTGATGAAGATATATTGAACATCCAACACTTGAACCTGAAATTTATTTCACTACCGGAAGTATTAGGAGTTATAATACTACATTAAATCATGACAATACAAGCATTTTCTCTTGTTTTGTTACATTGAAAATAGATTTGCAACATACATTTGCGTCCTGCTTTGACAGAATAGAGTTAAAAAAAGATTCTGAAAAATAACATTAACCTAATTAGGTTGGAACATATTAAGGAATTTCCTTCTAGTTTTCAACAAACTGCCAAGCAATACCTGGTATCTGGGACGGCCGACAATGGAGGGGAAGACAGCCCGAGGGGCGTCATCTCCAGCAAACCCAGCCTTGCACATCCCGGAGCCATTGTCCACGACCAGGGCAGCCACATCGTCGTCACACATGTTGAGGGTCTGTGAAGGAAAGGCACTGTTAAAGGATGAAATTATTCCTGATGTAATGGAAAGGTCACCACAGATTAAAAGTGTTCAAAAATGGTTTAACCCATGTAGATTGTGGTAGTACTTGTTCAGAGACCTCTTAGAGGTAGCTTCTATGCGGAAGTGAAGAAGATGGATTACACCTCTAAGTTGAAGTCATATATGTAGGAACTCTATTTGCACAGAAAATTCACATACAAATTTTAAATAAACAAACCTAAGCCATATTTACAAGGACCACCTAATTTAAATATTTGCAACCTATTTTAATAATTTTATAAAATAATTAAATTCAGTTATAACCATTTAGGTCATTGTTTAAAATAAGTTCCTTTTTATATTGTTGTGGTACTATTTGAAATTGATTAAACAGTTACTAAATTGGGTCTAATTAAATCAGAAGAGAGTGGGTCTTATTATTTTGAATCTAACTGTGTTAATGAACCAATTTCTGCATTTGGGTAGAGCCAGTTACCAGCCAGTTAATAGGAAGAACTATGTGGGCTGCTGAACAAGTGACTTTCATACAGATAATATATGCAAAAACCGGAGTAAGTTAAGAGAAATATTTACTGGCCCCGCCACCACTTGGTGTTCTCTATTCCAGTCAAAGCTAAAGGGAACAGTCTTACTTATACCATGCTGTGGGAAAGAAGTGCTGTAAGAAGTCTGCTTATTCAACGGCTCATCAATAGAGTGATTCTTCATGCACATAACAAATATGTCAAATCAAAAATGTTTACATCCCGTAAATCAAAAATGAAAATATTTGATTGCATGATGGGAGGCACAGAGAGATATTAGTGTTTTTCATCAATAGTCCCTTTGAGAGAAATCCTTTTGAAAAGGAAAATCCCACATAATTAAACAACAATGTGTTTATTTTTTATTTTAATTGGGATAATTGGCTGGTGAAATATTGTTCCTACATTTAATGAGCTGTATAATTTGAATGCATTTACAGTGCTTGAAATCTTTACACAGATAAATAGGCTTGTGGCAATGAACTTTATTTTCTATGCTCCATTACTGACAATGATTCCCTCAGATAAGGATGACCTTATTTTAAAAATATTGAAAATATTGAATTTAAGGAAGTAAAAAATACAGAGTTATTGTTTGTGATCTTCAGAAATTAAAAAAATTAAAGTTCTTAAGGAATAACTCTTTAAATATGTTGGAATTACTTTGAGGTTTTTAGCGCTTAATAGGCCCTACTAAAAGTGTAAAAGCAGGGTATTTATAATATATTTGGTAAAAGGAAAATTGTATAAGTTAGAATGTTTGATATCCAAGGGTGGGCTGATAAATGCAATGCAAGGACATTCCTAACCTTACATTCCTAACCACTATAAGAACAAGGTGCAATCAAGCATGGAAATCCATTTGTAGAATACACAACAATGGGTTTATCGACTGCTGATGAAAAGGTAATTCAAAACCACTATAGTTAGTCATAAAAGTTCAGAGGCAATTCACCAAAAGTGAATAATTTAAGAATAACCCTGATCTTTACTCTTCCTGTGGGGTTTCCAAGATTTTTTTGTGGGGGTGAACATAATTTTAGTATTATGTTTATTCCTTAAGGGATAAGGTGTAAGGATTTGTGTATATAACAAACAAATTTGAATATTTATTGCTTTAAACTAACATTTTACCAAGAATTTATTTAATGTAAATAAAACTCAGTATTTCATATTAGTTTTATATGTTAACTTTATAAACAGTTAACCATTTAACAGTTAATCAGTCACGATGACACAAATATTAATTGTAATCTTTAATAACAAATGTTTAAGCAGGCTTTATATTAAGTTAATTTTCTTAATCTACAATAGATTGAAAAAGGAGCACAACAATATGAAAGTATGCAAGAGACTTTTTAAATATTTATTAAAATTATATATTTGTGTTTAATTATTAATTATTTCATAAAATAAGTTTTTCACCAATTGAAGTATTTCTTTTATAATGTAACTTTGTGAACTGTTATTTCCTCATTAAATACACTATATATTCAGACATATTAATTATCTGTAAAAGCTAAGCCTAATTTATTCACTGAGGAAAAGCTTAAACTCTCTCGGAACCCAGCATGCAAAGATTGATTTTTACACCTCAGTTTAGTGCATAATGTGAGATAATTGGCCAATCAAGTAATCAATTAGTACCTGAACCAATTAAGCTGTAAGTAAGTATCAGATGAGTTTAATGAGAGCAAGTGATCACATGGCTGAGATGAGCATTCCACTGTAATAAAGGAGCTATAATAGCTCAATCTGTGGTCGCTTATGCATAGAAAATAGCTGCGTTATTAATTAAAACTGATTTCACCTTTAACAAGAATATAGGACCAAGACATACTTGAATAAACTACTGCCACACACTGTGGTTTAAAATGTTACCTGTTTTGTTGTTTTTTTGTAACTCTTTGATATGTTGCATTTGAAAGATGATGTTCCTTTTAAGTAGTTTATCTCAACAAAAGTACAAATTTATTAGCTGAACAGTTTTAAAGTTCATCACTAACATACCTTCTCAAAATCTACATGTAAAGAATATAAAAATGTATTTTTATACCAAGTTAAGTTGTTCTCCTCTTAATTTTTATTATATATATATATATATATATATATATATATATATACATAAATCGCTTTGTTCTTTAAAATAACAACACATTATTAAAAACTGTTAGTTCTTAATAACTAATGCCACTAACTACATTAGTGCATGATTCAGGTACAGCTAGGAGTGTGGTTTAATTACTGGCAAGTCATTTGAAGTTTAATCAATTGCGAATGACCCTCTCGACATTTATTCTAATAACTTTTGTATTAATCCACATCGAGTAATGAGTTTGTACCTGTCACTTACCCACTTACATGAATTGGAGTGAGATTTGGTTATAAATTATCAGAAAGCTTCAGGTATGACAATAATACTGAAAAAGGTTGTAGTGAGTTTTTTCTCTATAGAAAATACCCAGTAATTTTAAAAGCTTATTCTAGATACTTATATTCCAAGCTCAATATAAGTTGATGTGTTTATATCATTATTTATTGCCATGAAATTATCACACAGAGCAAATAAAAAAATGATTTGTTAAAAAAGCAAAGCGAATGTTTTCAAGCCAGTAATAGATTTTATTTTTTATTGTCAATTTCACTACCATTATTACAATATAAAATTTGCTTTTAAATTTTTTTTAATTTTACGATTAACAATGTTTACTTTTAGTTCTAATCATGTGCAATATGGCACCAACTGTATTCAAGTGATGGTTATATTTCAGATCTTTTATTAGTTTCCTACATTAAAAAGTGATATAGTAACTAAACAATTATGTACCAGGGTCTGCGCCCAAATTATTGATGAAGCAGGCTACTTACGAATAAAATTATGCTTAACACGTTGGCTGCTGCGGACCCCGATCAGGTTTTTTTCTCAACATAGAAACTTATGCAAATTTCATGTTTAAACATGTTCGCAGCAGCGGAAGTGAAAAGGCTATTAATTTTTCAGTTAGGATATAAAGTTTTAATGTGAAATTTGTTTTATGCAATTTTTAATGTGGTGATTTTGTAATAAATACAACAAGGTTTGGTAAAATTTTGATACGTTTTAAAACTTGTACGAAATATTTCAAAGCTACTGTTAGCTGAAATACTGCCTAGAGGCAAGAGAAGGTTTTTATGGACTGATATGTCTGAATCTACCCTAGGAAAATTCATAAATTTAAATATTCTAGTTGTAATCTTTATTCAGAATGGCATTTGAGGAAGTTATAAAAAATAACAACTTTATTTTACTAAAAAAATAAAGTTTCTGGAATTACAACATTTAAATAATAATGTGTAAAAATAATAATTTAGAGTTTTATTGTATGTAAATATGGTTCATTCAGTATTGAAACTTTTGAACATCACCGTTTATTTCTAAATGTAATAAAAAACATACTTTTTTAACAATACACATATACGTTTAATTAGTCTACATTAATATTTAACATGCTTTTTGAGGTCTGTTTTGTTTACTGTCTATTATTCCACCCTCAAAGGAAAATCTAAAACTTCCCTTGTCAATCATCAACAATTGTCAATAGTTTGATGCTACAGCTGTTTAAATAATTCAAACTCTTGTCGAAACTCCTTTTACAATTTAAAAGAAAGTTAATCTTAACTCTCTTGTATTATTTAAACTTTTTTACAAGATGTATTTTATGACAAAGCCTACTGCAGTATAAAAAACAAATATTGATTTTTTTACCTAGGAATATAAGGTTATTAAAATATAAATTACTTTAAGTTGTTTATTTAAAAATATAATTTACAATAAAATACCATCTTTAACGTATTTGTTTACAAGGAGTCAAAATATTAGCCTACATGTAGCCTTGTTACAAAATTATTTTTCATTGAATTAAAAAAATTGCAATAACACGATTTCTATTATATAAATTAAGTAATTTAAAGTAGTTCTCACAATTTCAAAATGTGCATAAATGTGAGGATGTTTTGAGACAGATAATTTAAAAATGAAATTCTAAAATCATGTGATTCATCGATCTAACACTGTACACAATATCCACACAATAGTCCCTAAATGTATTATAAGAATCAAATACAGTACGACTTACGGGGGTGGTGACACAAATACAGAAGGCACAGACACTAGTTTGAGGTTATGTTGCACTTGTAACTCGCACAGCTGACTAGCACAGAATGGTGGGTAACTGGTGAGTCAGCTGGTTATATACCACGCCACCGCGCGCGTCTCCAGCCTAATTGCCTTATCCAGTATCACGTCCATACAATACCTAACCTGGTTAATTTAATTAATACAATTGATTGGTCGAATAACAATTAAATTTAGGAATAACATTTCTTATGGTTTGTCATTAGCGACTGCAAATTCATCATGGAACGGAAATCAGACATTGGTGTGGCAGTGGAGGTGGATTTCAAGGTTAGGTTATGCAGAGGAGAATTATTTGAAGGAGACAGATTACAATTAATTCGTAGTTCTTCATTTCTCAGATTACAAATGAGGGTGTACATTGATATCCAAGCCTCCGCATAGCAAAGTTTTAATTCAAATCTCAGTTACGCTATAGAGTTATAATTACATATTAAAATGTACTAAACATATTCTATCCAATTAGTCTGATACACCAGAGTGCAACATTATTTTAAGCAAGTCAATAACAAAAAATTTGCGATTGAACTTATAAACGCTCTCAAGTTACTGACTTCGGCTTTACAAAATGCGGACTTAAAATTTGTTTTCAGGCAGTAAATAGTTCATTCAAAGCGATTCTTACAAAGACAGTTTTGTACACGAAGTTGGTCTATATGCCATTGTTGAACGCTGTAAAGTCGCAAAGTCCAATCTTCGCAATCCCATAACTCTCCATGTTTATAAACCAAATTCCAATAGGAAATTACGACATATGCCATCTTAGAGAATTTTCAGTGTCTGTTTACAATTATTGTTTTGAACATGCATTTTTGCAACTGGTAATGCCGGGTTTTGAACATTTTTAGACGATTGTAGATTTGAATTGAAATATAAAAAATAAAAATTCGCCATTGAAATATCGCTATGTTTAACAGTTAAAATGCCCCAAATTAATTATAAACAAATTAAAACCAACAATTTTGTTAACTCACGATAGCGATTAATTTGTTATCGAATTGAAATGTATTGGGACTTTGCCTATAGCGGTTCTATTTCGCTGGTTCAATTCCTAGGACGTCCGTACGAGTTGGCGGATCTGGATCGTCGTCCGTTTATTATTCCTAACAGAATTTCTCTGTGTAATAAAATTTGATTTAAATACAACTTTAATGTTTGAAGCAGTGTCTAAATCCTCACAATGGCGGCAGGAAGGATATGAAGGAAGGACACTTTCTAACGAGCAGTCTCACCGCACAATCTGGACATGATAGAAAACACTTAACCTGAAGTACCTAATATGTTGGCATTAACCTGGACCTTTTCCTTTTGCATGAACACACTGTCCCTTGAATTTTGCCATGGGGTTGCATTATCATGACACTTTGCTCCATTTAGCTAACATTAATTGAATGAAACTTTTAACCTATTAGCAAAGATAAAATAGTAGAATATATAAAAACTACGTTTTAAGAAAAAAAAAATTCTCACGCGATTAAAGCTTTCTTAATCCCCTCATAGGAAAATACGTAACTTAATTATCATGGTTTATTACAAAGCAAACAGTAAATTAAGAAGCAACATTTTGATATGATAATCATAATTAATTACTGAACTAACAAATGTCTAATAATTGCAAATGGCAATTGAATTTACTAACAAGAAAACACCTGCAGTTTTGCCCTCTTCAGATTCACCTTAAATCGTTAATACACATGAAGTTACTGAAGCCTCCTCTTGAAAATATATCTAATAACCCTTCCAAAATAATGTGCAAGTTACCAATCGCAAACATGCTGTACCTAACATGTTTGTGAAACCCTGCCGTATTATTTGCCTTAAGTGACTACAGTTTGTAAATCTAGACTACAGTTCTCTGATTCGTTCTTATGGCATCATTTATTCCCGCTTTATCGAGTTCAACAATGCAGACTACTAACGGCCATGGGTGAGGATGCTAATCACAGCGACTGTGTGATTTGTTTACAACAGTTTTGCACCTTCAAGAAGGTGGTCTTATGGAGTATAACTTTGGATCACTTGGTTGAAAATGGTAATGGAGTAATTTGCTAATATATTTTTGCTGCCAACAAGTATTTGACAGTGGAAATGCGAATTATACTTATTTACAAATTATTGTGCTAATCAATACAAATAAGGTTCATGCAAGACACCACGTGTAAAGTAAAAATTGTTATCTTCTACTAATCACAAACATACTAACATAACTACACTGTGTTCGTAGAATAAGTCATTAAAAAAATGTCGTCCTCATTTATTTGATTAGCCTGCTGAAGCGGGGGGGGGGGGAGGCGTGGGGAGAAGTGTATTTAAATTAATTTTCTCAACTGCTCCAAATAAAACTCTCTAAAGATCGCTCTTTGAATACCTTGGACTTATTTAAATTTTAATTAGGATCCGACCGTTATAGTTGTGCTTTTAAGCTTCAGATGTAGCCATACAGAGCTCAAAGAGTATATAGTTTTCTGGTAAATAGTACAGTGCTAAAATCATATCCCACTTTAAAAATAATGTTTTGAGGAAATGGAAAAAGCGATAACAGCGAAGCAGGTGTTTATACGTGGCTAAAATAATTGTGCCTGGTAAAAAAATTTTGTTATACCGATTACAAGAATATTAGTATAGCACTTACTGTTAAACTTTGTAAGCGTTGCTTGATTGCCTCAGGGTGTGAATGCCACATAATTAATTTAAGAGAGCGTTAATGCCTGTTTGCTGAGGGGCGTTTTACAGTGTCCACGACTATATAAGTTAAAATAGTTGTCCATGACTGTATAAGTTCGCACCCCTTTATAATTTATGAGTGTTGACGATTTTGTTGTTTTATAACGAATTTAATTTAATTCATTTTGTACATTTTGTAAGACTCGTGGTTGTTAAAGTTTTAAAGCAATTAAGGAATTATTTATTGATATAGTAGGGAATACTCAAAAACAAAAAGCTCACTAATCACCATAAAATAAACCTCTTTCCTATTCTAGGTTTGCTTTTAAGCTTGTTTAATTGACTTTAAGAGTGACTGGTGAGTGAGACTGGTTGTAATGGCAACATTTCCAGTTTAAGTGATTGGGGCTGAAAGGTGGATGATTTGGGCTTACTGGCTGATTTTGAACTTGTGCCGTTGGTTTTGCTTACCAGAGTTAACTTAGTTTAAAAATAAATATATAGGATGTGTACGTGGAAGAGGTTATAGGAGGTCATCCATATAATTAATAAGGAGCAGTAAGTATGGCAAGATAGCTCACACACGTGATATGGTAGGTCGTGCATACTATAACTCCATCGAGAGGGCCCAACGAGGAAGTAGATAGTACAGCCCCAGTGGCCCCCATCGCCCCACCTGCATCAGCTGAGCGGACGTCGCAAATAATTCATAGTAATAAATACTCACCGGTTAGTACTAGTCACAAGGTTGTGTAATGTGGACCATTTCACAACCGCGGGATGAATATTTATAAATACCCCCGGTGCAGCAAACCTGCATACTCAGCGAATTTCAAATGTTACTTCATAACGTCATGAAGCCACTTACCAATTTTCACCAAAACATATTCACAAATAAGCGAAATATGACATTTTATTTATTCTCCATAAGAAAAACATTAGAGGTGAGTATGCAGGTTTGTTGAATATAGGACCTCAAAAAACGGGGTTTTATGCAAATACCAATGGATCACCACCAGATGAAGCAACTTACCAAGTTTTACCAATTTATGTTCATAAACAAGCAAGATATCACATGTTTCTTGTTCTCCTTAAGAATAGTATTATAGCTGCTGAGTACGCAGGTTTACTGTCATGTGGACCACAAAAATGGGTTGTGTATACAACTATCAGTAAACCCCAACCTCATGGAGCCACATACCAAGTTTCATTAACAAGTAAGATATAAAATTGTACTTATTCTCCACAAGATTAAAATTGGACAACGTACTGTGTTTAGCAGTTTTAATATCTCGGTAACCAATTGACGCTGAGCGATAATCAAAATACCAGATTGTTTGTTTTTTTAAGCTGAATTCAATGGTGTAAACCAAAGTTTGGGTTTAAAAATTATTATATGTAAAAAGGTCAAAAAAACCATTTTTGGGGTACAAACTCCCCCCCAAAAGCCTCCTTAAAATAGAGCGATCTGTCTGGTTCTCGAACTCATGAATATAGATGCTACCTTACCTTACCTTACACGTATTCCAAATTTCATCAAGATCCAGCATTTTTACGAAAGTTAACGTGCCTACAGACACTTATAGGACATATATCTATATATATATATATATATATATATATAGATAGATAGATAGATATGTATGTATATGGATTTGAACGAAGAGAAAGAAACAGCTTTAAACTGAAAAAAAACTGCAACGACATGACTGTAGCAAAAGTGTTGTGAATCTAATTGTTTGAAAATGAGAAACCGCGGTGAACCTAAGAGACACGAAGAAGAGCCTATAAAATATTTATTCTCAATTTTCAAGTCCATTCCGCATTAAAGGTGCAATTAAGCTGACTGAAGCAGACCGTGACCGCTCGCAGAACGCAGTGAGTTTCCTGTTTGTGCTGATTTATAGAGCTAGAGATAATCCTAGATTGCTGGGTGAAAATGAAAGTTGATTTAACGAACTAATACCTATTACCTCATTACCCTACCAAAGATCTTCTTTATGATTAGTACAGTTATTGTATGATTGAGTTTATGTACCGTTTGAAGGGTACACTTTACATAAATTATTTTAATAAAATAATTGGTTTATAGGGAAGTAATACATTATTCTATTGCATACTAAATTGAAGCTCTACCTCTACTGGACCATAGTCACTCACTTAACTAATAATTTAAAAAAATTCAATTCCCATACAATACAAAGAGAATTACTTTTTAATTCAATATAAAATAAAACAATGTGATATATTCGAATAATCCGATTAGAGGACAAAAAACGGCTTAATTTGATATCCTCATTGCTTTGATTCATGGTTGTGATTTAATGGTTATTTATTGATCAGTTCCTTATTTGTGTATTTTACCTTAGCTAATGTTTTAGAGCATGTTTCAGTCCAATTATCTGCCACTCAAAAAACCTACGCCTACTAATTCAATTAGTATAAGAATTATACTAATTGAAAACTAATTACAAATATATTTGTACTACATAACAAAATGTATCCCAGCTTCGTGATGAAGTAACTTATCTTAGTAACTTAGGCTGTACTATATGTTTAACTCTTTGACTAACGAATGTATATTTTTAAACGCAATCAGGGATTATTTATGATGTACGGTGTTTTACAAGATTGTATGATTAAGAAGGCATGTACAAGGTTTTGTTACGTATTAGGAAATAAATCAACATTTTAGTTCGATATGGTATTTCTATCTTTTGTAACAATCTCGTGTTTTCTAATAATCCGTCCGAAAGCTAAGAATAATATTAAGTAAAAATAATATTAATAACAGGTTTAGCAATAGTAGTTGTTTCTACGCATTAACAAAAAATTGTGTCGATCTTTTCATTAAACTGACTTAAATAATGTGTTTATATTTTAAGTAGTAAATGGTTTTAGTCGATCAGAAATTCCCTTTTACTAACATATATTTTAAAAATATAAACTACTTACAACAAATTAAAAGGATCAAAGAGAAATTGCTATTTACAAGTATAAGCAATTGCTTGCTGGATGAATTAATAAACCGGTAACCCATAAATTATTAAATGTCAGACGGTGTATCGCTAAAAAATATTAACAATGTTATAAGACCTAATCTGTTAACGATTTGCTTGTTTAACCTCCATAGATGACTCAGTGGGCGAGGACTAGGATTGGTAAGTAGCCTGGTTATTCAACGGGGCAAGGCGGAGGAGAGGGAGCGTCCAAATTGATCAAACAATGTAGAATAGTAATTGATAACCAGTAAATGGGCAACTTGGGCTTGTGTCCTTCGTGCCCACTGGAACCGGAGGCCCAGAAATGCCCAAGGTGGCGGGCGTCACACCTATACCCAACATTTAACGT
This sequence comes from Allygus modestus, assembly GCA_963675035.1. Lineage (NCBI taxonomy): Eukaryota > Metazoa > Arthropoda > Insecta > Hemiptera > Cicadellidae > Allygus > Allygus modestus. Next base: position 69,133,840 of record OY776116.1, read on the forward strand.
GCCTTATTGCTGTGTTATAAACATTCTTTAGAATATAGCCATTGAATACCGGGCCGGGCCATTGTATACCAGGTGTAAAAAATCCGGGCCTCCCTCTAATTTGTTTTACTAGTTATAATAGTAAAATATCCTTTGGGTAGTGATAGTAACTTAAGGTATAGCATCTTTTGGCATTGCTGAAATTTTTGAATGTCATTAAAAATAAGGGATTTTGGGGAAACTAAATGTTTAAATGAAAGCCTCCTTTGAGTGGCCCACCAAATTAAAAGAACTTTAAAAAATAGATGAATGGTGAAAACTAGAGATCCATCGTGACAAAATAATATTTTATTATATCTAGCAATGTAAAAAAGTACCAAACTTGAAATGCAAACATAACATTTGAAGGGCGCTCATCCTTTCTTCTCTGTGGTTCATAGTTCCTGAAGACTTTTAGCAAGAATTTTGATTGATCACCATTTTGTTAAGGAAGAGATAACGATCTCTAGTGTTCACCATTCGATTATTTTTTTAGAACTCTTTAAAATGCGGAATCAGTCAAAAGGGGTTACCATTTAAACATTTTGAACTCCCCCAAAATCCTCTATTCTTTTTGGGACACTCAAAAATTTGAACAATGTCAAAATATACTACATCTTAAGTTACTGTCACTATAAATAAGGATATTTGTTTATCTTAACGAATACATCAACTAGAGGCGGGGGGGGGGGGGCAGTACCAGTATAACAAAATATGGTTTTATTTTGTAGGAGAACGCACACATTCTTGTTGGATAATCAATTATATTTAAAATTGTTATCCCATAATGTCTCGATGCATGATATTCTGTAAATTATAGTGTTAACGGTAGGTTGGACAACCTGGCATGACATTTACAAATAAATACGAAGTATAGTTTGCGATTCTCATAATTTATTTAAAATTAGCTCATACCTGTAACAGGTATAACGTATCACTAGGCCTACAGTAATTGCGTATAGAATTAATATTTTAATTCTGAAATTTAGGGTTCATTAGGCAATACACTATAAAAATCTCCCTTTAAAAATTATCTTTCGGATTTGATGCATGCAAACACCTTTCTCAGTGTAGACATGGTTCTGGAAATACACTTTAGCGTTCTTTTCAAGTTATTGCACGGAAAGATTAGTTTGTATAATGGCTTAGGTTAATTTTAATCAAACGTAAATTACAAGTTGAAAGTGAAAATATTTGACTCAATTAACTTTTAGTCTAATGATTTTGAGGGATTTTAAAATAACCTTTTGAAGGTTGCGAATTTTAAAATACGCAATCTTGAACATTCCAGTTTTTACCAACTCAATCAGCTGACACTAGCAAACAGCTGATTCCAGACGTCCGATCGCCGCCCTCTAAACCTAACACCTGCTCAGCAATCAAGGTCAAGGTCGTTCAGCGCTTCAGACATCATAATAGCAAGCATTAACTAGACTGAGACATCTATGGTGCTTTTTACTTTCTCTGAGGCTGCGAAAAATGCACGCGTTTGCATTCGGGGTCAGCTTTCACTGTGCACGGCCCGTGCGGCGCCGCGTGTTCCCGCGAATATGTGATGGACTTGACTAATTGACTTCAGAGTAACCTTTCGGTTTGGGACTTTCTTTTCTTATTTATAACACAGAATAACTTAGTTTACGGGATTTAATTAAAATTCAGCTACCGTTCGTTTTAAAACAGTTTATTTTAAACTGAAATTAGTTTCATGGTTAGCTTGTTGTCTGTTTCGACGCGTTTTGTCAGTGCAGGTCATTATGTAACCGTTGTTAAACAGATAGACAAATAGTAAGTTTTTTATTGAATGTGTATTTTATAGTCTACTTATCACATGTAGTTATTTAAACTGATATAAAGTCCTAAAGGCTAATTTTTCTTTTACCTTTTATTTTATAAAAACTATCTATGTTAAAAAATATTTCCGAAACTAATTTATTTATTTCTACTATTAAAAAAAGAATAGTTTCTTGAGTTAGCATAATGCGTGTTGTGAGATATACGTGTAAGTGTAAATATGTTTGTGGTATAGTGAGACGTAGTTTATTTGATCATTTTAAAAAACAACAACATATTAACAAGACGTTTGAAATTCCATTAATGTAAATTATTTATTGAAATTAGGATCAAGAGGAAACAAAGTTTAGATATTGAGATGACAAAAAAGTACTCTTAAAAGATTTATGAAATTTAATAGAAGATTAATCTGCGATGTAATTAGATAGAACCACTGGTAAGCTTACAAAAAGTAAGGTGAACAATTGTATTATAGTTACTATTTACTTTCATTTACTCAGTTTACTAGATATTATTAGAAAATGTAATGGCATTTTTAATAGATTTAACACATAATATTTTAGGTTTATTAAAATAAATACTAACAATTATCGTTAACATACATCGAGGTTTAACAACCCTGGCCAAGACTTATTACATGACTGCGAAAGATCCTCTCTATATTACTGACTCGGTAGAATGAATAGTTTTCACCGAACACTCGCTTTTAAATATTTTAAATTACCTCATAACTCAAGCACGTACATGTTGTAAAAAGTTAATAAGGATAAATTTAAAATTCAATCACAAATATCCTTAATTTTTGTAAATTGAGCAAGGTACTCATTCACAGTGAAGTGCCCGAGGACCGAGCTTAGCTTGGAGAAGTTAGATCAGTTTGTTCAGTAGGCATGGAGTAGTTTTTAGCACGGCCCTCTCTACCACGAGCTTATTTGCTGCACTTATTTGTTTTTAATCATATTTTTGCAGTTGTTATTATAACTCAATTTCCCTTTAAGTAGTATTTTTGTTGTATACAAATTTGACTCGTTTTGAATATTTCCACTTTATATGCAATCTTCATTCGATGGTTTTAGTCACAGTACTCAGTAAACCACGTGTTAAGACTTGAATGTTACTTTGCCAGTTGACTGGTTGATTGTGAACTTCTGTTACAATTATTTTGTTTTAACTGCTAACTTCATAAGGCCATAAGGACTGACTCCATGTCGACTGTTTATTATTTTAGTTCAAATTAGTTTTGTACGTAATCCGATTTTTCCTGAGGGCGAGGCCTATCTAGAACACACTTTTAACCCATAAACTGGTTAACTACAACATGTTAAAGAAATCGTTGGGGCGGTTTTTGTGATTAAGTTTCAACCAAGATGTATTGAATATTAATTTTACTTTTATTAAACCTTAATCATATTAGAGTAAAGGATGGAATGAAGATTGTATTTACTAATTTGATTTTTCTTGACCAACTAAGGATTTATTTTGAAATGACATGTACTCGGAGCATGATGAAGATCTATTAAGGTGATGGGAGTTTCTAACCCCTTCCTCCCGTAACTTACTAGACAATGTAGAGGAAAGTATAATGTGGTCTCTGATTGGTGCGGTTTCTAAAACACCAATTTCCCGCCAGTCTCGTGCCGACACCGGAAGTAAACGAACGTTACCGGAAGCAACCGAACATCACCGAAGGGTAATCACCGAATCCGATGGTCTTAACGAGTCCTTAACAGTGGCAATGAATTATCTCGGCAATAAAATATAAGTAGGGCTTAACTGGATTATGCACTTCGGCCATTAAAAGTGAGAAGGGTGTGATAAATACTCGAGTATCTGCTGCTCTGATTCAGATCCGGACCAGACCCGACATGCGCACTAACACGATCACGAACACGACCGGGTCTCACTCCGAACAGTTGTGTTGGACAGTTAATACGAATCATTTTCACAAAACCACATTTTCCAAAACCATACTTTTATCGCGTGATTTCAGTAAGCTAATTCAAAACCGTGCAATTAATATTAACAATAAATATATGTTATTTGTCATGCAATAAGCATAGTTGTTTGAATTAAACTAGAATGGTCTATTTTATTTTAAATTAAAAAGAGAAGGAAGCCTACTTTTATAGAAAATTGTCTTAGTTTAAATTTAATTTGCGAAATAAAAGTTCGCTATTTCCAAGACCCAAATTTTTGTCTGATTTATAAAACAATATTGCAGAATAACAATTCTAAAAAACTAAAATTCTGCAAACCTATTAAAAAGTCAAAAACGAAGTTGAGATTTGGTTACTCCTCCCCACCAAGGGGCACTTTCTCTATTTTAGCCCTAGGCAGCAACAACATTTTCAAGCGTTAATAGATGAGTGGGTCTTACATTTTTTATCCCACACAATATCTCAAACAAACTGGACCACCAATAAGTCGGTGTTATTGTAGTTATAGAATCTCACGTGTTTCTCTTAGACTCCTTTTAATTTCTGCTAGTATTTCTCCCACTTATCCCGAAGGCAAGATGGCCTTCGGTATACCGGGTTCAGATTTTATTTCAATATCCATTGTTAGAAAATTTCCTATTTATTATGACAGATTTTTCAGATTTAATGTTTTGAACAGTTCGTAGGGTTGCCTGTTTTAGCAAACAATTTGTTTCAAATTCATCATCAGTGCTAGCGTAAAGTGAAACCTATTACCATTTGCTTAACAGGAGCGAGTTAAGCTTTATCTGATAATTTTCATCATAAAACATGCATGTATTATCAAAATGCATAGTTAAAATAAAATATTAAAACTCCTTTGTCTATCTTGAACCTGCACTGAGTCGCACTTTACTTCCGTTAGCTGACCTGATTACTTATTATTTACCTGCCTTTTGGATCTGTCTACTTTAACATGGATCATATTTCCTTTATTTTACTTTTTTACCCCGTACTTCTCTCTTTTATCTCCTTTACTGCCACATGACATTTAAGACGATTTGGGATTTCATACAAAATATTGTGCATATAATATCCTTATACAAACAGACTAAACTGAGTAAAATATACGATACTTATTTATTTGTAATTTTTTGGTCATATCCACATTATGTAAGGATAAAAAGTAACATTTATACTTTTAATGATTTTTATACGGGAATACATAAGTCTGGGTTTACCTCACCCGCTTGTATCCGAATTACCTTACTCTCTAAGGTTATTCCTACTACTTCTAGAACATTTTATACCTCTTATTTTAATCATCATATCCTATCAAATATTTCCTTTTTAGCTCGTCCTATCTGGAGTTCAGATTTTTTTGTTCACGTGCTTTACATCTCTCCCCCTCATCCTCCCTTACCTTCCACCCTCTCTCCTACTGTCCTATTATCCGGGGCTCAGAATACTTTCCTTCTGCACCCTGCTCTCTGTTTATACCTCCCACCTCCCTCATCCTCCCTCCTTCAACCGACAGTATCCTCATCTTATTTCTTCTACGACCGCACGACCCAGTGTTCAGAGTGCTTTCCTTTTGCACCCCGTTCACTGTTTATACCTCCTGCCTCCCTCGTCCTCTCTCCTTCACCCACCAGTATCCTCCTTCACCCACCAGTATCCTCCACCACCTTCTACGATCACACTCCCCAGTGTTCAGAGTACCTTCCCACCGCACCCCGTTCTTTACACCTTCCTTCCCTTCCTTTCTCTCTCCGCCGTTCCCTGGAACCCTCGCACTGCCCGGCTCGGCGGAGGCTCAGCAGAGTCAGTCACCCGGGCTAATTGCTCGTGTGTAGTGAACGCCTCTCATTATCCTCTGCACGCTCGCAGCACTCCACGCTCTGGTACCCCGGGGAGTAATGTCTGGAAAGCGTCTGAGGAGTCGACCACGGGGCGAGTACCCTACGCCCACCTGCAGATACTGCCACTCCTGGGCGATAGTGTCACTATACCTCATTACTGTTGTGGTACGCGTGGATTTCACTTTTGGATGATGTATTCATAATTCGTTTGGCTTTCCTAGCGGCCAGGAAGATCATAAATGTTTCACTTTATGAAAGAACGAGTTTGGGATGGATATAGGTCTGATATTATCAAACGATCAAACATTTAAATATCGAACTTTTTTCCGTTCTTTGTTGTAATGCTTCAGATTGTAATCCAGAAAAAATTATGAATTTTTTTAAAGATACGTTTTTCTGGTGACCAATAATACTGTTTTTCATCTTAAGCAAGTTTGTGTAAATACTAAATAATCAAATAATAGCTAAACCAAGCTATGTTAAACCGAATGCTTTTAACATTTTACATCATAATCAGCTATCATACTAAATACAATAACTTCCATAAGATTAACCTTAGAATGATGAAACCCCATGGGTGGACTGTGTGGGAGCCTTACATTGATTCCAAACATGTATCCAAAATAATAGCTTTACCAATTGAAAATCGCCAAACAAAAATAGATAAATTATTTTAGTAATATATTTTATAGACAAGTATTTTCTTTATGATAATAATTAGTTTTAAAGTTACATATTACACATTATAATTACAGTTGCGACGTTAAACACATAATACTTTTCAAGACGCTGCAGTTTGGTTATTAATCTTAGTAATTCGATTGCCAGATTTAATGATAGTAATATTTTTAAGATAACAACAAATTTTGAGAGTCCCTCTAAAACTAAGATGTGAAAGTTTCGTTCTCTATAAGGAAAAGTGATATTTCGATGTCGATTTGGACCTCATGTTTGGTTAGCAGACTTTCGGCTTGTGAACAAATATTGGCAAAGTTTCTTTGGAAGAAAACTTTCACTTGAAGAAAAAATCGATAAATACAATAAGAACCCATAGATTTGTCTAAAACATTCTGGTATTTACACTGTATTAAATTTTGTTCTGCCACGCTACTAAATACTTTGTAACCTACCGTTATAATCATGTTTTTAACCTCTTTTGTATGAAATGTACTATTATACTCAATACACTCGTCTGTGGATAAGTCGAAAATAGCTAAATTAAATTATTTAACAACATTGAAAGACAGCTGCTACGGAATCTACATCCCGAATAAGTACAGCATTGTATTTACTGAACTATTTAATGTATTATATACTTTAAGAAGCTTACAACGTCTGGGTAGAGGTTTCTAAAGGTCACTTCATTACAGTCTTACGTGTAATACACTAAAAGGGTGCTATTCAAAACTCATTAATGCGTTTCATTTGAGTCTAAAGCGCTGAGAAAATAACTTTTGTTAATTAAACTTATGTTACTTTTAGTTTTAAGGCAAAGCTAGTTAAAACTTGTGAATCGAATTCACTAATTTCTTGTGAAGTATATGTAACTAGAATTATCTTCGAATATTATTAGTTTTTATTTATATTAGATACTAGCTGTTCCCGCAAGCTTCGCCCCGCAAATAATAATTTATTAATTTATAAAAACTACTAACTGTGTACCCGTCCTTCGTACGGTTTGTATATAAATGGTAGATTAACTAAAACAAATAACAATCCACATGATTTTACAATATTACAATTACATTATACACGTTTAATGTACAATTAAATCAAAGTTAACGAAATATACTGGTACATAGTTCGGGTACTGTTGCTAAGTCGAGGAACTCTGTCGGGTAGTAAACGGCGTGTGGTTTGCGACTCCAAATCGGTACACGTAACACTTTGGATTCTCTTTTAGAAATAAAAGAACTCAAGTACAAAATAAATAAAAAGTATCTTGGAGGGGGGAGGGGGGCATAAATAAAAATCGGGAGGGGGCTGGAGAAAAAATATAAAATCGGGGGAATATAAAATCGGAGGGGGGAAAATATATAAAATGGGGGGGACATAAAATAAAAATAAAAAATCGAAGAAGGGGAAAAATATAAAAACGGGGGGGGGGAAATAAAAATCGGGGGGGAATATAAAATCGGGGGGGGGGACATTAAGATCTCGGGGGGGGGGGGAGCGCGCAGAGTTCCCCAATACCCCTACTCTCGTCTATCGAAAAAAGAGTTTGAGTTGCCATTCAAGTAAGTTTTTTATTTCCACAATGATAAACAGTTGGTTATAATATTTTAAGTTATATATATCACTATTTAGTCATCATCTGGTTCAATATAAATAAATACTTTATCCATAAGAATAGCATTGGATTTTAAAACCCCTTAGGGCAGAGTCCTAAGGTGATTTCCAAAAATCCAACTAACATAAAACCTTCTAATGCACATATAGAACATAGAAAAAAGTTTCATCGAAATCAGTGAACCCGTTTCCCTGTGAAAGCGAACAAACTGCGTCCAAAATCGCACGAAATCACGTTTTTGAGCGGCCTCCATTATTTTCCAATAGGCGTATGCCGGTTTAAAGTGGCCTAAAACCTTCTCACGCATGTATAGAACAAATAAACGATGTTTCATCAATGTCAGTGCACCCGTTTTCCCGGAGAAGGCTGCGCAATATGCCGTTTTGAACGTCACCGACAGACAGACAAACAGACAGACAGAAATTGAGATAAGACGCGTTTCTGCTTTCCTATGGTATGAAACGTAAAAATATGCACAAATTTCATAATTCCAAGCAATGTTCGGACAAAACTCTAATTTTATTTATACAGATGACAGTTGTGTGTGCTGCATTCTGTGGTTATGCCGTGGAACTACTACGAATCAAGATCAGCTGTTTGTATATTTATCAGCTCAAACTTAAAGTGAATGTCCATAAGAATAACACAGGGTTGGAACTTTGACTCTCCGTGGGGCTGAGCCCTACGGGAATTTCTTAAAACCCTTTCTTAGTGAGCACCTAAGACCCAAGAGGAAGGTTCCAAATTTCATTGCAATCCGTTCTGTAGTCTTTGAGATTTCGTGATGAGTGAGTGAGTCAGTGGTATTTGAGTTTTATATATTAAGATTAAGATATTAATTAACATCGCCAGTCATTCCTGGATTAGTTTTTCATTTGATGTGTCTATATTTTTAGTCACGTTAGAGGGGAAGGCTACAAACTGTCCAGAGATAGCAATAATGATTGTAAATTAAGACTAATTTACCAGAATACGGAAACTACGAGCAGAACATTAATGACTTTAAGCGGCTGTGTTGAAAGGAACGCATGTTACCGGATTGTTCTGAATTAATGGCTCGAATTTGACTAACGAGGTGTCATATAGTTTCTAGAGCATGATTCGTTATATTTTTTTGCAAGAGAAGGTGTATCTCAAAATAACTAAAAGTCCTCCATTTAAAATTATTTATAAGATTTTAAACTTACATGGTTTATAAACATGAATGATGCGTATATAACTCATAGCAGTTTAAACATTTACAAATAATTTATTGGCTAAACTTAATTAATACTCTTAATAAAAAATATGCTACGAATAAATCCATGGCAAGTTTACAAAACTTAGCTTACATTTTTAGTAAATGTATGTAGGAAAAATTAAATTTGTTTAAATAGAACATTTTATGCCACAACATTTGGATGCATAATTTAATATGGAATTACCATGAGTTAGATAATTGTATTTATTGTAATGAACGGAATCAGAAAACATATATAGGCTTTCTCTCTGTTAATAAAAATTAATTTATTGTGATTGTTTAAGTTCGATAGCCAATAAAGAAGATCATTCAATATACTTTTTTCAGAATCGATACGAGGAAATTTCAGAGCAGTTTGCTACACACAATAGTTTTAAAGGAGAAATCCTCCTCCCGCAGTATTTGTTTGTTATAAGCATCAAAACAATTATTTCTGCACCAATAACTCAAATTAGAAAATTTCTATGGAAACAGTACCTTTATGATTTGGGGGATGGAGTAAAAATAATTATATAATACACTCAGTACATTAATTTAAAGTGTAATTAGTCGAAGATAATATCGGTATAAATGGATATTTGTAGTCGGCTTATCTTCCGCATATAGCAGCTGAATTTAAAATATCAATCCCGAGTCAAACTATTTTAAATTAAACATATAATATTTGTTTACATGAAATCAAGAGTGTTTCTGTTTTTGTTCTCGTTTATGTTAAAATACAAATTAAATAACTTCTCAAAATTCAATCAATTTTACTAGAATGTGAAATGGATTTATGCAAATCATAGCCATCCTAATTCTCGTAGGTACAAAAGTAAATATTCAATTGGAGCCTGACAGCAGCTTTCGTATACTTTAAACCATCTCGTGCGACGTTTTATGCAATATTTAAAAAGTATAACTAATATATCTTAGTTTTTCTCATTTCGTTTCACTCGTTGTTTTTATGTGTTTGTTGTTTCACATGTTGTTTGTTATTGCATTTATTTATTTCAATAGTTGTATATGTCAGACGTCTACCAGACCCGTTGTCTAGGTAGTATAATCTTCCTGATTAACTCGTACAATGGGATTTTGTACAGACTTACACAATAGAGATAAACAAAAGCAGCTCATACAATTTGTATCACAATACAGTAGAGACGATTATCCGAACTAACTGGGACCAAAGGGGTTCGGACAATAAAACATAAAAATTGCCCATTTTAAGCCTCATTGTAACCCTAAAATGTGTAAAATTTGCCTATTGAAGCAGTAACAAATTATGCATTAGTTAATTGCAAAAATATAAAGTCGCGTGTATATATCTTCTTCACATACTAAGACGAATGTCAGATGTATACACGTTGTTATTTAGTAATATGTTTTTCTGTTCTAGCGAATTTCCCCTATAGGGAAGAAGCTATTACCGTAGGTCTCATGGTAAGACTTAAGCCCGAGACCATGATAACTTTTCATTTTGAGGTCCCCAGATGCCAAAAACACCATTCGTTCAAATTTTTATATATGTATATATATATATATACATATATATATACATATATATATATATATATATATGTGTCCGTAAGCACGATAACTCTCGTAAAAAAAGTCCGATTTTAATGAAATTTGGTGCAAATGTGTAAAGTACCATTTATTTGAACGAGTTCGAAAACCAGATGAATCGCACCATCCGAAGGGGGGTTTTTTGGGGGTTTTGTACCCCAAAAATGTTTTTTTTTGGGGTTTCCACATGTAATTTTTATTTAAACCAAATTTTATTTTTTACCATTTTATTCAGCTTAAAAACAAACAATTTGGTATTTTTATCATTGCTCTACGTCAGTTGGTTCCTGAGATATTGAAAGTGCTAAACACAGTACGTTGTCTAATGTTATTCTTATGGAGAAAAAGAAAAATTGTATATCTCGCTTATTTATGAACATAAACTGACAAAATTTGGTATATGTTTTTATCTGGTTGGGGTTTATCGTTGTTCGCACAAAATACAAAATTTTCACGTATGGTTCCCGTAGCAGCAAACCTAGGTAATCGGTCCCTATGTTATTCTTATGGAGAATAATTAAAATGTTATATATCGCTTACTTATAAATGTATATGAATGAAACTTGGTATGTGACTTTACTTAGATGAGTTCTAATGATATTTGCATGAAAACCCATTATTTTATGTTCCTTGTTGCAGCAAACCTGCGTACTCATCACCAATGTTATTCTTATAGAGAATAATTAATATTTTTAATATTGCTTGTTTGTGAATATATTTCTTATGAATCCTGTTAAGTGTTAATGTGTTATGTTATATATTCATTGGAAATTCGCTGAGTATGCAGGTTTGCTGCGACGGGGGTATTTTTTTTTTTTTTAAATTCGTGTAGTACCGTCCTGCACTGGGAGACTTGAAGTTTGTATCGATTTGTGTGATAATCCTAAGTGTGATTCCTAAGTAAACTGACGTTCGGATAGTCAACTCTACATTATGACAGTATATAACAGCTTTTACATATCACCACTTTCACACTGTCCTACCAGATCCACCTGTGCCCCAGTCGCAGGCTATAGGCTGTTTACAAGCCCGCCTAGGCTAGCCACTGCCTCGCTGCTCCGTTGCCTTTCCGAGGCATGAGTCGACTGCCGCTGCCAACGCCTTTTTTGGCCTTTCCTTGAGCCGCGACCCTCTTTCATGTCCGCGGAAGTGCAGTTACTGCTGTCCGTCTCTCGTACGGTTAGCGCGTTGTTAATGGATCAGTGTTTATCAGGACGACACGGGTGTAAGAGGACCACGAGGAATTTTCCTCGACTGATAAAAGTGACAGTGAAAATTACAGTAAGCATGTTTTACATTGATGTCAACTAGAAAAAAAACATGTTGGAAACTATTTGTTAGAAACTAAAGAGTATAATTCTCTGAAAGTACTTAAGGACCTTTGCTGGGACACAAGATACTGCAACCATTTGCTCCCTACCGTTTCTAAAGTAACCTCTCTACCTAAGCTAATTGTATTATCAAGACGAAGGCTAAAAGCAGCCAGCTAAATTACTTATACAAAAATCATCAATTACAGTACTTAATACTTAATCTTACAAACGAATAATGAATAAACTTTAAGATTTTACAGTAAATTGATCAACCTCATGTTTCGTCTTTGATATGATGATTTTCAACAACTTTAGTACCCTGTCGACGCGACATTAAAAACATGAAAAACACAAAAAATTACAATTGTTTAAATTTGTAAAATATTATTATTTAGGTAATACAGTACGTAGATAAAAGGTGAGGCCATTGTAAATAAGAAATTTAACAATTTATATTAACTTTCGTACTTTTAGGTTTGACTTTGATAGTTAGTTTGTCTGTGCTTTGAATAGTAAGAAACTTTCGACAAATTACCGTTTAAAATTTGCACTCAGAACTATTAGTCACTTGTCCAGGGACGCTCGGAATTACCCACATAACATTCCAGCTTGCAGAACGGCTACAAAGCGATAACATTGGAATGAGCCGTGTAAACAGTTCCTTATCACGCATTAGTCAAAGATTGTTTTAACACTTCCATAGAAATACACCGACTAACAAATTCCTTACCGGTGATGTTTGGTGAACACTTGGAAAACTTATATGTGCATCTACGTTACGAAACTGACATCGAAAACTGTTGCCAACTCTGAAAGGTTTAATTGATTCATAATTTGAAACATTCATCCTATTAGCGAATTTCCCCTATAGGGAAGAAGGTAGGTCTCATGATAAGACTTAAGACCGAGACCATGATAACTTTTCGTTTTGAGGCCCCCAGACGCCAAAAACACTATTCGTTCAATTTCATATGTATGTATGTATGTATGTATTCATATGTGTCCGTAGGCACGATAACTTTCGGAAAAATGGTCCGATCTTGATGAAATTTGGTACAAACGTGTAAGACAGGATCTATTTTCATGTAGTTCTTTTTAAACCCAAAATTTTGTTTAGACGATTAAATTTAGCTTAAAAAACAAACAATTTGGTATTTTGATCATCGCTATACGTGAATTGGTTACCGAGATATTAAAAGTGCTTAACAAAGTACGTTGTCCAATGTTAATCATTGAAGAATAAGTAAAATTTTATATCTCGCTTATTAATGAACAAATATTAATGCAATTTGGTATGTGGTTTCATCTGGTTGTGGTCTATTCTTATTTGTGCAAACAAAAATTTTTACCGATACTTCCTGTAGCGGCAAACCAGCGTACTCAGCCCCCATGTTATTCTAATGGAGAATAAGTCAAATATTATATCTCCCTTAATTATGACATAAATTAATAAAATTGTGTATGTAGTTTCACCTCTTGTTGAGTTATACTGATACTTGCATAAAACCCATTTGTTGTGCTCCTTGTTGCAGCAAACCTGCGTACTTATCCCCCATGTTAGTCTTAAGGAGAATAATTTAAATATGCATACATCGTTTATTTATTTATGAATGTAGATTGATGAAAATTGGTATTTGGCTTCACCTAGTTGAGTTATATTTATATTTGAATGAAAACCCATATTTTTCGTTCCTTTTGCAGCAAACCTGCTTACTCAGCCACCATATTATTCTTATGGAGAATGATTCAAATGTTATATATCGCTTATTCAAGAATGAATATTGATAAAACTTGGTATGTGGCTTCACCTAGTTGAATTGTATTGATATTTGCATCAAAATTGTGTCAGCAAACCTACATACTCATCCCCAATGTTATTCTTATGTAGAATGATTAAAATATCGCTTATTTGCTAATATATTTTTATGAAACTTGGTAAGCGGCTTTATGGAGTATTAAGACAAAAATGTGCATCGGAAATTCGCTGAGTACGCAGGTTTGCTGCGACGGGGGTATTTTATTTTTAACCTCATATTCCGTTGCAATGTAAAATAGGTCTGTGCGGCAATCAGATCATAAGGCTGGATACAAAAGCATTGTCAAGACTGAAATTACTCGATCTTTAATTATCTTAGATGTCAGCAGGGATTGAACCTGTACCAAACCAGGTTTGTTACGAGGTTAGCTTATCCATTTCGTTCGGCTCCAGAGAATTTAAAAACTAGTAAAAAAGTCGTGTCACTGTTCGAAAAAGGGCAGTTGAGTAGGATCGAGGAGACAGGTTGGATTGAGAGGAGAGATAAACTGCAGTGGGCGGTGATATGCGTGTGCGTGTGTGTGTCGTGTGTGGGTGCGTGGGCTAGTCTAGTGTAGGAATGACCCATACGGCGTCACATGTAGGTGACCTGTAGGAAGATGTCCGTCTGGTCAACTAGAATATTGATTACCAGCAAAATGGAGAGTGGACAGAACTGTGAAGTGGACAGAAGTGATATGACTTTGAGTATTATATACGTTAACATTAATCTTGTTATAATAATATTATTACTATCAAAAATTAGGGGTATCCAACCCAAAAAGGCCGCAGACTGAAGAGACTACAAAGTAAAAGCCACCGGTATATATTTTGAGGCAACAAGGGCGGAATGCAGAGGAAAGACTTCAGTTTTAATTTTTTAGAAAATGATCCTTAAATAATTCTACACGAACTTTTAAATAACGTCAAATTAATGTAAATTTTTGTCCTATTCATTTGTGAAAACGATATTAGTGTAGAAAAGGTATTATTTCAATATTTAAGATAATTTTTTAAAGTTTCAATGTAATGTGTTTGAAAATAATAATTTCATAGTACCAATGGTTTGCTAAAGTTTCTTCTTTGAAATTTGAAACCGCTATTAAATGTCATGACTAGTTACACAATTTTACTGATAAGAAAATTGTTTGATTGCACCCTTTTGGTTTAATTTAAGACTTATATTACCAATTGAACTCTTTAGTTCTTATATTGGTTTAAACTTACAGAACTACGAGACCGCTGAGGTCATGTGAACAAAAACTGTTTTTCCACCGCGGATTATAAATAACAGTTATTAAAGTACGAAAGTACAAATAATATCGAGGCAAGAGAGTAACAATACTGTTACTTGTTAATTAAATTAGATCCTTAAACATACAAATTGTTATCGATATAAAGGAAAACACCTTTCTGTCTTTTATCAATACGAGAGATATGCCGGAGGATAATAAGTCACAGAAATACCAATGCGGTGTGTAAGAATGACACAGGTTGTGGATGGAAATTTTTTAATATTTTATTTAACAAGAATATCGTATTTTATATCTATTCAAATAAAACCCTGAACAAAACAAAACCGTTAGGCCAAATTTCTACACCTAGAAATACGAGGCTGTACCCGTTCCATGACGAAGCTAACCACTATAAGGGAATTTTTAGGAAATCCCCGTAGGGATCCGCCCTCGGGTGTTCAATGTTTCCATGTTCTTCGAATGGGAATTTTATTTTATTTCATGAGATTATAACCTAAACAGATGTTTATTATTCGAAGCAGAATACGAGTAATTAACCACAGAGTGCAGCACTCTCAAACAGTGTACAGTATTCCCAGGTGAGCCCGGTACTGCACCACCTAGCTGGCGCCCCCGGTCCTCTGGGGTTGTAACAGTTGGATGTACTGCATACTGAGGTTAATATTTTGAATTATTCCAAGTAATAAACTTCTGTTTATATTGTCATACGGGGAAATAAAATAGATGTCCATAGCATTGAATTTGAACACACGTGAGGTGGAGCTCTACTGTAAAATCGGAATAAACCTTTATTTTTAATATTTTATACCTAAAGAGTCAGGGTTCAAAATTGTATCCCTCCAACCTATTGGGATATTGAGGAATTAGTGAGAATCAACCAGGCGTTTCAATTTTATGTATTAATAGCTGGTAATTTGCGTCGTTCCATGCTTATAAAAGAGGGTATTTGTGATCCATAACAACAAATTTCGCCAGTGGAGCGGTAACTGGCAAGCATAGATATTTGTCAATAGCTTTAGTATAGTATAGTACAGTATAGTGTAGGATAGGATAACATAGTATAGTAAAGTACAGTACAGTTTAGTATAGGGGTAGTAGCATGGTATAGCATTTTATCCCTCCTCAAGCGTTTATGAATGAGCGCCATATTAAATGACCGAAAGATCAAACTTTCGTTACGTTGCCAGCTGTTTCAATCCATCATAATTTGATACCGGCTCGGCTGCGTGAGTGTGTATGGTCGGCCTCGTAGTCGCCGGGCCGGGACGGTCCTTATAGGGACAGACTGAGTCAGTGTCCTCGCCTGCAGTCTGCCCAGTACATAGACATACTGTAGGTTCTCACGGATATACGGACGAGTTACTGATATCTGTCCTTGTACCTGGAGAATATACTTCTTAAGAGTCGGATCCAAGAGGAGAAAATTCGAGGATCTCCTAGATAGCAACAGCCATGAGTTCCGAAATATACGCCAGTGGAATTTTGTATTAAACGTTGTTAGAAGACAATGACCAAAACCTCTCAAAGTGATGTGGGCACACAGGGAATATAACCCGGGACCTCTTGCACCAAAATCCAAAAAGATATCCGTTAGCTAGCGAGGGCGCTCAAACCTAAGTCGGTCAGCCACCTGATATATAAGCTGGAAATTGAAGTTTTATTATTTATTCCATGTTGGTTGGTACTTAGTTTGGTTGGAAAACTCCTCTTGTTACCCACACCCAAAGCTCCATATGATTTAATATAGTACGGTAGTGCTCAAAACAACCTTTTTAATAGGTTCCACGCAGTCACAAAGATGTTTCGTTTCTACCTGTTTGCTTTGTTCCCCATCCTCAAAGGATTTTGCGAAATCGTAGTTTTAAGAAATGTTTTAAACTACAACTACAATAAACTACAATATACCCATTGGGCAGAACTTTGACAAATACTTATTCCACAAAAATCGAAAATATTGAACAAACATTTTTATTAAACGATTTTTACTTTGAGGATGATTTGGAAATTTAGAGCCTTTTTCGTAACTACAAGCCTTTGAATGGTTACGATCATTCACAATATGTTATTGATCTATGTTTATGAACAAAACTTTTGAATAAATAAATAAATCAAACATAAACAGCTCGATTGATGCATTGGTAATTCGGACTAAATTAAGGTAAGTTCTTTCAGCAAGGTCTCCTCTGTAAAAAATCATGGTAAAAAACTGTTATTTCTGCGAAACTAATTTATTTTGGGTTTTAAATAAACTATCGTGATTTTATCTTTTATCCTATTAACATATTTCCAACAGTACTTTACCAGCTGTACAGCTTATGGAAGATTGTTTAACTTTTTAGCATTTTTTTTTGTAAATGAGCGTAAATTAGTATGAAGAAAATTAAATTGTTCCATTCTTAACTACTTGTTCCAGTATCTTAAACTGCTGTCCTGCTTCCCAGAAATGTCTTTAATGCATGTGATTTACAATTAACTATGATATTTGCATTATGTAAAAATTTGTTTTCATACAAAAATACGTATAAATGACAAAAACCAAAACATTCTAATAGCGAAATTGTATAAACATTTTGATTAATTTTTCAAAGTGGTTTCATACTAAGATAGGTATAAAAGGCGAAACCTACTTAGAAGGGAGTCATAATCCTCAATGGGCCCGGCAGTTGCCTAACAAGTAATAATAAAACATCTCTATAAGAAGAGGCTGGTAACATATTATAAACATGTATGTTGTGTTTTAATACCTAATGGGTCCATTGTTTATTAAGTGATTGTTTTGACTTCTGTGTTGTTACGTTTAAACCTGAAAAAGTTTCATTATTAGTAAACCTAGTTTCCACAAAAGCTGCATTTTTAATGAGTTTTTTTAATTTTTACACTCTGCAGACCTAAATTGAATAAGAAACGCTAGTATTTTCGTTGATATTTTGAAGAAAAACATTCGCAATAACTATTTTGTACTTTAAAAAGTATAAATGTTCCTAACTGTTTTACTGACCGGTTTATAAATACCCCGTCACAGCAAACAAACATACTCAGAGAGATTGCGATTCAGTTTCATTAATGGAAGGGTTGCCGTCCTTTTCTATATTGTTGTTTACAGACGTCCTCGCCAAAGCATAGGTAGGTGACATGTGTAATTTGTCGTTCATTAATTGTAACATTAATTTAATTTGTAAATCAAAGTCTACTTTTATGAAACTGTTTAAGAATAATTACCAAACCAGACTACGTACATTTTGTAAAGTACTAAAATTGCTAGTGGCAACTTAGATTTGTACATTATTTTAACCTCATAAGAGTAACAAAGGACAACGGTTATCATTTACAAATTTTAGTATTTTCATAAATCCCTCATGAAGAAGAAAACTATCAGGGTGATAAATTTGGGATCCCTTAATATTAGTTCCCTATTTTAATTCAAGCAAAAGAACATTGCAAATCTACAACATGGAAACAAATACACTTTTTGACATAAAAACATGGTTTGGCCAATTCACGGGGATGGTCCGGAAGGCGTAAGAAGAACATGTTAAATGTAAGCGCAGGTTGAATTGTGTGTCAAATTAAAGGTCAACTGAACATTGCAAATCCGACCTGAAACGAACCACTGAGTCGGGAATGGAAGCCGATTCAACTTTTCATGTAAGTGTTATTAGCGAAACTTTAAAGAGTGACTATTTCCTATTCAATGGCCCATCCGAGCCTCGGTTTGTGGCAATGTATGCTACAATGTAAAAATGTTTAAAATGTATATAATGTACTATGCCTACCATAAGACGTACAAAGCTTCCTCTAAAGGACGACCACCAAGGGTCTTGTATAGTTACAACACACTCGTAGCCTTATAGTGCAGTACCTATGAGTTGATAATACGCACTTTGTATGTCAAACAAGTAGATTTAGGTTCACGTTGTTGATGTGTGAAGTTCATTTGTTTATCTGAAATGGAAAAATAAATATTAAAGGGGGTTCCAAGACCTTATTGTCACCGTGAGTGTAGGATTACAATTATAAATAATTATATAATAATTAATAATAATAATAAATAAATTTAAAAAAAACAACCTTGATGCACATTCTTTTTATTAGAATAAAACTCAAATTTTCGGTTTAAGCCTTCATCAGGGGTACAAAATTTCAAAAACTAAACGATAAACAAAAATAAAAGTAAAACATAAGTCTTATTAAACTCATTTAGAATTAGATGGATAAGTTGTTGTTATATATCTACATAAATTTTATACCGTAGCAGGGTTTTGTATATAAAAATGAACATTAACAATTAATTTTACAATAAATTAAACCTCAATGATTTAAAGCATTTAACAAAAAATAAATAAATAAACGGTAGTATAAATAAATAGCATTAAGAATTTTTAGGTGATAAAGTTAATAAATAGTATAACAACATGATAAATTTTGGTTGTCTTAAGTCAAAATGGGTTTTTAGATTTCAGGACTAATTGATGGGCCTGCTGAAGTTGTCTTAACTGTCTATCTTGACAGTGAGTAGCCAATTTACATACGCCCATTATATTAACTATTGTATTCATTTAGCTTAAACTATTTTAAATCAGTAATACAATAATCAATGATTTAAATAAATATTTATCACTCTAAAAATAGACTGAGAATTTGTTGTATATGCTTTTTAAATTTTCTCCGTAATTGCCTAACGTATGTTACTCATTAAAACACCAACATAATATATTTGTATATTTTATTTTGCTAAATTTAAGGTATTTGAAAAAGGCAAGCTATATATAAAAAACTCTGTTCCAATAAAAACAATATTTTTGAGCTTATCTTGTCCATATTGCGCTGTAGACGGAATATTTCTGCGGCGTGGAAGATGTGTAAAATATAACTATATTGTACTTTGTTAGAACCATTCTTACTAACTTTTAACATTTAAACTGAGAACAAATTAGAAATATTGTAGTTTTAAAGCCAGCGATTTTAGTTATTATTATAAATAAACTAGCTGGCCCGACATACACTGTCCTTCCTATTGTCATTGAATTTGTTTTATGTCAAATACTCGTTCATTTTCAAGATGAGCTCGTTCGCTTCCCACACTCGCCTCCCGGATGAGCTAGTTCGCTTCGCTCACTCCCCTCCCGGATGAGCTCGTTCGCTACGCTCACTCGCCTATTTTTATATAGTGCTAACTTCGGCATCGAAAAGAGAGTTTGAGTTGCCATTCAAGTAGGTTTGTTATTTCCGTAATGAACATATGTTTATGCCTTTCAAGAATAATTAGGTATAATCCTTGTTAATAGCTGTTTGGTGTAACTAACTGAGAAATGATCAAACTTTGAAGGCCAGTGGGTCAGAGCCCTTAGATCGGATTAAAAATTTCCTTTTATAACAACCTTAGTCTAACATTAACGAACATTTGGTGCACTCATTCTCAAGTTATGGCGTGACCAAGGGAAATAGGGATTCATTTTTAGAGAATTTACCCTATAGGGAAGAAGCTATTATATATTAAGATTATATAAAGGGACAGGACCGATTACAAATCATACCTGGAACGCCGATCATGAAATAACAATGCGTTTTGATTCGATGTACGATTGCCACATTCTGATGTATAATATTATTTAATAAACGATTGGCTCTATGGTCCATCGAACCAATTTATAATTTAAAATCAATTGTTAAAGTTTACCCATCGGACTTGCTATTTAGTGTTAGCGAATTTCCCCTTTAGAGAAGAAGCTATTACCGTAGTCGGCTTGGTAAGACCTAGACCTGGGACCATGATAACTTTTCGTGTTGAAGTCCCCAAATGCCAAAAACACCATTCGTTCAAAACTATATACAATATATATATATATATATATATATATATATATATATATATATATATATATATATGTATATATATACATATATATATATTTGTAAAAACCTCAAAAAATCATTTTTGGGGTACAACCCCTCCCCCAAAAAAAAACTAAAAAAAACATCCCTTTGGATGGAGTGACCTGGCTAGTTTTCGAACTTTATATATATATATATATATATATATATATATTTGTATATATATACATAAATATATATATATTTGTAAAAACCTCAAAAAATCATTTTTGGGGTACAACCAAACAAATATATAAAGTTCGAAAACTAGCCAGGTCACTCCATCCAAAGGGATGTTTTTTTTAGTTTTTTTTGGGGGGAGGGGTTGTACCCCAAAAATGATTTTTTGAGGTTTTTTAGCGAATTTACCCTATAGGGAAGAAGCTATTACCGTAGGTCTCATGGTAAGACTTAAGCCCGAGACCATGATAAATTTTCATTTTGAGGTCCCCAGATGCCAAAAACACCATTGGTTCAAATATATATATATATATATAAAAAATATATATATAATTATATATATATATATAAATACCAAATTGTTTGTTTTTTATGCTGAATTAAATGGTAAAAATTAAAATTTGATTTAAATAAAAATTGCATGTGGAAACCCCAAAAAACCCATTTTTGGGGTACTAAACCCCCCAAAAAAACCCCAAAACCCCCCCTTTGGATGGTGCAATTCGTCTGGTTTTCGAACTCGCGTTCAAATAAATGGTGCTTTACACATTTGTACCAAATTTCATTAAGATCGGACCTTTTTTACGAGAGTTATCGTGCTTACGGACATATATATATATATTCAGCATAAAAAACAAACAATTTGGTATTTTTATCATTGCTCTACGTCACTTGGTTCCTGAGATATTGAAAGTGCTAAACACAGTACGTTGTCTAATGTTATTCTTATGGAGAAAAATCTCGCTTATTTATGAACATAAACTGATAAAATTTGGTATATGGCTTCATCTGGTTGGGGTTTATCGTTGTTTCCACAAAATACAAAATTTTCACGTATGGTTCCCGTAGCAGCAAACCTAGGTAATCGGTCCCCCATGTTATTCTTATGAAAAATAATTCAAATGTTATATATCGCTTATTTATAAATGTATATGAATGAAATTTGGTATGTGACTTTACTTAGATGAGTTCTAATGATATTTGCATAAAAACCCATTATTTTGTGTTCCTTGTTGCAGCAAACCTGCGTACTCATCCCCAATGCTATTCTTATGGAGAATAATTAATATTTTTAATATCGCTTGTCTGTGAATATATTTCTTATGAATCCTGTTAAGTGTTAATGTGTTATGTTATATATTTATTGGGAATTCGCTGAGTATGCAGGTTTGCTGCGACGGGGGTATTTTATTTTAGTAAGTAAATTCAACTTTTCACCATAAACTCAGATTAAAAAAATTGGTGTTTTGATCATTGCTCTACGTCAATTGGTTACAGAGATATTGAAATTGCTAGATACAGTACGTTGTCCAATGTTATTCTTATGGAGAATAATAAAAATGGTATATCTAGTTTATTTATGAACGGATCCTGTCGAAACTTGGTATATTGATTTATCTCGTTGTGGTCTATTGATTTTTGCACAAAAACATATTTTTAGCTGATAGTTCTCGTAACAGCAAACCTGCGTACTCAGCCCCCATGTTATTCTTATGCAGAATTAGGAAAATGTTATCTCCCTTTCTTAATTATGAAAATAAATTAATAAAAATGGTATGTGGCTTTACCTAGTATATTGTTGATATTTGTATAAAAATCCATTTTTGTATTCCTTTTTTTAGCAAATCTGGTTAGTCAGACGCCATGTTATTCTTATGGAGGGTAATTAAAATGTTGTAAATCGCTTATTTTGTATAGAGAATAATTAGAATGTTATATAAATTGCTTGCTCATTTATGAATGCATATTGATGAAACTTGGTATGACTTTATGTTGACACAAATATATGCATTGGAAATTCGCTGAGTACGCAGATTTGCTGCGACGGGGGTATTTTTTTACGTATTAATACCTTAGTTAAAAATTCTGCTGAGAAAATATTTCTATGAAAAATAAGTCCGTTCATATGATGTTTATATCTTCAAGATGGCTACCATTAAAATTGCTCAAAGCTTAACATTTTATACTCTTTAAGATTCAGATCAAACAATCAGTTATTTGTAACGATTTTATCAATAACGATTAAAGGTAAAAACACCAAATTCAATACCAAATTAGCCATAAAGTATTATAACACACATGAAAATTTTTAAGTCAATATCTCAAATGGTTCCTAAGATATGCTTTATTGATTAAAAAATCACATACGGGCAGAAAGGTGGAAAATGAAGCGATTTAGGAAAAAGTACATATATACTGTACGTAGTTTTTCGCTCCTTTTGACGTGTTATACAAAATGCTGCATTTGTGTCATACTCTCGCGAGAGAACGGTTTTTAAGCTTTAAGTATTAGTGTTCGTGTTGGTAAAATGCAAAATCAAATAGGCTACTGATAAAAAGTATTAAATGTTAGTTTATTAAAAATCACGTGAAATAAAATAACAATTAAAAGCTTAAGTTGAAGTTTTTAAAATGAGTCAACTAAAGTTTCAATGAAATTATGTTAACGCCTGCAGCCCATATGATGCTGATCTTCGCATTAAAGCAGGCATATTGCATTACAGAAACTGGAGGCACCTCTAAATCACCTCTGATCTACACGCCAAACCCTATGTTATCTTCCTTGCCTAGAGCAATCCTCATCAATTCAACATCACCTTTCGGTACTTGAAATCAGATTTCCTATCTCTTTTTACGAGATATGCATTTAAGATTATTTTCTTTTAGTCTTGGTGTATCATAATTTTTACTAGCTAGAGTCCCATTCTTCAGATAAATGTTTTGAACATTGCATCACATTCACTGTTATTTAAGAACTGATTGTGGGAATTTTCATCACTGATTAATTAAAAAAAGTTTCACTTATCAGTGAACCTTGTTTTTACTAATCAGTAATGACAAATCTTTGCAATAGTTTATAAAATAACATTAACTTACCATCGCCAACAATTAATTCTAAACAAAGAATTCACTGTTATTCTCGTATTCGTTATAATAGACCAATGTCCATAAAATGCACTTTGAAACCCCAATTCCTGATTGGGGGGAGCCCGACAGACTTTTTGAAACAGGATTAGGCCTATTTTTTATTGACTATCTTCAGAGCCAAACTTGCTCAATCACACCAGTAGCTTTTGCGTGATTGAGTGACACATACAAAACATAATCATACATAAGTACAGTTAGCTTTATTATACAGGGTGTCCCGAAACTATTTGGATAAAGTTATATAGGATTATTCGATGGGTCAAGACAAACACATTTTTAGCGAATTTCCCCTATAGGGAAGAAGCTATTACCGTAGTCGGCATGGTAAGACCTAGGCCCGGAACCATGATAACTTTTCGTTTTGAGGTCCCTAGACCCCAAAAACACCATTCGTTCGAAACTGTATGAATATAGTTTAGTTATGTATATATTGATGAAATATGGTATAAAAGTGTAAAGCAACATTTATGACTTTAAGTTCGAAAACCAGCCAGATCGCTCTATCCAAAGGGGTATTTTGGGGGGGTTTTGTACCCCAAAAACTTTTTTTAATTTTTTACATATAATTTTTGAAATAGTCAAATTTTAATTTTCACCACTGGATTCAGCTTAAAAAAACACACAATTTGGTATTTTGATAATTCCTCTACGTCTATTGGTTGCCGAGATATTGAAAGTGCTAAACACAGTACGTTGTCTAATGTTATTCTTATGGAGGAAAAGAAAATTTTTATATCTCGCTTATTTATCAACGCATACTGACGAATCTCGTTGTGGTCATACAGCGTATACAGCTTCATCTCGTTGTGGTCTATTGATATTTGCTAAAAAAACTTTTTTTTGCCAAAGACTCCCGTAGCAGCAAACCTGCGTACTCAGCCCCCATGTTATTCTTATGGAGAGTAATTAATTGCTTTGTCTCCCTTAGTTATGAACATAAATAAATAAAAACTGGTAAACGACTTCACCAAGTTGAGTTATATTGATATTAGCATAAAAACCCATTTTTTGTGTTCCTTGCTGCAGCAAACCTGCGTACTCAGCGCCAATGTTATTCTTATGGAGAATCCAATGTTTTTTTCCATTAGAATCAGCTTAAAATACGCATAATTTAGTGTTTTGATCATTGCTCTACGTCAAATGGTTACAGAGATATTGAAAGTGCTAAACACAGTACGTTGTCCAATTTTATTCTTATGGAGAATAAGAAAATTGTATATCTCGCTTATTTATCAACTTATCCTGATGAAACTTGATATATTGCTTCATATAACTGTGGTCTATTGATATTTGCACTAAAACATTTTTTGGCCGATAGCCTGCAAACTTGCTTACTCAGCTCCCATGTTATTCTTATGGAGAATAATTAAAATGTCATAAATCGTTTATGTATGAATGTACATTGATGAAATTTGGTATGTGGCTTTATGTCGTATTAATTTACGTATATATGCATTGGAAATTCGCTGAGTACGCAGGTTTGCTGCTACATGAACTATCGGCCAAGAAATGTTTTGCACTATAATCTTTATTTATTCTATAATTTATTATTCTAAATATCATATTATAATGTTATCATATGAACATGGACCTCCCACACCTAGTTTTCTGTTTGACTAAGTGGGCGTGTGTTTCTCTTTAAAGTTCACGTTTTAATAACTATGGAACCAAATTCAACCAATCTTAAAGTCTACTGTTTATTGTGATAGAGTCTATCATTACAGAAGTTATGGTGTAATTACCTCTGACAATTTGAAAATGGCGGCCATTTTAAATCTTATATCATAAATGGCTCGAAAACCATAGTAATTTCACAAAATATTTATAAGAATAACTTCAGTTAGGGATTTTTATGAATAATTAAACAGGATGAATAAAATACGTTTTACAACACTATAAAGTATATTTACACTTATACTGTACTTACATACAAGACGGTAAAATATACACGAAAGATGGTAAAAGGCGATCGATTTAAACCAGTTACACCGGTCATCATCAGGACCAATCAGAGAATAATTAACGATACTAAAAATTTGAATAGAGCAAAAAATAATCGAGCTGTTGAAATTATTGTTATTTATTCCACTGTTGTACTGTGCAAAAACCAAAGGTGGACTATGGTCGTTCGCAGGTAAATTGGATCAGTTCGGATGTTTATTACTCAATTTAATTTGTACTAGTATCGTTATATTTGTCATAAAATCCACTAAATGAAGTTATTCTTGTAACTATTTTGTAAAATGACTGGTGTTCGATACATTTATGACAGAAGATCAAAAATGACCTCCATTTTCAAATTGTAAGAGGTAATTACACCATAACTTTTCTGTTGGTAGACCCTATTACCATAATTAGTTGGTGTTTGGTTGATTCGGTTCTGTAGTTTTTGAAACATGAACTGAAGTGAAAATCACATGCAGACAGACAAAGGGAAAACTAGGCGTGGGAGACCCATGTTTATATAATTAAATGAGTTTGTCTTGACCCAAGGGATAATGTTATATCTTTACTTTTACCTACGTAATCTGTTTCGAGGACGTCAGTGGCATGAGACCCGTAAATTGAATCTATTTTAGCTGTTAAAAGTATGTAAGACCTGTAGCTCGATTTTGTTCAAAACAAATTTAAATTATGTTGAACAGATTATGTTACTTTATGATTTCTGGTAACATAATGATGTTGATGGGTTTGTATCAGATTATTTGTTTAAGCATACAAATTACACAAAATAAAACATAAAATCACTTCGAAAATAAAAATAACCATACCTATATACCTTTGTCCAGACAGTTAAGGGACAAACCGAATAAGTAGGATAATTATTAATGAGGTGGAGACAAAAACCATTTACTAGGGCTTAAACAGCGAGGTAAATCCGGCAGTGGAATCCAAGAACAATAAAAACCGTAAATATAAATTAAATTCTTAGTCTATTTTTACTATCGCGTCAAAGAACAATTACTCTAGGCAAAAGAAAAACACAAAACATTCGTGCTGACAGTTTACGATTTTCTCTGTATTTTATTTGTAATAAGACAGTGAAGTGTTGCCAGAATAGCTCGTACATTACGGTTGTTATGTGTCTTGACATTGTCATGTCTTTGTCAGTGGAACAAATTAGTTTTCTATTGTTAGAAAGGAACAATTATGTTTGTCATGTGTGAGAAATCTAAATAACGAATACTCTAATAATAGTATACATTTGGCGTGTTTAAGATATAAAATTACGTAATATACAATTAATCACTAACAACAATAATAATAATTTATCCGTTTCGTGTACTTAACATTATACATATGTAAAAAATATGCATTCAAATGTTCGTAGAATAATAAATTATAAAATAAATAAAGATTATAGTGCAGTTGTATTGCCGCTTGTACCCAAGTATAGTAAGTAAGTTTTTCACACCACCTTGTGAAAAAATATTGTGGGCTTTTACATATTCCATTAATTTAGGTCGTTTTCCTGACAGAATTAAAACGAATATTGTTTATTCGAGTTTAAAATTCGGAAAGTAAATCATATCAGCAAGTACCGCCTCGTAGCCAAAGTGGCTGGTCTGCCCAGCGAGGTGAACTGCGAGTTATAAGTCTGGTTCTGTATTTTATATAGTTTGTTTTTTTGTATTAAACTTTTTGATTTTTTGTTAGGAAATAGATTGATAAGTATAAACCAGTTCAGCTTTTGAAAGCCTCCCCACCCCCCCGCCCCCCCGCCCCCCACCACCCCACCTATGCTATTATGCAGCTTTTAAACTATATTTTTATTACTTTTAACAAACAAGCTTTGCGGCTGTTACGTGAAAATAGATTGCATACAAATTACTTCTTAAGACCTCCTAAGCTGTCATGAGAAGTACGTGATCTTAATAGCAAATCTTATAAAATTAAAATTGTGATAGTTATTTTTTATGAAACGGGTTTATGAATACAACCTGGGCTGCCTCTGGTTTTACCCCCATGTAGTATTTAAAAGTATACCAATTTATGTTTTTCATGAGTCAATGTATTTGTGTAAAATATCTGCCGGCAAATCGTAGACCCCGCTTATAGATGTGAGTTCTGAGTAAAGCACATTGCATTACAATCTGAGCAGGCACCGGCGCCGGCACCGCGCCGTTACTCAAGTTATCTTACCTGATCTTTGGCGCTTAGGGCCAAGGTTCTTTTCTATCCCAAAGTTCATGCCTTAAGCTAGCTTGATATCGCCAATGCGTTAATGCACTTTTTCGTCATACTGCTTGGAAAACGGCTGTTTTCAATTCATACGTTGCGGGGCGAAAGTAGTTCTTTTCAGTCCTAGGACGGAAAAGAATCACCTGGTGTCGAGGTCATCAGCTGTTCCGTTTCTGTCATTTATAAATATCAATGTAGTGAATCTGCAAACTTGTGTACGTCGATTGTAGGTAATCGATTGTATCGAGAGTTGTAATCAATTATTTTATCGATTGTAATTCATTTTTGCATTGTTGTCGGTTTAAGTATATTTGTTGCGTTTCAGTCCGACAAGATGAGTGACACGGGAAATAAATATATATTACAAAAAGCCCAAGACATTCAAGAAAGCTTTTTACCAGCTAATTCTAGGAAACGCTACGAATCTGATTCCTGATGTAGCTCGAAACGGTTGACTAAAGTATTCCTTCTTGCAATCGATAGTCCACAGCATTCGATATACCTATCGTTATAGTTAGTCTAACCTAACACTAACACAAACGTAACAGACAATAGTTGAAAACATCTGTAGTAACAGCTGTTTGTTTTAAATAGCAAGAACAAGATGGAAGCCATTTTGGATCAAGCTTTTAAAGGTAAACAAGTTGTAAAATATTAGTTTTGAGAAAGCAGTTAGTTTAATATATTGTGCAGTAAGACGAAAAATATAGTTCATCACATGAGCCAAAAGTGGCTTTTCGATCCTCGCTCATTTTCCGACCTCGGCTTCGCCTCGGTCGTTAAACTTAAGAGTCTTCATCACCGGAAGTTGCTGGACGCTATCTTGGAGTTTTGTTCCATAAGGCCAATGTTAACTTTGTGCCTCCATTACTCCTCACCTGATCGCCACATACAATTCATTTTGGTGTCAAATTAAAGGTTTCGTCATCGTATCGAAAAGCGTCATATTCGGCCCTAGTGATGAAATATACTATTACCTCGTAAACTGAGGATAAAATATCTAGCTTTGTGTTTATAATTTCAAACTAAGTCATATAATGGAACCATCTATATAATTCAGTACCATTATTTCGTAATTTACATTCTATCCCTTCCCCTATTTTGTTTAACGCACCGTAACACTGAAATGTTACCCCCTTGCGTAACTTAATGTACTTTACATGAAAACTGTAATGTTATGGAATTACGAATTTGTCATATAGCAAATTAATTAACACATTTCGTGTTAATCTAGTACTGTAAAGTAAACAAGTTAATACAATTTTAAATATTTGTTACATAAATATGTGTTAAGCTTTGGCCACAGTGACGAGACGGATTGTAGGACTTAAGATCCCAGGGTAGCCCGATCAAGGGTCGGTCGTAAAATATTTTGGCGAGGCTTGACTCAGGGTTCCCTCCCTAGCCCTCATTAGACCTGGGATCTTCTGTCAAGCCTCTAAAAACAGGTATACGGCACTCGGGCCTCCGCCTCTACCTGCGGGGGGGGGGGGGGGGGGCACCGCTGGGACTAGCTGTTCTCGTCGGCCCGGCCCTGTCATCTCCTCCTTCGTAATTAGTTTCATGCTCACAGTCGTGTTATAGGATATGTATTGCAAATCTTAGACTAAAACTTTATGTTTTTTTATGCTAGTCTTAAAACAGAATTACTGTATTAAACTTATCGAGCATATGTTAAAACAGACAACAACAAAATAATTAGGTTATGTATTATTTTTGTAGCAACCAGACTATGATTAAATTTATATAGAGTATAAATTTATATAACCGCACCAAATAAAAACTGAATAAAATATAACAAAATTTGTTTTCACTCTATTTAGTTAAGTCAAAACTACATAATTTTTTATTTTTTTATAAATGTGCTTTTTTCCATGAAAACCACTCTTATAGTTCTCTTTATACTTGTACAATATTTATCTTGTAAAAAACCTGCGTATTCAGTGAACGTATTATTGTAATGTTATTAATATACTACAGTTAACGTGCAAATGTGCATTTTGTTTTTTAATAACATCCTCAGTCAACATTGATAACGACAGGACAAATAATTAACTTCAAAATAAGAATAAATAATTCTTTATTGAGAATAGAAAGATTCAGAAAACTGTTAAAAATTGAAATGGCTGATTTAAAACGCTATAACTAATGGTTTAAACTGTTCGTTTATTTGTCACATTTAGCGGTGAAGGTAATCTTCAAAATTATTGTCTAATTATTGGTTTTGATGAAGTTTTAAGGTAGATACGGTGAACCGGAAAGCTTATATGGATAAATCTACCTATACTATTAATACGCTACATGACAACTTTTTAAACAATAAGGCTTTTTCGTTACTCCCAGATAACGAAACGCACTAAAACACGCGTATAGATGTGCAGATGTGGAATCTGGCTTTAGATTTTCGATTTAGGCCTCAGGGCTCTGCCCCACGGGACTTCCAAGTCTCCAAGTTCATATGGAGGAGAATTTTATTTGGTTTATGTCACATGTGCTTTCTCTTAATCCTATAAATTAAATAAACAGCTGTTACAAGGATTATATCTAACTACAGACTGTCATTGTTTTGTTTACTATTTCTTTACTTCTTTATTGGTAAATATCTTAATTGCCATAATTAAATTATGGTTAAGACTAAATTAAATTGACAGAGTATGTAATGCTAATAATAACTGATAGAATTTTGATTATTTAAATCCTTGAATCTTACAAAATAATCTTCATCCAATCTTGAAACCACAACATTTTGATTTTAAATTTATATTATATTTTCATTATTTTCATTGTTGTTTTCATTTAAAAATCTTCCTATTTTGTATGGTCATTTAACGATAATTAAGGTATTGCTTTAATGTATTTTTGAATTGTCTTATGTTATTTAAAGATTTTATTTCTGAAGGAATTTTGTTGTAAATTTTGATTGATATGTAATCTGAGCATCTTTGTCGGAATGTTGAATTTGAATGTGGCAAGTCTATATGGTTGAGATTTCTCGTGTTATAATTATGAATTTGTCTTCTGAAGGAAAATTTATCAAGGTTCAAATGTACAAACCTTGCTGTTTTAACTAGGTATTTACTATTCTCGCTTCTCAACACGGGATGCACAAGCTGCGCATATAATATTCTAGTAATATATAAATGTACTAGCTGTTACCCGTGGCTTCACTCGTGAACAATTAAACCACATTAAAAATATTAACCTGACCAGCACTATAAAATCTTTGTTTACGTTATCAGGTATTTATGTTAATGTGATATATACAAGCTCATGTGCAATGTCACCTTAATAGGTTCAGTCGTGTTTGGGGGCGATGAATCATCTATCTATACATAATCCAAACTGTCAAATTTAGAATATTAGTATGATATATTTTTGATATCTATGAAAATATAAAGGAAAATCTATCATAACTGCAGTCAAAAAGAGCAAACTACCCACATAAGAAAATAATGGAGATTGAATTAGGTTTTTTTTGTATTGTTTTGTACTGAAATACAGGGTAGGACCTCCAACCATTAGTTAATATTTAATTTTAAATTACCACAAAATGTAAGTGACCCATGGTGTGAGGTGTTATTGCTGCCCCTTGCCAACCTCATCA
Organism: Allygus modestus; assembly: GCA_963675035.1. NCBI lineage: Eukaryota > Metazoa > Arthropoda > Insecta > Hemiptera > Cicadellidae > Allygus > Allygus modestus. Next base: position 69,165,634 of record OY776116.1, read on the forward strand.
AACTCGATGACAATCCCAAGAGCGAGGCTTGACTCAGGATCCCAGCTCGACCCTCGTTAGTGCTGGGACCTTCGGTCAAGCCTCGCCAAAACAGGTAAATAATTCTCAGATCAATTTTAACCCTGGAATATTCAGTCCGTCTACCTACGAGACGCGGGAGCAGTTGTTTTCTATCCCTTTTTTACTAGTGATTTTTCTGCGGGAAGAGCGCTGGCGGGAAGCAACCCTATTATTATGTAGCATGCAACAGTTTATACATTCGTGTGTATGAACTGTATTTTCGTGTGGTAGAAGACGAAGAACCTAATAAAAATGGTAGCACAACATAAATAAAAATCTTCAATTTGGAGAGTACAACACACGCACATGATAAATTAATAAATGATGATACAATGTATTATATACTGAGTGTTTCCGAACCATCTACCAAAACTTCAGGAACTTGTTCTTGGAGTAAAAAAAAAACAAAATATGTTGGATAAACATAAAGCCTATCTCGCTCCGTTTCCCGTCGGTGTGTCAGTATAGGTAGTTTAATCAATACAGCATATCTTGGCAACGACTTTAGATAATGACTCGAAACTTTTGCCCGTTTATTATAGTAGTTTAAGGTTTATTAGGTATTTAATTCTACGTTCCTAGCTTTAGAAAGGCGGCCATTAAAATGGTTAAAGCTTAATATCTTCAAAACGGTAAATTTGTAAAAACCTTATCCAGATAATTTAAAAATGTTAAATTTGAAGCCGATCGATTAGATATTTCCAAGAACTCTCAACCCATACATAAATCTTGATGAGTAAAACGTTAAAAAATCTGATTAAATTACCAGGAATTGTCAAGTCTTTATCAGAAAACATTGCAATTACTCTTCTATGGGTTGAGTGATCTATTAATTTAATTTACTTTATTTTATTTTATATATTTTATCTCTCTGGGCCTAATTTTACATTTTCTAATTATTTGTAAAGTTTTCGAAACTGTTCCATTTTACAAATATTTATCTTTAAAAAGGGTCGTTATTTCGAAACTTTAAAAACTAAACATTTCAAACTCAGTACAAAATAAGCGCTAAACAAGAATAACACACATACCAAGTTTAAAATCAGTATCTTGGGCGGTTCCTAAGATGTGGTTAATTGATTAAAAAACACAAACTCATTTACATTACAGACGGGTAACTGAGCGAGGCAGACCCAATGGCTTTATAAAATTATTTCTTTTAGCCCCGGGTCCAATTTTCTGAAATCTCTATAGAGTTAGGGGAAACACCCTATATATTTTAGAATGCCCCAGAAATGTTTGGAAGTTGCTGAGTTCAATTGACAATGTTATAGAAAAACATTCCAAGCCATAAATTACGAGGAACGACTAGCAATAATTGATACATCTGACTAATTTGTGTTTTATCCACTAATAACATAGATGGGAGACCGAGCGCGACCGCGTCAGTGTGACTGTGGTCATTGGTCATACACGTTTCCGGGCAATTCCGAGGAAGACAATCGCTCTCACGTCGGTGTGGACGAGGCCTCTAGACACATCTTACAGTATAACCCGATCTTAAATGATTAATTGTTATACATTTTAACTTTTGAAATTACACTACACTTTTTGTTAGTGTTTTCTGGACGGATTTTAGAGATATATGCCCAAATCTCCTCATGCAGCGAGCCTGTGGCCCCTGAATGAAGTCCACAACCAACCTGTTGGAACTGTCTAAAATATTCGGTTAATCCCATTGTATTAAAAGGGTAGGACGTAAGTAACCTAGCTACAAAATAATTTCCATTCATGCATTCAGTCGTTAGATCAATTACATTATAGGATGCCTTTAACTTGAATTTATTGAGATTTTATATAAAAACCATTGGACACAAAACATTTTATGTGTATTATTAATTAATATTTATTGTTAAATTGACGTACATGTATATGTTATTATCTTTTAAGAAATTAAAGAGTAACTGAAAACATGAATCCTTATTGAGTTTGGATATTTAGGTTATAAATCTAAAGCAAATTTGACAATACAACTGCCGAAAGTCTAACTCAGTTTGTGAATCAATACAGCTTATTCTCCACAGAAATTTGCATACCCTATAGCCAATCAATATACCAATCGGACCGAATGCAGGACATATTTCAATATCCGCTCATTTTAAAATAGGCTAATTTTGAGAGTGAAACATCAATGAAAAAAGATTTTTCCTTAAGCGACAAAAATTTACAAAACATATAAAAAATATAATATTTTTGTGGATATTTATATAATATATATATATATACAGGGTGAATCTCGTAAGTTGTCCAGTATTGATTTCAGACAAACCGTTGGTCCTACGATGATGAAATAAAATTATTTCCCACTAAACCAACCCCAAGGAATAACGTAAAAATATTTTTAACGATTTTTAAATACAGGGTGTACCAGAAACTGAGGGTCACTAGTCCGAATCTACGAAATATCAAATACAAACGTATATCATGATATACATCAAATTAAAGCTCTTTTCAATCCAAACCATTTGGCGGAATCGGATTTTGATTATTATTGATTCATTTCAAAATGGCGGCTGTTTTTGTGAAAAAATTAGTATTTTTTTGAATACCCTGTATTTTTCTTAAAAATGCAGATATCTTGATTCTGATTCAAATATCGCATTCCTTATGAGCTAAGCTTTATTTTGATATGCAACACTTCAATATTATCTCAAAAACAAAAAGTTTCAAAAATATCAGTTTTTGAAAATATGTACATAGCCAAAACTCAAAAATTTCAAATAGCACCATATGTCAAATAGCATAGTTTGTTAAACATGGTGGTAATAGAACTATGGTCCAGCCTTTACCACCATGTTTAACAAATAACATGTGTTTTAATGTGGGAAAACATGTTTTTTGTTGATAACTCGAAAACCAAAATAGATACGCATAAGGTTTAAATTTGAAAGTTTCTTAGAATTGCAATACCTTTAAAATGATATGCTATTTGACATATGGTGCTATTTGAAATTTTTGAGTTTTGGCTATGTACATATTTTTAAAAACTGATATTTTTGAAACTTTTTGTTTTTGAGATAATATTGAAGTGTTGCATATCAAAATAAAGCTTAGCTCATAAGGAATGCGATATTTGAATCAGAATCAAGATATCTGCATTTTTAAGAAAAATACAGGGTATTCAAAAAAATACTAATTTTTTCACAAAAACAGCCGCCATTTTGAAATGAATCAATAATAATCAAAATCCGATTCCGCCAAATGGTTTGGATTGAAAAGAGCTTTAATTTGATGTATATCATGATATACGTTTGTATTTGATATTTCGTAGATTCGGACTAGTGACCCTCAGTTTCTGGTACACCCTGTATTTAAAAATCGTTAAAAATATTTTTACGTTATTCCTTGGGGTTGGTTTAGTGGGAAATAATTTTATTTCATCATCGTAGGACCAACGGTTTGTCTGAAATCAATACTGGACAACTTACGAGATTCACCCTGTATATATATATATATATATATATATATATATATATATATGTATATATATATATATACAGTTTTCCTGGTAAGTAAAAGAATCCATTAGAAAGTGAAATGAGTTCACACGCAGCACGCTGACGTGAGGGAAGTGAATTTCCAAATAAAAAACTTTAAAAACTCAAAATCAGTGTAAAAACATACATTTATTCAAATTTTTATTGAAATCTGGAAACACTGAATTTTTTGCTGTCCTGATGCTCCTGGTTTCATTTACCTGCTCTGCTGGGAATACAATTTTGCGCATTATAAGGTTAGCAGAAGGTCCAGTCAGGCTTAAAAGTAGGCGTGAGGTTGCTGGGGATGATTAAAGTAAACCAACAAATGAATAACAGGCTTTTTAATGTTAAACCCCCACAAGACAACGTACAAGGCAACGTTTTACGTCTATACTAATTTTCTTTAATAACACGGTAAATATGTGTGACAGAATGACAAGAGATAGCTTAAAAGTTTCACCTCACAATGTAATAGTTCACTTTCCATAGGAAATTCACTAACTAGGGAATAAATATGACTTAATTTAATTACATTTATTTAGTTATACAAGTTGGAATTAAATTAAATCAGGGGTTACACAGGTCAAATGATAGTTAATTTAACTAGACCAATAATATTAATCCATAAATTAACTCACGCTAATAAATCAAATTGGAACTGTTTAATTGAAAAGCTTTATTTTGAGTTGTGGTAAATACATCATTTGTAAACTGTTATTCGTAAATGATTATTATTCAAAACCTAAATTAAAGGTGGACTGTTTTGGTGTGGTTTATTAAACAACTTTTTGATTAGCATATTACATGTTATTACTTACGGGATGTAATAAAAGTCGTCTTACAACACTTAAGAATATATTTACACTTATACTGATTCACATACAGACGGCAAACATATATAAAAGGTGGTACAAGGCTATCGATTTCGGAATCGATTTCTGTCAGTTCTCTCATTGGCCTGATGATGACCGGTGTGATTGGTCAAAAACGATAGCCTTGTACCATCTTTCATATATGTTTACTGTCTGTATGTGAATCAATATAAGTGTAAATATATTCTCGAGTGTTGTAAGACGTCTTTTATTAGATCCCGTGTGGTTCATCCTATACAATAATTCAGTCTAGTAGTATTAAAATACTTATCCGCAAACAATAGATGTCGGGGACTACCTGGAAATGAATACATTAATACTACAAATCTAATCCAGCACACCCGAAAACTAATTTACCTAAGCTTGATTACATCATGTTACTGGTGACGTGTATGTTTCTGTCAACACATTTCTGTAATTAATTATTATTTTATTAAATAGCGCGTTTGATTAATGAAACAAATATTTCATATTGTAATTATTAGTTGTTTGCTAACCAATAGGTTGAAATAAATGTAAACGAGGAAACAAAATTTACTGTCACAAAAGTTGTTTGTAACTGAAATATGATTTTATTCATTACTGAGTAAATATGAAGATGAGTCTGGTTAAATACATATATAATCTACTTCCCAAAAAATGTTTTGTAGTAATAAATGTTTATAAGGTATTATTATAGTTTACTTAAAAAAATTAAAAATATTAAATTTTTCTTAAATATGAGTCTTAATTAATTTGTTGTTATTTACAAACTACGTCACAGAACGTCATCGGTTAATAAAACCTAAAAGTTTAAATATACTAAAACGGCTGTGTTACTTAGTAGTGGTGAATTACCGGGGAGGCATACTATTCGGCGCTTTTTTCCCATGTTATTCTTATGGGGATCAGTTTTTGCACCGACGCCCGATCCTACCCTACACAAATTTTCTTTTTGGCCCTTGCCTTATTTTCCCCCATTTAAAATTTGCATTAATTTTAATACATCCTTTGCAGAAATCCACGAATTCAAAAATAACTCCACACTAAATAAACAACACATGTAAACAACTTAGAAGTTATTGTGTAGTAGATGTGAAATGGCGGTTTAACATCACTTCCGGCGCTTTTTCCCCATGTTATTCTTATGGGGATCAGTTTTTGCGCCGACGCCCGATCCTGCCTATAGAGCTCCCGCGCGTTGGCCAATACTAATGTCCAACCCTTGCCTATATTAAATATATTGTCCCCATCCCCATTCCTCCTCTATATTTTTAAAAATTAATTTTCAAATTCAGGCTAAAAAACTATCTTTGGTGTTTACTGTCCGATTTGTCTGCAATTTGGATATGTTATTGTCCTAGGCAAGTGTTTTAATAAATTTCACTTACATTTCCCAAATTCACTATTACGGTCAAAAATATTTTTGAAAAATACTGCCAATTGCCAACTTCTTTATTTACTGCCCGATTTGTCTTCAATTTGGATATGTTATTTTCCTAGGCAAGTGTTTTAATAAATTCCACGTACATATCCCAAATTCACTATTACGGTCAAATTAAAAAATATTTTTGAAAAATACTGCCAATTGCCACCTTCTTTATTAACTGTCTGATTTGTCTGCAATTTGGATATGTTATTGTCCTAGGCAAGTGTTTTAATAAATTTCACTTACATTTCCCAAATTCACTATAACGGTCAAATTAAAAAATATTTTTTGAAAAATACTGCCAATTGCCACCTTCTTTATTAACTGTCTGATTTGTCTTCAATTTGGATATGTTATTGTCCTAGGCAAGTTGTTTAATAAATTCCACTTACATATCCCAAATTCACTATTACGGTCAAATTAAAAATTATTTTTGAAAAATACTGCCAATTGCCAACTTCTTTATTAAATGTCCGATTTGTCTGCAATTTGGATGTGTTATTGTCCTAGGCAAATGTTTTAATAAATTTCACTTACATATCCCAAATTCACTATTACGGTCAAATTAAAAAATATTTTTTGAAAAATACTGCCAATTGCCAACTTCTTTATTTACTGTCTGATTTATTTAAAATTTGGATATGCTATTGACCTAGGCATGTGTTTTAATAAATTTCACTTACATATCCCAAATTCACTATTACGGTCAAATTAAAAAATATTTTTGAAAAATACCGCCAATTGCCAACTTCTTTATTTACTGTCTGATTTATTTAAAATTTGGATATGCTATTGACCTAGGCAAGTGTTTTAATAAATTCCACTTACATATCCCAAATTCACTATTACGGTCAAATTAAAAAATATTTTTGAAAAATACTGCCAATTGCCAACTTCTTTATTTACTGTCCCATTTGTTTAAAACTTGGATATGTTATTGTCGTAGGCAATTGTTTTAATAAATTACACTTACATTTCCCAAATTCACTATTACAGCCAAATTAAAAATTATTTTTGAAAAATACTGCCAATTGCCAACTTCTTTATTTACTGTCCGATTTGTTTAAAATTTGGATATGTTATTGTTGTAGGCTAGCGCATATGCACCACCCACATTTTACAAACATTGCGGCTAAATTTTAAAAAATTTGGAAAAATACTGCCAGTTGGCAACTTCTTTATGGTCTGATTTGTTTAAAATTTATGTCATTATTCTAGGCTAGTGTATATGTACCATCCACATTTGACAAATTAACTATAATGGTCAAATTTAAAAAATATACTAACAATTTCAAACTTCTTTATTTATGGATATGTTATAGCTCTTATATAGGTAACAAGACCACACTACCACAAGTTCCATTACCCCCTATAATACAGTATTTTGCTGTAATCCCAAAACTGACTGTTTATTGTCACTTTGGATATTGTCCTAAGCATTTATTGTCTGATTTATTTTTTGGATATGTTATAGCCCCCAACTATTATATCTAAAATTACAATATTATTTCCACCTATAATACTGTTGTTTGTTTTGCCGCAACCTAAAAACTAACATTGGTATTTGTGTTTTTACAAAACTATATTTTGTAAATTACTACCAACAACTCCTTTATTTACATTTCGACTTGTTATATCACCCTATATCTAAATTTACCATATATTTTTTTCCCTTTTAGCACTGTTTTGTCGTAACCAAACTTTGAATATGACTGCAATATATTACTGGCCATTGCATAAGTAAATACCCCATTTCCAAATTCAATATTACGGTTCGATTAAAAAAATAAATGCAAGCTTATTATATTTGCCACAAGCTTATTATATACATCCAGCTGTTATATTTGCCACATTTCCAATATTGTTGTGACCCCCTCAACTACCTCTCATTGTAATATAATAAGTAATCCACAAAATATTTATGGAACTGCCTAAACTTTGGATATGTTTTAAGCCAATGCAAAAATAAATTTTTAAAACCCAAAACAACTAATCTTTCTTTGTGCTTGTTTGGAGTAGTCTTTATTTTATCCAACTTAATTTTAATTTTGTAGTTAAAATCAAACTTCCCACATTCTAGCTCCCTTTCCAGCCAGTGACATAAAGGTTACGAATATTTTCAAACAATATATCTTTTTCTTCCCCTATGTTGGACTTGTTTAATAGCGCACCATATTCCAAATCCTCCAGTCTACTACATTCTTTAAATTTAACATTGCCTTTAATATCTCTATGTCTTCTTGTCCATTGTTACGGAAACTTTCTATTTTTGGAATCGCCACAAAATGTTGCGGTTCCGTTAGTGTTAAAGCTTGCAAGTGGCTCGTTGGTAGGTAGATAAATAATGTCCATAAGACTGTAATAAATATCACTGCATTAACACGGAGGTGACGATTTCAGAAATGAAATATGAAACATATTGATCAGTCCAGCGACGATTCATTTTCCAAATAATCCGCAGATTAAAATCCACTCACTCAAACTATGTCTATCTGTAAATTAATGCATTTCAACGTAAATATTTGGGGTTATAAAATTGATAGCCACCTCTTTATGAAGACATTGCAGATATTTATTAATGAGATGACCGAGCTGCTTTCATTACAGTTTAAAATGAGCCTTTGCGGTACCGATAAAACAATGTGTTGGCTTATTCATGATGAGTTGTTGGCTTATTCATGATTGTTGGATTTTTTATAAATCTATTTTGTGAGGGAAGACCTGTTCGAAGGAAAGCCATTAAAATTGAACTTAAAATCAAATGCAGACTTTGACAGGATAGAAGTTGAATTTTTGAGCGGTAAGGCTATGCTAAATAGCGGATTCTCTAAAGAAATGGTTATAAAAAAGTAGCTAAATTCTCCACGATGAATTAGAATATAACATTTATTTTGACGATACTTTTAGCGCTCTTTATTCTTAAACGTTAACTTCACTCTACCTCGGTCACTTTTGAGGTAAGACCTTACGTTGCTCTGATCTGTTCTATTGCACGATACTTGATATAAAATGTCTAACTTAACCTCTTATATATTTAATGATCAATCTGTTACTGTACTGTTTGACAGTGTAAATAATCCTTGGTTCAAAGGAAAGGATGTTGTTAAAATCCTGGGCCATCAAGATTCAAAACAGGCATTGCGGATAAATGTTGATGAAGAAGACAAGTGTAAGGCTATAAATATACTCTCTAAAGGGGGGTGTATCGATACACCCCCCCCCCCTTTAACTTCCAATATCAGTCTAACTTCATCAATGAATCTGGTTTGTATTCTCTTATTTTGCGCTCATTGAAACCAGAAGCTAAAGCATTCAAAAGATGGGTTACAAGTGAAGTCTTGCCTTCCATTAGAAAGTATGGAGTGTATAAAATCAAACATGAAAATAATCAGTTAAAAAATCAAAACTCTCAACTCTTGGCTGAAATTACAAGGTCTCTGGAAGACAACCAAAAGCTCACTCAAATTAACTCAGAATTTAAAACTAAAAACGACATATTGTGTAAAGAGAACCGGTCACTGAATGAGTTGTTGAGTTAAAGTTTTCTGTAAGATATTGGCACATTTCCTCTTTATTAAATATTCCAGCCAAATCTAGTGTTATATCGAAATCCATAAGATCTTGCAGTATCTTTGGAAGATCTTCCAACAAATCCTTAATTTTAACATTTGCAAGCTCTATTTTATAGGGAATTGCTATAGGATCATCATACTTTTGTTTAATTTGGTCAATATCTTTCTTTATTATTTGTAACACACCCTCGCTTTGGGAGAATGGTAGTTTGGCCACAACACCATGTCGAGCTAAAGAGAACTTTTTAAATATTCCTCATAAGTAGCTATTAAACGAGCCACATATTTCCTTCTTAACTTTAAATTTATTCCGAACGCCCCCATCACAATCCATGTCGAGCTAAAGAGAACTTTTTAAATATTCCTCATAAGTAGCTATTAAACGAGCCACATATTTCCTTCTTAACTTTAAATTTATTCCGAACGTCCCCATCACAATCCGTAACATTGGTTATCTTAACTAACATTATCACAAAACGCATCCGTTATAGATGTTATTTAATTTTGGTTCACCCTCGCAATAGTTTATATTACCTATGTCTGTAAGAAGGTTATTATTACGTAGATTTTCTAATAAAAACCATATACCAAATCTTTCGTTAGTAGGTTTAATACAATTCCCCAATAAATGGCTAACAGAGTACATTTCTTTTATACAAAAGTAGCGGAAACATGTAAACAGGACAGATTACACCATAGGCATATAGAGGTTGTAAATATATATTGTATATAAACATAGGTGAGCGGCAAGTGTAACATGTAAGTGGACACCCACATGCAAATATGGAATATCCACAAATTCGACTAAATAAGTTTATAGTCTCAATATAATTAACATATTAACATTAGTACCCAAATTGTCGAAATTCTATAATTCTATTCTTAGTCCTTGTATTAGGTTTTGTACTATTAAACCCAACACCCCATGCAGTAGAGTAATATATGCATTTAATATGCACATTCTACAAGACCTGTACATCTGTTGTATAAGCAGCAGAATAGACGCCTCATTGTGTTGTTGTAAAGTAAAACATAAATGTGCTGGATACAACCGGCCAGATATTAGACAGGAAATGTGTTGGAAGTGTATTGCCAAAGACAAACACCACATAGTGCAGCATGTAATCAATCCACCACTATTTAGACAGTATTGGTACAACATCCGATATATTAGCCAAACCCACAATCAAACTTGGAAAACAAACAGTAAAAGATAAATATTATAGTAACAGAAATAGTAAGAGTATAAGGACATAGTAATATTTAAAGTTTATAAAACAACACAAATGCAGAGACACAATAACACACTCCAACACATTTGGACACAGGCACAGATACTGGTTTACATCCATTTAACACAACTTTACACGTTCTGTCAACCGACACAAAAATAGTTTGTAAATTGTGTAAGAAATATATGTAATATAAACAAATTTAACACAATCATAACATTGTCCACAATGTTATGATTGTGTTAAATTTGTTTATATTACATATATTTCTTACACAATTTACAAACTATTTTTGTGTCGGTTGACAGAACGTGTAAAGTTGTGTTAAATGGATGTAAACCAGTATCTGTGCCTGTGTCCAAATGTGTTGGAGTGTGTTATTGTGTCTCTGCATTTGTGTTGTTTTATAAACTTTAAATATTACTATGTCCTTATACTCTTACTATTTCTGTTACTATAATATTTATCTTTTACTGTTTGTTTTCCAAGTTTGATTGTGGGTTTGGCTAATATATCGGATGTTGTACCAATACTGTCTAAATAGTGGTGGATTGATTACATGCTGCACTATGTGGTGTTTGTCTTTGGCAATACACTTCCAACACATTTCCTGTCTAATATCTGGCCGGTTGTATCCAGCACATTTATGTTTTACTTTACAACAACACAATGAGGCGTCTATTCTGCTGCTTATACAACAGATGTACAGGTCTTGTAGAATGTGCATATTAAATGCATATATTACTCTACTGCATGGGGTGTTGGGTTTAATAGTACAAAACCTAATACAAGGACTAAGAATAGAATTATAGAATTTCGACAATTTGGGTACTAATGTTAATATGTTAATTATATTGAGACTATAAACTTATTTAGTCGAATTTGTGGATATTCCATATTTGCATGTGGGTGTCCACTTACATGTTACACTTGCCGCTCACCTATGTTTATATACAATATATATTTACAACCTCTATATGCCTATGGTGTAATCTGTCCTGTTTACATGTTTCCGCTACTTTTGTATAAAAGAAATGTACTCTGTTAGCCATTTATTGGGGAATTGTATTAAACCTACTAACGAAAGATTTGGTATATGGTTTTTATTAGAAAATCTACGTAATAATAACCTTCTTACAGACATAGGTAATATAAACTATTGCGAGGGTGAACCAAAATTAAATAACATCTATAACGGATGCGTTTTGTGATAATGTTAGTTAAGATAACCAATGTTACGGATTGTGATGGGGACGTTCGGAATAAATTTAAAGTTAAGAAGGAAATATGTGGCTCGTTTAATAGCTACTTATGAGGAATATTTAAAAAGTTCTCTTTAGCTCGACATGGATTGTGATGGGGGCGTTCGGAATAAATTTAAAGTTAAGAAGGAAATATGTGGCTCGTTTAATAGCTACTTATGAGGAATATTTAAAAAGTTCTCTTTAGCTCGACATGGTGTTGTGGCCAAACTACCATTCTCCCAAAGCGAGGGTGTGTTACAAATAATAAAGAAAGATATTGACCAAATTAAACAAAAGTATGATGATCCTATAGCAATTCCCTATAAAATAGAGCTTGCAAATGTTAAAATTAAGGATTTGTTGGAAGATCTTCCAAAGATACTGCAAGATCTTATGGATTTCGATATAACACTAGATTTGGCTGGAATATTTAATAAAGAGGAAATGTGCCAATATCTTACAGAAAACTTTAACTCAACAACTCATTCAGTGACCGGTTCTCTTTACACAATATGTCGTTTTTAGTTTTAAATTCTGAGTTAATTTGAGTGAGCTTTTGGTTGTCTTCCAGAGACCTTGTAATTTCAGCCAAGAGTTGAGAGTTTTGATTTTTTAACTGATTATTTTCATGTTTGATTTTATACACTCCATACTTTCTAATGGAAGGCAAGACTTCACTTGTAACCCATCTTTTGAATGCTTTAGCTTCTGGTTTCAATGAGCGCAAAATAAGAGAATACAAACCAGATTCATTGATGAAGTTAGACTGATATTGGAAGTTAAAGGGGGGGGGGTGTATCGATACACCCCCCTTTAGAGAGTATATTTATAGCCTTACACTTGTCTTCTTCATCAACATTTATCCGCAATGCCTGTTTTGAATCTTGATGGCCCAGGATTTTAACAACATCCTTTCCTTTGAACCAAGGATTATTTACACTGTCAAACAGTACAGTAACAGATTGATCATTAAATATATAAGAGGTTAAGTTAGACATTTTATATCAAGTATCGTGCAATAGAACAGATCAGAGCAACGTAAGGTCTTACCTCAAAAGTGACCGAGGTAGAGTGAAGTTAACGTTTAAGAATAAAGAGCGCTAAAAGTATCGTCAAAATAAATGTTATATTCTAATTCATCGTGGAGAATTTAGCTACTTTTTTATAACCATTTCTTTAGAGAATCCGCTATTTAGCATAGCCTTACCGCTCAAAAATTCAACTTCTATCCTGTCAAAGTCTGCATTTGATTTTAAGTTCAATTTTAATGGCTTTCCTTCGAACAGGTCTTCCCTCACAAAATAGATTTATAAAAAATCCAACAATCATGAATAAGCCAACAACTCATCATGAATAAGCCAACACATTGTTTTATCGGTACCGCAAAGGCTCATTTTAAACTGTAATGAAAGCAGCTCGGTCATCTCATTAATAAATATCTGCAATGTCTTCATAAAGAGGTGGCTATCAATTTTATAACCCCAAATATTTACGTTGAAATGCATTAATTTACAGATAGACATAGTTTGAGTGAGTGGATTTTAATCTGCGGATTATTTGGAAAATGAATCGTCGCTGGACTGATCAATATGTTTCATATTTCATTTCTGAAATCGTCACCTCCGTGTTAATGCAGTGATATTTATTACAGTCTTATGGACATTATTTATCTACCTACCAACGAGCCACTTGCAAGCTTTAACACTAACGGAACCGCAACATTTTGTGGCGATTCCAAAAATAGAAAGTTTCCGTAACAATGGACAAGAAGACATAGAGATATTAAAGGCAATGTTAAATTTAAAGAATGTAGTAGACTGGAGGATTTGGAATATGGTGCGCTATTAAACAAGTCCAACATAGGGGAAGAAAAAGATATATTGTTTGAAAATATTCGTAACCTTTATGTCACTGGCTGGAAAGGGAGCTAGAATGTGGGAAGTTTGATTTTAACTACAAAATTAAAATTAAGTTGGATAAAATAAAGACTACTCCAAACAAGCACAAAGAAAGATTAGTTGTTTTGGGTTTTAAAAATTTATTTTTGCATTGGCTTAAAACATATCCAAAGTTTAGGCAGTTCCATAAATATTTTGTGGATTACTTATTATATTACAATGAGAGGTAGTTGAGGGGGTCACAACAATATTGGAAATGTGGCAAATATAACAGCTGGATGTATATAATAAGCTTGTGGCAAATATAATAAGCTTGCATTTATTTTTTTAATCGAACCGTAATATTGAATTTGGAAATGGGGTATTTACTTATGCAATGGCCAGTAATATATTGCAGTCATATTCAAAGTTTGGTTACGACAAAACAGTGCTAAAAGGGAAAAAAATATATGGTAAATTTAGATATAGGGTGATATAACAAGTCGAAATGTAAATAAAGGAGTTGTTGGTAGTAATTTACAAAATATAGTTTTGTAAAAACACAAATACCAATGTTAGTTTTTAGGTTGCGGCAAAACAAACAACAGTATTATAGGTGGAAATAATATTGTAATTTTAGATATAATAGTTGGGGGCTATAACATATCCAAAAAATAAATCAGACAATAAATGCTTAGGACAATATCCAAAGTGACAATAAACAGTCAGTTTTGGGATTACAGCAAAATACTGTATTATAGGGGGTAATGGAACTTGTGGTAGTGTGGTCTTGTTACCTATATAAGAGCTATAACATATCCATAAATAAAGAAGTTTGAAATTGTTAGTATATTTTTTAAATTTGACCATTATAGTTAATTTGTCAAATGTGGATGGTACATATACACTAGCCTAGAATAATGACATAAATTTTAAACAAATCAGACCATAAAGAAGTTGCCAACTGGCAGTATTTTTCCAAATTTTTTAAAATTTAGCCGCAATGTTTGTAAAATGTGGGTGGTGCATATGCGCTAGCCTACAACAATAACATATCCAAATTTTAAACAAATCGGACAGTAAATAAAGAAGTTGGCAATTGGCAGTATTTTTCAAAAATAATTTTTAATTTGGCTGTAATAGTGAATTTGGGAAATGTAAGTGTAATTTATTAAAACAATTGCCTACGACAATAACATATCCAAGTTTTAAACAAATGGGACAGTAAATAAAGAAGTTGGCAATTGGCAGTATTTTTCAAAAATATTTTTTAATTTGACCGTAATAGTGAATTTGGGATATGTAAGTGGAATTTATTAAAACACTTGCCTAGGTCAATAGCATATCCAAATTTTAAATAAATCAGACAGTAAATAAAGAAGTTGGCAATTGGCAGTATTTTTCAAAAATATTTTTTAATTTGACCGTAATAGTGAATTTGGGATATGTAAGTGAAATTTATTAAAACACATGCCTAGGTCAATAGCATATCCAAATTTTAAATAAATCAGACAGTAAATAAAGAAGTTGGCAATTGGCAGTATTTTTCAAAAAATATTTTTTAATTTGACCGTAATAGTGAATTTGGGATATGTAAGTGAAATTTATTAAAACATTTGCCTAGGACAATAACACATCCAAATTGCAGACAAATCGGACATTTAATAAAGAAGTTGGCAATTGGCAGTATTTTTCAAAAATAATTTTTAATTTGACCGTAATAGTGAATTTAGGATATGTAAGTGGAATTTATTAAACAACTTGCCTAGGACAATAACATATCCAAATTGAAGACAAATCAGACAGTTAATAAAGAAGGTGGCAATTGGCAGTATTTTTCAAAAAATATTTTTTAATTTGACCGTTATAGTGAATTTGGGAAATGTAAGTGAAATTTATTAAAACACTTGCCTAGGACAATAACATATCCAAATTGCAGACAAATCAGACAGTTAATAAAGAAGGTGGCAATTGGCAGTATTTTTCAAAAATATTTTTTAATTTGACCGTAATAGTGAATTTGGGATATGTACGTGGAATTTATTAAAACACTTGCCTAGGAAAATAACATATCCAAATTGAAGACAAATCGGGCAGTAAATAAAGAAGTTGGCAATTGGCAGTATTTTTCAAAAATATTTTTGACCGTAATAGTGAATTTGGGAAATGTAAGTGAAATTTATTAAAACACTTGCCTAGGACAATAACATATCCAAATTGCAGACAAATCGGACAGTAAACACCAAAGATAGTTTTTTAGCCTGAATTTGAAAATTAATTTTTAAAAATATAGAGGAGGAATGGGGATGGGGACAATATATTTAATATAGGCAAGGGTTGGACATTAGTATTGGCCAACGCGCGGGAGCTCTATAGGCAGGATCGGGCGTCGGCGCAAAAACTGATCCCCATAAGAATAACATGGGGAAAAAGCGCCGGAAGTGATGTTAAACCGCCATTTCACATCTACTACACAATAACTTCTAAGTTGTTTACATGTGTTGTTTATTTAGTGTGGAGTTATTTTTGAATTCGTGGATTTCTGCAAAGGATGTATTAAAATTAATGCAAATTTTAAATGGGGGAAAATAAGGCAAGGGCCAAAAAGAAAATTTGTGTAGGGTAGGATCGGGCGTCGGTGCAAAAACTGATCCCCATAAGAATAACATGGGAAAAAAGCGCCGAATAGTATGCCTCCCCGGTAATTCACCACTACTTTACTTGTAACTAGTCAAAAAATAAAATTGCATTCATGGTTTCTTAAGTTTAGTTAAATGTTTTTACGCTTTAGGGTTACGATTCCTCAGCTAAAACGTTTTTACGAAGAGAAAAACAAACTCATGGCCTTATAACGTTTTATAACTGAATAGAACCTTTTTAGTGTTTAATTCAGGGTTTGAAGTCAGTTTAATTGGCCTCCCTCGGTACTCTCACGATGGTTGTATGTGCTGCGAATATGTTTATCTGTGTAAGTCTATGTCTACAGGGTGTTTCAAAAACCCTCTGTACACACAGATGAGAATATTACTTTTTTAATAAAAACATTTAATATATTACACCACATCCTCCAATAATCAATTGAACAAACGGGATTTAAAATTGTGTTAGCCTTTAAATAGAACTTTTTACTATCAGTACAGTATAAAAGACACTTTATGGGACCATATATAACAATCGGCGTCTTTAAGATTTTTAACTTATTATAAAATATATCTGGACTAATAGTCAACTGTTTTGCTAAAGTGATGTCAGAAAGTACTTTATATATAACTAAAAATTAGGTATAGCGGGGAAATTAAATAAACAGAATATGTATATGCACGGCTAACACTTAGTGTTATACTTATTTTATGTGTGCTTAAAACAGATAATATTTTCCAAAAATATAATTGAAAAGAAAATTATTATTCAATATCTATTGGTGTACGTGGATAATAAGTTTGGTTAATTTTTAACATAAATAATAATAAAAATATACTTAAAAAGCTAAAATTTAAAAAGTTTGTTTATTTGTTTAAAATAAAAATTACACTTCATTAGTCATCGAGATTAACGAGTTAGTGTAATTTCGTAGTATCCAAAACCACCTGACCAAACAAAACCATCGTCAGCCAACAATACAACCTTAAAACTTGTATAATACTGGTACTTGTATATGTCCAATACTTGTATAATACTAGTATTTTTATCATTAGTGAATTCCATTTGGAAAGTGAACTATGAGCATGACCCGCACGGTGAAACTTAAGCCCGGAACCACCATAGAAGTTCCTAACGTGACCCCCTGAACACGATTTGAGGGGTCGTTCAAAATTACATATATATGTGTTTGCACTCTAGTGGTCACATTCTTTGTCCGTTTTACTTCAAATTTGGTAGGGACATTCATTTCTGTAATCAGTTGGACAAGATCGTTGGGCAAAACAATCGGAAAACTCGAAATCCCTTTTTTGGGGATTAATCTTTCAAATTTCGAGTTTTGGGCCCAAAAAGGGCCAGACAAGCCCTGTATGAAAAATTAAATGCATGTAAAAAGTAGGGAATTAGTAAGGCAAAAGTTTTAAGCCCTCTCTCGTCATTCTACCATAATTATTTACCGAGTTATTAAAGACAATGTGTATCGACTAAACACAGTACGTTGTCTTATAGGGGTTTTGCACTAGAAAAGCGTGTTAGAATTAGAGTACTTTTATCATCTCCAGGAACCTCACTCCTACTTTCAAGCTTGTCTGAGCTTTCTCCTAACATTATAATGCACAAAATTGTATTCCCAGCTTTGCAGGTAAATGAAACCAGGAGCATCAGAACAGCCAAAAAGTTAAATGTTTTCAGATTTCAATAAAAATTGAAATAAATGTATGTTTTTACACTGATTTTGAGTTTTAAAAGTTTTAATGTAAAAATTCACTTCCCTCACGTTAGCGTGCTGCGTGCGAACTCGTTTTCAGATTGTTGGCATATGTATAGGGATCATGCTGCTAATGCCTCGCCATTTGAGAGGGTTTTGTGTCACGACCCGTTTCAATTTAGGGGGCTTTCCCATTTAATTATATGAATCTATACACATTGAGTTGTATTCTGTTAAAGATACGTTACCATATTGTGTCTTAACATTTAAGGAGCTACTTCATTTAGATATTATTAATATATTTAATAAAATTAAATATTATTAAATTAATTAATAGTATTTAATAGTAGTATTATTTAAATACTATTAAATAGTATTTAATATGCCTTACAGTACGTTAAATGTATTTTACACAAACATCTGTATTTTAAACGCTAATATTACTGAAGCTCAGAATAAGTGTGAATTATCCAATCATAGGCTCATAGTAAATGTAGCCAGAACGACTACGGTTGACGAATATAATAGGACTATTGCAATATGGGCCACAGTCTGGCGCTAGGGCTCTATTGTTATATCCGCCATTGTTACATACTGAGCTATAAATTGACTATCGATGACAGATTTATCTAAAATCTCAATTTATTGAAGTACCTACAGTCAAAACTAACTCTGATAATTAGTATGGAGCAGCACATTCTAAACTGAAACCTCTTCCGACTCAGATAAACAAATATATGAATTAGCAGTTGAAAATAATTGGTACAAATGTATATAAATAATAATGTGTCATCATAAAATCCAAACAACTACTGTACTGTACACTCTCATGAACCGTGCTGATCATTTCAAATCTCACGTGAGCCTATTTACTTATTAACCTATTAACTATTACCTATTAGGCCTATTAACTTGCCTCAATTATGTCTTAAAGGGAAACCTTTTTAGTGAATTTCCTATGGAAAGTGAGCTATTAGCATGATCCGCGCGGTGAAACTTAAGCCCGGGACCACCATAGAAGTTCCTAACGTGACCCCCTGAACACGTTTTGGGGGGTCGTTCAAAATTGTATATATATATATATATAGACACACATATATATATGGGTGTGTGTGTGTGTGTGTGTGTGTGTGTGTGTGTGTGTGTGTGTGTGTGTGTGTGTGTGTGTGTGTGTGTGTGTGTGTGTGTGTGTGTGTGTGTGTGTGTGTGTGTGTGTGTGTGTGTGTGTGTGTGTGTGTGTGTGTGTGTGTGCACTCTAGCGGTCGCATTTTTTGTCCGATTTACTTCAAATTTGGTAGGGACGTTCCTTTCTATAATCAGTTGGACAAGTTTGTTGGGCAAACCAATCGGAAAACTCTAAACCCCTTTTTTCGGGGATTAATCTTTTAAATTTCGACTTGTTGGGCCCAAAAAGGGTTAGAAAAGCCCCGGATGTCAAATTAATGTATGTAATAAGATGTATATTAGTGAGGCGAATGTTTTAAGCCCTCTCTCCTCATTCTAGCATAAATATTTACAGAGTTATTAAAGAAAATGTGTATCGACTAAACACAGTACGTTGTCTTATAGGGGTTTTACATTAGAAAAACTTGTTATTCATTTTTTGGCTTACTTTTATCGTTTTTAATTAAAATCCTGACTGGACCCTCTCCTAACCTTATATTGCGCAACACTGTGTTCCCAGCATTGCAGGTAAATGAAACCAGGAGCATCAGAACAGCCAAAAAATCAATCTTTCAGATTTCAATAAAAATTGGAATAAATGTATGTTTTACACTGATTTTCAGTTTTAAAAGTTTTTTTATGTGGAAATTCACTTCCCTCACGTCAGCGTGCTGCGTGCGAACTCGTTTACCTTTTTTCCAGTCCACCAACTTGAAATACTACTGGGAATATTTGGTTCCTGTAGTTTTAATTTATTCGGATCCACTCATGGTGAGCACTAATCATCCAGTATTTTCTTTTTCACACTTTAATGTTTGTCAAATGTATACAATATTCAACTTCGTTAATATTAATTGTTAAACAAATATATATAAACAGTATGTATATAGGCTGACCGATATGGTGTTTGGAACAAAATACAATACTAATCTGCTGCGTAATACGACATGTTTCTAGAACATTGTCCATCTACCTTGGAAAAACCTATAATTTACCCGAAGTCTTGCATATGCACCAGATCTGCGAAGAACATCCTATTTATACTTTGCGTAGGAGTACCTTTTATAAAACAAGGGAGCTGAATATTTAAAGTGAATCAGTTGATCGACCTAACCGAAGTTGTTCATAACAAATCTAAATATACATTAATTTATAGCCGTAAATTTAGGAATACATGTTAGAATTTAAAGCTGTAATTTTAGCAATTGAAATATTAATTGACAAGTTGTGTGTCTACTCTGTTTCCCTCCAATAGTATGTTTAAGAAATAACAGTGAGGAAGCAATTACTAACCAATTCAATGAACATTCTAAAATTTAAGAGGAAATTTAATAACGATGTTTTCTTAAAAATATTAAGTATTTATATGTAACCATCAGCAATAATTTATCCTGGTAATATTATAAATCGAAATGTCTGTTTGCTGATCGATCACGCACAAATTACTTGACCGGTCAAGCCAATGTAGAAGTTAAATCCCGGGTGAAGACCGTCGGACTATGTAAACTACATGCTTATATATATAATACAGGATTGCTGCAGTTAGAACTTAGTATAACTGAAACACAAGAAAAACTGACAAGAAGAAATAACCCCGTTGCAAAAACCTGCATACTCAGCGAATTTCAAATGGTACTTCACTACCTCATAAAGCCACTTGCCAACTTTCTTCGAAGAATATTCATAAACAAGCGAGATATGACTTCTTATTTATTCTCCATAAGAACAACATTGTGACTGAGTATGCAGGTTTGCTGCATCAAGGACCACAAAAATCGGGTTTTTATATAAATACTAATGGATCGCCACTAGATAAAGTAAAATACCGAGTTTTACCAATTTATTATGTTCATAAACAAGCAAGATATCACAAGTTTCTTATTCTCCATAAGAATAAGATTATAGCTACTAAGAACGCAGGTTTGCTGCAATGAGGGCTACAAAATCAGGAGTTTTTTTTATGAAAATATCAGTAAACCCCCAACCACATGAAGCCACATACCAAGTTTCATTAGAATATGTTTATTAATAAGCGGAATATAAAGTTTTACTTATTCTCCATAAGATTGGACAACGTACTGTGTTTAGCACTTTCAATATCTCGGTAACCACTTGACGTAGAGCGATGATCTAAATACCAAATTTTTTAAGCTTAATTTAAAGGTGTAAACCAAAATTTGGGATTAAAAAGAATTATGTGTAGAAATTTCAAAAAACCCATTTTTAGGGGACAAAATCCCCTAAAACCCCCCTTAAATTATGAAAAGGATTCTGGAACTCATGAAAATAGATGCTGCCTTACACGTTTATACCAAATTTCATCAAGATCGGACCATTTTTACGAAAGTTATCGTGCCTATACGGACACATATATATGAATTTGAACGAATGGTGTTTTTGGCATCTGGGGGCCTCAAAAGGTTTCCGGGCCTAGGTGTGGTAATTGCTTCAGAAATTCGCTAAAAGGAAAACCACAATAATAATTGTGTATATCAAATCAAACCTTTTATAAATTCCACTAAAGTTTCCACGTATTACAACAAATACCTGAACTACTAATTCAATTTTACTCGACTGCACTTAATTGTAGTTGAATTTCCGTATTGTATAATAGAGTTTGTTGTATGCTATTTTATCGATTTAGTTTAGTTTATTCAGTCCTCCAATCATGGTTTGCAGGTTGATGAATCTAGAATGAGAATCCCCGCGAGGCCAAACGCTCACCGCGTTGCGATACACACTAGGGTCCCTGGGGCCTCGCCTCACAACTGACTTTATATCACGTTGTTTATATCAAACCTCATTTTTATTTATATCAAACCTCATTTTTATTTTAACTCAGTCAGTAATGAATTTTAAATTGTTCATTTAATTTTGGTCCACTTAATGATCTGCAAATAAATGTTGTGTGTTACAACCAATTTGTCAAGACGATAGAAACTAGTAAAATCATAACCTGAATAAAATCAACAAGATTATTTCTTCTACGTTACGATATTTGTATTTATTTGATTAATTTTTTAAATTTTGTTTTAAACGATTTTCAAGTATTCAAATGTGGTTCATGCCATGTTCTTTTTTTCTCATATCGCTCAACAAAGTTGTAGAGTTTTAAATGTTACTTTCAGGAATTAAAAAAACCATTACGATGGAAAAAATGCTTGATGTGGTTTCCTCTTTATCAGCGAATTTCCCATATATTTTTATTTGCTACTTTTAGCGAATTTCCCCTATAGGAAAAAAAGCTATTACCGTAGGTCTCATGGTAAGACTTAAGCCCGAGACCAGATAACTTTTTGTTTTGAGGTCCCCAGATGCCGAAATAGTATATTTCGTCACTAGGATCAAAAGTGGATCTTTTTAATACGAGCTCCAGTTTAACTGCCGAGGCGAAGCCGAGGCTGGGAAATGAGCGAGTATTAAAAAGACACTTTTGATCCGAGTGACGAACTATATTTTTCGTCATACTGCCAAAAAACTTAAGGTTTAAATAAAAACAAAAGTAAAATTTACGTACTGTGTCTTCATAACCTCAAATGATTCCTTCAGCTTGTCTCTTGAAACAATCAGCTGCTGCACATGCATAACTTCGGTTCATTCATATCTATCGGTTGTTGAGTCGATCACTTCAAACCAATCATTGTGGTTCGAATCAAATCGGTTGTTCTTCAAACATTTGATTTGGGCACGGTTGTCTTGGAAACAATAATAACAACACAACAATGAATGTTTCAATAATAACAATGAATGTTTTGATTATTTATAATCGAATGAATTTCAATCGATTTATGATGACCTCGAATCAAAAGTATCATCAACAATGATCTTTTTAGTACTAGTACGATAATGATCATCAAAACATATGTTATTATCCAAAGACTAAAAAGAAGAACTTTTGAATCTCAACGCATCTGCCAAAAACAGTTGTTAGTGAATTTCCTATGGAAAGTGAACTATTAGCATGACCCGCACGGTGAAACTTAAGCCCGGGACCACCATAGAAGTTCCTAACGTGACCCCCTGAACACGTTTTGGGGGTCGTTAAAAATTTTATGTATATATATATATATATAGACATATATATATATATATATATATATATATATATATGTATGCACTCTAGCGGTCACATTTTTTGTCCGATTTACTTCAAATTTGGTAGGGACGTTCCTTTCTATAATCTGTTGGACAAGTTCGTTGGGCAAAACAATCGGAAAACTCTAAACCCATTTTTTGGGGGATTAATCTTTCAAATTTCGAGTTTTTGGGCCCCAAAAGGGTCAGAAAAGCCCCGGATGCAAAATTAATGCGTGGAAAAAGATGGGAATTAGTTAGGCGAAAGTTTTAAGCCCTCTCTCGACATTCTAGCATACATATTTACCGAGTTATTAAAGAAAATTTGTATTGACCAAACGCAGTACGTTGTCTTATGGGGTTTTACATTAGAAAAGCCTGTTATTCATTTGTTGGTGTACTTTTAACATCTCCAGCAACCTCACGCCTACTTTAAAGCCTGACTGGACCTTCTCCTAACCTTATAATGCACAAAATTGTATTCCCAGCATTGCAGGTAAATAGAACCAGGAGCATCAAAACAGCCAAAAAATCAATATTTTCAGATTTGAATAAAAATTGGAATAATTGTATGTTTTTAACTGATTTTGAGTTTTTATAGTTTTTTATGTGGAAATTCACTTCCCTCACGTCAGCGTGCTGCGTGCGAACTCGTTTTTGAAGCAGTATGACGAAAACACTATTCGTTCAAATTTATATATGTGTGTGTGTGTGTGTGTGTGTGTGTGTGTGTGTGTGTGTGTGTGTGTGTGTGTGTGTGTGTGTCCGTTAACACGATAACTTGAGTAAAAAAGTCCGATTTCGATTAAATTTGGCTCAAATGTGTAAAGTGACATTCATGACTTTAAGTTCGTAAACCAGAAAGATCGGACCATGGGAAGGAGGGTTTATGGGGGTTTTAAATTTTCCAAAATTCAGTTTTTGCACTTTTCACCCTAAAACTTTTAAAACACTCAATTTTGGTTTTGAGCATTTTATAGAGCTTAAAAAAAATAGTTTAGTATTTTAAACTATTAACCTAGGTTAAGCGGTTGCAGAGAAAATCCAAAAAACCTGCTCATAAAATCTCCCATATCAATCTTATGGGAAAAAGGTGTTTGGCTTTTCCTAAGTTCATTTTAATGTAAACTTCACATTTGCTTTTACCAATCAATTAACTCTACAAAACAATCATTTTGGTGTTTTAAATTGTGATTCTACGTCCAACCGATGCAGAGATATTCAAAATGCTAAACACTGTACGTTGTCCAATGTTATCCTTATGGAGAATAAATAAAATTTGATGTCTCGATTATTTATGAATGTAGATTGATGAAACTTGAAGCTTGAAACTTGATGAACTATGTGGCTCCACGTAGTACTGGTATATTGATATTTGCACAAACAATTGATTTTTTGTTGGATATCCCAGTAGCAGCAAACCTGCATACTCAGCCGTAATGTTATTCTTATGGAGAATAAGTAAAGTTTTATATCTCCCTTAATTATGAAAATAAATTAATACAACTTAGTATGTAGCTTCAACTGGTTGAGTTATATTGATAATTGCATGAAAACACATATTTTATGATCCTTGTTGCAGCAAACCTGCGTACTCAGCCCCATGTTATTCTTATGGAGAATAAATAAAATGCTATAGATCACTTATTTATTTATGTATTTTTTTAAACTTGGTAAGTGGCTTTATGTGGTAGTGAGAAACATATGCATGCATTGGAAATTCGCTGAGTAAGCAGGTTTGCTGTGACGGGGGTATTTACATTTCCAGAGAAATATTAAAGTTTAAACCTGTTGATGGTGTGAAAAAAGTTGACGAAACCTTGGTTAGTATATTTTGAAAAAGTAGATCTGATAAATTCATGTATTTTATACAAATTTTAACATAAAAAATCAAAATAATTCTTTACATTACTAAATACTCAAATACACATGTTTGTAATTAAAGTTTTATTTTTGTTTTAAGTACGTAGAATGTTTTTCTATGTACATGTACCAAATCGTATGTTATGCAAGACAAAGTTACTGATATCATAACAGTATCCCGACTTCATTATTCCACCCGAAAACCATGTGTTTTTTTTATGTAAATCTTGAACAGAAAATTCCTGTAATGAAATGTGTTATATTTTTGTATTATTTTTTAAACATTTACATGTATGTGCATGATAAATCACACGTTGTATAAACCCTCTAAGTTAGGTAAAGTACCCAACCTCACTCGTTTTTGCTACTTTACCTGTCAATGGTCCTTTTTTAAGCTGAAACTAGTTCATCAATGATCACTTGCTGAACTAGGTAATTACACTAATTTAGTCTATTCTCCGTGATCCGGAGGCTAAATCATGAAAAATACTTACAATTTGTAATTTGAGTCTGTCATTGGAATATAATGAAACTTTTCATACAGCAAATTAAATATAACAAACTTCATGACATAAATATGTTGATAGACTGATAATTAATGAAGGTTAATAAATAAAATTAAGTCAAACATTAACTACTAAATAAAATCCTTAATATTATACTTTGTCTACAGTTAATATTTTTGAAATAATTGGTTTCCTTGTATATTTTTATTGAAGTCAATAGAAGGGAGAGAGTAAACAAGAAAGAGTACAATTTCCTACCGACACGCTCCCGCTCTCAGCCACGGTATTCCTAAGGGCCTTAACACTTGTACTCGAGTCTCTCTTTCATATCTTCTGGGACTTTATTTTCCGCACAAAAATGTATAAAAATTGGACAAAAAAGAATCTTACGAAACAGCCACTTTAAAGTTTAAAAACAGTTTAATGGCAATGGGCTATTGCAGTTTATGATACTTGATTATAACTATAAAACCAAAGATAAATTATACTTTTGTTATGTACATTTGTATCTTATACTCGATGATCAGCCCTACGTTAGAGTGAATATTATATAAATCATGCTTTATTTTATGTTATAAATATTATTTTATTTTAATTATGCTTTATTTGTTTTTAAATGATTACACGAAAGCGAAAAAAGATTAAATGTTAAGAAATTCTGTAATGTTACAGATTAACTTAAAATCACTCTTTAAGGTATACTATTCAAAACCCCAGCTATATGAATTATGAGTTGTGTTTTGTAAAAAAAGGATGATACAGTATTTTAAGACACAAACTATGACGGAGAAGTTTAAGTGTATACTAGCAATTTATTATCTCCCATAGTCTACTATTAGGTGTACACACTTTATGATTGTTGTATTACATTTCTTCATCTATCTTATTTTTATGATTCTAATACCTCATTTTTGTAATCATGGGTGAAGTAGACTGTAGAATGGGCAAAAGTCCTGGTAAGCCTGGCAATGTAATTCTAAAATTACTGTGCTGTTCAATATACACGCAGAGACCTGCTGCCATTCAAACCCTCCCGAGAGACTTTCCAGCATAGTTTGACAGATCAGTCATAGATATAATAGAGATGGACTAATGGTACAATACTGTGAGCTGATGATCCTGTCGCATACCATTACTGGCACGGAACTGAGTGCCGATAACCCTGTCACATACCATCACTGGCACGGAACTGAGTGCCGATGACCCTGTCGCATACTATTACTGGCACGGAACTGAGTGCCGATGACCCTGTCGCATAACATTACTGGCACGGAACTGAGTGCCGATGATCCTGTCGCATACCATTACTGGCACGAAACTGAGTGCCGATGACCCTGTCGCATACCATAACTGGCACGGAACTGAGTGCCGATGATCCTGTCACATACCATTAATGGCACGGAACTGAGTGCCGATGATCCTGTCACATACCATTACAAGCACGGAACTGAGTGCCGATGACCCTGTCGCATACCATTACTGGCACGGAACTGTGCTTATTGCATTTTTGCTCATAATTACTAGCTTTATCCACATCTCTGTTTAAATGCGCTTAAGAGTAAGTAGTTTGTTAACTTTGAACCAGTTGGTACACTTTATACTGTACGGAACCCGATGAAAAATGAGGGGGCAGGGGGGTGAGGGGAAAGTTACCCCTTAAACGGTCCTGTTATGTTCAATTTTCAACAAAACACAATTTGGAAAATTTGATTACAAAACATTGATTACAGATACTCGGGGACATCTTCAACACAGAATGTCTACTGTTCACTACGTAGTGTACGAGTGCTGCCTGAGAGGTCCTTTACACCGCCCCCGGGGGTGGCGGCACGGTGGTGGGGCGGCGGCGGCAGACTGAGGGCCGCCAGTACCGCGTGCGTCGCCGTACCCTCGCCACCTCGTCCCCGGTCGCCCTCGGTGTCGGTCCTCGGTCTGGTATCGTGCGTGATGTGTATGTGTGCCTGTGAGTCGCGGCCTCGGTGGATCTCCCCCTTGTGAGTTTATATTGTTTTAGGTTATTTTTATTTGTAGGGTTATTATTAAAGGGTTGAACTAAGTTGACGTAGTGAACGTTAAAATTAATCTAGCAGGAATCTTAAATTAAAATCTTACAACTCAAAATAATTTGATGCACTGTTTTAATTGTTTCAAAAATAGGTAGATGCAAATATTTGTAGATTACAACTATTAAAATTTGATGGTTGAAAATTGTTTAACATTACTTAAATTAATTGTTATTCTAACATATCTAGCAAACATTATTATAATAACAACTTTAAACGACAGTAAAGCTTCAGATTCCTGAGTAAATTATTTGATAGGTTTATAGGTAAATTGCAAATTGTTTTAATGTAGGAACGGTCTTTATAACTAAAGAGCTTTTATGTGATTAACTAGATATTATTTCATATATTATACAGCGCTGTTTGATTTTACCTCGTGTATTTAAATAACTAAAACCTTTAATTGAATATGTTTTGTATAAAAAAACTATTGACTATTTTGCTTTTACGTAAAATTTGAGCACAAATGTGCAAACATTCTAACCATTATTTTTATCTTATATTCTGTTAGTTTATGTATTCTTTGCCCAACAGTAAACACAGTAAGTTTAAACGAGTAATAAATATATTTTTAAAGCAAATTAAATACAAATATTCGGTTTTATATAAGCTAGAAGCTCTAGTATATTAGTTAAGGAAAACTTACAAATCGACATTATTAAAAAAATATGAAAGGGCGTAGCACAAATTTTCAGTTTAACACCCTTTTCCTTGCTTTGACAGCTTACTACTTTAGCTTTTTACTTTTTAAATATATTGATGTTAAATTTAATAATAAAAAAATGCCCAGACATAACTTCAAATAATAACCATCAACATTTGTGATAAGCAACGCCTGACAGGCTGGCTTTGTTACTTGGAAAAATATCTGTATCTGTATGGTAACTAAATAAAAGCAACTTCGTAAAAATTATTCTGTTTTAGAGATCCTTCCTAAAAGGTAGTTTTGGTATATAGAGAGGCTTTGTGCAGATTTAAAGGATGTATATATGCGTACACTGTACATTACTTACCTGTCCGTACAGAAGCTCACGATTGAGTGAAGTGAGTACCTTATTATACTTACCTATAATACTCACAAAGAGAGAATTTATTGAGTTTAAATTAATAGCTGCAATAGACTAGACGAAAAATCAAAAAGTTGTTGGTATTATTGAGAAACAACAAATTCCAATTAAATTTTGTATTTACAATCTTAAAAAGCTGTTAATGTGAAGTTAAACACCAAACATTGTATTTTACGAGAACGAATTTCCATAACTCTTAAATAATGGATGGGATACTTTATTACATAAACCCCTGCTTCAATTACTTTTACAGCTTGAAATCTCTCTCAACTTATTCATACAATTTTGTAAAAGTAAACTGATTATGGTAATAGGAAAACAAAAATATTAAAAATTAAAATATATAATAAAATTTGTTATGTTAAGGTTTTATATTCACTCAGCCTGAGGTTTGACATGATTTAATTTATTATTTACTAAGGTTGTTTAATTGGTGACCACATATTAAATGTTGTACACCAATTATGATGTGTTTGGTTGTCACATGAAATAAATAATGTTCACGACTAAAGGGCACTAGTTACACCTTTTTGTCTAATCCGTGATGAATTTGTTGGATAATAGTCGAGACATATTAGGCAAAACACGCCTCTTTACTTGGAATCCCTACACTGTGCCCTACAGTGAGATGCACTGCACGTGTTTAGAACTAATAACCAGTACTAACATATAACAAACTGACACTGGATGTTGTGTTACATCCTCAAACGAGGAAAATGGCGGGTGGAATTGTTATCTACTAATTTTTTAACCACAGAGAAAAACGTTTTTAAAATATAGAAGAACGTGTCCCCCGTGTTTGTTTCTATTTCATTAAACTGAACGGCCTTTTGACTTTGCACTTTTTATCATTGTAACAGGAATATTATCATCCTACTATTTTCAATTAAGTTATTGATTCTGTTGAATTCAATTGTAGTTTTAACACTCGAATCGTTGAAAAACGTATTCACCGTGTTTGTTTCTATTTAATTCAACTGTATGTTCTTTTAATAGTCAAACATTTTACTTGGAACTTTTTATGATTGTATCAGGAATATTATCATCATACAATTTTCAATGAAGTTATAAATTCTCTTGAATTTGATTGTAGATTTAAGTTGATTTCAGCTGTATCAAGTCATGCTCAGTTTAGATTTCCATAGATATAAAACTCAAGGCAATCTTTAGACAGGAGAATTGCCGGGGAAACTTTTAAGTAGGAAATGCTGTAAGTGATGCATAATAATGTAATGGTAATCCTACAAAATGTAAATAATACAACACTTAGTTTATACAATTGACATCTTCATTTTAAGAGACAAGGGTTTGATGGAGATGTCACTTCACATCTACTGTGGACTGAAGTTTCCTCGTCGGAACTACAAACTAATTTCGATGTAGAAGTTAACGTTATGTTCACAGAAAATGACAAAACTTATATTAAGTTTGCTTTAACTTTCCCGTAATATTGAATGCAACACAAATGATAAAAATCTGATAAACTAATTAACATGTGGAGGGAACTGAACTCTCAAAATAAAATATCCAAACATGAATTTGTAGTAGTTTTAATAAATTTAGCTTCGGAGTTTAAGCATGATTTTACTAATACAACAAATGTAATAGGACGCAATAAATTAATGTAGTTGTGCATTGTGCATATAGTGTTGTAGATGATATCTCAATATCTCAATTTATATTTAAGACGCCAACGCAACCTGGGCGTATTTTAAGGAGAATATGAATGAATGATGAATGAATGATGAATGAATGATGAATGAATGATGAATGAATGATGAATGAATGATGAATGAATGATGAATGAATGAAGAATGAATAATGAATGAATGATGAATGAATGATGAATGAATGATGAATGAATGATGAATGAATGATGAATGAATGATGAATGAATGATGAATGAATGATGAATGAATGATGAATGAATGATGAATGAATGATGAATGAATGATGAATGAATGATGAATGAATGATGAATGAATGATGAATGAATGATGAATGAATGATGAATGAATGATGAATGAATGATGAATGAATGATGAATGAATGATGAATGAATGATGAATGAATGATGAATGAATGATGAATGAATGATGAATGAATGATGAATGAATGATGAATGAATGATGAATGAATGATGAATGAATGATGAATGAATGATGAATGAATGATGAATGAATGATGAATGAATGATGAATGAATGATGAATGAATGAATGAATGGGTGAGATGCCTTGTCTAGCCTTGGTACTGGCTAAGACCGACTGATTCTTTAGCCAGGATCATTCATTAACAGCCTTAACAATGGCAGCTGGATCCAGTATCGAACCTTCACAAAATGTTGTCAGGATTTTGCTCAGGATCGATCTGACGAACTTCAGATCATGAAGCGAGCACGCTAACCACAGTGCTACCCAGCTATATAAACATATACTGTGACCACAATTTTAGTAATTTAAAGGGGGAAAAATGCATTTGACTATTATAGAAACTCATTTCAAATTACATATGTTACGGTGCTACATACGGTGACAAAGTCTGACTAGTAAATATTAAACTAAACGGCGGACTAATTAAAAATGGAAGCATACAAATTAAAACGTTGAATTAAAGCTACTCAGAGCTACACAAAGACAGTTATTAATCAGGCAGCAATTGATGATACGTATCACTTAACGTTTACAGTGACAAGGAGGTATTACAATTAAATGTTGGTAAAACTTGTCTCACACTTGTTTCTAGAATGTCTGATAAAACCACAACTTGACTGCCAACTCAACTAAAATATAACTTTCTATGCACTCCTTTAGTAGAATCAGTGGTAGTTGTAGTTCTGCGCTAGGAACGTTAGTAACTGTATTTACTGTTTAATAGGGCTAGAGACTGTTAACAAACTAATTAATTTCCGGTCCATACAAAACGCCAAGTACTTTCTTTCTAAACGTACTCGTAGGAATTAGCTTATCGTGATGATGTTACTGTACAAAGTCAACAGTAATTGGTTATATATTCATTCTGAATACTGAATGACATGAATGAAATATAGTTGGATATATATGCTCGGGTCCCGCCTTTTAGATTTGTTCCTTGGAACAAGAAAAATATAAAACACCATAAGACGTTTGTCTAAAATTGCTAGATTTTCGTCTTACAGCCTGTTTGGGATTCAACAACTATTTTATAGCCCAAAGAATTTTTAACACAGAAGCTTGAAATTTTAAATAAAGCAGTTGCTTGTCGGGGCCTTGTCCGCATAAACTTAAACATTGGATTATTAACACGCAATATGTTTACTCTTTATCCTAACTCCACTACTTCTTGGCTTCGTGGCTACTAGCTTCATGGGTCGAATTTTATGCAGCCAATGGTCTACAAAATATGGTTGTAACGTTCTTTGTTAACAAAAAAAAGTTTGCGTCGGCTGACAGATTTTTCAAATTAAAATTAAACTTGTAAAGAATAGTCAAAATTGTATTTTATGAACAAATTATAAAAACCCGTCGTGTGCTGCTTAGCTCAGAATCTTTGGATGAAAAAAGTTTCTTTAACATATAGGATGCGTACATTGATGAGAAAAATATTTAACACAATTTTGATTCTTGAACTAAAGTTGTTTTTAGATGGCAGAAATTCAAAAAATTTAATATTATACAGTATTTCATTGAGTTTTTCAAAATTACTAAGCATGTTTAAAAATAAATACAAATGTAGCATTACAAAACAAATCAAAAGAAACCCGTTGTTGAATATATTTTTGGGCTTCACTCTCCTTAGGTTTATTCCGGGAATTGTCAATAGATACACAAACGATGAGATACCTCACATGCAAACATGTCTTTTACAAATAAAACGACACCTGCTTACTGCGCAACAATTCCAAAACCTTACAAATATACAACAAATTGAGGGAAGTTCTGAAAGCACATGAGGGTTTACTGTAAAATTAGGTTAATTGAGACCTCTTGTACACCTTTAATCATCAACTCTACCGGTCTCAGGAGAAACAACGAGCAGACACATCTCAGCTTTCAGTGTTACTTTTGTTTGTTAACACCTACACATTTCTATGGTCAAGTCCGAATAAACAATTTACCAAACAATCGGCTTGTTATTTAAATCCATCAAAGTTAAATACCAACTGACGTAACTTTTAGAGATTCATTATTAAAAATGTATCCCAATAAATGCAGCCACTCAGGAGTTTTATAATGGATTCTTCAATGCTAATAGATCAGAACATTCCCGGAGGAAGCGATCGAGGGATTCGTAATTGATTCATCCCCCTGATAACTTCTGAATTTACAATCAGTTGGTGGAACCTGTTACATAAATATTATGCAAATTTAGACAATTTTAGAACCTACTTAAATTGCATATCGTAGGTGTTGCATGATGTTTTACCTGAGTATCTATGTGTCTCATTTGTTTACCTCAAATTTGTTCACCATTTGTCACATTTACTCCATAAATGCTCCACAAACACGCAATGCGGATTTTATAATTAGAAGTGGCTAATGTCCAATGATTCAACGTATAAAATACATAAACGGATTAATTCAATAAAACGTAATAATGTTACTTCATTATTTTTCAACACGAAGTTAAAGCGTGTGCAAAAGTTTACAGTTTGAACTGCGTCACATAAAAAGTGTTTGTATGTTTCTTTGGAAAAACGCTTCCGGTGTTTGAACACCAGAAATTGTCTTTGTACGCATTTGAGCTAAGACTTTTAAATACGTTATGTTTGTTTCGGTATCTCTTTCAGAGTTGAGGCTAGATATTACGAGTTTGTAGTAGTTTTTGACTCAATGACTTGATCTTGATTGGTTCGCTGTGAACCGATATTAAGATGCATTGCTATTATAAACAGGTGAATAGGGATGGGAATGAGGCCTCTGAGGTTGACACATAGCGTAGTGACAACAAACAATTTTGATAGCCTGTGACTACGGTCCCTCTCCATTACACGTGTAAAATGATAATTATTACGGATTGTCGTTTAAAACAGTTTTTTCAACCATTAGAAATTTCAAGTTAGCTCTTTAAATAAGAAAAAGATATTTCCATTGCAAATATTTATTCATTACTCATTCCGTTAGAATACAATCATTATATTTGCAAGTCTTGATTGCTAAACATTGTATAGACTACGTACACTTAAATACTTTCAAACAATAACACTAATTAATCTAGGTGGAAAACCCCGCATTTTAAATTTTTAAGATTTCTCGATATTTTTTGTGGATTGAAGTGAAACGAGGAAAGTTTCAACTTTATTGGCTTCTTTAACAACTGTAAAGATAAAAGTAACAGTATTTTAAATTTTATGTAAATAAAACAATGGCAGACTAAAGCCATAACTCAATCGGTCTCATTAAAATTTGCATTAGCTTAAAATTACTTGTAGCTATAAAGAACCTCTATTAAAATCAAATTAAATCAAAATCATGTTATTGTTATTAGGCTATTTACAAGAGCACATACAACAAGAGTCATAATTTGTTACTTTGTGTAACAGCTTAATATACAACTAATAGTTGGAAGCAAGTCTACGTTTAGGTTACGTGGGTATATGCATTCTGAAGAATAGGCTGTTTGGAGACTAGATATGTATTGTGATATGAATTTGGAAAATTATTAAAATACATTATTATTGTTTTAAAATTTGATTATTTGTTAACTTACTTACATACAAATCAGTATTTTTACTATTTCAAAGAAGAGGTACGAATATATCTCGTTGGGGATTGATATCTCCTACCTCCTACTTCTTAGTTATTGTTAAATAATTAGATGACTACTGAAAAACCTTATTCAGTATTTTATTTAATGCATAATGTAAAAAACATAGTTTTAACATAAAAATATAAGATTGTACTAATTTTACTAATTTTGAAAACCAATCTATAAATTAGCACCGGAACAAATAAACTTACGTGTTGTAAAACAGTAACACCTTTTTGGATACCAAACAGACATAGGTCAAAAACAGAGTGGGACTGCAGTTTAACCCCATGTGCAACCCCCCGAATACTTCAAAGTACTTGATTAACATGTAAGTCAGCAATAGTGACCACGACCGGGGCAACACTTTGACTTTCTCTCTCTGTTTTTAATCGAAGAGTCACTGAGAGGAAAACAATAGAGATAACTTTAATTGCATGTATTGAGTGTCTAGTATTAGGGATGCGGGTGAAAGGGGGAACGGATTACCCACTACATCCCAATTAACTTCTCCTGTGATGTCTAGCTCGTTCACGCATCACACTTCACTGCTGTTGTTTTTTCCGTGTAAGAGTGCAGCTCAGTATATATATTTTTCTATTTAAACTTATGTAACACTTTCGTTCAACATGCTCTGTGTAAAACCGTTCCTCCAGAGACCCAACGTAAAGAGGTGCTTCAAAGAAAGTGTAAGACGATCGTGTCGGCCCCCAATTTACCCATGTGGTAGGATATTCCACCGGAGAGAAATCGTTTACGGTTTCATAAACCTAATAGTTAGTCTGTGAGGAGCTTCCTCCTCGGTCGAAGGCAACTTTTTGCCCCAAACAGGTTGGGCTGAATCTTGGAGGGCGACCACACATCTTGGTCACTAATCCAACTGCTAGGATGAACGGCATGCATCTTCCTAGGAATGAGTACACTGTAATAAACATATTTCGAGTTAAAATGAGGACAATTCTTAGACCAATCACATGATTGTACGGTGTACTACCAGGCTATGAATCTCGATAGTGATTGTCCTCTGCGTGTTTCAACGGGAAGCTTGACGGATCTCCACAGTAACAGTGGAGCGGCTGGAGAGGACTGGCTGAGGGGCTGGCCTTAGCTCTATTGGTCGCCTGAGTTCAGTTTAATAGTCAAATCTAATCACACAGCTGATAAAGTTCTAATATTTCAAAATATGTTTTCATTTGACACTTTCATTTTATTTAGGCCTTAGGAGAAACTTTATCGCATTTATAAGATTTTATAACAGGGATCTTTCATTCAAGTGAAAGGTGGTGTGTGCGTGTGTGGGATCCTGACCTAGCTTCCATCCACCATCCAAAGTCGCGAAGGGGTTACAGCTTTAAATTCCTATGATTGGGTGATAATTTGAGGGGTTTGGACGGCTTTCCATAAAAACTCGTTTGTTGTGCTTTGCTAACAAAAATGCCGCTGGCGTTGAAATAAAAATAATAAAAAGTTGTGGCAACAATGTCGGGACTAGGGCAGTGCGGGCCTGAGGGACGTGCCCGGTGAATCCCCCCGTGACAGCGGGTTATTGGCGGCATTGTCTCTTCATCAAGACCCCGGGAAACAACTCGCTCTATCACTGCTAGTGATAACAGTCACTATTAAGCGTCTAACATTTAGTTAGCGTCATATTTGTGGTTTTAAATTACAAATAAATAATGGTTAGTTAAAAAGTGTTCACAAAGTTTATTTATAACACTCTTTCAGATTGTAGCCTGAAGATTACATGTCGGTATACATGTCATAAAATAATTAATGTTGGTATACTTAGCGGTCTCGAATAATTTATTTAAAATATCGCTTGCAAAAAAGTTATATAATTGTTGATTAGAGGTTTTCTCCAAGTAGATAAAAGCCGCAATTCCGTTCACAACATAGTCTTTATTAATTGACTATCTGTTATTAGCCCGTCAAAAATGACGGGCTTAAAACACGAATCAAATAATTTCCATTAGTAATCAAATAAATGTAGTGGCTTCAAAATTTGTCTTTACAAATCTATAACTAAATATCTGTTAGTTATTTAAAACGCTAATTTTGAAATGCGTGTAATCAAATGGGAAATCCCCGTGTGAAATTGCAAGATGCTATTGTATCCATATTGCATATTAAAATATGCATTAGAATGTGTCAAAATTTTTTTTTTACGAAAAAATTATTACGCCTGCACAAAAATTGGAACAAAAGAAGAATTCGATGGTTTAGTTTAAACTTTGTTGTTAGTTTAGTTTTGAATATTGAATCAGATAAATATTTATGTCACATGAAGGTAAATGAAGATAAATTCTCTTCCTTAAAAACTGGAATAAAATTGTATTGAATGTTTAGATGTTTTTTCTTAGGGCTCAAATATGCAATACAAATTCACCTAACTGCATTCCTTGTTTTTATAACCAAAATATAAACAAAGTCTACATATTTACCAACACTTAATTGTATTTCGTCTGCTCACATACAAACTATTTAAAAACAGACCAACAAAAACACGTAATTAGTTAAACTGAATAAAAATGTATGTATTCAATGCTAATAGTGGTATAGGTATAGCCTTAGTAAACGGATAAGTCCTTAGTTTCTTATCCCTTTTCTCACAATTTCTTACCAGAGTTTCATCTACCTTCACCCAATTTCATCCAATAAATCAAAGAAGATATATTATATAGCAGAGAAATCAAAATGAATTTTGGACTTACAAATTTTTTATTGAACTATACAAATTGCCTTAACTTTTACCTTCGCATTTTATCATCAGCTTAACAAATAACCCCCCACCCCTTATTTACGTTTTGTTGAATCGTGTATTTGTATCTTTAATCATGTTTTTCTTTATACTCATATTCAAATCGCAATTTACAAAGAATAATGGCTATCGAAGTTTACAAACAGCTTTTGACTGTTCATATTTACACAAAACAGTAGAAACTGCCTAAACTGCAACAACAACAAAGACTACAATTCCAAATGTGAACTGCTATAATGCCGCTTTGTCGTAAAAGTTTCCGTGACCCATGAAAGGAAAAAATCGATCTTTAGTAATATCTATATCTATAAAAGGCAAAGCTCTGGCTGACTGACTGACTGACTGACATCACTAATTCTCCACCTTCCCATGTAGGTAGAGACCTGAAATTTTGTACACTGATTATTTAGGCATCAAACAGGAAAACTAAATGTAGTTAGGCTTCTTAGGAACATAATTATGTTGTAATTTTTAACTTTTAACTATTGATGACGGACGATAAATCATAAAATTGTACAAACTGCGTGACGTTGTAGTCTCCTATGAGCCAAACATATGCCAATGTAAACGTAGCTTACAGGATGGCTATACCAAGGACCTTTCTCACTCTAACCCATGC
Organism: Allygus modestus; assembly: GCA_963675035.1. Lineage (NCBI taxonomy): Eukaryota > Metazoa > Arthropoda > Insecta > Hemiptera > Cicadellidae > Allygus > Allygus modestus. The sequence goes on from OY776116.1 coordinate 69,203,566, forward strand.
GGGGCTATTTTAAAAACGGGTAAATGGTGAATAACTTTTACCATTCAACTCACCACCTGATTTTGTCATTGTTTAAATTCACCACAAATTTAAACTATTCACCACAAAGGTGTGAACCGACAAATGATGTACTTGTCAAATCAAATAGCCAAATGAAAACGTTGACCAATATACTCATTTTTAAACATTTTCTGGCTTTAGGCAAACAAATAGGGATATTCGTATTATATATGTATCCTGTTTGATTCTAACAACACCCATTGCATCATGCTACTCAAGAAAATTATATATTTGTTCTTACTTTAAGACAGTTTTAATGAAAAATCATATAGGTTATTCAAATGTATTATCAAATGTTTATTGCCAAGTAAAAATAACCTAGTTGGGCAGTTTACTATTGATTATTTTTGAAATTTCCTTCTAACAAGAAGAAGATTATTTCTGATCAACTCGCCCATTATCAGTCACCAGCGTCAAGATCTAAAGAGATCACGAAGTTTAGATGTTCATAATCAGGTTTCTCTCCAATTAAAATAGTTATGTCTTGAATATGCCTCCGTGGCGACCAGACCACTCTACAAGATTGGAAAGAATCCACAGTAGATTTTTGCGGCTTATTTGATTGAATTTAGACAATTGTCTAGATGAAGCACAGCTGCCAAATATCGGTGATATTTTTTTGGACTACAGAACCTCCAAATAAGAAGAACAACTACGGACTGATGTCTCTCTTTTTTGAATTCGTTTTGCTTGTCAACTTTTTTTACTTTTGAATTCATCTCTTTTGAATTCATTTTTGAGTGATCTCTTCAAGATCTGTCCATCGCGACTGTTCATTTTTACCTACATTAATGGTATTAAAGTTACGGCTTTAATCATTTTCTACTAAAGTTTTGTATATATTGTATATTTATAAGTATCACCTAACTGAAGATTTAACTTGAATTAAAAATTGCAAACGTTTACAATAATTTTATGATTTCGATTTTTTCTCATAACTTGATCATATTTGATGTTCTTTAAAAACAAGATTTGTTATTTAATTAGTTTATTATCTCGAAACATTCTTCAACAGAAAATTTAAGACAAATGATATGGATTGTCATTTTGTTAGGAAGTTTAAATTAGATATTGGGTTTATTTAAATAAACATTCTCATTGAAAGCTCAAATAAAGGAATTTTAAGGTCTTAAAATTTACACTTAATAAATGTAAAACTATTTTAAATAAAATTAATTCAAAATAACCTTCTTTAATTACACGTAAATATGAAATTAACAGGAATTCACTATGTTTACAGAACAATTTATAATAACTGTAAGTCAAACTAGAAGTGCGTAGTTGCCTTTTATTCCCATTGTGTTGGTATTAAAGACAAAACTAGTTGCTGTAACGCTAAAGGTAGCGACTAGGGTGTGATACCGCACAGAAGTTAGTTGTAAGACTACACTCAAAGGGCTCAATCGTCACTTCGCTCAGAAATTGATACTGTTGCTTTGAACGAATTCTTAGACCAATTTCTTGGTTCAACTCTACTTTTAGCGAATTTCCTCTACGGAATATAAGCTATTACCATGGGTTGAATCGTGGAAAGGTAAAAATGCTTTATAGGTACCGTTGGCAAACATATAACTTTTTGATTGTTACTGATATATTTTTATTTGTACATCCCAGATAGAAAACCTTTTTTGTTGGATCATATGTACCTGAACAAAACATTATTTGTTTCAATGTTTTACATGGGTTTACATAGGAAACAGACATTTCGATTTTTTGTATTTGTGGGTGTAAAGAAGCATTTATTTGAAAAAGCTCAAAAACCAGACGGATCACATTATCTAAGAGGGGTTTTATGGGGGTGTTGCACTACATTTATATTTACATGTGTCCGTTAACGCGATTCCTGTTGAAGAAAACATCCTACTTGGCACAAATATGTAAAGTGACATTCATGACTTTAAGTATGAAAACCAGAAAGATCGGACAGTGGGAAGGAGGTTTAAAGTTTTCCAAAAACCTATTGTTTGCATTTTTTACTCTAAAATAAAAAATACCAAATTTTATTTTTTTTCCATTTTATAGAGCTTAAAAAATAGTGTATTGAATGATTAAACTAGGTTGTGGTGAAAATTCAAAAATCGAGCTCAAAAAATGTCCCATGTTAATCTTATGAGACAAAGGTTTTTAACTGTTCCTCAGTTAATTTTACCAACTAAACTTAACATTAGTTTTTACCAATAAGTTTATCTCTAAAAACAATAATTTTGGTGTTTCAATTAATGTTATATATTCAGATAGTTGAAATATTCATAGTGCTAATCACAGGACGTTGTCCAATGTTATTCTTATGGAGAATAAATACAAATTAGATTAATTATCAATGTATATTGATGAAACTTTGTATGTGGCTTCATCTAGTTGTAGTCTATTGATATTTTCGCAAAAAATGTTTTTTCATTGTCTCCGTAGCAGCAAACCTGCATACTCAGCCCCAATGTTATTCTAATAGAGAATGAGTAATGTTTGCTATCTCCCTTAATTATGAACCTAAATTAATAAAACTTTGTATGTATATTAATAATTACATAAAAACACATTTCTTAACTTCCTCGTCACAGCAAACCTGCGTACTCAGCCCTAATTTTATTCTTATGGAGAATAAATAAAAAGTTATATACAACGGTTTTATGATGTATTTATGAAACTTGGTAAGTGGCTTTGTAGTAATGAGACTCATATATATACACTTTGTAAATTCGCTTTGTACGCAGGTTTGCTGCAATGGGGGTATTATTGGTATATACTACATCACTAAAACGATTAATTATCTTCAAACAAATTAGGGTTTACTTGTGACTTACAAATAGATAATTAAAAGGTTTAATCTAAAAAAAAACAATAACTGAATTTTAGCAGTAGACTGTAGTTAATAACGTCTCTTTGTGCGTTTTTGCGTGACAGCTCCTAAACTGCGACTTATAAAATGCTATTGTATAATGATACTATTTTCATTATTTGTCCTAACAAGGTCAGGAAAAAAGGTGATGACAAGCTTTTGCGTTTCTTCCAAGCGTAAAATTGTTATTGGATTTCCAAAAGAAATACACTATCTTCTTAAAGAGTTTTAACTAGTCTACCTATTGAGAATAACTATAGGTCTTTACAAATCATCTACTTTCGAATAGAATGCATTCACACTCGTATTTTGCATTACATGTTAAAATAAAAATTAGTTATATTCAATTTTTCTGTTTAAAAACAGTCACGACAATAGTAATTTATTACCGACTTGTCGTCTTACAAACATTTGAATAGCTTTTACAAAAATATAGCAATATTTATTGCCATCTATTCTCATTTCTGGAATTGGTAATTTTATCACTTGACATTCAAAAATTAAAAGACAATACACCTGATATTCTCCCCGTTTATGACAAAGCGCTGTCTCAGACGGATTCTCAACCCCGCATGTGACAATGTCGTCACTGTCGTGTTTACAACCCCCATGCGAGTAATTGGACAACTTGGCTCGTCCTAATGTAGTTTTCTTCTTCTTGTTAGTTTATTAGTTTCTTTATGACATGTTTATGATGTATATGCCGTAATGAGTTCTAAGAAAATGTCAGGAATCGTCCTTGATTTGAAAGATGTGTGTATCCGTACATTTATACATTAAATTTTCATTTATTTATGTTAAATAATTCATAAGAAACAATGGAGTGGCAGAGTTAAAATAAAACTTATAAACCAGGTTATCGAAATAATCTCTTGAATATGTTAACGGAAAGCAGGCATGACTTGATATTTCAGTTCAAGTGAAAAAAGGAAGGTATTAAAAAATAAAAAGCAAATGTATAAATAACAACTACGTACAGTTCTGATGTTTGGTACCTAATGGATTGTTAGTTAGAACGCATCTTTTACCAACATAACCCGGTATTTTTATAAAGAACATTTGTCCATGAGGACTGAACAAAAAAGCTATATGCTGCCAAAAAATGTATAAGGTTTATATAAAATCCAATTCACAGTCCGTGCTACAGTTGTTAATAGTTGAATTGGTTGTGATAGTGGGAATTGAGATATCCCGCCCCCAATATAGTCAATAAAGACAAAATAATTAGTAATGTCTAACTAGGTCCTATGATAAATTTAACGATACACACTTAGATTTGTATTTTATTTGATTTATTAACAGACCAACCATTAACAAAGTGAGGTACATATGGTTGGATATATAAAATACTGATATATAAAGTAACCTATATGAAACTTTACAAGCAAATAAGCCTATGTAGAAGTAATAATAATGTGAAAGAGTTTTGTTAATAACTAATTCACGGTTCACTATTAACAAACATTATATGAGATCACTATACAAATATGCCGACTAATAAATAGTAAAATTTCAATTGTATGACAATAACATATGACATATTATTCTACAAAAACAACGAACACAAATAATATGACAGTAATAATTATTTAAGTATTAAAATTAATAAATAATGTATAGGTTAATAAAATATTGTAAATCAGCGCTGGAAGGTAGAATTAGGGATTTATTAGTGAATTTCCTATGGAAAGTGAACTATTAGCATGACCCGCACGGTGAAACGTAAGCCCGGGACCACCATAGAAGTTCCTAACGTGACCCCCTGAACACGTTTTGGGGGTTCGTTCAAAATTGTATATATTTATATAGGCATATATATATATGCGTGTTTGCACTCTAGCGGTCGCATTTTTTGTCCGATTTACTTCAAATTTGGTAGGGACGTTCCTTTCTATAATCAGTTTGGCAAAACAATTGGAAAACTCTAATCCCCTTTTTTGGGGATTAATCTTTCAAAGTTCGAGTTTTTGGGCCCAAAAAGGGTCAGAAAAGCCCCTGATGTGAAATTAACGAATGTAAACAGATGGGAATTAGTGTGGCGAAACTTTTAAGCCCTCTCTCGTCATTCTAGCATACGTATTTACCGAGTTATTAAAGAAAATGTGTTTCGACTAAACATAGTACGTTGTCTTATGGGGGTTTTACACTAGAAAAGCCTGTGATTCCTTTGTTAGAGTACTTTTATCATCCCCAGCAATCTCACGCCTACTTTAAAGCCTGACTGGACCTTCTCCTAACCTTATAATGCGCAAAATTGTATTCCCAGCATTGCAGGTAAATAGAACCAGGAGCAACAGAACAGCCAAAAAATCACTGTTTTCAGATTTTAATAAAAATTGGAATAAATGTATGTTTTTATACTGATTTTGAGTTTTAACAGTTTTTAAGTGGAAATTCACTTCCCTCACGTCAGCGTGCTGCATGCGACCTCGTTTAAGTATTCAAATTAATAAGTAATGTATAGGTTAATAAAATATTGTAAATCAGCGCTGGAAGGTAGAATTAGGGATTTATTTTAATGATTTAAGCGCAAAAATCGGCAGCTTGTGAATATTGTTGCTAAATGTTTAATCCACACAACCATCCGCATGGAGCAGCGTGCAGCGTGCATTATGTGGCGTTGAGACACTGCAGCAGTTAAATTGGCCATCCTGGACTGCAACCGTCTTCAAGAAACATATTTTTGTAATTGGAGGAAGATAAGCAGAATTTGATTTACGTATAAAAAGCTCCTCTACCGTATACATTTCAGTATTGTAAATTTAGTCTGACTAGATCAAACTAACAGACATTTCACATGAGGGTAAAGAAAGAAATTTTAGTTTTAATCTTCTTTGCGGAGCTGAAATAGAGGTTTAGAAAAGTAACTTGAAACTAAAACATTTTTCGATATATCAAAATACCCCCGTCGCAGCAACCAGCATACTCAGCGAATTTACAATGCAAAATATATGTCTTAATACCACATAAAGCCGCATAGGTACCAAGTTTCATAAAAATATATTCACAAATAAGTGATATATCAAATTTGAATTACTCTCCATAAGAATAACATGGGGGCTGAGGACGCAGGTTTGCTGCTACGGGAATTATCGGTAAAGCGGTAATATAAGTTTCGTTAATAACTCCTAAGCTTCGTTAGTATAAGTTCATAAATAACCGAGCGATAATTTTGTTCTTATTCTCCATAAGAATAGCATTGGACAACGTACTGTGTTTAGCACTTTCAAATATCCCTGTAACCAGTTGACGAAGAGAATTTACCAAAACACCAAATTGTGTGTTTTTTTAAGCTGAATCCAATGGTGAAAACTAAAATTTGGCTTATTAAAATATTACATGTAAAAACTTCAAAAACCCAATTTACGGGGTACAAAACCCCCCCAAAATACAACTTTGGATGGATCGATCTGTTTGATTTTCGAAATTAAAGTCATAAATAATGCTTTACACGTTTGTACAAAATTATATCAAAATCTGACCTTTTGGCTGACACACACACACACACACACACACACACACACACACACACACACACACACACACACACACACACACACACACACACACACACACACACACATATATATATGTGTCTGGGGGCCTCAAAACGAAAAGTTATCATGGTCCCTGGCCGAGGTCTTACCATGCCGACTACGGTAATAGCTTCTTACTTATAGGGGAAATTCGCTAAAAACACTGTAAAAATCGCAATACATTTTTATGTTAAAAGGAAATTACCAAAAGTGATTTAATAGTTTTATATGGAAAATAACTAAGACTTATCACAATAGTTTAGAGAACTCGGAAAAAATGCCGGATGTTGTTAACGAGAAAAACACAGCGCAGTAATAGGCGACACAATGGTAAGGGGGGCGGATTCGTCACAAGAACCCGTGAACCGTGTGTTTTAATTACATTTTACAAAAAACTACATTGTTAAGGTAGCGGTCCGGAGGTCTGCAGGATTACTGTTTGCGGCTATGATAATTATGTTATTAATATACTATAAACGGGACTTGATAGAAGAAAGTTCTACTCTATCTCGTTTTTAGAATATCAAAATAACGTTTCATTCTTAAGTTGTTGTAGTTTGAAAAAGCTCATTTTAGCGAATTTCCCCTACGGGGAGGAAGCTATTGCCGTAGTCGGCATGGTAAGACCTAGGCCCGGGACCATGATAGCATTAATATTATATTAGTATTATGGACATAATATATTAGTTTTAAGCACATATATATATATATATATATATATATATATATATATATACGTAGACATATATATATATATATTAGTTTTAAGCATAATTTTATAAACAGAGTACCCTTTGTGGTTTTAACATAACAAATGTTATAAACTGTGGGTACGATAACTCTCGTAAAAATTATCCGATTTTGATCAAATTTGGTACAAAGATGTAAAGCAACATTTAGGACTTAAAGGTCGAAAACCAGCCAGATTGCTCTATCCGGTATTTTGGGGGGGTTTTGTACACCAAAAATGGGTTTTTTGAGTGTTTTACTTACAATATTTTAGTAAATCCAACTTTAGTTTTCACCATTAAATTCAACTTAAAAAACAAATAATTTGGTGTTTTGATCATTGTTCTACGTTAATTTTTTTCAGAGATATTGAAAGTGCTAAACACAGTACGTTGTCCAATGTTATCGTTGTGGAGAATAAGAACAATTGTATATCTTGCTTATTTATAAACTTATCCTGACGAAACCACACATGTCGCTCTATATTTCGGTATATTGCTTCATACCGTGGTGGTTTATTGATATTTGCATGAAAAACTTGTTTTGCCGATAGTTCCCAAAGCAGCAAACCTGCGTACTCAGCCCCTATGTTATTCTTATGGACAATAAGTAAAGTGTTATCTCCCTTAGTTATGGAAAAATAAAATAATGAAATTTGGTATGTGGCTTAAGCTAGTTGAGGTATACAATTATTTACATAAAAACCATCTTTTGTGTACCTTGCTTCACCAAACCTGCATCCTCATTCGCCATGTTATTCTTAAGGAGAATAATTAAAATGACATAAATCATTTATTTATGAATGTATATTGATGAAACTTGGTATGTGGCTTTAAGTTGTATTAATATACTTATATATGTATTGGAAATTCGCTGAGTACGCAGGTTTGCTGCTACGGTTTTTTTTGTACATTTAAAAGGGCTTGTGAATGCAACTCAGTTAAATAAATTAAAAAAGTAAAAATGTACATTTGTAGATAATATTTTCCTCTTTATTATTATACTTTAACATTTATCCAAGGGTTTATGTAGCAACTGTAAAGAGTAATCCTGCAAACCCTTTTCTAGCGCTGCGCGGAAAGGGGTAGACCGGAGCCTTATAGAGCGCATTAAATTTCATCTTTGAACGTTGTTGCTATTTTAGAATAAAGGTTATACAACTGAAGTGTAGTTATATAGCCACATATTGCTATTTGTGTGTTTTCCAGAGATTTAAATAATCCAAGTATTAGAAAATCTGTATTCATTGTCTAAAATGGCTAATTTACACCCGATAAGAATTAAGAATAAGTTGACAGGTGAACTTAAATAATAGAGAACTGAAAAAATTAGAATGCCTAAGAATCGAGTGAACTCATCGAGTCTTAGTGTTGGTTGAATTGTGGTTCATTCTAATCACAAAAACCAATAAATAGTAAATAAAGATATCTAATTGATACTGAATAATGTTTTAGAAACCTTCACAAAACCACATAAGCTGTACAACCAATTGAGATGGTTTAAACTACATGAGAGAATTAAATTTCTCTTTCTTGTGTCCATGACTGAAAAAATAATATTTATGAACAAAGTTGAAGTACAAATGTTTCTGCTATTACAATACAAACTAAGCTTACCGAGTAGAAAGTAGATTTCTTTACAAATCCTGGCTGATGAAACTTTTGGAACACGAATACAAGGTAGAAAAGCAGTAACAACAATAGTTACAATTGAAACTTTGCATTCATAAAGCAATACGAGTAAAGACAAAAACCAATCGTCGTCGCTGAAATTATGGAATTGTCAGTCATGAATTTTACCGAGTTTCCAACAGTTTTTGAAAGAAAAACATTCTTTATACAAAATCAAATACGTTTGCTAATCAATTTATACCTGCGTTGTTTAGTCTAAAAGTCCTTTTATGTCCCATATAGTCTGAATCCATGTTTAAATTTGTATTCGCTCTCAATCAAACGTCTGTTAAGTTAAACACTTTCTAAACCTGAGTTGACAACCGATGATCAAACACATTGAACCGGACACCACCGTTTATAAGGAAGGAACAAAACGCTGTTGACACGCCGACGCGCATGCGCACGCACGCGCCCATTGGGTACAGGGTTACACGACCTTGGTCACGGAGTAGGGTTACAGGTTACAAGCGAGCACGCGCCCAAGCCGTCTCGCCTTACTCCGGTAGTGCCAGCTTTGTTTACAAGTTGCCGGGCGAACTCAATATGTTCTATAAATACATTTACCCTAAGATTATATAGTTATTTTTGAAACTCATAATAGCGATGGATTTGAATTTATTTTTTGATTTATTTATATTTATATTTTTGGATTTATTTGGACTTTATTTATCGTCGAAGCGACTTTAAACACTAGAAGCGATAGGTAAAGTCCAAATAAATCAAAAAATAAATTCTATAGTTAATTCGGTTCATTTATACCTAAAAGGTCGGAACTAAGTAACTTTTTGCGAAATCCCTTTAAGATATAGTTAGACATTGTGAGTACGCTATGACTTAGTTTATTTTCCTGGAATTTACGAAAATGTATGGCCTAATATATCAAAATGAAATATTTTAAATTAATTATTAAAATTGGCTACAGTTGCTAAGATTAACACAGTTTCAGCAGTTCTTCTTATTAAAAATCCATTTGACTAAATAACAAAATTAAGCCCCTCCTCAAGAGTGAAAATATTTGAAGGATTAGATACATAAAAAAAATATCTATAACATGTCATCAGTGTAAAAAATGCATTAATACATTGGTATATTACAAAAACTTGCATTTATTGTGTTAATATAACAAAGGCTGAATATACAGTTAAAACCCGTTTATTAAAAACAGTTCAGCTCTCTGGCAACTTTTCACAGTTTTCAATCTTATTTTAAATTCTAGAATTTTTCTGCACTGAAGGAAAAGATCGGATCTGAAAGGTCGTAAACATAAGCGTAATTTGAGTATTTGGATTGGAGAGGTGAGGTGGCAAAAATGATAGTGTTTGTAGTAATTCTGACTTTGTATATATTAAAATAATCTCTAAATTCTCTAAATTATGCATATGGTCGTGAAACTTGTTTTATTTTTCCTTTGTAGGAAAAGTGCTCTTAATATCTTGTTCGTTAATATCTTACGGAAATATTTTTGGTTCATGCACAACATTGTATTTTTGTATGCATATGTATGTATATAACCTTAAAACAATCACTTTCATTCAAAATATCGCTGTAATTCAACGGCGATAAATTACTTAATATTAGTAACCTACGGGAGTTAATAGTTAGGTTTATTATTATTAGGTTTATAGCACTGCATAAAAGAAAAATATGCTGATATAGCTATATTGGGCTACATTACATCCATTTTCTTTATTTTTCCTTAAGATTTACTCATCAGCTTAAATAATCCTTTGACCTTCCTTTGGATTCATGCATTCAGTTAGAAAGTAATATCACGCAGTACAAAGTGCGCTTGTTGAAACATTTTAATAGTGAACAAAATGTCATGATGGGTCATGGCCGGTCAAGGTCAGTAATCTTTGGATAAACCGAAAACATGAATGCCATTTATTAATATACTAAGCTGTGAAAACAACCATACTTTGTGGATTAAACTTCTGACCAAAGCATAAATAATGAATCCATCTAAAATGCCCCATGTTTGCTCACGATATCATTTGGAGGGCAATATCCAAACTGTTTCATTATTTGAGTTATCTAAACTGATTTTATCGAATTAACAAAAAATATCCTTCTAATTGCAACCGAAAAACATTTACAACAGCCTTTTACTCACAGCGAAACTAAAGATTTACCTTATCTGTCTCTCTGGTAGTTGTACTTAGTTGACTAACTAGTCCACCGACAGAACACCGCTCTTTTGAAACTACTTCCAGACAAGTTTTTAAAGTATCTGTTTCTCTCCCCTGTATTCTTGATTAAAGCTTCCGAGTATTTAAATTTGTTAGATAGTTTCTAAATATAATTCGATAAAAAGCTTTCCTAGGAATTTCTCAATTTGTTTTGTTTCCGTGCAGTAATTGAAAACTTCTCAAGTTTGCATTAAGTCCCTATAAAAGTATCCGATCATATATGTCATATATATATATATATATATATATATATATATATATATATATATATATAAATGTATATATAAATGTATATTGGTGTTAATAAATTGGTGTGATTCGTAATTTGGTGCTTATAGTGTACAATTTCATGTAATATAGCATATCGATTATTTTTAGGGCCAATATGTCACCGTATTATTAGTTAACGATATATTTAGTGTCATGACCGCTATTTACAATTTTAATACATAAGTACTCAGAAAAAAGTAAAACTGTAGATCAATTTGCTTTGAATCATGTATTTTTTCATTGGCTTCCTTATATTTTACCTCATAACCGTCGGGCGAACCCTGTTTTACTTTCTGGGCTCGCATCCAGTCCCGTGAACGGTTCGTTAGTGCGGTTGCTTTGAGGGCACATCAAACCCATTGTACCAAATGTATAACCCACTTGTTTATCTCTCAAAGGGCTATTTTACTGTGTAAACGGTGTTGAAAACGTTGTTGTTGAATAAAAAGAACACTCCATAAAAAATATTGGTATCGATCAAAAATGACAAAAGCAAAATCGCATAAAACATGAATCTGCAGAGGTAATTTTGTTGGATTGCAATTATTTATTTATTTTACTTACATGCAAAATAAGTTAATGAAACTAAGAGGATCGAGTTTAATCACCTGAACCTCTCATATATGGTTAGTAGGGCTACTGCTAAGATGATTTATATTGCCTTACATTAACCTCTCATACAAGTATTTTGTTAGGTGGTTAGTGGTTGCTACTAAGAGGATATGTATATCCTTACCTTAACCCCTCAAGTACAAGTTTTTTGGTTATGTGGTTAGTGGTTATTACTAAGAGAATGTATATATTTTTATCTTAACCTCTCATCCTAGTATTTTGTTGATGAGGCTACGACTAAGATGATATGTATATCCTTACCTTAAGCTCTCATCCAAGTATTTTGCTATGTGGTTACTACTAAGATGATGTGAATAACCTTATCTTAACCTCTCATACAAGTATTTTGCTATGTGGTTACTACTAAGATGATGTGAATAACCTTACCTTAACCTCTCATCCTAGTATTTTGTTAATGAGGCTACGACTAAGATGATATGTATATCCTTACCTTAAGCTCTCATCCAAGTATTTTGCTATGTGGTTACTACTAAGATGATGTGAATAACCTTATCTTAACCTCTCATACAAGTATTTTGCTATGTGGTTACTACTAAGATGATGTGAATAACCTTACCTTAACCTCTCATCCTAGTATTTTGTTAATGAGGCTACGACTAAGATGATATGTATATCCTTACCTTAAGCTCTCATACAAGTATTTTGCTATGTGGTTACTACTAAGATGATGTGAATAACCTTACCTTAACCTCTCATCCTAGTATTTTGTTAATGAGGCTACGACTAAGATGATATGTATATCCTTACCTTAAGCTCTCATACAAGTATTTTGCTATGTGGTTACTACTAAGATGATGTGAATAACCTTACCTTAACCTCTCATCCTAGTATTTTGTTAATGAGGCTACGACTAAGATGATATGTATATCCTTACCTTAAGCTCTCATCCAAGTATTTTGCTATGTGGTTACTACTAAGATGATGTGAATAACCCTATCTTAACCTCACATACAAGTATTTTGATCATGGGGCTACTACTAAGAGAATGTATATTTTCTTACCTTAACTTCTCATCCAAGTATTTTGCTATGTGGTTACTACTAAGATGATGTGAATAACCCTATCTTAACCTCTCATACAAGTATTTTGATCATGGGGCTACTACTAAGAGAATGTATATTTTCTTACCTTAACTTCTCATCCAAGTATTTTGCTATGTGGTTACTACTAAGATGATGTGAATAACCCTATCTTAACCTCTCATACAAGTATTTTGATCATGGGGCTACTACTAAGAGAATGTATATTTTCTTACCTTAACTTCTCATCCAAGTATTTTGCTATGTGGTTACTACTAAGATGATGTGAATAACCCTATCTTAACCTCTCATACAAGTATTTTGATCATGGGGCTACTACTAAGAGAATGTATATTTTCTTACCTTAACTTCTCATCCAAGTATTTTGCTATGTGGTTACTACTAAGATGATGTGAATAACCTTATCTTAACTTCTCATCCAAGTATTTTGCTATGTGGTTACTACTAAGATGATGTGAATAACCCTATCTTAACCTCTCATACAAGTATTTTGATCATGGGGCTACTACTAAGAGAATGTATATTTTCTTACCTTAACTTCTCATCCAAGTATTTTGCTATGTGGTTACTACTAAGATGATGTGAATAACCCTATCTTAACCTCTCATACAAGTATTTTGATCATGGGGCTACTACTAAGAGAATGTATATTTTCTTACCTTAACTTCTCATCCAAGTATTTTGCTATGTGGTTACTACTAAGATGATGTGAATAACCTTATCTTAACCTCTCATACAAGTATTTTGCTATGTGGTTACTACTAAGATGATGTGAATAACCTTACCTTAACCTCTCATCCTAGTATTTTGTTAATGAGGCTACGACTAAGATGATATGTATATCCTTACCTTAAGCTCTCATCCAAGTATTTTGCTATGTGGTTACTACTAAGATGATGTGAATAACCTTATCTTAACCTCTCATACAAGTATTTTGCTATGTGGTTACTACTAAGATGATGTGAATAACCTTACCTTAACCTCTCATCCTAGTATTTTGTTAATGAGGCTACGACTAAGATGATATGTATATCCTTACCTTAAGCTCTCATACAAGTATTTTGCTATGTGGTTACTACTAAGATGATGTGAATAACCTTACCTTAACCTCTCATCCTAGTATTTTGTTAATGAGGCTACGACTAAGATGATATGTATATCCTTACCTTAAGCTCTCATACAAGTATTTTGCTATGTGGTTACTACTAAGATGATGTGAATAACCTTACCTTAACCTCTCATCCTAGTATTTTGTTAATGAGGCTACGACTAAGATGATATGTATATCCTTACCTTAAGCTCTCATCCAAGTATTTTGCTATGTGGTTACTACTAAGATGATGTGAATAACCCTATCTTAACCTCTCATACAAGTATTTTGATCATGGGGCTACTACTAAGAGAATGTATATTTTCTTACCTTAACTTCTCATCCAAGTATTTTGCTATGTGGTTACTACTAAGATGATGTGAATAACCTTACCTTAACCTCTCATACAAGTATTTTGATCATGGGGCTACTACTAAGAGAATGTATATTTTCTTACCTTAACTTCTCATCCAAGTATTTTGCTATGTGGTTACTACTAAGATGATGTGAATAACCCTATCTTAACCTCTCATACAAGTATTTTGATCATGGGGCTACTACTAAGAGAATGTATATTTTCTTACCTTAACTTCTCATCCAAGTATTTTGCTATGTGGTTACTACTAAGATGATGTGAATAACCTTACCTTAACCTCTCATACAAGTATTTTGATCATGGGGCTACTACTAAGAGAATGTATATTTTCTTACCTTAACTTCTCATCCAAGTATTTTGCTATGTGGTTACTACTAAGATGATGTGAATAACCTTACCTTAACCTCTCATACAAGTATTTTGATCATGGGGCTACTACTAAGAGAATGTATATTTTCTTACCTTAACTTCTCATCCAAGTATTTTGCTATGTGGTTACTACTAAGATGATGTGAATAACCTTATCTTAACCTCTCATACAAGTATTTTGATCATGGGGCTACTACTAAGAGAATGTATATTTTCTTACCTTAACTTCTCATCCAAGTATTTTGCTATGTGGTTACTACTAAGATGATGTGAATAACCTTACCTTAACCTCTCATACAAGTATTTTGATCATGGGGCTACTACTAAGAGAATGTATATTTTCTTACCTTAACTTCTCATCCAAGTATTTTGCTATGTGGTTACTACTAAGATGATGTGAATAACCTTACCTTAACCTCTCATACAAGTATTTTGATCATGGGGCTACTACTAAGAGAATGTATATTTTCTTACCTTAACTTCTCATCCAAGTATTTTGCTATGTGGTTACTACTAAGATGATGTGAATAACCCTATCTTAACCTCTCATACAAGTATTTTGATCATGGGGCTACTACTAAGAGAATGTATATTTTCTTACCTTAACTTCTCATCCAAGTATTTTGCTATGTGGTTACTACTAAGATGATGTGAATAACCTTATCTTAACTTCTCATCCAAGTATTTTGCTATGTGGTTACTACTAAGATGATGTGAATAACCCTATCTTAACCTCTCATACAAGTATTTTGATCATGGGGCTACTACTAAGAGAATGTATATTTTCTTACCTTAACTTCTCATCCAAGTATTTTGCTATGTGGTTACTACTAAGATGATGTGAATAACCCTATCTTAACCTCTCATACAAGTATTTTGATCATGGGGCTACTACTAAGAGAATGTATATTTTCTTACCTTAACTTCTCATCCAAGTATTTTGCTATGTGGTTACTACTAAGATGATGTGAATAACCCTATCTTAACCTCTCATACAAGTATTTTGATCATGGGGCTACTACTAAGAGAATGTATATTTTCTTACCTTAACTTCTCATCCAAGTATTTTGCTATGTGGTTACTACTAAGATGATGTGAATAACCCTATCTTAACCTCTCATACAAGTATTTTGCTATGTGGTTACTACTAAGATGATGTGAATAACCTTACCTTAACCTCTCATACAAGTATTTTGCTATGTGGTTACTACTAAGATGATGTGAATAACCCTATCTTAACCTCTCATACAAGTATTTTGATCATGGGGCTACTACTAAGATGATGTGAATAACCTTATCTTAACCTCTCATACAAGTATTTTGATCATGGGGCTACTACTAAGAGAATGTATATTTTCTTACCTTAACTTCTCATCCAAGTATTTGGATAATGTGGCTGCTACTTATTGGTTTCCCAAAATATATTCATAGTTTATTTTGATTTATTATCTTCCTACACTAAGTATCATACAAGAACATATGCATTCAAATTATGAGTAGACCATCGATTTGGGTAATAAAGTTTTCATGTAAAGCATTTATTTCTGTTTCTACAAATAAGATTTCATATTAAATATATAAATCGGAAGGCTAGTGGTTGTTAAATATGATTTTGTTCGAATCGCTTTGTTAGGGATGGGGAGTTTCATAGTATTATTTCTTATATATAATTTATAAAAGTCAAATTTAAAATTGTAAAATGTTATAAAATGTATTGAAAACGTATAATAAACTTAAATAGAATGTAGCATAAGACATTGGTATTAGATTATGCCAAAACGAATATTGCCACTCTGTCTATGCTTGTCGAAAGGTACACAAAAATCATGTCTAGTAAGAATTTTACTAAGATGCAAACATTAGTTTAAAATAGTTTATAGTAATCTAACGTCGTTAATGCTGATACATATACATTTATAAACTCAAGATTATAGATTAAAAAATAACTTATTATAAAACTCTACAAAAACAATAACATTAAATTTTAAACTAATTAATTTTATACTAATTACGAGTAAACTAGAAAGGTATATAGAACCTACTGATGATAATTTATTATTAAATTATACTAACCACAAAATAATTCAATTAGTTTATTTAATAAATTTGTCACAATATAGCAAAAATGAAAACAACCAACACAACGAGCACTTTCAGCTTAATTTATTGCAGACGGTTTTAACATAACACTGTTAATATTTTCACTCTGATACAGTATATACAATCTTATATATTTTTCAATACTGCTGCCTCCAAAGGACATATTGTTTATAAACTAATACAAAACTAGCTGAATATTTATTGATAATGCAAAGTGGAACAAATCGTCGGAAAACGAACCTCAGGAAAAGTTGAAACATTGCAAAGCTTTTAACAGTTTCCCAACGTCGGGCGTCGGCACTTCCATAGTTTCCCGCAGTTCGTGCGAACGGACGGTTGCATTCGCGCAGCTTTGCATCTTAGTGGTCGTACTCTTCCAGCCAGATCGTTAAGGAAAACTTTTAATTTGTTTATGCCTCTAAACTGATTAAATAAAGTCTTACGTTTTACAAACTGTGTTCCACGAATGAAAAGCTATCAACACTTACAATTTACATATAAATTAAAATGTTAGGTTTAAGCTGTTTTCCATGAAATCTTTAAATTGATTTAGCGTCTTTTTCGACGCGTTGTATATATCTTCAGCTTAAAAAATCTCACGTAGCGAAATGTGAAACCAATTACAGAATCTCATGCGTAGTTTAAGTCTCAAATTGATAAACATGAACAGTTTTAGCATATACTTAACTGCAGTCTCATACTGAGACCAAGTATAACAGAGGAACGGGGGATTTAACTGTATACACTAATTTTCAATTATTTAATACCAAGCGTTTCAAAACTCTGCTTGAAAAGACAATTTTTTAATCTTGACAAGTCTTAGTAAATAGACACATTATGTTCGGACTTTATTACAATAACACCTTTAAATCTTTCATGGCGGATTCCTATTTTATTATATGCAATTCAAATGAGCGTTTTAATAAAGTTAATTTTTAGGCACTAAATTTATTTCATAACTGATGAACAATATTTCTTTATTTTTTATAAGCCCACCATTTTTGACGGGCTGATAACTGCTAGTACTTTATAATTATAAAGAATAAATTGACATAGAAAGACTAATGACAACAGAATGTAATCTTAAGAAACATCAAACTAGTTCTAACATATGCTCGAGTTTTTAGTTTGTAGTTTGACCCTCGTGTTTATTGGGTAACATTTTAAACTAAGCTGATTTAATCAAAGAGAGGGTTCTATAGATTGACTTAATTTTCTAACAGTTCATGGTTTTAATATTTAAACATAAATATATGTGAAAATCTGATCACCTAACTGATAATAAGTGATTTTACTTCTATAAGTATAATGTAGCTATGAAAAAAAGGCTTCGTTTGCAGATGTACTACAGGATTTGAAAAATTGATGGGATCTTATCTGAATGAAAATAATTGAATTATTGTGTGAGGATTGTTATTAATAATTGAATTCAGCTAGTAATGTGTAGTACTATTTTTTGCATCTAGTGATTATGGACCGTGAAAACCTTCTTGAGTTAGGTCCATCTATTAACGCAAGAATCTATTAACGCCCAGTGTTGGAGTTTTGACGAAGGCTCCAACAAAGAACTTGTTTCCTGCTGCAGCAACGCTGTTACTCAATGTTTTAGAAATTGACCCGAAGTATCAAAAATATCAAACATATACTTACACTGAATTTCACTTTTGACTATATGGTACAAAAATTGAAAAAATATTTATATTCTAGCTAGAGTATTTATTTAGTGGTGAAACAACAAAGTCGATCACGAGTCACAACAGCACTGAATAAACTTAATGTTTTACTCCGTCATATACAGTTTTATTTAAATAAAGGAATCGTATAAACGTACTTTTTATCACGGAGTTCTTAAAGTATTACAAATAATATTTCATGAAATCACACTTTCGATCAAATAGATAATTGAAATAATGTTATAAAACATAAAACAATTTAATCTGCTTGATTCGTGCTGAGTGTTGTGCCTATGCGAAACCTGTGCTAGGTGAAGCCTGTTCTCGTTTGTATCTCATGATTGAAGAAGTGGTGGAATACAAATAGAGGAAAATCCTATAGGCTATAATATAGAGCGGTGTATTACTCGCCTCAATTCAAAACACAAAGGAAGATCTACAGCAATATATTCCGGAGATCGTGTAATTCCTGTGGGAATGTAGCAAGAGATTGAAACTTTTTATTTATAGAGTTTAAAGTTCTGAGCGTCACCATATGTGCATTACATATACTTCGCGAGTATCATTAGATTTTCAAAGTTACATATCTTTACAGATCCTGCAAGTGCGTAAATTGATTACAAATAAAACAAAACTAGTCTTATAAAACATCCATTTACTAAGAAAAAACTATTTCAGAAATAAGTATCAGTTTAGGAATGAAAACTTGGATTATTTGTGTACCTTGTCATCATCGTTTGAAAATATAATTAAACAAACCAAACCATTACCGTAACGCCTGAAATAAGAATCTCACTACCCCCAATTTAAAAACCCAAAACACGCAAGAAGGCGTAAAATGCCGAAAAATAAAATAAATGAAAGAAGATCTGAAACATAAAATATTACCTTTTGTAGTAAGAAATATATTATTCGTGTATATGTAATAAAATATGTTAATTAAATCCCATTTTTACGTTTGAAAGTATTGAAAAATACAAAAATAATTGAAGATAGAAACAAATTTGAAAAATTTCATATATTTCCCCTATGAAATTGTTGATCACAAATTCAATTATTTTTTGTATTTAATTCAGAATGTATTATTATGATAGCTTTGTATAAAGATACTGACTTTCCCTGACTTGAACGGCAGTTGGTTGCTTGGTTTACCTGTTGCTGCTTTGGTAATAAGACTTTATCACTGCGATCATTGTGATCATTCGTCTCTATTTTTATTTTATTTTATTAATTTAAAACTTAAGTACTGATCAACTTGTTTGTTAACTTCCCCAGTCGGAGCAAGCCAGATTTCATGAAAAATGGAATTTTTTTATTAAGTTATGATAGGAAATACTTCACTGGGGTACCATTCTTAATTTTCTATAGTCAACATTTCTGCTAGGAGAAAACCCCTTATTATATTAAAATAAAATAAATTGTTCATACATGAGCTTGTTACATAGATTTGCCGATAATATTTCAACCTAAAAACCTAAAAGGTGTCATTTAATTTTCGGATATAAGCATATTAAATTATTGTAAAATCTATTTATTTCTAAATATTATTGAATCAGTGCTCAGTTTACGTCAGAATATAACTAATGCTAAATAAATAACGAAAACAAACATTGGAAGTCGATGAAAAAGTTTAAAACGCTCAGAAAAGTTTTAATAATTCTGCCGTTACAAGTTGGCCAGAATCTTCAGCGATGAGCTCAACTGAGATAAATATTTTAATGAAGAAATTCTTTTCGAAAGCAGCGAAATGAATAAATTCAAAGCTATCTGTGGTAAAACTGTACTAACTTTATTACTTTAAATTGTATTCAACATAGGTACAACATTTTTGAATACTTGTAAAAGCTGAACGAATTATTTTTGCGATTTCTTTTGACAAAATACACAATCAACCGAGCCAATTGGTTGGATATATGTGTACTACAAATTATGAAACCTAATAGTTCATTTTCTTAAGTTCCCCTTTCGTGGAAATTTTCATACCATGAGATGCATATTTGTGATCCCCGTGTGCTGTTATGAGTAGAGAGGGTTCTGTGCGTTTTGAACCTTTGATGTTTAAGAGGAGAGCAGAGGTTATTTCAACCTAATATTAATTTTCCAAGTCGAATTATTTTCTGTTCATAATACAGGGTTATTATTAATAATCTTCCAAATTTAAATTATATATATATATATTAATATATTACTGAATTAACATGTTTTAAGACCATTTCAATTTGAACCATTAAAGAGTTGTTTACATTTGTTTATGATACGTCAAAGGGTTAAAACATATAATTTTGTTAAACACACACACACATATATATATGCATTTTATATTTTTTCTGATTTAACCGAGACAGTTTATAAAGTAACTTAAAACACAATGTTCCCCTATAACATTAAACGTAATTAATCGTAATCTATTAAATATTTGTTTCAATACATAGTCAAGTTGCATTTATTATTTCAGTTCTTTTAGCGAATTTCCCCTATAGGGAAGAAGCTATTACCGTATTCGGCATGGTAAGACCGAGGACCATGATAACTTTTCGTTTTGAGGTCCCCAGACCCCAAAAACACCATTCGTTCGAAACTGTATATATTTATATATATATATATATATGTGTGTGTGTGTGTGTGTGTGTGTGTGTGTGTGTGTGTGTGTGTGTGTGTGTGTGTGTGTGTGTGTGTGTGTGTGTGTGTCCGTGAGCACGATAACTCTCGTAAAAATTATCCGATTTTGATGAAATTTGATATAAACGTGTAAAGTAGCATTTATGACGTTAAGTTCGAAAACCAGACTGATCGACCTATCCGAAGGTGTATTTTTTGGGGGGTTTTGTACCCCAAAAATTGATTTTTAGTTTTTTACATATAATTTTGGAAAAAGTCAAATTTTAGTTTTTTCATTAGAATCAGCTTAAAAAGACGCAAAATTTGGTGTTTTGATTATTGCTCTACGTCAAATTGTTAGTGAAAGATATTGAAAGTGCTAAACACAGTACGTTGTCCAATGTTATTCTTATGGAGAATAAGAAAAATTATATATCTCGATTATTTATCAACTTATACTGATGAAACTTGGTATATTGCTTCATATCGTTGTGGTCTATTGATATTTGCACTAAAAAACATTTTTTGGCTGATAGTTCCCGTAGCAGCAAACCTGCGTACTCAGCTCCCATGTTATTCTTATGGAGAATAAGTAACGTGTTATCTCCTTAGTAGGGGGCATTAGAGCGTTCAAAACCAGCAAAGGCGCGGTGAGGAGCAAGTGAGGAGCCCCCCCCCCCCCCGGCAGCAGCACGCAGGTGAGGAGCCCCCCCCGGTGACGTCAGCCCCCCCCCCCCGGCCGCCAATGGCACTTTTCGTGATGACCTTGAACATGAGGAAAAAACTTTCGAAAATTAATAACCAGCCTATTTATCCACTGATTCCCACGGGACTTTTTCCAGAGTGTAGGCCTATCCCCAAGGAAGCGAATGACGTAAGAACCCCATAGATCCACCTTTAAACAAGGCCGCTATTAATTTAAAAACCGCGTTTTCCTTATGGGATCTCAGCTGTTTACCAACCGATTTTGACGAAACCTCACCACATGTCGGGCCGTGACCTAAGAAAACCATCGCTTAAAGAAAATTGAAAATCCACTGTTAAACGGGTCCGCTATTAATTTTCAAACGCGTTTTCCTCATGGGATCTCGGCTGATTGCCGACCGAATTTGATGTGACTTCGTTACACGTTGTATGCCGGCTTGACTAAACCAAACTGCGAGCGGCTCCGTGGAGTCACGTGTCGAGGCACGTGCTAGGGCCTACGTGACTGTCCCAGCCTGTTTACTCATCAGCGGCCTTCCAGACCCCTCATCACTCTCACACTCCTCCGTTCTAGAAGGTTCCGACAAGTGTGTTGCATGAGGCCTCCTGAGTGGAGTGCTCCCCGTTAGCGAAAGACCACCTCTTACGTTTCTGGAAGCTTCTAGAAGGTTCGCTGAAGCGTGCAACCTGGGTATAAAACCGAGGCAGAGCCGCGCGCGCGACCTCAGTGTTGTTCGAGACGTCATCATGAACGGAAGCGGAGTCAGCGCAGCCGAAGTGGACCAAACGATCCGCTCCTTCCTAGAGGAGCTGAACGCAATGAACGATGAGAACGCCAACGCACTGCCAGTTCAGCAGAGATGTGCGTCAAAGAAGAAAAAGCTCGATGGGTGGACTGTAAAGAGGAAGGAAGTGCCTATCGATTCCCCGACACTGTGCTGGTCCGCTGGCGGATATCAGTATACTGTGAAGAACCCTACCAACAGCGGTAATGTACTGTTGAAGATGAATGTGTTCAAAGGAGGTCGCCCCACGTTCAGTTGCGGCTTGTACTTGGACGAGGAGCGAAACGATGAAATCTGCATATGTCTAGAGGACCTGCTATCCAGATTGCAAAACCTATGGTTGGCAAATAGCGAGACGGGAGAGACAAGATACGACGGGATCACTAGGACCGCTACTCCTCTACCCACCTGGCGAAAGACCGATTGCATCATCTCAGGGAAAACCAAGAGGAGCGCACACTCCAAGCGCGCTACTCAGTAAACGAGAGAGCGTGGAAAATTCCACTAAGCAGTTAATAACCGAGATGCTTCTAGAACAATCCACTTGTTTACGCAGTAAAGCTTTCCATTACGTCAGCCTTCCTGGAATTGAGCGTGGAAACTTCCACTAAGCAGTTGATAACCGAGACGCTTCTAGAACAATCCACTTGTTTACGCAGTAAAGCTTTCCATTACATCACCCTTCCTGGAATTGAACGATTAACTATGTCATCATGTTGTTGATATGCGCGAGTTGGCACGTAGTCACCGCCAATAAAAGGCGACTCGGTGGCGAGAGCCAGTCATTCTGCATCCAGCCGCTGCACCATGCTCAACACGGACCAGAAGATGGACCTCAGGACAGCCCTCAACAGCTGCAAGGCCGCGGGTTACACTCGCATCGCAGATCTGCGGGACAACGCGGTGTACCCGATCCGCTCATTCGAGCGGGTGGACACACCGTACGGCGAGGCAGTGATGGCCACCTTGGAGGGTCTCGTCGGCGATGACCCGATCCGGATTTACATGCCCCGGCGGTACCTCACGGTCCTGGACGACAACGCCATCTCCCAGTACAACGTTGGCGTGGGGCCGAGGACGAGCCTTGTAAAGAGGAGCGGCCCTCCTGGCAGCAAACTTCCTTTCCTGGAATTTGTATAAATAAATGGTATTTCCTATTCCCTTATTTCCTTCAATATTAAAAAAATAAAAATAAATAAAAGAAGCAAGAAAAAGAACCTTTAGTTACAAGAGCCGAGGTGGCGGTGCATGGCAGTCAGTAGACGCCATGGACTTGAGGTGGAAACACCCGTTCACCGCCATCGTGGCCGGGCCCTCAGGCAGCGGCAAGTCGCACTTCGTGGCTCGCTTCATAGAGCACGCCGACCGCATGTGCGATACGCGGTTCGCCCGTATCACCTGGCACTATGGCGGCGGTGGCGGCGGTGGCAAGAGCCGTGCGGACTCTACCGTGCGCTACGTAGCCGGCCTGCCAGACCTGGACGACTATGACGGTAGCGAGCCCGCCCTGGTTATCGTTGATGACATGATGCGTGAGGCTGGCTCCGGCGTGGCGGACCTGTTCACCAAGGGCTCGCACCACCGCAACATGAGCGTGTTCTTCATCACGCAAAACCTGTTTCACCAGGGCAGGGGCCAGCGCGACATATCGCTGAACGCCCACTACATAGTGTGCTTCAAGAATCCCAGGGATCGCGCTCAGATCAAACACTTGGCTCGCCAAGTATACCCGGAAAACCCCAAATTCGTGGAGGAGGCTTACGCGGACGCCACGCGTGATCCGCACGCATACCTGCTCATAGACTTGAAACAGTCCATGCCTGAAGAGATGCGCGTACGTTCAACCATTTTCCCAGACGATCCGGTGAACTACGTGTACCTGCCCAAGAAGAAGTGATAAATAGGCCGAGCGCGCGCCAGCGTCAGTCATCATGTCACACCGCGTGAAGAAGGACGCGGCGCTGCTGAGGGCCCTAATACACGCTACGCCCAAAGAACGCAAGGCCCTGTTAAAAGCGTGCGACAAGAGTCGCATCAAGTCATTGTGCGAGTCCGCGTATAACGTGCTACGCGGAAACGTACCGCTTTCTCCCTGCCTCAAACGCAAATTGAGCAAACACAAACAGGCGCTCAGACGGCTGGTGAAACGCGGCGAGGGCTGGGCCAAGAAGCGACACTACCTCGTTCAACGGGGCGGAGGGATCCTCCTACCTCTACTGTTGAACGCTGTTCTGCCCGTTCTAGCGCAGAAGCTAATCGGACATGGAGTACGCTAGGAAAATGGTGGTTGTACCGCAGGAGCTCATTGAGAGATTGCGAGAAGGACCGGGACCAGGGTCGGGGCCAGGACCAAGAGGGGGAGCAGGTAGCGCCAATAAGCCAGCCAGCCTGGACGCTGAGATGCATCGTATATTGAGCGACAAGCGGCTGGACGATACGGAGAAATGGAAACAATATCAGCAGGTGTTACAGCGGTTCCTGCACTTTTCCGCGGCTAAACGTCAACCCATAGGTCTGTCAATCATCGAGGGTGAGGAGAGGGAGGAGGAAGCGGCGAGAGGTCCGAGTCAGATGAAGCGCGAGTCTAGCGCCTCGGCGGAGGAGGACATTGTGGAATCGTTCTCAAAAATCTACAGGTCGGTGGCGCGCAACTTGTTACGATTCATGACCCGGCAAGGCAGCCCCATCGCCTGGGACGCCAGTGGGGCGGTGTACGTGGACAAGGTGAAGATCCCCGATTCCAATATAGTGGACATCGCGCACAGCATAGTGAGAGCGCGAAGGGCGGACCGATTGCCTACCGGCTGGCATCAAGTGATGGCCGCCTTGAAGGACATGAACGTGCCCAAAGAATACGTGAGCAATCCCACGGCGTTGCGTTACTTAGGCGTGGGACTGGACTCGGCATCGAGCCCCTGGGGAGACACGACGACAGCCTCGTCGACACCCCTCTCACCGAGGTTGACACCGATACTGGACCGCCTGAGACCGCGACCCCCAGCGGCCAGGAGAAGGATAATAACCGAGGAACCCGACCGGGAATCGTCATTGGACAACTGGGAGCCGTTCACACCGTAATGGAGAAGTTGTACTACGACCCGAGCCAGCCCGGTTCCCTCGGCGGGGTGGCCGCCCTGGCCAGAGCCGCGCGCCTCCCAAAACGCAGAGTGGTGGAATGGCTGCGCGCTCAGGACACCTACACGCTGCACAAGCCTGCACGCAAGCGGTTTCCCCGCAACCGCTACGCCGTGTTTGGGCCCCGGGAGCTGTGGCAGGCGGACCTGAACGACATGCGCGGCCTGAGCCGGTACAACGACGGAGTCAACTACCTGCTGACTGTGATAGACGTATTCAGTAAGCGGCTGTTCGCGGTACCACTGAAGAGGAAAAGCGGGCCTGAGGTGGCTGCAGCGTTCGAGAGGATATTCGCTGAGGCGACTCCTCGCTGCCTACAGACCGACAAGGGGACGGAGTTCACCGGGGCCGCGACCAAGAGAGTGTTCAAGAGTCACGGTGTCAACTACTTCACCACGCAGAACCCCGACGTGAAGGCGGCGGTGGTGGAGCGAGTCAACCGCACGCTCAAGACCCGCATGTGGCGCTACCTGACCTACAAAAACACGTATCGCTACGTGGACGTGTTGGACAGGCTTGTGGACGCCTACAACCACAGCCCGCACAGGAGCCTGGGTGGTGGCCTACGACCTGTGGATGCGGACAGCGGCGATGGTGAAACGGTGTACAAGGTGTGGCGTCACATGTATGGAAAGGCGATCCGGCGACACAAGCCCAGGTTCGAGCCGGGCGACACGGTGCGCATAGCCAAGGAGAAGGGTACGTTCGCCAAAGGTTACGAGACCAATTGGAGTAAGGAGCTGTTTGTGGTGGACCACGTATACGGGTCGCATCCTCTGCCATTGTACGTGTTGCGCGACCTGAACGGGACGCCGCTGGAAGGGCGCTTCTACGAGCACGAGATGCAAAAGGTGACGATCGCCCCAGACCGCCTGTATCAAATAGATAAAATACTGGACATCGAGGGGCGAGGCTCCAGTAAGCGCTACCTAGTCAAGTGGGCCGGTTACGGAGAGGACTTCAACTCTTGGGTACCCGCAGCGGACGTGCAACAGCTGCGATGACGAGGCACGACCAGTTTTACCTGACGTTGCCCAGTAACAGTTCAATGAAGTACTATCCCAACAACATGGTGACAAACTACACGACCCATCTACCCTCGACCGTTGATCTGTCAGACGGCGAGTGGGAGGTCGCTCTGGCGGAGACGCACTACCCCTTCTCTTTTCTGACCGTCAGTGAGGGAACCTACATCAAACTAGTGCTGGGAATGAGGGACTCGAAAGGCGGGTTGGCCGTGGTGGACAAGTTGTTAATCAAAGTGGAGCCGGGCAATTACAGTAGTACCGAGGAACTCGTGCACGCAATCAACAACCACCCTCAAATGAAGAGTAACCTGTGCACCTTCTCGTATGACGAGAGGTCCTCCAGGGTGGAATTGCTGTCGACGTCTTCAGCCGTTCAGAGCCTCAAACTGAGCCCCAGTTTGGCGCTACAGTTTGGCTACGAGGTGGATACGGATATCGTCAAGCGTCACAGGTCCGTGAGGCCGGCTAACCTCTTCGCCGGTCTGCCATCACACATGTACGTGTATTGCGACCTGGTAGAACCCCAACCGGTGGGCGACGCTGTGGCGCCACTACTGAAGATCCTCAACATCGACATCAGGAATTACACGTACGGTGCCAACACGACAGTGTATATAATAGACCCGCACTACGTGCCGGTGATTAAAACCTCATTCGAGAGCGTGGAAATCGATTTAAGGGACAACCAAGGGCGACACTTGCCATTCCACTTCGGGACCACGTGCATGAAGCTTCATTTCAGGAAAGAGACTCAGCGACAATGAATCCGAGCGATCCCTATCTGGCGTATTACCGCCACCAGCAGGCGGGCCATGGCGTATCCTCCGTATTCAGAGGAGCCGCTTTCCAACGCGGACACGGCATCGGCAGTTTCCTAGGCGGGCTGATGCGTACAGTGGTCCCTTTGATCAGATCCGGCGCATCGGCGCTGGGCAAGGAGGCGCTGAGGTCCGGTGTGGGCTTCTTGGGCGATGTGGCGGCGGGCACAGCCGACCCCCGAGTCGCGGCCAACACCCGGCTCAGACAGTTTACCGGGTCGCTGAAACGTAAGGCCGATGAAAAACTGGATCGCGTGCTGAGCGGTGGTGGCGCCTATAAGAGGAGGCGTGTACAGCAGGTTACTCCTCAGTCTCTGGCGAAACTCCTCGGAGCGAGGAAGAAGAGCGCTGCGCCCAAGAGGAAGCCCGCAAAACGTGTCGCTAAGAAGAGGAGAAGCAAGAAGAGTGAGAGTACCGTGAAGGACATTTTTGGATAATGGCGTTTCTACATCAGAAGTCGTGCGAGTGTGTCAAGACCGAGTTGGACCTGTTCTCGCTACCGCCCACGCAGACCAGTATAGAGAGCGGTAAATGGGTGCAGTACAAGCCCATCTCCTCCCTGACAGACGACTCACCCGTTGAGTTCATAGTTCCGGGTCATGGGGACGAGTACACGGATCTGTCACAGACGCTACTGCATGTGAAGGCTACCATTAGATCGGCTAATGGAGGCGCTGTAACGGGTGATCAAGCGATAAAAGAGGTGGGTCCGATTAACAACTGGCTGCACTCGCTGTTCAGTCAAGTGGACCTGTACCTGAACAACAAACTGGTGTCTCCTCAGAACAACACGTACGCCTATCGCGCCTACCTGGAGAACCTGTTGTCCTATGGCGGTGATGCCAAGACATCGCACCTCACCGCGGAGTTGTTCTACGAGGACTATGCCGGGTACATGGACAATACTGAGGAGGATAATGCCGGGCTCGAGAACCGGAGGGAGTTTGTCAAGGGCAGTCGGTACGCGGACATGGTCGGACATCTGCACGTCGACCTGTGCAACCAGGAGAAGTTCATGTTAAACGGCGTGGAGATGCGCTTTCGCCTGATCAGGTCAAAGAACTCATTCTCCATCATGTCCAAAACCGTGACAGACTACAAAGTTGACATCGCCGAAGTCAACCTGTTTATGCGCCGCTGTAAGATCAACCCGAGCGTGCTGTTGGCTCACAGCAGGACGCTGGAGTCGGGCACAGCCAAATATCCCATTACGCGCGTGGAAGTGAAATCCTTCACGCTACCCTCCGGTATCAGCAGCAAGACTCTGGACAGTGTGTTTCTGGGTCAACTGCCGAAACGCATTATAGTTGGCCTGGTCAGCAATCAGGCGTTCAACGGGGACTACAAGAAGAACCCGTTCAACTTCACCCACAGCCACGTGAACTTCTTCGCGCTGTACATAGATGGTGAGCAAGTGCCATGTAAGCCGCTTCAACCGGATTACACGTTCGGTCAGGAGTTGTGCGTGCTCGCCTACCACACGCTGTACACCGGCACCGGCATCAATTTCTCAGACTGTGGTAATGAAATCAGTCGCAACGAATACCCCTACGGATACTGCCTGATGGCGTTTGATCTGACACCCGATATGGCGGCCTCTCAATCTAGCCACTGGAACCTGGTGCGCAACGGTAACCTGCGCATAGAGATTGGGTTCTCCGAAGCCTTGGCGGAGGCGTTCAACTGCATAGTGTACGCCGAGTTGGACAACGTCGTGGAGGTGGACCGTCATCGCAACGTCACAGTCGACTTTGGCGGGTAAACGAGTTGCCGCGCGCTCAAGGTCACCGCGGACCGTTAGGTGATGGCGGCGCGCGCACCCAAGGTTATCCCGCTAGGCGCGCTCCCGCCAGCGCTCAGTCGAGTTCAGTCAGCCGTACGGGATGGACGTGCCGCCACCGATCTACAACGAGCCACCGCCAGCGCGCTGTCATCACGGAAGCGTGGTGATGGATATGCAGTGTTTTAAAGACAGTGATAATGACTTTCTACTGAAAGAGGTTTGCGTGGTGGACGTGACTACCGGCACGCTGCTCCTACATCACATCGCCCGCCCACCCTTCAGTAAGGACCTCCTGACTTCCGAGAAACAGCGCGAGAGCGTCTGGGTCACTCGCCACTGCCACGGCTTGGAGTGGGACCAGGGGGACATCGCGTACGTCGCCCTGCTGGACAAGCTGCGCTCCTGCCTCATCCACCGCCCCCTGGTCTACGTCAAAGGATCGCAGAAGAGGGACTTTGTACAACGCCACCTTATAACCGAGCCCGCCGCCACCACCGCTCAGGACATGGAGGATCTGGGCTGCGGGTCGCTCAACGGTCCGCCCACCTACCGGACCCTGCGCTGTCGCCACCATAAGAGCTCCCACAACCGTTGCGCCCTTCATAACTGCATAGTATTGCGGGACTGGCTCGTGGCTAACGACAGGTCGGACCCGTCCGTCTCAAGCTGCCTGTGCTGCTTCCGCCCACGATGAATACCGTCCAGATCAGAGAATGCCTGGCGAAGATCCCCGGACTGAGGAACGTTGCGGTCTACGCCTCTGACCAACTACCTGACGTGCCGGTCAAGCCTCTCACCGCCATCGTGTCCAACACGGTAGCACACACCGTGGGAGGCGAACACTGGGTGGCGTTTTACTGCTCGGAAGAGGACAGACTCGAGTACCTGGACAGCTACGGAAGGCCGCCATACCAGGCCGACTTTCAAATGTTCCTGAGGCGAAATCCTCATCACCGCCACTACGTCTACAATAGGTATTGACTCCAGGGCTACGATACCTCTGTTTGCGGTTACTACTGCCTCACTTACCTGTACTGCCGGGCTGTTCTCCGCACGTCACTCAACGACTACGTCCAGCTCTTCGACCCTGCCGCTCCCGCCACCAACGACGCTCTGGTCCGCAGGCTCTTCCACTCCATATTCGCTTAAAACTAGTTTGTAAGGTTTTTTGTAGTATGTGTATGTAACCTTATTACTGTACAATACATGCCTCATAATGATAAAGCTTGTGTTTTTCATTTCTCCTTTCTCCTTACTAAATTTAAAAAAATTAGCAAAACTGAGGCAGCGGGGCTGGACCTCAGGTTTATATACCAGCGGCGCGTGTCACTGGCTGAGCCCCCGCCAAGCGGCAGTGAAGGCCGCCAAAGAGGGCGCGCCACGAGACCCCTCGGACATCAGCAAACCGCTGAGTAATTCGAGGGTGCAACCTTGAGCGTCAGCAAACCACTTAGCAACTCCTTCCTGGGCAACTCCTTCAGGGCCGTCCCCGCCACGCGCCGCCAATCGCTCCCGGTTGGCGGGGGCTTTTTAAGCTGCACGGCTCGGGCCAAACGGCCCATAACGCCTTTCCGAGCCTAACGGCTTGTGACTTTTGAGTGAGCAAAGGGAGGAAATAAACAACTCGGGTTCATGCTGTACATAAAGCTATTATATTTTCTTACAAATACTATTTACAATTTTTTCTCTTATAACTAATATATACAACTAGACGGGGAATTCCTCTTCTTCCTCGTCTTCGTCCTGGCGCTGTCCCTCCTCCTCCTCACCGTCCACCTCCATCCGCTGCGGATCTTCTCCTCTCCTCCTGGCTGGCGGTAGCGGCGGGACGTCCTTGTGTCCCCACGGCAGAGTGTGGATGCCGTCGGGGAGGACGCACCGCTTGTCGTCGGTCGGGCTGAGGCTCAGCTTGTCCACCTGCACGGTGTACACCCGGTGCAAGTGGGACTGGAACCGGACGTTGGTGGTGTGTTTCCGGACCCCGTCAAACAGACACTCTCTGTAGTCGTCGGGAGTGAGGACGTTCTTGACAACGCCCTTCGCCACCCCCTTGGCTCGCTTGAGAGCCTTGCTGCCGCCTGTCGCTGCGTCCTCGATGTCCATGAAGTACAGCTTGGACCGCAGGCCGAGGTACTCGTATAAGGACAGGCCGTTACACTCGTCCTTAAACTTTCCGATGACCTTGGCGTTGACGGGGTTGTAGCAGGGGTGAGACCTCGGATAACCGCTGGTGTCGAAGTCGTCCAGGTGTTCCTTCATCTCTGCGTAGACGTCCTGGGACACGATGTCAAAGACGAAGCTGTCCGTGTCCATGTAGTCCACGGTGAGGCGGTCACCGTAGCGCTCCTTCATCTTGCGCAGAAACTCGTACATGAGCCACTTGCTCAGCTCCAGGACTGACATGCCTACGTAGACGGGCTTGTCCAACACGATGTTGACCTTGGACAGATGCACCAGGGCCACGTCCTCCGTGTAGTACGTCCGGTCCAGGAAGTTGGATCTGGCGACGTACTTGGAAAACTTCTCCGGGGTGCACACCAGCTTCACGTTGAGGCGCTTCCGTACATTCTCGATGGTCTTGCCGAAGACCGCGTTGTTCAAACTTCGTTTTGGCCTTCTTCCGCAGCTCGGTGTTCATCAGGATGTACGGTTCCAACCACCGCGACTGGCGAAAGGAGATCGCCCGATGCACCGCGACCAGCTCCAATCCGTTTTGCAGCGCCTGCTGCAAGACCCTGTAGTGACAGATGTAGTGCGTCTTGTCATCCAGGGTCGTCAATAGTTTGGGGAACTTGCCTATTGGAGGCCGCTTGGTCTCACAGCAGTAGGGAAGGTCCTTGTGCAGGTCGTGTAGGCGCGCGGGGTAGTGGAGGTCCACCTCCAAGATGTAGCCTCGATCAGCCTCTGCGTCCAGCGCCGCAATGTCCAACGCCTGTATTTCCTCACGGCTGAGCCACTCGAAGTCTCCGGTCGGCAGGCACTGGGACATGGCCCAGCCGTACAGGTTGTTTGCGTCCAGGTACAGGAGGAAGCGCGTGGGCTCGTCCGGGCGGTAGTCCGGGCACCTGTCGTGGTTGGCCTTGGCGTAGCTGGTGATGGCCTGAGAGATGCCTCCCCGGATCCCCTGCTCCACGAACAGGTACATGTCGAAGTCCTGCAGCGTGTCCAGCTCCACACCGCAGGTCTTGAGCATTACGTCCCAGGCGTAGGACGGTAGGGTGTAATAGTGGGCGGGGTCCAGCCCGTACTCTGCCAGCGAGGTGTCGCGGAACTGCTCAAAGACATCGGTGAGCAGGGCGATGTCGCACCGCAGGTACTTGTCGGCATAGTCCTTGAGGTGCCGACACTCGAAGGCTCGCCACACGTTGAGGGCGTGCTCGTACTCCTCGTCCTTGATGTCCTCCAGGGTCATGGAGTTCCTGAACGCCTCCTTGGGCGGCAACTCCCTGGTCCTGTACAACGTGTCGTAGGACGTAACGAAGTCGTAGGGGAACACGCCCTTCCTACGCACCAGGTCGAACAGCCGGTCGTCGGGGAAGCGCTTCCTCGTCTCGCGCATCCTGTCCGTGGGAAGTCCCGCCGCCAGGTTGGCTAGGCTCATGGACAAGAACCTGTAGGTGTCCAGGAAGCGCACCGCGAAACTGCTCTGTCGTTGGTTGTCCCCGGGCTGACCAAAGTGAAATCGCTTGGTAAAAGCGATGTACCGCTCCTCAAGTGTGGGCCAACACGTACACGTCGCCGGGGTCGATGGCTAGCTCGCGCACTACGAAGTGGGCGTCGTAGTTGGACAGGTTGTGGAAGTAGCAGTTGATGTGTCGCTGCTCCCGGTACCTGAGGTTGCACGAGCGATGAGCGGCTCCTCGGAACTCGTAGGGCGGGGCGTGATTGTGGTCCCGCACCTTGACGTCCTGGTCCGTGAACTCCTTCCCGCAGAGGTAGCAGTGAGTCGCCGCCAGGTACTCGTCCATCTCCTGCCGGGTCAGAGAAGGGTGCAGAGCTCTCATGCTGAATAGGAACTCCCACAGCGCCAGCACGTCCATCTTGAGCCTCTCCATGAAGACCTTGGACGCGTCAGCCCCGAAGTAGACGCGGGGCTCAAACTCCTCCAGGCCGAGCGAGTCCACGATCTGGTAGGCGAAGGCGTATGGGACGTGCAGTTGCAGGGGCCTCGTGCCGGGCGGCGCTTCCACCGGGTCAACAGCAACGAGCTGCAGAGCACACTCGAAGTCGGCGTAGACACAAAAGCGCTCGCGCCGAGTGTACTCGGGGTGGGCGAAGCGGATCTGCTGCTTCTTCGGCAAGTCCAGGCGAAGGGGAGCCTTGGCGGTGCAGTATCGCATGTGCTCCTCCAGACGCTCGGCACCGGACAGTTGCAGCTTGTTGGGCTGGTTGTCGAAGTAAGCGAAGCATCGCTTACACACGTGGATAGCGCCGTTGCGGGACGTCAGCTGGGGTCGCACTAGCCTACTCATGTTTGCGATGTAGGCGTAGTGACTGTCCCCGCCGGTGGTCACGTACAGCAGGTCCCGGTGATCCTCCAACTCCCGCTTGCAGATCTTCAGCGGGAACACGCGGTCTTGGAACTTTGGCGATCCGTCGGGGCGTCTCCCCACCATAGCGCGCTCGATCCCGTACACGTTGACGCTGATGGGGTTCCTCCTCTCAAAGACCTTGATGTCCTTCACAGCCACGGGGAAGCGTAGGCCGACCCAGTCGTAGCGTGCCATGACGTCCGGTGTATACGATGCGGGCCTCTCCGGGTGTTGCGCGACGAACTTGGCCAGGATGGCGTACGCGAAACACATGTCATCGACGTTTTGTACGTTGATAACGGCACGCGTCTCGCAGATGGTTCTGGGAAGCTGGACGAACCGAGCTCCGCGTTCTCCCAACGGGGTGTAGAGGTTGACGCGGATCTCCAGGTCGCGTATCCGGAGATAGCTCCACCCGCTACCCACTAGCAAGCACTGCTCCTTCTCTTCCTCCAGCTTGTGGAAGGAAGCCGATAGGAAGTCCTCCAAGTTGGACGCGGCGGTGAGAGGCACGTTCTTCGTCTTGAAGGCCCGCAGACAGGTGGCTCCGTGAACGTTGGCGAATTCACATTCCAGGAACATGTTGACCTTGATGTTCGGGTGTCGGGTCCTGACGTCGGCCAGCAGTTCCAGGACGCTGTCGAACAGCAGCACCAGCGCGTCCTCCACGGCCAAGAAGTCCTCCATGGGCCGGGACAGGCCGAAGGTCAGGAGGCGACCGCGGAACGCCCGTTGGATGGGGCGGAACGTGGGTAGTCCGCCACCACCCACCATCCCGTCAGGTGCCGTGCTTGGTCCGGGCTGAGGCTCGTGGCTGGGTCCGGGCTGAGGCTTGTGGCTGGGTCCGGGCTGAGGCTCGGAGCTGGGTCGGGGCTCGGGTGACAGAGTGGGCAGGTGCGGCATCTCGTCCACAACGAGGTTCCTCACGATGGGGCAGTTGTGGGCCTCGTGCTGGTCCCGGTTATAGCGCCGGGTGAAGCCTCGGTCGCAGTAGGCGCACGTGAACCTCATGCCGCGGTGGACGCTCTCCATGTGCCGCTGGAGGTACGCTGCCCTGCGGAAAAGGGCGCCGCAATCGGGACAGTGGACCTCGTTGGCGTGCACCAGCTGCACGTGACGCCGGAGCAGGTCCCCGCGGGAGAATCGCCGCCCGCACGCGTCGCACTCGGGCCGTATGTCTCTGAAGGGTGGCGTTGCGGAGGAGGAGGAGGAAGTTGAAGCAGACGGGCTCGCACCGTGGACCGCTTCCATATGGTGGCGAAGATCCTCGGGACCCGCCAGGGCGACGGAGCACAACGGGCACGGATGGCCTGCGAACAGGAAAACAAGTCCTATTAGTTACCCTATAAACACAAGGATGAGGAACTATACAGTGGACTGGCGACCTCTTGTTTTCCCCTAGAGTCTGTTTCCTCATCTCAATCGCCAGTTACCCAAGCCTGTTAAATACAAG
This sequence comes from Allygus modestus, assembly GCA_963675035.1. Lineage (NCBI taxonomy): Eukaryota > Metazoa > Arthropoda > Insecta > Hemiptera > Cicadellidae > Allygus > Allygus modestus. Next base: position 69,238,977 of record OY776116.1, read on the forward strand.
GATGAGGAGATGGCGGTGAGGAACATGCAGAGGGCTGGCAACCTCTTGTTTACCTCTCGAGTCTGTTTTCTCGTCTTAATTGTCAGTTTACCCAGTCAGGGCCGTTTACTCTCTCATAAAAACAAGTCATTAGTTATCAAAGTCCACGGGCTTGTCGTGACGTCATGGGTGAGGACACCAGGAAATAGCATACTTAATAAATCTACTGGCGGCTTCTTATTTAAACTAAAACTGTACCTGGCGCTTGGTCGTGAGGAGTGGGAGGATGAACTGCAGCGAGGTGGCGTCGCAAGTTGTCGCTTCGCCCGAAGCGTCTGCCACAGACGTGACAATCGTAATGGCGATCGTTGTGGGCAGATGCTACGTGGCGGGTCAGGTTTCTTGCGACCCCGAAACTGCGCCCGCAAACCTCACACAGATGAACAGCCATCTGCAACATCGGGTATCTGTACTCTCCATCCGTCACAAAGGCGCAGTTGCCCTCAATATTTCGATTGGAAAGTAAAAACAAAACAAAAGAAACTACTTTTATTTTGCTCAAACTTTTTAAAATAAAAAAGAGTGGTAGTGAATCTATTTCGCTTTTTAGGTTTGGCTTATTAATTTTAATCGTTATAAAACACGACTGTTTCAAGGTCATTACAATTCCACTCATCTCCATCTGAATGGAAACGACAAGACCCCGTGTACTGGGATATGTAAAAGATGAAATATTAATGTTAACTAATTAGGTTTTAGGGCATCGAAAACTGGTTGATGAAAAAGTAAATTACATGTTACTTACATTTTAAGATATCCAAAGACAAGGCTCTGCACAGTCACACAAATACTCGCAGCGAAAACACCTAGCTCCTCACAGGACGAGTTGCCACTAGATACTGAAGTAGCTTGGGAAAGTAACGCGCTTAAATAGACCGGTTGATGACGCCGTGGAACTTTCCATCACACTCCGGAGGAGCTTCGCAGTGGAATGTAAGCGGTAAACAGTTCCCGGAACCGCTGATGAGTAAACAGGCTGGGACAGTCACGTAGGCCCTGGCACGCGCCTCGACACGTGACATGCTCATACATAGCACTCCAGTCAGGAGGAGGCCTCATGCGACGCACTTGCCGGAACCTTCTAGAACGGAGGGGTCTTGAAGGCCGCTAATGAGTAAACAGGCTGGGACAGTCACGTAGGCCCTAGCACGCGCCTCGACACGTGACATCGCGGAGCCGCTTGCAGTTTGGTTTAGTCAAGCCGGCATACAACGTGTAACGAAGTCACATCAAATTCGGTCGGCAAGCAGCCGAGATCCCATGAGGAAAACGCGTTTGAAAATTAATAGCGGGCCCGTTTAACAGTGGATTTTCAATTTTCTTTAAGCGATGGTTTTCTTAGGTCACGGCCCGACATGTGGTGAGGTTTCGTCAAAATCGGTTGGTAAACAGCTGAGATCCCATAAGGAAAACGCGGTTTTAAATTAATAGCGGCCTTGTTTAAAGGTGGATCTATGGGGTTCTTACGTCATTCGCTTCCTTGGGGATAGGCCTACACTCTGGAAAAAGTCCCGTGGGAATCGGTGGATAAATAGGCTGGTTATTAATTTTCGAAAGTTTTTTCCTCATGTTCAAGGTCATCACGAAAAGTGCCATTGGCGGCCGGGGGGGGGCTGACGTCACCGGGGGGGGCTGACGTCACCGGGGGGGGGCTGACGTCACCGGGGGGGGGCTGACGTCACGGGGGGGGGGGCTCCTCACCTGCTCCTCACCGCGCCTTTGCTGGTTTTGAACGCTCTAATGCCCCCTACTCTCCTTTAATTATGAACATAAATTAATAAAATTTGGTATATGGCTTTACCTTTTTGAGTTATATTGATATTTGTATAAAACCCCATTTTTTGTGTTCCTTGCTTCAGCAACCCTGCATACTCAGCCGCCATGTTGTTCTTATGGAGAATAACTAAAATGTCATAAATCGTTTATTTATGAATGTATATTGATGAAACTTGGTATGTGGCTTTATGTGGTATTAAGATACATATATATGCATCGTAAATTTGCTGAGTACGCACGTTTGCTGCTATGGGGGTATTATTATGATGTTATGGTTTTTGCTACCAGTAATTTATTATAATTAATACTAGCTGATGTCCCGTTCTCCGCACTGTGATCTAGCACGCAAAATCAAGACGATTTAAAAGTTTATTTACATTATAATCAGCTGACTAACTAAATAAAATTTAACTCTATAAGATTAACAATGAAACTTCGAAAGCCTGCAGGCAGAAGCTCTGAAGGTGTAGGTTTTTCAAACCCCCAAAATGTACATCTAGAAAGAAAGAGTTTTTCATTGATACCAAACCTGTATACAAAATAATAGATTTGGGGGTCTAAAATCACCAAAGAAAAATCAAGAAATTCTTTTAATCTATAATATTATAAAGAAGAAGTGGTTTCTGTCTGTCTGTCTGTCTGTCTGTCTGTCTGTCTGTCTGTCTGATATTCCGGGTGAACGCAAAAACTACTGAACCGTCTGGGCTGAAACTTTACACAAAGATAGATATTGAACCACCCATGCAACACATAGGCCTATTCATTTCCTTAAAATCCCCTCGGACTACACCCCGTGAACGTCCTAAGTTTCAATGTTTACATTTCAGAAGAAAGTAAACATTCAGAAACTGTAATGCGAACAGCTGAGGACACTTCCATTTGACAGCTTAAAGAGCAGAAGCAATAACAGCTGTTTCAAGCTAGGTAACTAAAATGCAAATTGTATTGACTATAGAACGGGTAAATAAAACACCTGTGCGAAGAACGGGTACATCAGCTAGTAATATTTAGATATCTTCTTCATAACATTTAAATCAAACCAATTTAAGGTATATCTTTTTCACTCGTAAAAGTTGTTTCTCTAGTTAATGTTATCAACTTTTTCAAAAATTCTGAATTATATAAATAAATGTTGGTATAATAATTTAGCTTTAACTCAATCATTATAGTTTTAAATAACTTGCTTTTAAATACCTAGTTTAAAAATAGTTAAGTATTCATTATGAATTTGTTATGTAAATACATATTGTTTTTAAATAACTTTATCTAGTTATATAAGAAACACTATGGTCTTACATTTTTAGTTTCAAATGTATCTAAAATAAATACAAAAATAAAATACAAGGATATTTCATATATCTTAAAATAAATAAAATAAAACGTTATTCCAGAAATATTTAATTAAAGATTCATTCATTAAAGATTCTTTTCATTAAAGATTCGGTGGTTTGAATAACAATAGTATATTTTGTCACAAGTCCGGAAAGTGGCCGTTACCAGTGCACGAACGAGTTTCGATCAAGCACCAGTATAGCACTTTCGGACGAGTTATGAAGAGTACTTTTTATCATACCACCTTTTATTTTCAATATTGATTCAGGAATATTAATATTTGAATTTGTACGTTTACACTTTTACAACTAACAACATCAGAGGTTTGTTATTGTTTCATTTGTTTATGTTGCTAGAAACAGTCAGCTGTTTAAAAATTATATAATGGAATACTGTAAGTAGAATAGCAGCGCTCGTGGTGAGAAATTTTGGAACCTTCTTTGCGGCCTAGGCCTTTTTGCAGTTTTACCCGGACTGTTTACTCGTCCTATCGGGGATTGATTGGTTTTAGGCACAGCTGATAGTACTGAAAACAATATTTTATAGCGAGAGTATGATGAAAAATATGTATTTATTTTAACCAATCCGATAATTCATCAAACTAGACAAAAGACCTCACAATTTTTTCAACATCCTCTCACATAACAAAACATATAACCACTTGGCAAAACCACAACCACTCTCCTACAGCCAACAAGTAATTACGATTAAAATAAAACTCACGTGATCGTTATTTATCACTAGCGACAACAGGTGCAGAGCCACGTGACTTGGTACCACGTGACCAGTGACGTCACGCGTTCCCGCCAGAACCCCCCACCAGTGTTGCGACTGACAGGTCAGACGCATTTGTTTATTGTTGTTAAAAACCAATTATTCCCGACGAGGGTGTCACAGGCAGACGGGCGGTATTGAAATGAGTTGCTTTGTCCTCAAAGCCGGTTAATTAACTCGTATAAACTCCTTTCTTTCTTTTGTCCTCTTTTCTTAGCCGTACCTTTCATCCCCACCCGTTCCTCAACCCACTTCGCTTCTTCTCCGGATCTCACCGTGAAATATGATATTGTTTCTGATTTAATTGATGTTGTGTAACTTCGGCTTTGTTTCCTAAATGGTTCCTATGACTTGTTCGTTTTGCTTTCTTTAACAGTAAGAATTGAAGTTAATTAAGATTATTTTCGGTTAAGTTAGAAGTTATTTTTTAGAGTTTGTTTCGTGATGATAACACTTATATGTACTAGCACGTACTAGTTATGCAACGTTTTTATAAGTAGTCAAATAATGTTGAAGCTCAGAATTCAAGCGAAGTTTGGTTCATTTTTATACTTATATTGCTATATAGCTATACCCAAACATCTATAAAAAAGTGATAAGATATAAGATATAAAAGTGCGTTAGTAAGAGTTAAAAAAGGTATTAAGTCATTCGGTTAGCGACTTTGCTATAAGGTTGTAAGGACCGAGTGTTTGATCACTGGGGTGTCCAAGCGAGTTTAGAGAATAACCTTAAAAGAGTTTGTATTATTTCATACCAAAATATAATTAAAAAATAAACTCACTCAAACTACAAAAAACCCTGTATTGTTTAAAAAAAGTATAAATTTCCGTTAGTAAATAACATAAGCATTATATTATTTACTAGAACTGCTCATGCGCCGGTTCTTGGTTTGAGAAAGTTAAACTATTCGCTGTAAGGTGGTGCTATACATTCGCTGACAAATAACGAAGTGAGAATCACAAAATAATTATAATTTTAATGATTTTAAGTTGTATGTTCATTTTTCACATTTAGCTTCAAAAGTGTGGCTCAGCTATTGGTTTTTATGACATATTAAGTATTATTTTATGACCACGGAGATGTGGTCTGCTGATGATAACCCCCTTGAGCAATATATAAAGATAGTGACCGACAATTTCTTCGGGAGTTTCCAAATAAATATTTAAAGATATATTTTATTGCCTATGCAATTTAGAGATAAATTATGTAAGAACATATTGAAAATGTGATTCCCAATCACATAACTGAGAATCATTAAAACCATTTGAAGTTATTAAGATAATCTATAATTGGATGAGTGAACAAAGTGATTGAAGTCAAACTGGCGTTATTCGCTGTGATCAGAATAAATCAAAAACGCCTCTACCGATCCACTTCAAACTAATGGCAAGTGAATCATACTTGTCGGTTATAAACGTTCTATTTCACTAAATTAACCATATAGGAATTTACCTCTAGAGTTTTAATATCAGATTTGTTTTTGCTAGAAGCAAGGGTAAAGTGGTAAACAGATTTAACCCAAAGTATAACTTGTTATACTTAGACTTGAAACAGAAGACCCTAATTGACCCAGCCGAATCCAATGTTTAGATCTCGCTAGGCTTCTCGCATGGAGATTATTGGAGATTCTGAAAGCTGCCAGTATCGTGCCATTGTGTAGGCCTATTTCCTTCTTTCTCAGTTAAAATCACTTTCTATGATTAAGACAAAAGTCATCAACTTTATATAGTAACCTATTTAGGCTGATAAAGTAGTGACATATTGATGCTATTTGATCGGCGATGGTTGCGATACAGCGATTGGGATATCCACTTTGTAAGGAGTGGTAATAGCCTCTGAATTCTGAGCACCAATTATAATCCTGGCTATAATTACCATTTAAAAAACCCCGCCAAAGGAAAAACCCAGAACGGAACTTAAATTGTCTTTGGATTAAATTACCTTTTGTAATTTTTATGAAATGGCTAAAATATATTCGACAGCAAGAAATTGTAAACATTAAAATATTAAAAAATAAACAGGAGAACAATGGACGGCTATGGGAAAAGTGGAGGTCCAATTATTTGTTTATTTTAATTTTACCTACGGTATTGTATAAAGTGCACCATTTCTAGTCGAGGGTCAGGTAAATTATCTTTTTTGATTAGATAAAGTGAGGGAAAATTAACTTTTAAGTTATTAACTAAATAAATAATTTAGTAAGTAGGCTAAATAAAAGTGTGAATCATAAAATTACTTTTTAAACTTTGTAAAATGTAAAAGTCGTCATGCTTTGATTTTAAACCGACAGCTGCTTTATATATATTAGGATATATAAATTACCTAATTTACTACGTACAATTTGAATCCAAATGTGTTACAGGTCCATATGTTTCGGTTTTACAGTAGGCCTATGCAAATGTCAAACTCCAGGATAGGAAACAAAAATCTATTTGCATTTCTTCATTACTATTTTTTTCTAAAAATCCACACTAAATACATAATTCTCTTAAACCACAGATGCCATGGACAGTACACCACGAAAAAACAACTAACTTTCATTTGGTAGGTTTATCATGGTTTAGCGATATACCACAAGCAGGAACAGGCTGCTGGATAGTTCAAGTTGGGATTATCATTGTCAGCATTATCAGTGTGCCGGCAATCAGCTGATATAGGTATATTACTTAGTTTAAGAATGACTGTAAAAAAATAATAGGATATGATAATCTCGAGAGTCCTGCTCATGACCACATCCGAAGCGGTGAGCGGAGGCTCGCGAGCCTCCGGAGCGGTAAACCGCGTTAGGCCTACCATTAATGTTAATTGTTTTTAGCGAATTTCCTCTACGGGGAAGAAGCTATTACCGTAGGTCTCATGGTAAGACTGAAGCCTGTGACCATGATAACTTTTCGTTTTGAGGCCCCCAGATGCCAAAAACACAATTCGTTCAAATTCATATATATGTATATATATATATAGGTATATATGTGTCCGTAGGCACGATAACTTTCGTAAAAATGGTCCGATCTTGATGCAATTTGGTAAAAATGTGTAAGGTAGGATCTATTTTAATGAGTTCGAGAACCAGACAGGTCCCTCTATTTTAATGTGGGTTTTGGGGGGGGGGGGGTTGTACCCCAAATTTTTTTTAACTTTTTACATGTAATTATTTTTATACCCAAATTTTGTTTATACCATTAAATTTAGCTTAAAAAAATTTGGTATCTTGATCATCGCTCTACGTCAATTGGTATTAAAAGTGCAAAACAAAGTACGTTGTCCAATGTTAATCTTATGAAGAATAAGTAAAATTTTTGTCTCGCTTATTAACGAACAAATATTAATGAAACTTGGTATGTGGCTTCATCTGGTTGTGATCTCTTCTTATTTGCACAAAAACAATTTTTACCGGTACTTCCTGTAGCAGCAAACCTGCGTACTCAGCCCCCATGTTATTCTTATAGAGAATAAGTCAAATATTATGTCTCCCTTAATTATGAAATAAATTAATAAAATTTGGTATGTAGTTTCACCTCTTGTTGAGTTATACTAATTCTTGCATAAAAACCCCTTTGTTGTGCTCCTTGTTGCAGTAAATCTGCGTACTCATCCCCCATGTTATTCTTATGGAGAATAATTAAAATATGGTATACATCGCTTATTTATGAATGTAGATTGATGAAACTTGGTATGTGGCTTCACATAGTTGAGTTATATTGATGTTTGAATGAAAACCCATATTTTACGTTCCTTTTGCCTCAAACCTGATTACTCAGCCCCCATGTTATTCTTATGGAGAATGATTCAAATATTATATATCGCTTATTCATGAATGAATATTGATCACACTTGGTATGTAGCTTCACTTAGTTGAATTCTATTGAAATTTGCATCAAAATCAATTATATGTGGTCCTTGTGTCAGCAAACCTACATACTCATCCCCAATGTTATTCTTATGTAGAATAATTAAAATATCGCTTATTTTCTAATATATTTTTATGAAACTTGGTAAGCGGCTTTATATAGTATTAAGACAAAATGTGCACCAGAAATTCGCTGAGTACGCAGGTTTGCTGCGACGGGGGTATTTCGTGTTGTACTATGTCGGTGGCATCTGTGATTTATGTGAATTAAGTATGTGTTTAGTATGGACTTTAGAAAACAATATTAACGAGGCAATGAAAGTGATTTTTTTCCTGTCCTGGTGCTTGAAAATGGCACATTTGGATACGTATTGGAAATACTGACGGAGGTATTGAACTTATAAACCCTAATAAAGCTGTCCTAGTTGACCTAATATGATGGGTAATCATGTGACGTATTTGCTTTGCTGTAGACTTTTGAGTGACGGTTGTTAGATTTGTAGAACATATTTTAACAACTGACCACAGCTACGGTACCCAAGAAAGTTTAGAAATTTATCATTTGAGAGCAAAGGCAATAAAATAAACGAAAAATATATTTTTATATACATGAACCATTTTGATGACCAAAATAATTTACTAAATGTTATGCAAGCAGAACAAAGAAATCCAATTTTTGTAAAAAATCAAGGAAATTAAAAATAAAAGACTCCACACCCTGTTTTAAAACTCGACATATATAGATTGAATCATATGATTTTATTTACATTTAAGTATGTTTTGTATTTTTTAAATTATAGGTTAAGTATAAAAGAGTAAGACGCTGTGAACATGGTATTATAGCCGAAACACTTGTCAGCACAATAAATTGAATTTAAAAGGGTACTCAGGCATTTTAAATCTATTTAGAATTATAATTATAGTAGCCCTATGAAATGAACTCAAAAATTCAATATATATATAAATAATATACATATAAACAAATTTGAACGAATGGTGTTTTTGGCATCTGGGGACCTCAAAATGAATAGTTATCATGGTCTTGGGCTTAAGTTCTACCATGAGACCTACAATATCTTCTTCCCTATAGGGGAAATTGGCTAAATGATTGTGATTATGAACTGAATTCTCTATTTTCATCAGATAGAGGCAGTGAAACTAACCTAAATGAGCAAATTTACAACGAAACATATGAACGCCACCAGTAACGAAATAATTGTGATTATATGATCTGAATTATTTATTTTCATCAGATAGAGGCAGTGAAACTAGCCTAAATGAGCAAATTTACAACATATGAGTGTATTTATACATATGAGTGTCGCTTGGTCTAGCTTATTAAAACAAAATACAACCTTTTTTACTATTTTCCATTATATAGACCGGCCGACGCATATATGTGACGTTTGAACATTAAAAAAATTCTCAAAATAAGAAATAAATCTAATACTTATTGTTTACAAATGCGATTTAGGTTATTATGATATGAAATAGTCCGGGAGCGACTCAGGGGAGAAGCGATGGGCAAGAATATTTGTTTAGATCACCTCGAGAATGCGCTTCTCAGTTGTTCATTGCTTATGCACTTGTAATTCTTAGCCGTTACGGAATGTCGTGATAGCTCAGCATATGGGTTAAAACTTCTGATCATGAGGTCCTGTGTTAGAAAATAATTAAATTTAGGCCTACGTACTTTTTTATGTTTGAAAAATATTTTGTAAATGTTACTTTGATATTTTGTACTCAAACCCATACCGTACCCCTAATTAGGTTAGGTTTGGTTGGGTTGTCATAGCTAAATGTGAATTTTCGGGTCGCACATTTATTTCGTCTTATTTCCATTTATTTTGTTTATGTTGGCGATATGTCTGCGCTTTCTGGCGGTGATTTAAGAAACTATTCTTATCCATCGTTTCTCCCCTAGTCGCATGCAATTAGTCCTCTTAAACAAAATTTCTCTCGTGATCTGTTCTTAATATTATTCTGATAACTCCCAGTCTATGGGCAACATTAGGATTATTTAGTTTTGCCTGTGGAAGTTGCCAGACCAACACAAATATGAGTCAGTCGGTAGGGAAAATGTTAAGTCCCTTTCAAGAGGAAATTAAAAGGCTCCAAATTTTGAGCGGCAATGATAGTGTGGCTATATTTTTCATCTAAAAAAATCTGATGCCGTTTGTCGCTACCTTAAATTGTGCTACTCGTACACTTAAATTTCCCCGGTACTTCCTAAGGCCTCTTTCACACGAGCAACTTTTTTCTGCAACAGTTTTTTCTTGTGCGATTTTTCCCCGCGCGGAGAGATTTGGTGCTCTGTTTACACAAGTGGTTTGTCCCGCAGCAGCTAGCAGTCAGAACTCATCAGAGGACAGTGTAGCTGAAGTTTTGTAGGCGCCAACACGGCAAGTGACATTACTAGCACGATAGTTTCGTACCTCCTGTTCAACAGTAAAATTGAGGACAGGAAGGGTAAAAGGAAATACTAGGTTCAAAGCCTAGCGCACACTGGTTCGGGACGGCACGGACAAACGGTACTTACAGGATTTTTTAAAAATGTTTAGCATTGATTTGCCTATTTATACGCAAACTGGGCCGTCATGGCCTGTACAGGACGATCCGCACCTTCCACCGTCTGCGTAAAGTCCGAAAGAAACATTTCTAGGACATCCCGACGTGCTGTACTAATGACTCATCCTAAGGCCTATTAGTTCTCTGGTATTGGTCGGTAGTTCCGAATTCACATAATGTAAAATGTTTTGTGGATCATCCGAAATTATTGGAAGAATTTGCATTCATCTTCAATCAAGTCAGGAAATAAAGTGTGAAACTCTCCAAGATTTAATCTTTTTCGATTTATTTTGTGAATCCAAAATCTGGGGTTTCCTCGACTTTTTGACTTTTCTTCCTCTTCTGCCACTAACGTTAGACTTACAACAATTTCTTCTTTACTTATCATAAAATTGTATTCATAATACACACAGCACAAAAGCTAGGAGGAGACTGTGGTGGTACCCATCGTCCATCCGTCCGTGCCTTCCGACCCAGTTCAAGTGAGGCTTATTAGTTCAGCATTATTTGAATGAGACTCTGCATTAAATTTTGCGAGTTTGCGTTAGAATGAAGACAATTTTTGTTACTCCTGTATCCAGTTTTAATGAATTTTATTCAGAGAATCTGCAGAAATCAAACACCACCGTGAGATCTGTAGTAAAAATTGGCTGTTAACTATCTTAAGGTAAATAGTTTATAAACTATACAACCAATTTGAATAATCGTAAAACTTAATTGGGGTTTCAATGAAAAATAAATGCTAATTAAGTTTTCAATTGGCAATGCATATAGCACACTGTTTTACAACTGAATTAAAATGAATTATTTTTCAAAATGTAAACAGGACTACATTTAAATGATTTCATACAATTTATTCGATCACGATATGACATGCTCACAAAAACATAATTACAACAGAAAAACCTGGACCTCAACCATCCATGTTGGAAAACAAAATACTGACTCGACAATCTCCGATGAGGAGAGCGGACTTTTCCCGCTTGTGTGAAAATGCTTTGCAATTGTTGAGGAGTGGGGTTTCCCTGCGGGCAATGATCTACTACAGAAACCAACGAGTAGTTTTAGAGCAACTTAACGGATTTTATCCGCCCGGGGAAAAATCGCTCTATGTGGAAGCTCTCATTTGACTCAATGTATCCCAGCGGGGAAAAATCACACGGGTAAAAATCACTGCGGGAAAAGGTTGCAAAGAGGCCTAAACATTACCTCCCCCGCCCCATTACTCCATAATTCTACCGAGCTCCCTAGATATAACTGGATGTTTAAGTCATGAATAATGGTGGGAAAATACTTTTCTACAAAATAAGTTGTAGTTCTGTTTCCAGAAACCATTGTTAGTAAAGCTTTATAATACTCTTTTATCTAAGGTCACAATTTGTATACAGTTCATTAAAACATTCGGTAATGCTGGCCTCTCATGGCAGGCTTACATTAATGATATTAGGCGTCTATGCACTGTAAACATTAAATAAAAGCTATAACAATAATGATACAAGCCAATACAGCACTCTGAGGTTAGGTTATGTAGTTAGTGAAGCATCTATCTGAATGTATAATTGGGTAAGGAAAATATTATAAAAAAACACAACAAATTGTAAATTCCTGTATTTTTTCATGTTTCCGAGGCTACCGCACGACCTAGAAGGCTGAAACTTGGAAATTATAGAAAATTAGACGGGGGAAGATCTCCATGGAGCCCAAATTTGATTTATTGCCCTTACTTTTTTCCATAAATATGACCTTCAACCTTCAACAATTTAAAAACTTTAAAATTTAATATTGATCAGCTGTAACTATTTATAATATTTATGTAAGATAATCAGATTTGAATTACAAACATAAGGGTTGATTTATCATCCACTAAAAAGTACATCTGATATAACATCAACAGAAGGTTAGAGGCTGTAGCCTCTACAAGCCAGATAGCCGAAAAAAACAAAATAAAATAAAAAAATTTAAACTTCAAAAAGTAATCAACAAAAGTAAGATTTGATCAGGAGGCCGCATGATCGTGGGTCCGATGCTGTATCCAATGGTCTACCGTAGCATGTCAAACAATGAGAAAGTTACACTTCAAGCAGTGGATCGTCTAGACGCTTGTCGTCTACGTCCAAACTACTACGATAATTTATAGCTCATAATACGACAGTCGGTAGTTAACCAAATGACCTAACAATCTGTTGTGAAGGTTTTGGCATATAGTTATCTCATAACTAAATTTTGTATGTGATTTTTGTGTGCAAAACTAGTGAGTTTATAACTTCCATATCAGATCGTGTTCAATTTTCAACAAATCACTTACATATATCCACTGGCAAAAACTACTGGACCATTATACAAAGTTGTAGTATTAAATTTATGGCCTTGATCTGCACTTGTGTCATAATACCTTTCTTTAGTTGAAATTTGTTGTTCTTTATGCCAAATGACATTCAATATTTATCTTTCATAAGAGACCATGTTACAATCTCAACAATATTCCTTTTGTAAATCCACTATCAAAAACTACTGGACCGATTTCAATAGTTTTGGCCTGAAATCGAAGGTCCTGTCCTAGAGATGTTTTATTGGTACTGTACTTTTATTTTCACTAAATACGATTTTCTCATTGAAAAATAACTTTTAATATTTAACACCTAAAGTTCCTATTTAACATTTCGGTCGAAATTTAGTTGGAATATTTACCAGAAATGTCAATAATTTATGTTTGAATGGGCCGCAGTGCTCCTCCTTCGAGGCCAATTATGATATTTGTTTACTGTGTTCATAACTATTTTTTCACATGTGTGAACTATTACAATATATCTTAAAAATGGAAGAAAAAGTCATTCCTATATTTTGTGATACAAATTTGTTGTTCCAGGTTAATTCCCTGTATATTATTCTACAACAAAGCAATTACCATAAATTAAACTTGAGGTACAGTAGTAAATATTATTAAACATAAAAATTGACAAATACACCTTTGCTTAAAATGGATGCGATCATAATGTTTTTGGAAACTTAAATTATACATAGGGACTATTAAACTGAACCATTCACGTAATCCAAAGTGGACCAAATGGTTTTAACTTCTATATGATTGTTAATAACATCAGATACTACTTTTCCTTTCTTTTTCAAAATAAGGCAATTTCATCTTCTTTAGAACGGACTGAAAGATTTAATCATCATTGTTTTGAAGTTCTGCATTTATATGTATTTGAACAAAAATATCAAGCTACAATAACAATGGGGGCCTAGGGGGCATAGCCTCCCAGAAAGACAAAAATGCTAAAAAATGCATTAAAACCTCTTGACCAAAGTTTTAACTATTTAGGCGTTCAAAACCAATTGACTGATTTTAAACCTTACTGTACATCAACTGTATTTTAAACCTTACTGTATTTAGATATATTTAACATCAATATTAAGCTACAATAAAATAACAGTGTGGGTCCTGGGATGTGTAGCCCTCCAGTGTAGGCTTAAGTGTAAATAATTACTTCAAAAACCTACTTGGTTTGACTGATTGTGGACCTACAATGTCATCAAAATATTGTACTTTAACAAAATCTTCAACAATATAATAAAGGGGGTCTAGATGATACAGCCGCCAGTGAGAGTACAATAGTAAGTAACAACTACCCAAATGCACTTGGTCTGACTGACTGATTGACTGATTTCAGATCATTGTTTGTTTCTCATGCTCTGTATTTGAACGGCATTGTCAAGCTGCAGTTACAATGGGGGCCTATGGGGTGTATTGTGACTTGAAACATTTTTGTCTGCATTGTTAACTGTGAGCTCATCCTCTTACGCGATAAAAGAGCGCACTCCTAGTAGTAATGTACGTGTACTAAACATAGTATTTACTTAAATTTATAGTTTAAGTACTATAAGTAATTTATAGTTGTAATATTCTTAAAATTAAAATATTGATTGTAAAATAACTAATAAAGAACTAACTAATGAGGTATTTTCATTCCCATTATGTTTGCGAAAAGCTATTTATGATTTTAAATTTCTTAGTTACTCTAATGTATCTGTTAAAAGCCTGACCGTAAAATAAATAGTATTATCAAAACATGAGTTCTTTAATCTTGTACTCGCATGTTACAGTTTTGTCGTTAAAGGAAAAAAGTATTAAATTGAAAGCAAAACCAATTTCGTCCTGCCCTTGGCTTCGTCACTGCCTTGGATAATAAATAAGCTCTGAAAGTGACTGGCTTTTGTATTTGTAAACATGAAAATAAGCTGTTCTTAATGCTCTTCGTCAAGTTCTGAGCATAATTATTTATTTGATTTAATAATTTTGGTACCGGTATCTCTAAATAAGTTTATGTACTTCATTTCTTAAATACCATAAATCCTCCTACAAAATCAAGTCCCCATGAGTATGTATATGGTGAGTATACATGAATAATGATTTATGTACTTGAAAATATGACTTTATTGCAACCGCTAATTATTTTATTGTAAAGTTAATATTCACCTTTTATTGCAATCTTTGTTACTATTGTTAACTTTATAAATCAATATTATCCACTCATCTTTCATTATTAATAAATAAGTTTAGTTTATTTAAAATTACAATTGGAAGGAAAGTATACTGTGTCAAAAACACTTCCTTCATTACGACCAATAATTTTAAATGCCATTTTATTTTGCAGTTAGAAACCAAGAACAACCGAATTACAACGTGCCCAAAATTACTGTATCAGATTCATTTTCAAATTGAGATGACATGATCAAATGAAGCACTATTTCAGTAAAAAAACTAAAACAATCTTTATAATTATTATTAATATTTCATATATTTTTAATTTATCAAATTTATTTTTAAGATATTTTATGTAATTTTGGCTACATGTTTGTATTCATAAACTGAGGTAAAGTTGTAAAAAGGGCTTAACAATCTTGCCATTGCCTAAAACAGTGTTTTTGTTTATGTTGATTCAGAATAAATCATAGTTTATTTCACAGTGAGCTTTTTATAGTTTCAACTAACGGAAGTTGACTCTGCTTGTTATTGAGATTTAGTTTAATACTTTTCTATTAGGTAATAATTGACACCCTTTGTAATCTAAGCGAATAAATTTCGATAAAATCACTTTTCAGATAGGTTTTTCGAATTCCAAGAAGTAAGAAATGGATACATAAGAGATTGAGTGGAATCAAAGCTGAAATATAAACTTTGAAAGACTAGCGAATCTCTCTCAAATAAATACTCGTGCCTGAAACGCCCCTAGTAGAAACACTGTTGAGCTTTTCCAGATCATTATCGTTTATAATAAATACTGAGGATGTTAGCTTTACAAAACAACGGATTTGTCTTCTCCTAACAAGTCAAATAACCTATAATCTGGAATGAGACCATGTACTAAGAATAACGTAATCGTCTTGATTAAAGTTTGCTAACAAATATTATTTTTTCGACAAATTTCTTTTAAGTAGGCCTAACATTTATTTTTGTCTAATAGTTGGAGTGTTTTAGTTCAAATAAACACAGGTTGGGAATACTGTTGCAGGATAAACTATGAGAACTTAAGGGTGCGCCCTACCCAGATTGAATTCATTGTTGTTTAGCGCCGCGCCGGCGCCGCCAACAAGCAGGGCCATGCATATTTACGCTTGAAGACCATTTTGTTCTCCTCGATCGCACTGTTATTTTACAGATTTATACCAAACTATTTGCAGTTTCACACTTTTCAGATTCCAATCTAGGGATCATACGGTTCCTTTTCTCCAAAATAATTTTTCTCCATACGTTAGGAATATTTAGAAAAACGCTTAATTTGAGAACATTACTAATGGCCTACCACTTATTTTGAATTAAAATCACGATTTCTAAATCGTATGATCTCTAGATGAACACTTATTGAATTAAATAACATCAAATTATTTTTAATTGGTTAACAATTTAGCCTACAATGAGGGAGATGCAAACCCCTTACTTGAGCGTGCGGAAGGGAGGTACGGCGCACCCTTAAATGAATGATACCATTGAAAAGAGTTAAGACGTAAAACGTGTTTACCCCCTTCCGTTACATTGCGCACAAGACTAAACAACCTAATAATAGGCACATTTCAAAGAAGAAATAAAACACCGATATAAATGTCATATAGACCAGAGGCACAAAAATTACCTCTTAAAATATTACAAACATATATTAACATCTAGCGGCAATAAAATATATCCTGATGCATATGTAAAAAGTTAATAACTTCTTAGGTAATCACCTTGCTTTATATATCTTTGAAAGCATACACATAATTATAAATGTAATAATTTAAAACAGTGCGTCTTTTCTACTACCCACAACAAAATAAAAATATAAAATAAATAATAAATAGTACCAATTTAATACTTTATTATGTAAAAGTGTTTTTTCTAAAGGTAGATAAGGGTGTTTTGTATTTACATCCGTTCTCTTTTCATCAAAAAATCATATTTGTTAAGTTCCTTTATTGTTAAAATCTCAGTTTGTTTTAGTCTATTATTGTGTTAGAGGCTACACACATGTTACGTAATGCACTTATGATTGGGGAGGGGTACGGTGTAGCATTACTCTGTGTTATTTGAGGGGGAGGGGGTTGTTAGCGTTATGTAGCTCACTCATCTATATCATTCTGTAAACCCAGATTTGACAATGAAGTTGTGAACGAAAGGGAGGTCGTAGAAACCTGAGAGGGGTCTCATTTTAAATGTCTGGGCAAGAGATTTTGGGAAAAATTATTCATTTTCTTTATTGTGCACCAAAAATGTGTTGCAGGATAAAATAATTCACATTTAAATAGAAAGGGAATCTAGGTAATAAATCGGTTTATATCTTTTAGTGTCACAAACAGCTGATTTTATATAAATTGGAAGAGCCATAACCTAACTTGAATTTATTAAATCGTTGAGTGAAGGTTAAGTACACATTACTAGAATATTTAGGGGATATTGCCCTTGAGGTCCAATAGTTTGAAATATAATGCTAGAAATATTTAAAAAACTAAAACATTACTTGACATTACTACTTTTTTACGATTTATTACATTTTTTTGTGAATTATTGTTTAAACTTTATTTCCAAATGGTTTTTTAGGATTTATGGTAGTCATTAATTTATTTTGCTGCGTTTTAACTGAGATATTTTTTTGTTTTAATCACGAAAACGTTACTTGCACTTTTCTTACCTCGAACCTTCAACTTGTTCACCTTTTTCATATTATATTTTTTTGTTTTACCGCTTTATTGTTCTTTAAGAGGTTGTCATGAAATCATTTTTTTTTTTTACTAAAAGGAAAAGTTAGTTGGTTTATTTTTTATTGATTAAAATTTGTTATTAACAGTACGGATTAAAAATATACCTTTAAAATAATAATTATTAAAATTATTTTAGCTATTTAACTATGATAGCGCTTGTTTAAAAATTTAATCTTTTCAAGATATCCAATGATTACGTTACGTAATAAAAGGGTGGTTCGGGGGTAAGCTAAAGTATTAGGGTGTGTTATTTGGCGGGGGGAGGGTTTAAATAACCAAAATATGCGGTACGTAATATGAGAATGGCGTAATATATGTATGGCCCTATGATAAATATTATTTAATCGATTGGAAAATCACCTTCATTCCATCAAATAATTTTTAATCCATCGCTTTGAAAGTAGCATTTTGTAAACATGGAAGGCCTCTTTTCCTTAGTTACAATTTTTAAGCTTTTTCTATACTTTCAGGTATAATAATTAAATATAAGAAGTTTATCCTTGTACGACATAGGTAAAATAAAACTGTGGAAACTTAGAATACAAATAAAATTTTCTCAACGTTTTAAAGCCATCAATGCGCAAACCGATCTAAAATCCCAATTATAAAACTACTGAAAATTTAGGTAATCCATTTTCTCGATTATGTACTATTTATATGACAACATTTGGAAAACAAGATTCTCAAGTAAATACAATAGACTTCCTATTGGATTGTATGACAATGCGTCAGCAACAAGATTCCGACTGGCTTTCTCACACAAGCTGCATAGCATGCGGAGTTTTACACGAGCTTATATTGATACAGGGAAATCCTATCTTCAAATTTCTTTTTGGAATACATATTTAAACGAGTTCGCACGCAGCACGCTGACGTGAGGGAAGTGAATTTCCACATAAAACTTGTAAAACTGAAAATAAGTGTAAAAACATACATTTGTCCAATTTTTATTGAAATCTGAAAACATTGATTTTTTGGCTGTTCTGATACTCCTGGTTTCATTTACTTGCAAAGCTGGGAATACAATTTTGCGCATTATAAGGTTAGGAGAAGGTCCGGACAGGCTTGAAAGTAGGCGTGAGGTTGCTGGGGATGATAAAAGTACTCTAACAAAGGAATAACAGGCTTTTCTAGTGTAAAACCCCCATAAGACAACGTACTGTGTTTGGTCGATACAAATTTTCTTTAATAACTCGGTAAATAATTATGCTAGAATGACGAGAGAGGGCTTAAAACTTTCGCCTCTCTAATTCCCATCTTTACACATGCATTGATCTTACATCTGGGGCTTTTATGACCCTTTTTGGGCCCAAAAACTCGAAATTTGAAAGATTAATCCCCAAAAAAGGGGGTTTAGACTTTTCATATTGTTTTGCCCAACGAACTTGTACAACAGATTACAGAAAGGAACGTCCCTACCAAATTTGAAGTAAATCGGACAAAAAATGCGACCGCTAGAGTGCAAACATATATATATATATATATATATATATATATATATATGTCTCTCTCTCTCTCTCTCTCTCTCTCTCTCTCAATATATATATATATATATAAAATGTTGAACGACCCCCCAAAACGTGTTCAGGGGGTCACGTTAGGAACTTCTATGGTGGTCCCGGGCTTAATAGGGTGGTCCCGGGTGGTGTGCAGGTCATGCTAATAGTTCACTTTCCAAAGGAAATTCACTAATAAATCCTCTTACGACGCTTTCAAAAAGACACAACTAAAATGAAAATTAAATACATTGTTTATTTTCGAAGAAGAATAAAAGTAGGGAGGTTTATCAAGAACCTTAGTCTTATTTTAAAAAGATGAAAGAATAATATCTTTCAATTTTGTAAATATTTATTATTTTGTAGGAATATAAAGAATTACTTTTAAGGGAGTGTCGTAACGAGCTTGTTCTAACAAAAATGTCTTGAGACTGAAACGTTATTTGGGAACTGTAAAGAACGGCAAGAGAGACATCGGATTTATTATTTTAAATTCTGTTTGGAGTGTGTTGCTAACATAATTGTTGTAGGCGTGGACGGTAATCAGGCGGACCTCTGCATTGCGCCTTTTATCTCTCTTAACGATGTATTTTCATTTGACAAAACTAACTTTTCGTTAACGCTAAAAAAGACGTTACTGCAAAATTAAAGATTTGATAACAATTGAATACAAAAATTGAAAACAACATCGGATCCTATAATAGATAATTTACAATTCAAATTAATCAATTTCTGTACAAAATGTTCTCTGTATTGGTTCGTAAAGTTTTAAGGATTCTATTAAATAATTCCCCCATTGCAGTGATAGTATTAATTGAAATTTATTCCTTGAAGCAAAATATGTAACAATTTATTTTCTGATTTGTACCTCTCCATTAAATTACTTTAGTTCTTTAGACAGTTAAATTACAGTAGCAGTCCTAATTCCTTTCAGATGATATATATTTCTTTGATTATTTTTGAATAACCGGTATCAAAAAATGAAAAACCCTTTATTCCTTTAACCTTATTTTCAAAGATTAAATTCTTTATTTTACTGTTTATTTAGAACATGAAGTACAGTAGCCTATACATAAAATATTTTTAGCAAAATATTTGATCACAAATATTCACTTAAAAGGAGGTAATATTCATTTATTAGAGGTATTAGGGAGTCGATGGCCACATGCAAAGGATCAAAGGGATACCTGTCTTCCCTCCAGGGCTAGGTGGCATCCTATTCCGAATATTATATATTGTTCTATGTTAGCCTAACCTATATACATAGTTTAAATGAGATTGCTACGTAAATAAGAAATGAGTGCATTAAGATTCCATAGCATTAACACTGAACTAAATATTGCGTTTTCTACTAATTACAAACTTCTAAATCTCCGCAACTAATATTTGTAGAACAACATTTTAACGCCACAGATAAAGGGTTTTGAACTCTGTTTCATATTGTTAAGTAGATTTCATTAATAGTTTTCTGAAAAATAAAATCAAACATATTTTTAAACTGTTAATTTTCTCAAAGTTGTTTCTAAAAACTCGATGGTGTAATTTTTGAGCCCAAGCATACAATATATAATCCACCAAATCTTGACTAGAATTTGCAGAGCATTTTTGATAATTTGATTTCTTAAAGCACTTGTAGGGGAATGATAACCATTAACAAATTTAAAAAAAGTAAAACTATGGATTAGTACCTAGGCACAAAATTTTATGAAAGTCGGGAAGGGCCATTATTGCAGTGGTCTCTAGGTATGGACAGAACAGATTGTAAAAAGAAAAATCCCCTAGAATAATAGCGGACAAATAAGTTACCTGTTGAGGGATTGAGTTTCCGGGCTATCAACCAAGATCAGCCAATAGTAGACTTGCTGCATTGCCAAAACTCCATACAAGCTGATCGGAAAACATTCGGGTGATATTTCTCTATGGTAAAATTGGAACATTGACAGTGTACAATCATGCTATTCACTATGCTATGCTAACGACCTTTACCCGTTTAAGGCGAACTAGTTAATTCATACATACAAGTATGAATCCGTAATAATATTAAACTCGATCATCTAGCATATTAATCAGTTTGAGGGTCAAAATGTATTTTAAATCTGTTGATAATGTATACAACTTTCAATAACGCAGCGCAAGCATAACAAATTAACTAATATTATCTGATTTTGATTTATGAATGTCAGGTATTCTTGTAATATCATAATTTAATTATCAATATGAAAGGGATATAATTAGTTTATTTTCAAAACTTGATTAGCTTTCAAACAATCGACAAAATATATTACATTAAATTGATTTTAAATAATTCATTTATATATTTGTTTTAGTCAAGTAATATCGCACTGATTTATAATTTAATCAAATCGTGCATTAGATCGTAGATTTAATCAAATACATTTTCAGTAGTTATGTGTGAGTATTAACAACAAAAATTAACCACAGACTGCGATACAGCGATCGGCTGTTTTTGTATGGTATCTGTCCGATCTACAATAATTAGTGAATTTCCTATGGAAAGTGAACTATTAGCATGACCCGCACGGTGAAACTTAAGCCCGGGACCACCATAGAAGTTCCTAACGTGACCCCCTGAACACGTTTTGGGGGGTCGTTCAAAATTTTATATATATATAGCGGTCGCATTTTTTGTCCGATTTACTTAAAATTTGGTAGGGACGTTCCTTTCTATAATCTGTTGGACAAGTTTGTTGGGCAAAACAATCGGAAAACTCTAAACCTCTTTTTTGGGGATTAATCTTTCAAATTTCGAGTTTTTGGACCCAAAAAGGGTCAGAAAAGCCCCGGATGTGAAATTAACACATGTTGAAAGATGGGAATTAGTGTGACGAAACTTTTAAGCCCCATTTCGTTATTCTAGCATAAATATTTACCGAGTTATTAAGGAAAGTGTGTATCGACCAAACACAGTACGTTGTCTTATGAGGATTTTACATTAGAAAAGCCTATTATTCATTTGTTGGTGTACTTTTATCATCCCCAACAACCTCACGCCTACTTTAAAGCCTAACTGGACCTTCTCCTAGCCTTATAATGTGCAAAATTGTATTCCCACCATTGCAGGTAAATAGAACCAAGAGCATCAGAACAGCTAAAAAATCAATATTTTCAGATTTGAATAAAAATTGGAATAAATGTATGTTTTTAACTGATTTTGAGTTTTTAGTTTTTTATGTGGAAATTCACTTCCCTCACGTCAGCGTGCTGCGTGCGAACTCGTTTTCTTTTTTTATGATCGATAATTATGCTTTCTAGTATATATGTCATAACCATTTAGAAAATAGTTTTTCAGAAGGCTAATAAGGCGAAATTAACGTTAAAACCCCCATGTGACTCGCATGGAGATATTTTGTTTAACCAGATGTTTACAAATCCAGGAGTTAATTAAGTTCACCACAGGATTAATCAGTTGCAACTATTTTTCAGGGATAATTTATTCAGTTTACATTTATGTTCAAACTGAATTTTCTCGGCCGATTTTGCCCTCGTAAAAATTGACTGAGTTTTTTGTTATGGATTTTAATGGTGGAATTGGCTTAACATTCAAAAGTAATTCTTGTCTATTCGGTAATTTATTTAGCCTAAACCCAAATACTATATTTCTGTTTCCCAGACCGAGGCAATGCATATCTAATAGTGATAATACCCCCGTCACAGCAAACCTGCGTACTCAGCGTATTTCAAATTCATAATACATGTCTTTAATACCACATAAAACCGCATACCACATTTCATAAAAATATATTTCCAAATAAGCCATATATATATATATATATACAATTTGAATTATTCTCCATAAGAATAAAATTGGGGATGAGTACGCAGGTTTTCTACAACAAGGAAGAAATATGGGTTTTCATTGAAATATCAATATTACTTAACCAGGTTAAGCCACATACCAAGTTGCATCATTCATAAATAAGCGATAAACCATTATGATTACTCTCCATAAGAATCACATGGGTGATGAGTACGCAAGGTTTGCTGAAACAAGAAACACAACAAATGGGTTTATATGCTAATATCAATAGAATTCAACTAGGTGAAGCCACATACCAAGTTTTATTAATTTATGTTCATAATTAAGGGAGACATTTCATTTGAATTATTCTCCATAAGAATAACATGGGGGCTGAGTACGCAAGTTTGCTGCTACGGAAATTATAAGTAAAAATTGATTTTTTTTTGTTCAAATAACAATAGACCACAGCCAGATGAAGCCGTATACCAAGTTTCGTTAGTATACGTTCATAAATAAGCGAGATATAATTTTGTCTCATTCGCCATAACAATAGCATTGGACAACGTACTGTGTTTAGTACTTTCAATATATCTGTAACAAATTGACGTAGAAAAATTATCAAAACACCAAATTGTGTGTTTTTTAAAGCTGAATCCAATGGTGAAAACTAAAATTTGAGTTTTTAAAATATTGCATATAAAAACTTCAAAAACCCCATTTTTGGGATACAAAACCCCACCATAATACCACTTCGGATGAGTCGATCCGTCTGGTTTTCGAACTTAAAGTCATAATGTTGCTTTACACGTTTTCACCAAATTTTATCAAAATCAGACCTTTTTTTACGAGAGTTATCTCACCCACGGAAACATATTTATACAGTTTCGAACGAATAGTGTTTTTGGGGTCTGGGGACCTCAAAATGAAAAGTTATCATGGTCCCGGGCCTAGGTATTACCATAGTGACTACGGAAATAGCTTCTTCCCTATAGGGGAATTTCGCTGAAAAAAACTTCGAGGTAAATTTTGCACTAAATGTATAAACTACGTGATCAATGAAAAACATGCATTTCTAAGTGTTATTTTACCATATTTTTACTCGTGTTACAGTTCGAGCAATGTCTGCATGCGGACGAGATCTCTGAATTCCGCTAAATATTATGCTTAAACGTTATTGTAAATAGGAGTTTTTTCAAATTCGGAAGTCGGTTTGAAAAATCCTTAACCCCAGGAAAAATACAACAAACATGAATAGGCGTTTTGTCTTAGAAAATGTTGTTTAGAACAACAGAAGTTTAAAGGTTTCATTAAAACATTACAATAAATTATTTTTGGAAAGTGTAGAATAATCGAATATTAGTTAAAGTTTCCCACACCTTGAATACTTGGACGATATGACGAGTTAATATTTATTACAGCAGTAATATTAATTATTAGGGAATTTCCTTTGGATAGTGAACTATTAGCATGACCCGCACGGTGAAACTTAAGCCCGGGACCACCATAGAAGTTCCTAATGTGACCCACTGAACACGTTTTAAGGGGTCGTTCAAAATTGTATATATATATATACAGGGTGTCACAAAAAAGTGTGATGGGCTATACAGGACCTAATTCTACATGCTAAAATAAGTCAAAAATGAAGAATAACATTTTTTGGAT
This sequence comes from Allygus modestus, assembly GCA_963675035.1. NCBI lineage: Eukaryota > Metazoa > Arthropoda > Insecta > Hemiptera > Cicadellidae > Allygus > Allygus modestus. Next base: position 69,263,470 of record OY776116.1, read on the forward strand.
TTCGTCTTAGTTTAGCCGTAATCCGCCATTTTGTTTTTTTGGGAAAATATTTATTATTTCCAAAACCCAATGAGATATTTTTACGAAACTTGGCAAAAGTGTTTACACTAAAGTAAGTAACATTTGTAAAAAAAAACATTTTTTTACCTTTCCAAATTTAAAAATGGCGGCCATTTGAATTTTTTTATGCCAAATTTCATGAAAACCGGTACCTAAATCAAAATGTTTCAAGACACAAATTTTTTTGTATTTATTATAACAAATCCAACAAAACAAAAATGAATAAAATCGGTTCATAAATAAAGAAGCTGTGTTTATTTTAGTAATTTAGACTGAAATTATTAATGTAATAATTTATGTAATTTAATTAAGTAATTTCAGTCTAAATTACTAAAATAAACACAGCTTCTTTATTTATGAACCGATTTTATTCATTTTTGTTTTGTTGGATTTGTTATAATAAATACAACAAATTTTGTGTCTTGAAACATTTTGATTTAGGTACCGGTATTCATGAAATTTGGCATAAAAAAATTCAAATGGCCGCCATTTTGAAATTTGGAAAGGTAAAAAAATATTTTTTTTACACATGTTACTTACTTTAATGTAAACACTTTTGCCAAGTTTCGTAAAAATATCTCATTGGGCTTTTGAAATAATAAATATTTTCCCAAAAAAACAAAATGGCGGATTACGGCTAAACTAAGCCGAAATCCAAAAAATGTTATTCTTCATTTTTTACTTATTTTTGCATTTAGAATTAGGTCCTGTATAGCCCATCACACTTTTTTGTGACACCCTGTATAAACAAACACTTCTATGCATTAAGAAAAATCCCCAACATTTTAAAAATGTTTTGAAAATGAGCTTAATTTTAATCAATGTAAAGCTTAATCTTTTAATATGTATGAATCTATAATATATACAGCCGCATGTGTAACTCACTGACTGACTGACTGACTGAGGTATACGAATTCTAGACCACTTCTAGAAGAGCTAGAAACCTGAAATTTGGCATGTATGTAGCTTGTACCTTGTAACCCCCAGGAAAATTACAAAAAGTTACAATTTTTTATTTGAACCTCCTCAAAAAAATTCAAAATGGAGGAAATTTTGAACATGTCCAAAATAGTGACTTTTTATTTGAGCTGTAGTGGCCGAACGGTTGGTCCTATCGAGAAACGGAGACCACCACGTGCCACGGATTTTAGACGATCTACAACTTTGGTCCTGTGACTTTTTGTCGTATCTCGTCTCCTTCACCCTTAGGTAGCGCTAGATTTTTCAAATTTCGGCATATTTTCGAAATCTTTTGGCAGTTTTTTATTTCCTATCATGTTAATATACTTGATGGAGGCCTAATATTGGGCACGCAGTATGTCTACATCACACTTAGTAAATGGCAGCAGAAATATGACCAGTTTTTATTAATTAAACCTGTCGAAAAATGAAAAAATCTAAATATCTTTAGATATGACAGTTATCTTAGTAGAAGTAGTGATGTATTGGGGGTTCTGTCCCAATTTATATTATTGGATATTCACGTGACACCAATAATACTTGAGCTAGAGACGTGAGACTTGGCATGCATGTGCCTTCCACCTTTTCTTTCCAAATCCTACTATATTTAGTTTGAACTATCTCAATAAAATAAATAATTGTGAATACAAAAATCAAAATGTAGTATTTTTTTATTCAAGCTCTAGCGGCCGAACGGGTTGTCCTATCGAAAAACGAAGACCACCATGTGCCACGGATTTCAGACGAACTACAACTTTAGTCCTATGGCATTTTGCCGTATCTCACCCCTTTCACCCTTAGATAGCGCTGGATTTTTTAAATTTAAATTTTTTTTCACAAATTTGTTTGTAGTTTTTAATGGTTTGTCGCTCTAATATAGAACTTAGAGGCCTAATACTTATCACACAGTATTCCTATATTACAATTAGTACCAAGCAATACTCCCACGCCCAGATTTAAGTATCTTAAACACCCAAAAAAATCAAAGTTTTTGAGCTCTTGTAGACTTTTTGTGTTTTTCGGGTACATTTTCTATGTTGCGCACTGTCGAGGGTAAAATCCCTTATAAATCATGTCATATTTGTTGCAGAAGGCTTTTAGTTACCCAAAGTCATAGTGTTTCAGGTTGTTAACGGTGGTCGTATCCCTTATAAGGTTCAAAATACGCCTTTTAAAGGCTACATTATACATCAGTTAAGGGTATAAATTAAGACAGGGACCTGGGGGCGAAGCCCCCCACAGGGGTCTGGGGGCGGAGCCCCCAGCGAGCGAAGCGAGTATTATATATATATATACAGGGTGAATCTCGTAAGTTGTCCAGTATTGATTTCAGACAAACCGTTGGTCCTACGATGATGAAATAAAATTATTTCCCACTAAACCAACCCCAAGGAATAACGTAAAAATATTTTTAACGATTTTTAAATACAGGGTGTACCAGAAACTGAGGGTCACTAGTCCGAATCTACGAAATATCAAATACAAACGTATATCATGATATACATCAAATTAAAGCTCTTTTCAATCCAAACCATTTGGCGGAATCGGATTTTGATTATTATTTATTCATTTCAAAATGGCGGCTGTTTTTGTGAAAAAATTAGTATTTTTTTGAATACCCTGTATTTTTCTTAAAAATGCAGATATCTTGATTCTGATTCAAATATCGCATTCCTTATGAGCTAAGCTTTATTTTGATATGCAACACTTCAATATTATCTCAAAAACAAAAAGTTTCAAAAATATCAGTTTTTGAAAATATGTACATAGCCAAAACTCAAAAATTTCAAATCGCACCATATGTCAAATAGCATATCATTTTAAAGGTATTGCAATTCTAAGAAACTTTCAAATTTAAACCTTATGCGTATCTATTTTGGTTTTCGAGTTATCAACAAAAAACATGTTTTCCCACATTAAAACGCATGTTATTTGTTAAACATGGTGGTAATAGTCCAGCCTTTACCACCATGTTTAACAAATAACATGTGTTTTAATGTGGGAAAACATGTTTTTTGTTGATAACTCGAAAACCAAAATAGATACGCATAAGGTTTAAATTTGAAAGTTTCTTAGAATTGCAATACCTTTAAAATGATATGCTATTTGACATATGGTGCTATTTGAAATTTTTGAGTTTTGGCTATGTACATATTTTCAAAAACTGATATTTTTGAAACTTTTTGTTTTTGAGATAATATTGAAGTGTTGCATATCAAAATAAAGCTTAGCTCATAAGGAATGCGATATTTGAATCAGAATCAAGATATCTGCATTTTTAAGAAAAATACAGGGTATTCAAAAAAATACTAATTTCTTCACAAAAACAGCCGCCATTTTGAAATGAATTAATAATAATCAAAATCCGATTCCGCCAAATGGTTTGGATTGAAAAGAGCTTTAATTTGATGTATAACATGATATACGTTTGTATTTGATATTTCGTAGATTCGGACTAGTGACCCTCAGTTTCTGGTACACTCTATATTTAAAAATCGTTAAAAATATTTTTACGTTATTCCTTGGGGTTGGTTTAGTGGGAAATAATTTTATTTCATCATCGTAGGACCAACGGTTTGTCTGAAATCAATACTGGACAACTTACGAGATTCACCCTGTATATATATATATATATATATATATATATATATATATATATATATATATATATATATATATATATATATATATATATATATATATATATATGTTTGCACTCTAGCGGTCACATTTTTTGTCCGATTTACTTCAAATTTGGTACGGACGTTTTTTTCTGTAATCAGTTGGACAAGTTCGTTGGGCAAAATAATCAGAAAACTCTAAACCCCTTTTTTGGGGAAATCTTTAAAATTTCGAGTTTTTGGGCCCAAAAAGAGTCATAAAAGCCCCAGATGTAAAATCAATGCATGTAAAAAGATGGGAATTAGAGAGGCGCAAGTGTTAAGCCCTCTCTCGTCATTCTAGTATAAATATTTACCGAGTTATTAAAGAAAATGTGTATCGACTAAACACAGTACGTTGTCTTATGGGGGTTTTACACTAGAAAAGCCTGTTATTCCTTTGTTAGAGTACTTTTATCATCCCCAGCAACCTCACACCTACTTTCAAGCCTGTCTGGACCTTCTTCTGACCTTATAATGCGCAAAATTGTATTCCCAGCTTTGCAAGTAAATGAAATCAGGAGTATCAGAACAGCCAAAAAATCAATGTTTTTAGATTTCAATAAAAATTTGACAAATGTACACTTATTTTGAGTTTTACAAGTTTTTATGTGGAAATTCACTTCCCTCACGTCAGCGTTCTGCGTGCGAACTCGTTTTATTTCGGGTATCCAAATCTTTTATTTATTTTCGCCTAAAAGTTGCAGCCAGTTTTAACTTTAATTTATAATCGAAGTTTATGTTATAAAAAATACTAGTACATAACAGCCTCGTACGTAGTAGTTTACTAATGTTGCCAAAACAGACTATACGTTTTCTTACTCACTAAAATATAAATAAGTTTTTAAAACGATGTGGATATGCAGACAGCGATGCAATATCCGAAAAAGCCCCTTGGTGTATGGCGTTCGTTTAATATTTTAATCCAGTGATGGTTAAACCTGTCGTTTAAATCGTTAAAAATTTAAGGTAAACGGTTTTATTTTATGTCAGCAACTATTTACTTTTTTATATAGAAACCCATACTGTTTTCACGTATGCATATTGTAAAGCCATTTAAACAATTAACAATATTTATTTATGCATTCGAATGAATTCTTATTTAGTGCGGAAAATATACTTAATTAAACATAAAGTACAAACAAAATTTTGATTACAATTTATTTTGATAAGTTTTTATGTTTTCTAATGTTACACATTGTTATGAATTTATCTTTAGATATGGAACCATGCGTTGATGAAACAAACTAGCGAGTAAAATTTAATAATATTTAATTTTTAACGCAAAATAAAAACCATTCCTTAATTTTTTATTGGTTTATGGATTGAGTTCATATCAAACAATATAAACAAGGGGATGTTTCCTTAAGCTCTTCGCTGAATGAAGTAAATATCCGAATACGTTTGATCAACAGTTCCTTCCTGCAACGATTATCCGACTTCCCGTCAAACAGCTCTGCGGCGGCAGTTGGTTTGCTCCCAGGCCACAGCCATTCATTCTGCCAACCCTCCCTCTGAAGTTTATTTAGTGATTACTCTAAACACGCCTTTGTTAACATTTGTATTAATACATTCGGTATTTGTAAAGCTGAAACATTAAATTAATCAAAAGGATATGAAGGGAAAATAAGCGCGATAAAAATTCGAATAATTATTGTAATATTTATTTGGCATATTTTCTGTTATTTATCAAATATATTTATTAGTCTAGGTTACACGTAACTAATTAATGAATGTGGTTTTTAATTACATACATATCACTATATCTAAATACATAAAACAAAGTTGGGTTAGTATATTAGTTAGTTACACCGAGCACAAACAGCCGTTATAAGGATTATATCTAAACATACTTGAAAAGCATAAACATATGTTCATTATGAAAATAAAAATCTACTTGAATTGCAACTAAAACTCTATTTTCGATGCCGAACTTAGTTATACATAAAAATAGGTGAGTGAGCGCAGCGAACGAGCTCATCCAGGAGGCGAGTGAGCGAAGCGAACAAGTTCATTTTGAACATGAACAAAAATTTGTTAAATAAAAAAGTTCAACGACAGTAGGACAGGACAATGTCTGTTGGGCCAGCTAGTTTCTAATGAATAAAATTAATATTGAACCAGGTATGGTAACAACTTGAAAAAGCCAATGGTGCATTAGTTTCTCTTTTATACGATACATGTAAAAGCTCTTAAACTAAACTTTAAAGAAATGAAAAATTTAAAATATTTTAGCTTTTATTGATTACAGATACATATTCAATATTCATCGGCCGAGATATTACTATTCCAATCACCAGAACATGTTCCTCCTTAAGTTGAGGAGGTTTGGTTCTTCAACAACAGTCAACTATCACCGGTTGAGTTTGCGGGATGTACAAAAGTGGATGAATTTGGCAAAATTATAATCAAAACTATGCTGAAACTATTTGAATTTTGGAGTTTGAACCTAAAGTAAAATGATACCAAGACCTTTTTAATCCTGCGGGAAAGAAGTTTCTCAATAGGACCGCGGGTTTGCAGATCTCTTCACTGGGTCTGAGGGCGCTGCAGTCGAGATATGGATAACAACGTCGCAAACTTTCTTATTTAAATTATCTTATTTTGTTTGGAGCCCTTTGTACACATAATGTGCTCGGTTAAAATGTATAATATCGAATAACGTTTTGTAAATTTAAGTTTAGCAACGCTTCTTTGATATTAAAAAAATTTATTATTTTTTTACTTGTGTAGTTTATCAGAATGGAACGGATAACGATTTAAACAAATCTTGACTTTAAAATACCACCATCTTAATATATAAAATCCAAATACCACTGCCTGCTGATCTATCACGAAATCTTCATAATTATAAGGCCTACAGAGTTGAAATTTGAGATAAAGGTTCCTCTTAGGTCCTAGGTGTTTGATAAGAATTGGTATTACGAAATTCCCCCATTATTCCGCCCCGCTGGGTCACAAAGTTACCATGAATTCCTTATGGATATTCGCTTTGGTTTGAGCTGATGAAAATTTAAACTGCTGATCTTGATCCGTATTATTTCCACGGGCTAACCACAGATTGAAGAACACACAACTATCATAGTTTACGCGGGCGAAGCTGCAGCGGGTTGGCTAGTTAATGAAATACAACCAAAATTAGGTTAATAAAGTGATATTATATTGTTAATTTCTTCTTATAAATGAAACTTGTATTTAGCCTACTTATTTTATAGACCATGAGTTATTCATGTAACGGAATATTTAAAACCCCAATATAATCATAACAAAATAGTAAAGATTGAAGGCAGAGTTTTCTAGTTTATTGTAGGTTTCTTGATTGTTACCAGTCTGTGGGCTGATTGATTAAAGTTGATGATTAAAGTTAACTTTTTGCCAGAAAACAACTAAATAGGTTTCTTAGCTCCGTCAATAGTCCAAAATGTTTGAAATACAGGTTATGCCAAACATTTTGGACTATTGAAGGAGGTAAGAGACCTATTTATTCTTGATCATAATCCAAGGGCTAATACAAATTTATTTTTGAAAGAAACTAACTCATTAAATAACACTCATTTTACAGTAACAGTGATGCTCGACCGTTTATTAGGGCAATATAAAAAAGCCTCAGTTGCTGTGGAAACTCGAATGTCTTGTGACGCTCGGCCCTTGTTTGGTAAGGAAACATAGTTACCCGTAGTTCGAAACAATACTATTGTAACCCCGCAACTAACTACACTGTACAAACTGACTCCGAGGTGCAATGTAGATGGCTCACTGTTGACTTACTACTCTACACTGTGTGGTTGTTGTTTATTTATTTTGTCGATCGGTGGTAGTCGTGAAAACAACTCCATCGTGAAAACAACTCCATCAAAGCGTTGTTTTCATTCTATAAATGCGCTTTAGCTATGGCTGAGCCAATGAGCGGCCAGAATAATAGCTTCCTCTTTATAATGTGAAATTAACGCACCAAACTAGCAAATAGTAAAAATAACTAACGGCTTGGATACTTCATTGATCTTACATTGATTTAGGTTTACTTAGATATTTGTTGTAATACTTAGAGAATAGTTATTTGTGTATTAAGAGAGGAAAGTACAACTTTGTCTCCCTGAAGGAAATTGTTGGCGCCCGACGCCGTAGGCAAGAGCGAAAATTTTCCCGAGGGAGACAATGTACTTTACTCCCGTAGTACATACAACATTTTTCCCACACCCCAAAATCCACAAGTATCGATAAGTATTCACATTCACAACCGCTGTCCATTTTTGTTGCGTAATGCGTAATAACTAACCTCGGAACTCGGAACCTCGGATCGGTCGCAGCTCCGATCCGATTCCGTTATAGCTGCAGCGTTAATTATTGCAGCGAAATATCAGCTGATTCTGTTCCGGGGAGACAAAGTAGGACTTTTCTCATTCATTACAAGGAATACCCTTTTTTATCAAGCCAATTATGGGTACAATTTTTTTATTAAGATAGTATTGCCCTGAACCTAGGATTATAACCTTTGATACCAACAGGTGATTTAAATGACAAGTCGGATTGAAATAACATGTAGCTTTTATTTCCCGTCCCCGGAAACATACAAAGAAAATGTAAACTTGCAGTTATTTTACAAAATAATAAAAGAAGAACCAACACTCATCTTATAATGCTATACAAGGATCAGTCTTACTTTGTGGAGTGACTGCCATTCCGATTCTCTAACTCAAGCTCGAAACTCCAAACTCGTACAAAGACTATGAACTTGAACTTGAACCTCATCTATAAATAAACATAATTCTCAAACGCATTAATAACTAATATTTATATCATTTCATCTTCAAAAATCCATTTACTTTAATTGTTTTTCATGTGCTCTCGGCTAAACAAAATTGAGCAGGCACAACCAAATATTTAATCTAGTGATTCTACAATTATACAAACTCTCTCAATAAAACAAATTTTATGAACATGAACAAGAATAAATCAGTGTCATTTCAATATTAATACAGTGTAAGGCAATTATACAATTCAATGGTAAATCAAGATTTACACTTAACATTTCTACGGGGAAATCTCGTTCGGAAGGCAGTTCCACATCTTTGACAATCAAACCAACTTAATCACGGAGATTGCCATCTCCACGGCCAAAAAGATATCTACGACTTATTTACAGGTATGGACAACTTATATATATATATATATATATATATATATATATATATATATATATATACATAAAACAAATTATGATATACATTTGTATATTTTATTATCATCTCCGATACGCGTATAAAGGAGTAAAATTCGACTTTACACTGTAGTTGGGGGGAAAACTAATTTGTATATGCACTTCAACTATTTTAGGCATTCGAACTCTAAATAACTTTAATATAACAACTATAGAACTAATTTTAGCTAAACAGTCTAACTAAAATATGCTCGATAGATTATAATAATGCAATAACCTTTCAAAATAATAAATACGATCATGACGGTCAGTAATACAGTATATATACTAAAAAAGGTTGTATAAATATCAACGAGCAAATCTGCTTATAAAAAAGGTAATAGTGATAGAAATGCTTTTATTATTTTTTAACGAACGGGTACTCATAACACAATATGAATAATGACACATACAATACTTCTACGAATAACGTAAAATTAAAAGTAATCAACAGTCTTTTCATTCAACATTACCCATATTCTTCTCCGAGTTGTCTTGTCCGTAAGACGTTTTGCTACCATTCATACTCCAGTATGTAACATACATCTATGTCGAATAGCATGTTTTCTTGTTAGGAGTTTCATTTGAAGATAATCTAGGCAACCAACCAAGAAGTAATACGGTAAGGTATTTTATACAATTGAAAAAATAAATACAATTTTATGTCTATATAAGTTAGATTAATAGTGAAACATTCTAAACCAAAGGGGCGAAGTTCCTATTGAAAATTTATATATTAAAAATTCGTATGGCTTAACTCAAACTTAACTCATGGAATAAATAATACTTACTCGACGTGGCGCATTCTATGTAGGGGCCACCCAACTAACTCGGGTGGCCCCAACTAAACGACGCATGATTCTTTACCTGCGGCTGCCCTTCTCTGTATTATTTATTCTATGCTTAAATGTCAGAAGTAATTGATATTTTTTTACCCACCTTTATGAATGTATTCATTAAATGGAATGGCAAAGGAATGTTCGTTTGATTGTTCCCTGGAAAGTGAACAGGTGTGCCAACGCCAACAACGTCTGATTATCGGGTAAACACATTTACATTCAGTGCAGTATTCAGTTAGAATCAGTTTGCTTCCCACACCGAGTAATTACTATGTATCATAAATGGCGATGGAACTGTTGTGATGGAGGGATATGTATAAATGAACACACAGAATAACTATAAAATTAAAAGATTTTTCTGAAGTTTTATCGGAAGTTTTAGACTTATAAATGTCCTTTGGGAGAAATATATTTTATAAATGGAATCCATTTTATATCTAAACATGCCTTTATGGGAATTAAAGCAATTTAATATCCAAGAAATTGGACGTTAGGCTTTCCTAGATTTAATATTAAATATAGATAATTATTTCACTAAATTGTTTGTATATTATAAAACTGGTTGATAAGTCTACAACACACAGAATGCAGCTTTTGAGACTTTGTTATTCTTTAAAAACTAAAAAGACTATATCATTACATTAACACCAATGTCAATAGAGATTCGCCCGTTAACTTTTTCACTCAAGTTTTTTATTTAAGTGAAGTGTAACTTATGTAATGTTCCAATCAAAAGGTACAAGTGATCCCTTTAGAAGATAACTATACTTTAACAGCAACGTAAACTCTACCTATTTTGAGCCTTAAGTAAGAGCTTCACAAAACATATACGTCACGAATACGTCATTTAATGGGAAACCCCATTTGCTTAGTTTTGATATGTCTATGTAAATATATTGTCCATTGTAAATATATTACTAAATATTAAAGATATAATTAAAAATGGAAGTATTATTTTACTAGAACACAGCCTATTCCCTTTGGGAAAGCTATGACACAAAAGTTAAACATAAAATTATTTTAATATATACATCATGGTTAAATATATACACTCAGGGTTGAAAGTATGTATTCAACTTCTGTAATAGATACATCAGGGTCTACCAGACCAATCCTGTTGTCGCAGGGTTTCCAACTTGTCATAGACTACATTAGTCTTGTAGTATGCACTATGTAAAACATAGGTTTACAAACATGTAAACTCGTTATCGTTACGTTTTGAAACACGTAGCATGGTATCGCGTCTTTTACCATTTATTGACAGTTAAACTCCTCAGGTTCAAAGTCATATTTATTTGCGAGGTTTATATCTGTTTATTTGAAACTATTAAAACCCATATAAATTACACTACTTTTTACATTCTCTCAATAGTATAAGTTCAAAAAGGGAAATCTAACGGTATGAAAAAATTTTCAAAGTGTCAGTGGAAAGGAGCTTTTAACAATTCTCGTGACTATATATACAAAAATACAAGAATTGATGATTTCCCTACGTATTACTGATTATTGTCGGTCACAACAGCTGATGAGGTCGCTTTACCGCAATTTTCTGGTGGATGGCCGAGGTCGGGGAACAGCTGATGTTATGGATTTCCCCACTCCCCTCCACTTCCACTCCCTCTTGTCCTCTTGACGGGACTTTTCATTAGGGACTGACCCTGAGGCTTCTTTCCCTCGTCCTTCCACCATTTTCTCGCCACACATTGCCGTGAACCTGCCTTTAATTAACAGATTTTTATATTTATTAAGGATAAAGGAAAGTTTTATTTGCTTTAATAAAAAAGTTCATTCTTAATTTAATTTTGTTAATCGTGCAACAATGTTTGAGTGCTGAGGAAGTATTTTATTGCCAAAAAATTGTGTGTTAGATACAAGACAGTTTAATCTTAGTTCCCTTTATTTTACTAAACAAGTTTCGTATTCATTCCCAAATAACAAAACGTTATTTTTTAATTCAAATTTAAATGGTTTTGTAATAAAACAACAGGAATATATAATTATGGAGGTGAATCCACTTCCAAAAGTTCGAAGATTTGATATAGTGATCGTGCTTATGCACTAATGGTTACCTGCTGAACGTGTTTAATGTTACATTACTTTGTTAAATCAACAAGAAAAATCTTGAATTTTATAATACCAACTTTAAAATAAATAATAAATTAAAATTTTATTTACTTGGTATGTGAAATGTCATGTTTTAGTTTTTATTTAAACCCATGGCATTTTACCATTGGTTAATTTTGAAGACGCATACATGGAATAGTTTGCTTTGCATTATTTGACATTAGAATTATTTTTAGTGGATAATATTTATTTCCGATGAGACCAAGAAGTGTCCTGATTATTGAATAATCACCCTTTATCAACCATTTAAAGGAAAAAATACATAGAAATGAAAATTTGAATGCGAATACAAATTGCAAATATAAATAATCTTTTTAAAACTGTGTGTTATTCAGACGATAATAAATTAAAACTTAAAAATAAATTCCTTTTATACAGATAAAAACGTCCATTTTTAAAATTATTACATCGTTATTAATTATACATGATATTACGGAGTAAAATAAATGTATAACATAGCAGAATATTATATTGATAGCAGTACTAAAGATCACTTATACTCTATTATAGATAATGATATTTTAAATTGCCGATTTATAAGTGATTCGTTGAAATCAATGTCGAGACTGACACATACACAACAATTTTCTCTTTGTAAACCTTGTAATCATGTTCTGCACTGTTAAATGTTTTTTCCTCAATAACTGATGTTTATAATGATTTAATTATTTTCTTTTATGCATTTTATTTTAATCGCACTAAATTTCTAACCACCAAAATATGATGTGTGATTTGTAACTACGGATTGATAAAGACAAAATTTGTTATTATTTTACTTACGACGTTAATACAAATATGTTCGAGATGACTGCGTTTCGGCACCGTATCAAAACTAGGTCTACGTTCTGCGCTGCATAGGGTTCATTGGAAACGGTGTAATGCTACAAAAATATGAATTTAAAAACAGGAATTTTGTGATATATGTATAACAAGTTTGTAAGGCGTTCATTGCTAACAAATTTGAAATGACGATGTAATTAAAATAACTCCAAAATTAGTTTGAAAAACAGTTATGAAAGAAAAACAAACATTTTTCTTGGAGACACTTTCCTTTTTGATATTTGTCCAATTACAAATTTAAATCCTGTCAAAATATAATACTGTTTTTTGGGGGGAAAGACCTTTTAAAATATAAATACACAGGAAATAAGCTGTTTATTTAATATATAATAAGTAAACAAATTTCAGTTAAACAAATATATTACTAATCGGGTTTTTATTGATTGCAAATGTGTTTGATATACTTTCACTGCAAATAATAACGTAACGATAGTTCAGATTTAAATTTAAATTACATCGAAATGGGAGATTAAAATATTTACCATTAAACGAATCAATCACTTAACGAAGTATATTTGGAATATTTAAGTCTCTTTGGGTATTAAACTGTTCAAACAAGACGCAGTTTATTATTCAACTGTACAATCCACGTGGTAGACAGAAACCTCATCGCACTACTCAACGAAGTTCACAAAGGAACCTAAACCGAAATATATAGCACTGCAGTGTAAAACAGTGAATTTACGATTTAAAATTTGAATTTGCAGTGAATTTGCGATTTAAAACTGGCCTACTAAAACATTTTTCAAATTCTTACTTGGACCGTACAATTTTTTATAAATTATGTGATTAAAAATGATAAAATTTAATTAAAATGAAAATTAAATATCAAGAGTTTTATGGAGTCTAGATTGGAGTAATATTACACCTTAGCTAAACAGTTGGATTTGTCTACTAGTCGCAGCCTAAATTATATAAATATATCACTCAATAAATGGGATATTTTAAATGTTAACATTTTAATTCATTTGGTTTGGTTAAAATTAGGAAAAAACTCTTTTCATTTTATCAACTTAATAATTTATAAATTTGAATGTGTTCTTACACTCAGGGATTTAACTAAATTGTAAATTAACCTACAAAATCCTACTGTGTTAAATCAGACTTCGTGCACCGTATCCTAATCTAGTAGGGAAATAATAGACCAATTGAGAACTTACAAGAAACGGTTTCCAAATAGGATGATGGGACATTGTGGCAGACAACAAGATTCCAACAGAGCTTACCTAAGTAGCACACAATGTAGAAATGGTTGTTATTCCTGCATTGTTCTCGGTTCTTTTGAAGTTTGACATACCCAATTGTTTTATATGTTATTATGTAAGCTTCAGTGTGCTTTAGTTATATAGTGCCAACAAAGTTTATGATAAAACTGGTAATTATATTCGTACTGGTGGCCCAACAGACGTTGTCCTGTCCTAATGTCATTGAACTTGTTTTATGTCAAATGCTCGTTCATTTTCAAGATGAGCTCCTTCGCTTCACTCACTCGCCTCCAGGATGAGCTCGCTTGCTACGGTCACTCACCTATTTTTATATCAAGATAACTTCGGCATCGAAAAAAATTGAAAAGTTGCCATTCAAGTGGATTTATTATTTCCATATTGAACATATGTTTATGAATTTCAAGTATGTTTAGGTATAATCCTTATAGCTAATTGGTGTAACTAACATACTAACTCGGCTTTGTTTTATGTGTTTAGATAAAAGTAAATTTATGTAAATTCTCATAATTATTCGGATTAAAATAATTTTACACAACCACCTACCGCAGTGTCGTTGTTAAGCAGTTTTAACTCACAACAAATTCAATTGCAACCTGTTGACTAGTTGGCAGTTCTCAAATAAAGATGGAATTCAATAGCGTGTGTAACTCTAATATAGCCAGTGTAGCACTAAGCTGCATGCCTCATGGTCCAGTAACTTCGACGTTCTGTGTGATACATCATTTGATAACCAGCTGTCAACTCCGGTCACAGCTTTATCTAGCGAAAGATGGTCGCGATGCGTGATAACACCGCTCTTTCAACGAATATTTTACTATTCATCAACTAAATTAATGATTTTAACAACGTAAAAATTTTCGAATTAATACGACTGAATACATTTAAGTCTGTTCGCGTAAGGTGCGCAAAATAATAAAACAAAACATTTCATTTTGTACTAATTTAGTAATATATATATATATAGGTCTTATCCAATCGAGGCAATTTGTTAATTTGCGTTTTCCTGCTTCTTCCATATTAACAGTGTTTGATTTCCTCCTCAACAGATGATCAGGAATCGATGATATATGGTTAATTTAAAAGAACAATGAAATAACTAGCGTATATATAAAATATTTTTAAATTTGTGTATGATTATTAGAAGTGATATAACATTTTGCCCACCGAAATTGCTAGGTTAATTTTTTCTCTTTAAAATTAAACATAAATCAACTATATCCCATAATCCGTTGAGGAGGGACGGGCTTTAAAATTTGACGTTAGCCTCATGGAGGAACGCAAAATGTTTTGGGACTGGAGCCCCCTCAGTTGCATTTAAGGACGAATCTTACAAGAAAGTCTGGCTTGGCTTCAACACAAACCTGAGATTATGTTTCACTACTACACCTGTTTAGACTACCCATATTCGCCCCTGGCGTAAACCAGGTTGACGTATCAGGGGCTGTTTAAAGAAAGATATTTATGTGTTTAAATTTAATATTCAAGCAGATGAATGTAAACGAAACATATGAATAAATGAATAATCAATTGAATGAACAAGTAAATACAACATTACATTATGTCAATATAAATTATAAAAACTGCAGAAAAAATAAATTAAAAATGTATCAGCCGTAAAATGATAATCTATTTTCAAAGTGGACGTTTAAAACAAACATCATTGTTAAAACATAAGACTATTTAATTTGACATAGTTGTAAGAATAATTCGACTTTTCCCTTTAACCTATAAAATATTCGCAGCTATGATTTGTACTTACATTTGATAACAGCCCTCTATAGAAACTGGGAGGGATAACAAGTCCTAAAGAGGTCAAGGTCAGGACTAAATTGCTTTTACTTTGTCTTCTAGTTGGAAATTAATCATGCGGGTTAAATTTACCCAATATTCTGATCTGAGTTCGCAGTATATATTTATAAATCTAGATTTGTAAGTGTCATATAAATATAAAATTACACTTATTAGTAAATACTTTTGTTTTTACTTTACAGTTAATGTTTAGTAACAATATGTTCTGACACGTTATGCCCTGATCGATGCTAACATCTTGTTCAAAAGCCAGATCAAGACTTCATGTTTGGTTGAAAGCTAAATATTTATAGAAAGGTTTTCTGTCGGTTCAATGCATATTTGAATTATATTTATATTTCCCTTTGATTATGTTTTTGACGTTGTTACATTACATATTTATTTTACTATAAAGTATTATTAAATATTCGCGTGGGATAAGATGATTTTAAGTTATGAAACTATTTTAAATCAATCGATTTAAGTAAAAAATTATTTGTACTAAGTAGAAATATTCTCTTATGCAACTTATGTCCATTTACATTATTGCAGGATTTGAATTAAACCCAGTACAGCAAACAAGTGCTTGCGAATGTGTAACAGCTACACAAATTAAAAAAACCGGTATATCTGAAACCCATTGAACTCAACAGCTCAATAATTATTAGGCCAAATGTGAAGTAATTTAGTTATAGAAGTATAGTTTAGTATAGAAGTATAGTATAGTTTAGAAGTATGTTAGTTAATTTAAAATAAAAAGGGTTCAAAAGGTACATATTTTATTTACAACTGAAAAATATTAATTTTGTTCCAGGTCTAAAATACAAGGCATCATTGTGAATTAGTAGTATAAAAATAAAGTTGTAATTAGTAATTATTTAAGATTTTAAGTTAATGAATTTGTTGTATTCAATATTTGCAACAACAAAATTTAAACGTCGATAGTCACTTGTTTAACTAATTTTGGGCCCTGGAAGAGGTTGGTAATAACTGAAAATCGTTTTATGCCACGTGGATATTTAAATTGTGTACGTTGTTAAAAATAAATTATATACAAAAATAATGTAACAAAAGTAAAAAATAATCAGAAATCAAAGGGGTCATTCAATACAAATTTTAAGTAACCAGATAAAAAAGTTAACTTTTATCCCTACGTAAGTATAATTCTATACAATATTAACTAGAAATTAGTAGCTTCTAAAGCACTCTTTATGAACAATATGGAGTTTTGACATCTATAAATATCAAAACATTAATGTAGGTATCATGGTACAAATAGCTAATATCATGTAACTAGTTGTCTGCACGTTCCCTATACTACGAGTGTTAGAATAAAAAGTACTTCATAGTTCATTTAAAGGTATAAAATGCATGGGACAGTGAAATAATGTATTGAAGGTAAAACCTGAAGACAATATTCGTGACAGCTGCAGAACAGTTATTATTACAACAGAATTTTATTAAAACCAGCAAACCTGATGGGATAGCCTCGGGGGTTGTAATTGTTCATGCTATTTATACCATCTACTAAAAAATATTGGTTAGCTTACACATCAAAATGTTTTAATTATTTTGTTTAATTAAATGGATTGATTAATAATTTATTTGGAGCATTTTCAAATATATTTTAATTTAAATAACTTATTTGTTCTAGGAAATTATAAAATTACATTTTCTAATTTATGTTTACAATTTAAATGTTTTTGTTGTATTCAGTGTTACATCTTTGTGCGTACATATCTTGTTATTCGTCAATTCTCCTACTACCTATTTCACTTAAAACAGCACTATTTCCCATGAAACTACATCTACTACTGTATTTTTAATGAAAATATTTTTATATTGAAAACAAGTAATAATGAACAACGTAATGTATTTTGACGTAATTAATTTTTACCTCAAATGATTTACATCTAGAAGAACGTAAATGAAACAGCCATGCTGCAAAATGAACAATCATAGATCCTGTGGTGTAATTATTAGCTCGTGATGGTTTGAATAGTAATGTGATTAAGCTCAATCCCTGCGGTATACCACTAATGTATGAGAGGGCATTCGTTATAAACCAGAATAAGTTAATCGAGGCAAGAAAAGGTTTTAAATATAAATACTCTTGTCTTAGAAAACCTGTGTACTCAGCGAATTTCCAATGTACATATGTGTGTGTCTCGCTACCACATAACACTTAGCAAGTTTCATAAAAATAAACTTATAAATGAACGATAAATAACATTTCCGTCATAATTCTTCGATTACGGAGGTTTTAAATACATGCGTTGCGCGGCAAATTTAGTTTATTTTTAGCTTTAGGGCAAAAAAGAATCAGCTGGTGTCGAGGTCGTTAGCTGTTCATTTTTGACGTTTATATCAATGTAGTGAAAATTCAAAAATTGTGTACGTCGATTGTAACGAGAATAGTAATCGATTATTTTATCGATTGTAATTCATTGTTGCATAATGATAGACCATAATGATAGATTGTTTTAAATATCAATAACAAGATGGAAGCCATTTTGGGAGCAAACTTTTAAAGATAAACGAGTTGTAAAATTTTAGTTTCGTAAAGTAGTTAGCTTAATATATTGTGCAGTATGTCGAAAAATATAGTTCATTACACGGGCCAAAAGTTTTTTTTCGGTCCTCGCTCATTTTCAGACTCCGGCTTCGCCTCGGTTGTTAAATTTGAGCTCGTATCGAAAGAGTCACTTTTGGCCCTAGTGAGGAAATATACTATTTATTTATTCTTGTAAGCAAGTTTGCTGCAACAAGGAATCAAAATATGTTATTTTATGCAAATATATTAGATAATAACCAGGTGTTGCCACATACCAAGTTATCATAAATAATCGAGATATAAAATTGTATTAATTCACCGTAATAATAACATTGGTCCACGGCCTGTGTTTAGCACTTTGAATACCTCTGCAACGGATGGACGTTGGACAACAATTTAAACACCAAAATTATTGGTTTTTCTTCGAGTTAAACGTATTGGTCAAATACAATTTAAGGTTTCAATAAAATTCAATTTGAGAAAGATAAGAAATCTTCTTCCCATGGGACTTACAAAATACGATTTTTGGATCCTCTTCGAAACCACTTAACCTAGGCTAGGGTAATGGTTCAAAATACTGAATTATGGGGTTTTTAACCTCCATAAAGTGTTTAAAACCAAAATTGTGATTTAAAAAAATATTGGATTACAAAAATGCAAAAACGGATTTTAGAAAAATTTTAAACTCCTATAAAAACACCTTCCCTATGGTCCAATCTTTCTGGATTTTGAACTAAAATACATGAATGTCATGGGTGCCAGTTTTTGATATCAGTGATTGCAATAAATTATATATTATATATAATTATAATACAATAAATACATACAATAAATACAATACAAATAAATACAATAAATAATACAATCAATTATGTACTTCAGCCAAGTTTAATCTAAATCGGACTTTTATTCATAATTTATCGCAATCACTGATACAAACTAGAATGAATAGGTGTTTCAGCTTCTGGGGACCTCAAAACAAAAAGTTCTTATGGTTTCGGGCTTAAATCTTACCATGTCACTTACGGTAATAGCTAAAAATACCGTACTAAAACTACTCTATAAAATTAAACCTTAAAAAAAATAACTAATTTCATCGCCAAGAAAGGTTTTGAATATTTTATATTTAGAAATATCAGGATATGTCTTGTTCCAATATATTTATTATTCCAAGTTACAAGTATACACACCATGATAAATATCGGATGTGTTTCCAAGCTTAGCTGAATCGAATAAATATCCTAAATATGTTTGGTAAACATTTCCTTCCTGCAGAGATTACATCTGACTTCCTTTCAAACACTGCTGAGGTGAATGTCAGTTTAATCTTGTACTATATAACTTTTTGCCACGATATTTATCTCGCCAGCGTTCGATGTTTACAAAAATCTACTTACATTAGTATTGTAAAGTTTTCAATTGATTTGGAGAAGGACAATTCTTCATACTTGTTTTGACCGGTTGTTTTTCGTATGTCATTGGCTGTCAGGTAATAATGTTCTGTTAAGAATAACCCTCCTTGAATTGCAATTCGTAAAGAAAGGTATTTCCCAATAAATATGAGATGGTCAACGGATGATTGATTTAATCCAAGGTTTACTTACGGAATTATTTAGATTTACCGATTACTAATTCGTTACTTCACAACAACTTAAACCAAACAGCATTCCATTTTTGTCTGTTGTCTAAATATTGTCTTTAATTAATATTCTTAAAATTGCATTATCTACTTATTTTTAGTATGTGACAAACCTCATACCTCTACCTCATATGCATTTGTGTATTTCAAAAGTTGTTATTGATGCTGAACAAAAGTTATAAATAAAATCGTATTTCCTGACGGTGTAATTCGAACCGAATATTTTTAAAATATTTTAGTTCCCTCGAGCTTTCATAACTTTTTTTAATAAAGATAGCTTTCATAACTTTGAATTTTGTTTTCCGTATCCTAAACCAACCAATGGTTTGACAATTAAAAATGGTTTGACATATTTGCTTGTGTTTCAAACGGTGCTTCTTTGACCTGGCCATTAGTCTACTGGTACAGATAGTGCATGTCCATCTAGTGTAATGTCAATTGATGAATATTTACTAAAAAAGTAATGTCTAATTGATGAATATTACAATTGAAATAAAAATTGGTGATAGGTTTTGTGTTAGCTTTAGCAAAACAAACCATTCCTTGTTGTTCTGTCGGCGTGCTTCTTTCTACGCGTATAGAAGTAAAATGATCATGATCTGCCATTTAATTTCACTACATTCAGAACACTCATTTTATTAATTCAATTAATATTTTTACAGTCACTTATTTTTATTTAACAGCACTTAAGAATATAAATAATATTTTCATTTATCTAGTGTCTGTCTTTTTGGACTCGGAATATAAGAGGTTTTTAACCGAATCGAAAATATTTCTTCAAACTAGACATATTTAGATTTAACTTATTATGATGTTCATATTATTTCGTATAAATGATGTTAGGTTTTTTTATTGCAAGGTCAACCAAGTTTGCACTAACCATTTAAATAGGCATAAAGATAAATTATGGTTTCAAACTGTAGGATCTGTTTTAACTGATTTAGCAATATTTCATGTTCTTGATAAAAAACACTCAAATACTGAATAAAAACCAAGATCAACAAAATATGAAAAGAATCAAAAAAGTTGGTCATGTGAACAGAGCAGCTGCTCTTTAATTTCAAAACGTTGGAAGACGTTTGTGGCTAGACTTGAGGCAGAATTTATTAGGTTACATTTTTATTAAGTAATCTAAATAGTACATTGATCGTACAACAGTAAATTAAATAACTTTTTCAAGAACCTAACTTATTATTAATTTAATGAGACCAAGTTTCCGTTAGTATAGAGTTGGCTGGCTCACTCGGTAAATAGGGGTAGTTTTACCCCTATTTCCAATCGGTCCATTGGAAAGTTTCACATTTTAAACATTTCAAAAGCTTTTCAGGGTGAATCATATAACATCGTATACGGTGTCTAGCAAATTCAGCGGGTTGTGATGAGTTGTGCAACTAACATTAATATTTTTAACATTTTATACCTTTCAGTCCCCCAAGGCATGGCATTATACAATATTTAACTATTCAAAACAAAGTTAAAATTTCCGTGGTCATTTGCGTGTTCATTTTTTTCGTGCTATATACTTAAACTTTAGAGAATCACAAAATTATTATTTTTCTAAAAAAACAATACTTCTTATCAAGGGCAACAAATTAAGTTTGAGCTTTATTTTTTAGTTAATGTTTCATCTTGTTCATGTTACTTACATAAAAGTACTTTCATCAAAATCAAAGTATCTAAATTGTATGCAATTTAAGTTTGAATTTTCTTTGCTCACAGCCTGCTTTAGTACCGAGTCTGGGGCTTGGCTTAGTTGGCTTGATGATGATCGGTGCGGCCGTGTGTTTGGTTACGATGGTGTGATTGTTCCAAGTGTTGCATGCAATTGCAGTTTAAGTAGAATATATTTAGAAAACCAAAAATAAAAGCGTATTGAACTACATATTTTACACATTTTCACCATATATTTGTATCATAACATGATAGAACATAATATAAATCGTAACATACA
Source organism: Allygus modestus (assembly GCA_963675035.1). NCBI lineage: Eukaryota > Metazoa > Arthropoda > Insecta > Hemiptera > Cicadellidae > Allygus > Allygus modestus. Next base: position 69,285,308 of record OY776116.1, read on the forward strand.
ATTTAAAATTTCGTATTGAATTAATTCATTTAATTAAAGTAACCAACAACTTTTAAAGATATTTCAAAAATATGTTCTCCTTTTTCGTGGTTATGATCACCAGAGGCGTTTTTTTTTAGTTTTGAATGGGGAACAGTTTCGAAAAGAAAGACTAATCTCCAATTTGTTCTACTTCCATGAATACACCAGAAACGTTTCTTTATAACTTTGTTCAAAATGTTCACTTTCTGTCTTATTTTTGTAGTTAAAATCGCCACAATATCCAAAAGACTATCGAATTTCGTGTTAAGTGTGGTTTTATTCTTTCACTTTTATACAAGTAAAATAGTAAATAGTGACAAATAATGCGAAAAAAAATTTCTAAAATTATGTGACTTTTATATGACTAGTTATTTAGTGGATTTTAGTTTACGCTAGTCTAAACTGAGAAATGGTTTGGTATTGTGGCATATCAACTGTCATGCGATGACATTGAATTGTGTTACATAATATATTGCAGAAACGTTTTAACTTTCTCTTATGAATCGTGACAGATGGATGTGATGGAAACGCTCCATAAGTTGGCATTTATATTTGACTGCTTACTTTCACCGCATCCACAGAAATAACGTTTTATTTAGTTGAAATTAGGATTAGTGTTCTTACAAAAAATTACGAGAATTACAAGAACAAAACATTCTCCCGGCAAGTTTAATATCATGAAGACGTCATGTGTCAATTTGTATTTTCTTAGCCACGCAATACTCTTACACTTGGAACATGAGCGGTTTTGTGGGACCCGAGTCAAGTTGTCTTTGACATATGAATAGAAAATAGTTATATAAAACATCTAGGAAAACCCCATAAGAACTAAAATATCTCAAAATCCATCCTGTTGGTATTAAATTTCAGTAATTAAAAGAGAATAACAATCCCGAAATGATATTAAAAATATCAGTCAATCTATAGTAATGTTTAGAAACAATACAAAAGTCATTATCTAAAATATTACTCATCGATTCATATTTCAAACAACAAAAACAAAAATAAGAAAACAACTCGGTTTAACCCAATTCGTTTTTTACTTAATTTTTATTATATTTCTTGTTATTTTTTGTGTTGCTAAGCTCGTGAAAGATAATGGTGGGTTATAATAAAGACGAATTTATAACAAGGTTTATTACATTTGGCAACTTGTGCTCATGTGAAAGTTTTCACTCGGTCTAAGGATGTCAATGATTGATGAAAATCGTTTTTGAACATACTTGTGTGCCTGCTAATGACAGGAGGAAACACAAGTTTTCGTTTCGAAAATCCCCAAACATTTACATTACTTAGTCTCAGATTTTAGTTTGATTTTATTTTTCATGTTAGTCCTATATTTTTTTAGGCCTAAGTTTTATAAATAAATACTTTCGCGTATTACCAATATGTTTTTTAAAATAAGAAAACCGATTACAAATCTTGTTTAAATTTATCTGCTAGGAAAAAAATTAAATCAGGAACAGAGTATATCTATCCTAGTTTTAAATGTATATAAAGCTAAATTAATTTAATTTCAATATAGCTATAAAATATACAGATGTACATCAACTGAATTCATTCATATAAAAAGATAAGGATACCTTAAAACTTGAAAAACAATTGTATAATATTTTTCATAGTGAAGTTTGTTTTTGTTTCTTAACTAGTTGTAGATTGAGGGGTTTACACTTGAAATATTGCTTATGAAAAACTGTACATAATAGCTACATAAATATCAAATTGTTCAAGTGAACATTTTTCAATAAAGGTCAAGAAAGGTCTGTTCGATTCCACGTCACAAAATCGTCTTTCAAACGTTGTCTTCTTGTTCCCATTACTTTCAACGTTACAGCGCAATTTTTCTTTGATTGATCTTATTTATGAAATAGAGTTTGTTTGAAGTAAGTATATATAAAAAGGCATATGGAATTTGTAAATAAATATTGAAACTGCTTTTAACAACATGTCAAAATTTTTGAAACGGTAATTAGATCTATGCATTGGAAATATCCCAAAGATTTCTACGTGCTCGATAAATATACAGTACTTTCAAACCAAGCACAGTTATGGCTGTACTGGCATTATTGTGGCTATATATACAAATTTTAAACATTACAGTATTATATACAACTTTTAATATTTAATATAATTGTATATAATCGTATTTTCAATGTCGATCTCTTTCGTAGTAAAGGATATTATCTTACATTATAACATGTATTTAGCAAAATACCATTTTTAGCGAATTTCCCCTATAGGGAAGAAGCTATTACCGTAGTCGGCATGGTAAGACCTAGGCCCGGGACCATGATAACTTTTCGTTTTGAGGTTCCCAGACCCCAAAAACACCATTTGTTTGAAACTGTATATATATATTTATGTGTGTGTGTGTCCGTGAGCACGATAACTCTCGTAAAGATTATCCGATTTTGATGAAATTCGGTATACACGTTTAAAGCAACATTGATGACTTTTAGTTCGAAAACCAGCCAGATCGCTTTATCCGAAAGGGTATTTTTGGGGGGTTTTGTACCCCAAAAATGGGTTTTTTGAATTTTTTACATAAAATTTTGAAAATACTCAAATTTTAGTTTTCACCATTGTATTCAGCTTAAAAAACACACAATTTGTTATGTTGATCATTCCTCTATGTCAATTGGTTACCGAGATATTGAAAGTACTAAACACAGTACGTTGTCTAATGTTATTCTTATGGAGGAAAAGAAAAATTTAATATCTCGCTTATCTATGAACGTACTGATGAAACTTGGTATACGGCTTCATATAGTTGTGGTGCATTGGTATTTGCTAAAAAAAACAACAATTTTTTGTCAAAGGCAGCAAACCTGCGTACTCAGCCCCATGTTATTCTTATGGATAATAATTAAATGCTATGTCTCCCCTAATAACGAACATAAATGAATAAAAACTGGTATGTGACTTCACCTAGTTGAGTTATTGATATTAGCATAGAAATCCATTTTTTTGTGTTCCTTGATGCAGCAAACCTGCGTACTCAGCCCCAATGTTATTCTTATGGGGAATAATTCAAATTGTATATATTGCTTATTTGTGAATATATTTTTATGAAACTTGGTAAGTAACTTTATGTAGTATTAAGACATTTATATCTCCATTGGAAATTCGCTGAGTATGCAGGTTTGCTGCTACGGGAGTATTATTCTACATAATAATCTTCTGATTAAGAAGGAAGAAAAGAAAAAAGAAAAGCTATAATTAAGTACACTTAATCTAACATAGCAATTTATGGTTCAGTCAGAAGAAAAATGAAAAAAAACTATTTCAGTTCAGTACTCTTTCCAGGTGAGTTTTATGTATCCTTTTATGCGGATTTCTTATTCAGTAAAACAAGAAGGTAATTCCGCCCGGTAGTTAGGAACGAAACCGCTGCTTCCATTAATTTGATTTGGCAACGCTTTAGAGACTGCGAATTACAATTAGTTGATTTAGTTAGACGACAGTTCACATTGTCTGACGATTTAAACCTAAAGTGCGAGTTCAAAATAAGCCAAATAAATAAGAATTTCTAGTTAATATATGCTCTGTTGAGATGTGTGTGTGAGATCGACTTGTGTTTATTAGTCTCGAGTTATAAAATTATATTGATTATTCATATCAATTATTGCATTTATTGTATTTGCACAGATTAGTTAGATAATGAGCGTGTGTTAGGAAAGAAGAGAACTAAATAAAAGTAACTTATTAATTATGTAGCCGTTTACTTTCGTGATTGACATCCATCAAAGATGGATTCTCCGTACTGGGAATCAATCCACGAACATGAGCTAGTTGAATTCAATAGAGACGTAATATTTTAAATCATCATACACCGAAAATATAAAATAAATACAATATAAAATCGTGTCCAATTTCAGCAATTAAATATGAAAACCACAAACATACACACATGAGGATGAAAACATGAGGACACATTTCTATTCAATAATGGACTTTACCAATGGTGCACAAACAATATGGTCAGGTCTCATAGGCAAATTACGGACAAGAGTTCCACCGGTGCAACGTAGTTCTGCTCTTAAACGAGAGATAGCGAGTGAGCGATCAGCTGCTGATCCAAACACGGCCGCTGACGCTATCTGTAGTTTCAGTTCAGAAGGTTCAGAAAGTTCAATGAGACCTGAGCTTATAGATTGTTTATTATTTACTTTACTACATTATATCACTAGCTGTTACCCGTCACGGTTTTGCCCGCGATCACTACATAGCGTTAGTATGATATATGTTTACTAACTAAGATTCGCGTCATATTCCAAGGCAGAATTTTATAACGTGAATAGGCCTATCTGTTACTTGAGGATAGCTTTTTTCCTACCAAATATCGGCTCTATCGGTTCAGTAGTTGGAACGCAAACGAGCTACAAACAAACAGGATAAAGTGATTAAAACAAACAAACTCACAAACTTTTAGATTTACTATATTATTGTTATTTTATTTACATAAGACAACATCCTCACAGTTGTCTTAGGGATAGAAGGGCTCTGACCGGGAATCACTGTAACCTACATAGAGGACATCTAGGCAACAATTTCCCTTCAGCCCCAAAATCTTAAAAATCGTCTTGTTATCAGTTTTTTATATAGTGTAAGAATGTCACATTATCCGTTAAAGGTTGCTATTATAAAAAAACTTACAAAATAAGGTAAAGTTAAATTGTAAGATGTTGATAAACTTAAATAGTCAATAAAATTAGTCAGTTAATCTATTTATAGTTTTTATTTTTTATTTTAACGACTGAAAAACGTTATGTATATATGTGATTGGAATAGATTTGTCAGTAATATTTGTGGAATTGTTTAGTCGAAATGTAGATCAATAAAATTAACAATCGACATTACAATTGGAAAAAAATATTTATTTACTTTCCATATTTAAAATAATAGCAGGAGCTTGAAAATATGTTTACTGAAATAAAAATAAAATTTAAATTGCAATAATCAACCTAGGCTGCTAGAAAATGCAGTTATGGTAAAAAACGTTTCGGTCACATGTAGCAGGTACCAATCTTTATAGTTATAGGGGGAAGCACAATATACTTGAAATATCGATGTCCGGATTATGATCATCAATACTTTTGTAACTGGGTTTATAAATGGAGTTTTATAAACTATATTCTTGCATTTCACATTGCCTCCAAGAGTGGGATATTTTGTATGGTAGCAGCATGGATGTTATTTTCTGTCAGGCTACTGACATAATATATTATTTATTTGTGGTCTATTCGAACTCAGTAACTAAACTATTTATATAAAAAACAAATTTCGTTGTAAGTTATCTACAATTCTGTTATGCAGAGTAATATTTTCGAATTGCCTTTTGGAGAAAATGTTAAAAATTGATTTACTCATTAATCTTTTTTCCTAAAATTATTTATTTGTTGTTGTTTAATAAATGTGATGTAACATGGATTGAATTAGAATATAGTAACATATTTTTACTATGACGATAAATAAAACCAAAAACGTACTTATTTTTGTCAAGCAAATAAAAAAACACATCACGTGACATTCCTGGACATACATTGAATTCGAAGAAAAAGGAAGGAAAAGGATATTGTTTGTGTAGTCTTATGTTGACTTCAACAAGGAAAACTTTTACTTTGACAAAAGACCATTCACGAAACCGTTTCGTAATACATTTTCTCCGTTTTTAGACTACTGTGTTCGACATTGGGTACTTTTCGGTGAATAACCATTAATTGTGAAACTATGACAAGTTAACCTTTAGCGATCACGATATAGGCATGTTAATAATACACTAAGATACACGTTTAATAATTAATAACTTATGAAAATATAATTATAAAATGCATACGAAGACTGCCCTGAACATGTTTATTTCAATATACAACACCAATTGTGAAATAATACGTATTTACTTTTGATAGGGTCACGTTTTTCAATAACTCCGGCAGTACGCAGAGCTCTACTCGAGGGCTCCACAGTCGAGATATGGACAATCGTGCTGAAAACTCTCTTCCTCCAGTTGCTAAGAGCTTCTCAAAAATATTTGAATAACAACTGAATTAAAATATATAAAAATGCCAACCCCTAAGACAAACTATAAAATTAATTTGGTTAATAACTGCATTACTACTCTTCTTTGACTAGGATAACTAATCGATACGTCGTATATAATGTTCTGGTTGTATACAATACGTAGGTATTAATTTAATAATGTGATGATGAGCAAATAGTCATTTTTAATTTGTGTTTAATTTAACTGTACTTAAGAAGAAAAATGTCCGAAGACTATTGAATACATCAATGATTAAGGGATTTAAGTCATAAACACATATTGGTTAACTTTTAGAGTTCCTTGTTTAATTAACGAGGTAAATATGAACATTATACAATACAACTAGCTGGTGTCACGTTGTATTGTAATCACACGGGGCCTCACGGTCACAGAAACGTTGAATGTTACGGTGGTACCATTAAACAAATCAATTCCCATAAGGATAAAATCAGAACTTTGAAGTCCCGTGGGTCGGAACAGGAAGGGATTTTGCAAACTCAAATAGCTTATCCAAAGCCCATAAATTCTTTCTTATTTTCATGTAAATTTTCAGGAGATTTTTCTTCAGATCACAACACACATGACGACAGACACACTCTACATTCATTTAATACTAGTATGGATGATATATCGAAACAGACTCCAGCACACTAGTACAACAAGACTTCATTGTAAGTAATCTTCGCTATAGAGATCAGGTGCTACAGAAGGGGGGGGGGGTTACGGCTCTTATTAATTTTAAGCGTTCTAAATATGAAAAGAGATTGTAGATAATATTAGTTTAGTAAACTATTGATAATATTATTAAATGTTGACTCACGATCTTCCTGAGTAACACAATCGACAAAGAACGTTCAGAAAAACATTAATGTAATGAACTTTGACATGTTCGAAACACTGGAATAACAGTTTGATACTATGATGTTTATTTAGGAAGTTAACAATTTAAATCCAAACGAAATTCAAATTATGTAGGTAAATTAAATGCATTTTTCATGTCATTTGAATATACTTATAAACAGTTATAGGCAGGGTGAATTAGGTGATTTTTTCCAAAAACTAAATCTATTAAAACGTTCAGATCTTAATTTGTATATTTCTTCCTATTATTTAACCTAACAATAAATTGAAGTGCATTAGTGTCATATCATTCCGAGTGAGTTGATGAACAGGCAATGATAGTTGCCAAAATAACGGGGTTTTCAAATACGTAATGACCATAGTATAAATTTATAATTCCAATTTCCATATATGAGGAAATGACTTCGTGATTTGGTCACAATTATAAATAGAAAATTGGGCTCTTAAATTGATTTAGGTAGGTGTCTTCCAAGCTATAAAACATAAGCTAAGTAATTTTAAAAAACAGGCAGTATTGTATTGTATGTTCCATCAGGATTCTCAAAGGCCTACTGTTTCAAAAGAAACCGTCCAATGAATTGGAAAACCCATTAGAGCACGATTACTTTTCTGGCAATCGCTTGTCTATGAAATCTTGAAGAAAACTTTTGCACCTGTAAATGCTTCATTCAATGTAAACAAACAGTGGCAACGGTTATCTTTTCATCTTTTAAAGTACATTGTTTTGATTTACCTGAAAACAATTAAGACAATTTCATTAAAATGTAAAAAGGGATTTCTATACGCTTTGTATATTGTATCGTAAAGTTTGGAGATTCTAGGAAAAAATATATCTAAGAGTTATTTACTGAGTGTCAAACTCGTCATATCGACATACAAAAATAGGATATAACAGAGTATAACAGGGACTTTAACGCAAAGCTTTGTTGTAATGACGAGGTCTGCATGTTTGATTTAATAACAAATTTAAAGTATTAAATCATAATTCATGAGTTATTAGAAACAATTGGAACAATTCAACTTTCAACTTTAGAGACAATACTCAAATCGCACAAACCCAGTGGGCTTATCACTTACATAACACATTTTTTCCTTAGTAAAAAAACAATTTCTTGGAACATAAAACTTCCCCTACACAAACAAAAATGTTTATAAGGCGCTACTTCTTCCTGATACCTTAAATAGTTTACTCGGTTTGAGGTGTATCCTTTACAGTAAGAGGTGAATAAATTTAACTAGATAATAAGAAGATCATTTTATATTTAATTTAAAAAATATAATCTTCGCAAGTTAGTTGTATGATTATAAGATAAGTGAAGAAGCCACTAAGCAAATGCCAGTAATAGCACGATATACGTCTGTTTGAACTTTGTATCACTCTGAAGCACTTTAAGTTTTGATCGTTCTATCTCCATTGGTTAAATGCACTTAACTTGAAGTCAATAAACAACCTATTTAAGTAAAATCGAAAATTGACAGCATATGGTGCCAAGCTCGACTCATGTAAATCGTTAACAAAGAAACTGTAGCTAAGCGAATCTAAAACACAAAACTTGACAAGTCCGTGAGGCGAGAAGAATGGTCTCCTTTTAAAATAAATCACTCAGCTAAAAGCCATCGAAAATTGTTTTCCATCTAAAGAATTCATCTTGTTAATATTTTCAAACTATTCTAAACCTCGTAGTTTGTGGCTTTTAACCTTATTTGGAATAAATTTGTTAATTGACTGATATAACAAAATAAAAAGCTATGTGTAATACTACTGGAAATTTTGGAAACGGTAACACGACACCAATATGCAGTCAAACGCAGAAATAGGTGAATAACAGATACAGTTAAAGCAACAACCTATTATTACAAACAAACACAACACTCCTGTCGTTCTATATGGGAACAATGCTACTCAGATAGATGGTTTTTGCATTTTCCCGAGCTTTTAACTGTTCACTGGCTATATTTACATTATTTAAAACTATCTTAAACCATATCATTTTCAAATATTAAAGGAAAATAAAGGAAAAGGTTTATGATTTGTATTAATACAAATTAATAACTAGAGACTTTTGTCATGATTACGGAATATGGATTTTATTATTGATCTAGCAATCGAATTGTAGAACTGCCTCAGGGCCAATTAATCAATGCTGTTATCAGCTTTGCGGATTGATTGCATTATTATGTATTCAATCATGTATTTGTTCTATAAAATATATATCATTATGATTAATTAAGGGCTACATTTTTTCAAATGAAATATACTACATAACATATGTTCATTACTTTTTTTACTTAGGAGTTTTATACAAATAATTTTATATTTCACATATTGCTCCCCTGCAGACATTAATATTGTATATAAAATAACGATAACATACTTGAACACTTTTACCATAACATTACTCTATCCATAAATACTTGCAATCTATTACTTTTTTGTTTGCTGTTCTACTAATATATATAATATATTTATTTATTTATTTATTAAAACCAAAATTATTTTTGTTAGTTATTGTAAAAAAGTGTAAATTTTTAGTAATTTAAACAATTATGAATGTTTAGTAAAAATGTACATGATATCTAATTTGGAGAAGTTAGATTTTTTTCTTCGTATAAATGAAATGTACATTAAATAAACTACGGAGATATTTAAGTATCTCTAATTGTTTAACTGGTATATTAAATCTGTTTATTTTTTTGAAGAGTGATGGAAATTTATATCTATTACTAATAGGTACTATTGGAAATAGTAGGCCTAAAACAGATTGGCATTTGTTTGCGTCAACTATGGCAGAATGTGGTAAGCTTGAGCAAAATTAATTTTATTCTAAACCATAAATTAACTAATAATATAAAAAGCGCTGAAATATGTGGTGTACATTTTAATTTTTTCGGTGCACTCTATTTCATGAAGAAATATATAATTTAATCGCTGTCTTGAATGGAATAACACGAAATATTATGTAAAATATGGGTGAATTTTTTATAGGACAAGGTTTAATGATATTGTTGATTAATTATTTCTCGTTCGCGGAAAATTGAACTATGAAGCAGTATGTTAAATATTGTTTTACCATCCTGGAGGAGGGACCAACTAATTATATCTTTAATTTTATTAAAGACTGAGTGAAAATGTAGCAGATTATTAATATAACCCCTCTTCTGTGTCCCTATTCTTCTGTGTATTGGTTTTCAGTTAGCAGCTTAATCCTTATAATTAGAAACAAATCTGAAAGGGATTTTGGAGTACGATTCATTAACCTACACATTTCAAATATTATTAAAACTTCAACATTCAAGCTTCACAATAGTTAGTATGTAATAAAATAAAGATGAATATTTTAAAAGATTCCTGGGTAATATTAGGGTTTATCGTCCCTAGTGAAGAACAAAGCAAACTCCAGAAATATTATTGAAAAACTTCGTTGGACTCAAGATCATCTTTCTGGAGGCAATAATAGTATACTACATAGCGGTGGACCAGACGAGTAAATTGAGATTGATATTTATTTCGATCTTGGTCCGGGAGGATATTAATGTTGTTGAAAATTTATCATTTTCTATCTGTAGATGTAATGTGATATTTATGGTCGGTCTTGGATGTGGAGCCTTAATAACCTCATTCTCAAATAACTTAAATAAATGTAGAAGTTGTAATTGAGAATTTAAATGTATCTGTGTATATATTTTACAAACAAGTTTCATTATGTAATGGACAACGTGATGTAATAAGAATACTATAAATTCATAACTACAATAACTTTACCATTTTATTTTTAGAAAAACAAATTGTAAAACATTTATTGAACACTTAAACAAAAACATAATGAGCTAAACGAGATTGTAATTTTCATCCCGCTCTTTGTTTACTTTTGGTGCAATTAAACAGGTTTAGTATATATTTTAATTGGCAACGTCATAAGTCTTAACATATGTTTCAATAATTAATTTAAATGTTATGTGACACTTTATATAACTATTGTAATCAAAAAGATATTTGGTGCGTTGTTCAGCATTTAGCTTATCGACCATGCACAATATGATGACATTATGATTTTTTAAAGTTTCGTTATTTGTCATATCTTAAATTACTTTTATTGAAAGGTCTAAGCCCCGTACTAGAAAACTTCAAGGTATTCAAGGTTTTAGGTATATGAATATGTTACTTCAGTTTATATAGATATATTTAGTTTTTCTTAAACATAAGACATAAAATCTCTCTTTTCAACCAAGGCGAAGCTACTCCTTGGTGGTTGTTTTATAGATTCGTGTTTTTGGAGCTGTGACAGTCACAGTCCAAGCGAACATGTTCTATGTGAACATGATACAGATACAGTTTAAATGTTATTATCTTTAATGCATTCACAGATTATAAATATCTAAAATATGAAGAATGAAAATTATATATTTAAAGAAGTAAAATATTCAGGCACTAAGATTATCTTGTTATCTCTTATTATTCCGGTATTATTCCGATGGTGGTTATTCAGACTTGTCATAGATGGTGAAAATTGCCATCAATCCTATATGCAGGGATTTCAAACAAAATAGTTTTTATTTATCTAAAGCTTTTTTATATGACTGTCTTTTCTAACATGACTGCTCCAATTTAGTTGATTGACAATTAAAATTCCGATAACAGATACAAACTCTGCTGTAGTAATTTATGTGCCATTAATTTTAGTAAGAATTACAGTTTTTATTTTTTAAATTTAATACTCAGAATAATAGTCTTGGATCTATTCAGTAACAATCCATTATCATTAAAACCCCTGGTCTATTTAAAGCAGAGACTCATTTATTCAATTCTGCAGATCATCAAAGCTTTCTGCTGCTAGCACCGAGCTGGTGTCATTGGTGAATTGGACAGTTGACTTGCTTTAACATTAAACGGAATATCAGCAAACTAGTAAACAAAATAGTGGCCTCATAATAGATCCTTGGTAGTACTCCAAATTTCACAATTTTAAGTTCTGATGGTTCATTTTTAAATTTAATTTTTACCAATGGTTTTTTATTTTTTGGCATGAATGAACAAATTCTCCTGCTATACCTGTTATACCATAAAGTTATAATTTGTAAATTAGTAATTTGTGATTCATACTGTCAAAAATCTTTAGACATATTAACTATAAACTGGTTTATGTTTATGTTTAGTATTTCCAATCGTTCAATTATATTTCGTCAATGCATGTAAATTAGTAACATTTCTTATAAAACCATATTGTTCAGCATTTAACGTATTATATTTCTATATAAAATTCTTTAATACACCTTTTATTAAGTTAATGAAATTACTTTCTACCACTTGCAATAGAAATAAACTTGAGAATTACTTAAAACATTTTTGTTTCGCTGATAAAAATACAAATGAAATTCTGACATATAATTTAAAGTATTATATAAGGTATATCCTTTACAAATTTAACCATTTCGATTCAAGAATAACCCGCAGTAACAATAACAAATGTCTTTCAATATATATAAATATATTTCACGGGATACTAAAACAACAACGTTATTAGGGCCAAGGGATTAAGAGATACTCAAACTAAGAGAAACTAAGTGAACAAAAAAGGAAAGAAAGTGGCTAGACTCCGTCATATGTCAGATGTGGAGCAGCGTTGCTGTCTTTATCAAATAAGACTTTATTGCAAAACTGTCGTGCCTATTTCTCATGAACCATCACAAATGTCGCAAGCAGATATTCTACATGTCATACCGATCAGTTATATGAAATTCAATCAGTCAAGTTTGTGTTGTGATAAGCGTGTCTCCTAATTTTAGTTGCAGTCGATATTGTAGACTAATAACATTCTCTAAATTTTCATTGCTCATGGAAACAGAATGTTTTAAGATTTGAAGTACACATTAAAAAATACTGTTTTCAAACTGAATAATATAAATGCAAACATCTAATTTCTTGTTTGAAATATTATTCAAACTAGTTTGGTATGTCACTGAGAGTGTTTAGCCATTTTTGTAACATTAGATATTTTTATTTAACCCATTTTCGTGAAAGCCATAATTTGATAATGTTTTCAACAACTAGAGTGTTAATGAATATCTGCCTGTTACAAGGTGACACTTCATCCTGCGCGAGTTCAGAGTCGGACGCCTCAGGGTCAGTCCTTAATGAAAAGCCCCGTCAAGAGTACAGGAGTGTGGTGGAGTGGAGGGGAAGTGGAGGGGGAGGGGAAATCCATAACATCAGCTGTTCCACAACCTCAGCCATCCACCACGAAATTGCAATAAAGCGACCTCATCAGCTGCGACCAATAATAAATCATTATAGTTGAAAAATCGGTTTAGCCTGACGCACTCGTATAATGAATATCAATATGATTATTAACAAGTGCTGCCCACAAAGTAGGAATAATTTTACCTTAAATATATTTTTAAATAAACGGGTATCCATAAGATAAATTGTTACAGTCCTGCATCTTCTTGTCTCTGGAAAATAAAAATATGAAAATTTTATTTTTAACAATTATTTTAATATTATTGTGTAACTTAAAATGCAATCCACTTTTAAAACTCATGGTTATGTTTTTACCTGTTTAATTATGTTTCATTGTTTACGTGTGTTTTTTAACTATAGCTCCAATTAATACTTTTTTACTTCGAAGAAGCCTTCTTCCTTTTTCTATAGATTTTGTGTCAGATGTGTCTACTTACAAAAAAAAAAAAAAAAAAAAACATAAAACATAAGCAGCGTCTAACAAATATAGTAACTACATTAAAGCATATTCGTTTTAAACTTTCATATCATTACAACATTTTAAGTCGAAGAAACCACGACAGACGAAAGAAAATCTTAGTAATTAAATAGAAAGCTCATAATTATGACAATTAGCTTTGAGCGTTGGGATAAAGGTGGTTTGTATACTAATCGATTCTGAAGTTATACAGTCTTCCCCAAACTGGAATATATGTTTGATTATCGAAATGATGAATTTGTGATTCATCAGGAAAAAGCTAATAGGCCTATATCCAACCACTTAAAGACTCAAAAGATCTCAGCTAAGATCTCTGTTGACTAATCGGGATCCCAAATAACATTAAACGATAAGAACTTTACAAATTAGAAATCAGCGTTAATTAGCTTTAATATTTTAGCATTACTTAAAGCCATTATTGATTATAGTCGTCCCCTAATACTTATACAAAGTTGAAAAATAACTGATAACAAGTTGTTTTTACTTAATAGTTATTTTACTACTGCCACTAATCTTGACTTCTAGCCTTGTACTATCTTAAACGTCATTTATGAGAATAGAGTGGTGGTTTGGAAAGGCTTTGTTAAATACATCCCGTGGTTATAACAACAATGTATACTAATCATAAAGTAATCTGGGTTGTAAGTCAGGTGTAACTAAAAATATTGAACCCTCTACTTTAAATTTAATATTAAATATAATAATATAATAAACGGTTCAGCTTCTTCAGTCCATTTACCTTTCCATAAGAGTATCTATTTGTATCGTGACACTCAGTCGAGACTGTTTTGCAATAAAGTCTTTATTTAATAAAAGCCAATGGTCTCAAACGACATTTGACATGATGCGGAATCAGGCCACTTCCTTTGTTCAGCTTCACCTGCTACATTTATTTCTAGTTCACGTCACAAAATATTTAAAATAAATATCTCTTATAAGTATTATAAATATGTAAGAGTTAAAAATTAAAGTTATAAAACTAATAAATACATAACATGATTAAAACGATTTCAAACTAAGTGGTTTTTAATTTAAGCTCAATTTACTTGAACGGGTATTTTATTAAAAGAATTGCAAAATCATGCACACATTTTTTGTACAAATGATTTTTATAAAATTATTATTATAAACAAAGATCATTTGTGTAGATAAATATTTACAGAACATCATTGTTATGATACCAAAAATAGCCTTTACTATGATCTAAATACTAAAAGACACGTCATTAAAGAAATATTACAGAACTTAAGGTGTTTTTTGTTCAACATTTCTCAAACGAAAAATTTGTTTTATATTTTCCTGACGCCAGTTCAAATTAATATATGTCATTGTTAGATTTCAATTATACAGCTTTTAAAGAATTGAAAAAGCTCTAACAGTAATACTTTTCAACTTCAATTAATTTGAGTTATTTGGAGTGGGAACACACGTAATCCTTCTTCCAGGTTTTACATAAAGCTTTAAACCTAAATCTTTACTTACTACAGATTCGCCTATTTTTCAAGAAAGGTATGTTGGGTTCGCTAATGTGCTTTTTCTCTGCATTCTTACTGTGACCACCTGACAGGCCAATCCTGTAGGTTTTATATCTTTATGCCAATCTGGAAAGGAAATATTCAATACTATACCCCGACATTGTAAGCTAAAAATATTCTGAGTAACCCAGGTGATAACCCAGGATCTACTAGGTCTTTTAGGCAAATTCATGTATCTTGTACAATTGTATACTCTTACAAATTTACCTTACGGATTTTACATTCGTAACATTTCTATAAATAGTTTTGACTGCATATGCTGTAGAAACATTTAATTCGTTATTCAACTGTTATATCAAGCAAAAATTGGCATGACGTGAAAAACAATTTCACAATCAACAGATAGATGTCCCTGAAACATCTTTTTGAAATGGTTTGGTCGTAACAACTCTTTTATCATGTTGGACGAGCTTGATGCAACTGCTGGCCGTTAGAAAATTTCAGTGTGTTTTCTATTATACATTTTAAAATTGACTTTTCACGCGTATTACGCGTTGATATGAAGTCCGTAATTATAACCATTAACATTTCATTGTTTGTAAGTGAAAAAGTACGAACCCTTATCTAATTTGCGTACCATCCAATTATTTAAATAATTTTTATTAAAATGTGTATTTTAATTTGCAATATCGCATCTAGTTTAATGCATAAAAGAAATGTAAACATAATTAACTACTTATTAAGTATCTTAACTACTTAATACGGAGTTTATTACTTTAATCTGTTAAACCCAGGCCTAGAACATAAATAAATTCCATTAGTATTGACATAGACAGGTGTTACGTTGATGGTTCAATGTTTACTCGATAACACTACATTGTTGATGTTGATTTTGGACACTCCAGAAAATAACAGCGTTAAAATCAACATTCCTTTGTTGCTTTACAGTTGGACAACCATGAACAACCGGATGGCAATAATTACTTCACATTCGGTCGAATTAACTATAGTTTTAAAATGAACAAATGTCATGCAATCACTTTAACAATGTGTTTTAAATTATTGTTTTTGTAAATCCAACAACAAGAAAAACGTAAATACGTAACGTTATTATTTTTATGATACTCCTTGAAGTTAATTTATATGTTTCATTCTTCTTGGTGAAGTAGTTATTAATTCCATTTAGTTTTATACAAGTTTTATAATAAGTTTGTTCTAAAACATTATAATTAATGGCTGTGCAAAATTTAACGTAGCCTAATTCCGACTAGGCAATCCACATAGAAACTATTATTTTTTTCCAAAGTGAATTTAGTTTTTAATGATGTGTATGTGTTTTATATTTTTTCCTGATTTTTTATAGAATTAAAGTAAGTTTTACAATAAAATCAAAATCAAAATTTGTACTAGACTGTGCAAGACCACAAATCATCATTCTCTATTATATAAAAAAAATAAAATTGACCCACCTGACCTGAGAAAAACGCTTGTGATTAAGACGACCTTAACAGTTACCATTACCTTTCACGACTCTATATTCTATTTCATGTGTTATTTTCGAAATAGTGATATTGTAGATTCAAGCACAGTTAGTCCAAACAAAAGTTCAGCGCTTTCGCATTTGCCTTTTTTGTAAATTGTAAGATGTTTTGATTGCTCTCCAACATTTGAAGATAAATAAAACAAGAAAGTTTCCAGCATTGTTGTCCATATCTCGACTGTGGCGCTCTCAGCCCTCGTGGAGAGCTATGCAAACTCGCGGCGTTATTGAGAAACTCTACCAGAGTCAGAATTCAAATAGTATTTAGAACAAACCTTAACGATAAACTCAAAGTTTTGGATATTTTCTTTTTTACAGTTGCCTGGCGCACTTTTACTAGTTAAATGTGCATTCACAAACATTGAGTCGAATTAAATTTCATACCAAACAGCTGGTACAATTACGATAAACATAAATCAATAGACAAGCTACTAAAGTGGTTATAAGAGTTTACTCTGCCTGTCAAACATTTATATTCATCATTCTCTTACAGGAAGTATATGAGTGTACGCCTCCTACTCTAATAATATCGATTTCGTTAAGTCAGTGATATCCTATAAAATGTCTGCACAAGCGCAAAAAATATTTTGTCGGCAAGCAATGAGCAACTGCTACGGATAAATACATATTTTAGTTTCAAATAAACATGTTAGTAATAAGAAATCCAAATAGTGAAGATTGCACTGAGTGAGTGACATCACAACGAACATGCACTGTGACTACTTCATAAAAACAGTTTTACAACGCCAAAGAGACAATTGAGTTCTCACTGCAGCGTTGAGTTTAATCACATTTATATTCTCGTCAGAGTCTGCGCAATCTGATTAGATGCAGTTTAATATACTTTTCATTAAACTTGAGAAAAGTTAACAAACTGCTGTGGAACGGTTGTTATTTTCGACGCAATTTCTTTTTTTTTATTGTGGTACATAATAAACCAAACCCATAAAACTGTTATATAAGCGTCATTATGATTGATTAAGCTCCTGGGGTACTTCTGGTCATACATGTTGTGTTGGTTAACCATTAATTTATTTGAGTTTAAAACCTCAGAACATACCACCACCTTTTGTGGTTTCTCAAAAGCAGTAATGTAGCTAAAGAGACATGACCTTGACAGAGATGACCACTCAGTCAAATTACGTTTCACGAGAGACAGATCCGAAAAAAATTGGTTTTGAAGCTAGTGCCCGGTAAAGATACTTGCCAGATCTGATATAACGTCAATCACCACTGACATTGAAATAGAATTGGTGGTTAACCACGGTTCCATCACTTGAAGGTGGGCAATTTTAAAAGAGAAACTTTAAAATTTATAATAAATAAATCCTATCGTAGTGCAATACTTAGTTAAATGATGTTTTATTTTGACTACATGGAAATACACTGAGGAGTATTTTTTAATAATCTTTGTTTATATATATTTTAGTTGGACAATTTTACCTGATTCTCCAGCACTGCTGGTTTATGCAAACGTCACATTAAAGTTAAATTAAATTATTGACTACCTTAAATTATTTTATAATAGCGGATAAATAAATTGCCAGTTGAGGGTGTGGTCAGCCAATATTAGACGTGCTGCATTGCCAAAACTCCACACCAGCTGATCTGAATAACATTCGAGCGATATTTTTCTATGGCAAAATACCAACAGTGACAGCGTACAAGCAGGCTATTGGCTAAAGGGTTCATAAAACCACATATGTGTTGGACTTGAGTTTTAAAATATAGAAGTGGTTTTAACACGATGCTGGCCATTGTAATTACATGCTAGGTAACGTAGTGTAAGTGTAGGTGAGGACTCATCTCAAAATTTGGGGACAGACAAAACACTGAAAAATAAAGAGGGTCGCTCCTGGTTATTTCCTTTTTAAAAAATACACTTTGGATATACACATCCTTTAAATAGTAAAATTTGGAAACAATAGAATACTGAAATTGACTTTACCAAACGTCATTGTACATCCAGTTAAATTAGAACTGAAAACAAAGCAAATATATTAGGTCCATTCTTGAATCTCCTTTTGTTGTTAAGGTAAAAGTATTTTTCTGGTCCAGCGAGCATAGGCAATATAAATAGCATTTTTGTTATTAATAATGTTCTTTCAAAATGTGTTCTTCGGTTCACAGGCACCGAAAAGAAATAACAATGTGTTCTTCAGTGGACTCGTATAATGTATTATTACATGGGTATATTAACTTTTATTTTCATTGTTAAGGAATAAGCAAGACTTTAATTTTAAAGTAAGCATAGTTAGCATATTAGTCTATAATTATGTTGAACAGTAATATATTTATAATATGAATCGGTTTTAAGAGGTCTAACTACTAAAATGAATCCGGTATTGCATATTAGAAATACCTTATTATATGTTTACCATGGATGGCTAACATTTGAATCTCAACTAATTTTCCTACATATAATCTCTTTGATTTTAAAAATCTATTTTATTGAACTTCGTCAAAACATATCTTTCGCCTATATTAATAGATTATACTTTTGAATAGTAGGCCTACTTATAGTCTTTTGAATACTATGTACAAGTGTATAACTAAAAACTAGTAATATATGTGCGTTTTACAAACATATTAAATATATAATAAAGACCTACCAAACCCCATCTTATTGGCACCATCTTAGTAAAATTGTTATCGACGCTCAAGAAATAATGTTTTTTAGTTGTACACAAAGTACTTGGAAAAAATAAATAACTTAGAAAATGTTTATAAATAAAAAAATTATGAAAACGTTATAATGGCCTAAAATGGATATATATATATATATATATATATATATATATATATATATATATAACGATACTTTTTTTATTTATTAAAATCATTCCAAAACCACTGTGGATACAAAGATGAAACTTGCAATGTCTTGATATTGTTATAAATTTACTATGTGGTTAAAACTTGAAAAACATTTTTCCTCGTTTTCAAAATAGCGGAACATTTTTTATTTTAACTTAGTAAACGTATAAAAACGTAAAAACTAATAATAAAAACAAGTTTTTTTGTTCTTTTACGCATCTAACGATGTGCAGTTTAAAGAAATATGATGAAAAATAAGTAGCACTATTGTTAACGATAAAATATCAATGAAATCTGCACTGTTTGATATCAAATATGTCATAATTTCCAACGCCCGACTCCATTGTTTTTAATTTACGGCAGTTCACGTCTGCAATTTTGAAGCGATAATTGATGATTCCTCCTCCTAATAAGAATAGCAGGTGTACAAAGTTTCATCTTCATATTCTCAGCTGTGTTGGAGCTATACAATTGCAATTAAAATGCATCGACTGACCAGAAAGCTAAGCATTTTTGGTCATGCATTTATACAAACCTTTTCAATGTTATATCGATAACTATATCTTAAGTCACTGGAGGGTTTTCCCGTCCACTATTTTTTAACATATAACATATAATTTTCATGTTATGATTAGCAATTTCACAATAATAGTTTCTGACTACAATAATATACTCACACTAAATCATAAATTAGCAATACATCTTTTCGAGTGCTAACATTTGGTAATTTGTAAATATAAGACTTGTTGCCAACCCAGATTAACGAAAGGGAAGAATGATATAGAATAAAAATGCCAACCAAGTTATGTAATTGAATTTATTATTGTAGAAATCTAATATCATCATGATTAACTGCGGCCCCGAAGGCAGTCTCATAACCAGTCTGTATCGGTTATCAGGCACAATATCAGGAGGGAATTTTACGTTAAACCTCAGGATTTTATAAGTTGATACGTTATAAGTTATTTGTAAGTAAGTCATAATAAGTATTTTATAAGTTTACTCAACAAAACTGCAGAGTATAAGGAACGAATAAAGTTTAGGATTTTGTCACTATTTTAAATAATAATTTTTCTTGGCATATTTACTAGAAACCCAATTGCTGATTTGCATTTTTTTATAGCAGTGTGTAACAGAATGCTCCAGAATAAATAAATAAATCTAGACGCGCAATGGTAAGTTATTAAAAAATATTCTTCGAGTTGATGTGATTTTCTTGTCTTCATTTAATTAGACAGTGGACAGGTTTTTTGGAACTAAGAAATGTAACCGAAACTATTAGGCCTGACTGCGAATATATGAGGCAACCAAAAGGACCAGACGGAAAACCAGCTCTATACTGCTGATAGTATACAACGATTATTTTACGATCTTCTAGCAGCCAGTTGATAAAACATTTTTTAGTATTTACCAAACGATTATAGCCTAAGTTTATAGAGTATCTGTGATAATGTTTCAAACATATAGAATTGGACAGCCAATTCCGGTCTATTAACGGCCAATGTAAAGCTGGATTAACTGTGTTTGCAAACTGAATATTGGATAATTTTCCTAAGCTTCATTGTCTGAACCAATTTATTGATTGGTAACTTTCACCTTGAATATTTGTTTTCTTGCTGGCCATCAAATCCTCTCCTTAGAATGCTCCAAACACCAACGATAGAATCACTTCCAGTATTTTCCAACCCCTTAGCGTTTTTGAGTGCATTTGGCGAACCCAGTTCACTTTTAAACGACTAATTTTAGTTGAGGTGCTGAATACTACAGACATTGAGACAGAGATTGTGCAAGCTACAATATTACATCAGTGTAATAACGAGTTCGCTCGCAGCACGCTGACGTGAGGGAAGTGAATTTCCACATAAAAACTTTTAAAACTCAAAATCAGTATAAAAAAAACATTTATTCAAATTTTTATTGAAATCTGAAAACATTGATTTTTTGGCTGTTCTAATGCTCCTGGTTTCATTTACCTGCAAAGCTGGGAATAAAATTTTGCGCATTATAATGTTAGGAGAAGATCCAGACAGGCGTGAAAGTAGGCGTGAGTTGCTGGGGATGATAAAAGTACTCTTACAAAGAAATAACAGGCTTTTATAGTGTAAAACCCCCATAAGACAACGTACTGTGTTTAGTCGAAACACATTTTCTTTAATAACTCGGTACATATTTATGCTAGAATGACGAGAGAGGGCTTAAAACTTTCGCCTTACTAATTCCCATCTTTTCACATGCATTAACACATCTGGGGCTTTTCTGACCCTTTTTGGGTCCAAAAACTCGAAATTTGAAAGGTTAATCCCCAAAAAAGGGTTTGGAGTTGTCCGATTGTTTTGCCCAACGAACTTGTCCAACTGATTATAGAAAGGAACGTCCCTACCAAATTTGAAGTAAATCGGACACAATATGCAACCGCTAGAGTGCAAACACCCACACACACACACACACACACACACACAAACACACATACATATATATATATTTATTTATAATTTTGAACGACCCCCCAAAACGTGTTCAGGGGATCAAGTTAGGAACTTCAATGGTGGTCCCGGGCTTAAGTTTCATCGTGCGGGTCATGCTAATAGTTCACTTTCCAAAGGAAATTCACTAACAAGAGTGATGGTGGGGCTAGTAAATACATTATCTGTCTTAATTCCCACAGTCTAGTGCAAATAATTTGCATGGGTTCTCTGAGATGCCACTTATCCAGCATCCTATACTATGGTTTCTTATTGAACTATAGTAACTTTTACTCAAATAAAAACCTAACAATATGTCTCTTCTATATTTAACAATTTAAATTCAATCAAAAATAATAAGAGTTTCAAGGAAAAAATAGGAGTCGTAATTACAAAGCAGAGTAAGCACAACACTGATTGCCAGTTAGTGCAGTCTGAATAACTTAGCCTTCTATGGCTATAGTTTCAAAAATATTGACTTTATTTTCAACATGGTGATCACTTTACTTAGAGCTTAACTTAAAAATATATTTAATTTAATTTGATAGCTATAAGAAATTATATAAACAAAATAAGGACATAGTTATTGAGTTAAGGCAAAATATTGTGATAAGTGCCTAGATACAACTATTTTTTAGAATGTGTTTATATATTATTTATACAAATTATCAGAAAAAATATTAAAACACTTAAAACAATAGATAAATATCGAATAATATGTTGGGAATAATATAAATTATATTATTATTATCATTATTTTCATGATAGAACTGAGGTTCTAAGGTTGAAGTTTGTGGTCAAATAATACATTGGAACAAAGCCCCGTGAAACAGGGGTAACTGGGCCATGCTGTCTCTCGCCGAGTAGATTTAAACTCATTTTCAGTTATGAAAGATTTTTACAAAATTTAAATTTGTTAAAGATAAATCATATCTTCTATACATGTAATATAAAATAGTCACACGCAAACCCTTAAAGTAAAATAAGAGCTTTGGAATACACATTTATTTATTAAAAACTAGCTGCTATACCCGTGCTTCACAACGGGGGAAGGTTCAGAGTAGAAAAATTGTAAAAAAAGCAATGAGAGTCTGCAGGTAGATATAATCCTTAACAGTTGTTTATTTAAATAAATTCAATTAAGAAAAAACCCATGTAGCATGAACAAAATAAAACTCTCCTTCATTTGAATAACATGAGGACTTGGAAGTCCCGTGGCAGAGCATTGATGACTTCTAAACGGCAATAGGCCTTTGACACTCCTAAGTACGTAGACTAAATTTGTGCAAAATTTCAGCAGAATTGGTCGAGTGGTTTTGGCGTGGTGGAACAATAGACAGACAACCTCATTTTTATAATAGTAATAATGATTAAATAACTTCAATTTAAATTTTATAACTCAGATGTGTATTACGGTGTGAAAAAAATATATTTTTAAATTGTTATCTAATGTTGCTTATATTTATTACTTAGTCTCAACTAACTTGTATTTTATTTGTAAATAAAAAATATTTCAACAACAATTTTTAGAAATTTGAATCCAGATATCAATGACAGTCTGGTTAGAATGACAGCCACGTTAGAATCTTGTTTCTGTCACACTTCCCCATAATTCTGTACATGTAATGGGAAATGAACTTATTTTCTTTGTATATCAGATTTCCTATACGTAACAAGCTCCTATACTCTTTCATCGTATACTCTTTTACAATTTCTCGTATAGTTATATTTTATAATTTACTCTTTGGTCTATGAATTGTAGGATTCACTACGGGTGAGTTTTAACATAAATCATGCCATATTATAGGTACTTACAGTTAGTTTGATGTCAGTTTTACTTCGTTCTACTTAATAATAAGCCTCGTAACGTACATTGTTGGGCAGTTTGGCCCAGCTGCAGCTGGGGTTTACTTTGACACTTCTGCAGTTGAAGGTCTAGATGATGAGGATCTTGCATGCAACCTTCGACAAATACAACATATCAACACGAGTCGTTTATGGATAGAGACAATTTTGAGTATAGGGAAGCAAGGCCTTGGCGTCAGGCCTTCATGAGAAGTCCTGCAGAAGTAGCATCGAGTGAGGGTTTGGAGGGGGTGGGGGAGGGGGAAATCCATAACCACGACTACAAACCTACGATGAAGCGACCTCATCAGCAGTTGTTGTGATCAACAATATCTCATTTACATAGAATATGCTTGGTCAAAATAAAATCTGCATAAACAGTAGATTGTGTCCAGCACTACACTGGACTGGAAAATTGGATGGAATAAATATGTTTCTACTTATTTTTGCGTTGTACCGTTTTATTTTAAAAACTAGTGGTTTGAAAGAGCCAAAGTCTTACTCTTTTCTTTTGTTTTACTCAGTAAACAGCAGCAGGTCATATTAAGATATTAAGATTTCATATTGATTCTAATCCTATGAAATGTATAATTTTATGTTTTAAAAGTGTAAAATGAAAACATTAAACACTTTGAATAAGGGACAAGCTTCACTCGTGTTCATAAAGTTGTGTTGAACGTCACGTTTGAGTTGTGACATCAGGTGGTCAACCGGATTTTATTCAACTCGCTGTCAACTTATGAACGTAATATAAAGTTGGGGCCCTATTTTAGTGTACAGCGTTTCCTTCACATCTGTCACCGCCCATGACAGACGGTCGCTGTGGCTCGCAGTCAGGTCTTATTTTATAAAAACAAATTGTCTCATACGACATGCCATCGTTGACGTGCCACATATTTGGTTACTTTTGTATTTTTTTTAGCGAATTTGGTGAATTTAGGGAAGAAGCTATTACCGTAGTCGACATGGTAAGACCTAGGCCCGGGACCATGATAACTTTTCGTTTTGAGAACCCCAGACCCCAAAAACACCATTCGTTCGAAACTGTATATGTATACCGATTTTGATTAAATTTGGTACAAACATGAAAGCAGCATTTATGACTTTAAGTTCGAAAACCAGCCAGATCGCCCCATCCGAAGTGGTATTTTGGGGGAGTTTTGTACCCCAAAAATTGTTTTTTTGAAGTTTTTAAATGTAATATTTATTGAAATCAAATGTTATTTTTCACCATTGGATTTAGCTTTAAAAAAAACAGGATTTAGTTTTTTGATAATTTCTCTACGTCAATTTGTTTCAGAGATATTGAAAGTGCTAAACACAGGACTTTGTCCAATGTTATTCTTATGGGAGAATAAGAAACAAATTATATCTCGTTTATTTATGAACGTATACTAACGAAACTTGGTTTACAACTTCATCTGGTTGTGGTCTATTGTTATTTGCACAAAATAATCAATTTTTAAGGATTATTCCCGTAGCAGCAAACCTGCGTACTCAGCCCCCATGTTTTTCTTATGGAGAATAAGTAAATGTAATGTCTCCCTTAATTATAAACATAAATTAATAAAACTTGGTAAGTGGCATCGCCTAGTTGAGTTTTATTGATATTAGCATATAAACCCATATTTTTGTTCCTTGTTTCAGCAAACCTGCGTACTTATCACCCATGTTATTCTTATGGAAAGTAATCAAAATGGTTTATCGCTTATTTATGAATGTATATTGATGCAACTTGGTATGTGGCTTTATCTAGTTGAGTAATATTGATATTTCAATGAAAACCCATATTTTTGTTCCTTTTTCAGCAAGCCTGCGTACTCATCCCCATGTTGTTCTTATGGAGAATAATTAAAATTGTATAAATAGCTTATTTATAAGTGAATATTGATCAAACTTGGTATGTGGCTTCACTTAGTTGAATTATATATATATTTGCATAAACATAAATTGTTTGTGATCCTTGTTTCAGAAAACCTACGTACTTATCCCCAATATTATTCTTATGGAGAATAATTAAAATTGTATATATATTTTGCTTATTTATGAATATATTTTTATGCAACTTGGTATGCGGCTTTTCCGATTTTGACGAAATTTGGTATGAACGTGTAAATCAGTTTTATGACTTTACTTTTGAAAACCAGACAGATCGACCGATCCGAAGGGATATTTTGGGGGGGTTTTGTACCCCAAAAAATGTTTTTTTTAGTTTTTACGTATAATTTTTGAAAAAGTAAAAGTTTAGTTTTTTCTATCGGAATCAGCTTAAAAAGACGCATAATTTGGTGTTTTTATCATTGATCTACGTCAAATGGTTGCCGAGATATTGAAAGTGCTAAGCACAGTACGTTGTCCAACGTTATTCTTATGGTGAATAAGAAAAATTGTATATCTCGCTTATTTATCAACTTATCCTGATGAAACTTGGTATATTGCTTCATATCGTTGTGGTCTATTGATATTTGCACCAAAAACACCTCTTTTGGCCGATAGTTCCGGTGGCAGCAAACTTGCGTACTCAGCTCCCATGTTATTCTTATGGAGAATAAGTTACGTGTTATCTTCCTCAATTATGAACATAAATTCATAAAATTTGTTATGTGGCTTTACCTTCTTGAGTTATATTAATATTTGTTTAAAACCCCATTTTTTGTGTTCCTTGCTTCAGCAACCCTGCATACTCAGCCGCGATGTTATTCTTATAGAGAATAATTAAAATGTCATACATCGTTTATTTATGAATTTGTATTGATGAAACTTGGTATGTGGCTTTATGTGGTATTAAGATACATATATATGCATTCGAAATTTGCTGAGTACGTGGGCTTGCTGCTACGGGGATATTAACCAAATATATAGCTCGTTGACGATGATAAAATATATATTAAATTTTTTAGTGGATTGGTTCAGCATTTAAATCATATTTAACAGTAATTTTTTCAGTAAAATGAACTGTTGGAATTTTTGATATGTCCCTTTTAAAAAACTTAAAATTTATGTAATTAAATGTATTTTTCAGTTTTTTACTAAACATTGTAACTTATATAAGTCTTACAACGTCCACATTTTGTTCAAACATATTAAAGAATCGATGTTAAAAATGTGAAACTCAGTGAAATTTATGACAAATAGCTTAAAAATGTCGAAGAGTTCAATAAGATTTATATGCCAGTATCACATATAGTATACACATCAGTATCTATTAGTCAGAATAGCTTTTTTAAACCTGTATTAAAACTGAAATTAAATTGCAAATATATTTTCGAGGAATAATATTGAACGCGTAAGGAAAATGTGAACCATCTTCGTTTCCTACGAGTAGATGGTACAAATTAGCCCCATACTACTTGAAGAAAATGTGCGGTCGTGTTCATGGGACCAAGATTAAACGGATTCTAGACTAGAATACAAGTTGGCTTATAAAAACGTGCTTGTAACAACGACCACACCTAACAACTACAACCTCCTCAGCTGAAGGCAAAACACACACATTTGCAGTGAAAACGTGAAAAACATGTTTCATTTTTAAACAATTAAAAGACATTTTCATATTCATGTTCATTTTTAAATTTTACGTTTACGTTTTACAGCTCTTATTAAATAAACGTGAATCGTGCATTTTTTTGATGATATTTTAAACTTATTAACTTTTCCGAATAAGTTGAAAATTGCAACATATATACTATATTTATAATCTTTCCACGTGTCGGAACAAATGTATCTGGTATTTATTTGGTTTATTAAAGTGTTTGTCCAAGCCTACAATTCTGTGTCACTGCAACTGCTTTTAGCAGAATAATTTATGCACTTATCGATAACAGTTCTCTAATTCTTGTTTAGTTATGTGTAAATCTGTCGCCCCGGTTGCCGCATTGCTGATGAAGCTGGTTGGTTTATCCAGTATAAAAAATCTAATACATATCAAAATAATTCAGTTAAGTTGGAGAAGATTGTATGGTGTTTTACCCCCTAGGTTATACTAGTGTATTAATATTTGGAAGAATCAAATTGCCTAATTCTGTAGATGTTTTTTAAATGTTTTAAAAATATCCTACTTTGGACCTTCCACCAAATGAGTGTTTGATGTTTTTTCATGTTTACCACAATAATTTAGTATTTTAATTTTCAGATGTTTCTTTATAATGCTAAAATAATATGTGTATTAACGAATATACCCGTCTTCGTTACAAACCTAAGCTAATTTTCAACTCTGCGTATTTATTTACCAAAGTCACTTACCAAGTTTTATAAAAATAGTTTTTAAATAAGCGGGAGATAACTCCGTATTTATTTTCCGTAAGAGTAAAATTAGGCTGAGTAAGAACTTTGCTGCAACGGGATTATACACACCAAAAAAGGATTATACACCGATTCCAATACACCAAAATCACATGTTCACAAACAAGTTTCATCAAAATGTATTCATAAAAAAGCGAGATATAAACTGTATTTGTGCTTCCATAGGAACACAATTATACAATGTACTGTCAATATTTACCTCCAACTGTGTATGCAGGTTTCCTGAGGGATTATTTTATACAATGTACTGTCAATATTTACCTCCAACTGTGTATGCAGGTTTCCTGAGGGATTATTTTATGCAGTTACTAATATTATTATAATCAGATAAAGCCATACACCAGGTTTTATCAATATGTGTTCATATAAGCGATTTATAATCGCAGCGTATTGTGTTTAGCACTTTCCACAACAGTTACAAATTATAACACGTGTATACAATTTTGAACAAATGGTGCGTTTAGCGTCTAAAGACTTTAACACCCCCGTCGCAGCAAACCTGCATACTCAGCGAATTTCCAATGAATATATGGCATAACTAATTAAAATAATTAACAGAATTTATAAGAAATATTCACAAACAAGGGATATTTAAAATATTAATTATTCCCCATAACAATAACATTGTGGATGAGTACGCAGGTTTTCTGCAACAAGGAACGCAAAATAATGGGTTTGTATACAAACATCAAAAGAACTCATATTAGTGAAGTCACATACCAAGTTTCATCCATATTCATTCATAAATAAGCGATATGTAACATTGTAATTATTTTCCATAAGAATAACATGGGGATCAAGTCCTACGTTTGCTGCTACGGGAACCATAGGCGAAAAATTGTTTCTTTGTGCAAACAACAATGAAACATAACCAGATAAAGCCATATACCAAATTTCGTCAGTTTATGTTCATAAATAAGCGAGATATACAATTTTTCTTTTTCTCCATAAGAATAACATTAGACAACTTACTGTGTTTAGCACTATCAATATCTCAGGAACCAATTGGCGTAGAGCAATGTTCAAAATACCAGATTTTTTTATGCTGAAATCAGTGGTAAATATTAAAATTTTATTTAAATAAAAATTACATGTGGAAACCCCAAAAAAATTGTGGGGACAAAACCCCCCCCAAAAAACCCTTTGGATGGTGCGATTCGTCTGGTTTTCGAACTCGTTCAAATAAATGGTGCTTAACATATTTGTTCCAAATTTAATTAAGATCGGACCTTTTTTACGAGAGTTATCGTGCTTACGGACAAATATATATATATATACAATCTGTAATTTTTTATATGTGTGTATATATATATATATATATATATATATATATATATATATATATATATATATATATATATATATATACATATAACAATTTGAACGAATGGTGTTTATGGTATCTGGGGACCTCAAAATTAAAAGTTATCATGGTCTCGGGCTTAAGTCTTACCATGAGACCTACGGTCTTCCCTATAGGGGAAATTCGCTAAAACGAAACTGTATTATGGTCCTAGGCCTAGGTATAGTCTTTCCGACCACGGTAATAAACAGCTTATGATGTATGGACAAAATGGCTGGAAATTATTATAACGACGTTTCCCTAGAGTCTATAAATGTGACTAACAATTAAGTTACCACGAGGAAGTGCAAACCGCTCCCTCTAATCAAGGCTGCAAGAGAAGACGAAGTTATTCACTTTACTAAAGTTTTCCCAATTGTGTTGTCCAACTCTCATACGACTTCTTCATTTCAAACCAAACCTTATCTATCCTGGTCTATTTATTCGAATATAATACTAATAGTTTGAGTAAGTGTGTGTTAACGTAACAAGTAATGTTCATAGTAACACTTACTGTGTAGTATAGTATTTTAAGTAAACTCTACATCTTTAAAACCAGGCAAGCTATAAACCATATATGTGTGTTTATAATTTTTATATATTTACTAATATTTATAAAATAATGTTTAAATACTTTATTCAAAGAAAATACACATTTAGGGTTAGCAAAAAATAGTGATATCTTGTATTTGCGTAAAATATTGTAATTTTAAGGTTTAAAGTTTGATTCAGTCCCCAGTTAAGGTTATATCTCATTACTTGTTAGATATGGGGACAAGGTTTTTTTATAGAAGAGTAGAAAATCTTGTATAAGGGTAGTGAAACCCTTTATATTGAAGGATTATTGTGGAAGGATAAAAGGAGTTGAGATAAAGTTTTTTTTTCAAACAGGTTTGACCTTCACTTGCTTTACAAACGCGCTCTAGTTGGTTTTGTTAGAGGCTTTTGTGGATTTATATCAGTAGCGTACCCAGAATATATTTCTGGAGGATATGTTTTCTGGGTGAAGCAGGGTGGTAGTTGGAATAGTCCCCGTAGAAAATGCCCTAGTTAGCGGTAATTTATATATTTAGTAATACTAGACATATATAACAAATCATCCAAATTCTATATACTTTGTTAAATAGGAATACTAAATATAAACTAGATATTTTGTATTAAATACTGTAAATACATTATATTATTTGCTGCAGTTATACCAAATGGGTTAATGGTGCAACATATTATTTATAGGTTGACTTGATGTGCAGCCTTTAACAGCCAATGAACATTTATGCAGTGTAATCATGTAGGGAAAATAATTCCCTGAACTGAGGCTGGAACTCCCCTCATCCCAAAACTGACACTCACACTATACCGAATACTGACTGAAGTCCCCTGGAATACTAATTTAACTGTTGCTTCAAACCCAGTACTTCATGATTATTTAGGTTCTAATAGGCGTAGGAACATTTTACACCTATCATTTTTTTGGGAATTATTCTCTCTTAAAAATGGTTTTAAATTGTTTTTACATTTCAGAGTTATACCTCGGAGCTTTGTTCGGGGAAGGTCAGTCAGTTTGTTTGGATGACTTAGAATGATTTTTCATCACGTCCCCCAAATGATAAATGATTTAATTACATAGCTAATTTGCCTCTTCTCTGCAAGTTTAAGGTCACTCCAGTTGTTACTATGGCTCAATGTCCCTTTTTATTTATTGTGGATATGACGTGGTACTCTATATTTAATCTTCATTCAATGATTTTAGTCACTGATCTCAGGAAACCACATGCTAGGTACTTAAAAAACATCAGTATTACTTTGACAGTTAACTGATTAATAAATAATAATCGTTACCATCCTTTTGTTGTTATTTTAAATTCCATAAGCCCAATGTTATTTGTTCACTTTTCATATTATTTTCTACACTATTTGATTTTTCCTAGAAATTAGACCTGTCCAGAAGTTATTTTCATTCCAGAAATGAGTTATTTTCAACATTTTAAGGAAACCGTTGGAGCTGATTCTGGAATCACAGTTTCAACCATGCAAACAACCAAATAAACAAAACTTACTCATATTAGAGAATGGGATTTTTTGTCAATTACATTAAAGATCCTACATTTATATCCAGTGACCAGTGATTGTACGACGTTCATCAAAGGAATACTTTGATGTAACACCCAAGAAGAATCGGCGTCGCGTCACTCGCTACCCCGCTACAATAACCAAGGATTACACAGAAACAAGGACACTTTAGTATAGGCTTAAATATAAGGTCATAAAACTTAAGTATAAACAATTTGAGAAACATTATAGATGGAAATTCTACATACTTATATTAACAAATCAGTACTGCATAACGATGATCAAATTGGGTACGGGGATAAGAGTATCATAATAGTCTACTGTTGTACTGGACAAACAGGTGACATACAAGTTTGCCAACCCACGAATAATTATAATTTTATACAAAACTGGTGCAAGCGCTCTTAAAGGCATTAGGGTTCGAAAGGAGACCCCACAAGTCGCTGTCACTCGCTCTCTCTTTGTTTTCCGGATCAATGATAAATGCTCCCGCTTCACTCTCTTTTTCACGAAATCCTTACCGTTGGCTATGTCCTCGCGTGTCACCCTATACCCGTTAATCACTTTGCCTTTGCCACTAAGATGCGTGCTGGATTTCTCCCACCCCATACTAATAAAGAAAACTAAATCTCATTAAGATAGTTATTAAATAACTAGCCTAATAACACAAGTTAGGAAAAATTAAGTATTAGATAAACTATATGATCGAAGAATAAATCATCGATTGTGAGCATACATGTTTTGCCCAGTAATTTTCGCATTTTTCAAAAAAAGCACGAATGTAAACAGTGAGTAAAATAACTGAAATTCAAGTTTTGACAGGAAGATGCATATTGGTAAGCTGATTTTACTAAGTAAGAGAAACATCGTTACTGCGCATGCGCGAACCAGAGACCAACTACCGCCAAAGGGCTGTGTATATTTAATCCTACAATATGCGCCTAGTAATTATATATATAGATCACAAAAAATCCCTTACAGTCAAACAAATTACTGGCGTGTATAAAATAACCCCCTCATTATACAGATTTTCAGGAAGGGGGAACGGTATATCCTCTGTGGAAGCGCCTGCTTTATATAGTGTTTCAATGTCGCATCTAGTATAAATTTAATAATTGTATGGACATTTACAAAACCTAAATTATAAATTCAAAAATAACTCAAATATTTAAACTTCCTGGAATTTTAAGAACATGTTAGATATGAAGATCCTAGCAAGGAGATAGTAACACTCACAAGATTCCGCCATTGCGTTGAAGAAAGTGTTTTATAAAAGCGGATTAACGGTGAACAATCAATCAAGCAATGTCGAAGGGGCAATCAAGCACACAATTTCACGTACGGAAAATCACTGTTTCCCCATTTCCGGCATGGTTTGAAGAGTGTATTGTGTTATTAAGGTAGGTTAAAGAATGCTGATAGTGGTTCCTTATGTTTGGGTATCAGCATATATAGTCGATTGACGATGATAATTCCTACTGAATATGCATTATTTCGATTTTTTACACCAAAAAGGCATAATTTTCAAGATGAACTAATCACAAAAGCACTTTTGCTAGGAATTTATTGAATTTATAATAAACGTTCTGCTGGTATTTTTAATCGTTCGATGTATTGAGTTAAAAAAAGGTCAATCAACTGGGAAATAAAAGTAATTTTCATCACTCTGTATTCGAAAACAGCCCACTACCATACATCTGAGATCTTCGAAAATCGTCGATTTCCATACACCAAACCAAATAATGATTAGCTGATTTTACCTGTCCTAAACATTACTTTACCTGTCCCAAACAATACTTTACCTGTCCCAAACAAAACTTTACCTGTCCTAAACAACTGAAGTTCAACAGGAGCACCAGCGATTTCGTTATTTTTGACGATTCTGTGTTCAAACAGCTGAATTTAACACTAAAATGAACTGTAAAGCGGTTTTTTGTTTACTATACAAAATTAATAGACTATGAAATATCAGATCATATTTGTTTAAAGTTTAATATGGTTATTTGCATCGTGATGAAAAGTATCGTTCACTACTCGTCACAAAGTCCTACTTCGGTGCTCGATCGCATTTTCCACGCTCGGCTTCGCCTCGCGTTTAAAATGCTATCTTGCCCAGAAATAGGCCACTTTCGTGACTTGTAGTGAAATATACTATTGGGTTATGAACTGTGCACCAAGAGTGTAAGGGAAAGATTGCTCTAGTTTTAAATTGCCACAAAATTGGCGAGTTGGCGTGACAAAAGCTAGCCAAGGCACTGATGAACTTGATGTGTTGAACTTGCTGTTTATGTGATGGGACGGATATGTGATTTCAGTCCTACGTAGTAATAAGGTGGACTGTTGTCATTATTGTTGAAATATCTAATGTTCAAAATAAAGTAATATAAAATTTGATGTTAAAATAATTAAACTGATAATAGGTGTGAATTAATCTAAACTGACTTATCATTTTGCATTTGTTAATATAATGATTAAGGGTGCGCCCTACCTGCCTTCCGCACGCTAAAGTAAGGGTTTTGCATCTCCCACATTGTAGGCTCAATTGTTAACCAATTAAAAATAATTTGTTGTTATTTCTTTCATTAAATGTTGATCTAGAGATCATACGATTTAAAAATAGTTTTTTTTTATTCAAAATAAGCAGTAGGCCATTAGTAAAGTTTCAAATTAAGCGTTTTTCTAAAGCTTCCTAACGTAAAGAAAAAAATTATTTTGGAAAAAATTAATCGTACAATCTCTAGATTGGAATCTGAAAAGTGTGAAACTGCAAATAGTTTGGTAGAAATCTGTAAAATAACAGTGCGATCGAGGAGAACAAAATGGTCTTCAAGCGTAAATATGCATGGCCCTGCTTGTTGGAGGCGCCAGCGCGGCGCTGAACAACAATCATTCAGTCTGGGGTAGGGCGCACCCTTAAACTGTCTTATCTGGTAAATTGGTTTAATTTGTTAGGTGTATAGTAAAAAAGGTATACTACGTATTGTTTACCATACACAAACTACAAATATATGTTAAATTAAATTATTTTTGGTAGGGCCAAATTAAACTTATGATTTATTGTGAACATAAATGGAATACAGAGCGAAACCAATTATAATACATTATTTTTTAAGTTTAACACTTAATAAGGAATTTATAACTTTGAAATTTTAAAGGATAACAAAAATTTACGTCTTCATTTAGGATTTTATTCCAGATGTTATTATTGTCTTAAATTAACATAAATTCCACAGTTTCTAATAACAGTGTCGGAGCAGGTCTTTATAGACGAGAATAATTATAACTACAGGCATCATTAATAACCATATCAGGTTATTGATAAAGTAATTGTATCTAACAATTTATCTCTACAGATGCGATGAACGTAGTGTAAAGGAAGAGTGAATAATGTACTGAACGTTGCACGAGTGAAAAACAAACGGGAGAGGTGCGCGGTAGCAAAGGAGTCTAGTGCGCATGCGCCGCCAGACGGCACCACGGCGACCGGGTTCAGTCAGCTGACAGTAGATGCAAGTCTATACGTGCCGTCCCGAAAACATTAAATCACCATCAATTAATTTTCTCTCTTGGTTTAGTTCAGTATAGTATAGTATAGTTTAGTAAGTTTGTATATTATTATGAAGTATACCGTCCGGCGCGGCGGCGCCGGCGTGGCGCGCGGGTAAAGGCGGTCCCACACTACTCGCGAACACGCCTGAACATTCGGCCGAACATTCTCCAGAACATTCGGCCGAACATTCTACCGAACGTTCACTGAACGTTCGCCCTGATGAAGCTCCCACACTTCTCGCGAACACCCACCGAACATTCGGGGGAATGTTCGGGCGAACATTCCCTCGAACATAAATATTCCAATCAGCTGTTTTGCGCATTGTCCGTCGTGTCCAACGAGCACTGTCGTGAAAAAATTGACAACTCTACTGATAATGTCACTGTTGTTGCATCTACAGTCGTATTTTTTCTGCAATAGCAGATACACGCCTGTTTGATTTTGTTAATCAGCTGATTATAAACAATTGTTGGAAATCAACTGTAATAACTGCTAGTTTGGGCGTTGACGCGGCGATCGTCCATTGTTGACCACTCTGCCTTCAGTGTGCGCAAGGAAACGCGTTGTATTTGACTTGCTTATAATTAATTCATGATAATCATATTAATAACAATGTTTTCATTTGTCGGCAATTAATTAACATCGAGTAAATATGTCTTCTCCTTATGTAATAAATTATAAAAGGTGTAGAATTTAGTCGTGTAGAAGAAACCAACAAAAATATGAGAAGCCTATTTTTTACGAAGTAAAAAATCAAATATAAATATATCAAGTATACTAGCTGACACCAGTATTTCGCACAGCTGATTAAAATCCTACTTACTGTAAACATCTGTTTCAGTACTCACATGATTCATTCAACCTATTGTCTTAATATATTAAGTTTATTAACAGTCAAGCTTTTACAAGTTCTTACAATAAGGAATATACTGAACAATAATATTAGTAAAGAGATAACTCAGAAAACTATTCTTTTCGGGGAAAATTTCAACGTGGGAATGACAGACTGGTCGTGCACCTGTACCACGCCGCCGATGCGATTGATGTAATTCTTGGGAGCTTCTCATGTCTTGTTAAATAATTGAAGTAAATTAAATCGGTTCCACTGCCGGTTACTCAACTTAGATGACACACTTATATTAATTTGCAAAAACAGATATGTTTGGGTGATTTGACCACAAACAAATATTTTTTCTCCTTGAGTAGTTGTCCCCTCTTCACCACTGTGACCGGCACTGATTATGGAGTGTGGAAGAAAATCAACTACTATTTAAATAAAGGATATGTAGGGACAATAATTAAGGGTTCCGTATTAAAGGATTTATTTGTATCTTCTATAAATAATGAATTAAAATGCCCATTATTGAGGTTGGCGTCAATCTGCTGCCGCGAAAACGCAAGTGATTGTATGAACTGAATGATTTGAAACAACACATTGCCTCAACGCACTGATAAAATAGTACAGCTGAGTTGAAGAAGTGACTCAAGCCCTGAATCCTGCAGAATCCGTCGACAGTATACTAATAAATGAAAACCCCCTGTGCCTTAAAACAAAACTTCAATTTACACAAATAACAGTAAAATAACTTATTTATAGCTATAATTATAACTGACATACGCATAGTAGGCTTATGTCAGTACAACTAGAGATTGACATTTAATTATTGATTATTCATTACCAATGACCACTTAAGTGGTATTCAATACTTACTTGAAAGCACAACAAATAAATACGGCACGCATACAAATAAATACGCAGTTTTATAGTATTGTCTCAGTAGAACAAGATCGTTGACTATCAATGATGCAGCGATGCAATAATGCATGTTCGCGAACAGTGTGGGAGCCTCCCGAACATTCGTCGGAATGTTCGGCTAAACATTCGCCCGAATGTTCACTGAACGTTCACTGAACATTCGGTCCCGTATTCAAAGTTCGCCCAGCTCCCACACTTCTCGCGAATACTCCGAACGTTCGGAGTTCGGCCGAATGTTCGGGCGTGTTCGCGAGTAGTGTGGGACCGCCTTAACAATACAAGCTCTCAAATATATGCAGCAGGCTAGTAGCGCGCAGCCTTCCACTCCCACTCCCAATCTCTCCTCCCTCTTCATTACTCCCTCCCCAACCCATGCGCGGGCTGGTTTTTCACTCATGCAACGCACTAGTATAATCAAAAAATATAAGCTGTCGAGAAAAGTAACTAACCGCAACACGAGCCAGTGATTGACTAAATATCTGCAAAAACCATAGACCTATGAACCTCATTCATACCCCCGTAGACATCAAAATAAAACAAGAAAGTTGAGGGGCCCAATGTCATAAAACATATGTCTATTTCTAACTCAATGCTATTATTATTATTTGTTATCACGATTGTTTAGACTATACAAGCCCACAAATACATGATTCCTATAGCTAGGAAAAATATCATGTGACTATGACGATCTTCAACTTTTCTTTTGCCAACTGTCTTTTATAGCTGTCACCATATTACACTTCGTATACTATTTCATATTGGTTGTGGTAGAGGGATATTGTAAATTCAAGAGGAATAAGTCCAAACTAAATTTCAGCACTGTTGTATCTTCATTTTAGGTGATTTAAAGATGTTTACAAAACACTAAAACAACTGAGGATGAATTAAATAAGAAAGTTCCCAACTTTGCTGACCATATCTCGACTGTGGCGCCCTCAGTCATCGCGTTATTGAGAAACTTCTGTCGCAGTAAGAATTTAGATTTTATTTTGAAAAGTATTAACGATAAACATATAAGTTTTAAAGTGTTTTCTCTTTGCAACTGTCTTGCACTCACGATGTAACTTTTGTCCTTCTAGGCTGAACAGTTTTTAATACAAAAAATTACTATTATGTCTCTTAAAAAATAACATACTAACAAGATCAACTAATGCGTAATTTTTTAATGTGATAACATCCGTCTAGTACTATTTGAATGTTCAATTGAGACCTTGTTTGCTTGTTTGCAATTGAAACAATTGTTTCCCGAAATGCATTCAAGATTCAGTAAGTGGATACGAGATGTATTATATTTTTTGTCTTCAAGTTGCCGTTCCCAGTTTAATAACATGATTCTTTACATCCTGTGTGCTATTTTGAAGGAATATGTTATTTTTTAAGAGGCATAATAGTAATTTTTGTATTAAAAACTGTTCAGCCTAGAAGGACAAAAGTTACATCTTGAGTGCAAGACAGTTGCAAAGAGAAAACACTTTAAAACTTATATGTTTATCGTTAATACTTTTCAAAATAAAATATAAATTCTTACTGCGACAGAAGTTTCTCAATAACGCCGCATGTTTGCATATCTCTCCACGATGACTGTCGGGAGAGGAGGCCACAGTCGAGATATGGACAGCAAATTTGGGAACTTTCTTATATAATTCATCCTCAGTTGTTTTAGTGTTTTGTAAACATCTTTAAATTACCTAAAATGAAGATACAACAGCGCTGAAATTTATTTTGGACTTATTCCTCTTGAATTTACAATATCCCTCTACCAAAACCAATATGAAATAGTATACGAAGTGTGATATGGTGAGCTATAAAAGACAGTTGGCAAAAGAAAAGTTGAAGATCGTCATAGTCATATGATATTTTTCCTAGGTATAGGAATCATGTATTTGTGGGCTTGTATAGTCTTAACAATCGTGATAACAAATAATAATAGTAGCCTTGAGATAGAAATATGTTTTATGACATTGGGCCCCTCAACTTTCTTGTTTTAGGTTTTTGCAGATATTTAGTCAATCACTGGCTCGTATTGCGGTTAGTTACTTGTCTCGACAGCGTATATTTTTTGCTTGTGTAGATTATTCACTCTTCCTTTACACAACGTTCATCGCATCTGTAGAGATAATTGTTACATACAACTACTTTATTAATAACCTGATATGGCTATTAATAATGCCTGTAGTTATAATTATTCCCGCCCATTGCTTTATAATGACCTGCTCCGACACTTGGTTTGCCAAACTGCAATTTTTAAAAATACTGACTTTAAATAATTTGTATTGTCATTAAAATTTTACATATTTTCCATAACAGTTGAGTCCAAATACGGGTTCATTGTGCTATTCCTGAGCGTCTATAAGTGTCAGTATGTTAAATGTAAAACTTAAATTGCAATCCCTTACAATTACACTGTGTTTGGGCTTTATTTTCATGGAAAATATGTAGAATTTTAATATTAAAAAACGAACTATAAAAAGTATATTTTTTAAATACTTCAGATTTGCAGACCAAGGCAATTGTAGGGACCTATGTTATTAATTTAAACTTAGGTCTAAATTCTCATAAAATGATTAAGGATTTAACCTGTACGAAAGGTGTATTTTTATAAGAGTGAGATCCAAGGAACTATTAAACGGATTATTATGATTGATGCGTCAATTAAAAGAAGAATACCTAGGTGAAGTTTCTAAGAATTTATTTATAATTTGCCATTCCTCTTTAGGGCTCCACCCCACATGCCGTGTGAGTTGTAACGTAAATCTTATGGAAGAAGGGAAATCAGTCATACTATGGTAAATTCAACAGCTGTTGAAAAGTATAAACAAAACACATCATACACGA
Organism: Allygus modestus; assembly: GCA_963675035.1. Taxonomy (NCBI): domain Eukaryota; kingdom Metazoa; phylum Arthropoda; class Insecta; order Hemiptera; family Cicadellidae; genus Allygus; species Allygus modestus. The sequence continues at coordinate 69,324,940 of OY776116.1, forward strand.
AAAAACAGATGTTACAGACCATAAAAATAATGACTTCTACGCTATGAGTGCGATATAAATTCAGGAGTATAAAAGAGAATTTGCTTGAGCTCGAGCAGAAATGAGTCATACCATTTTTTATTGCGACTTTAGCGATGACACTGAAATTATTGTGACGGCCAAGCAAGCTTATCGGATGGCCAGACAGTATACCACTCGCAATCAAGATGACTTAGCTCAATAAAATAATAAGGCATGTTCTGTAACAATATTACTTTAACAAAAGGAAGTCCAAAGATGTGCGTTTACAAATGTAATGAGAACAGCAAAAATATACATTTTGTTACAGTAACAAATCGTCAATATAGGCTACTTATAAACAAAATAATTATCAAGGGTGAGTAGCCTGGAAAGTATTACAAATTAATTAGAAAAACTAGAAACTATAAAACGTACATGGGCCCCAGGGATAACAGACCCTGTAACTTGAGGCCCCCCAGTCCAGACACTACTTTCTAACTCCCCATCTCACAAACTGACCCCCCGACACTCCCCAGCTGACCGACTTAACCAGAGCCTTCAGCAGGTCAACAAAACAAGTTATTGTTTAATAACAACTAGTTGTCTTGTTGCTCGAATATGTGCAAGTTTGTACCCAACGAAAAGTTACAATACTTCAGTTGTAAACAAATATAACAAAACCTGATATTAAATAATGCGGATAACGTTCTTTCAATCAACACGTAGTTTAGTACACTTCCGCCGTTGGATAGCGCCACTTTTCAGAAAATTCAGCCCTTTACTGTATTTAAGTGATGCGTTTTCTTAAAAATATGAGACGTATTGGCAAATCTACGTAAAAATACCTTTAATTTGACATCTCAAACGTTAAAATCCATACTGCCGTTATCAAGTATGACTGTGAAGAAAAAACCCCTAGCGTATTAATATAAGGATTGCAGCCCACTCACATAACATGTTAAATCTTCCTCCTTACAAAATCTTGTCTTCGCTCCTGCTTTATTTAACTAGAGAAATATTCTAATAAATCAGCAAACCCCCCCCCCCTTCATTACATTATTACTACTGGAGTTTAGTTTTATAAACAGTTATACAGCTGGACTTAAAAAAACTCAAAGATCGAGGCGATGGAAGATGGGTCGGCAAAATATGGTATTCTCGGGAAGGCGATAATGACGTCACAACAAGATGAAACGGAACTACCAGAACCACCGAATCATCAACCGATTGCTTGTTTGTTTTATCGAATGAAATTTCAATTACGATTATTATTGGTTTGTGGTGGAAAAGCATGAATGGTGATTCGATTCAAATTCAAGCAGATATAAGTTAAATCAAAAGTTGTGGATACAGTGTTAAATTTGATCTACATATGGGTTTACGTGAACAAATAACTAGGTTGCAGTTCACGACAAAATTATAGTAACCTTACTCTGCAGAGCGCTGTATGGTGGCTGTTCGTTGTGCAACATAATTGTAATAAAGGGATTAGTAAATAAAAGTCAAACCTAAAAAAGTAAACAACAAAAGTGAGATTTAACCCCGAACAAATTAAATTAATTTTTAAAAAACGTTTCAGATTTCAAAAGTAAACATAAAAAGTGAAATTTGTACACGGGACCTCACAATCGTGGATTTGACACCGTATCTACTGGGCTACCAAGACTAGCCGCATTTTCCGAAAGTTACAATCCATCAGGCAGTGAGCAACGATTATAAGTTCGTTCGATAAAACAAACAAACAATCGGTTGATGATTCGGTGGTTCTGGTCGTTCCGTTTCATCTTGTCGTGACGTCATTATCGCCTTCCTGAGAATACCATGTTTTGCCCACCTGGAAGATGAGTGAGGTTTTGTTAACTTAGGTGAAGTGAAGATTTAATTTCACTAGAATCGTTTCCTATTTAAAAAATACGTTTAAATCGTCACCATGGCAATTGTTTTATTACGGTTACATTAAAAAGTACACTAAAGTACTATAGGAAGAATAACCCTCCCTATACGGTCTCTCAATTTTTCTCGAGCTTCAATAAAAGTAGATTAAATTGTAAAGATAGCCGCGTCTAATCAGATTGTGCAGAAGCTGATGAGAATATAAATGTGATCAAACTTATCATTGCAGTGAAAACTCTATTGTCTTTCTGGCGTTCTAAAGTCCGTTTTTATGACGTAATTAGAACGCATTTTTGGGCTCTCAGTTGCCCAAAGCCATTTTAAGAGACATTTCTTATCACTAACAAGGTTATTTTAAACCCAATCAGTTATTTTACCGTAGAAGTTACATGGTGGCTCAGTCATTTTTGAGGTTTTGCAAACCATTTATCTAAAGATAAACCACCCAATTTAGAATACTAATTTTGGTTCTAAAACAGAAGAGGTTATAAATATGGGAGTGTTAAATGTTAATATTACCTATTATGCTTTTACATTTATTATGTTATTGACACTTCTTACGTAATCCTGACAGTTATACTAATAAATATATATCCAGTTGCATGTTTTCCTAATAATCTTACATAATAACGAGGAACTTTATTTTAGTAAATAAAAACGTAGAAACATAAAATAAATTCTTAACAAAATTTTAAGTTTTATTTAAATCTTGAGTATCTTTTAGCGAATTTCCCCTCTAGGGAAGAAGCTATTACCGTAGGTCTCATGGTAAGACTTAAGCCCGAGACCATGATAACTTTTCATTTTGAGGTCTCCAGATGCTAAAAACACCATTCGTTCAAATTTTTATATATGTATTTGTTTATGTCCGTAAGCACGATAACTCTCGTAAAAAAGGTCCAATCTTAATGAAATTTGGTACAAATGTGTAAAGCACCATTCATTTGAACGAGTTCGAAAACCAGATGAATCGCACCATCCGAAGGGGGGTTTTGGGGGTTTTGTACCCCAAAAATGTGCTTTATGGGGTTTTCACATGCAATTTTAATTTAAATCAAATTTTAATTTGTACCATTGAATTCAGCTTAACAAAACAAACAATTTGGTATTTTGATCATTGCACTACGTCAATTGGTTACCGAGATATTGAAAGTGCTAAACACAGTACGTTGTCTAATGTTATTCTTATGGAGAAAAAGAAAAATTGTATATCTCGCTTATTTATGAACATAAACTGGCGAAATTTGGTATATGGCTTTATCTTGTTATGGTTTATTGTTGTTTGCACAAAAAAAAATTTTCGCCTATGGTTCCTGTAGCAGCAAACCTAGGTACTTGGTCCCCATGTTATTATTAAGGAAAATACTTAAAATGTTATATATCACTTATTTATGAATGTATATGGATGAAACTTGGTATGTGACTTCACTATGATGAGTTCTATACATATTTGCATAAAAACCTATTATTTTGTGTGCCTTGTTGCAGCAAACCTGCGTACTTATTCCCAATGTTATTCTTATGGAGAATAATTAATATTTTAAATATCGCTTGTTTGAGAATACATTTCTTATGAATCCTGTTAAGTGTTATAATGTGTTATGTTATGTATTCATTGGAAATTCGCTGAGTATGCAGGTTTGCTGCGACGGGGGTATTTAATTTAGCTTACAAATGGGCAAATGATCAAATCACCAAGGACCTATAAACCTATTTTTAATTTTTTGCGAAAATTGAAGAAAACCAGTTGCACTGAATACATATGTACGATGTAAGGTGAACGTCCGAGTTTTATACTTTTCTGTCCATTCTGAGGTATGTATTGTAACTTTACGATATTTTACAATACACTATATATACTACATAATATACTATACAGATTTTATACGATTTTTGTTCAATCCTAGCCGTATTGTACTACTGCAGACTAAGGGAAACCACTATGCAAAATGTCACCTTCTTAGACAATGTAGATTTTTAGATAGCCTACTGTTTTATCACTATTTGAGCGAATGAATGAGTCTGAAAATATAGATTTACATAAATCTATTCTCTGTATACTTCTGTTATTTACAACCAATCTTCACTCAACATTTTAAATAAGAACTACAACAGCTTTTTATGGAATAAATATTATTCAGTCATCAACTGGTTCAAAATAAATAAATCCTTTGTCCATAAGAATAACATGGTATCCTTAAAATCCCATGGGGCGTATCTCTTAGGTTAATTCAAAATATTTATGTAGCCTTTAACATACTAACGCACGTATAGGACGTAGAAAAAAGTCATTGCACCTGTTTCCCTGTGAAGAGAACAAAACACGACCAAGACCGTACAATGTCACGTTTTTGAGCTGCCGCCATTACTTTTCCAAAAGGTGTATGCCAGTTTAAAGTAGCTTAAGAACTTTTCACGCATGTATAAAATAAAGAAACCAAGTTTCATCAAAATCGGTTTACCCGTTTCCTTGTGAAAAGCGATCAAAGCCCCTTTCTTGAGCGTTACCGACAGACAGACAAACAGACAGATAGACAGACAGACAGAAATTGAGTCAAGACTTGTTTTGGCTTCTCTAGGGTGTAAAACGTGAAAATATGAAAATATTTCATAACTCCAAGCAATGTACAGACTAAACTCTAATTTAATTTATATTGATTATAAACGAAACCTGTTAAATTGTATCTCAACTATATAAGAATTGATTTATATTTTTAATTAGTTTCCAAAGACAAATTGAGGAGCAGAATAGTTATTACTTAAAACCTATCAACTTCTATAAGGTATATAACTAACTTAAATGATGGAAGCTTCTAGATCATAAGTTGTATGTCGAAAGGAGAATAAATTAACTTTACAAAAGAATTTAACATATATGTCGTCACGATGGAATTGTTTTATTACTGTTACATTAAAAAAAGTACACTAAACATAATGTTACTTGGATTACTATGAAAAATATGAGCTTGTTTTATGAGTTTTAGTCTAAAACAAAAGTTTATACTTAAAAGTTTAAGTATCATAGGAAGAATAACCCTCCCTATACGGCCACTCAATTTTTCTCGAGCTTCATTAAAGTAGTTTAAGAAAACAATCAAGAATGATTCAAAATAAAAATATATTAAAATAACGCTATTTTTGAAAATATAAAAAGTGAAAACTAAAAACATAGGGACAGTTTATCCATGAGAGTCAAACACCTGATAATTTCATGAATGGTTGAATTTAGTTTATTTTGTTATTATAAAAAATATTACATTTTTGTTGACCATGAAGATGGGCCAGATTCCCGAAACATATTGTCTGAAAAATAAAGAAATTCCTCCTTAAAGGGTACTCAGTTGAAATAATGTTACATTTTACTAAGATAAAAGTAATATACTTTATTACTATACTTTATTATTATACTTTATGTATAATTATGTGCAAAAGATTGTGCTGAAAACGCAATGTATCTACAGGTTTTATTATAAGAAATTGAAACAAAGTTATGGGATTTTATCATTTTACCCTAAACGACTATTGTCTTGGAAATACGATGTTCTTCGATTTAACTCAATTAACTTGCTACAGTATCTGTAAAGTACAGGTATTATAATATTTTTAATTAAATGACATAAAGAAGTAATATTGGATATTTAATTGTGTATAGTAAAAATACACTAGGGTGTAAGAAAATAATGAATCATTTCAACTGCGTTCAACCTATATCTTCTTCTTAATATGTACAATCCAAATAACTCTGACTGACTCACTCATGATGAAATCTCAAAAACCACAGAACGGATTGCAATGAAATTTGGAACATACCTTACTCTTGGGTCTTAGGTGCTCACTAAGAAAAGGTTTTAAGAAATTCCCATAGGGCTTTTTGCCCCACGGGGAGTCAAAGTTCCAATCCTGTATTATTCTTATGGACATTCACTTAAAGTTTGAGCTGATGGAAATAAAATCAGCCGTTCTTGATTCGTAGTAGTTCCACGGAATAACCACAGAATGCAGCACACACAACTGTCAGTTTTTATATATTAAGATTATTTTCGGGGCGAAGCCTGCGGGAACAGCAAGTTAGTAAATAAAATACAAATGAACATTTGGCATGCTAATTTTGATGTAATTATAAACAATTATAAAACACAAGCACACCAACAACATTTTATTATGAGGAAGATATAATTCAATATGCGAAATCCGATACAGTTTCGAAAATTTCATTTATTTCTGAGGAAATCTAATATCACAACCATCATGATTAACTGTGACCCCTACGGCAAGCCTCACAATCAGGTTGACTCGATTATCATAGCAAATATCAGGATGGGTTTTTCATGTTATGCGTTGGTTGGATTTCAGATAACTTATTTGGAAAATTTAAGTAAAAGTAAGGTGTCGATTAATGAAATTGTTAGTTTAGAGAATAAGTAGCTTAGTTTTGTTTTCTGTGATTTTTAAATTTAAAAAAAATATTTGAACTATTATTGTCTTTAGGGTATGTAAATGGTAAACACAAAGTATATTTATTAGATAGTGTAATTAGAATCAGTGGTTAGATCATACAAATCATTGAGCTGGAGACGTACAGTTGTTTTCAGGATTCTAGGAGGGTTTTCGTTCCATACCGTAGTGAAAGAAGTCTCAGCATTTTTAAACTTTAAGTACTCTAAAGTGTTGATTAACTTGAGTAGTTAAAAAACATATTCATGTCAAATTTAGACAACGAACACAATTTTCGATACCCAATTTTAGTTTTTTTTCCAAAAGTAAAACACCAAAATAACAGGTTTGATACTACTATTATTTTAATGGCCTAACAAATCAAACGAGTCAAACAGAACCAATCATTTTACTGACGCGTTGAGTTAGGTTCTTCTTAATAATATATTATAAGAGATTAACAAGTAATATACGAAACCTAGTATACCACACGGCATAATAAAGTATATACAAATATCCAATATACAAATACTAGTCGGGAGAACATTTACTTGAGAACGTTAATAATGTTTATCCATATTTCTTCACTTAAACGTTATACGGGTGATTCGTTCTTTGCTTGGTAAACCAACAAACCTTCACCTCCACCTCCACCTGTGTTGTCCCGATTCAGTGGAACCACTCAGCCTTTCCCTAGGGTTGGAATAGGCAGGTGAGGGATAAAAGCAAACAAACCAATCACAGGAAATATAAAAATATTAGGTACGTATATTTAACGCAGGTTTTATGGGAAAAATACATAAATTATTAGCTAAAGAATTTTTCTCATACACATACACAAGATGTACATGAATAGAGAATGTTTTGAGAAGGGAGTCCTCCGGATGAGTCATTCATGAAAAGTCCCGCCAGGAGTAGCAGTGAGTGAGTCAGTGAGTGAGTCAGTGAGTGAGGGGTGGTAAAGTTTGTAACATCACGACTACAAGCTCAGCCTATACAAGTCCCGGGCTTAGGTCTCACCGTGCTGACTACGGTAATAGCTTCTTCCCTATAGGGAAAATTAGCTAAAAAGAGCTCAGTTCGGGAAAACTAGACATTACTTTACCAACCGCACCACAAAAACTTTTGTATACTCCAGCCGGCTGTTGAGGGGGTATATATGTGCCCCAAATCAAGATAGGACAGGAATTAATGCCGATTGACACAAACAGATTCAATTTGGGGAGAAGAGGTTTTAACAGCTTGGGCGCTTAGTATTGATTTAGTAGCTATGAACACTCCGCCACCACTGTTCTTAGCACTAGATATCAAGGATCTGTTTTTCCTAAATCGTCTTAAAAAGAAAGTATGGGATTGCAATCAAGTCTGTGTCTGGGCCGCATTTAGGACCTCTGGGGACCCGGGCGTATAAGAAAATAAGGTCCCCTAACATAAATACAGATGACAAGCATATTATATGTAGGTATATGCTCTTATTTATATTCCGAAAGTTATTTTTTCCGTAATAAGCCTGTGTACCGTTATTATTCTGGTCCATGATAAATACACCAAATATACGAGGCATGTATTAAAGAAAGTGCCCTTTTTAAATCCCGCCGTAGTAGCGCTACTTTTGGCATTCCTTAATGCTGCGCTGTGTGCCTGTATCTATTGGCAAGCCTAGGTCGCAACTACAGCAAAAATCGACGGGGTTTTCATTTGTTTGTGATCATTGAAAATGGCACCACCGATTGAGGACCCCGCCAACCGTAAAGCCGGGCTGCGATTCAACTTCTAATTTTAAACGGTGTGAAAGCCGCTGAAATTCATCGGCAGATTAGCGAAGTTTATAACAACAACATAATAACTAATAGAATGGCTCGCAAATGGGTTAGAACATTTCAAGATGGCCACATAAATGTTCATAACGAGGAACGAAGTGGCCATTTCACCACTGTCATTACTGACGTTTGCTGCATAAAGGTGATCAAAACGTGATAGAACAGACGGTTTCCAATTTGTTCATTAAGAGTTTCCTATAGTGTCAAGAAGTGTTCTTTATTTAATTGTGACCGAACGACGACTAAATTATTGACAGCTGTGCTCACGATACAAAAATGATGACTGAGGTGCACAAAACCAAGCTTTTCGGAAGTTGACTTCTCAAGAGCGGTACGACATGGTAGGTGGCGACTTCTCAAGAGCGGTACGACATGGTAGGTGGCGACTTCTCAAGAGCGGTACGACATGGTAGGTGGCGACTTTTCAAGAGCGGTATGACATGGTAGGTGGCGACTTCTCAAGAGCGGTACGACATGGTAGGTGGCGACTTTTCAAGAGCGGTACGACATGGTAGGTGGCGACTTTTCAAGAGCGGTATGACATGGTAGGTGGCGACTTCTCAAGAGCGGTACGACATGGTAGGTGGCGACTTTTCAAGAGCGGTATGACATGGTAGGTGGCGACTTCTCAAGAGCGGTACGACATGGTAGGTGGCGACTTTTCAAGAGCGGTATGACATGGTAGGTGGCGACTTCTCAAGAGCGGTACGACATGGTAGGTGGCGACTTTTCAAGAGCGGTACGACATGGTAGGTGGCGACTTTTCAAGAGCGGTACGACATGGTAGGTGGCGACTTCTCAAGAGCGGTATGACATGGTAGGTGGCGACTTTCCAAGAGCGGTACGACATTGTAGGTGGCGAATTATCAAGAGCGGTACGACATGGTAGGTGGTGACTTTCCAAGAGCGGTACGACATTGTAGGTGGCGAATTATCAAGAGCGGTACGACATGTTAGGTGGCGACTTTTCAAGAGGGGTACGACATGGTAGGTGGCGACTTTTCAAGAGCGGTACAACATGGTAGGTGGCGACTTTTCAAGAGCGGTACGACATGGTAGGTGGCGACTTTTCAAGAGCGGTACAACATGGTAGGTGGCGACTTCTCAAGAGCGGTATGACATGGTAGTTGGCGACTTTGTAAGCCAATTTGTCACAAGCGTCGAAACACTTCTTCGTGCTAGAGGTATCAAATACTTCCCTATACACTTTGCTAATCTGTCGATGAATTTCAGCCGTTTTCACATGGTTAAAACTTGGAAATGAATCACAGCGTGCACCTCACAAATGAGATTCTCAATCGGCGGCGCCATTTTGAATGTTCACAAACAAATTAAAACCTGGTTGATTTTTGCCGTAGTTGCGTCCTAGGCTTGCCAATAGATGCAGGTACACAGCGCAGCATGCAGAAATTCCAAAAGAAAGGCTGCAACGGGGGAATTTTTAAACGGTGCTTACTTTAAAAACATGCCTCGTACAAATAAATAACAAGTTTTATTTGTTATCAAAGCTTTAAAACTTACAAAATAAAAACAACTTGTATTAATTTTCCGTATAAGATTTAGGATGGTTGTAGATATCTTAGGCCTATATCAAATATTTAATAATATATTAAGTTAATGTTCAACAAACCCATTATACCTTGTTTGACTAACAATACAACATTTTCAATACAAATAAAAAATAATCTCGTGTAATTGATTTACTACAAAAATCATTGTACTAAGATGGATTAAAACAAACAAAATATAGTATACAAGAAATAAATATGTTTGAATTCAATACACATTGATTAGGAACTATTTCTTTAAAAGGTTTTTTATGAACATGCTGCTGGATAGACTTTATTAAATAGTATTTCATAGTGTACTAGCTGGTACCCGGCGCGTTGCTGCCGAAGAAAAGGCATTGAATTTGTTTTATGTCAAATACTCGTTCATGTTCAATATGAGCTCGTTCGATCCGCTCACTTACCTACCGGATGTGCTCGTTCACTACGCTCACTCACCTATCGAAAAAAGAGTTTGATTTGCCATTCAGGTAGTTTTTTTATTTCCATTATGAGAGTTGCCATTCAAGTAGGTTTTTTTATTTCCATAATGATAAACAGCTGTTTACAATATTTTAAGTTATAGATATCATCTGATAAAATCAAAATAAATCTTTCTTCCATAAGATTAACGTTGAAACTTTCAAGTCCCGTGGGACACAACCTTAATGTCCTAAGACTTCGGTTAATGGCCTATAACCTTCCCAGGGTTAACCTGTGTTACTATGCAACATTTCAAAGCAATCGGATGAACGATATGGCAGCACATAAAATACGAACGGACAGACGAACAAACATCGATTTTTATACATTAGAAGAAGATTCAGTAAAAACTCCTTCTCTCTGCTTTTCTTGGGCGGAAAACCTCCTTCCGTGTTCAAAGTCAAGGCAACGCAGAGTATATATTTCTGTACTCAGGATGCTTAAAGATTTTAATCATTTTGGTTTAATGCTAATTCAGTGGTATCTTTCTAAAAGTTGAAACTTTAAAAATGTTCTTTTCGCGAATACATTTGATAGTATCACACACAAAAGTATTCTTAAAGAGATTTAGATATTTGGAAATGTAGTATAAAGTCAGTTATATTGTAGATATTTGTACATTATTTTCATGTTAAGTTTACGTGATTATGATACAATGAAGTATTAGCTTATTCGTTGGTTCTCATCTCTTCCTACGTTATAATAAACTGGGTGTGGGGGTGGGTAATCGGAGAATTCAGAGTTGGCAACAATTTTAAGCATACATCCCGTGGCCGTAACGCTCTCCAAGTCCGGGGCAGTGCTGATCATATTGAGTAGCCTAAATTGATTCAAAACAAACATGCAAACCTTCAAACTATTGTCAAAATGTAAAATAAAAAAAAGGCCACAAGCTATCCTACCATTATCATTATAAACTTTATTATTAATTGTATTATCATACCTAGGACAACTCAAACACTTATGTCTACTCTGTGTGTCCTACGTGAACTGACATTCACAACCAATCATATTTTTGATACTTTAATTACTTTCTGTTTGGCTGTTTGTTCATAATATCTTATAACATATCATATTGAGTTTTGTGCAACAAGAACAACACACTTAACTTAAATCGGCTTGAACTAATCTGCAACTTCCGAGTAAGGCAAAGCATGGCGTATATTAAACAATTTACGGGGTAGGGGAGAGGACAGGCTCAAAAAACTTAGCTCATAAACAAGATCAGGTATTGCAAATATGCAATATCTACAACAGAAAACAGTGTCTACAAATTCAATATCTACTCAGAAAAATAAGGTGTTCTACAATACCGTCAGTAGTTGTATTACAAATCTTACCTGGCCTATTCCTGTTAATGGAATCAATCAAATCCGCACACGATATTCAAAACAATAAAAAAGTGTGTATTACTTTTGGTTTGATACTTAGTTTTACATCTTTTACAACTTAAAATGATATGTATTTCGATCAGTTGTGAAGTAATATACTTTTTACAGAACAAAATTAAATGCAACCCTTAGGGAAATGCGACCTTGTGTGGATGTTTTTTATTGCAGTTTTTTATGAATACAATATATTTCAAACAATATTTAGTCTCTATGGATACTTATCTATTACTTTCTCTTGAAAATTACTCCAGGTAATTCATAAAATTTTCAGTTCACTCAACATATACGATGGATCTGCTGTTTTGGCTGATAGTAGGAGGATTGCTTTTCATATTCTGCGGTGGTTTCACCTTTGCCGTTCGCTGCTGCTAAACCTCAACACTGTGACCATCGTCGCCTCGGCTGTGGGTTCGCCTGATGCTCCAGATTCAGCGATGTTTGTGTTTGTGCAGATCCCTCAGCTCCCGGAGGATCTTCCCTCTTGGCTTTACTGTCTTCAGTGGCTGCTCCTTCCTGGTGATGAAGAACTTGAGGAATGTATATCATAACTCCACACAGTCTTAGATGGCCAAAACCAACAGTGTCTAAAAATGTACCTAACGTCTATTTCATATGTGTAATAAGTAAAAGTACTTGGTAAATGAGACTGTGTTTATATGTTTTCACAAATACCCAAAGGCATGGAGAAAAATACCCAATTATAAAGGACGAGTTTCCTCCGGGGATTAAAACAGTTGGGTTTGGTGAATGCTACCTCGAATAATACACATCAGTATTTACCCAGACTTCGATTTGCATTAACAGTTTCTATTCATAATTGGGAAAAGACCCCCAACATCCCACATACTTATACGTCCTTAGATACTCGTTATTTTACGACTACAACCAAAAGTACACAAAAATGTTGTTTCTATTCCTTGCTAAAACGTGTTATGTATCTAAGACATATTGAGTACACGCTTGACGTTACTCTTGAAAAAAAAATAGATTGTTTCGAAATGGTTCCTTTGCAATAACCCAGAAAACAATGTTAATTATTATTGGACAGGTTAACAACTTTAAAGAACACTGAACGTTGACTAAAACCTTTTTCGAGAGTGAACGGGTCAAATTACACGGTTTGTTCTCCAGGGTATTGACGTGAGTGATATGCAACGCCAGAGCAGTGTATGACGGACGGCGTGACAGGCAGCCAGACGACTTAATCCCCTCTGGCATTGTATTGGATACGTCTGATCTGTTGAAAGTGAAGTAGTAAAGAAAGGGAGAAAGACAGAAGTTGTATTTTAATGCTACGAAATTATTGGCCTACCTAAAATTTATATTATAAACAACTAAATAATTCCAATTATATATAAATGATAAATTTATATTCTGTTAGTTCTTAATAATTGTGAATTTGAAGGAAATCTTGAGTTAAAAATCACATAAGGTATTTGAAATTATTCAACCGAAAGATAGAAATATATTAAAACATAGTTTTATATTGTAAAATTCTTGTAATATAATGAGCTAAGGCTGATTAAGTAGGGAGTATTGTTATTGATGTACTACAAATGATGTAGCTCCAAGAGATAAGGATCCTAGTTCATCATATTCAGCCTTGCTTTCCTAATATTGTAATGCAATAACGGCTCTAAAGCCATCTATAAAAAGAGAAGTAGAACATTACTTGTTACAATTTAAAAGTGGTTTATATACCTGCATTTAAGTAATCCAATTTGTTGCTTCATGCAATCGGTTTCAACTCCGTGGAGTCATCATCAGGCCGTTGGTACAAGGATAAACAATCTCTTAACTGAGGAACTTAGTGAGGATTACTGAAATGCAGGGATATAAACCACTTTTAAGTATTACACAGTAATCCGGAGGCTAAAATCCATCAATAAAATATTACAATTTGTTTGGAGTTTTTCTATTACTACACGTCGTTTTGACGGAGGTAAGAAAACTCATCCTACTATCATTGTTCTTAAAGCAAAAAATGTGCTTCTCAGGAAATAAAGCTAAAATATCTTAAAACAAAATATAAAACAATATATAAACAAACGTAGATGTAAAACATAATATACCTATCGCCCTAAAAAATTACACAGTAACACAGTTACACAGTAAAAAAATAACAGTTAAAACACCAAAATAATCAATCCATTTAATTTCATTAGTCATATTGGTCTTTTGAAATAATTTTCATAAATCTTTTGAGAACTTTTGAGATTTGGTCCAAAAAATCAAGCGAGTGTTTGATAACTAAATATTAATTACATAACTAAATATTTTACTTACGTGTTGAGTTGGGTTTTCTGAATAATCTGCTATAAGAGATTACCAAGAAATACAGGGTGTTCAGCCAAGAGTTGTCCAATAGCTAACTTTTTTATTTGATGTCTGGCATCTAACTTCTTATTTAGGGTCTTAACTATTTTAATCTCTGTTTTAAAACACATCTCATTTGTTTACATTTCCCGTCCAATGATGGCCAACTTTAGTTTTTCTTATGAAATGCCCGTAATTTTATCGTTTTATCGGTTAGAATTTGTTATTTTAAAACGCTTTTATGATTTGTATTTTTCACTAAACTTAACCTTTCACGTTTTAGAGCAACTCATTCAATTGATTTTGATTGTTTTTTAGCAATGAGTAGTGTGAGTAGTATTTTCCTTACTAGTAAAGATAGTCATTAGTTATTACAAAAACGTATTGTAGGAAATGTCATGGACAACAGTAATTTGTAATCACGTTGTAGTTTGCGATTAAACGTTTGGTAACGGAGGTGTAGACAAAAAACTGAAATGTGTGCCAATTTTCGGTAGTTTTCCAAGATGGCGGCGGAAGCACAGGGTGTGGAGTGACAAAACTTGGGTTTTTAATGTCACCAGCGACCTAAACAACATATAAACATTCAGCACTACCCCATCTTTTGCTAGATAGCCCACCTTTTTCGGCCTCTATTGATTGGACTAATAGGTGAGTTTGATTCAAACTTGTGTTAACTGAGAAATGTATGTGAGCGAAGCGAACCTCAAAAAGTGAGTTTCGTGACGACGTCTCCAATGGCAACAAGCCTATTTGTAAATATTATAATGGCAATTCAATTATTTTGGTTTGATTTTCAAAACTGTAGTAAACCGATCTCATCAGCTGTACCGTTTAAAATACATAATAAACATAGGATACACTTGGGCAAAATATTTATTGAATAACTATTTCATTTATATTTTATCAAGAATTGTTTTAACTTGGAAGACATTTGTTTTACTGAACCTCGCTTGTTACAATTTTTAAAATATGAAAACCTGACTTTAAATATTATTTTAACTAAACCTACTTTATTGTTAGTGAATTTCCTTTGGAAAGTGAACTATTAGCATGACCCGCACGGTGAAACTTAAGTCCGGGACCACCATAGAAGTTCCTAACGTGACCCCGTGAACACGTTTTGGGGGTCGTTCAAAATTATAAATATATATATATATATATGTGTATGTGTGTGTGTGTGTGTGTGTGTGTTTGCACTCTAGCGGTCGCATTTTCGTCAGATTTACTTAAAATTTGGTATGGACAGTTCCTTTCTGAACTCCTTTCTGTAAACAGTTAGACAAGTTCTTTGGGCAAAACAATCGGAAAACTCTGAACCTCTTATTTGGGGATTAATCTTTCAAATTTTGAGTTGTTGGGCCCAAAAAGGGTAAGAAAAGCCCCGAATGCAAAATTAACGCATGTAAAAAGATG
This sequence comes from Allygus modestus, assembly GCA_963675035.1. Taxonomy (NCBI): domain Eukaryota; kingdom Metazoa; phylum Arthropoda; class Insecta; order Hemiptera; family Cicadellidae; genus Allygus; species Allygus modestus. The sequence goes on from OY776116.1 coordinate 69,340,240, forward strand.
GGAATTAGTAAGGCAAAAGTTCTAAGCCCTCTCTCGTCATTTTAGCATAAATATTTACCGAGTTATTAAAGAAAATGTGTTTCGACTAAACACAGTACGTTGTCTTATGGGGGTTTTACACTAGAAAAGCCTGTTATTCCTTTGTTAGAGTACTTTTATCATCCCCAGCAACTCACACCTACTTTCAAGCCTTCCTGGACCTTCTCCTAACATTATAATGCGCAAAATTTTATTCCCAGCTTTGCAGGAAAATTTAACCGGGAGCATCAGAAAAGCCAAAAAATCAATGTTTTCAGATTTCAATAAAAATTGGAATTCATGTATGTTTTTGCACAGATTTTTAGTTTTAAAAGTTTTATTTGGAAATTCACTTCCCTCACGTCAGCGTGCTGCGTGCAAACTCGTTCTGATTGATGTTTTTAGCGAATTTCCCCTATAGGGAAGAAGCTATTACCATAGGTCTCATGTTAAGATTTAAGCCCGAGACCATGACAAATTTTGTTTTTAGGTCCCCAGATGACTAAAACACTATTCGTTCAAATTTATATATATGTATATATATATCAATATATGTGTCCGTGAATGCGATAACTTGAGTAAAAAACGTCCGATTTCGATGAAATTTGGCTCAAATGTGTAAAGTGACATTTATGACTTTAAGTTCGAAAACCAGAAAAATCGGACCATGGGAAGGGGGGTTTTAAATTTTCCAAAAATCAGTTTTTGTTTTTTTTTTTTCATTTTTTACCCTAAAATTTTTAAAACACTTAATTTTGGTTTAGACCATGTTATAGGGATTAAAAAAACAAATAATATGGTATTTTGAATTATTAAGCTAGGTTAAGTGGTTGCGGAGAAAATCCAAAAATCCTGCTCATAAAATCTCCTAAGTTAATCTTATGGGAAAAAGGTTTTGGCTTTTCCTAAGTTAATTTTAATGTAAACTTCACATTTGCTTTTACCAATCAACTCAGCTCCACAAAACAATCATTTTGGTGTTTAAATTGTGATTCTACGTCCAACCGTTGCAGAGATATTCAAAGTGCTAACTAAACACAGTACGTTGTCCAATGTTATCCTTATGGAGAATAAATAAAATTTGATATCTCCATTATTAATGAATGTATGTATATTGATGAAACTTGGCATGTGGGGTCACGTAGTACTGGTATATTGATATTTGCACAAACAATTGATTTTTTGTTGATTATCCCCGTAGCAGCGAACCTGCGTACTCAGCCCCCATGTTATTCTTATGGAGAATAATTAAAATGTTATATAGTGTTTACTTATGATTGAATATTGATTAAACTTGGTATGTGGCTTCACCTAGTTAAATTATATTTATATTTGCATAAAAACCAATTGTTTGTGTTCCTTGTTTCAGCAAACCTATGTACTCACACCAATGCTATTCTTATGGAGAATAATTAAAATTGTATATATCGCTTATATATGAATATATTTTTATGAAACTTGGTATGCGGCTTTATATGGTATTAAGACATATATTATGCATTGGAAATTCGCTGAGTACGCAGGTTTGCTGTGACGGGAGTATTTTTATTATAAACTGCAATCTTACAGTATCGAAAGGTCATATTAAATTAAGGACCCCTACTCTATTTATATATATATATATATATATATATATATATATATATAATACGTGTAAAATTAACATACAGAAAATTTCGAGGGAGAACATCACGTACGCTTCAGACCGGACCGTCAAGCTGTGTTCACTACAGCACGGCAGTATGTTGGCAACCGAGTTTTACTTAACTTGCTGTTAACATTACTCGTATATATCACGTAAATATACAGTGCTCCTTTCCACCTGTTATTGATCATGGAGTCACACGCTGCTGTTTCGCAGTAAAGTCGTATTTGATAACAACAATCGTCCTCAGGTGACAGTGGCATTCCACAGGCAAAACATGCATGTCAACATACCCGTTACTTTTTCAGACAAGAGGATAGTTACTATTTAAAAACATATACTTTGCTTTCCTGAGGGATGATGTGAAGAATAACTACTTAAATATATTACAGTATGTCTATATTTTATCTGTACTTTTAATATACAACTAAAATACATGCTTTGACATATTGTTGATAAAATTAAACATTAAAAGCAAACTTTTAAACTATTTACAAACGATGTATTTATTAGTAATCATATAAATGTTCTTACTTTTCTTATAGTTGTACATATTTAATTTATTCACTTTTAGTTCAAACAAGTTTAAAATCTAAATAGTTCTCTAAAGTCCATTATAATTTCAGAGAATCTGAATTGGCGGTTTGGTTTAACTTTAAAGCGTGTTTAATCATTTGGAAATATTTAGTTACTGTTGAAAAGTTAGTTTTTGTTACTTTGTAATTTTGAATTCATTGTATAAAGCATTCGTTACACATAAAAAGCTATTTTTACCATCAATATAATTTTTCCTATCGTGTTTGAAGAACTGTTCAAACTATTTTAATTTGTACTATATATTAAAAACAGTTTATTTCTTTGAAATATGATTTTTTAGAAATATGATGTAGGACCTATGTATGAATATATGTTCCCTATGTACTCCTAAACTACTCAACTGAAGTTAATGGAACTTTGCATGGTCTTCGATGTTGACCATATGAAGGTTTGAATCCATTAGTCAAGTTATAGGCTTCACCCCACTGGACTTCAACCATGTTACTCTTATGAAGGTAATACCGGTTATCGTTCTACCAGATAAATAATTTAAAATATTTTAAACAGCTGTTCATTTATTTATGTAGCTAGTTAATATTAATATTAAGAGTGAAATTTAACACGTTATTTAGCGCAGCAACGTGCACAGGGAACTACGAGTATATTAAAAAAATGTTGGTAGTGAACAAAAAACACCAAAATTCCAATATCTTGGTAGTTTTGAAATCGTAAACATTAGCAAGGTAAATATTTGATAATTTAATTTATCTGTATTTAAATTAGATGAGAACCCTGTTACTTATTCGTTTTAATTTTAATTTTAAAACTTGGCCAAACTTAGTTTCTTTGTCACAGCAGGTTTTACGAAATAATAATAATAAAAAAGCTTGTTAGTGTTTATATTGTTTGCTGATGTATCCCTAAAACGTTTATTTTTAAAACAAACGTAGATAAAACCCCAGGACTTATGATAAGCGTTTATTTTAGTGATTAACTCTCGAAACAAACGACAACCACTCCACCTGCAATGCAGGACAAACACTCGTCAAACAGTTTTCTGGAAAATGATGCAGTCCATTTTCTATTCTTATCAATGATTTATATTTTAAGAGACCCATGGACCTTATATGTTGATCTTCGTAGGTGTGTGTTTTTTCAATCATTTTATAATTTATAATCATGACTCAATTGGTTTCAGAAGTATTTCGGAACAGCTAAGTAATTCCTTTTAGGCTTTTCTTTATTAAGTTAAAGAAGTAGTTTAAATATTTACGAAGACAATTAAAATACTGACATATAAAAGCGATCACCATCACCATATCAACAACGAATACCTGGACGACATGCGGGACATCTTTGATTACTTATAATAAAAAGAAATTTATAAGAGTACAGCATGGATATTGTTCATGGACTGGAAAAACGAATAGCATCCATCTACTTATAAATCCGTCTTTTAGTCCAGCTCTGCCCAACCCATTTTAGCTGTCTTTAAGTCTCCACTGCCTCCACTGCCTTTTTAAAGTCCTGAGACTATAAAAACTTATAAGAGTTTTTTATAAGCCTTTCTCTTAGGAAATCTCAAAACTGCCCCTTTGGTTGCCTCAATGTAATGGTTAATGCATGGTATCTAAGTGTTTTAAAACACAAACAAATTTCTTATGACTAAGTTTTGTTGTTTCTTTTCAATAAAATGTTTTATTAACCCTTAATTGAATACATATGTGAATCCCGAAAACATCTTGGAAACGTATGCTAAAGAAGTTAAAGTTAATTTATGGTTAGAATCTTTTTATTCTTTTTTTTATATTTTTATATTATATCAATGGTTTTACCATCTCGGATGGATGCAGAAAAATAGGAAGTATCACACTATTATCCATATATAATACCTCTGAATATTTAAGCGTAATTTTCTTGAAAGATCCAGATCAGTTATAGGAGAAAAGTGACAAAGGAAGCAAAACGAGGTGTGGCATTGGTTGTACTTGTGTAATACTGATCGATTCAGCTTACTCTCTGTTTGACGGAAACTTACCCAGATCCAGCTAAAAAGACGTATTGAGCGATATAAAGTGTTAAAAGTCTGACAATAAAGATAATTCTGCTTTCAGAAACTCTTCACGATTGGTCGAATCAACCAAAGAAGTATCTTACTAAATCAACCAGGAGTATTTTATGAGCAATGTTCAGAAATCTGTGGAGCTAACCACAGATGTATACCTATTACTCACTAAGAAAACCTTATTTTTATCTCAACCTGATTTAAATTTGTATATGTTCAGTCCAATGTTCCGTAATATCTCAATTAGGGGATAGTTAGAGTATAACTATTCTACGCAAATTTATGTGTTTCGTTAAACAAATTAAAAATATTCTTACAAATTATCAGCGTCCTGGAAAAGTTACTCAACATTTTGTAAAATCTAAATACTTTTTCATATAATATTAATGACATGATATTGCCTTGTTTTGTGAATAAAATAAGACAATAAGGCATTTTTATAATTTTGAAAATTTCTGTAACATACAGTAAGCTAGGAGGGTTTCGAAAACTAGTTAATAACTTTGGGGTTACCAATGTTAGGACTCAAATTTGAAATAACAGTAACTAACGTTGTTGTAAGGGAGTGCAAACCGCTCCCTCTAATCAAGTCTGCAACAGAGAAGTTGAAGTTATTCTCTTTCTGCTAAAGTTTTTCCATTTCTGTTTTCTAACACACGTACGACTTCTTTACTTTTATCTCAAAGCTTGTTGCTTCTTGTTTTTTCTTTAAGTATAATTATTATAATAACATTTTAACATTTTAATACTTTTTTTAACTTTATTCAATTTTTTTTATCGATTTATTTAACCTTTCAACTCCATTTACTTAAAAACATCTCATTTATAAATATGTATTTGAACGACAGTAAAATTATTGTTTTAATGTAGATGAAAACCGTCACTATCAAAAGCTATGGTCGAATCATTCTCATACAAATCTTTATTATGAAAAGCCAAAAAACAAATTAACAAATTTGAGGAGACAACCTCAGAAGTTACGGTTATAAATTGATACAGTAACACAATACTGTGATTCGGGAGAAACGTATTCCCGAGTACGTTTTGGTATTGTAGTATTTGGGAATGTTTTGTCTTATATAAATTTTGTACTCACAAGACTTTTCACACACACACGTGACGTCCGCATTTAACTGTCACAAGTAGATGTGCCCCATTTTGTTTTATAAGCTTTTGAGGCCTTTATATTATGCTTCATTTGCGCATATGTAAATATATTATTTCATATTTGGTATTAAGCATTAATTTTAGCTTTGTTTGCTGAAAAACACTGATTTAAAAACGAATTATTTCTCCCTTTTAGCGAATTTCCCCTATAGGGAAGAAGCTAATACCGTCGGTCTCATGGTAAGACTTAAGTCTGAGACCATGATAACTTTTGTTTTGAGGTCCCCAGGTGTCAAAAACACAATTCGTTCAAATTTATATATATATATGTGTGTGTGTGTGTGTGTGTGTGTGTGTGTGTGTGTGTGTGTGTGTGTGTGTGTGTGTGTCCGTGAATGCAATAACTTGAGTAAAAACGTCCAATTTCGATGAAATTTGGCTCAAATATGTAAACTCACATTTATGACTTTAAGTTCGAAAACCAGAAAAATCTGACCATAGGAAGGGGGGTTTAAAGGGGTTTGAAATTTTCCAAAACTCAGTTTTTTGCATTTTTCACCCTAAAATTTTAAAAGACTTAATTTTGGTTTTGACCATGTTATAGAGCTAAAAAAAATAATATGGTATTTTGAATTATTAACCTAGGTTAAGTGGTTGCGGAAAAAATCCAAAAAACATGCTCATAAAATCTCCCATGTTAATCTTATGGGAAAAAGGTTTTTGGCTTTTCCTCAGTTAATTTTACTTTAAACTTCACATTTGCTTTTACCAATCACTTCAGCTCGACAAAAAAATCATTTTTGTGTTTAAATTGTGATTCTACGTCCAACCGTTGCAGAGATATTCAAAGTGCTAAACACAGTACGTTGTCCAATGTTATCCTTATGGAGAATAAATAAAATTTGATATCTCGATTATTTATGAATGTATATTGATGAAACTTGGTATGTGGCTTCACGTTGTACTGGTATATTGATATTTGCACAAAAAATAATTTTTTTGTTGGTTTTCCCCGTAGCAGCTAACCTGCATACTCAGCCCTAATGTTATTCTTATGGAGAATAAATAAAGTTTTATATTTCCCTTAATTATGAACATAAATTAATAAAACTTGGTAAGTAGCTTCACCTGGTTCAGTTATATTGATAATTGTATACAAACTCATTTCTTATCTTCCTCGTTGCAGCAAACCTGCGTACTCAGTCCTAATTTTATTCTTATGGGGAATAAATAAAATGTTATAAATCACTTATTTATGAATGCTTTTTTGTCAAACTTGGTAAGTGGCTTTATGTAGTAGTGAGAAAAATATAAATGCATTGGAAATTCGCTGAGCAGGCAGGTTTGCTGCGACGGGGTGTATTTAATTTTAAGCTCAATATTAAATATTAGTAGGAGTTTTCTTAACTCCTGCAAAACTACGTGTATCAATAGGTAAAGTCCAAAAAAATGCTTCTCCTTTTCCAAATGGGTTTGGAGCCGTTATTGCATTATTAAGAAAGCAAGGCTGAATATGTTGAACTTAGATCCTTATCTCTAAGAACTAAATCATTTATTGTGCATTAATAAAACAAGACACCCTACTGAATTAGCCTTAACTCTTTATAAGAATTTCACAATATAATACTAAGTTTAATAAATATTTACTTCTTTCAGTTCAGTCATTTGAAATAATTTGTGTGTTTGTTGTAACTCAGTATTTCCATGAAATTCACTATTATTAGGACCAAAATTAATTTAAAATAATCAATTACAAATATTTACAACTTTTCGGTAGACCAATAATTTCTAGCACTAAGTGCAACTTTAGTCTCTCTCCCTTTCTTTACTATTTCACTTTCAACAGATCAGACGTATCCAATACAATGCCAGAGGGGATTAAGTCATCTGGCTGCCCGTCACGACACCCGTCATCCACCGCACTGACTGTGATATCACTCACTTCAATACCCTGGAGAAATAACCGTGTAATTTGACCCTTACTGTCGAAAAAGTTTCTGGTCAACGTTTATTGTTCTTTAAAGTGTTTTAACTTTCCACTAATAATAAATATTGCTTTTGGGATTATTGCATAGTATTTATTTTTGGAACAATAAATTTTCATTTATTCAAGAGAAACGCAAAGCGTATACATAATATGTTTAAGCTATAATACTGGTTTTAGTGAGGAATTGAAACTGTCAATTTTGTGAACTTTTAAGATAACAATAGTCGTTAAATAATGAGTATTGAAGTAAGGGGAGTTGGGGATGTTAAAAAAAATATAAATACGAACTAATTCATGCAAATCCAACAGGTTGAGTCAAATACTGATGTGTTTCATTCGAGATAGCTCACAACGGAATCCATCAAACACAATTGTTTTAATCCCCGGAGGAAACTAGTCATAAATGAATGGGTAATTTCGCCTTTAGATATTTTAAGTATTTAAACACAGTTTCATTTATTAAGGACTTTTACTTATTACACAAATGAAATAGTCGTTAGGTACATTATTAGACATATTTTACACTAGTAATATTGTGTTTGGCCACCTAAGACTGTGTGAAGTTATTTCATACATTCCTCAAGATATTTATCACCAGATAGGAGCAGCCACTGGAGACAGAAAAGCCAAGAGATAAAACCTCCGGGAGCCGAGGGATCTGCACAAACACGAACATCGCTGAGCCTGGAGCATCAGGCGAACTCACAGCCAAGGCGACGATGGTCACAGTGTTGAAGTTTAGATAACGTATTGAACGACGAATGTTAAACCACCGCAGAATATGACAAACAATCCTCCTGCTATCAGCCACAACAGCAGCCCCATTAGTGATGTGTTGAGTAAACTGGAAATTTTAAAAGTTACCTGAAATAATTTTTAAGAGAAAGTAATTCTTAAGTATCTATGGAGACGAAATATTTTTGAAATTTATTGTGTTCATAACATATTAAAGATACCTGACTCACTGTAGCTGTTGTCCATTGAATTTTTAACAAGCAGCTAATAACAGGCACAAACTTCGTGAAGTGGAGACTTTGCCACCCGAAATAAGCCGAACTCGTCCGATGACGAACGAACTGTCAACAACAGATGCTTTATTATTAGAAAACAATTTGTATCTTAAATTACCACTGAAATGTAGAATTTTCGAATGTAAACAGAATAAACCTACTTATATTCTACAAAATGTTGGTAAACTAACCTAATCTACTTCGGGAGAACGCTGTATGGCGGCTCTTTTGTTTGAAACACATTACAAAATATGGGTTTGTGTAAAATATAACAAAAATGATACCTCTAAAAGTAAACACGAAAAGGTAGAACTGAACCTGGGATCGCATGATCGTAAATCCAGTGCCATATCCATTAGACCACACTAGCGTATCGAACTAAGTAAAAGTTGCAATTAATCAAGCAGTAGACGGTACAGGTAGCGCTCGGTGTCTTTTCAAAGTTTTACACTGGCAGCGCTCTTATAGGAAATGTCTCCAGTTCACGAGGCTCGTGGTTGTGTTTAGCTGCTAATGCATTTTTATGAATAAAAATGTAATAATGACATTTTACAATCCTCTTCTATTTTAATTTGTACGATACTTTCCTATTTCTTACATGCATGTAAAATAACCCGAAAGTATACTTTTTCCTGTGTTAGTCCTGCAGCTGACAACACTTCTGTGTGCAAACACCTGCACAGAGAAAATTCCTACTTAACTAATTAGTTGGGTGTAGAGGAAGATAAAAAAAAACTTGGGTGGACATTTCCTAACCCCCACGTTTTCTCAGGATGACGTCATTCAAAATGGCCGCCATTTATTTTGTTTTCCTGCATGGATTTACTAAAACTAGAACCACCACCACAAATGTGGAAAGAGCAGGCCGAGAGTATGTGGAATATATTTTTAAGTATGCCCCTAATACAGAAATTCCGTTGTATTTTAAATCCCGTAACGGATTTTCCGCCATTTTGGACAAATTATATAATATATATTTTGAATTTATGTAAGCTTTTATTTAAATGTGCATTGTAAGGCTCAAACCTAACGTAGAGTGACAATTTTGATTTTATTCTATTGCCCGTTAGATTTACTATAAGATAATATGTAACTTAACTGAGTAAAAGGCGTTTTATTTATATAGTAATTAAAGAAATATTAACTATCAAGATAGTTTGTCAAGCATTATGGGCTTGATGAGGGGTATATTCAGTGTATAACTGTACAGGGGTACTCGTAATATTATATAAGATTTTAAAATGTCAACCGTATTATTTTACACAGTTTAATTCCTCTGATATTAATAATGGGTCCAAAGGGGGGAGGCTAAGTGAGGCTGAACGTAGGCCCGTTGTTGTCGGCGCCGCGCTGCGATGCGTCGTGTTGGCGGTCGTAGTGAGGCTGAGCAGTAACTGAAGTGTTAAAGATACAGTACGGAAATGATAATGTATAACTACAGTTTTAAATAAAATAATACTTGGTTGGGGTATTTAAGTTCCTAGTCTTTAATTATGATGATTAACCTCCTTCGGATGGTACCGGTAAACATCCTAAATAACCCAGGCAAATACCTGGAAGGTTTCGTGGGAGATTTGTTTTTGCTGTTTCTTATGTACTTTTGGGTGCTGAATCCGAATGTAAATTTTGTGTAAAGATATAACTGCCGCTAAAGCCGTCATTTTGAAAAAAACCTAAAAAAGGTAGAAAATTACGGTTTTGTTTATATATCTCGTTTACCGTTTATTATACAGCCTAATTTGCTCAGTACTAAATTAAATACGACAACATGATAAACATCTACTTTTTGAACTTTTTTAAATTTTGTGATGCGACGCGTAATAACACCGCTAGAGTGCACCGCGTTTCGCTATAAATTACGAATTTCACTCTACACCCGTGATCCTCATTTTTCTTTTGCAAATTACGTGGGTTTTCGTCAGTTTACGAGTAAAACGCAAAGGACCTATATTAAGTAGGCAAAATAAGCTATAGTACTACTTCTTGCGTTAATCATGTTTAACGGTTTTATATGTGATTTTGTTATAATGTAAGGGCAAGGCGTCAAGTTCAGAAAATGTTGTGTATTTTTTCAACAATGTTAAAAAACAACTCCGACGCAGCAAACCTTGCAAAATGCTTTATTTTCCTCAGCAAGTAAACAGCAAATGGCTCATTCTAAATTTTAAAAAAAACAAAAGTTAAAGGGGCTATACAGCCCCTGCAAGCACCCCAAAGTGAAGGAGTAAATCTATTCACTTGTTTTTATAATTTTTATTTAAGTTGAGAGCGGTTGTTGTTGTTCAATAAATTCCTTTATTATCTTAAAAACTGGCAAAATGCCTAAAACTTCCTGCTATTGCTGGTTTATGAAACCCTAGCATTATCTTCTGGGCAGGTCATCCATAATCTGGAATTTTGCGCTGGTTACCGGAAGGATAGGATATAGCAGGAAAGGAAAGGGTGGGATGGGCCAGGCAGCCAAATTGACCTTTCAGTGGGCCAACTTCCGTGCTCCTGTGACAGCAGTGATCAGGATCAAACAGGCGGATCCGCCTTGCCCTCCAACTGGCCAACTCAACTGACAGGGTATCTATGTACAGCCAGGGACCACATTCCCGGAGTTTCTGTCCCCAGCCGCTGCAAATGTAGGGACCATAGGTGAAAGGTAGGTTTTTCATAATGGACAGTCATAAGACTTACAATATACAATGAAAACTTCATTTGTTGTACCCAATGCCAGCCTTTAAAATTGGTATAGACCAACTGTAAGGTTGTCCTAGGATTGAGAGCTGGGATTGGTGCTAGACAGGCGTGGTGCTACTAAAATGACGTCACATTCTCAACCCTCCAATACGCGCGTTACAATTCATGCCGCGCCATAAGCTGAGCCAGCCCTTCTCTATTCCTTAGCTCTAAAGACAAATGGTCTATGCTCAGTTTTGGGCAGGGAATGGAAGAGAGTTTTGTTTTACGATACATGTAACGATAAGTACTAACTAACTTACAATAAAACTATCATGAAATGGAAAACTTTTTATATTTAATTTAAGTTGTTTTTATTATTTATTAATTTGCCAGATATGTTTTATGTAATTCATGCAAATTGTTTTATTACTAATACGTGTTACATGGGTATTACAAACACAGGATAAATAATTTTATAACCCAACAAATGAATGCGTGGCTTTATTTAATAGCGAGTTTCTCCTATAAGAAAGGACTTATTAGTGAATTTCCTTTGGAAAGTGAACTATTAGCATGACCCGCACGGTAAAACTTAAGCCCGGGACCACCATAGAAGTTCCTAACGTGACCCCCTGAACACGTTTTGGGGGGTCGTTCAAAATGTTATATATATATATATATATATATATATATATGTGTTTAGTCGATACACATTTTCTTGACGAGAGAGGGCTTAAAACTTTCGCCTTTCTTATTCCCATCTTTTTACATGCATTGATTTTACATCTGGGGCTTTTGTGACCCTTTTTGGGCCAAAAAACTCGAAATTTGAAAGATTAATCCCCAAAATAAGGGTTTAGAGTTTTCCGATTGTTTTGCCCAACGAACTTGTCCAATTGATTACAGAAAGGAACGTCCCTACCAAATTTGAAGTAAATTGGACAAAAAATGCGTCCGCTAGAGTGCAAACACATACATATATATATATATATATATATATATATGTATGTGTTTGCACTCTAGCGGACGCATTTTTTGTCCAATTTACTTCAAATTTGGTAGGGACGTTCCTTTCTGTAATCAATTGGACAAGTTCGTTGGGCAAAACAATCGGAAAACTCTAAACCCTTATTTTGGGGATTAATCTTTCAAATTTCGAGTTTTTTGGCCCAAAAAGGGTCACAAAAGCCCCAGATGTAAAATCAATGCATGTAAAAAGATGGGAATAAGAAAGGCGAAAGTTTTAAGCCCTCTCTCGTCAAGAAAATGTGTATCGACTAAACACAGTACGTTGTCTTAAAGGGGTATTACACTAGACAAGCCTGTTATTCCTTTGTTAGAGTACTTTTATCATCCCCAGCAACTCACGCCTACTTTCAAGCCTGTCTGGACCTTCTCCTGACCTTATAATGCGCAAAATTGTATTCCCAGCTTTGCAAGTAAATGAAACTAGGAGTATCAGAACAGCCAAAAAATCAATGTTTTAAGATTTCAATAAAAATTGGACAAATGTATGTTTTTACACTGATTTTGAGTTTTAAAAGTTTTTATTTGGAAATTCACTTCCCTGACGTCAGCGTGCTGCGTGCGAACTCGTTTCTTATTCAGCTTAGTAAGATCTAGGCTACCTAAAATTAAGTTTGTTTAAAAGTTGACATAGAAAAAAACATAATTAAACTCAGCTTTAAAAACAATCAATTTAATACTTGGTAAAGTAGCCCTACCTCAACTTGTTATTAAGCTGTTGAACGAACTAAACGTGTCCATTGTAATTCTCATATATAACAGGTAGAACTTCATATTACATTGTTTATTTATGAACATTGAACATTTAGTGACTAAATATGGTAGGGCCTATTTTGATTCATCTTGGTAAGATGCTGGATAGGATATTGAGGCATATACCGTATATTTAAATTGGGAATTTGCTTAGAAGGTTCTAACTACACAGGATTGATGCGTCGGTGTTTTTTTTTTACAATTTTGTGCATTATAATGTTAGGAGAAGGTCCAGACAGGCTTAAAAGTAGGCGTGAGGTTGCTGGGGATGATAAAAGTACTATAACAAAGGAATAACAGGCTTTTTTAGTGTAAAATCCCCATAAGACAACGCACTGTGTTTAGTCGATACACATGTTCTTTAATAACTCGGTAAATACGTATGCTAGAATGACGAGAGTGGGCTTAAAACTTTTGCCTCACTAATTCCCATCTTTTTACATGAATTAATTTTACATACGGGGCATTTCCGACCCTTTTTGAGCCCAAAAATTCAAAATTTGAAAGATTAATCCCCAAAAAAGGGGTTTAGGGGTTTAGAGTTTTCCGGTTGTTTTGCCCATCGAACTTGTCCAACTGATTACAGAAAGGAATTTCCCTACCAAATTTTAAGTAAATCAGACAAAAAATGCGAACGCTAGAGTAAAAACACACACACACACATACACACACACACACACACACATATATATATATATATATATATATATATATATATATATATATATGTATATGTATATATGTCTATACAAAACGTGTTCAGGGGGTCACGTTAGGAACCTCTATGGTGGACCCGGGCTTAAGTTTCACCGTGCGGGTAATGCTAATAGTTCACTTTCCAAAGGAAATTCACTAATAAAGAATAAACAACATTTTCTGAACTTGACGACTTACCCTTACAATATACCAAAACTGCACACAAAATCATTAATCATGTTCACGCAAGAAGGATCATATTATAGCTTATTTTGTGTACTGTAATATATGTATTTTGGTTTCCTCGTAAACTGATGCAAAACCGCGTAGTTTGCAAAAGGAAATTGAGGATCTCGGGTGTAGAGTGAAATTCAAAATTTATAGCAAAACGCGGTGCACTCTAGCGGCGTTATTATGCGTCGCATCACAAAATTGATAAAGTTTAAAGTTGTTTGTTATTTTGTCGTCTTTAATTTAGTACTGAGCAAATTAGGCTGTATAATAAACGGTAAACGAGAGAAATAAACAAAACTGGAATTTTGTATATTTTTAAAGCTTTTTCAAAATGGCGGCGTTAGCGGCAGTTATATCTTTACACAAAGTTTAAATTCGGATTCAGCTCCCAAAAATACACATGAAAATGCAAAAACAAGACTTCCATGAAACCTTCCAGGTACAACTCCCTTTGCCTGGGTTATTTAGGATGTTTACCGGTACCTTCCGAAGGAGGTTAATCATTATCATTAAAGACTAGGAGCTTTTATACTTCAAGTATTGTTTTATTTAAAACTGAAGTTATACATTATCATTTTCTTACTTTATCTTTAACACTTCGGTTACTGCTCAGCCTCACTACGACCGCCAACGCGACACATCGCAGCGCGGCGCCGACAACAACGGGCCTACGTTCAGCCTCACTTAGCCTTCCCCCTTTGGACCCATTATTAATATCAGAGGAATTAAACTGTGCAAAATAATACGGATGACATTTTAAAATCTTATATAATATTACGAGTACCCCTGTACAGTTATACACTGAATATACCCCTCATCAAGGCCATGGCGCTTAACAAACCATCTTGATATTTAGTATTTCTTCAATTAATATATAAATAAAACGCCTTTTACTCAGTTAAGTTGTATATCACCTTATATTCTCTTACAATAAATCTAACGGGCAATAGAATAAAATCAAAATTGTCATTCTACGTTAAGTTTGAGCCTTACAATGCACATTTAAATAAAAGCTTACATAAATTCAAAATGGCGGATATTTGTGCAAAATGGCGGAAAACCCGTTATGGAATTTAAAAAATAACAGTGTTTCTGAATTAGGGACATAATTAGAAATATATTTCACATATTCTCGGCCTGCTTTTTCCAGATTTATGGTGGTGGTTCTAGTTTTAGTAAATCCATGCAGGAAAAAAGAAATGGCGGCCATTTTGAATGACGTCATCCTAAAAAAACGTGGGGGTTAGGAGATGTCCATCCAAGTTTTTTTATCTTCTTATACACCCAACTAACAGTTCAGCAGGAACATTCTCTGTGCGGGTGTTTGCACACAGAAGTGTTGTCAGCTGCTGGATTATGTCCCTAAACCTGGAGCCTTAACTCAAGATAGTTTTATTTTTTAGTAGTTTCTTGTGATTTTTCAAACCTCTATGAAGTATATTTCAATATTCTGAGAACATAAATAGATAAATTATAATTGTTTAGTGTTATTAATACCTTAAATTTCGTATGCTAAAAACAAATTAATTAGCCTAATATAACACTTGAAAATTATTTTTAACCTTGTAAAAATAAGTTAACAATGTTCAAAGCATCAGTAATTGAATAAGATACAAAAACTATCTAAAAGAAGCAACTATCTATAAATATAAAACATTCTTTTAGGGGGAGGCTTTAATAAATCACGCCCTTGGTATTTTACATGAAGAGATCGCAGTAAGAAAGCAGTTTATTACATCTAACATTAAATTAGACGGTATAAGAGGGGATCAGATTATAGACAGCGTAGAATGAAAGGGGTTAAGCCTTGACAATAAAGAATCTTGCTTTCAAAGCGTCGTCATGAAGACTGGCGCCAATAAGTGTTTTGCACCATTCGATCAGCGATTCAACTATGCTTCGATTCTCTTTGCAATGAAATACTAATAAACTCCTATTTTGTAACTAAAAATAACCCTTGATAATAACACTTCTATATACGAAATTTGTATGTGCAAAATTGCTTGTTTTGACTTACCTGACTTTGTTCGCGATTGAAGCAGCATGTGAAACTGTAGTTATATATGGGCAGGGTCGTACTCAGCTTTCACGGGCCCTTGGGCAGGCCTGGTGATGTGGGCTCTTGTTGCCATCCGGACCCAAGTTTTTTTTAGACAACAGTGTCCTAAATAAGAAACTGGCCCGGCCGCTAGGGCCCCCTGAGTACGGCCCTGTATTTGGGAAATCTATTTTACATATACTTTTAATTAACTTCCCTGGTCTTGTTAACATATATCATAGACCAATTGTTAGAACAAATAATTGATTGATAACCCAATGGCCGATGAAGCTTCAAACCCTCCAGGGAATCTTCAGAGTTATTTAGGCTTTTGCTAAGGATTACTCTGGCAACGCTCAGATTATAAGGCGAGTCCTTTCGATCTACCTGTGATTTATGAAGCTTCACCTTGAAATAGCGACCTACCCAAAACGCTTAAAAAGGTACTTGAAATCCTTGCTTATAGAGAGGTGTTCGTAACTGAATCACTAACGGAATTTCGTAGTTTAAAGTACTCGAATGACATTCAGCACAAGTAATTTTTGTTGTTGCAATGTTTTAGTTTTAAATTAAAATAAATTTATATTTATTAACATTAAATATCATATAAGAATAAGAATAATATTTTATTTATTGTCTTAAGCATATATATTGCACTCCTTACGGCTAGGAACACCCCAGTAAGAGTCACGCAGTTACATTGGTAGATTACTGGAAAGTCCGCAATATTCAGAATAGTTTTAAGGAAACTAAGTAGAGTAAACTTTCTGGAAACAAGTCCGAGTTTAAAATAACAATGTTTCTATACATGCTGGGAAAATAAATTATTTAATGGTACTCCTTTTGAAATAATTATCTCGGGTTTCCTTAGCAGTGAAACAACAACACATTCTAGTCGCGGAGACTTTAATATATCTTCTAATTCTCTCATAGAAGTAGTGTTGTTCCAAAAATCGAATTTGTCCTCAGTTGAGGCTAAATACGAGAGTTAGCTGGTGAAAGAAAGACTATTCCACTCTAATTATTAATATTAATACGTAGAATTGAAATTTTACGTTTAATTAAAAGAAAATATATTAAGCTGTACAAGTGTACAAGTGTTTTTCAACTGTATAACATATTGATGTGAGCAGATATTTAAGGCTAAAGTTTAACTACACCAATAATTTTAAATTATAATATTCAGACATAAATTGAAACTACTTTATAAGATTTACTGTTGATGATCATATGTTTATGATTATATTGCTCTAAGTAAACTTAAGATGTATAAATATAATTGTTATTAAATCATTTATCGCTTTACTGGAAATATTAAATATATTCATAAAATTGTTGATGAATACAAAAAGGTGTATATCATAATATATGTTCACCATATGTATGTTTCAGCTCCTCTTCGTATACAATATTCTTTTTCCCCTTATCATAAACGTAACTTATGAGGAAAACCCCATTTATGTCTGAATATTGTAATTTAAAATTAGTTGTGTACTTAAACTTTAGCCTAAAATATCTGCTCACAGCAATATGTTATACAGTTGAAAAACACTTGTACACTTGTACAGCTTGAATATATTTTCTTTTAATTCAACGTACAATTTGAATTCTATTCATACAAAAATATATTAAGGGGATGATAATTTTGTTAGAAGTAAAATTGTATTGCGCCCAAAGAAAAGTTACACCGATCTAAAACCATGAAACATCATTTCTGAAATGAGCGTTGTTAAACTGTGAGATACCTCAATTTACCTGTTTATTTCATCATAATTTTAGATGAGTCCATCAGACATTTTAATTAAAAATTAAGTTTTCAAAAAAAAATACTCATTTACAGAATATCCATATCTTAAGTCAGTTAAAAGACGAATTGATTTTTAAATAATTAACAACGTTACATTAATTATATAAGGGAGTAATTTTTAAACGTATGTACTGACTGTAGCCTATTTATGTTCTGTATGTGCTTTGAGCTTTTTCTATGTATACAAATCTAAAAGTTGCCTCATGTAAACAGAAAATTAACCAACAACGTTACCAACCTCGTGAAGGTGCGTTTCGAACAGCTATAAAGTTTTCGCTATTGGATGAGTAAATATTTAAAATTTGTATCCAATGTTCAAAACTTATTATATTAAGCTGCAGCAATTTAGTTTAACTATCCTTCTTATGACACTACAAATATTATGATTGCGAACAATAATAGAGAATCAATTCCAAACTATGATTCTTGTTATCTTTGGATATATATTGATTCTTGATATGTGAAAACACCCTTTATTGATGCAAGGAAGCACTTACTGTTTATTACTCGAACTACAGTCTGGCACATCCATTGAGATCATTGGCAGATTTGAACTTAGTGATAAAATCCACTCCAATCACGTTGCAATCAGTCAGGCTTGGAAATCCACCGCAATATATCCTTTACAGATTTATCATCATGTTTAATGTTGACCTGTTTAAGTTACAATTTAAGAACATCACTATTTTGTGTCAGTAGTAAAAAATAAAGGTAAATTTTCTAAACCGTTGTTGACCCGATAACATTGGAAACAGTCTCATCCGATCAGGCTAAAATTCAAAAGCTCCTAGAGAAGCTAGAATGTTTTACTGCATAGCAGAAAGGTTCCGGGTAAATCATTTTTTAAATCTTATCAAAACGGTGAATTTTTTTACTAAAACTGTAAAATAATATTTAATACATCAAATTGTACATGGGTTTCTTTTCTGCCTAACCCTGCCCCTACTTACTTCAAGGTTACGTGCATAAGAAGAGACTCCGTTTAAAAACGAACCAAGACCCAATTCTATTTTATGTATTCTAAAAATAACAACATGATTACATGTGTAAAATAAGTTATTAGTTAAACATAAACTACGAACTTAAATCTTAACTACACATGTTGCGACTTGAAAACACGGATTAAAAAATTTTAAAATCAATATATTCAGTTTATGTATTCTAATAGGCTGTCGCAATTTGCCAAAATGAAATTGATTGAAAAATTATTTTAATATATAACCATATCATAAAATGTAATTCCAGTCACATAAATCCCACAAGATGTAAACATAGCTTGTATACATTATTGAAGGAATTAAAGAGTCTCAACTATCAAAATCTTAATGTGGTTAATCTTTTGAATATGGTTAGTTTAAATGTGGGATTACAATTTATTTAACTATGCAAACGACTTAAAAATACCGAATTTGTTTACTTTTTATAAACCGAATTGAAACCTTACCAAAATATATATTCACTTAGATGATGAGATCTTATGTATTTATAACGATCGTAACGTCTGTTATTGTTAGTAAGTAAACACGTCTTCGGTAATTGCAGAACTATTTCAATTACAGGAGTTTATTTGCTCTCCAACTTTATCAAATGAGGTTGCTAGTTACAGTTGTTTTCACGCCACCATTCTGTTTGCAAAGCAAATAGAGATTGTTATGAGATGAATATTTTCCAACCACTAAATGTAAGGAGTTTCAAACTATACATCATGAACTTCGCCAAAATATACAATCACCCATTTCATTTCAAAATATGGGGGTGTGGTTCAATATTAATTCAATTATCTTTCCTTTACTTGCTCTTCTGAAACTAGTGTACTTAACATTCAAATATAATATTTTAAATAAATTGGAAGTTTAGAGAATACTCCAACTGAATTCCTTGAACTTTAAATGCACTATCAATAAGAACCTGCAATGACCGATATCTATCGTTAAGCTTTCAAATATTACTGAACATAGTTCTGTTAAATACATCCTCGACCGCTAGTACTAGATTTGTCTACGGCCACAACGTTAAGACAGTACAAGTTACGTTTATACTGTATAATTCCTGTCGAAATTTTAGAAGGAGATTTAAAAACAAAACAAATAACCCTGTAACAGTAAACCTGAGTACTCAGCGAATTTCTAAAGCATTTATATATATATATCTTAATACCACATACAACCACATACTAAGTTTCATCAATATACATTCATAAATAAACGATTTATGACATTTTAATTAGTCACCATAAGAATAACATGACGGCTGAGTATGCTGAAGCAAGGAACACAAAACAAGGGTTTTTTACATCAATATAACTCAAGTAGGTAAAGCCACATACCAAATTGTATTAATTTATGTTCATAATTAAGGGAGATAACACGTTACTTATTCTCCATAAGAATAACATGGGGACCGAGAAACTAGGTTTGCTGCTACGGGAACCATAAATGAAAGTTTTGTTTTTTTTTGCTAACAACAACATACCACAAACAGATGAAGCCATACACCAAGTTTCGTCAGTTTATATTCATAACTAAGCGAGATATAAAACTTTTATTCTTCTCTATAAGAATAGCACTAGACAACGTACTGTGTTTAGCACTTGCAATGTCTCAATAACCAATTGACGTAGAGCAATGATCAAAATACCAAATTATTATTTTTTTAAAGCTGAAGTCAATGGTATACATTAAAATTTGATTTAAATATGAATTAAATTTGAAAACCCCAAAAAAACATTTACAACCCCCCCACCAACTTCCCTTCGGATGGTGGGATTCGTCTAGTTTTCGAACTCGTTTTTTGGTATAAATTTGAACGAATGGTGTTTTTGGCATCTGGGGACCACAAAACAAAACGTTATCATGGTCTCGGGCTTAAGTCTCACCATGAGACCTACCTACGGTAATAGCTTCTTCTCTATAGGGGAAATTCGCTTAAAGACCAAAAACTCACTACATTGTTATATTTCGCTTTAAGCTTATTCATACATGATATAAAAAAATATGAAAACTTGTTATAACCTAACACTTAACAAAATTGACATTTTCTTAATGTAAATAAAGTAATTGATAAAGAAATTTTTAAACGTAATGACAGCTGATTAGATAAGAAACACTTTAGTACAGGTTTTGTGCAGATTTAGAAGAATTGATATGAAACTATCTCAAAATAAGACCTTTTGGTAATTGGTAGGCTTGTTCCATATATCTTAGTTTTTAAATGTTTGAATTGTTTTGTAATTGTCAAGTCAGGAAAGTAAGATAAAATTAGGTGTTGGCAGTTTGAAACTTCTTTGGTATGATACATAACACTTTGTTTGTAAAGCTCATTTACCCTATTTCTTAACTGGATGCTTGTATTCCAAGATATCACTTTTATAGTGGAATGCATAGAAGTTAGTAAAGCAGATATGGGAAATTTGAGTCTCAATCCTTTAGGAACCAAGGAAAAGTTAATACAAGCTGTAAGTTAATATATATACAGTTTTGAACGAATAGTGTTTTTGGCATCTGGGGAACTCAAAACGAAAAGTAATCATGGTCCCAGGCCTAGGTCTTACCATGTCAACTACGGTAATAGCTTCTTTCCTATAGGGGAAATTCGCTAAAAACAGTTTTGTTGAAAGGTTATAAATAAGCATTTACATTCAAATGGTAAGGTAAGATATTTATAAATAGACAATGGTAAAAATAAATACCCCCGTCACAGCAAACCTGCGTACTCAGCGAATTTCCAATGTCTTAATACCACATAAAGCCGCATACCAAGTTTCATAAAAATATATTCACAAATAAGCGATAAATACAATTTTAATTATTCTCCATAAGAATAACATTAGGGATGAGTACGCAGGTTTGCTGCAACAAGGAACGCCAAATAATGGGGTTTTATGCAAATATCAATAGAACTCATCTAAGTAAAGTCACATACCAAGTTTCATTCATATAAATTTATAAACAAGCTATATATAACGTTTTAATTACTCTCCATAAGAATAACATGGGACCGAGTACTTAGGTTTACTGCTACGGGAACCATTGGTGAATATTTTGTTTTTTGTGCAAACAAAAACAAACCACAAACAGATGAAGTCATATACCAAGTTTATATTCATAAATAAGCGAGATATAAAATTGATTTTTCTCCATAAGAATAGCATTAGACAACGTACTGTGTTTGGCACTTGTAATATCTCAGTAACCAATTGACGTAGAGCAATTAACAAAATACCAAATTGTTAGTTTTTTAAGCTGAATTGAATGGTATAAGTAAATATTTTATTTAAATATAAATTACATGTGAAAGCCCCAAAAAACACACTTTTGAGGTACAAAACCCCCCAAAAACCCACCTTCGGATCGTGTGATTCGTCTGGTTTTCGAACTCGCTCAAATAAATGCTACTTTACACGTCCGTACCAAATTTCATCAAGATCGGACCATTTTTACGAGACTTACCGTGCTTACAGTCACATAAATATATATATATATATATATAAATATATAAATATATACATTTATAAATATATAATAATTTCTTTATTAGCATGATACGTGTTGGTACAACTACAGGATAAATAAAATAGTCTTACAATACTATAAAGTATATTTACACTTACACCGTACTTACATACAAGACGGTAAAATATACAAAAAAGATGGTACAAGGCGATCGATTTCAACCAGTTACACCGCTCATCATCAGACCCAATCAGAGAATGTTTATAGAACTCATATAAGTCGCATACCAAGTTTCATTCATATATATTTATAAATAAGCGATATATAACATTTTAATTACTCTCAATAAGAATAACATGGGTAGTAAATTAAATATATTAAAAAATATATTTAATTATATTTGGGAGTAAATTAACATATATATATATACAGCATTTGAACGATTGGTCTTTTTGGCATCTGGGAGTCTCAAAATGAAAAGTTATCCTGGTCTCGGGCTTAAGTGTTACCATGCCACCCATCTACGTTAATCGCTTCTTCCCTATTGGGGAAATTCGCTAAAATATGAAATTGAGATTATTATTCCCTTAAAAAAACACACACACTTTTGGTGTATATATGGCTAAAGTACAGTCAGAGTATTAAAGATCCTATAGTAAAATGACGGAGAATTTTTTTAGATTATAATTTGAAGGCTATTATTTACAAATGTAAATCATATTTTGGACACTAAAAAGGTAAAATGAGTAACTAGATTACCAGCGTTTGTTGTAAACGCCGCATGATTTCAACTGATAATGGAATGGATTTTCACGAAATCTTTTAATCATATGATGTAAATTAATTGTAATAAGTTTTTATTTCTAAAATCACTGTAATGGAGAAATTACACAAACAATTTTCTGTTACATATTTACTATTTTGGTGTACTATATTTAACAAAATGTTTTATTACACAACAATAATCAGATTAAATAGATAAAATCTTACAAGATTACAAATTTGTGTTAAATGAATACAGTACACAAATTATAATAGCCCATTTTTTGTGTTAGATAATAATACAGGGTGTCACAAAAATGCGTAGCACACTATGCAGAACCATATTCTAAATACAAAAACATGTTGAAAATGCTGTGTAAAATTTGTTCGATTTCGGCTTAGTTCAGGCGTAATCCGCCATTTTGTATTTGTTTGAAAATAATTAATAATTCAAAAACCCTTCCAGATTTTTTTTGAAACTTGGTATAAACATTAAGTTTCTGGTTTTTAACATTTTCCAAAAATAATTTTTATTAAACTTATCAAATTTCAAAATGGCGGCCATTTAAATATTTCAAAGTCAAATTCCATGAAAACTAGCAACTGAAACAAAATGTTTACAGAACATACAATTTAAAGCACTTTGTAATTCAAATCCAATGACATTTTTACTGTAAAAATTGGTTAATAAACAAAAAAGTTATGGCAATTTTTTATATACATTTCAAAATGGCGGCCATATAAAATTTTCAAAGACAAATTCCTTAGTGCATTTGACCAAGTCCTTAAAAGTTTATCTATTGTAAAATTTTGTTTTAGTTGCTAGTTTTCCAGGAATTTGACTTTGAAGTATGTATATGGCCGCCATTTTGAAATTTATTATAAAAAATTACCATAAATTTTTTATTTATTAACCAATTTTTACAGTAAAAATGTCATTAGATTTGGATTACAAAGTGCTTTAAATTTTATGTCTTGTAAAATTTTGTTTTAGTTGCTATTTTTCATGGAATTTGACTTTGAAATATTTAAATGGCTGCCATTTTGAAATTTGATAAGTTAATTAAAAATTGTTTTTGGAAAATGTAAAAAACCAGAAACTTAAAGTTTATACCAAGTTTAAAAAAATATCTCCAAGGGTTTTTGAATTATCAATTATTTTCAAAAAAATACAAACTGGCGGATTACGACTAAACTTATCCGAAATCGCAAAAATGTTACTGTACACTTTCGACTTGTTTTTGTATGTAGAATCCGGTTCTGCATAGCGCGCTACGCATTTTTGTGACAACCTAAGATATTTATTATGTAGATGATGTTCTAATAAATATGGAATTGTAAAAGTTGTAAAAATGTATACAATCCTTTTAATTTTTACAGTTATTTACATATTTGAATAATTTTACATGATGGATGAACCATGACCTACAGGCGGTAAGACTAAGGCCTAAGGCTAAGAGGGGATTAAGCTGATGCATCTCTGTCTGTCCGTAATCCTCCAGATCCTTCCATCACAGATTCCTTCAGGATGCATACAAGCTTTCTAGAGAAATCCTTTGAGCCTCCTGATATCCTGATGTATGTGATGATTTGAGATCCGTACAGAATAAAATGATCATAAAACAGATTCTAAACTAGTAACATGTGATGACATGGTTTTATATACATAATACTGTACTGTGTGATACTGTATCTAATACTTTTACGCTCGTATCCAATGAGTTCTCATTTATTTAGTTAAAGTATAATACAATTCGATGTGTTGAAGGGATGCAATTAATTTGATTATTCGTCGTGTTATTCCTTAGTTGGGAACATGTCTTTATCGCTGTGTCTAGCCAGATTCCAATTTAAATACTTATTCTGAACCATGTTCTTGAAGATCATGTTTATTTATTGTTAATATTAATATCTAACAATTATTTTTACTAATGCAAGTTCAATATTATGAATTGCTATGCGGGATTGTTAAATCACATTTTCACACTCATGTGTGCCTCTTAATTTAGAATTCTTCAATGATCCTCAAAGTAGTTTTGTTTCTAAAATTATTCTCCCTCTGAGTAATAAACACAGGAAATTAATAGTTTATGTTTTAATTTTATGATTGTCACAATGTTAGTTAATTGTTCTTATATTTTAATAACTAATAGGATAACCACAAAATTAAACTCTCATTTTACTACCATACGCTTTCACTTATCAGTGAACATTCGTTAAGTAGCCTTTTAATAATTGTTTTAATTTAATCGAAATATTTCGCGGAAATCAATGGAAATCCTCTGATTTGAAAAGTCCGTACTTCAGTGGGAGAACCAACATTAATTTGTATATAATTCTTGGTTTAATACACCTATATGTTAACATGTCTTATCCTCTAAACTTATTTTCTGATTTATAACTATACCATGTGGCTTGTATTAAGTTGTATTTTGTAATGTAAGTTCTGAGGGTTTTTGTCTCTGTTTTGCATTTGAATACAATTGTTTAAATTTTATGGTATAATTAAATTGTCTTATTTTCTCTGATTCCATAAAATACTATTAAATTAACCCTATTTTATAATACTGTAACTTTTTCATTGTGGTTATTGATCAAATTTAGTCACTTCATGAAAGTCTCTCTAAACAAATGGAAATCAAGTAATGAAGTTTTATTTTTGTTATATATCCATTTGATACTGAAAAATACTTGGTTTTGTTTCAGGTGTCGTAGTTGACTGGAGATGTAACCAAGTGCTCCTTATTATGGCCTATGAGTAAACAATGTCAATTCCATCGGTGACGTCATCTTCGTGGAGCGGTGGTGGGGGAACCACTCCGACCAATCAGCGATCGTCATCCAACCTGAACGCCAGCCTAGACATCTGCATGGCCAAGTACCAGGAATATGCTACACCTATTGGAGGTAATCATACAGGTAGCTATTAGTTCAAGTTTAATATTTTAAAGATGATTGTAGTATTTTTAACTATTAATGAGTAAGAAAATGGTATTTTAAAACTATTTTCGTGTTACCTTATCTCACATTCATTACTGAACAACCTTTTTTTATTACAAAAGTAATTAGAGTAAATTAAAGTTAGAGTAAATTGCAATCGTGTAAACGTAATTCTTCATTACTCGTGATTTTTAGTTAAAAGGAAGGAAAAACGTGTCAGTCAGCCTCGTATTGTTTTAGCGAATTTTCCCTATATAGGGAAGAAGCTATTACCGCAGCGCCCCATGTTGCTACGGTAATAACAGGACCCGTAGCAGCATAGCATAACAACCCGAAATCCTACATGGTAAAACATACCTGAGGCTATGATAACTTTTTTTGAGGTCCCCAGATACTATTTCCTATTCCCTATTCATTCGAATTTGTATTCATTAAATTTATGTATGTATTTGTTTGTGTGATATGTGTCCGTAAACGCTATAACTTTTTAAAATAACATCCAATTTCGATTAAATTTGTCACAAATGTGTAAAGCAATATTCACGACTAAGATATAAGAAATCCAGGTAGATCGGACCATGAGAAGGGGGTTTATGGGGGTTTACAATTTTCCAAAAATAATTTTTTTCTTTTTTACCCTACAATTTTAAAACCACTCATTTTGTATTATCTTCCATTTTTATAGATCTTAAAAAATAATTTAGTATTTTGAATCATTACCTAGGTTAAGTGGATGCAGAGAGAAGCAAACAAATATTCTAAACATTTCCCATATTAATCTTAAGGGGAAAAAATGTTAAGTTTTTTCTCAGGAATTTTACTGAAAACTGCACATTTGTTTTTACCAGTAACTTCAGCCCTGAAAATAATTATTTCGGCGTTTAAATAAATATTCTACGTTCAATGGTGGCAGATATATTCAAATTGCTAAACACAGGAAGTTGACCAATGTTATCCTTACAAAGAATAAATAAAATTCGATATCTCAATTATTTATGACTGTATATATTGGTGAATATTGGTATGTGGCTTTACTTAGTTGTGGTATATTGATATTTCCACAAACAAATTATATTTTGTTCATTATTCTCGTATTAGTAAACCTGCATACTCATCTCTAATGTTATTCTTATGGAGAATAAGTAAAGTTTTATATCCCCCTCAATTATGAACATAAATCAATAAAACATCGTAATATGGTCAAATGGTAAAAAAGTATGGAGACCGCCTTCGTTGAGTTGTACCATAGATTAAGCATACTCCTTAGTTTACTCAGTTAAATGAGGTTTACGGCGCAAGGGATTTTTTTATAGTAAAATGGTTTTTGGAATCGAATTACTGAATAAATTCTTTATCTTTTGGTACTAAATTAAAATGTATTTAACCTCTAATTATGACGTAAAAACACGTGTAAGTTTCAATATTAGCATACAAATCTCGATTTTCACGTACTCAACCTGGATTTTCATCGAAATTAATTAATTAACGACTCAATGACTCCCATATTTTATTTACTCGATACATGAGTCAACTCTTTTCGTGAAAATAACTATATAATAACAATTGTACGGCTTTTAAAGAGGCTTAGTTTTGAATTTTGACACAACAAATTTGATTCCATACCATCGCATTTATAGCTTTGGTAGAAAAGTTTATTCAAAATTAAGTATCTTTCGTATTCGAGTTCCTTGACATGTTCCTCAACTTTTAACGCCAATATGATTTTTATAGGATTGGTTATTACAGTATTGGCTGATGTAGAGGCTTAGTTCTGAGTTTCGACGTAAAACCATAAGTTCATTCATAATTTTGATTAAATATTTAGCTACACATATTTACTTACGACTTTGTATTTAATTTCTCCGATCTATTCCTTATTTATTCACACAAAATCAAATTATAAGTCTATTTGAATAGTTGTTAGGGAGGTATAACTTAAGTTTCTGTAAACAGATGTTGATTCTCTTCTATTTCAATGTTCACAATTAAAATCATAAAATGTGACAATAAAATTAAGGATGATAAACCTGAAAACATGTAAAATTTAAATACAATCTAATTTAACGATGTAATAAATAACTGCTAGAACTAGAAGGAAAAATTTTTAAGTGATACAAATTTTAAAGGGAGAAGGGTTTAAATAAAAGGCAAAATTATGTTTAGATAAAATCCAATACATATCGAGGTTATGACTCCTGTATTTTAACTTAGAAAATGGACAAATAAAGTATTTAGTAAGGATTTTTTGCTTCACAACCACGTTATAACAAAACAAATATGTTTATTCTTGCATAACATTTTATTATGTACAACAAATAAGTCTCATATTATTTTTCATTTAATATAATTACATATTCATTTATAATATTTAATATGTAATTTTTAATCATGATTCAGATTAGATCTCGATAAATGTTTTTTTTTATCATAATTGAAAGCTGTGTTAAGTAACAATAACCTCAATATAATATGGAGTCAAATATATATTTATATAATTACTTTTTATAAAAATCTAAGTAAAATGAGAAGCGATTATTCTGATGTGGTAGTACGGCGTGGGCCGTGGTCGACGACGACGGCGGCGCGCGTAGAACTGAACATAGCCGTAATTTATATCGGATTATTGAAGAAACTAGAAGCTCTATCGACATTTTTTTTCAAATAAATTTTGAAGATCAACTACGGCGTGGGCCGTGGTCGACGACGACGGCGGCGCGCGTAGAACTGAACATAGCCGTAATTTATATCGGATTATTGAAGAAACTAGAAGCTCTATCGAAATTTTTTTCGAATAAATTTTGAAGATCAACTAATTAGCTACAACTTTCTTGCTGGAAGTTTAATTTTACCTCAGGAATAACAAACTTTCTCGCTTACTGACTTTTTTATGTCATGTTCTTACAACCTTCTAATATTTCAATTATTACAAATTACACATAATTTTAAACTAAAATATATTGATACCGTTAGATGCGGACATTCATGCAGAAAAGAAATATATAAGTTTCATTGTAGTTGTATTATTATTAAGAGGTATAGGAGCGTGTAAACGACAACGGGCTCACCGCTCGGGATTACTCAGATTTGCCGTGTCCTGCACTTTGGGTCTGGCCTGACAATGTGCGGACCGTTTTCTGTCCATTTGACGAGCTCTCCATGGTTTTTACCTCCCTGGGGAACGACAACCGAGCCGCATGAACGAGAATGGCCGAAAAAGACGTTTTAAAACTAAATTAACGAATTTTCACCGAAATTCCTGTAAAATTATACGATTTTCCAGGAATTTCCGGTCTGTGAACTCTCTGTAGTAGTATTACAGAAGGCATATGAATCTGACTGACGACGCATCAATCAGACGACAAGTCGAGATGATGCTGCCGGGCAGACGTAGCACTGAAATTGAACCAATTGTAGATAATTTTGACTTATTTTCATATGTGGAATCAAATTCTGCGAATCACACTACGCTTTTTTGTGACACCCTGTATATATTTTTTGAATTGCACATATTTGCCTGATTAAAATTAAGTTTATTTTTATTATATAGGTAGTCATGAATTCCTTTCATGAAACGTGACAAAAGTGTTTTTAAATAACCCTTAGGCCTATATACGCCATAACAATTTTAAGCAGATACGTTTACTTGATATTTTGTAATAATCGTTTAAATTTGAGATTTACTCACACATTGTAAAAAACACCGATATTTTACACTGTTTTCCCTTATTTAAATTTAAAAAAGTAATGGAAAGATTTGAAACTCCGTAATATAAAATTTGACAATATTTCCGTTCATTTGATAGGTCTCTCGTTAAAATCGGACTGGCCGTTTTGTAGGTGTTATAACGTAAACGTATCTGAAAATCAGCCACAAAATCAATGTGATACGCTATATCGTAAATAAATATTAGATATCAACCTTGCTTTGAATTGATGAGTAAATCACGTTTCATAATAATTACTAATATTCTTTAATTTCAAACCTGTATAATTTCTTAATGTTTCTCAATTTTTTCCAAAAAGAACATAAATGTTATTTGAACTTAATAAAGGTTTTCAAAGTTAATTACTCAAATCACAGAAATTACTTTATTTATCTTAATAATTTTAAATTTTTCGCGGAGTTTTTTTTAGCCGGTAAAAGTCCGGCACTACTCTCGAATACGGATTTTTGAGTGTCCATGAGGATTTACTCTCCGCCCCGACGAAATTAAAAGGAAAAAAATAATAAATTGTGAAAAAGAATTAAGTGGGGTTTTAATAAGGAAATATTGTATGTTATGAATTCACTGAATCATTGGTAATGAAATATCGGTTATACATACTATACACCTATTACACTAATTTGTAATTATAACTGTAAGAGTATTTTCACAAGCGAACGTAGAACATTTATCAAGGAAGAAGCCGCTTTACGATTTGACGAAAGGAAGGCACGAAGGCACTGGGGCTGGTGGCTGGTGGACGCCCTGCGAGTGCGAGCGAGCCACGGCACTACGGCAGTGTCGCGTCGGCGGCGCCTATCTTTCTCACTCCCTCTCTCTCTATCGCACAAGTACTCCCGCTCTCTCTCGCACACATATGTCGTGTCCCCTCCTAGCCCGCGGATCGTTGGTTCCTCACGTGGCCACGAGCTGTGCCACTGCGCTGATGCCGTCGGCACTAATTCTATGCTAGTACTAGAAAATCCCGCAGGAGCACGCCACTGTTCACCCGTCTTCGTCTGACAACTTGCCCATGCAATATCTCCTAAGGAGTATGCTTAATCTATGGTTGTACTGATAATTGCATGAAAACGTATTTCTTATATTCCTTGTTGCAGCAAACCTGCGTACTCAGACTTATAACATTAAGTTTATGGACCATAAATAAAACGGTACATATTATCACTTATTTATTTATGTATTTTTATGAAACTTGGTAAATGGCTTTATGTTGTAGTGAGAAACATATACATGCAATGGAAATACGCTGGGTGTGTAGGTCTGCTGCAACAGGGGTATTTGGGATTAAGCTGTAACAAAATCGGAAACGTTGGTGAATTAAAAGCTATTAAGCCATAATGTTGAAAATCAGTTTATTAATTACATATGTAAATTAACTTTTAAATTAAAATTAAAATGATTGTACATTAAAGCTTAGCTATGATGTATATATTCTAATGAGCCATCACCTCGTTTTAAAGAGTCCCCATTTGAATGTCAGCAACAAATTTCCCTGGATGCACCTGGACCGAAGTCCTCTAAGTATAAATAAAGTATAGTTGTAATGTGAGTTTCTCTCTTAACTGATGAATAGTTGCCTATACATCCCAATTTGAGTTACGAAAAAATAATATAGGTGAATCCTAAAGAGAAATATTTGATTCGCACAAAACGAAATTTGTGAACTTTATTTGAAATTGTTTGTGATAAAATTAGAGTTGAGCTTAGTTGCAATGTTAAACAGAGTAACTAAACTATTATTTTAGCGCTAATTTAATTTTTTTTTAAGTAAATAGTATGTTTTAAAGTTATCTGATTTTATAGCTTAGGACTTTATTTTGTTAAGGCATTTTTCTAAATAGTTTGAACCTTTGTTTTCATAGTAAAAAAAAAACAAAAATATTCAAATAACTTTAAATTACGTACTTGGTATATACTTATATCAGTGTATTAGCATTGACCTTTAATGCTAATACACTTTAATTATTAGCATAATTGGGAGGAATGACCTTTAATTATTAGCATTTAGAAAAGTGAAACTTTACAAAGTACTTGGAGATCCTACCCGCATTTTCAACAATTAAGAGTTATATTAGTACGGTCTGTACGGTCTGTACGATCTGTCCAGATACCATTCGAAAACCATCTTCAAGATTTTCAAGGAGGGTTAAAAGCAATCGCCTCTCTGAAAACTCAAATACAAAATTTTAACTCGTGTAATATACATCATAAAAACATTTGTACAGAAGTAAAAAATAAATAAATAAATCATTTACAAGCCAAGCAAATAAATTGAAGCTAATCAATCCACTTGCCACCTGCCAATAACTGACATATGCTTTGCAAAATTAATACGATTATTTATTTACACATTCGAAGTGATTAACCTCATGTGATAATAAAAAGTGTTCATAACGCACGGTAACAAGGAAAACCGGGTTTAAAACTTAGCGGGGAGATAATACTCAGTGGTTTTAGAACTAGAATGTGAAACCAAACTAACCGTATTTTACTTGCAAATTTGGCTCCTCACAAGCTTAACTCAAATTCAACTAATGTTTATGCAAGGACATCGCCAAATGTAAACAAACCTTTCGCATGGATCAGTCATGCATAAACTTCTAGTGAGGAACAGCGAGTAACATATGTATTAAAGAAACTTCTCTTATACTTCTCTTACAAATCTTACCAAATCATTGTATGAACTTAAACTGAAAAATCCGAATGTAACGTTGAAAACCGCCATGTCAGGTCATAACCATCAAGGCAGACAGCTGGTTTAAGTCAGTCGTCAGTTGCAAGAAATGTTTGACAAGAGAACCCAACTCTGGAGCTTTGTCTGAGATTCCCGCCAAACGCTTCCGGCTCCGGTTCCTTCCTTCCACCCCCACATCTCTCCTTAGAAACCAACCCCAAGATAGAACATTACCGTGCTACACGCATTCCAAATTAAAGTTGAATTTAATGATAGTACACGACAATTAGAGAAAGAGCCAAACAACTAAACCAACAACTATTTAAATTAACTAGCATTATAATATTTTAAGATATAAATTCGTCTACATGAAAATTAAAAGCATTGGAAGACACTAATGCATAAGTTTAATGCAAATATTGGGTAAAAAATAAATGAGTTGTTTATCTACTCTGACAAAACTAAAACATTACTAGAGGATTATTTTAAATCATCCCTATAAAACTCCAAATGTGAAACATCAAACTGTCTAGGAAAACGTAATAAACATTCACTAAGATGAATGTGAAAGATGCAGGCAGGTGAATTCTAACGCAAAGCGTGTAATGAACAATTCATCGTACCGCGTCCAATCAGGGCGGTGCGACGAGTGACTGCAGGAATGGCAAAGGTCAATGCAGTAGTCCAGTCGCCACTGTGATCGATGGCGTAGACAGAAAGTACTCAGCTGATATTCAACAATAGCAGTGTTATTGTAAGCTGTGGCAAGTCATAACGATATGACTTGTTTTCGTTTGATGAGGTAGATCTAAAGGATTTAAGGGTTTTCATTCCAATACAAACTTATTATTTCACAAACCTAAAACTTCCGACTAACTATATTTTAAACACTATAGACAAAATTAATGCGTTCTTTAACAAATCTGAAGGAAAACTACTATTATTGTGTTACCTCACTAGGCTACAAATACAATGAATTAACATACTAGTTAATAGTTTTTTGCCAATGATAGTAAATTTAATTTTCTTTTTGAACATTTTACGCAAAGGCCTATAAACCTACCTCCGATAAATGTTGAAACAAAGGTTAGCTTGACAGGAAAATAAATAAGGGTATTTTTTATTTTTTTACTTATGGGGAACGCATTTACACACGGTGTGTAGGACTCGCCCTGCTTAGGCAGGGAATACCCACTAAACCCCCTACGGGCCGCGGGGATCCAGGCCGGAACCCTCCCGGATGACTTCATGCCTGGCCGCGTGTCTTTCATCGCTGACGGATCACACTACTGTATTACCAATGCCTACGGGTCAGCCAGGCATCCCTCGTCACACTTCGCACGAAGTACTAAGTGGGCGTGGGAAGCAACTGCTCCCCACGGTTTCTCGCTCTCCAGCATTATCTCCACTACGGTGACTGGTGTGATAGCACCTACAGTAGTGATAAGTCTTCTTCTTTCTTCCGCGAAACGCCCGCACACGAAGAACGAGTGATGGATATCATCCTCGTCCTCCGGGCAGTAAGCGCACAGAGGTGACCTGACCTTCACCATTCGGTAGAGGTACTTTCGAAAGTAGCCGTGACCCATCGGAAACTGACACAGGTAGAAGTCTATCTCCCCGTGACCACAGCCGATCCAGGTGCCGAGATCTCTGAAGAGGCGAGACGTCCAACGACCATCGGTGCCCTCATCCCATCTGAGCTGCCAGGCTTGTAGGGTGTTGGCTCTTGCAACTGCCGCTGCTGCACTTCTGCCCTGCTGAGAGGCTTGCCGGAAAATGACCTGTCTCTCAACGGCGAGCAGGTCGAGAGGGATCACTGCAGCCACTACCATGACCGCAGCACCGGAAACCGTGCGGTAGGCACAGGCGACCCTGAGAGCTCCTGTATGCTGAATTGCTGCTTCTCTTCATCCTCATGATACCCGCCCATTCTTCTGCACCGTACAGAAGGACGGCGTTCACGGTGTACATGAGGAGTCGCCTTTTGCTGGTTCTCGGGCCGCCCACGTTCCCCATGAACCTGCAGAGAGACCCAACCAACCTCGCCGCTTTGTCACACACCATTTGTATATGCTCCCAGTACCCTGAGACGGCAATCGAGCATCACACCCAAGTACCTGGCCGCAGTCCTCGTTTGGACCTCAACGGTTCCAACAGATGGGAATCAGTGTTGGGATTCTCGGTCGGGTGAGCATGACGATCTCGGTCTTGGCGATCACCAGCTCGAGTCTGTGGCTGCTCATCCAAGAGCCGACCCGGATTATCACCTGATTTAGGCGAAGTTGAGCCAACTCTGGAGTCCTAGCCGTGATGACCGCGGCCACGTCATTGGCGTATCCCACCAGGAACACATCAAGGGGCATCTCAAGACGAAGCAGGCCGTCGTACGAAACATTCCAGAGGTCGGGGCCAAGGTCGGGGCACCGGCGGCGACCTGCCTTCTTCGTTTTCGACACAACAACCAGGATATAGTCGCGCGGGCACTCTCAGTTCCGCTGCAACGCCCCTAACATGTCCACCCAACGAGCAGAGTTGAAGGCGTTCTTTGCGTGTAGGGTAACCAAGAGCACTATTGGCCGTGCCTGATGACAAGCTGTGTCGGCTTGCTGGACGGCGCTGACGACTTCTGTGATAGCATTCATGGTTGAGTGACCTATCCGAAAGCCGTGCTGCCGTAGAGGCAATCCCCCGGTAGCTTCGATGGCCAACTGCAACCTTGGCTTCAGCAATTTCTCCAAGAGCTTCTCTGCCGTGTCAAGCATGCAAAGCCGCCTGTATGGCGTTGGAGAGTCCAGATCACCTTTTCCCTTGCTAATCAGCGCCAGCCTAGCTGTCTTCCAGCGTGATGAGAACACTCCTGTTACTATGCAAGCGTTGAACATGCGCAGCAACAGTAGAGGGTGACTTCCCACCACGACCTTCAGAACCTCAGCTGGTATGCCATCAGGCCCCGGAGCTTTGTTATTTCTCATGGCGGACGTTGCCGCCGCACGAGTTCCTCTTCCGAAAACTCCGGAACATCCGGAACGGCCTCGCTACTCCCTCCTCCCTCCTCACAGGGTGATTTGGAAAGAGAGCATCCACGATTGCCGTGACTGTTTCGGCCGGGATGGCAGTAAAAAATAAAAAAATAAAATAAAGGTCTTACAGCAGCAAACTTAATGATATTAAACACAATGTGAAAATGCAAAGGTCTTACAGCAATACACATTATTTACATTAAACAACATGTTATAATTAATAAAGGATGTTTACTTTGAAATAAATATTTGATACAAACCTATTTGACTCTTTCCTGTTGTTAACACAGCAATAATACATACTTTCCTGTCCTGCAACTCATCCATAAGATATTTATCGAGAGCATAACAGTTTCAGAAAATGATTTTATGTACTATGTTAGAATATTACGTATCCTTAAATTTATCTAGTATAGATTATCATCACAAAGACGCAACTAGGGAAGGATGTTTTAGTGAGCCACATGGCAACTTCATCTCGCTTCGACAATGTAAAGGACAACATTATCGTAATAACAACACTAGCGCCCTCAAAGTCAAAGCGGCAATGCCCGTTATGCAATTCACGGTAGCATAGTCCGGTTCGTCATAGAAACACTACGTGGGTAACTACATGGATAGCTATTGTTCATGTACAAGCATACTAACCACACACTAAAATGCCATAGGATACAACACTAATAATTGTATTCTATTTAGTAAACTGACATTTCCAATAGTCTAATATTCTATACCCTAATGTGAATAAGGTTTGCTTACCTGCTTGCAACACCGATCTCAAGAACGGCTGCAACGATTTCCTTCAGATGTTCGAAATAACTAATTTCTGGGATAAAAATAAGTTCTAGACAGGTCTCATCCCCAGGAAAAATCAAATAATGTAAAAATACCCCCGTCGCAGCAAACCTGCATACTCAGCGAATTTCCAATGAATATATAACATAACACATTAAAACACTTAACAGGATTCATAAGAAATGTATTCACAAACAAGCGATATTCAAAATATTAATTATTCTCTATAAGAATAACATTGGCGATGAGTACGCAGGTTTGCTGCAACAAGACACACAAAATGATGGGTTTTTATGCAAATATCAATAGAACTCATCTTAGTGAAGTCACATACCAAGTTTCATCCATATACATTCATAAATAAGCGATATATAACATTTTAAGTATTTTCCATAACAATAACATGGGGACCAAGTACCTAGGTTTGCTGCTACAGGAACTATATGCGAAAAATTTTTTTTGTGCAAACAACAATAAACCACAACCAGATCAAGCCATAAACCAAATTTTGTCAGTTTATGTTCATAAATAAGCGAGATATACAATTTTTATTTTTCTCCATAAGAATAACATTAGACAACGTACTGTGTTTAGCACTTTCAATATCTCGGTAACAAATTGACGTAGAGCAATGATCAAAATACCAAATTGTTTGTTTTACTTTCTCCCTCTATACATAGTATATGGAGAAAGTATTGTTTTCGTCAAAATTTTCGAATTTGAGTTGTTAGTGGAAATATTCGTTTTGGTGCTCCCTGAACCCAAAAAAGTGGTTTTTACGTGATGTCTGTCTGTGTGTGTGTGTGTGTGTGTGTGTGTGTGTGTGTGTGTGTGTGTGTGTGTGTGTCCGTGTGTGTGTGTGTGTGTGTGTGTGTGTGTGTGTGTGTGTGTGTGTGTGTGTGTGTGTGTGTGTGTGTGTGTCTGTGTGGATGTGTACAGAGCTAGAGCCCTAACCAATGGGCCGATTTGGATGAAATTTGGTATGTAGGTACTAATCCACGATATCTCCAGGCGTTTTTTTCATTTTTTTGAATTTTTGATTTTTAAGGGTAATTATCCCCCAAAAACCGCCAAAAAACATGAAAAATCCATATTTCTGAAAAACGGCTCTAACGATTTTGATTAAACTTTAGTCGTTTGTAGAAATTTAGTTTTCAAACAAAATGACACCACCCGCACTCCTGTAAAAATTCGGGTTCAGAAATTACGGGTCTTAAAACATCCAAAATTAAGTTTTTTGGATTTTTCATAAAAATACATAAATATAAAAAAATATTACTATTCACCATTAAAAAGAGCTCAAAAAACTAAATAATTTAGGATCTTGAATTACTATTCTACGATTGCTGGTTTCGGAGAAAATTGAAATTTTCATTTAGCGGTAAACGCAGTACGTTGTTCAATGTTATTCTTATGGGGAATACAAAAATTACCATTTCTCTCTTATTTACTTATCAATTTCATTCAAACTTGATATGCTTGTCAATTAAGCATTGACCAACAGAGTTAATTCGAAATATGTTGCCCCTTAATATCCCTGGGGGGGGGATAGGGGGCATTTCCCCTCTTAAAACCCCGAGTGAAGCAATGGATCCTGTAGTGCCTCCAAAGCAGGGATTTGGGTGGATGTTTTTTAAAACAACTTGTTTACAAGATTTTCTGTACATTCTACCGTGCTTTGTATTCTATATTTAGTAAATAAAAAATAATTTATTCATTAAAGTTGGGCTAAAAGGGAGAAATTATGTGTCAGTTTCCTGATACCGTTTATTTTTAAGCTGAATTCAATTAAGCTGAATGGTATAAATTAAAATTTGATTTAAATTAAAATTACATGTGAAAACCCCAAAAAACCCATTTTTGGGGTACAAAACCCCCCAAAACCCCCCTTCGGATGGTGCGATTCATCTGGTTTTCGAACTCGTTCAAATAAATGGTACTTTACACATTTGTACCAAATTTCATTAAGATCGGACCTTTTTTACGATAGTTATCGTTTTTACGGACACATATATATATATATATAAATATATATATAAATATATATATATAAATATGTATATACATATATATATAAATATATATATATACATATATAAAAATTTGAACGAATGGTGTTTTTGGCATCTGGGAACCTCAAAATGAAAAGTTATCATGGTCTCGGGCTTAAGTCTTACCATGAGACCTACGGTAATAGCTTCTTCCCTATATAGGGGAAATTCGCTAAAGGGGAAATTCGCTAAAAACGAAAATGAAAAGTTCAAAAATTAACATTGGGCTTATGGAGTTTAAAATCAAAACAAAATAATTGCAACAGCTGTTTATAATCAATCTATGAACTGTCAAAGTAATACCATAGAAAAATAAATCAGGTACAGAAGTGTCACGAAGTAGGGAAAAAGCGTACGCGGGTATCATGGAAATGCAGGCGCTGTCGCGTCGTTCAAGTCTGAGTTAGCGGTGCCTTGTTGCCAAGTCGGGCAGTGCGGGATTCCCAAATTCCCGCAGGGAGCAATCTCGGTCGCTTCCGCCACGGCCACGGCATCGGTAGGCGGTAAGGCTGATCTGATAAACGTGTGGCTGTGTGGCAGTGGAGATCACTCTCCCGTTGTATGCACAGGAAATGGAGGATGTGCACAAATCTCGTTTCGAACTGATCTGGTATTTATTAAATTTCTGGAATGTTATTATTACAGAAGGATAAAACATGAACTGCATTAGAAAAATTAAACCTTTTAAATTCCATAAATTGCAATGATGATTAACAATAAAATACCCCCGTTGCATCAAACCTGCATACTCAGAGAATTTCAAATGGTACTTCACTACGTCATGAACCACTTACCAACTTTCATCAAAGCATATTCATAAATAAGTGCAATATTAAATTTTATTTTACGATAATAGCTTCTTCCCTATTGGGGAAATTCGCTAAAACTATTAAAATTATTAAAAATATATGCATCTTTCATCTAAATAATGTGTACCGTAAGAATAATTCTAAATTAATATCTCGATTATTTATGAATGTATATTGATGAAACTTGGCCTGTGGCTTCACCTAGTACTGGTATATTGATATTTGCATAAACAATTTTTGTTATTGTCCCCGTAGCAGCAAACCTGCATACTCAGCCCTAATATTATTCTTATGGAGAATAAATGAAGTTTTATCTCTCCCTTAGTTATGAACATAAATAAAAAATAAAACTTGGTATGTAGCTTCACCTGGTTAAGTTATATTGATAATTGCACAAAAACATATTGTTTATATTTCTTGATGCAGCAAATCTGCGTACTCAGCCTTTAATGTTGTTCTTTAGGAGAATACTGTACATAAAATGCAGAGTGTATATAACATGTTGAAATGTTAGCAGCCGATGCCATACAAATTTACTATAAATTCACTGAAGAAATTAGCTCTTCACGTACGAACAAGTTACTGTAAAATATTAAATTCAGTAATAAAATGCATTACAATTTAATCGTGAAACATAGTTTACTTTTAAAATTATGATTTTATCTATTTTCTGTAACCCTTTATTTATAAATCAGGGTATGTTTATAAAACATACAGAGAGAGCTTAAGCTTTTAATCTTATTATTGACGCGATGAACCCATACACGAAAACTATCCTCGAACTAAAAAATGTTTAAAGAAATCGTCAGTCAACATTAAACGTACCAGTATCTCAGAAGATTTTAAATGTATTTTTAAAGTTGGTAAATCGATAAATTAACATTGAGGCAAAATCTTTAGCATCATTGAATAGAAAACTAACCAGAGAAGTAGATAATGCGAAGAGCGCGTAAACACTGCACTCAATACGACAAGCGCCAAGCAGGGCGAGGGAATTTTTCCCTACCGGCTGGGCCGGCCGGCCAGCCGGCTGGAGTGCACAGACAGGCAACGTCGCTTGGCCGGTTTTGCTCGTATGATCTGGCCGGTTGAATTAACAATTTTGTGTTAGCAAATTTTAGCATTACGTGACACTTCTATACCTGCTTTATTTTTCTATGGTAATACTCATGTTGTTTATTAACATGTGGTTTTGTGAGAGCAGAGATTAAAAGATTTGGGTGAAGATTACATATAAGAGGAATAAAATAAATCAAAGGGACATTGAGCTATACATAACAACTGGAGTAACGTTAAAAATATAGAAAAGAGGCAAATGAGTTATATAAATCTGATTATCAGTAGGTGAGGAGTGGTGAAATATTACTCCAAGTCATTTAAACAAACTTACGGGCCTTCCCCCGAGCAAAGCTGGGCCCCCATGTACTAAATGCAAATATAATTACAGTGCTGCTAGAATAAGTTAACTATGAAACATCCCTTATGTCGTTGTACGATTTAAACAAAACATATAGTTAGATCAAAAACTAACGCAGTTCTGCTACATACTCAAATGTTGGCTCGTTGTTTTGTTTGCAACATCCATTGACGTAATGAAGTTTAGCACTCATCGCCTCTTAACCAGTGGGGTTTTCTTATAATCTGGCATTTTATATTTTTTAAACTTTAAAAATCACAGCGGGGCCCTAACGTGTGGGTTCAAATAAGATCTTCCTATTTCCGGTATCGTATTCTCTGCAAAGACTTAAAACTACTGGACCGCTCGCGCCCGTGGTGAAGCGAACCAAATTTCGGTCCGGCCGCGTTCGAGGTCGCGCCGCAAATGGTGGGCTACCGCGGCAGCGCTAGCATGGGGGATATAGGGAAAAACATGACGCGCGCTCACTTGAATTGAATTTGCAGCCAGGGAAAATTTGTCATGGTTGAATGGCCTTCTGATCCGTATTCCTGAATAGTTTCTCGAATTTTTAATACCGAAAGTAAATATATTCGACCAGGGTTAGTTGCGTAAAAATAACAGAAAGTTGGGAGTTTTGTAAAATAATCTCCTTGATGGCTGATTCTTTCATATTTCCAGTCATATAAATTAATGTACGATCCACTAGGATTTAGGTGTTGTTCAATAATGATGTTTTGAAGTTTTTGGTACTGGAATGAATTTTTTATGAGCAGTAATATCGTTCTTTGGGCTAGTGAAACTTTGAATTTTAGCATATAAACTTCGACGTTCGCCAAAAGTTGTAGATTGTATGAAAGTTAATTGGCCTGTATCATAAAATTTTGTTGATGAATGAATACCAAGACAAATACTTTTTAATAGCAAATGTATTCTTAATAAACATTAATTACCAACATGGTTCGTTCACCCGTCCACGTATAGTATTAGGAACGATTACATAATGTTGCATTAATACAACATTTCGCTATTGAATAACAAAAAATTATCTTCAGTGTATGATAACAATTGATTATGATTTATTTAAGAGACGATACAAGTACAGTATAATAATAATGGGTTTAAGAGTATTTTGGAAGGCATAGGATTAAATGAAATGATTTTTCTCAAAATTAATTTTTATTCACTGATTAACTGTTACATTACACATTACAGTTGAATTGTAGAATGTTGTAAGATTACTTAGCAAAATACGACTAAAACAAAAGTCGTATAACTATGTATTTTATCAAAAAACTAGGTCATGTTGTAACACAGCATCACTGAGTTGAATTTAACAGCGCGGCACGGCGCCGGCGCGTCTTGGATAGAGCGCGGCGAAAGGTTTCAGCATCTTTCCAAACGAATTGTAGGCAAACCAACAACTTTACCGAAAAATGTTTGAAATAAAAGTTCTAGAGAAACTAATTATCTACAACTTTCCCGCTGGAAGTTTGTTTCTAACCTAAAAATAAAAAACTTCCTCGCTGAGTAACTTTTTCATGTCCCTCTTTAATAACACGTAAGAGTTTTTAATTATTAAAAATATTAAAAAACGGTAAAATAAAACAATATTTATACTTTCGGATTCCGTAGTTCACGTACACAAAGGATATATAAATTTCATTACAATTCAAACATGGCAGTGAAGTCCAGGAGCGTGTAAACGACAGCGCGTTCAACGCCAGAAACAGCTCTGAGCACACAGTGGCCCACCATTTCTGTTCCGCACAGACCTACGCGGACCGTTTTTAGCTCACTTAGCGATCTCTCCAGTAGTTTTACCTCGATGATTCTCTGTTACGATCTCCCCACCAGAGAAAAATAAATGTTGATATGCCGGTACGACCATGAAATAAACATTTATTTAATTTCATTTGAGTTTTGGCCCAAATTAGCATTACAGTTAGTTATATTAGCCTTTTCTAACCATACACATTATGACCCAAAAATTTATATTAAGTTTTTAATAATAAAAGTAAAAGACAACTGTTAAATCAATACTTTTTAGACTATAACATAAGGCTAATTGTAATTTGTTTTAAATGTCTGATAGTAGTTAGCTGTATAACACTTACTATTACACTTGCAATTCTATTGTTTCTGTCAGTACACCTTCATTTGTAAACCTTTTCAAAATGCATACGGCAACGAATAAAAAACGCCTATATTTAAACATATACATATATACATATAGTAGGTTATATATTTGAGAAATAAAACTACTACACAACTAAAAAGAGTAAAATGATAAAATTATTGGGCCATGATACATATACTTAATTGCAACTTTGATTATTTCTCAGGCAGTTTCAATTACTACTCAATGACTCGAGCTAATCTCGGATCACGCCACTTTCTTGTGATCCAGGAAAAGCTTTATCCAATCTGATCTTATCCATTGAAGTAATCCGGTGTTGAGCTGACAGGAAGAGGAAGTTAATGAACGGATTGCAATGCAATGCAATCAAGGCGTCACATTTGTCCATGAATGCAGAACAACAATTTAAAATTAAATTACAGCTGTTCCATTAAAGAATAACATGTTTGGAACATTAAACGCCATTTATATTCTATAGACTATGTAAACCAGATTTAAAATGAAATGAAATCATAAATTTAGTCTTTTTTCCATATATAAGGAATAATTGGAATAAGGAATTATGAGTATGTATGGATGGTTAGGCTAATACATCATTTTTCACTAAAATACGTGTTTAAGTATAATTAGAATGTGCCCTTTTTTCCAACAAATAAGGCAAATGAATTGTTATTTTCTATCAATATATAAAATACTTACCTGTTCAGTTTGTCCTCGGTTTATTAGAGATTGCAAAATTAAGTACCAGTTTAATACTCTAGTGAGTGTGAACGGGACCGTGATATTACACACGAGTGAGTTCATGTGTTAGGTGATTAACCAATAACCCGAGAACTACAAACAAAGTCCTTAAACATGTATGTAGTACATTTATATTTTTGTTCGTAATCAGAATGACACTGCTTACATTTCGGGATACCTAAATAAATCGAGATCTCTAATCAATTTCCATGAATATACGTCCTAAATCTACTATATATTTGTCAAATCCACTGACTCACTCACTCACTCACGTATCATTGCACAGCCTAAACTACTTGACCTAGAACCTTGAAATGTTGCATGGACGTTCCTTTTAGGGTGTAGGGACCCACTAAGAACGGGTTT
The DNA here is from genome assembly GCA_963675035.1 of Allygus modestus. Taxonomy (NCBI): domain Eukaryota; kingdom Metazoa; phylum Arthropoda; class Insecta; order Hemiptera; family Cicadellidae; genus Allygus; species Allygus modestus. The sequence continues at coordinate 69,383,703 of OY776116.1, forward strand.
TACAAAATTCAAAATTTTAGGGTGGTTTTCGGGGGGTTGAAGTTTTAGGAAAAATAGGACTGTACTTCTTGTACACTATCGCCTCTAGTGCCTAAAAAAGTGAACCTACCTTCAATCTGATTGAAAAACGTTAGTGTGGAAATAAATTTTAGACATTTGTTGTTCTATACATTTTTTGTCTATCTCTTATGGTTTCCGAGTTATTTAGCAAAACGTGCCAACTTGAGCTTGCGGCGGCGGCCGGAATTGAAAACAGTGTCGATAATGTAGTCCATATAAGTTCAATCGCTGTCCACATTGCAGTGTAGCTATTAAAATTAAATTAATTGCTAATTTTGATATTATTTGCTGACAGAAAATCTCTGTGTTTAGTCATAATTTGATTCATAACCAAAAATATACTTTTAATTCGTAATTCCTCTTATTCCATCAGACTACCCTTTTCAGTTTAAACGTCTGCAATTCCCTGTGAGGGTCTGTTATGCTATGACAATCAACAAGGCTCAGGGGCAGAGTTTGAAAGTAGCTGGTGTGGATCTGAGAAGTGATTGTTTCGCTCATGGCCAACTGTATGTGGCGTGTTCAAGGGTGAGCTCTCCTGGCAGCTTGGTTATTTTGCAACCAGAAAGAAGAACAAAGAATGTAGTGTACAGAGAAGTTCTTAGCACCTAAGAGCTTTTTCTGTCGAGCATAAGCCCTGTACAGTACTGAAAGATAGTTTTGATTGAATTGAAATAGAGTGTGAATAATCTGTAAATATCTGCTAAAATTTGTTAAGTTAATGAGGCAAGGGTGCCTGGAAAAAAACTTTCTATGGGAAACGAGCATCGTTACCAGCACACCGGTTTCTTGGGAATTTCGTTTCCTGAAATAAATATATTGATAATGAAAAATTAATGTGCTATGTAAGTACCAAAAATCGTCCGTTGCGAAGCACGGGTACACAGCTAGTAATTCATAAAGTAAGTAAAAAATACCAGTGAGTAAAACATGAAATATAACATTTGCAGTTATAACATAATAATAACTATATAATATACAACAAACTATAAAACATTTCGTTTACAGTAAAAACCATTTAATAAATACATTCAAACCTAAGTTTTACCAAGTTGTTTATGTTATATCGTATTTCGTACTCTAATACATCTGGTTATCAAAATATTTTCATAACCAAACCTTCGCGTTTCTAGTTTTAATCGACTTCCATGGTAGTACTGTATAGTTAAATTATTAGGTAAAACCTTTTTCAGAAAATGAGGAACACAATAGCTAATAAAAACTATTATTACACGTATTAAAGTGGAGTTGCCAGTTAACAAACCTAACTGTAATTTGACTGTGTCAATAAACACTTAAATGTTGATTGCTGTATTAGGTGCATAGCTATCTCAATATGGCTTTAACGTTTCTCTTTTAATTAACTCATTGAGTTAGTTTGTTGACCCATTTAAATTAACTACACAACTGTTATAATTAATATTTCTATCTTTACGATCACTATGTTATTTCATTATAGGTTTCACTAAACCTTTTACAACTTAAAAAATAATGAGAATTGTATTTATTATGTACTGAGTAATTTACAGTTGAAACTAGGTTTTTCTTTATGTTTCATGTATTAATGGTGTAAACAAACTTTACAATTTTTCTTATCGTCGTTTATTTTATTTGCAATCACTTTATAGTTTTCACACCTAACACAGTCATCCGCACAGAGATGTTTTCATATTTGGAGACGATGCTGACTACTAGTGGAGTAAAGTGTTGCAATTAAAAAACTGCTTATAGTAATTTTAAAACAATTAACTGAAACATATTAAGATTATTATTTACTGGTTGGTGTCCCATATTTCACTCGCTGACCCCCTTATAGTTATGAAACTCCCTGTAATAAAAACAAAGATGTTTTAAAAGGTTACTACTAAAGCTACAGTAATGAATAAAATAAGTCTTTATCCACTGAATCTTTAAAAATAACCAAATGGCCAAGGACCACAACGGGATTTAGTTTCAAACGGGCCTTAGGTGTCTACCAAATATCTCATTACCTTCATGGGAAGTATCATCTTAATTGAGTAAGAAGCGTCTGCGTTAAAAGGGGACTGTGGTGACGATGATAGGTAGACATACGGATACAACCTTCCTTATTTTATATTTTTATTTACAATCTTGTTTGATTACAAAAACTGGGGCTTGGTGTGATGATCATGTAGCCACTTTAAATCTGTATACATTATTACTATTAGTCCTGTTGCTCGAATCCGAGCAAGTTTATACCTAACGAAATCTTATATATATATATATATATATAAAACATTTTGAACGACCCCCCAAAACGTGTTCAGGGGGTCACGTTAGGAACTTCTATCGTGATCCCGGCCTTAAGTTTCACCGTGCGAGTCATGCTAATAGTTCACTTTCCAAAGGAAATTCACTAATAACTTGGACAGGTTTGTCTAAACATAACGTCACGATCACGCCAAGCCGACCCACGACCGACGCGCTACGTGACGATTGGGGACAGACTAGCATCGAGGAACTTTGTTTTAATATAAAGTTACTTTATGCTTAAAGTTTCTGACATTTTTAATGTATTTTTGAAACTCATAATAGCGATGGATTTGAATTTATTTTTTGATTTATTTGGACTTTAACTGTCGCTTTTAGTGTTTAAAACTACACTACGTTTCGAGAGGTAAGGGAACTCCTCCCGTTATCAAGTCAACCCTACTTACATCTAAATATCAAGTTCTTACACCTATCTAACCTACATTTTTTTATCTTTTTTTACATTTTAATTTACACAAACACAAAAATAACAACTATATACAAAAATTCAAATAAAATACACTAACACAACATTTATATATACGAATAAATGGAAAACTGACAATACATTATCTGTTCTGCATCGTTGCCTCCAAGCTGACGGCAAAAACGGGAAACTTCTCTCACACGTCAACTCACTACCGGACTGCGCACTCGACTAGTGGCTAGCGGTAGTGGAGGGGGGAGAACCGTTACCCCCACCTACCGCCAGGGACACGTGAGTTGACGTGTGAGAGAAGTTTCCCGTTTTTGCCGTCAGCTTGGAAGCAACGATGCAGAACAGATAATGTATTGTCAGTTTTGCTTTTTTTCGTATATATAAATGTTGTGTTAGTGTATTGTATTTGAATTTTTGTATATAGTTGTTATTTTTGTGTTTGTGTAAATTAAAATGTAAAAAAAGATAAAAAATGTAGGTTAGATAGGTGTAAGAACTTGATATTTAGATGTAAGTAGGGTTGACTTGATAACGGGAGGAGTTCCCTTACCTCCCGAAACGTAGTGTAGTTTTAAACACTAGAAGAGCGATAGGTCAAGTCCAAATAAATCAAAAATAAATTTGTTTAATGGTCAACAACTTCATAATGAATGAGTAACTGAGGACGGCGTTTTATTGTCGAAACATGTCCTTAACATGATAAACCATTTTTAGCTGTTTTACGGAATACGTAAGTATTTAGTCTTATAATTTATACATTAAATAATGATCTAGCTCTTTTAGTTCTACAGTAAATAACAAATGAGTCACGTTTTAAATATTATTTCTTAATGCTCTAAAATGTTTAGAAATAAGTTCTAGTTCAGTTTTAATTTTAGATTTTAAACTGACTTGTTTCGAATAACAATTTGTTATTTACGAAATAAATTATTTTTGATTCTGATTCTGTTTATACCCAGTTTACCATTGATTTGTTTACATATTTTGACGGATGAGGTACTCTAAGTTATTTAGAAGAAATTTCCTTTTTCTAGAACTTTTTTCCACCCATTCACCATAAAATTATCCATGTGAAAGAATTTTATCTTGGGGATGAAAGTGTGTATTGGATTTATGTTACATTATCTTAGTAAATTTCATTTAGATAAACAGATTTTATAAGTATTACATGTAACTACTGACGGTTATACCACTCATTACCTACTTATTATTTTACTCCTTAAGTAAGCATCAATGCCTCATACCTCCAGGACTTAGGTAAACACTGTTAAAACATGGTTGTTAGGTAAATTAAATAATAAAAACTTTATCCATTTTGACAACTAAAACTTAAAATATATATATTCTTCTATAATGGATTTACATTTATACTTCCTACCTTTCTTTAAATTTGACTGAAATTTATATTACTCATGGCACTGTTAATTTTGATTTATGTTTTACTGATTTTATATTTATAAATTACCCCATATCTCATTAATTTATTTAATTGGATGGATGGATATCACAGGTTAATAGATTCTTAATATTTAAGAATCTCCGTATTACTAGAACCCTCTTGAAGTCAACTCGATCAGCGTGGCAGACTCCCCCGGCGGCGTATTTACGAACCCTAAGTGGTCTCAGCGCTCGCTCGGTTCGGGCCACCGGCGAGGTTTGGCGGAGATACCCGATCCCTAACCTAACCGTTGTACTCCTGCGTTTAGGTTAGGTTAGGTTAGGTTAGGTTAGGTTAGGTTAGGGCGATCGGGTATCTCCGCCAAACCTCGGTGGTGGCCCGAACCGAGCGAGCGCTGAGACCACTTAGGGTTCGTAAATACGCCCCCCGGCGCGGCTCCTGCTGCGGACCTCCGCCCTCGGTCTCCGGTGTCGTACAGCCGGCGCTCTACTTCGCTCCTGACCCCTCTCTCTACTTCTACAATTTAACTCGTGCAAACATGATATTCGCTTATCTACTTAAATCCTGTAGAAACAATGATTCCGTCTAAACGCGTCCTTATTACTAATCTGGTGACTTGTCCTTGAGTAAACTGTTGTTCAAAATTTCCTACTGGTTTCTGACTTGAAATCTATTGACAATTATGTCAATTCCTCTAAATTTAATTTTTATACAAATGTTCCTAATCGTGGTACACGGACACTGTGTTATTTAGATCCAAAGTTTGTAATAAATTGGATTTTAGTTCTGAGGGATCTCCATGCAACACTAGCTAGTTGCTTTTTAAATTCCCATCTTATCTCGGGGCTTAAATATACCACTTCTTAAAAAAACAATCACTGTAATTATTTTTTGATCTATTATAGTGATCTCAATTGGAAAGATAACACATCAATGTTGACCAATAAATTTATATTCCCAACAAACTAATAAATGTACCACTGGTCCTATATTAGTTTGTATAACTATTTTAAATTCATGTTCAGAACATAAATAGAATCTATATAACATACAAACATATCATATATAGCAAATACCAAATGTGTTATAAAAGTACGTTTAAAGTAAAAGATTTAAATTTATCAAATCTATCTTCTCTGCAGATATAGATTAAACTTGGCATTACCATTATCGCTTTAAATTCTAAATTTAACTCAAAATGTGGTTGGCAATGTGATGATGTGGTTAGTTAGTGCAAAGGGACATCCTTGTTGGATGACCAATTACATTTAAACCATTACACACAGACTATGAAATGTGAAATCGTTCGAATAATTTGTTACTTTCAATCGTTCAAAGCAGACAATCTAAAGGCAACTATGGAATGTGATATACAATTATAATTCCTCGATATTATATTCTAAAATACTTAAACTTCGTAAATAGTATTTTTTTATGTCGTGTGGCGTTTAGTAGAGGGAGAAATAATATTTAATAATAACATAAAGTAGAACCTCCTCCTATTTGCCTCTTCGTCTCTATATATCCCCCTGCCCCTCTATCCCTCTATATATTTGCCTAAAAGACTGATCTATATTTGTGATTTTTAAATAGATGGACGTGTAGCTGAATGTGTGTTCCGAACCCCCGCGGAACTAATTGCAGCTATAGCAGTCCTTTTAATATAACAGTCCTTGCCCTTATAACAGTCCTTGGTAATTGGAGGGGATAGAACCCGGTACCTTGAGGACCAAAGTACAGCGCTTAACCAACACACAAGGCCGCTCCCACTAAGTAGGTCAACTCTTGTATTTTGTATTACAGCTAACAAAAGTTTGTACAATATCTTTGTTTGGTTAAATTATGTTTTTACTGCATTTTAATAAATATCCTAGGCTTGATAATCCCAGTAAACCAGGAGGATACATCTTTAACTAATCACATGACGAATGAACTAATCGTTTATGATAAATATTCAGGCCAATGGTGCAACGTTATAAGGGATTTCCTAATCATTTATGAATGTTGACATATTTAGGAATTTATTTTATTTTGATATACCTCATGATTGGGTTTTTTATGGTACCACCCTCAAATCTGGTACGGAGGATTTCCTATTTTAATACACGCATTTCAGTTTATTAGAGTTGGTAATATAGATTACTATGAATTTATTAAAGAACTGTAAAACTTAAGAAAATAGTGTTTATATCGCAGACAATTTTTGTCTCGCTATTTAAATTAGATGAGTAATAAACTCAAACTTGTTATTCATATTCAAGAATTCACTAATAATTCAAAATTATGTTTGTTTCTTTTCAAATTAACATTTCCCTTCGATGTTGCCAATAGTTGATAGTAATTTTAAATAAAGGCGAGTAAAAGGTATAACTTTCATTAACGCAGTCAATAAACCAGAGTTATGAACCGTGGATAGTTTCTCAAAGTCCACTTTTATTTCGGGTTAAATAAACCCGAGCTATTTCACCGTTTTTATTGGCTTTATTTTCCCTTACAACACTGCCAAAGCCCGATTATTAGAGTGAACCACGTCTATAAAAAAGCTTCGAATGAAAATTGACTTTATAAATTTCCTCGATGAATTGGAAACACCCATATAGTTACAGTGTTACATAGTTTCATATAGTTAGTACTACTTTCATATAGTTACATGAATCGTTCATGTATTAATTGAATTTAAATAAAACAAGCACAGGACGTTGGTATCCAAACTTTGAGTGCAATTAACTTAAGTAAAACAGTAGATTAAAAAATCCTTCTTTTTATTTTAGTAGTACTCGACTTGAACACGAATAGATTTGAAGTAAAATATACTTTAAAGAAGAATTATGATCGTATTATTTACTTTTTTAATTCGCCCGTTTAAGTGTAATCTTTCTCTAAAGTATTTAGTGACACAATTTGTTAAATAGAAATATTATTGACTCTTAAATCTAAAATCTTATATTTAGATTCAAACATGCTGACAATTGTAACAACAATTAAATTTTCCTGATTATTCTAATAAATCAATTTGGACGGAAATGTGTACTATGATTAGAATGTTCCATTTTAAACACTGTTCACTGCTAGTAATTCTCACAATAATTACATAAGATTAAACTGTAAAAGAATGCTTATTCTATAAATATTGTGTCATATAGAGAACATGTAAAAAGAAGACTTTTTGACTGTGAATAATAGTTTTGTATTAACTAAATGTTTCATGTAACTCTTCACCCACGTTAGGGTAACTTTTTACATTGTTATAGAGTGCTGTAACGGAGAGTAAAAACCCTTGATGTTTGATTATCCATATAGTAGTAAGGTATTAGTAAGGTAGTAAGGTCTTATTTTACTAGATTAGTATCCAATATATCTTAAAAATTAACATTGTATACATCATAACCAATTTACACAAATGAACGTAAACTATTTAGTACACATTGATTTTATCAGTTACTAAACGGGCCGCCAAAAGCTACGTTCGTATCTTGTTTATTGAATTAAGGGTGCGCCCTACCCAGATTGAATTCATTGTTGTTTAGCGCCGCGCCGGCGCCGCCAACAAGCAGGGCCATGCATATTTACGCTTGAAGACCATTTTGTTCTCCTCGATCGCACTGTTATTTTACAGATTTCTACCAAACTATTTGCAGTTTCACACTTTTCAGATTCCAATCTCGGGATCAAACGGTTCCTTTTCTCCAAAATAATTTTTCTGCATACGTTAGGAATCTTTAGAAAAACGCTTAATTTGAGAACATTACTAATGGCCTACCACTTATTTTGAATTAAAATCACGATTTTTAAATCGTATGATCTCTAGATGAACATTTATTGAATTAAATAACATCAAATTATTTTTAATTGGTTAACAATTTAGCCTACAATGAGGGAGATGCAAACCCCTTACTTTGAGCGTGCGGAAGGGAGGTACGGCGCACCCTTAACTAAATCTTTCACTTCGGGATGTAGGGGAAGTAGCTATGTCCGTTTACGCCAAACGTTTTGAATAAAGTCCGATTTCGATGATGTTTGTTATGTTATGATGAATGCATTGAACTGGCCTTGATTGAACCCATTTTTTGTATTCCTTGTTGCAGCAAACCTGCATACTGAAACCACCATGTTATTGACATATAGAATAAATAAAATGGTATATCTCTCTTATTCATAAATATGTTTTGATAAAACATGATAAATGGTTTTATGTCGCAGTGGTGTACAGTATATATGCATTTAAAACTCGCTGAATACGCAGGTTTGCTGTGGCAAGGGTATTTTATATTGGAAATCAAATAAACTGATAAACTTGTACAGTTTTCTTTACATTAGGCCACTTTATTTAAATTATTCCTTACAAAAGGGTGTACAAAATATTAGATTTCCCCAAAAAGATCTGTCAGTCAGTTTTGAACGAGGCCCTGGGGAGTAAAATTGGATTTGTATTGCGATCGACAGTACTGAACAAAGTATTCAATGAACTAACCCCGTGATCGTTGTTAAGGGTTCTTAAAACAAGCTTGGGCTTGTGATTGAACAAAATCGTATTGTAAGTACTCGCTTGCTTCGAGTAATTGAAGAACCCTTCAAACCCGCTGATGTGGGGCTCCACGTGCTTATTACTGCATTACTTCACCGAAACTCCTTCGATCACATTGACGTTCAATTTATGAAATCTTCGTTAAATTACCTCTTTTAAATTATAATTTCTATTTACTACGTAAAGCTCAAAACCCTCTATAGCAATTTTGTGATCAAAGACACTTATCATTGGTTATTTGTGGAGCGTTTAGACGATAACACAAATTATAAAATGTAATATTTCTGAAAAAATGTATTATGCATTTCAAATATAGTTTAATTTTATTTATTGATAATATAAAATCTATGTACAAATTTGCTTCAAGATAAAAAGTAAACAAATTCAGCAATAATTAGTTAAATTTCTTAACCCTATTGTTCTCAAATTTGCTTTCAGACTCCTGAAATTTGCATAACGATTCCGATTTCGGAACACAAAACAGTTGAATAAACAATGTCAAACTGGGTTACAATAACGCTTAACTCGACGAACCTTTCTACAATGATCGTTAAATAACAGACTCTAAATAGTATTAATTTTCCTCGTTAAATAACATGGTTCTCAACTCTAATATATTTTAACCAAAGTAAAAGCTTATCTTAAAACCATTTAGGAGTTTAATCAACCAATAGATTTTTAGGTCAACTATTTTAGTTTTAGTTATAGTTATTTTAGTTTTAGGTATAACTAAACACACCAGATAACTAATTCCCTCTTGTATTTAGTTTGTTTGTTGTAAGTATTATAAATAAAATGTAAGATAGAGGAATAAAGTGTGTCGTATTTGTACATTTGTAATTAATGTATTTATTTGAGAATTAAAAGCAATTTAATTTCATAATCGAATAAGATTTCTCATAAATATGTAATTTAGTTTGTACTCCATTTTTAGGTTAATATGGTATATAAATAATCATGATGTATCAATTTATCTGCAGTCATTAAAATCTACAGCAAATTCCATTGTGTTTGACAGGATAACAGTACAACAGTAACAACAAGGATATTTAACGTTCAGACGATAACTCAAATTATAATATACAATATTCTGAAAAACTGTATTATACATTTTTTAAGACAGTTTTATGTTATTTTTTATATCATAAAATGTATATTTGCTTCAAGATAAAAATAAACAAATTCAACAATAATTGGTTAAATGTCTTAAACCTATAGCTCTCAATTACGCTTTCAAACTCCTACAATTTGAACGATTCGGATTTCAGAACACAAAACAGTTGAAGCTACTTTGCCAAGTCCCTGTGGAAATAATGTTATCCGGTTCTCATTAATAACTAAACTATTACGTGGGCTTTGTTGAGCTGCAAGTGTTTTAAAAGAATGTTATGTTGTTGGATGGATATGGATCTACAATGAACGGTACATTCAAAATAAATGAATGATACTTGACGGACCAACAACATGATTATCATAATCTTAATATATAAAAATGAATCCCTTTTTCCCTTGGTCACGCCATTACTTGAGAATGAGTGCACCAAATTGAATAACTCTTTTTTTGTTGTGTTCATTAATGTCAGGAGAAGGTTTTTATAAAAGACAATTTTTAATCCGACCTAAGGGCTCTGTCCCCTGGCCTTCAAAGTTCCCATTGATTCAATCAAAGTTCAGTTAGTTACAGAAAACAGCTGTTAACAAGGATTATATCTAAACATACTTGAAAGGCATAAACATATATTAATTACGGAAATAATAAATCTACTTAAATGGCAACTCAAACTCTTTTTTCGATGCCGAAGTTAGCACTTTATGAAAATAGGCGAGTGAGCGAAGCGAACGAGCTCATCTTGAAAATGAACGATTTTGACATAAAACAAATTAAATTCAATTTCCCTTAGGACAGGACAACGTCTGTCGGAACAGCTAGTTATTTATAACTAGTAGCCTGTCGCGGCTTCGCTCGCAACCACAACGTAATACCGTATACTGACATTCCCGTATAAATATTTTGTTACCGTTCAAAAGCCAACATGGCCTGCTGATTGACTGTGTTTACTCTATCCAGCTGATTGCTTAAAACTTATAGTTGTATCCCAATGTTAAGCTTATGGGAAAAAACTCAACTGTAAGGGGCCCAAGAGCCTCACTCAGAAATTATTTCTCTATAAAAAAAGGTTTCCTGCACAATGTCACGTTAGGCTCTTTCCAATGACACCAAAAACATGGAAATCGGTTCAGTAGTTTAGGAGGAGAGATTGTCACAAAAAACCTGCTCGCCTATTAAATGAGTATAGATTATATATCATAATTAGAGTGTTATTGAGTTTACTTTGTCTACTGGTTTTGGTCAAATGAAAAACAGCAGTAAATAGTACCTATGTTTTAACCAGTTTGTATTAACATTAATACGTTTTTATCAACTGACTTTCTTCTTTGTCCCGTAAAAACTTTGCAATCGATTTAAAACTACATTCCCAATGATCTAGAGACCTGAAACCTGACACATAGCTCATAAACGGATGACAATGCAATATAAACTTCCTTTCTTATAATAAGAATGGTTAAACAATATTTAAAATTATTTGTTTATTTTGTTAGATAATCCCCGAGAAATTAAAATAAAATTGAATCATACTCAATTTAGTGTTTATATTCTTTCGTCCTCGTTTGAAACAAAAGAGCTTAAAGGAATGAAATGGGGTAACCATTAAATGCCAAACCGGTGGATCCCTAAAGCAACTAACCTAGTTTACTAGCTTATTTTGTACGGTGGAATTGTATTTACATGACACCAAGTCAATTTTATTTTTCTCTACCAACGCATCGCTTTTTTATTAAATCCGCTTTATTAATATTTCTTCCCTCGAAACCACGAACAATTCAATCGCCAAGTTCCTTTCCAAATTTTTGAACATGATAAAATATAGTTGGAAAACAAATATAGTTGGATAGTTACAAATTAATCTTGAATGCAAATAAAATACATATTTGATTAATATCAAGAATTAAGTTATTAAACTTGTAATGACAATGAGATTAGTTATTCTAATTATAATTCATTAAATAAATTATCTAAATAAAATTTTTATCAAAAGCTCATTAAAAATTATTTGAATTACTCCAAATTTATTTTCAACCCATTCCCATCTCTCTTTTTTCTCCCTTTATTTGTGTTACATGATTAAAAACAAAATTATCCCAAATTCAATAGATTTACAAATTTTAAAAATAAGAAGGTCAAAGTATTATTTCACAGCAACGCAGCGGACGCACAGGCTTATTTATGATGGTGATGCTGATTCCCATGACCATATTTTTTATATTTTTACTAGCTGTTCTCGCAGGTTTCGCTCCGCAAATAATCTTAATATATAAAACTGACAGTTGTGTGTGCTGCATTCCGTGGCTATCCCGTGGAACTACTACGAATCAAGATCGGCTGTTTGTATTTTCATCATCTGAAACTAAAAACGATTTCGCACGCAGCACGCTGACGTGAGGGAAGTGAATTTCCACATAAAAAACTATAAAAACTCAAAATCAGTTAAAAACATACAATTATTCAAATTTGTATTCAAATCCGAAAACATTGATTTTTTGGTTGTTCTGATGCTCCTGGTTCTATTTACCTGCAATGCTGGGAATACAATTTTGCGCATTATAAGATTAGGAGAAGGTCCAGTCAGGCTTTAAAGTAGGCGTGAGGTTGTTGGGGATGAAAAAAGTACACCAACAAATGAATAACAGGCTTTTCTAATGTAAAACCCCCATAAGACAACGTACAGTGTTTGGTCAATACACATTTTCTTTATTAACTCGGTAAATATATATGCTAGAATGACAATAGAGGGCTTAAAAGTTTTGCCGCACTAATTACCATCATTTTCTATTCGTTAATTTCATATCCGGGGCCTTTCTGACCCTTTTTGGGCCCAAAAACTCGAAATTTGAAAGATTAATCCCCAAAAAAGGGGTTTAGAGTTTTCCAGTTGTTTCGCCCAACGAACTTGTCCAACTGATTATAGAAAGGAACGTCCCTACCAAATTTGAGCTTGCATTCAAGAGCTCAAACTACTTATATATATTATGTGTGTATGCACTCTAGCGGTCGCATTTTTTGCCCGATTTACTTCAAATTTCACCCGCACGGTGAAACTTAAGCCCGGGACCACCATAGAAGTTCCTAATGTGACCCCCTGAACACGTTTTGGGGGTTCGTTCAAAATTGTATACATAAATTTATATATATATATATATATATATATATATATATATATATATATAACATTTTGAATGAACCCCCAAAACGTGTTCAGGGGATCACATTAGGAACTTCTATGGTGGTCCCAGGCTTAAGTTTCAGCGTGCGGGTCATGCAAATAGTTCACTTTCCATAGGAAATTCACTAATGAATGTCCATAAGAATAACACAGGATTGGAGCTTTGACTCCCCGTGGGCAGAGCCCTATGCGAATTTCTTAAAACCCTTTCTTAGTGAGCACCTAAGACCCAAGAGGAAGGTATGTTCCAAATTTCATTGCAATCCGTTCTGTGGTTTTTGAGATTTCGTGATGAGTGAGTCAGTGAGTCAGTCAGTGGTTTTTGGATCTTAGCGAATTTCCCCTATAGGGAAGAAGCTATTACCGTAGTCGGCATGGTAAGACCTAGGCCCAGGACCATGATAACTTTTCGTTTTGAGGTCCCCAGACCCCAAAAACACCATTCGTTCGAAACTGTATATATATATATATATATATATGTGTGTGTCCGTGGGTGTGATAACTCTCGTAAAAAAGGTCAGATTTTGATGAAATTTGGTACAAACGTGTAAAGCAGCATTTATGACTTTAAGTTCGAAAACCAGATGGATCGACCTATCCGAAGGGGTATTTTGGGGGGGGTTCTGTACCCCAAAAATGGGTTTTTTGAGTTTTTTACATACAATTTTTGAAAAAGTGAAATTTTATTTTTTCCCATTTGAATCAGATTAAAAAGCCGCACAATTTGATGTTTTAATCATTGCTCTACGTCAATCGGTTACTGAGATATTGAAAGTGCTAAACACAGTACGTTGTCCAATGTTATTCTTATGGAGGATAATAAAAATTGTATATCTCGCTTATTTATCAACTTATCCTGACAAAACTTGGTATATTGCTTCATTTCATTGTGGTCTATTGATATTTGCACAAAAAACCCATTTTTTGCCCGATAGTTCCCGTAGCAGCAAACCTGCATACTCAGCCCCATGTTATTCTTATGGAGAATAATTAACGTGTTATCTCCTTTAATTATGAACATAAATTAATAGAACTTGGTATGTGGCTTTACCTAGTTGAGTTATATTGATATTTGTATAAAAGCTCATTTTTAGTGTTCCTTATTTCAGCAAACCTGCATACTCAGCCGCCATGTTATTCTTAAGGAGAATAATTAAAATGTCATAAATCGTTTATTTATGAATGTATATTGATGAAACTTGGTATGTGGCTTTATGTGGTATTAAGATTTATTAATATGCATTGGAAATTCGCTGAGTTTGCAGGTTTGCTGCTACGGGGGTATTATATATTAAGATTACGACAGCTTATTTAAATTTGTTATTTTATTTTTCTACACTGGTATTACAAATTGTATACCAATTGTATTGTATTGTATTGCTGGCCGATGTGCGTATTAATGGTGTCAGTATAGAAGTAAAATTGTAAAAGCTGTTACTATGTTGGAATAAACGTTTTGTTCATTCATATAGTTATACTGGTAATTTATATTCATAAAAATGAAACCTGTATATGTAGATTAGACCAATATAGATTACGATTATAATGTTAACTTGTTAAAGGGATTTAATTATAATGTAACAGGCTACGACCCATGAGAGATTAATGTGATCCCAGCTTGAACAGATTATAAACAGGATGTAAGTCTGAGTAGTACGTAATCCATGGGATTCTATCAGTTTTATTTATCCTAAAGATATTTTTGAGACGTTTCCCTCTAGATATCAAAGTAAACGAAGGACAGTATCTTTCATTAGAAAACCACATTAATTGATTCAATAAATAATGCGTAGTTGTAAAATAATTTCCTGAAGTAAATACTTTGTGATATTATAATTGAAAATTAGTACGATTTCTCCCATTAAATATTATGTCAGATCTCTTCTTTTTTATTTTTAGCATGGAATAACCGTCGTCAAGTCTATACCAAATATAAATGGATCAGGAATTGTTGTCAAATTAGAAAAAGGAATAGTTAAACAGGATATTTCGCGAGTTATTGACAGAATATCTCAAGCAAATCTAGGTCAGACCGAATGTCAGATCAAGGGCAAGGGTTTTAGCTGAATTGTAAAGTTATGTATTGTGATATTATTCAATGAAGACTTTTAGACATTTATCATTGCATTTTGCAAGATACAAATTTTACAAATCATCACTCACAAAGCAAATACTGATACACCTTTACTTAATCCTTTTACGCATTTGATTGAAAGTTTGTCCTTACTCATTACACTCAAGTTTTATTTTTAGTTTCTCGTATGTTATTCTTAATGGTTGTGTTATAAACCAACTAGCTTTTAAAACGTTTAAAATAAAACAATAGATTTCCAAAGTATGGATTTTAGGACTAAGTATGATGACGCCCATTATCGGTTAGAGTGGCCGAGCAAAGCATTTTTACATATGCTAATTTTCAATACAACTAACTTATAAATGTATTAGAAAAACAAAAAATCCTGATTAAAATTTAAACAGAAGTTATTAAATGTTTATAGCTAGTAGTCATGCCGCGCGCTTTGGGTCTAACATTGGTCTTATGGAGAATAGATTAACATGGGGTCTTATGGAGAATAGATTAACATGGACTCTTACGGAGAATAGAATAACATGGGCTCTTATGAGGAATGGAATTAGGGTGTAATTGCCTCCCTCTGTGGCTCTTTTGCTACCCTCTGTGGTTGATTATTTATCTTTTGCATCTCTCTGTGTTTAATTATCTACAGTTTTTGGTAATTAATTGATCCTCGTGTCCTTCTGTTGTTAATCATCTAGCCTTCTATGGTAATTATTTGACCCTCGTGTCCTTCTGTTGGTAATCATCTAACCCTCTGTACATCTAACCTCCACACCCTTCACCCCCTTCTGCGTATCTATCTACAGTTCCTGTTCTCTCAGCTGGTGGGTGTAACATTTTAAGTAACCTGACTGGCTGGTATGTTGATTCACGTCCTTCTGTTGTTAATCATCTAGCCTTCAGTGGTAATTATTTGACCCTCGTGTCCTTCTGCTGTTAATCATCTAGCCTTCTGTACATCTAACCACAACATCCTCAACATAGTCTCTGTCAGCAAACTCGTTGTAACTAGTTGTTACCTGTGGGCTCTGTGATTGAAAGAGACATAGCCCCCACCACAATACCTGCTATCTTGCCGCGCATTTTCTCTCTCTCTTTGCTCCCTGCTCCCGTTGCGATCGGACGTGTCTCTCCGTTCGTTGCGTTTTTTGCAAAGATAAAACTTGAGCGTTTGCTCCCCATAGCGGCTTCACTTTTCCTAACCTCACTTTTTGCTTTGTATTTTACATAACCTCACTTTTAATTTGTTTTATTCTGTGTAACATAACCTCACTTTTATTATAGTAATCTTGCGTGTCGTGTGATTTTAGGGTTATCTGACTTGCTAGTGTACAATAACATCAGTTTCTTGTCTGTTCTGGCTAAAGTAGTGTTGTGTTGACTAACATAACCTCACACCCAGTAACCTCAGTTTCTTGTGTCAAGAGTTGTGTCGTACTTGTATTTGTTGACTGACATAACCTTACATCTGTAACCTTTGAGAGTTACCATAACCTCACCTCCTTGTTCTTTTATACAGTAACTTCACCATTTTTGTTTTACTTGGTAGTGTTGTGTTTGTATGTGTTGACTAACATAACAGTAACCTTTGAGAGTCACAAAAGCCTTATTTTCTTGTAAGAGTAGTTTTGTGTGTTGTATTTAATTGTTTGATTTGACTAGATTAGTGTTTGTATGTGCTGACTAACATGCCGGTAACAGTAATCCCACTTCCTTGTGTCAAGAGTTGTGTCGTACTTGTATGTGTTGACTGACAGTAATATCACTTTCTGTCCTTGTTCTTTATTAAGTAACTTCACCATTTTGTTTTACTTGGTAGTGACGTACTTGTATATGCTGATTACCATAACCTCAATCTCAACCATTTTCTTACCATAACCTAATATAACATAACCTCACTTTTTGCTTTGTATTTTACATAACCTCACTTTGTATTATAGTAATCTTGCGTGTCCTGTGATTTTTAGCATTATCTGACCTGCTAAAGTAACCTACTTTTTCTAACCTCACCCATTACACTCCAACTTTACTGTATTATATTAATTTTCCGTGCATGTTGTACTTCATTTTATTGTCTTGGCTAGATTAGTGTTGTGTTTATATTTAATTGTTTGATTTGGTAGTTTACAGTAAAGAAAGTAAACATACCCTCACTTCCTCGTGGCTAAAGTAGTGTTGTGTTGACTAACATAACAGTAACCTGATTTTTGGCCCTGGTTCTTTTGTACAGTAAATTCGCCTCAGCAATCTCACTTTCTATTATTGTTATTTTATGCAGTTTTGGCTGGAGCAGTTTTTGTATGTATTGACTAACATAACCTCACTTTTCCTAACCTCACATCCTTGTGTCAAGAGTAGTGTTGTGTTTGTATGTGCTGCTTAACAGTAATCTCACTTTTCTTTAATGCAGTTTTGGTTAGAGTGGTGTTTGCTACTTTCATTAGAGTTAACCTGTAGTTCTGGCTTGACTTGCGTAGTCTGTGTGTTAGTGTTTTTCTGACTTGCGTAGTAATACAGAGGTACTGTGCTCTTTTGTAGATCCTCTGTACCTGTTCTTTTAGAGAACCTGATCGGTGACTTTAAAGTATCAGTTCCAAGTGTTACAGTTACATCATATATCTTGTTCATTTAATATCGATGAAGACTGCCACAAAGTAACAGTTCCAAAAAGTAACCGTTCCAATAAAGTAACAGGTCCAACACTACCCATTCCCATTCCCACAGTTTTCAAGGTAACAGGTCCAAAAGTATCAGTTTCAGTAGATCAAACAGTGAAAAAGTAACAGGTCCACTCTCTATATATATCTCTTGCAACAAGCTCTAGTTCTTCAGTCTGATTTCAGTCGTGACGCTGATCAGACGTGTTTTGTGCTGCTCTTGCGTAAGTGTTCTCTTGCGCAGATTATTATTGATTCTGCGTAATTCAGTTATATCCGTGTGAGTTTGACTCTGTTCGGGGTACTTGCTGTTTTAAGCGTTAACACAGTTTAGCTTGTTTTCAGTATTCAATTCTCTGTTGAAGGATGGATGTTTCTAAAAAATACCCTCAAAACCCGGTACATTTAATTAGTAAAGATGAAACCTACGTTAATCACTTTAGACTTTACGGGACTAACACTGTTTTCAAATTCACTAAACCTCCCAAGGGTATCTCTGAGTTTGATTGGATTCGTAAAGGTTTTAATCAAATTGTAGAGACATCCAAAGCCAACGTTGCACCCACTGATTATCTAGGGTTTAAATTACAGTCTATAAATTTAAAAAGTGCTGAACCGGGATACGTATCGTTGAGACCGGTCTCTGAAGTTAGCGGTGATGTTCTCTGGGATATTTTCGGGGGCATAATTCAAAGCAATGCGCAAACTATAACCTCTAGTGACACGTTTAGGGTTGATGTTACGAGGATTAACGTCCCCGTAGGTAAAGGAAGGGCAAGACCCGACTTTTACAATACCTTTGATGAAGAATCTAAAGCTAGGAAGGGTATTGTAGTAATTAATAATAAAGACAATTTATGTTTGGCTAGAGCGTTGGTAGTAGGCAAAGCGTATGCAAAAAATGATCCTCAGATCTACGCTATTCGAAAAGACAAGGGTAAAAGACAAACTTTCAGAGCTAATAAGCTCATAGCAAAAACCCGTGTAGAAATGCCCGAGGAGGGTGCAGGCATCCCCGAGCTTGAAAAATTCCAGTCCCATCTTAAAAAATACAAAATTACCGTCTACAACTACGACAAGAAAGGCCGGGATGTTTACTTTGAAGGAGGTAATGAAGACGCTAAATTAAAAATTAACCTTCTTTTTCACAACGGTCATTATAATGTAATTACAAACTTAACTGCTGCGTTTGTTTGCAATTTCTTTTGTGAAGCCTGTCATATCCCCTACAGCAACAGACATGAGCATCGGTGCTCTAACAGATGCTTGTCCTGTCATACCATCTCCCCGCCCTGTAAACTAGAACACGGAGGCATCACATGCCGTTTTTGCAACCGCTCCTTCAAAAATGAGCGGTGTTTAGTAGCTCATCAAGGGCAAATTTGTAAAACTGTAAAACTCTGCCGTGACTGTAAGAAAATGATTTATCCAAAAAGACGTAAGACAGCTCATGTATGCGGAGAAGTTTTCTGTAAGCCCTGTGAAGCGTTCAAAGACCCAGCGCATCAGTGTTTCATGAGGGTAGATAGGAGAACACCGAAAGACCGTGATTTTTTGTTTATTTTCTTTGACTTGGAAACAAGGCAAGACGAGTCTCTCCCCTCTGACCCTGATAAAAAAGTACATCAAGTAAACTTGTGCGTCACACAACAGTACTGCTTTAAATGTATTAATGGGGGTGAGTGTGAAACTTGCTCGGAACGGCAAAGGGTATTTGAAAAAGAACCGGTAAAACACTTCATGAACTATATCATGGGAATTAGAAACAAATTTAAAGATGTCTGTGTAATTGCCCACAACGGGCAAGGTTTTGATTTCCAATTCATACTACAGTATATTATGGAAGAAACTAAATTTACACCAAAAATAACTCCTCGGGGAACTAAAGCTATTTTGATTGAAGTAGCCAACGTAAGGTTTGTGGACTCACTGAGCTATTTTCCCATGGCCCTCTCTGCACTCCCTAAAGCCTTTGACCTGCCTCCCGAGAAAAAGAAGGGCTACTTTCCCCATCTCTTCAACACCTTGGCGAACCAAAATTATGTAGGCCCTATGCCCGACAAAAAATACTACTGCCCGGAATCAATGTTTGAAAAGAAACACGAAGCCTTTGAAGAATGGTACGAGGAACAGGTGGCGAGTAACTATGTCTTTGACTTTCAAAAGGAAATCTTGGAGTATTGCATCTCTGACGTAGAGATTTTAGCTCAGGCCTCATTAAAGTTTAGACGTATTTTCTTGAAAGAATGTAACGTAGATCCTTTTCTCGAGGCTATAACAATCGCCAGTGCATGTAACTTGGCCTTCCGCCGTAACTTCTTAAAAGAAAATACTATTGGACTAATCCCTAAAAACGGGTACAGACTTGCAGACAATCAGTCAGCTGTTGCTTTACAGTGGTTAACATGGGAGGAGGAGAAACGTGGAGTAAAGATTCAACATGCGGGCCGGGGCAGAGAAGCTAAAATTAATGGACTAAAAGTAGATGGGTTTGACGGGGAACGAATTTATGAGTTCCACGGATGCTACTGGCACGGCTGCCCAAAATGTTATCAATATAGCAGAGAAGAACCTCTGCCGGAGGATCCCTCAGACAGTTTGCATCTCCGTTACGAGAGAACCAAATCCAAAATGGTAAAATTTAATAGCTATGAAGTTGTAGAGATGTGGGAGTGTGAATTTAGAGCTTTGAAAAAGGACAAAAAACTAAATCACTTGAACCAACTGTCCATTCTAAACACACTTCCGCTTAATCCTAGGGATTCCTTCTTTGGAGGCAGAACGGGTAATACTAAAACGTATTGTAAATGTGAAGAGGGAGAATCAATCCAATACGTTGATGTTTGCTCCCTTTATCCGTTTGTGAATAAATATTGTAAGTATCCCGTTGGTCATCCTACTGTTTACGTTGGAAATGAGTGCCGAGAGAGAGGCCTTGAAGTAGAGGGCTTGTTGAAATGCAAAATTCTACCTCCTTACAACTTGTATCATCCCGTACTCCCCGCTAAAATGAATAATAAATTGATGTTTGTTTTGTGTAGAACCTGCGGTGAGACTTTAAACCAAAGGGAATGTTTTCATGATAGTGAGGAAAGGGCAATGGTAGGTACATGGACCATGGATGAAATTAGAAAAGCTGTAGAAAAAGGCTATGTGATCTTGGACATGTACGAGTTGTGGGAGTACGAGGTAGCCACATACGAGAAAGATGGACTTTTTACCGATTTTATTAATAAGTTTTTGAAAATGAAGCAGGAAGCCTCAGGCTATCCTAGCTGGTGTAATACCGAAGAGGACAAAGACAAGTATGTTTCTGATTTCTTTGAGCGTGAGGGTATTCAAATGGAGAAAGACAAAATTGCTAAAAATGGAGGACTCAGGTCAGTAGCTAAATTAATGTTAAATTCATTCTGGGGCAAGTTTGGTCAACGGGAAAACATGACAAAAACTGAAATCGTGAGGGACTCTAAAGAATTATTCAATTCGTTAACTCAACCAGGAAAGGAAGTAAAGTTTGTTGAAGTAATTAACCAAGAGGTTTTATTAGTTAATTGGCAGAATGTTAATGATGCCGGTGAGGCTCTAAAGACTGTAAATGTTGTAATTGCGGCCTACACCACTGCTCATGCCAGGCTTAAACTGTACGAACACTTAGATGCCCTTGGAGGTCAAGTCCTTTACTATGACACGGACTCGTGTATTTATCTATACAGGGGAGGATTGTACAGGGTCCCTACGGGAGATTACCTCGGGGAAATGACGGACGAATTGGCGAGTGAGTACGGGCCCGGCTCTTATATCTTAGAGTTTGTTTCTGGGGGGCCTAAAACGTACGCATACCTTGTCTGGTCAACCAAAAAGCAAAAGCTAGAAACTGTATGTAAAATCAAGGGCCTCACCCTTAACATGAAGACTTCCGAAACATTAAATTTTGAACAGTTAAAAAAGATGGTCCTTAGTGAAGCTGCTGAAATTTTAGAAATTGAAGAAAACAGAATCAGGAGAACAAAGAGACGAGAAGTCGTTACAGTAAGTGAAATTAAAAAGTTTAAAATTACAGGGCCCAAGAGAAGATTTAATGATGATCACGACACCCTGCCTTTCGGCTTTAAAAAACAAAGAGTTGCTTAATGGAGCTGTCACTCACACGGGTACTGAGTGTATATACCTCTAAACATCAGCTCTATTAACTCATTCTGTTCTGAGACGCGGTAGTGAACGGACGTGTCTGTGTCTGTTACTGTTTTATCTTGTTTGTCTCTTCCTGTAGAATGTCTGCTGAAAATAATACACTCCCTATTCAAGGGGTGTTTTTGAAGTTTATATCTAAAAGGAAGTTAAATGAAAATTCAAAGTTTCGCATTAAATCCTCAGAGTATGAGTTCTTTCTTACTGGGCCAATAAACGTATCGGAATGGCCTTTAGTGTTTTCGGAGTACATAGTAGATAAAATAACGGAGAACTCCTCATCAAACACCTACATTGGAGTATCAATAAAGTACGGTGATATCTCAGGAAATATACCATTCTTTCCTTTAGGGAATCTAACACCAACAGTCTTTGATGATCACTTTGAAAACATATTTTGTAACGCTAAGAAACTATCTGGTGTTTTACGTCTTGAAGTAACACTTGTCTCAATTCCGTGTTGCTACCTTCGATGAAGGTAGCACCTTTCCTTACGGAGCAATGTTACTCCTGTATATACCAAATGTCACTAGTACAGTTCATCATTCTGCTTCAAGACGCAGTACTGATCAGACGTTCTTCTGCGCTCCTTTTGCCTGTACTATTGAGTAAATTGTGACATGGCTGCCAAGTTCTATACATTCAATAACAAACCGGTATTGGTTCTGTTTGATAGTGAAGGAAAGCCGTGGTTTAAAGCTAGAGACGTAGCTACTGCTCTAAAGCATGTTAATGGCTGGAGTGCAGTTCGGAAACATGTAGATAGCAGTGATAAATTAACTGTTGGAAGTTTTTCCGACGCTCAAAAACAGGGCGTTGGGCCGATTGAGAAAACAACGGTTTTCATAAATGAAGCCGGATTATGTTCTTTGATGTTAAAATCAACTACTCCTGAAGCAAGACTGTTAGTAAGAAGTCTGTTGCCGGAGAAGTTTTACCTTACATACACAAATATGAAAGATGAAAGTTCACTTTAAATGTAGTTTTTCTTTAAAATCACAAGTTCCCACTGTATGTGTGTGTGTGTGAATGAAGGTCACTGGCGTGGGTGACGAAAAGCCCCGTAAACCTGAATGAAGGTCACTGGCGTGGGTGACGAAAAGCCCCGTAAACCTGAATGTGTGATGAAGGGTTTAGTAGATTGAGGCGCCGGGCTAACACCCCGGCTACTCCTTCGAACAACCCGGTGTGAATGAAGGACTTTGTACATTGAGGAGCCTGGCCAACACCCTGGCTACTCATTGGAACAGTCCGTACGGTGGGACTTGTAAAAAAGTATAAAAAGTAAAATACAAAAAAAATAAACGGAGGAGACAACTAGTTTGTTTTTGGAAGGTCTCCACGAGTCATGGCGGTGGAGGGGCCATGACTTTACTAAAAATTCTCTGTTTATCTTAGTAAATGTAGAGTTTAAAGGTGTTAAAATGAACGGACATTGTCTAAGTAAATGACCGCCTTCCTCATACACAATGAACGGATTGACAGAGAATACAAAAAAATATAAAAAGGAGGTAGCATTTTTGTTATGGAGTGGCTACCACAGTGAGAGGCGATGGTCGGGGCCTCTCACCCCAGAGGTTAGGCCTCCAGGGGAAGCTCTGGGTAACCAAAAAGAACGCGCCGACGCTCCTACGGCCTAGCCTAAAGGCTTACCGTGGTGTGGAAACGCGAGCGTTCAAAATTATTTCATTGGGGTTAGCTTTCTTGCCTATCCATTTCTGCTAGTGTTCTCCTAGTATTCTCTCCTTTAAG
Source organism: Allygus modestus (assembly GCA_963675035.1). Taxonomy (NCBI): domain Eukaryota; kingdom Metazoa; phylum Arthropoda; class Insecta; order Hemiptera; family Cicadellidae; genus Allygus; species Allygus modestus. The sequence continues at coordinate 69,407,354 of OY776116.1, forward strand.
TTACTGTTAGTAGAGGTTTTCCAAAATAATCCTGCTATCATAAGTATAAAGTTCCAAATATTCCTCAACGTAGAGTTTTTAAAGCAACTAATTACACCAAAAAGTCACATCTGAACTCTAAAATGTGTAATCTCTGTACCTTTTAACTTTACAAAATACCCTACTGTCTCTTTTTACACATTAGTTTTAATTGATAATCAGCGGACCCTGCGTGTAGATAGGTCCATCCCATAGACCATCTACACGTGTAATTTTATCAAGGGGTACGGGGTAATGTAAGACCAAATTAATAGGAGAAATCTAACTCCACCATTACGGTGGGGTTTGAAAGTAATACCATTACCACACCATATCCTACCCTGCCACTCCTCCCAATACCATATTCTACCATACTATAACTCCCAATACCCTATCATACCATGCCATACAATACAAAACCATACCATACCCTACCCTACCATACCTCACCAAAGCCATAACATCCTATACCAAAGCCACAATACCAATACCCCCACCAAAGGCACCATATCCTAACACCCCACCCAAATACCATACAATAACATGACATACCATACCCTACCCTACTATACCTCCCAATACCATATTCTACCCTACCATACCTCCCAATACCCTACCATGTCATACCATACCATACAATATCAACACCCTACCATACCTCCCAACACCCACACCATACCAAACCATCAAATCCCATACCATACCATTACCCTACCATACCCTACCCTACCATTCCTCCCAATACCATATTCTACCCCACCATACCTCCCAATACCCTATCATGCTATACCATACAATACAATATCAACACCATACCATACCCTACCATACCACACCAAAACCATAACATCCTATACCAAAGTCACAATACCAATACCCCCACCACCCTATCCTAACATCTTACCCAAATACCATACAATAACATGACATACCATACAATAACATGACATACCATATTCTACCCTACCATACCTCCCAATACCCTACCATGTCATACCATACCATACAATATCAACACCCTACCATACCTCCCAACACCCACACCATACCAAACCATCAAATCCCATACCATACCATAGTAATGTTATAAAAAGGGTGCGGGAATTGCTCACCCTTGCTGGTTTTCATACTTTCCTTAACAGTTTGGGTACAAAATGTAACCAAAATACCTTCAGTTTATTTTATTAAAAGAGAGTCCCAAGTCCAGACCCATGGAGTGAGGGTATAGCTTTCTTGCCTAGCTATTTCTGCCAGCCTCTTCTCTCCTTTAAGTTACTGTTAATAGTACTTTGAGATTTCTAAACAATTAAATGCATAGAAAGTTTCCCAAAGTAATTCTTTAGTAACACTTAATTTACAGGCATACACAACAGCTACAATTATCCACTCATGAAGCTAAAATCCAGCTAATTCCCCCAATGCCTCAAGACAATGTCCCTAAATAACAGCTAAAACCCAGATAAAGCTTGATGCTCCTAAATAACAGGTAAAAGTCAACATACTTTATTAACAATTACTTTTCTTCATAACAGCTAAAAATAGCCAGAGAGTCATTTTAGCGAAGAGGTGTGTATTGACCCCCTTCAGTACATTCACGTTAAACAGTCAGTCAAAGTATAATTTATTTTGTGCTGGTTTGTCACTAATTTTCTTTGTATGTAAGTTTGTTTCAATTACATATATTTTACAGTAGTATGATTTAAGAGTAGCTGAGATCTTGGATGATGTAGAGAAAACAGTGCTAGAAGGTCGGGGTAAGGCACTGACCCCCTTTAAACTATCCATCAAACACAGTTTACACCAATAAACCAGGCCTTTACTATATTTAACATAAAAACATAAGCTAAAACTTTCAAACATCCTGAAAAAACTAGAATGACAGAGCTTGTAGTCTGTCCAGTTTTTGTAATGTTTCTTCTTTACAGAGTTTAAATTGTAGTGTGGGTTAATAAGTACCAACAAATCTCAAGATATTACATTTTAAAGTATAGCAGCTGTCTTGATACTTACCCACAGTACAGGGTTTAGGTTTTGGTAAGATGTAGTGGAGGTTAACAGGTACGTACATTACAAGTTTCATGTAAATCGGCCCTTCCGTTCTCAATAAATTACATTTCAAAGTATAGCTCCTGCAATTGTTTTGATGCTTACCTGCAGTACAGAGTTTAGGTTTTAGGAAGATGTAGCGGAAGTTAACAAGTACATACATACCAAGTTTCATGAGAGTCAGTCAAGCTATTCTCAAAATATTACGTTTTAAAGTTTTACACCCTCCATCATCCCTTAAACAACCTTTTCCTACCCTCCAACAATATTGAAAGTTAGAGGAGGTTAACAAGTACCTGCATACCAAGTTTCATTAAAAAAAGTCCAATGGTTCTTAAGATATTGATTTTTAAAGTATGGCTCCTTCAATTATTTTGATACTTACCCGCAGTACAGGGTTTAGGTTTTTGTAAGATGTAGCGGAGGTTAACAGGTACCCACATACCAAATTTCATTCATATTGGCTGAGCCGTTCTCGAGATATTTAATTTTGAAAATTTGCCCCTTCATTTTTTGAGATGCAACCCGCAACATTTTGGTTAATATTTTTCATTTGGGTAGGTGTCCCTCGCGCACGCCTACACTACGTAGTAGGCGAAATCTGTTATCAGAATCGCTCTAGGACTTACCGTTTTCGAGATATTAGCGATTTTAGGATAATCAGACTCAAAAAAGAGAAGAAGAAGAAGGACAAAGAGAGAAGCAGAGGCACGGAGTGGTGAGGGGGAGAGGGAAGGTGAGGGGAGTAACATAGCATGCAGAAGGAGAAGAAATAAATCAGAAGATGGCTGAGGGGGAGTGGGGAGGGGGAAGGTGAGGGGAGAGAGGAAGAAGAACACGCAAGTGCTAACAGAAGTGATCAGTAGTCCAGCCGGGAGATGAAGGCTAACATGTTTTGTTCTTTTATATATGTTCATTTGTTCTTACACTGCCCATGCTTCAGCGTGACGTAATTTTCGGTTGGTCACGTTAGCGTGACGTAAGTAGCCAACAGGTATTTTGTTTTCTTAAGTTGGTACCACTGGTATGTAGGTCATGTTTTTTTGTTTTGCAATTCATTTAGGTTGGCTACACGTTTTCTCATATAAAACAATGTTAGCGCTGAATCATAGGATGTACTACTGATCACTTCTGTTAGCACTTGCGTGTTCTTCTTCCTCTCTCCCCTCACCTTCCCCCTCCCCACTCCCCCTCAGCCATCTTCTGATTTATTTCTTCTCCTTCTGCATGCTATGTTACTCCCCTCACCTTCCCTCTCCCCCTCACCACTCCGTGCCTCTGCTTCTCTCTTTGTCCTTCTTCTTCTTCTCTTTTTTGAGTCTGATTATCCTAAAATCGCTAATATCTCGAAAACGGTAAGTCCTAGAGCGATTCTGATAACAGATTTCGCCTACTACGTAGTGTAGGCGTGCGCGAGGGACACCTACCCAAATGAAAAATATTAACCAAAATGTTGCGGGTTGCATCTCAAAAAATGAAGGGGCAAATTTTTAAAATTAAATATCTCGAGAACGGCTCAGCCAATATGAATGAAATTTGGTATGTGGGTACCTGTTAACCTCCGCTACATCTTACAAAAACCTAAACCCTGTACTGCGGGTAAGTATCAAAATAATTGAAGGAGCCATACTTTAAAAATCAATATCTTAAGAACCATTTGACTTTTTTTAATGAAACTTGGTATGCAGGTACTTGTTAACCTCCTCTAACTTTCAATATTGTTGGAGGGTAGGAAAAGGTTGTTTAAGGGATGATGGAGGGTGTAAAACTTTAAAACGTAATATTTTGAGAATAGCTTGACTGACTCTCATGAAACTTGGTATGTATGTACTTGTTAACTTCCGCTACATCTTCCTAAAACCTAAACTCTGTACTGCAGGTAAGCATCAAAACAATTGCAGGAGCTATACTTTGAAATGTAATTTATTGAGAACGGAAGGGCCGATTTACATGAAACTTGTAATGTACGTACCTGTTAACCTCCACTACATCTTACCAAAACCTAAACCCTGTACTGTGGGTAAGTATCAAGACAGCTGCTATACTTTAAAATGTAATATCTTGAGATTTGTTGGTACTTATTAACCCACACTACAATTTAAACTCTGTAAAGAAGAAACATTACAAAAACTGGACAGACTACAAGCTCTGTCATTCTAGTTTTTTCAGGATGTTTGAAAGTTTTAGCTTATGTTTTTATGTTAAATATAGTAAAGGCCTGGTTTATTGGTGTAAACTGTGTTTGATGGATAGTTTAAAGGGGGTCAGTGCCTTACCCCGACCTTCTAGCACTGTTTTCTCTACATCATCCAAGATCTCAGCTACTCTTAAATCATACTACTGTAAAATATATGTAATTGAAACAAACTTACATACAAAGAAAATTAGTGACAAACCAGCACAAAATAAATTATACTTTGACTGACTGTTTAACGTGAATGTACTGAAGGGGGTCAATACACACCTCTTCGCTAAAATGACTCTCTGGCTATTTTTAGCTGTTATGAAGAAAAGTAATTGTTAATAAAGTATGTTGACTTTTACCTGTTATTTAGGAGCATCAAGCTTTATCTGGGTTTTAGCTGTTATTTAGGGACATTGTCTTGAGGCATTGGGGGAATTAGCTGGATTTTAGCTTCATGAGTGGATAATTGTAGCTGTTGTGTATGCCTGTAAATTAAGTGTTACTAAAGAATTACTTTGGGAAACTTTCTATGCATTTAATTGTTTAGAAATCTCAAAGTACTATTAACAGTAACTTAAAGGAGAGAAGAGGCTGGCAGAAATAGCTAGGCAAGAAAGCTATACCCTCACTCCATGGGTCTGGACTTGGGACTCTCTTTTAATAAAATAAACTGAAGGTATTTTGGTTACATTTTGTACCCAAACTGTTAAGGAAAGTATGAAAACCAGCAAGGGTGAGCAATTCCCGCACCCTTTTTATAACATTACTATGGTATGGTATGGGATTTGATGGTTTGGTATGGTGTGGGTGTTGGGAGGTATGGTAGGGTGTTGATATTGTATGGTATGGTATGACATGGTAGGGTATTGGGAGGTATGGTAGGGTAGAATATGGTATGTCATGTTATTGTATGGTATGTCATGTTATTGTATGGTATTTGGGTAAGATGTTAGGATAGGGTGGTGGGGGTATTGGTATTGTGACTTTGGTATAGGATGTTATGGTTTTGGTGTGGTATGGTAGGGTATGGTATGGTGTTGATATTGTATTGTATGGTATAGCATGATAGGGTATTGGGAGGTATGGTGGGGTAGAATATGGTATTGGGAGGAATGGTAGGGTAGGGTATGGTAGGGTAATGGTATGGTATGGGATTTGATGGTTTGGTATGGTGTGGGTGTTGGGAGGTATGGTAGGGTGTTGATATTGTATGGTATGGTATGACATGGTAGGGTATTGGGAGGTATGGTAGGGTAGAATATGGTATTGGGAGGTATAGTAGGGTAGGGTATGGTATGTCATGTTATTGTATGGTATTTGGGTGGGGTGTTAGGATATGGTGCCTTTGGTGGGGGTATTGGTATTGTGGCTTTGGTATAGGATGTTATGGCTTTGGTGAGGTATGGTAGGGTAGGGTATGGTATGGTTTTGTATTGTATGGCATGGTATGATAGGGTATTGGGAGTTATAGTATGGTAGAATATGGTATTGGGAGGAGTGGCAGGGTAGGATATGGTGTGGTAATGGTATTACTTTCAAACCCCACCGTAATGGTGGAGTTAGATTTCTCCTATTAATTTGGTCTTACATTACCCCGTACCCCTTGATAAAATTACACGTGTAGATGGTCTATGGGATGGACCTATCTACACGCAGGGTCCGCTGATTATCAATTAAAACTAATGTGTAAAAAGAGACAGTAGGGTATTTTGTAAAGTTAAAAGGTACAGAGATTACACATTTTAGAGTTCAGATGTGACTTTTTGGTGTAATTAGTTGCTTTAAAAACTCTACGTTGAGGAATATTTGGAACTTTATACTTATGATAGCAGGATTATTTTGGAAAACCTCTACTAACAGTAACTTAAAGGAGAGAATACTAGGAGAACACTAGCAGAAATGGATAGGCAAGAAAGCTAACCCCAATGAAATAATTTTGAACGCTCGCGTTTCCACACCACGGTAAGCCTTTAGGCTAGGCCGTAGGAGCGTCGGCGCGTTCTTTTTGGTTACCCAGAGCTTCCCCTGGAGGCCTAACCTCTGGGGTGAGAGGCCCCGACCATCGCCTCTCACTGTGGTAGCCACTCCATAACAAAAATGCTACCTCCTTTTTATATTTTTTTGTATTCTCTGTCAATCCGTTCATTGTGTATGAGGAAGGCGGTCATTTACTTAGACAATGTCCGTTCATTTTAACACCTTTAAACTCTACATTTACTAAGATAAACAGAGAATTTTTAGTAAAGTCATGGCCCCTCCACCGCCATGACTCGTGGAGACCTTCCAAAAACAAACTAGTTGTCTCCTCCGTTTATTTTTTTTGTATTTTACTTTTTATACTTTTTTACAAGTCCCACCGTACGGACTGTTCCAATGAGTAGCCAGGGTGTTGGCCAGGCTCCTCAATGTACAAAGTCCTTCATTCACACCGGGTTGTTCGAAGGAGTAGCCGGGGTGTTAGCCCGGCGCCTCAATCTACTAAACCCTTCATCACACATTCAGGTTTACGGGGCTTTTCGTCACCCACGCCAGTGACCTTCATTCAGGTTTACGGGGCTTTTCGTCACCCACGCCAGTGACCTTCATTCACACACACACACATACAGTGGGAACTTGTGATTTTAAAGAAAAACTACATTTAAAGTGAACTTTCATCTTTCATATTTGTGTATGTAAGGTAAAACTTCTCCGGCAACAGACTTCTTACTAACAGTCTTGCTTCAGGAGTAGTTGATTTTAACATCAAAGAACATAATCCGGCTTCATTTATGAAAACCGTTGTTTTCTCAATCGGCCCAACGCCCTGTTTTTGAGCGTCGGAAAAACTTCCAACAGTTAATTTATCACTGCTATCTACATGTTTCCGAACTGCACTCCAGCCATTAACATGCTTTAGAGCAGTAGCTACGTCTCTAGCTTTAAACCACGGCTTTCCTTCACTATCAAACAGAACCAATACCGGTTTGTTATTGAATGTATAGAACTTGGCAGCCATGTCACAATTTACTCAATAGTACAGGCAAAAGGAGCGCAGAAGAACGTCTGATCAGTACTGCGTCTTGAAGCAGAATGATGAACTGTACTAGTGACATTTGGTATATACAGGAGTAACATTGCTCCGTAAGGAAAGGTGCTACCTTCATCGAAGGTAGCAACACGGAATTGAGACAAGTGTTACTTCAAGACGTAAAACACCAGATAGTTTCTTAGCGTTACAAAATATGTTTTCAAAGTGATCATCAAAGACTGTTGGTGTTAGATTCCCTAAAGGAAAGAATGGTATATTTCCTGAGATATCACCGTACTTTATTGATACTCCAATGTAGGTGTTTGATGAGGAGTTCTCCGTTATTTTATCTACTATGTACTCCGAAAACACTAAAGGCCATTCCGATACGTTTATTGGCCCAGTAAGAAAGAACTCATACTCTGAGGATTTAATGCGAAACTTTGAATTTTCATTTAACTTCCTTTTAGATATAAACTTCAAAAACACCCCTTGAATAGGGAGTGTATTATTTTCAGCAGACATTCTACAGGAAGAGACAAACAAGATAAAACAGTAACAGACACAGACACGTCCGTTCACTACCGCGTCTCAGAACAGAATGAGTTAATAGAGCTGATGTTTAGAGGTATATACACTCAGTACCCGTGTGAGTGACAGCTCCATTAAGCAACTCTTTGTTTTTTAAAGCCGAAAGGCAGGGTGTCGTGATCATCATTAAATCTTCTCTTGGGCCCTGTAATTTTAAACTTTTTAATTTCACTTACTGTAACGACTTCTCGTCTCTTTGTTCTCCTGATTCTGTTTTCTTCAATTTCTAAAATTTCAGCAGCTTCACTAAGGACCATCTTTTTTAACTGTTCAAAATTTAATGTTTCGGAAGTCTTCATGTTAAGGGTGAGGCCCTTGATTTTACATACAGTTTCTAGCTTTTGCTTTTTGGTTGACCAGACAAGGTATGCGTACGTTTTAGGCCCCCCAGAAACAAACTCTAAGATATAAGAGCCGGGCCCGTACTCACTCGCCAATTCGTCCGTCATTTCCCCGAGGTAATCTCCCGTAGGGACCCTGTACAATCCTCCCCTGTATAGATAAATACACGAGTCCGTGTCATAGTAAAGGACTTGACCTCCAAGGGCATCTAAGTGTTCGTACAGTTTAAGCCTGGCATGAGCAGTGGTGTAGGCCGCAATTACAACATTTACAGTCTTTAGAGCCTCACCGGCATCATTAACATTCTGCCAATTAACTAATAAAACCTCTTGGTTAATTACTTCAACAAACTTTACTTCCTTTCCTGGTTGAGTTAACGAATTGAATAATTCTTTAGAGTCCCTCACGATTTCAGTTTTTGTCATGTTTTCCCGTTGACCAAACTTGCCCCAGAATGAATTTAACATTAATTTAGCTACTGACCTGAGTCCTCCATTTTTAGCAATTTTGTCTTTCTCCATTTGAATACCCTCACGCTCAAAGAAATCAGAAACATACTTGTCTTTGTCCTCTTCGGTATTACACCAGCTAGGATAGCCTGAGGCTTCCTGCTTCATTTTCAAAAACTTATTAATAAAATCGGTAAAAAGTCCATCTTTCTCGTATGTGGCTACCTCGTACTCCCACAACTCGTACATGTCCAAGATCACATAGCCTTTTTCTACAGCTTTTCTAATTTCATCCATGGTCCATGTACCTACCATTGCCCTTTCCTCACTATCATGAAAACATTCCCTTTGGTTTAAAGTCTCACCGCAGGTTCTACACAAAACAAACATCAATTTATTATTCATTTTAGCGGGGAGTACGGGATGATACAAGTTGTAAGGAGGTAGAATTTTGCATTTCAACAAGCCCTCTACTTCAAGGCCTCTCTCTCGGCACTCATTTCCAACGTAAACAGTAGGATGACCAACGGGATACTTACAATATTTATTCACAAACGGATAAAGGGAGCAAACATCAACGTATTGGATTGATTCTCCCTCTTCACATTTACAATACGTTTTAGTATTACCCGTTCTGCCTCCAAAGAAGGAATCCCTAGGATTAAGCGGAAGTGTGTTTAGAATGGACAGTTGGTTCAAGTGATTTAGTTTTTTGTCCTTTTTCAAAGCTCTAAATTCACACTCCCACATCTCTACAACTTCATAGCTATTAAATTTTACCATTTTGGATTTGGTTCTCTCGTAACGGAGATGCAAACTGTCTGAGGGATCCTCCGGCAGAGGTTCTTCTCTGCTATATTGATAACATTTTGGGCAGCCGTGCCAGTAGCATCCGTGGAACTCATAAATTCGTTCCCCGTCAAACCCATCTACTTTTAGTCCATTAATTTTAGCTTCTCTGCCCCGGCCCGCATGTTGAATCTTTACTCCACGTTTCTCCTCCTCCCATGTTAACCACTGTAAAGCAACAGCTGACTGATTGTCTGCAAGTCTGTACCCGTTTTTAGGGATTAGTCCAATAGTATTTTCTTTTAAGAAGTTACGGCGGAAGGCCAAGTTACATGCACTGGCGATTGTTATAGCCTCGAGAAAAGGATCTACGTTACATTCTTTCAAGAAAATACGTCTAAACTTTAATGAGGCCTGAGCTAAAATCTCTACGTCAGAGATGCAATACTCCAAGATTTCCTTTTGAAAGTCAAAGACATAGTTACTCGCCACCTGTTCCTCGTACCATTCTTCAAAGGCTTCGTGTTTCTTTTCAAACATTGATTCCGGGCAGTAGTATTTTTTGTCGGGCATAGGGCCTACATAATTTTGGTTCGCCAAGGTGTTGAAGAGATGGGGAAAGTAGCCCTTCTTTTTCTCGGGAGGCAGGTCAAAGGCTTTAGGGAGTGCAGAGAGGGCCATGGGAAAATAGCTCAGTGAGTCCACAAACCTTACGTTGGCTACTTCAATCAAAATAGCTTTAGTTCCCCGAGGAGTTATTTTTGGTGTAAATTTAGTTTCTTCCATAATATACTGTAGTATGAATTGGAAATCAAAACCTTGCCCGTTGTGGGCAATTACACAGACATCTTTAAATTTGTTTCTAATTCCCATGATATAGTTCATGAAGTGTTTTACCGGTTCTTTTTCAAATACCCTTTGCCGTTCCGAGCAAGTTTCACACTCACCCCCATTAATACATTTAAAGCAGTACTGTTGTGTGACGCACAAGTTTACTTGATGTACTTTTTTATCAGGGTCAGAGGGGAGAGACTCGTCTTGCCTTGTTTCCAAGTCAAAGAAAATAAACAAAAAATCACGGTCTTTCGGTGTTCTCCTATCTACCCTCATGAAACACTGATGCGCTGGGTCTTTGAACGCTTCACAGGGCTTACAGAAAACTTCTCCGCATACATGAGCTGTCTTACGTCTTTTTGGATAAATCATTTTCTTACAGTCACGGCAGAGTTTTACAGTTTTACAAATTTGCCCTTGATGAGCTACTAAACACCGCTCATTTTTGAAGGAGCGGTTGCAAAAACGGCATGTGATGCCTCCGTGTTCTAGTTTACAGGGCGGGGAGATGGTATGACAGGACAAGCATCTGTTAGAGCACCGATGCTCATGTCTGTTGCTGTAGGGGATATGACAGGCTTCACAAAAGAAATTGCAAACAAACGCAGCAGTTAAGTTTGTAATTACATTATAATGACCGTTGTGAAAAAGAAGGTTAATTTTTAATTTAGCGTCTTCATTACCTCCTTCAAAGTAAACATCCCGGCCTTTCTTGTCGTAGTTGTAGACGGTAATTTTGTATTTTTTAAGATGGGACTGGAATTTTTCAAGCTCGGGGATGCCTGCACCCTCCTCGGGCATTTCTACACGGGTTTTTGCTATGAGCTTATTAGCTCTGAAAGTTTGTCTTTTACCCTTGTCTTTTCGAATAGCGTAGATCTGAGGATCATTTTTTGCATACGCTTTGCCTACTACCAACGCTCTAGCCAAACATAAATTGTCTTTATTATTAATTACTACAATACCCTTCCTAGCTTTAGATTCTTCATCAAAGGTATTGTAAAAGTCGGGTCTTGCCCTTCCTTTACCTACGGGGACGTTAATCCTCGTAACATCAACCCTAAACGTGTCACTAGAGGTTATAGTTTGCGCATTGCTTTGAATTATGCCCCCGAAAATATCCCAGAGAACATCACCGCTAACTTCAGAGACCGGTCTCAACGATACGTATCCCGGTTCAGCACTTTTTAAATTTATAGACTGTAATTTAAACCCTAGATAATCAGTGGGTGCAACGTTGGCTTTGGATGTCTCTACAATTTGATTAAAACCTTTACGAATCCAATCAAACTCAGAGATACCCTTGGGAGGTTTAGTGAATTTGAAAACAGTGTTAGTCCCGTAAAGTCTAAAGTGATTAACGTAGGTTTCATCTTTACTAATTAAATGTACCGGGTTTTGAGGGTATTTTTTAGAAACATCCATCCTTCAACAGAGAATTGAATACTGAAAACAAGCTAAACTGTGTTAACGCTTAAAACAGCAAGTACCCCGAACAGAGTCAAACTCACACGGATATAACTGAATTACGCAGAATCAATAATAATCTGCGCAAGAGAACACTTACGCAAGAGCAGCACAAAACACGTCTGATCAGCGTCACGACTGAAATCAGACTGAAGAACTAGAGCTTGTTGCAAGAGATATATATAGAGAGTGGACCTGTTACTTTTTCACTGTTTGATCTACTGAAACTGATACTTTTGGACCTGTTACCTTGAAAACTGTGGGAATGGGAATGGGTAGTGTTGGACCTGTTACTTTATTGGAACGGTTACTTTTTGGAACTGTTACTTTGTGGCAGTCTTCATCGATATTAAATGAACAAGATATATGATGTAACTGTAACACTTGGAACTGATACTTTAAAGTCACCGATCAGGTTCTCTAAAAGAACAGGTACAGAGGATCTACAAAAGAGCACAGTACCTCTGTATTACTACGCAAGTCAGAAAAACACTAACACACAGACTACGCAAGTCAAGCCAGAACTACAGGTTAACTCTAATGAAAGTAGCAAACACCACTCTAACCAAAACTGCATTAAAGAAAAGTGAGATTACTGTTAAGCAGCACATACAAACACAACACTACTCTTGACACAAGGATGTGAGGTTAGGAAAAGTGAGGTTATGTTAGTCAATACATACAAAAACTGCTCCAGCCAAAACTGCATAAAATAACAATAATAGAAAGTGAGATTGCTGAGGCGAATTTACTGTACAAAAGAACCAGGGCCAAAAATCAGGTTACTGTTATGTTAGTCAACACAACACTACTTTAGCCACGAGGAAGTGAGGGTATGTTTACTTTCTTTACTGTAAACTACCAAATCAAACAATTAAATATAAACACAACACTAATCTAGCCAAGACAATAAAATGAAGTACAACATGCACGGAAAATTAATATAATACAGTAAAGTTGGAGTGTAATGGGTGAGGTTAGAAAAAGTAGGTTACTTTAGCAGGTCAGATAATGCTAAAAATCACAGGACACGCAAGATTACTATAATACAAAGTGAGGTTATGTAAAATACAAAGCAAAAAGTGAGGTTATGTTATATTAGGTTATGGTAAGAAAATGGTTGAGATTGAGGTTATGGTAATCAGCATATACAAGTACGTCACTACCAAGTAAAACAAAATGGTGAAGTTACTTAATAAAGAACAAGGACAGAAAGTGATATTACTGTCAGTCAACACATACAAGTACGACACAACTCTTGACACAAGGAAGTGGGATTACTGTTACCGGCATGTTAGTCAGCACATACAAACACTAATCTAGTCAAATCAAACAATTAAATACAACACACAAAACTACTCTTACAAGAAAATAAGGCTTTTGTGACTCTCAAAGGTTACTGTTATGTTAGTCAACACATACAAACACAACACTACCAAGTAAAACAAAAATGGTGAAGTTACTGTATAAAAGAACAAGGAGGTGAGGTTATGGTAACTCTCAAAGGTTACAGATGTAAGGTTATGTCAGTCAACAAATACAAGTACGACACAACTCTTGACACAAGAAACTGAGGTTACTGGGTGTGAGGTTATGTTAGTCAACACAACACTACTTTAGCCAGAACAGACAAGAAACTGATGTTATTGTACACTAGCAAGTCAGATAACCCTAAAATCACACGACACGCAAGATTACTATAATAAAAGTGAGGTTATGTTACACAGAATAAAACAAATTAAAAGTGAGGTTATGTAAAATACAAAGCAAAAAGTGAGGTTAGGAAAAGTGAAGCCGCTATGGGGAGCAAACGCTCAAGTTTTATCTTTGCAAAAAACGCAACGAACGGAGAGACACGTCCGATCGCAACGGGAGCAGGGAGCAAAGAGAGAGAGAAAATGCGCGGCAAGATAGCAGGTATTGTGGTGGGGGCTATGTCTCTTTCAATCACAGAGCCCACAGGTAACAACTAGTTACAACGAGTTTGCTGACAGAGACTATGTTGAGGATGTTGTGGTTAGATGTACAGAAGGCTAGATGATTAACAGCAGAAGGACACGAGGGTCAAATAATTACCACTGAAGGCTAGATGATTAACAACAGAAGGACGTGAATCAACATACCAGCCAGTCAGGTTACTTAAAATGTTACACCCACCAGCTGAGAGAACAGGAACTGTAGATAGATACGCAGAAGGGGGTGAAGGGTGTGGAGGTTAGATGTACAGAGGGTTAGATGATTACCAACAGAAGGACACGAGGGTCAAATAATTACCATAGAAGGCTAGATGATTAACAACAGAAGGACACGAGGATCAATTAATTACCAAAAACTGTAGATAATTAAACACAGAGAGATGCAAAAGATAAATAATCAACCACAGAGGGTAGCAAAAGAGCCACAGAGGGAGGCAATTACACCCTAATTCCATTCCTCATAAGAGCCCATGTTATTCTATTCTCCGTAAGAGTCCATGTTAATCTATTCTCCATAAGACCCCATGTTAATCTATTCTCCATAAGACCAATGTTAGACCCAAAGCGCGCGGCATGACTACTATAGCTATTATTGCAATCCCACAAATAAAAACATTACACACATGTATACAGAAATGTATGAACTAAAATAAACCCCAGGAATGGGTTTTCTCATAACCTATATTGCTTCATCTATTACGTCAGTCACAGGTTGCACCTATCACCCACGAAAATACATTTAGGAACCTTTTGAGGAACTATGCTAATTTAGCGGTACATTTAAATAACCGTTATATCATTAAAAGGCTGGTTTATTCTAAGCAGCAGGGCGTCCTTACTTCTCTGACATGTATATTTGTGGCGATTTGTCAAAGTAGAACCAGCCCAGATTAAATAAAACAGAAAGACACAACCATGGTAGTGAATATTTTTTATGTCTTCTCGGTTACAATTTAATTTATTGCAACAGAATTATGTTTTATACTCTTATCAATGTTTGGTATTGCGCTCACCTAAATATTGAAAAGGAAAGATGCCTTGATTACGAATAGTGTTGCATTCCATAGCTCAAACTACTTAAAGTACCTGGCCGACCAACCTTTGCTTGAAGAAACCTTTGCTGGAGCCAATTTTGAGATTAGAGTTTCAAGCAAACTTTGCTCATATTAGAGTATAGAATTGTGCTCATTTGTAAAACAAACTACCAAAGGTCATTATATTTTAATTTAAGATGAGTTAATATATAACTGTTTGCAGTATCTGCTTTTGCCGTGTACAAACTATGGTTTCAAAGTCAAAGCTGCCATGTTCAATATTCGCGTCAATGTGAGGCAGTAACCCCCTCACAGGGGGATTACAGGGAATCTAACATGGAAGAGATAATTACAAAACTTAATCCAAGCAAACCAGATGTAAATAACGACTATTTCACTCACGTAACTCCAATAAAACCCAAATTTGTATTTATAATAATTCTTAGACGGAATACACTTCATGTGGAATCAGTTGGCATCACAAAGTGAAGCCTTGAACACTTCTGTTAACATTTTCATTTACCTTTTCCTCGTTTTAGCAAATCCAGTTACATATTGCCACACATTATTTTACTTCATCATGAAAAAAGAACAAATTATGTCATACATTAACAATATTATTATTTCTAAACGCACGGTTTACAATATATTGTAGAATGTAGAAGAATTATTTAAATACGATACTCGTAAAAACTCAAAGGACAAATTTTCTGAGTTTGGAATCGGTTATTTCAATGTGTAGGTAAGGGTTATGATTAAAACCTAATTAATTAAATCTTTTACTATACTCGCAATCCAATTCTTATTCATGTGAAAAAGTTTCGCCATTCTGATTCGTGGCTCATTGTGGTTATCAGGTTTTTAATATTTTTGAACATTTCGCCGGATTTTAACTAGTTATACAATACAAAATTCTACAATCCGTCCCTCCTTATTCCACTTCATCCACCACGGACCGAACCACTTTGGCCCGTATCTTAATTAATGTGTTTAGATTGCCTTTGATCGTTAAACCATCAACCAATTTCAGCTAAAACAAACCTATGGCATTGCCATTAGGCAATCCACTTTTTTCACGCAGGCTACCCAAGAAGAAGGGCTCTGCAGGGTTTGTGAGTATTATACCTCTTTACTGCCAACGTTCAGCAAGAGAGGACCCCTCCTTAGCAGATAGCAGGAGACCCAGATAGCAGACCTCAATCATCTCTGAAGATACGAGGGAGAACCAATGTGAAAGTGACGATCGCATGATTATGACGTGTTTTAGCGAATTTCCCCTATAGGGAAGAAGCTATTACCGTTGTCGGCATGGTAAGACCTAGGCCCGGGACCATGATAACTTTTCGTTTTGAGGTCCCCAGACCCCAAAAACACCATTCGTTCGAAACTGTAGATATATATATATATATATATATCTGGTGTGTGTGTTTGCTGGTATATATATATATATATGTGTGTGTGTGTGTGTGTGTCCGTGAGCACGATAACTCTCGTAAAACTTATCCGATTTTGATGAAATTTGGTATAAACGTGTAAAGCAACATTTATGACTTTAAGTTCGAAAACCAGCAAGATCACTTTATCCTAAGGGGTATTTTGATCATTTCTCTACGTCAATTGGTTACCGAGATATTGAAAGTGCTAAACACAGTACGTTGTCTAATGTTATTCTTATGGAGGATAAGAAAAATTTTATATCTCGCTTATTTATAAACGTATACTGACGAAACTTGGTATACAGCTTCATCTGGTTGTGGACCATTGATATTTGCTCAAACAAAAATTTTTTACCAAAGGCTCCCGTAGCAGAAAACCTGCGTACTCAGCTCAATGTTATTCTTATGGAGAATAAGTAACGTGTTATCTCCCTTCATTATGAAAATAAATTAATGACATTTGGTATGTGGCTTTACCTACATGAGTTATATTGATATTTGTATAAAACCCCATTTTTTGTGTTCCTTGCTTCAGCAAACCTGCATACTCAGCCGCCATGTTATTCTTATGGAAAATAATTAAAATGTCATAAATCGTTTATTTATGAATGTATATTGATGAAACTTGGTATGTGGCTTTATGTGGTATTAAGATACATATATATGCATTGGAAATTCGCTGAGTACGCAAGTTTGCTGCTACGGGGGTATTTATAGGATGTGCGTGTTAAGAAGAATTGAGAACATTATGGGAAGAAAAAAAACCGAGCCGTCACCATTTTTATGTTCATTAAAAAAAAGTAGTTAACCAACTCTGTAACAACTCGGGGTATGTTTCACACGAATTCAACACTTATTGTAAAGCCCAGAGGAGAGAATGTTACTGGCTGATGGCTGATGAGATGTATCTCTGTTGCAGAGCTGTATTGCCCCTGGACGTGGGACCAAGTGCTGTGCTGGCCGCCCACCAAGGCGGGAACCACAGCCACCCAGCGGTGCCAGAGGAGAGAATGTTACTGGCTGATGGCTGATGAGATGTATCTCTGTTGCAGAGCTGTATTGCCCCTGGACGTGGGGCCAAGTGCTGTGCTGGCCGCTCACCAAGGCGGGAACCACAGCCACCCAGCGGTGCCAGAGGAGAGAATGTTACTGGCTGATGGCTGATGAGATGTATCTCTGTTGCAGAGCTGTATTGGCCCTGGGCGTGGGACCAAGTGCTGTGCTGGCCGCCCACCAAGGCGGGAACCACAGCCACCCAGCGGTGCCCGAGGAGAGAATGTTACTGGCTGATGGCTGATGAGATGTATCTCTGTTGCAGAGCTGTATTGCCCCTGGACGTGGGACCAAGTGCTGTGCTGGCCGCCCACCAAGGCGGGAACCACAGCCACCCAGCGGTGCCCGAGGAGAGAATGTTACTGGCTGATGGCTGATGAGATGTATCTCTGTTGCAGAGCTGTATTGCCCCTGGACGTGGGACCAAGTGCTGTGCTGGCCGCCCACCAAGGCGGGAACCACAGCCACCCAGCGGTGCCCGAGGAGAGAATGTTACTGGCTGATGGCTGATGAGATGTATCTCTGTTGCAGACTTGTATTGCCCCTGGACGTGGGACCAAGTGCTATGCTGGCCGCCCACCAAGGCGGGAACCACAGCCACCCAGCGGTGCCCGAGGGACAAGGGCATCGACCCCACTAGTAAGATATTTAGTTATATCCATTAATTTCTTAACTTAACCTGTTAAAGTTCCTACTTTTTAATATACTTTCTTATTGAAAATGGTGGTGAAACCAAAACTAATAAAGAAACGTAAAATTGTTTGTGCTATTGTTTTGTGTAGCTAGGTGTTGAAAAATTATTAGTGAATTTCCTATGGAAAGTGAACTATTAGCATGACCCTCACGGTGAAACTTAAGCCCGGGGCCACCATAGAAGTTCCTAACGTGACCCCCTGAACACGTTTTGGGGGTCGTTCAAAATTACATATATATATATATATATATATATATATATATGTATGTATATATATATGTGTGTGTGTGTGTGTGTGTGTGAGTGTGTGTGTGTGTGTGTGTGTGTGTGTGTGTGTGTGTGTGTGTGTGTGTGTGTGTGTGTGTGTGTGTGTGTGTGTGTGTGTGTGTGTGTGTGTGTGTGTGTGTGTGTGTGTGTGTGTGTGTGTGTTTGCACTCTAGCGGTCGCATCTTTTGTCCGATTTACTTCAAATTTTATTGGGACGTTCCTTTCAATCATCAGTTGGACAAGTTCGTTGGGAAAAACAATCGGAAAACTCTAAACCCCTTTTTTGGGGATTAGTCTTTCAAATAATTTTGAGTTTTTGGGCCTATAAAGGATCATAAAAACCCCCGATATACAATTAATATTTTTGAAAAGATGGGAATTAGTGAGGCAAAACTTGTAAGCCCTCTCTCGTCATTCTACCACAAATATTTACCGAGTTAATAAAGAAAATGTGTATCGACCAAACACAGTACGTTGTCTTATGGGGATTTTACATTAGAAAAGCCTGTTATTCATATGTTGGTGTACTTTTATCATCCCCAACAACCTCACGCTTACTTTCAAGACTGATTGGACCTTCTCCAAACCTTATAATGCGCAAAATTGAATTTCCAGCATTGCAGGTAAATAAAATCAGGAGCATCAGAACAGCCAAAAAATTTATGTTTTCAGATTTCAATAATAATTGGTATAAAGGTATGTTTTTACATTGATTTTGAGTTTTAAAAGTTTATTATGTGGAAATTCACTTCCCTCACGTCAGCGTGCTGCGTGCGAACTCGTTTTAGCGAATTTCCCCTATAGGGAAGAAGCTATTACCGTAGTCGGCATGGTAAGACCTAGGCCCGGGACCATGATAATTTTTCGTTTTGAGGTCCCCAGACCCCAAAAACACCATTCGTTCGAAACTGTATATATATATATATATATATATATATATATATATATATATATATATATATGTGTGTGTGTGTGTGTGTGTGTCCGTGGGTGCGATAACTCTCGTAAAAAAGGTCCGATTTGAATGAAATCTGGTACAAACGTGTAAAGCAGCATTTATGACTTTAAGTTCGAAAACGAGACGGATCGACCTATTCGAAGGGATATTTTGGGGGGGTTTTGTACCCCAAAAATGGGTTTTTTGAGTTTTTTACATACAAATTTTGAAAAAGTAAAATTTTATTTTTTCCCATTGGAATCAGCTTAAAAAGACACACAATTTGATGTTTTAATCATTGCTCTACGTCAATTGGTTACTGAGATATTGAAAGTGCTAAACACAGTACGTTGTCCAATGTTATTCTTATGGAGGATAAGAAAAATTGTATATCTCGCTTATTTATCAACTTATCCTGACGAAACTTGGTATATTGCTTCATTTCATTGTGGTCTATTGATATTTGCACGAAAATCCATTTTTTTCCCGATAGTTCCCGTAGCAG
The DNA here is from genome assembly GCA_963675035.1 of Allygus modestus. Classification (NCBI taxonomy): domain Eukaryota; kingdom Metazoa; phylum Arthropoda; class Insecta; order Hemiptera; family Cicadellidae; genus Allygus; species Allygus modestus. The sequence goes on from OY776116.1 coordinate 69,426,984, forward strand.
CAAACCTGCATACTCAGCCCCATGTTATTCTTATGGAGAATAATTAACGTGTTATCTCCTTTAATTATGGACATAAATTAATATAACTTGGTATGTGGCTTTACGTAGTTGAGTTATAATGATATTTGTATAAAAGCCCATTTTTAGTGTTCCTTATTTCAGCAAACCTGCATACTCAGCCGCCATGTTATTCTTATTGAGAATAATTAAAATGTAATAAATCGTTTATTTATGCATGTATATTGATGAAAATTGGTATGTGGCTTTATGTGGTATTAAGATAAATTAATATGCATTGGAAATTCGCTGAGAATGCAGGTTTACTGCTACGGGGGTATTGTACTTTAAAAGCTATTTTCTTTTAATATTTTTAATTAACTAACTATAAACTCAGTTTTAATTGCCCGTCCATTTCAAACATGTATATAATTTCTTAGTTAGCATAACACGTGTTGTTATAATTAAATATCCCCGTAGCAGCAAACCTGCATCCTCAGCGAATTTCCAATCCATATACCAATACCACATAAAGCCACATACAAAGTTTCATCAATATACATTCATAAATAAACGATTTATGACATTTTAGTTATTCTCCATAAGAATAACATGACAGCTGCATGACAGCTGTATGCAGGTTTGCTGAAACAAGGAACATAAAGAATGGGTTTTAATAAAAATATTAATGTAACTCAACTAAGTAAAGCCACATATCAAGTTTTATAAATTTATGTTCATAATTGACGGATATAACATTTTACTTATTCTCCATAAGAATAACATGGGGACTGAGTACGAAGGTCTGCTGCTGGCGGATGTGTCGCCAAAAAATAGTTTTTTGTGCAAATATCAATAGACTACAACGATATAAAGAAATATACAAAGTTTCGTCAGGATAATTTGATAAATAAGTAAGATATACATTTTTATTTTTCTCCATAAGAATAACATTGGACAACGTACTGTGTTTAGCACTTTCAATATCTCTGTAACCAATTGACGTGGAGCAAAGATCAAAACACCAAATTGTTTGTTTTTTAAGCTGAATTTAATGGTGAAAATTAAGATTTGATTTACAAAAATATTGTATGTAAATAACTCAAAAACTCCATTTTCGGGGTACAAAACTCCCCCAAAATACCCCTTAGGATAAAGCGATCTGGCTGGATTTCGAACTTAAAGTCATAAATGTTGCTTTACACGTTTGTACCAAATTGAATTAAAATCCGAGCATTTTTACGAGAGTTATCGCACCCACGGACACACACACACACACACACACACACACATATATATATATATATATGTAAAGTTTTGAACGAATTTGTTTTTGTGGCATCTGGGGACCTCAAAACGAAACGTTATCATGGTCCCGGGCCTAGGTCTTACCATGCCGACTACGGTAATAGCTTCTTCCCTATAGGGGAAATTCGCTAAAAGGATCAAATAAACCTCTGTTTTTCTTTCTTTTTTCAAACTACGTCTCGCTACACTACGAAATATATTTAGACTTATACTTTCATACAAGATAGTAAATAAAATAAAGACTTTCTCTCATTGGGCCAGATGATGACCGGTGTGACTGGTTGAGATCGATCGCCTTATATCATATTTTGTGTATATTTACCGTCTTGTACGTAATAAATTTAAAATATATTAAATGAATAGTAAAAATATATTTTGTAGTGTTGTGAGGTGTAGTTTGTTTTATCCGGATTAAATATGTATTTAATTATTCGCTTTGTCCCAGGCCCCCTTCACTAGCCCTTGACAAATTAGCTCTGGTATATTTGTTGGGATGATATAATGGATCGAAGCGTCGGCACTTTCCTCAGCCGTTTCTTAACATCTTTTGAACCAACGTCTCTTATTATGTGTTAGTGATTGTTCCTGTATAACTAGTTATTAATTTGTTCTTTCAAACAAATACTTCATAATAAAGTTATTAATTATAGATTTACGCACAACATCTCCACTATAATATTCGTTACCCACCAAGTACAGTAATCACACGTTCGTTGACACCACTCAGGTTCACTTCATCGTATTTCTAAAAATATCGTTAGATGAACATGATGATAGTAGTAATCTTAGCCCCCTACATTTATGTTAAAATTTATTACATGTCATTCCGGTACGTGAAGCTGAGACTATTTTTTGGTAATTATACAAAAGCTTCCAGTAGGGACAAATAGATTGCATCCACCGTGCCGTGCTGCCAAACGATTTAATTTAGTTAATGGCAACAGTGTAATTGGATAGGGAAGTCTCTAATCGCGTAACTGAGGTTGTATGGGTTAGCGGCTGAATTCAACCGGCTCTGTTATATTGTCACAATATATACCTTTATAAGCGTTCCAACGCTGTAAAATCCTAACTTTTTTAATTTCTTCAGTGATTTAAAATTTTAGTAATTTTGTTTGTTCAACGAGTTATATTGTAAACTCCATGTCATTGTGTATGACCTGGTGCTTACATAACAGTCTCATTTGGTCCAAGCTAAATGAGTTAAAAAGAATTGCAGATTGATTATGCTTAAGCAATTAGTGAGCGAAAGCTCCCGTCCTCCAAATATATGTTATTGTTGCTACAACAGTAAAGTATATTTTGATTTTAATATTAGTTTAAATTTAATTTTCTTTGTCTTTCTTCAGTTATTATCTTTTTCTTTCTCTAGCTATCGTTGCTCAAATAATGTGCAAAAAGTAATGGTGTTTAATTGTTTAATTCAAACTCCATTACATTTGTACATGCACTATTCACTCATTCAACTAGCCCAGTTGTGTCGCTTTACCCATAGATCATCTACGCACTCCGTTAAGGCTACGTTAATCTACTATTATTCCATGAAATTAATTACCAATGAAAAGTAATGTATACGGAACATTTTCTGATTAATTACGTAATAAGTGATTTATTTGTCTCATACTATCGAAACGATTTTACTAGCCTTAAAACATTTTTTTTTTTAAAGCTTTATATGTTTCGTGAACATTAAGTAAAATTTTATTGTTATTCAATATTTTACTATTATGTTAAAATTAAAAATTATGTTACTTTAAATATTACAACTGTTGAAGGTGTTTTTTTGCTTTTGCAAATAGATAAGCGAAAAGCCTTATCTTTGTTCAGATGAACTCAATATTAAATTGAAAGTTTGAGCAACAGAGTTTGCGTTAGTCTCATATGCAGCTGACGAGGAGCAATCTCGCGTGCTCCCAAACATCATCGCGTCTCTGTATGCCTCAGAAAAACTCATATTAAACATTCATTTGGGCGCGTTTATAATAAATATTACATGAAGTTCCAAGAAAGTTGAAACATATACAGCGTTTTAACGAGTACGATATTTTGCAAGCTTTGAACGCTGTTGTTACGATTTATTTACACATCTTCTTTGATGAACAATAAATTATATTTAATAACAGTTTCAATGTACAAATGATACATGAAACATCCATGAAAGTGAAGGTACTGATAAATAATGAGTTCGCACGCAGCACGCTGACGTGAGGGAAGTGAATTTCCACAAAACAACTTTTAAAACTCAAAATCTGTGTAAAAATATACATTTACTCCAATTTTTATTGAAATCTGAAAACATTTTTTTTTTGCTGTTCTGATGCTCCTGGTTTCATTTACCTGCAAAGCTGGGAATACAATTTTGGGCATTATAATGTTATGAGAAGGTCCAGGCAGGCTTGAAAGTGGGCGTGAGTTGCTGGGGATGATAAAAGTACTCTGACAAAGGAATAACAGGCTTTTCTAGTGTAAAACACCCATAAGACAACGTACTGTGTTTAGTCGAAACACATTTTCTTTAATAACTTGATAAATATTTATGCTAGAATGACGAGAGAGGGCTTAACACTTTCGCCCCACTAATTCCCATCTTTTTCCATGCATTAATCTTACATCCGGGGCTTTTCTGACCCTTTATGGGCCCAAAAACTCGAAATTTGAAAGATTCAGCCCCAAAAAAGAGGTTTAGAGTTTTCCGATTGTTTTGCCCAACGAACTTGTCCAACTGATTACAGAAAGAAACGTTTCTACCAAATTTGAAGTTAATCTGACAAAAAATGCGACCACTAGAGTGCAAACACATATATATATGTCTAATTGTCATGCTAATTGTTCACTTTCCAAAGGAAATTCACTAATAAATTAGACCTATAAACTGACACTTTACTTTTAAAACAAAACAAGAAAAACAACTATTACTTAACAACCTTAATTCCACAAAACAAAATCCACTGCAAGGTAAAACACTTTCCAAAGGAAATTCACTAATAACCACCCAACACCTGAGAGTACATTAATTTAATTCTCTTGTTGTTATAATGTAGTACAAATTAAGCTACTCCATTTCATAGTTGTCTATACAATTTTATGTTTATAGTTATCGAAACCGTTATAGGACGGAATCTTTGAGATTTATGCTATCATAGGAACTAAACCTTACATTTTGACCTTTTTTAATTATACTACCCTCCACCTTCTATCTCAGTCGACCAAACCCATTTGTTGGGATTGCACATCAGAATCATTCTAATACTGAAAATTTAGTGGTGGAACTACAATCATCAGTTGGTAAAAAATTCATCCACATATTAAATTAACAACATTTATAAGGTATCATTTTTGTACTAAAGATTATTTTGTCTGGTTATACTATATGAAAATTCGCTCTCTCACGTCAGCAAGCAGTGTGCTGAAAACAAACACCAGTTCACAAGGACATAATCAATAAAATCGTGTAAATCAAATGTTCCATTTGCAACTACGACTACAGAGATTGGGAGGGAACATATTTTCCAGCCAGAATGTATATTCTTTTACCAAATAATCTCAAGTTTCGACTCATTTTGTCTATTCTGCAGGCGTCCACCCGTCGAGTTGCTTTCTCCTACAATTTCCAAGATCGCGAAGTGTTTCCCGCCCATGAATCACAATGAGCCTCTCCCATAATAGGAGTACGTTTGTGTCTAGCTATTATTATTTGAAATAAATTCAGTTGCTATAAACCCAATTTATCAATTTCATTACATGTAACAAATAAATATAACAAGAAAAACGTCTCATGATTTAAGTACATTTTTAGGGACTGTGAGGAGTATTACTGTTGAGTTAGATTTCAAAATTTCAGAAGAAGTATATTTTTATTTCAAAGCAATTTCAAATAATAACCACGTGTGTTCATTTTAATTTTCTAAAAATTGTATTACATGGGCTTGCATGGTCCAGGCTTTTCCACGTGCAACGTGGTAATTTTCGGCTGCGAGCCTGAGTCCATTAACATTGATGATGCCACTGGATTATTGTTTTCAGGCGAGTGTACAGGTTTGTAGTCTATTTAAAAAAGTACAATAATTTATTATATACTTTGAAAAACACAAAAGGAAATTCTATGAACAAACTGTGTTTTCCTATTCCTTCCTGACTGACTGTTTCTTGTTTTACTTTTTTTGCGGTCATGCGGATTAAATTGTCTCCTTTTAGCGATCAGGTAGAATCACAATAATTGGATTTAATTGATTTCGCTGATTCGCATTTCTGTCGTTTCAACAAATATCTCACCTTTCCTTACAAATATTCCCTTAAAACTTTAAAGTCAAAAGATGATTTCCCAGGTAAGCGTGGAAAAATCTTGCATTAATTGGTTCAGGAAAATAAGCAGCGGTCCTATATCTAAGAGAAATGACACATATATATGGCGAAAAATACTGCGTAAAATACTACATGTGTCGTGAGCAACTACTGTTTTCAACAAATCAGAGATTACAGTTTCGTCTTAGTGTCTGTTAAATGTACAAGCTTTATACAAAAGGATGTTTGGAATAGCAGATTGACTGTTCCACTCCCGTTTGTTTTGATTCGTTATCATTGTCGTTCTTTCTGATTATAACGAGCTTCTGCTTTAAAAGTGACTTTTCGGAACTTGAAATTTCCCTCAATTATTTGGAACTTCTGGTATAAAATATATTCAGTTTTTATAAACAGAAGTTCTCTTAGTTTGTACCGCCTCAAATCAATATTGGCTTACTTATTGTTTTATTCTGTTTGGAATTAACCACAGATATCCCATCTAGTATGTTGACACGTCTCTTAGATAACGGGACGAGAGAGTGTTCAAACGATTTTAAACATGATAAATCGTTTGTTTATGGCTAGAAAACTGTTAACTAGCAGTAGTAATCTCTTTTACCACATAAATCGCTCATAAATATAAACAGACAAAATTTTACTTTTACTTTTTATTAAAAATTTAAATAATACCATTTTTAAGATAATTAGTTATGAAGGAGCCAAAACATTATTTTATTTCTGTAGATGCCTAAATATAAGGTTTCTTGACGACAAAAGAATAACTAAATTTTATTATTTAATAAAAAATATATATAAATAAAAAATCTAGACAAATCGACATTTTCCAGTTTATCACCGTTCTATTATAATGCTGTTAACAAACCCACCCAAGTGTTTTTGTAATCATATATGAAAATTTCATACCCATAAAATACCTATAAGATCGGGTAAGCTGGACTTAGACAATTTAAAATGTGTATAAATGCAAAAATGTATAATAAATGCTGATAAGGAAAATATTGATCAGGACGAATAATTAATCAATTGCTGCTTCTTCAATGTCTTGGTGCTAACAGGGAATGACAATTAATTAAAAGGCTGTTGTGTGTGCTAAACTATAATGCAACTTCTTGCAGCAATTTCTCATATCAGGTTGCATAGGAGATTGAAACTATGTAATGCAATTAGCAATTTACAAAATTCTAGTATGATAAGCATAATTGTTCTAAATAGTTAATGCATCATAGTTGGTTTTAAATTAATAATCCTTAGCTTATCTTGAGCGACGTCTTTTACAAATTAAAAAAATAAGCAGCATGCTCATCTTCTTCTTTAATGTTATGTAAAATTAAGGAATGTAAAAATACCCCCGTAGCAGCAAACCTGCGTACTCAGCGAATTTCCAATGCATATATATGTATATTAATACCACATAAAGCCACATACCAAGTTTCATCAATATACATTCATGAATAAACGATTTATGACATTTTAATTATTCTCCATAAGAATAACATGGCAGCTGAGTATGCAGGTTTGCTGAAGCAAGGAACACAAAAAATGGGGTTTTATACAAATATCAATACAACTCATCTAGGTAAAGCCACATACCAAATTTCATTAATTTATTTTCATAATTAAGGGAGATAACACGTTACTTATTCTCCATAAGAATAACATGGGGCTGAGTACGCAGGTTTGCTGCTACGGGAGCCTTGGGTAAAAAATTGTCTTTTTGAGCAAATATCAATGGTCCACAACCAGATGAAGCCGTATACCAAGTTTCGTCAGTATACGTTGATAAATAGGCGAGATATAAAATTTTTCTTTTCCTCCATAAGAATAACATTAGACAACGTACTGTGTTTAGCACTTTCAATATCTCGGTAACCAATTGACATAGAGAAATGATCAAAATACCAAATTGTGTGTTTTTTTAAGCTGAACCCAATAGTGAAAACTAAAATTTGAATATTTCAAAAATTATATGTGAAAAATTCGAAAAACCCATTTTTGGGGTACAAAACCCCCCCAAAATACCCCTTTGGGTAGAGCGATCTGGCTGGTTTTCGAACTTAAAGTCATAAATGTTGCTTTACACGTTTATACCAAATTTCATCAAAATCGGATCATTTTTACGAGAGTTATCGTGCTCACGGACACATATATATATATATATATATATATATATATATATATAGATATATATATATATATATATATATATATATATATATATATACAGTATCGAACGAATGGTGTTTTTGGGGTCTGGGGACCTCAAAACGAAAAGTTATCATGGTCCCGGGCCTAGGTCTTACCATGCCGACTACGGTAATAGCTTCTTCCCTATAGGGGAAATTCGCTAATAATCGTGAATACATAATTAAATACATAAACACTAATTCGAGCAATAATTGTTCCCTTTTTAGGTCCTTTATTTATGAATATTATGATTTAAAAAAATGCAATGTAACTGAGATTATTATCCGAAGCATTCATATTTTACCACAATATTTTATGTATAACCAACATAACAAATAAAACCAACTGTAAGAGGTTTTATTTCATATTCATGTATTACTCTGGACCACAAAAATATAATTATTTGCCCCCTGCTGTAAAGCGCCAAAGTTATTGTGCGTTCAAAAATTATGTTAAAGAAATGTTTATTTGATATTGTTTATTTTAGATTAGCAAATAATAATAGAACATTGTTGACAAGTGTAGTTTTTAAAATCAGAATTTTACTTTGAAGAACGCTTGATCTATAAATAAATGATTTATTTTATTTATTTATTTCAGTAGTGTAAAATACTAATAACTAATACAACTTTTTACATATCTATAAATAGCTTGTTTTCAACCTCTAACAACGCTGCAGCGAAAGACTTAAATGACTTAATGAAAATTATTTTCATTATGTAGCGTAATTTTCTATTCAGCCAGAACGCAATACAACATTGCGTAGTCACGCTTGGTTTGTTTTCTTGAAACATACACTTATTATGTTCATAACAAACCTCCTTAGCCTATATTTAAAATATCCTACCTTTCTTTACATAACCGTAGCCTAGATCCTCAATGATTAGTCAAATTCAATTACATCATAGCTAAATTTATTAAAGAAAACAATTGAAAAAAGTGAACAAAATTACAGTTATTGAAATATAGTTACAGAATTATTTTACAAATAAATGCTCCGGCTCTCAAATGTAGGCTATGATGACTCTTATCTCAAGGCCGGTTCTTTGCCTAAAATAAAAATTATTATTACCAAACTTTCAAATAACCTTAAATAAAATATCTAATTAAATAAAATTTAGTTTTCTTTTTAGCGTCAGCAGCTACCAGACAAAGAGCTTTGCTGAGATGGGTTTAGTATTTTCTCATATTGGAATCTGAAAGTACACATTAACTTAGTTTGTAATTATTCCTCTTGGTAGTATAATTTAAAATTTTGAAAATATTATTCTTCTGGATATGAGTTTCCTTATAAGTTCAATAAATAAAATTCTTACCAAAGATGCTCCGTGTGGTTGTTTGATTACCTCATTTTCAATAGTCTTTGTCCATGTTTCAAAAGTTCTTTGGTTTAATTTGGAAAATTTATTTAAATACAATTAAATTAAAGAAAGTTTGCAAATAATTTAGATTACAATTTAAAAGATTCAAATGGATTAAAAATATGATTATTTGGTTCAATATATGACTCTCTTCTTCAGCTTCCCATTTCACAATCTTTAGATTTGAATTTCCTTCACTTCCTTTTTCACTCAAGAATAACCACTGCACTATTGATCTTATTCACTGCTATCACTTTTTCCATACATGTCTCATACTATATGTAAACCATTTGTTAATATTACGTTAACAGTATAATAAATCAATTTAAAACACTATTTAAAATTAAAATAAACATATGTTACATTTCATATAACAAAATTATCAAGTTGTGAGAGAAAATATTCACTTACAGAGTTTATATGCCTAATATAATTAAAATTGTTATTTTCTAGCCTTTACTTTTAGTAACATCAAAATTATGATTTCTTTCATACTATTATTTAAGATTAAAAAGCATTATACAAATCATATACATTATACAAATACTCAGAGAAGTAACAAAAATGCTATAATATAACAATATCATACCTCTATGGCCTCTTTATGTTGTACAACCTATCCTCACTCTACTGCCATCTGATTGGCTGGCTGCCGTGGTTGTCAATTTGAGAAAACATTTCATTTAATACAGACCCTATCCTATATTTTAGCTTTTTATTTCATTTCAAGCTTTAAATAGATAGGCCAAACTGTACCATTTTAGTTACTAACTTCTTCCCCACATATTAGAAACTGTTTTTATACTACACTGTCTTTTTATTTTGTTGGAAATATAATTTGGCTAGTATGAAAGAAAGGCTAAATTTGCTTCTGACGATTTATTAAATGGGTTGTCCTAGCTTGTTATAAAATACTTAATGATATGTAGGCTTAATGTTTATTCTATAAAAAATACATTTACATAAATTCTAAGGTTAGCTCCCCTAAACTGTTTAACATTTTGAAAAGAATAACTTAAGATAGGTACAATTTAAGTTAGGACCTAAGTTTAGATGCAGGTTCGTACATAGATTTTACATAAAGTATTTTCAAATTTGTGTAGGCTAATTAAAAGTATTTCTAAAAACATGTAGGCTATGTATGTACTGTTATATGTTTTAATCAGGGTAAAATTGTTACTAACTTTTGGTAATATACTGTGAGTAGTATAAGTTAAAGCGCTAATAATTAACGTAATTGTAAAATGTATAATCAAATAAAATTACATTTATTCAGTCACAAAATATATAAATTGTATTGTGAATTGCGATATAGAATCTTTTATGGTTATACTTTAACCAATAATAATTGAACAATAGCTAACCTATTGGTTTATCATCCAATGTAAAACACTGTATCCATAAAGCTATGACTGCTTTTATTGTACACAATGGCTTTTATATGGCCCGAAAAAGTCCAACGGTATAATATCTGCCGCACCGCAGGAAGGCCAAGCTGTTAGTTCTCGAACGATTCGACGATTGGGGAAAGTTTCGTCAAAAACACTCCAATAGACTCTTTTTGAAACACTGACACTCTTCTAATTAAAGCAAAACGAATGGTTCAAACCTTTCCAGGTACAATAATCAGAGAGTTAAAATTCGTTAGGACGTAGGATAAACAAATTAAATTTAGAATTCAAATTTAAAGTTTTTACATAATCATTGTAACAAATCAACAAATCTATTTGTAACAATTTTTTTAGCGGCAATCTATTTAATTTGTTTATATATTTTCAGTACTTCTGTATTTTTTATCGTGACATTATTCTGATAGCTTCAAAGTTCTTACTATACTTTTGTGTATTTAAGGTCCTCAATTTGTGTATTTAAATCCTTTACCTCTATTAGTTTAAAGTAAACTCATTATCAAATTAGTTTGTCACCATTACAAAGTTTAAACGTTGCTAAATATACATTAAACTTAAGTTGAAAGTTGAAATGCAATTACAATTTAGTTTGTACACTTTGAGCTACAAATAAACAACATTCTTCTTAAAGCTACTTCACCCACATGTTTTGGTTGTATTTTGTAGATATATAAAACCTTGATATAAATATAATTTGATCAATAGGTATACTAGAGGTGGTGAAGTTTAATTGGGTAACACAATGTCGTAGCATAACCTAATTTAGACCTCTGTGACGCAATATCCTAGTACAATATAGTAATCCCAACCACCAGAACAACTATGTTTGTCCTTTGAGTTATCAACAATTATGAAACTCAAAATATTCTCAAGAATTAAAATGGTACATTAATGTTTAAGCATTTTAATCAATTTAATCATTCATTCCCTAAAAACTATAACCTTAAATTAAGTTTAAAATAATTACATTCAGCTCTTCCCTATTCAAAAATACCTCTTTTTAAACCAACTTAATTGAAATAGTGGTAAACCAGAAAACACATGATAAAAAGTAAGGCACTCACTCAGAAAAATCGAACCTGCTTTTATAGCAGGTTTAACAAATTATATTTGACTGAAGGCTTATCACGTTATTGTCCACTTCGGGGAATTTGTGGTTCAACGAGCTTTGCCGAATCGAAATATCACATGATCTGGAAAGTATTTGCAAACATTGTAAAATCATTCACCGTGTATCAATTAGAAGGAACTTGTTATGCACCGTTATAATAAATATCAATCAATCAGTTAGTTATCTTTATTTTAGTGGTTACAGCATGATCATCTGGCAAGTCTTGGCTGAGAACTGGCCTACCACCCAAAAGACTCGGGTTCAAGTCCCATCCAAAATGCATTCATTTTTCGTCCTTTGTTTAATATATGTTATAACAACTTTTAGTGAATTTCCCCTTTAGAGAAGAAGCTACTGCCGTAGACTTGGTAAGACTTGCCTTAAGCCCGGGACCATTATAACGTTTGGTTACTAAGTCTCCAGATGCCAAAAACACTATTGGTTCAAAATTGTTATATTTCCCTGAACGCGATAGTTTTTGAAAAAGTCCGATTTCAATTCAGTTTGGAAAAATGTGTAAAGTGATATTTATAACTTTTTACACGGGGAAAGGGGTTTTATGGGAGTTTAAAAAATCCGAAATTCTGTTTTTTTAAATTATAAACACTGACATTTAAAATACACACAAATCTTGTTTTAACCATTTAATAGAGCTTAAATCAATTTAAATCACTAACATAGGTTAAGTGGTTGTGGGTAAACTGTAAAAAATGTAATCATAAAATTCTCCATGGAATCAGGTTATGGGAAAAGGTTTTTAACTTTTCCTCAGTTATTTTTACTGGAAGCTTCACGTTGTTTCTACCAATAATGGTTATTAAATTGTAGTTTTACGTCCAAACGTTGCAGAGATAAGAGCTAAACACAGTACGTTGTCCAATGTTATTCTTATGGATAATAAGTTAAATTTGTTATATCAATTATTTATAAACGTATACAGATAAAACTTGGTATGTGGTTTCATCAAATACTAGCTAAACTATTTTAATAACCATTCACGAAAAAGTGTAATAGTTATCGTGTTGTGAAAGCTGAGGTTCCTTCCAATGTGCTTGGTAGGTCATCATAAGCTTTTAAAAGACATAAATCATTGTTTTTATATACGCAATTTGAACGTCTTTTCATTGAATGAATAGTTTTGTTTAGTTGTTTAACTTACTAATAATAATAACATATAGTAAACTAAATAGACGTTGGTACTCTGATGATTTGTTTCGCTTCCAAAATATCATGCAGTGGTAACAAGCTAACTGAACTACTGCAGATGTAGTTACTTTGAGTTGGTTGAAACTCAAAAAAGTAGTTACAACTAACAAATGATGGTGCAGGTCTACATCAAAGTTAAATTTTTATCTACCAGCTATTAATTTTCTACACCGATTTCAATAGATGTTTGATCAGTTTTCAATTTTTTCAGAGTTCGCAACGAAGCGGTGTTCGGTGGACGGGAGGTGGGAGGGCAAAGCCCCGGGGGACTACACTACCCCTCAGGGCTGGACCAACTACACCCCCTGCTACACCCCCGAGATGCTGGAGTTGTTCAAGAAGCTGTACACCGGCTCTGAAGAGGCTGCCAGGGTGAGAAACCCAACAGATCTTTCAAGGGGTTATCAGCTGTCATTACATTTTCTATAACTATGCAGGTTTCCAAAACAATATCTGTATGCAAAATGGATCTTTGAATCCCGTTTAAGAAGTTTTCTTAAACTTTAAAAATGTGGGGTTTTGAGCCTCTGAACTCGATTACATTAAACTATAATGTAATCCAAATATATGGTAATATAAGTCAAATGTTAACAATTTAAATTTAGTTTTCTAGCAAAATTAGATTTTTCCCGGGGTTATCGATTAATTTAGATCATAACGAAATAATAATTTCAGATGATCAAAAACAACCATGGGCTGTCTAAGCAACCTACACTCACGTGGTAGAGTATCCATATTTTTTTTCTCGAGCAAAGATTGGCCCTGAGGTACTGATAAACCAATCACAAATAACAGCTTAGCCAACTTAAAAAAGTTTTAACAATTTTAAAGATGTTTGAAAGAAACTAGACACTTTACAATTATGATCCTTTTACCGCTATGCTACCCAGCTATGGGTATGGGCTTATGGAGAGATGGGACTGTTCGCATTAACGATTTTACACCAGATTCACTAATTTTCCCATCCTGATTAAATCATTTGTACCCATAATTAGCTTTAATAGTAATTTAACTTCTTCTTAAGACAACAAATATTGTTTCAAAGATAAAGACAACTATAATGATAATTTTAAGACTTTAATTAAAGAATACTAGTATTACTGATTTTGCTGTGAATAAACTAACACCGAAATATAAACCAGTTTGACTTACTTTTAAAGTCGATAAATAAAACTTGAACAAATTCAATGAAGCGTTTTCATTCCCACAAAGCGAGTTTTCATTTGTTATTAAGTTTGCTGGACAATAGGACCTTTTTGCTGAAACCGAAAAATTACTTGGATTACTTTATTATTTATATTTAAGTGCAAAAACTTTTGAAAAATCCCTTAAAATCCCATTAGTAAATCGTACAAATAAACTCTAAAACTCCTAAAATTGATTACATTTATATATTGTTCCAAAACAGCCTCTAACCTCCTTGCTGCAAATAAATAAAACTAACACCCGGTGTAACAAAAAAAATGGTGCAAATTTATGACAATTTAAACAATTCGGTTGGTTAAATACATGTTTCTTGTATTCATAAATATTCAAATTGAGAAGTACTCGTGATAAATTATTACAGACTTGTTGATTTTGTAATGTTTTCCAGTATCAGGTACACGGAAGAAAGGAGATGATTACAAGATAACGATAAATTTTGGTGACTTCTCCAAAGCCTTTAAGCATGTATAAAATATGAGTAACATCTTCTTCTTATAAATAATTGAGTAAGGATTTCTTTGTACAGCTAGCGGGCCGATTTTCATAATTGAAGCGACATGGAAATCTGTGCCGGTGCACATGACATATATAGATATAAAAGTTGTATATTTTATTATTAATAGAGCAAAAAGGATACATATATCATAAGAAATGTATAATAAATTTGTTAAATATGAATTTTCATCCTGAGATATCCAAAGAATAAAGTCTGACATTAGTTTTAACTAATGGGGTAAAAAATTATCTTTTTAAGAAATTCCGTGACAATTTGTTAACAAAATAATTATCTGTTTATTTACCCCAAAATTTGGGTACATTTTTGTTTATATTTTTTTAGAAATACATAATAGCAATTTTTAGGACATTTTCATTAAATAATATTAGATGTAGTGTTACAATAGAGCCAACATGTATTTTTGTTACAACGGGATTTGTTGCTAGTAAATGTGCAGTGTCAAAAAAAGGTTTGTAGAGAAAGCGTTTTAATATTCAATTCTTCCAGGAATGGGCGCTTCTATTGTTGAGGATTAATAAAAATCTTCGCTTGGATGCATAGCGTAAGGGAGACTAAAATCGTTTGCAACACACTTTCCAGTGTTTTACCTTGGAAATTTGTTTTACATTGTACTTTTTGACAATTTTCTGAAAGACAGTAAATTTAATGCTCCAAATTTCATAATTTAGTATTGTTAGTGTTATTTATCACACATTTATTTTTCAAAATTTGTTGATAACATAATTCGGTAGAAACTATGGCTATAACAGTCTATCAAAAATAGTATCAGACTAATCAGTTATAGTTTAAGAATTACCTAGATGGAATCGAGTTTACATTGTTTGTAATCTACATGCGCCACTACCATAAAGGAGACTGGAACGAACTATTATATTATTATGTATAAAAGATTAATTTATTAATTTTAAGTTAATCTCAAAATAACCATAGATTCAATCTTACACATTACATTTAATTTTATATACTACGCTTACTTGCATAAGTATCATGAACAAAATTCCATTGTTGATGTCGCGATTCATGGCATTAGTTGAATACAGAGGTTGAATACTGAAGAGAATATAGGGTAATAGAAGTAACTGTAACGTCGTATCTCATATTCATGGGAATACAGTAATTGGAATATCTTTAATAAGTTTAGAATGATATAGAGAAAGATAAGTCTTGTTATGCGATATCACCGATACGACGCTAATCACTACCTACCTGCGGTGATCACGCTGTTAGAACATGAGAAATAACATATTGAAGTTAATGCGTACACATAGACGTACTTGCAGTCAATAGCTGTTATCTTATTGAATATAGACATTCAGTTGTGCGTTCCCTTGTAAAGTTTAGTGAGTCAATAGACAAACAGAATCCATCTTTATCCCTTATGTAATTGTAAACCTGGTCTAAATATTGTAGTAGCATTGTAAATTATTGTCTAGAAAAAAGTCTTGGAGAAAGAGTTTTCTACTATTAAATAACACTATGTATTATTGACATTATTAACTAACTTTATTTAATAAGGTTTTATTTGTGAAACTGTTGAAAATAATATTTAGAGGTGGTAGTCATATTGAAATATATTACAAATATGTGAAAGTCGTTTTAAATCCTTGTCTACAAGGTTTCTGCCCAAGGGATGACGGCCCAAGATAGTTTGTATTATTATAGTTCCGATAAGTTTGACCTTGCATGTCAATCTAGTAACATTATGTCTATCGCATCTACGATAGTGTTATTTGCTAGTTAAAACGCTACTTTTTAAGTTAGACCTATTATACAGTTATTTGTAGTGATTGTTTATTTGGTCTTGAGATTCTTTAGTTTTAAAATATTTTAGTGTTTAAAAGTAGTTTTAAGAATGTGTGATGAGATTAACACCAGGAAAAACAAGTTAAAAGGTATCAATAACTCAATGGTGATTCTTTTAAATAAAGGCAACTGAAGGTCAAAGCAGGGAATTTTGTAAAAACATCAAACTGCGCTCAAATCCCATTACACCTTTGGACACGAGTTTAGCTTCTGTGTAACTAATTTTATAAATAAATATTTAGAAACTAAACAACTGAAACCATATTAATTTACCTCTACCCCATAATACTTTGTAATATAAATGGTTTTAAAAGTAACTTGGGCTTGGAAAATCCATACAGAAAATTAAATAAATGACAGTTGTAACACTTTTTTTAAATTTGTACAGTATTCTTTTTACGGACACTGGTGTAAAATACAATATATCTTCAACGGATCCGTAAGTATTTTTTTTTATATTACCTAAAATAATAATTTGCTTTAAGACATAGATTTACAACAACAACATAAACTTGTTTATGCAAAGTTACAACATTTAAGTCCTCTCTACCTTTCTACCCTCTGTAAACTAATATGCCAGTTTTGCCTAAATTGAAGCGAATCTCTTTAAAATACGTATTATAATTCAAAAACATAGTGAATTTTTTTAACTAAAATGTAAAATAAATATCACCCCTTAAATGATATTGTTAGTAAATTCAGTGTTCATCACTTTTTTGAGCTTTTGCATTTAGCGGTGCAGGAAAGCTAAAAAATTATGGCTTAATTTGTTTTGATGACATTTTTCATAATTTATAAAGTACTAGCAGTTACCCGCGGGCTTCGCCCCGTTTGAATTTACTTTGAGTCTGTTTGTCCAAATAGTGTTAATTTTGTATCCATATCAAAAATTCAAAACAAAAAATATAAAAGAAACCAATAAAAATAAAAATATTACTAAAATTGTGTATTCATGACAAAAACAAAAAAACTAAAATATCATAAAATTCAAAAATTAGCTTTTAACCTGTCACACCACAACACAAAATAAAGATCATAAACATAAACAAATTCAATAAATTAGCTTTTAACCTGTCACACCACAACACAGAATAAAGATCATAAACATAAACAAACCAATGAATAATAACAGCTGTTTGTAAAAATTTTAAAGAAACAGGTGGTATTGCAGAGTTTGCAAGACACTCGCCCATTTTTAACATTATTGGCTTACTCCAGTTCAAAAGAATTATAAATCAACGTTCTACCGTGGTTTTACTGTTTGTGTAGAATAGCAACAGCTGTTTACAATATTTTAAATTAGTCATCTGATATCATCAAAACAAATCTTTCTTCCATAGAATAACATGGTAAATTTGAAGGTCTGTGGGGCGGAGCCCTATGGAGATACCGGCGTGTAAACTGCTTAGTTATCCTATTTAAGACCTAAAGAATCAGTGTACAAAATTTCAGCTCTCTACCTACATGGGAAGGTGGAGAATTCTTGATGAGTGAGTCAGTGAGGGCTTTACCTTTTATAGGTATAGATTAGTTTTTTTAAAATAGTTGTGTCAACTGTCAAAAATAAAATATCACCCAGGACATCAATTTATAAAAAGTAAAAACCTGGTATATCTCCAAATCTATTGGTTTGAGTTGTTTGTTAACAGGTTTAAGAGTGAGAATGTTGTCATTCGTGATGATCATCACCTATCAGTATTCTGCTGGTGTGATGAGTTGCGGTCAACGCGATGCCGATACGGGATTAATTTCTCATCGTATTTATTCCAGCTGGGGTGTTGTTCGATTACACAAGCTTCTCCTAAAAAGCATATCCCATTTTTAGTAGTTTTAAGGTATTTGCAAAGTAACACACTCTCTTTACACTGATAACGTTATATTTTTTTATAACCGCGACATTGACTGTGGGCACATTGATTTTGCATTATATTTTTTAATTTCAAAATCCCTGATTAAGTTTAAAGGACATCTAAAAAATTACCACAGTCAATCAAAATGTTTTCAAAATTTTAAATTGACATTATTTGCTCGGATTGCTTGAAGGGCTCTGGTTATTTTTATTTCCAAAACAAAACGGGCTTCAAAAAGGCTTTACTGCCTTCTCTAGGACGTGTTAAATCCTAACTCCACTTATTAATACGAATAATAATTGGTTACAAATAGTGTCATGAACATTTTCGCCTTTGTTTTATAAAATAATTGTACTTAAAATTAGTTTATTTCATAGCAAACCTATTTTGCTCTAAATATTTTGGAATAAAAAGGTTTTTCTATTTTTCTTTTACAAATACTTATTACAGTATTATTTAAAAAAACATTTTAAAACATCAGGATCGTAAAAACCCAAACGGACGGTACATGTATGACGGCAAAGAATGCAGTGAGAGCGTTATTAATATTCCATTTCATCGAGTGTGAACACCACCATTGAAGGATTTTTATAAAACCGTATCGCGTATAGTCATATATATATATCTGTTTACAGTACAGTTCTATTATTATTAAAAAATAATAAATTAAATTCAAAAGTAATAGCAAATTGAACTTTGATGTATGTTAAATGCTTCACAGATGTGCGAACAGGGAGGTGAGTAAAGTTAAATCCGATATCTGACTTGTACTAAATCTCATCCTGGTCGATTCTGTTACATATGCTAAAACAGCCACTCGGCTTTACACAATTACTCAGTTGTGTAAAGTCAATCAATATGAGTAAGACCTATTGCTCAAACTCGAGCAAATACTCTACGTACTGTTGAATATTCAATACCCCTCAGAGACTGTTGTTATTCCAGAAGTGTTTTTACTTTATCCCCCTTCACAAAGTATATGGAGGAAATATTATTTTCATCAACATTTTCGAATTTGAGTTGTTAGTGGAAATATTCGTTTTGGTGCTCCCTGAACCCAAAAAATTGGTTTTTACATGATGTCTGTCTGAGTGTCTGTGTGTGTGTGTGTGTGTGTGTGTGTGTGTGTGTGTGTGTGTGTGTGTGTGTGTGTGTGTGTGTGTGTGTGTGTGTGTGTGTGTGTGTGTGTGTGTGTGTGTGTGTGTGTGTGTGTGTGGATGTGTAAAGAGCTAGAGCCTTAACCAATGGGCCGATTTCTATTAAATTTGGTATGTAGGTACTAATCCACGATATCTCCAGGTGTTTTTTATTTTTTATAATTTTTTATTTTTAAGGGTAATTATCCCCCAAAAACATGAAAAATCAAAATTTCTCAAAAACGGCTTTAACGATTTTGATTAAACTTCAGTCGTTTGTAGACTTTTAGTTTTCCAACAAAATGATACCACCCGCATTTCTGCTAAAAATTCGGGTTCAGAAACTACAGGACTTAAAAAATAAAGAATTCAGTTTTTTGGATTTTTCATAAACAAAATAATATAAAAAATACTATTGACTATTAAAAATAGCTCAAAAAACTAAACAATTTAGTATTTTGAATTACTATTCTACGATTGCTGGTTGTGGAGAAAATTGAAATGTTCATTTTGCGGTAAACGCAGTACTTTGTCCAATGGGGAAAACAAAAATGACTATTTCTCTCTTATTTACTGATCAATTTAATTCAAACTTGATCAAGTTAGCATTGACCAACAGAGGAAATTCAAACTATGTTGCCCCTTAATAACCCTGGGGGGAATAGGGGGCATTTCCCCCTCTTAAAACCACGTGTGTAGCAATGGATTCTGTAGTGCCTCCAAAACAGGGATTTTGGTGGATGTTTAAAAAAAACATGTTTACAAGATTTTCTGTACATTCAACCGTGCTTTGTAGTCTATATTTAGTAAATAAAAAGTAATTTATTCAGTTGGGCTAAAAGGGAGAAAGTATGTGTTAGTTTCCTGATACCGTTTATTTATCTAATGTCTTTATCATCTGTTCTTCCTGCTGTTCTGTGTCAACAGTTGTCTAGTATCTATTGAAATATATAATTGAATTTATTTATTTATATTTATTTCTTGTGTATTCAAGAAAATTGTAATTCAATTAGGGAAATTAGTTCAATATACACTTCGACCTGTTCAAATTGACTCACCAAGCATAACAATCGGATTATAATTACATTAGTTCTCACTCTTGTTAACAAGTCGCTTGTGTATAAAATATGGGACATGTAGGTGTATCCAGATTCTCTGAACTTGCGAACTTGCGATGTGTGAATTTGTGCCGTGTGTCGAGAGAATCCTTCGACAGCATACAATCGTATTTTGCCTTGATTTCTGCTCATCAGTCAGTAACAATATCAGTTCGTTAGTTCAATTTAGAGTAGAATATTAACCATCGGTAATATTGCTCACATTAGCCAGATGATAAATCTTTGTTACTTTTACTAAAGCTGTTCTAGATTTTAACATTTGTGTACGGACAAAATTTAAATTTAAATTCGTGAAGATCATTACATCTAAAAATGTTTTTGGTTGTAGGTAGAGAAATATCGAATGTCCCTCGTATTTTATCAGCAACTTTACTTAGAACGTCTAACTTAATCAGTTTTAATCAGTCCAGTATTTTATATACCAATAAGAATGTTTGTTATGTTTTGAAAACTATTATGAATTTTCCCTTCGTGTCCTTTTTATACAATTATTGGGTGTGAATATTATCTTAAAACGAGGGCTACTAAACATAAGTGCAAAAGGATTGATAGTAGTGCAGCACCGCGGTTCCTGCTAAGATTTATTTCACATCGAACGTGGCTTAGTAAATATAAAATACAAAAATGATGCGACTTAAATATCAGTAACTTTGATAGGCGAAGCAATTATTCACATACAAATAATTTGGTGGTTAGCAACAAAATAAGATTGGAACGACATATATAATTATATTATGAACTTACCATTTATTGGTAGAAGTAGCCCATAGGTGTCAAATTTCTGATTTTTTCGAGACCGGTTTCAGATTAATAACAATCTATCTTCAGTTGCAATATTTTTAACCTAGTGTTATTAATCGGCAACCGGCCTAGAAAAAGTCAGAAATTTGACACCTATAGGCTACTTCTACCAATAAATAGTAAGTTTATAATATAATTAAAAGATATCATGGCTTAAGCAAATATATATTTATATATTTATAATTTACCCAGTTTATCACATGGAGATACGCCATCATAAGTCTTTACACATTTCAGAAACTTAAATTGATAATTACTGATTAACCTTATAATGCGTAACAGTGTTACCCCAGCACTGCAGATAAGGAAACCAGGAACATTATTGTTTTCAGATTTCTATAACATGTTAGAATAAGTCTATGTGTTAACACAGTTTGTATTTTTTTTTTAAATGCGTACGCAGTAATTCTGTTTTTTCACGTCAGCATGTTGCGTGCGAACACTTTTATTATTCTTATTACAATTTCTAAACATTAGAATTGCCTCCAGCGGCACCGCTGTTTCACCTTACTGCGAGTACATGCAAACACGCATCGCTGTTCAACTGGCTTTGATCTCCGTAGTCTCTATTGAAAAGAGTCATAATCGAATAGCATCCTTTTAACCCTTTGGCGCTGCTTTACATGTTCACGAATTTGTTTCTTGTTTTTTACTTTAAAAATAGTAGAATAACATTAATCTTTTTTTAAAAAAGTCACATTTTAAGTAATTAGGTCGATTATGAAAAGATTTGGGTGAATTAAAGACATTTTGTTTTATTATTAATATCTTATTTTTTTATGAAATATGTAGTTTGTTACAAAATATACGGCAGAATTTTGTAGCAAGTAGTAGTACAGTTGCAAAATCATCTAGAGCAAACCTTCTTTGATATACTTTAACTGAATACTGACATAGAATAAATTATACATCTTATTAAGACTTTCTAAACAAGCATTAAGTTGCATTTCAGTGGTTTATAAATTGGTATATTCTCCAAGTCTACAGCAGTATTTCGATGTAAGTTTTTATCAAACTGTAACGGCACTGACTAAAAGTCCCTTTGACGATTTTGATCAAAGCTTTACTAGGAGGTAATTACAAACATCCAAGGTACGGAACCCTTAACATTTTATTCAAGGAGAAAAAAGTTAGCCCAAATTATAAATACTTTTTTATATTTATAAGTCTTTGTTATTTTATATTTTTATTCTTGTTGCACTTGTGGACCCACAGCACATTTCTTTTTAAAAATCTATTGTTGACTAGAACGTCAAATGATCAATTTATGATACATTTGCGAATTAACTGGAGTTACTTGTCATTAAAGAGAAGTAGAAAATCAGAAATAAAGAGAAAAATATCCCAAATGAACACTGTTGGGATCCTAATACCAAATTTGGGGTCTCAAAATCTAGAGCCACCATTTATATGGATGATTTTCTCCAATTCTATTGTTAATCAACTGTGCAGAATATTACTAAGTATTAATGCACTTCAACGTGTTGCTAATACTGCAGACACTTGTCTTCGTCGAAGACAAATGTTTTAGGGAAAACATCTGATTACTGAAATTAGTTCGTACCAAAAAATATGGCTTTAATCAGTTAATCTCACGAGGTGCTAGTTATTATCCTAAATTATCCTAAATTTGTTTCAGTTTGTTAAGGTCGTTATTACATATTACATAATAATACTTCACATTTTACCTGACGGTCGTTGGATTTGTTAATGGCTTATTTTTCCATAGCCAATTATAAATTATTTCTACAATGGGCAAAAACCGTCAATCGCTTTCACAATAGTTATCATTCCGATTGGTGAGCTGATTTGGTGCCACTTAACGTAATCTGTAGCAGTTCTTAAACAGGCAATTCTTTAAACTACCTTTCAAACTTTCAACCACTGAACATTTTACGAATACTGTAATTCAAAAACTTCATTCATTATAATGGAAATTATAATTTATTTATCAATAATCTCATAAAACTAGTAACATTTTGAATTAATTACGAGCTGGTGATGGATTTATTAAAGTTATAAATTAATATAAATAATATAATCAGATTTCCTCACAAACTCACACATTTTCCAAAGCATTCAATTCAACTAAATCCGTTATAGGATTTAATTTACTATTCATCCAATACAAGTTAGTACATTCACTTCCCCATGTTGTATATAAAATCAGGATTTTAATATACGTTGTGTATTATGAAGTTGAGAGCTGGTTAAGAAGCAGATGGAGTAATACCCTCAGGCTTTCCTCCCCCTTCCACATACAAGATACATTCGTTCATTTTCCTTTTCTTGTCGGATTACAGACGTAGGAACTATTTTCGAAAGGGAAAACATGTAATCACAGCTATATTTTTAGTATTTTTAAATTGAGATTGGTAAAAGGAAAATCTGAAAACATTTCAGGAAGGTGTGAATAAAAAAAAATTTTCATCGAAAAGTATTTTCAAAGTATATTGTATTTTTAAACTTGAAATTAAAACATTCGATATTAATATTTCTTACCTGAATCAGCACAAAGCTAATTTAATTAACCTCAAACACGTTTTGAAATTAGTTTAAATTATATTTAGCACTGTCCACGAGATCAAATACCAACAGTAAATCCAAATTTAGCTTTAGCCTCGAGCTACAACTGTTTGTTATGTCTTCCCTTTTAACGATAATTGTACAATTGTGAGGTGCACTTTGTTTGGAATCAGTAACGTGGGCGTTTCTCCCTGTAATTTAATTGATCCTGAGCCACTTTGATCTCATTCCTTGTATGTCGTGAATGTTTACGTTCAGTAAAAGGAAATATTAGGGTATTCAGCGTATGTATTTTTAATGAACATAGAAGCCTGTACAATCAACAAATAATTTACAATTCTTTTTTGATATTTGCCTCGAACAATATGAAAGTTCATGTAGTATATCGTAGGTAATGTAAAACACGTAAGTTATTTTGTTTACTTTTAAACGATAGTTGGTATTATAGTCAATTTCAATATTTAATCGTTAATATATTGATAGTTATTGTATAAAGCAAAGTAGATTAGAATCCTAACATTTTATATTGACACAAATGTATAGTTACAATGTACTGTTTATAACAGATTGAACATGTAACTGAATATAATAGTTTATATAATAAATGTTATCCATCATTAAAATGGATTTTAGGATTCACAAAGCTTATCACTGATTATAATGGCGCCTACGTATTTGACGTATTGTACTATCTTTACGTATTTCTTTTACGTATTATGGTGCATTTACGTTTTTGTTACCACGTGATGGTTCCTATTGTTTGTTTCAGTAGTATTACAAACATGTTATTAAACACTGATATTGAATCTATATATTCGAATTGAACGATACTAAGTAACACCCCCGAAAAATTTAACCATATTTAAGTAAGTGGAACAATGATGTAATGGTATTTAGTAGTTCAAACTCTTAACGGAGAAAATATACCATCAATATTTGATAAAAACGAAAATGGGTTTGTTTATTCAAACACTACTTAAAACAGATATAATAATGATATAGCTGTGCACAAATATAGAGTTTCTTGCTGATCTGTCATTTTTATATTCATCATGCTTAATATTTAAAAAAATATACTTAGTTATTATACTTCATAGCTTAATTTAATACACTCCTTCAAATATAACTATATCCAGTTATATTTTAATCATACGAGTTTTATGATCAGACAGTTAGTAACTTAAGCTTCAAATTATGTTTTAATATCTAAAACTTGTCTTCTGTTTAACATTACTTATCTGTTCTTGCACGTTTCAATTTAGAACTATGAATTAATAAAATACTAAATAAATGTTTGTTTTCGGATTTAATTTCGGCTACTGAAATGATTTATTTTTATTCATAATTATACGTCTTTTAAAATCCACACATTCTAGAATGTTATAATTGTTACAAATGGTGGTAAAAAATTGTATCACTGTGGTGATTAAATAAACTAAATTTGATCTTTTAAACTTTGGCTAGTCTAAAAACAGACCTTAAACAGTGATGACGATAAAATGAGTAAATTTTGTAGAGCAGTTCCATGTAGGCTATTCACAGTCTGCAGTACTATAAGGAGGCGGACTGAAGTCTCAGAAATGCGATTGATTCAGGCGTGACAAGTGATCTGCATAAAGCCGCGACACTGGGAACTTTCAGTGCCTCTCTCAGTAATCATCCGTTACTGAGACACGAAAATAACTATACAAACTACTAACAAACACGTTTATATTTCACATTAGTTATACGTACAGTTTGAGATGGTTTCGCTATCATCAGTATAGTAACTGGGGGCCGAGCTTTGCTTGGGGAAGGCCAGTCAGTTTGTTTAGATGACTGGGAGTAATATTTCATCACTTCCCCAACTGATTATCATATTTGTATAGCACATTTGCCTCTTTTCTGCATTTTAAAGTCACTCCAGTTGTTATTAATAGCTCAATGTACCTTTGAAATAGGACCGCTCTGTATATACAATCTTCACTCAACAGTTTTAATCACTGCTCTCAGGAAACCAAATGTTAACAATTATAAACAACACGAGTTGTAGTCTAATATATATACAGCCCCATGTGTAACACACCAGACATATGAATTCTAGACCATTTCCAGACGAACTAGAAATGTGATATTTAGCATGCAGGTAGCTTGTACCTTAAAACCCCCGGTAAAATTGCCAAAATATACAATTTTTAATTTTAAAACCACTAATTTTGATCTTGAAAATCGGATATTTTAACATTGGGCTTATGGAGTTTCAAATAAAAACAAAAGAAATCGTAACAGCTGTAAACAAATATCCAGTAAACTGTCAAAGCAACTTTCACATGGTAGAGTATAAACAAGTTATAGAACTATTGAAAAATGAAAACATCTAGAGTGGATTTAACCATATGAATCTAAATAGTATACTATATAAAAAAATACTGGACCAATAATAACAACTGGAGCGACCCCAAGCGGGGGTCTGGGGGCGGAGCCCCCAGCGAGCAAAGCGAGTAATATATATATACTTTGACAGTTCCCTGGTTGATTATAAACTGCTGTTACAATTCTTTGTTTTGATTTTAAACTCCATAAGCCCAATGTTAATTTTTTTAACTTTTCATTTTCGTGTTTTTACAATATTTGATTTTTCCTGGGGATGAGACCTGTGTCTAGAAGTTATTTTTATCCCAGAAATGATTTATTTCCAACATTTGAAGGACACCGTTGGTGCCGTTTTGTATATCAGAGTCGCAAGCAAGCACACAAGCACCTTACTCATACCTTACTCATACCTTACTCATAACCTTACTCATAACCTTACTCATATTAGAGTATAGGATCCATCGCGAGTCATAATAATTTTTCAGGAAACGGCCTCCAAATGGTTTTAGTCAGACCATTTGACATTCAGAAAACTGTGACGGAGTTTGTCACGTAATATAAACTACGTAAAAAATAGTCAAGCTACTGGATTGAATCCTACTTTAAATCGTTATAATTCCTTCATTCTTAATATCAATTAATACAACAGCTTAATCTCTCATTCTACAAAGTATTTTATTACTTTTATTTTTTTATGATTACTGTATTTTAGTGAATTTTCTATAGCCAGAGTTAACCAAGTATCTTTCCATTGGCATGAGTATTAAAATAATATAACAATCATTACAAAAGCTAATATAGTCATAATTTATTATTAGGATACAATTTTTACATTATATATTTGTTTCTATTTAAAAATAAAGGTTATCGTTATCATGGGTTTCTTTTGTGCAGATGTGTGTTGATTTTGTTTAATTTTCTCTAAAATAAAAATAAAACCATTATCATTTGGTCATATTTTCAAATAACGTGAGATCACTAATATTGTTCAACTGTGCCGTTACATTATAAATGAATTCATTGTTTAGTACAGCAAATTTAAAGTTTTAAAACATATTTTACTAAACACATTCTCATTTTCAGAACAATATAAAATAACCCTTTCACACAATAAATCTCATGTGGTGAACAGAAAGTCTAAAAAGCCTCTGACAATTGCATTACCTGCCTCTGCTAAGATCCTGCAGCCACAAACAGTAGGGAAGATCAAAGACGCCTGTAACTAGCCTAATTAAGGTACAAACACCCTACACTTTTACTGGTTCTGCACAATACTAGACTACCAATAATTGTATTAACGTGAAACCAAAAGAGTGGGTAAGGTCCTAATTCAAGACTTGCCGTGTTTCGATTTAGCTCTACTAAGCCAAAAACAACGTAGAAAGAAAGGTATTAGTAATGGTGTGGTAATAGTTATACAGTAAAAATACTATATACAAACTACGTGGGTGACATTTGTTTAATATCCCCTGTCCCTAGCATCCATACACAGTCAAAAAATTCACATAATTTTCTAGACTGTTTATAATTTGAGCTTCTAAGCAGCCTGTGCGTATTTTATTAATAGTCTTGTTAAAGAAAGCTGCCGTAGGAAAACCAATCTTTCACGACAGCTTGGAAATCGGAAGCTACGAAATCTTTACAAGATAGGTTAAAATTGTATTCTTTTAAATATAAAGAATAAAATAGGGAGAGTAAAATCTTTGACGTCGAACACAGAAAGATCAGTATGATTGAGAAAAGTATAATAATCTAAGTGAGTACGTTCTCCACACTTAGCAAGGTTAGTCATCGAGATCATGAGGTCAGATAATATTAACTTCACGAATATTTATAAGTAGTCTTCATAATGTGAGATGTACGTATTTGTCTACTATTTAGACATAAGAGCACTCATGTCAAAATTTAATCAGATCTAAAAATGATCAGGGTGATTTCCATTGATGACTTATTTCAAGATCCGGTTCGACTAAAGTTTATCAGACCTGATATGAT
The DNA here is from genome assembly GCA_963675035.1 of Allygus modestus. Classification (NCBI taxonomy): domain Eukaryota; kingdom Metazoa; phylum Arthropoda; class Insecta; order Hemiptera; family Cicadellidae; genus Allygus; species Allygus modestus. The sequence goes on from OY776116.1 coordinate 69,455,166, forward strand.
ATGTGTCTTTCTAGACTGGGCAGGTATGTTCCAGACAGGTCAGAATCTGATCAAACATGTTTTAATCTGATTAAGGTATTTAGTTGAGAAACAGTTGCTGCGTAACCAACTCCTAAAATGTAAAATTGTATTATTTTTCCTCATTAAACGCATTTCCTGCCAAAACTTAGGGGACCCTCTGTCATGGTGAGTGAGACGGTAGGTGGTTAAGTTGTTACACACATCCTACTTAAGTCGGAGTAATGTCTATCAAGCTATCAGGAGGTGACTTCTGTCAAGTAACACATTTCAGGGCCTTTTAAACTTTGTGTTCACTCAGTGTCATATATGTGCCTCTATCATTCTAAACAATCTCACGGCATCATATCGACGCATCTCCTAGTAATTTAATTTTCTTTGTTGTAGATGAAACTGGAGATAGCAGAGAAGACACGGACGCTGGAGATCGTGGGCTTTAGTGTCTCCCTGGCGGCTCTGGTCATCTCGCTCGCAATCTTCTGTCACTTCAGGTTGGACATTTGACACGCGTCTTTCACTATCATGTTGCTGCTTTACAATTTTCTCTACATTAACTTTGAAAAACTATTCATCTCACGCCATCCCCTGTTTTTTGTAATTACTTGAATTATCATTAGTTTATTAGGCGCATTTAATAAAGGCAACCAGAAGTTGAAGAGTAATTTTAAAAAACTATTAAAGAGCCAACCAGATTGGATTTAATAAGTCTCCTTGGCTAAAATATACTGTTTACTATGTGGTATGCTAGGGAGGAGAGCGTGCTCTTGATATTTTTCCCCTTGATTAGTAAAACTTATAAAATACTTTCATCGACAAAGTATAAAGATAATATAAATAAAACAAAAGATAAATATATTGCTCCACTTAAACTATATATCAATTGAAGGTAGTGTAAGGGTTCCCTTTTCTAAAGCGAGATGTTTTACGTGCTTTTGGAGTAAAGAGAGCAGTTTATACTATGCATTTTACTAAATTCAAAACATTTACTGAATAATGTTCATTTAACGTTCAACTAATAATTATCAAAATGTAATAATAGTTAAAATGTAGTTTTTGAGAATCATTAAATCATCAAAATGTTACGCAACAAACCTAAATAACCTCTTGTGTCAATTCGTAGTTTAAATCTGTTTTATTATGTACGGTAGAGAACCAGAGAACTAGTATCAGAGAGGCATTTGTGTCATTACCGGTTGTAGGATAGGTTTACAATACTACTTGATGTAACGGATACATCTTGGCTACAAAAAAATTGCAAATGGAAGATAAGAGTCTATTTCTATACTTTACAAACAGCAGCATACCCCGTTTCACTATTTCGGAACCAAATATCTTAACTTGGTCCAAATATGGAATAGCACGCCAACCATATTCTTAGCAATATATTCTCATCTACAATATTTCAGTTTATAAATTTGTTACCGATTCCTCAAAGGTAAGCGGAATAAATAGTTAAAATACCGCACGTAATGTTGAGTGTAATCATATCTAGATGAAGTGCAACTGATTACTTCGTGATTTCGGAATAAAAATAGTGCCACAATCTGAATATTTGTGATTTTAAAAATTTTACAAACACACCGATTGGTCTTACAGAACGAGAAAACAAGTACATAAAGAGACATAACAATGAATTTTTGGAAATAATTCCTTCACAAGTGCCAGTAAGGTTAAGTCTGCAAAGGAAGAAATCGTAAAATTTATTTTATTCATACAATTAACATGTAGTAATGTATGTAATTGTTAATGATCATTGTAATTGCTTTAAACCCCTTATTTACGGTGGAGATACTGACTTAGTATTATAGAAACCAATGTAAATTAAGAACTTTAAGTATTATCCGTGGGAAAGTTGTACATGGTTGGTGTATTTTGTTATATATTTTTGTTTTGTTTGATGTGGAAAGTAGATTACAATATCAAAGTGGTTTGGAGGCGGTTTATTGATGAAAGACCAGCTTACCGACTCTACAAGCGCGTTGGGAGATCAAAGAAAAGGATCTAGTTAGAAAGAGTTCCAAATTTCGATTGGAACTCAAATAAAATAAATGTATTTTAATCTACTTTTTTATCTTAAACAAATCTTCAATCACGAAAATAATTTTAACTAGAATGATTCACATGTGTTTTGCGAGAAGGATTAGCCATTATTAGTATTAACTAAATAGGTCCTTTTTAATACTGTCACTAATTCCAATGGGTTAGTAGCGTAGTCCATATCGGTTTTGTTCAGTTATTGCATGAATGGGGAACAACATTAAAATAATGTGGTTCGGTCGAAAATAAACCGAACATGCTTTATAATTTTGATCTAGTTTATATCAGTATTCGTTAGTGCTAACGAAGCAGATTTAGAATATTTTAGAAATTAAAACTACTCACGCATCAAAGTTTTTGTAACAGTTCTCGTTTTATAAAAATGTCTGTTACTATTTATATTAGAGGGTTTCACGTGTAAGTTAGCAATATGACGATTTTATTCACTCTCCTGTCACCATGACCCTTGCTAATTAGTTAAAAGAGAGGCAAGGAGCTGTACTGAAGACTTATAGGATCGATAATAAGCCATTAACATCGAAGACGGTCCTTGAACACTTGGAGAGCTAAGGAGGAAAATGCAACGTTTGTAAGAAGACGGAACCAAGATGGCGGATGGTGCTGAAGCACCTATTGTAGCTGCTGACTCCGCGTATAATGACTGTGTCAGCACGCTGCTCCAGAGGTCACGTGGTCTTCCACCCCTCCCCTCATCACTACCCCTCCCGGCTGGGCGCGACCCATTGTTGAGCCAATCAACATTTTAAAACTGTTCATTGTTTTCTGTCAATGAATAAATAAACTAATCGGGGTGGCAATTCAAAACACTGAATATTTATTGAATCATTAAGTCCTGATGAGTCCATTAATTAGGGTTTCAATTATGACAAATTAAGAATCGTAATTGATATAATAATATTGGCTATAAAAATGCTTGTTCATTTTCATATAGTTATTTTAAAAATAAAATAAAATGATATTTTAATTATCATTATTACTGTATATAAAAAACGTTGTACTTTGTATCCATAATTAGTGTTTATTTGTTCTTTTCTATTCATTCGTCAATTTAAAAACTCTTCTTTTTCCCTTCTTTGATTTTGCCGGTACAATTAATAACAATTTATCTTTAAATTTCTTAAATTTTATTACAACATGTCATGCTGTATCAGATTAATTTTCCATCTGAGGTGTCGCGCGTCGTGATGCTCAATGAACCCCTCCATCTGAGTGTAAAGTGACTACTGATTTATTATAAAAAGTTCATCGATGCGAAGGAATATTTTTAAACAAAACGCTAATGGCGGACAAGTTTTATTAATATATTATTAATATATTAATATATTTGTATTGTATTTGTATTGTTGTAAATATATTAATATTTTATTAATATATTTTAGTTATTATTTTAAACAACAATCATTTTTAAAACAGCAGTACAATACATTTTTGTCGTTACTCAGTAGATGTGATGCTACAGTAAATTTATGTAAAGGTATTTGTGAATGAAATAACATTTTATGGGTATTAAATAATTTCCGAATACGAATCAGGCATGGAAAAGAAAACTTCTTTTTCATATACCAGATTCGGTCTTACTTTAACTCTAGCAAAATTGTATTGGAAAAATCCCCTTTTTACGAAAGGAAATGTTTTGCAACAGATCATGTGTTCCTTATTAGCGAATTTCCCCTATAGGGACGAAGCTATTACCGGAGGTGGCATGGTAAGACTAAAAAGGTGGCATGGCCCGAGACCATGATAACTTTTCGTTTTGAGGTCCCCAGATGCCAAAAACACTATTCGTTCAAATTTATATATATACAGGGTGAATCTCGTAAGTTGTCCAGTATTGATTTCAGACAAACCGTTGGTCCTACGATGATGAAATAAAATTATTTCCCACTAAACCAACCCCAAGGAATAACGTAAAAATATTTTCAACGATTTTTAAATACAGGGTGTACCATAAACTGAGGGTCACTAGTCCGAATCTACGAAATATCAAATACAAACGTATATCATGATATACATCAAATTAAAGCTCTTTTCAATCCAAACCATTTGGCGGAATCGGATTTTGATTATTATTGATTCATTTCAAAATGGCGGCTGTTTTTGTGAAAAAATTAGTATTTTTTTGAATACCCTGTATTTTCTTAAAAATGCAGATATCTTGATTCTGATTCAAATATCGCATTCCTTATGAGCTAAGCTTTATTGTGATATGCAACACTTCAATATTATCTCAAAAACAAAAAGTTTCAAAAATATCAGTTTTTGAAAATATGTACATAGCCAAAACTCAAAAATTTCAAATAGCACCATATGTCAAATAGCATATCATTTTAAAGGTATTGCAATTCTAAGAAACTTTCAAATTTAAACCTTATGCGTATCTATTTTGGTTTTCGAGTTATCAACAAAAAACATGTTTTCCCACATTAAAACACATGTTATTTGTTAAACATGGTGGTAAAGGCTGGACCATAGTTCTATTACCACCATGTTTAACAAATAACATGCGTTTTAATGTGGAAAAACATGTTTTTTGTTGATAACTCGAAAACCAAAATAGATACGCATAAGGTTTAAATTTGAAAGTTTCTTAGAATTGCAATACCTTTAAAATGATATGCTATTTGACATATGATGCTATTTGAAATTTTTGAGTTTTGGCTATGTACATATTTTCAAAAACTGATATTTTTGAAACTTTTTGTTTTTGAGATAATATTGAAGTGTTGCATATCAAAATAAAGCTTAGCTCATAAGAAATGCGATATTTGAATCAGAATCAAGATATCTGCATTTTTAAGAAAAATACAGGGTATTCAAAAAAATACTAATTTTTTCACAAAAACAGCCGCCATTTTGAAATGAATCAATAATAATCAAAATCCGATTCCGCCAAATGGTTTGGATTGAAAAGAGCTTTAATTTGATGTATATCATGATATACGTTTGTATTTGATATTTCGTAGATTCGGACTAGTGACCCTCAGTTTCTGGTACACCCTGTATTTAAAAATCGTTGAAAATATTTTTACGTTATTCCTTGGGGTTGGTTTAGTGGGAAATAATTTTATTTCATCATCGTAGGACCAACGGTTTGTCTGAAATCAATACTGGACAACTTACGAGATTCACCCTGTATATATACCGGGTGTCCCACTTAAGGTGTCTCAAATTGATTACGGAAAAACGGCTTAACGTACAAGGATGAAATAAAATTATTTCCGCTAAATTGACCTCAAGGAATAACGTAAAAATATTTTTAACTTTTTTCCGATACAGGGTGTGCCAAAAACTGAGGGTCACTAGTTCGAATCTCGGAATTTTCAAATGTAAACAGATGTCATGTTATACATCATTTTAAAGGTATTTAATAGACAAACATTTTGGCGAAAACAGATATTAATTATCTTTTTCCGTTTCAAAATGGCGGCAGTTTTTTTGGGAAAAATCAATATGTTTTTAATACTCTGTGTTTCCTATACCAATGCACATAGCCCTGCTCCGGTTGAATTTTCTTACTCGTTATGAAATTCTCTTTACTGTGATATGCTACAAGTAACGGTTTTTTGAAATAATAAAAATTCTAAAAAAATTGATTTTTGAAAATTTGCAAATGCCCATTGTTCAAAATTTCCAAATAGCAACATATACCAAGTGGTACATCATTTTATAGGTTTTTTTAATCTTAACAACTTTCTAATTTACACTTACTTCGTATCTCTTTTAGTTTTTGTGTAAATAACAAAAAACCTTAATTTTCCTATATCAAATGCATGTTATTTGGGTTTAACACTAAACAGCTCATCATGGACCCATTTCATTTAGTGTTAAACCCAAGTAACATGCATCTGATATAGGCAAATTATGTTTTTTGTTATTGACAAAAAAACTAAAAGAGATACAAAGTAAGTTTAAATAAGAAAGTTGTTAAGAATTAAAAAACCTATAAAATGATGTGCCAATTGACATATGTTGCTATTTGGAAATTTTGAACAATGGGCATTTGCAAATTTTCAAAAATCAATTTTTTTGGAATTTTGATTATTTCAAAAAACCGTTACTTGTAGCATATCACAGTAAAGCTAATTTCATAGCGAGTAAGAAAATTCAACCGGAGAAGGGCTATGTGCATTGGTATAGGAAACACAGAGTATTAAAAACATATTGATTTTTCCCAAAAAAACTGCCGCTATTTTGAAACGGAAAAAGATAATTAATTTCTGTTTTTGCCAAAATGTTTGTCTATTAAATACCTTTAAAATGATGGATAGCATGACATATGTTTACATTTGAAAATTCCGAGATTCGAACTAGTGACCCTCAGTTTTTGGCACACCCTGTATGGGAAAAAAGTTACAAGTATTTTTACGTTATTCCTTGGGGTCAATTTAGCGGGAAATAATTTTATTTCATCCTTGTACGTTAAGCCGTTTTTCCGTAATCAATTTGAGACACCTTACGTGGGACACCCGGTATATATATATATATATATATATATATATATATATATATATATATATATGTGTGTGTGTGTGTGTGTGTGTGTGTGTGTCCGTTACCGCGATAACTTTTGAAAAAAACACCAGATTTTGATGAAATTTGGCACAAATGTGGAGATTAATATTTATGACTTTAAGTTCGAAAACCAGATCGATCGCACTATGGGAAGGGGGTTTTATGGGGGTTTACAATTTTCCAAAAATCAGTTTTTTGCAAATTTGACCCCAAAATGTTAAAAACACTCAATTTTGGTTATAGTCATTTTATAGAGCTTAAAGAACAAATAATTTAGGCTTTTGAATCATTAACCTAGGTTAAGTGGTTGAGGAGAAAATCCAAAAAAACGTGTCCCATGTTAATCTTAGGGGAAAAAGGTTTTTAGATTTTTCTCAGATAGTTTTACTAAAAACTTCACATTTCTGTTTATTGTTTTTAGCTCAATAAAACAAACATTTTGATCTTTTAATCGTTGTTCTACGTCCAACCGTTGCAGAGATATTCAAAGTGCTAAACACAGTACGTTGTCCAATGTTATCCTTATGGAGAATAAATGAAATTCTATATCTCGATTATTTTTAAATGTATATTGTTGAAACTTGGTATGTGGCTTCAACTAGTTGTGGTACATGCGGTACATGTGGTACAACTAGTTGTGGTTTGTATATTAGCACAAAAAACAAGTTTTTTGTTGATAGTCCCGGTAGCAGCAAACCTGCATACTCGGCCCCTATGTTATTCATATGGAGAATAAGTAAAGTTGTATATCTCCCTTAATTATGAACCTAAATTAATAAAACTTGGTATATAGCTTCACCTGGTTCAGTTATATTGATAATTGCAAAAAAAATCATTTATCTTCCTCGTTGCAGCAAACCTGCGTCCTCAACCCTATTGTTATTCTTATGGAGAATAAATAAAATGCTATATATCACTTATTTATGGATGCATTTTTGTGAAACTTGGTAAGTAGCTCTATGTAGTAGTGAGCCACATATATATGCATTGGAAATTCACTGAGTACGCAGGTTTGCTGCGACGGGGGTATTTTCCTTTCTTACTATGACACAATCAAGATCATCTCATATTTGAATAACTGAATCAATTAATACTTCCAATTATTAATATTCCAATGAACCAATTAATTATTAATAATGTATCTCGACATACATTTGTTTAATGTTTTTAGTTTGTTAAACCTAGTATTATTCCAAATGACTTTAAAGTTCGTCATTATAAATTTAAGACGGATTTTCACATCGCAATAACAGTTTTTGTTAGATGGTCTGAAATTCCCAAATGGAATTGCAATAGGTAGTAACTGAAGACAGGATTTCTTTGTGCTAGATGGATGAAAAGGCCTGGAGCATAATACGAAACACACATACGTACTTGCAACCATTCCCACACTCGCACACACTGGTATTTATAAGCAAAAAACATAGAAATAATTCAGTTGCTCATTCTGCGTGTTCAACGTTTAACAGAGAACGTTGGACTGTTCTTAAATAATAACAGTCTTGAATAACAGATAAATTGCTAAGGTACAGTTTAGCTAGGTCAGTTTCATATGTAAAGATACCAAACTCATTCCTACAACTAAATGTATAATTAAATCTTTACCAAACCAATATCATACAAGCATACAAAAACTATAATACACTGAAAGGATAAATCTAAAAGATTAAAACATCTGGAATTTCAGTTAAAAACTAGGAGTAATTTCTACTATTGACAAAAACTTATTTTCTAAGTTTTTCTTCTTAACAATAATAATGTGATATAGCTATAGTAGATAATTCTGTGTTATGTTTCAAGTCAGTTACTTATATATTATTATTATAAGCGTACTGGGGCGTGATCCACCAGCATTCAAGCAACATTTCTCGTAGCGAGACTATTATCATAGATAAGCATACTCCTAAGGAGGATGTTTTCTTCCTAAAGAGTATGCTTAATCTCTGCTACTAAAGCCACAATATCAGTTTTATCATAAATCATTGTAGAACAAGATCGTCATGATGCTGTCTCATCTTCAAGATGCTGAGTCTGTCACGAATCTTGATGGCCATTGTAGGTGTCACACCTATCACTGAGAGTTACTCCTCTTAAAATATACTGTAGCAGAAAACTGACACAAGCTTTGTCCCTTTTGAAATGCCTTTTTTTGGCCATTATTATGTTCATATTTGTTCACTTCGCTCATTTGCCTTCTCCGATATCGTTGATTTGTGCACGATAAAATATCTAGCGATATCAGTGACCATAGGAAGAGGCGTTGAAATTAAACATTTGGCCTTTCGGGGCAAGCGGGTAGAAATGTCCGAGGTATCGTGATACTCAATATTAAAACTTAGTCAGTTTTCATCAGTGTTAAAATTACTCATTGCAGAATAGTGTTATATAAACCTCGCATGTTTCAGGAGCCTAAGGAACAACCGGACTCGCATCCACAAGAACCTATTCGTGGCGATGGTCATTCAGGTTCTCATCCGGTTGACGCTGTACATCGACCAAGCCATCATCCGGTCGGGGGCGGAACTGAGGGCCTCGTCGTCGTTGAGGCATGGAATCGATAACACGGTTGGTGCTGGGTTTATATTATATCACTTTCATTGTACACTAATATCAATTAAGTTGTCAACTACCTTACCGGCTTGATTTTTGTTTCTATCGAACCATGTCATATCACGGAGGTGTCATAAAATCTCAGAAATATTCACTTTCGTATATAATTATTGTAAAGTGGATCAAAGGGTGGGCCAGTTTGGCCAGATCACTTTCTCATAAAAATGTTGTTTAGGAGCTAAGGATGTTAATACATTCGCAGCACCATGTCTTTTGACACTCTTTTAGCGAATTTCCCCTATAGGGAAGAAGCTATTACCGTAGGTCTCATGGTAAGACTTAAGCCCGAGACCATGATAACTTTTCATTTTGAGGTCCCCAGATGCCAAAAACACCATTCGTTCAAATTTTTATATATGTATATATATATATGTGTCCGTAAGTACGATAACTCTCGTAAAAAAGGTCCAATCTTAATGAAATTTGGTACAAATGTGTAAAACACCATTTATTTGAACGAGTTCGAAAACCAGACGAATCGCACCATCCAAAGGGGGATTTTCGGGGGGTTTTGTACCCCAGAAATGGGTTTTTTGGAGTTTACACATATAATTGTTATTTAAATCCAATTTTATTTTATACCATTGAATTCAGCTTAAAAAAACAAACAATTTGGTATTTTGATCATTGCTCTACGTCAATTGGTTACTGAAATATGGCAAGTGCTAAACACAGTACTTTGTCCAATGTTATTCTTATGGAGAAAAATAAAAATTTTATATCTCGGTTATTTATGAACATAAACTGACGAAACTTGGTATATCGCTTCATCTGGTTTTGGTTTATTGTTGTTTGAACCAAAAACTAATTTTTCGCCTATGGTTCTCGAAGCAGCAAACCTAGGTACTCGGTCCCCATGTTATTCTTATGGAGAATGATAAAAATGTTATATATCGCTTATTTATGAATGTGTATGGATCAAACTTGGTATGTGACTTCACTTAGATGAGTACTATTGATATTTATATAAAAACCCATTATTTTATGTTCCTTGTTGCAGCAAACCTGCGTACTCATCCCTAATGTTATTCTTATGGAGAATAATGAATATTTTAAATATCGCTTATTAATGAATATATTTTTCATGAATTCTGGTAAGAGGCATAATGTAATATTAATACATATATATTCATTGGAAATTCGCTGAGTACGCAGGTTTGCTGCGACGGGGGTATTTATTCTTAATCATGAAATGTTATTTTTAGCACCTATTGCTAAAATTAAACACGACAAAAGACTTGAAGATAAAGGATTAAATAAACTGGCTCGTACAAATTGTATAAATAATACAATTAGCACAAATAATAAGAACGCAACGGCAACAACCCAAGAGTTTAAATAATGGACACAATTTGGAAAAATTACAGATATTTGCATTTCAGCGTTTACATTACGTTATAATGGCGTAATTTACGGTTGGTTATTGAAAAGATTCCTTCAGCATTCGAGAGAGCCTGTTTGGTTTTAATCTTCATCCTCACGCTTCGTCGCTGTTTCTATTAAAAGTGGCTTGAATTATGAAAGGGAATAAATTTGTCTGTTAAATCCGTTCTTCGTGCCTTGCGTTCTAAATAAAAACTCGATCTGCTTGTCTACGCCAGTGGAAATTTAACAAACGTCATTGAAGACAATGGTCCAAACCTCTCAAGGTCATCGGTAAAAACAAATAATCGGATTTTAACATAAAAACTATTTAATATTTTCGATTAAATGTAGTTTAAGCAAAACTTGTATGAGGTGATAATTGTTTAAAAGTTTATATGGAGAGAAGGCATGTATCGAAAACGTTTCTCAGAATGCAGGATGCAAGACGGTGAGTGATTAAAAAAACAATATTGTGACTTTTCAATTAAAAACCGTCTGACTTTCATCATAACCATAACCATATGTACGGTATTTAACTGGTTATTGCAAAGTAAGACACATTGTCTTTGAAAGACCTCATCAAAAAATCAAAATTTTTATTATTTCAACGCCAGAGGCATTTTTGTTAAGAGTACATTACAAAGGCTTTAAGCGGTCCAAATCCCTGAAATTTGGGTTATTTGATGTTTTTAATTTGTAATTTATAAAAAAGCCAGTGAGAAGAGTTTCTTTTGATGAACAGAAGTGGGATATTTCGATTTTTTTAAACCATGAAATATGTTAACATTAAATTTATAATAAGGAAAATATTTATACCTCTAACTCATAATCTTGCATGAAAAAAATTTTCAAGTTACACTCTTAAAGTGGGCAAAGCTACTAATAAGAACCGTTCAGTTTTAACACTTCAACATTAATAACTGTCATCACGCAATCAATAGTTCTAAGTTGAATCAGAAAACTGATCGATATTTCTGACACATTACGGCAGTTGACACCTCCCCAGCGAGGGAAGGAACCCAAACACCGAGGAGGTCATTAAGCGTGACAACATTAACAAATCTACTTAAACACCTGTTTGTTTTGTTGGACATAAATTAATTTTCCCGGTAGTGTTTACCGATGAGTAACCGAAGTGAAGTGTAAGATTCTCAAAACTTATACATTTTAAAAGGTTTAATTTTTACTAGTTGTATAGTTTTACTGCTACGTGTACATTTAGAATTGTTTAACTAACTGAACAGTTAACTAAACTTAAAATTAATGAAGTTATAATTTTTTTGTAAACATAAACTTAATGCATTTTCCAAGTTTATTACCAGAACAAAATTTTGAATTTTCAGTAAAAATTAAAAAAGCTAGAGATATTTCACATTACGTACGCACGTAAAAGTATTACACAGTGAAGTGCTGCTTGTTTAATCCATAAGCTATGTAATATCTTCTCAATATTAACTGTAAAGTACACAGTTATTTGCTGGAACAGAAGCGTCTTGGTCTAAGGCAATTAATGTTCGACTTTTTGCGAGGCTTGACAAGTTTATTTGTTTATATATTTCAGCTCATGACACCATTTTGGGACATTTCTTCTCCCAACATTACATACAGTGCATATTGCCTCGGTAAAGCCTTCCTCTAGTTAAGCACGCTTGCTCTAATCTTATAATTTACTTAAAATACGTTTTGGAAATTATACCAGAATCGTAACACATATACTATTGCGATATATTTACTATAGCGATAAATTACCGAATTAAAGAATATAACTAAACGGACACATTTACACTTTCACTCATGGTTATGTTTAGCAAGGGTATGTAAGCTGCATTGTGTTTACAGGGCAGAACCATTAAATAAGAAATAAGAAATTTGACTCTTGTTTTTCTACTATATTTTTGTGTATCTTGTTTCTTGTTTTTGAAACACACGGAAGAAATTAAGTATAGTTTTATCGCTGGAGGACAAATGGGTGAAACTTAATTACACTCTAAAAACTTAAGTAACCTCACGAAAATGTTGAAATAGGGTAATAATAATGGAATATTAAATTGTACACAATGCTAAAATGGTAAATTAATTTGGTATATAAAAGAAGCAAAATGTAATGTTTTAGTTTTCCTTTCCTCACCAATGTTTTCCTTTACTGAACCTTTTGTTTTCATAGGAATTATTCTTGTCTTTTTACACAGTAAAGTAATTATTATATCTTCATTATTCTGCCAGCTAATCATGATTTCTCACGGAATCCTTTCTGTCTTTTGATGTATTTTACCTAGCATTTTCTCTGAGTTTTAATTTACAATTTAAATACTTTGCAATCAGATTTATATATTTAACTAATACCCCCGTCGCAGCAAACCTGCATACTCAGCGAATTTCCATTGGAGATATAAATGTCTTAATACTACATAAAGCCATTTACTAACTTTCATAAAAATATATTCACAAATAAGCGATACATAAAATTTTAATTATTCTCCATAAGATTAACATTGGGGCTGAGTACGCAGGTTTGCTGCATCAAGGAACACAAAAAAATGGGTTTTTATGCTAATATCAATAAAACTCAACTAGGTGAAGTCATATACCAGTTGTTATTCAATTATGTTCATAATTAAGGGAGACATAGCATTTAATTATTATCCATAAGAATAACATAGGGCTGAGTACGCAGGTTTGCTGCTACGGGAGCCTTTGGTAAATTTTTTTTTTTTGGAGCAAATATCACTGGACCACAACCAGATGAAGCCGTATAACAAGTTTCGTCAGTATACATTCATAAATAAGCGAGATATACAATTTTTCTTTTCCTCCATAAGAATAACATTAGACAACGTACTGTGTTTAGCACTTGCAATATCTCGGTTACCAATTGACGTAGAGGAATGATCAAAATACCAAATTGTGTGTCTTTTTAAGCTGAATCCAATGGTGAAAACTAAAATTTGACTATTTCAAAAATTAGATGTTAAAAATTCAAAAAACCCATTTTTGGGGTACAAAACCCCCCCCAAAATACCCCTTCGGATGGAGCGATATGGCTGTTTTTCGAACTTAAAGTCATAAAAGCTGCTTTACACATTTACACCAAATTTCATCAAAATCGGATAATTTTTACGAGAGTTATCGTGCTCACGGACACAATATATATACAGTATCGAACGAATGGTGTTTTTGGGGTCTGGGGACCTCAAAACGAAAGGTTATTATGGTCCCGGGCCTTACCATGCCGACTACGGTAATAGCTTCTTCCCTATAGGGGAAATTCGCTAAAAAAACAGATTACAACACTTAAAGTCGGGGATCCTTTTCCAATCCAAGGAGGATGCCCGCGGATTCGGAAGTTAAACCTTTATAATATAAAAAACTTCGGAAAGATGAACACACCTTCGAATTGAGAACCTTTTTAGAGTAAAGGATTTCGTTGGTAATTTAGAAGAGGATTTAGTTTTAAAAGTTCCACTAATGTAGTTTCAGAGTATGAACTGAAACCATAAATATGTTTGATCCTGATTTAGAACGAGTTCAAAGAGTGAAGCAGAAAAACAGAATCGGGAATAACAATATTTTTAATAAAGCACATAATATAATTACTTACACAAACGAAAACTATGAACATTCTAAGTGTAATGGCGTGTAAGTGATAACCGGTACATTTAGTTTATCTTTGAGCTACAATACGGATCTATTTTTTATAAGGACGGCCGTTGCTCGTTCCGGCATACATACCTTTACGTATGAATAGAATAACTGTTCAATTCTTTATCACCAATACACGCAATGTTTTAATTTCACCGCTAAATTTTTGCATTCGCTTGCCCATGGATATGGATAAAGAATGTCTATGGAGGGTAGTCTGTGCTGGACTAGTGTTGGGCCGGAATTTAATATAAGTTGTTAAGAGTAATTTGATTACTTATTGAACAACTAAGTTTTACGAAAAACAATTTTGTTCGCATTTTAAATCTTTGTTTGTCAATTTACTTGATATAAAAGTACGTTTTGCATATCATCATCATCAGCGCTTTGACAGGAGTTCGTCATTGATCACCCTGTCGTAAATGGTTCAAATTTCTAAGTTTTAATAATTAAACTGTTCAAACGTACTTTCGTGTCCAACTGTATAAACTTAAGGGTGCGCCCTACCTGCCTTCAGCACGTTAAAGTAAGGGGTTTGCACCTCCCTCATTGTAGGCTCAATTGTTAACTAAGTATAAATATGTTTTTGTTATTTCATTCACTAAATGTTTATCTATGATTCTGACGTTTTAAAAATCGTGATTTTAATTAAAACTATGTGGTAGGCCATTAAGTTTCCAATTTAAGCGTTTTTCTAAAGCTTCCTAACGTAAGGAAAAAGATTTTTGGAAAAAAATATCCGTATGAATCCTAGATTGGAATCTGGGAAGTTTAAAACTACAAATAGTTTGGTAGAAATCTGTAAAATAACAGTGCGATTGAGGAGAACAAAAAGGTCTTCAAGCGTAAATATGCATGGCCCCTGGTTGGTAAATATCCCTGGTTGGTGGCATAAACATCATCGAGCGAATCGTTCAATCTGGGGTAGGGCGCACCCTTAAAAAGACTTTGGAAGGCATTTTTTACTAAATAAGTGTAACATACATAGTTTATAAACTTATCATTAATTTTCTCAGTAATAAATTATTCAGTATGTCTGCTTCTAGGAGGCGATGCCGCCTAATGCTTAAAGTCAGTAGTATCAGGTGCTCTCAGCGCATGTCCCTTATTTGCATAATGGAAAATCTGAAAGGTTTCTAAAACATTTTAATTCCTATTTCAATTAACAAAACTGAATTGCATTTAATGTTATCTTGAATAAAATTTATTTTTCCTAATTTATTTTGTTGTTGTGTTTATAAAGTTGTTGATAAGAAGTAGGTATATTAAATTGAGAATGATACCTTTTTCGTTTGGTATAAACTATTATGTTTATTTTTTCCATAAGAAATATGTCAAGATTCATAAATCTTGACATATCGTAGATGCAAAATGCCGTAAGTCGTAGATGCAAAAGCAATGCCGTTACAGTAAAGTTGGAAGGTTGACAGTAAAACCATCACAATACAAAAAGTGCAAGGATATATCAATTTAAATATTTATTAAACTGTTTAATGTTCTAAAGTTGTAAGAATAAATGCAGAGTAGTTTATATCTGTATAGCATTATTTAATTTTATGTCATTAATTTATAAAAACATTACTAACCAATATAACCCTGCTACATAAAATAATTTTCGTTTGAAATAAAACAAAAAACTTTAAACAAAGCTTTCAACTAAGAGAACAGTCCGCCCAGATTTCCTCAGTTGACACTTTACTCATATTGTTCTTTTATCATAAAATAAAATCTCTTTCCAAGTGTAAATGTGATCGTTTACTCTCCTGGCAGTTGTGGGTTGCGCTTCGTTAAATATACTGGTTTATTTGTTTTTACTAGTAGTATTGAAACAGAGTAAAATTAAGGCGATATTATTTAAGAATAGTTGTTTAATTTTCCAATGGTTCTTTCTGTATCAATGGCTGTTATTGACAGCTCAACGAATTAGTTGAATCCTCTTTGAAATATTGACTAGAATACGACCTTAACTTGTCACAAAAATACCCTCCGTGTCACAATATTTTAGAATCAATAGTTAAACTGTACCCCCCCCCCCTACTTACATAAAACCCAAACAACCAATGAACTCACCCAACAGCCAAACATTTAACTTGTTAATCACAAACATAAACATACGTAAGTAAATCAGAACGTCATTGTAGCCATTTCATGCAATGAAAGTACTGTCAATAATAATAAAGGCAGTTGAAAAATATTGCAAACTAATTGAGTGTTTTAGAGTTACGTAGTATAGTACAATTAATGTTCGTTTTTATGTTGCAGCCAGGACTTTGCGAAGCGTCTTACGTGTTGCTCGAATACGCCCGCACGGCCATGTTCATGTGGATGTTCATCGAAGGTCTCTATCTTCACAACATGGTCACTGGTAGGGAATATTTAACATGTTTACTTAAGACGAAGATCAGATTAGATTTAGGGGGAGCTGTGGCCCAGCTTGTAATAATTGGATGTCCGAGCCTGCGCATGTCATACTTAAGGCGAGGAAGTTATTGCCTTTAGCCAACCCATTTTTCTTGTTTACTGTGAAAATAAAATTATATATTCCGGTCTTCATCCAAGGTTTACAACAATTGTATGAGTCCTGGAACCTAGAGTTAAACTTTAAAACTATTTCAATAATTGACATCTGATTAAATTAAAATAAACGTCCATAAGAACTACATTATAACTTTTTCATGGGACGGAGTCATAAGAAATATTTTAAACGCGAATAGGCTTATCTGGAGCCTATAAAAATACTGACTAGTTTCGTACAAAATTTCAGCTCAATCTCTTCACGAATTGTATATATAAAAGACGACAGTCAGTCCCCACCACCTACATTAATATGCACGGATTGCTTTCCATATTGCATCTATTGCTAGGTAGTCGTTAAAATAGGCCTAGTTAAAATCTTGTTTATCTCAGTAGATCTTATGAGATGTAAGTTTTTAAAAGTATAATGGAAAATATTTTTAGCTTTGCATTTTCTTGTGTCTCAAATTCTGCTCAAATTCTGTTCAATAAAATTTGGAATCATTAGTGACCATTTTAAGTCTCCAAAGGATTCACAACATCGTTTAATCAAAGAAACACCCTTTAATCCGGGTTTCCTTGGAATTTGCGATGAATGGTTCGTTCCTATGTTACGAATTTCATAGTTTGGCAACAATTTATCCGTTATAACTATCAATCTTTATATAAATAAACAAATATTAGACTATTTGTATATTTGTGTACATTGTGCGGATTTACTAACTTTCAAGCCTATTACTCTTAATCTGCTATATATTCAGTACTTAATATCAACGATATGGTGTATCGTTGACTTAGTGCGCTTAACGTCAATATAAAATACGCCACGCATTTAAGTCGTTTTTTCTCCTTAAAAATGTGGATAAGTAAGGATTAATTTAGATATACCTTATTGTATTTAGAGAATTTCCCCTATAGGGAAGAAGCTATTACTGTAGTCGGCATAGTAAGACCTAGGCCCGGGACCATGATAACTTTTCGTTTTGAGGTCCCCAGACCCCAAAAACATCATTCGTTCGAAACTGTATATATCGAGTGAGCACGATAACTCCCATGAAAAGGTCTGATTTTGATGGATTTTGATGGAATTTGGTACAAACGTGTAAAACAACGTTTATGACTTTAATTTTGAAACCCAGAGAGTCAGAGAAAGAGAGAAACTCATCCGATATGATTTTTTTTTTGGGGGGGGGGTTTGTATCCCAAAAATATGTTTTTTAAGTTGTTACATGTAATATTTTTAAAAGTCAAATTTTATTTTTCACCATTAAATTCAGTTTAAAAAACACACAATTCGGTGTTTTGATCATTTCTCTATGTCAGTTGTTTACAGAGATAAAAGTGCTAAACACAGTACGTTGTTCAATGTTATTCTTAAGGAGGGTAACAAATATTTTATATTTCGCTTCGTTATGAACGTATACTAACGACATTTGGTATACGGCTTCATCTGGTCGTGGTCTATTGTTAATTGCACAAAAAACATTTTTTACCGATGATTCCCGTAGTAGCAAACCTTCGTACTCGGCCTCCATGTTATTCTTATGGAGAATAATCAAAATGGTATATATCGCTTATTTATGAATGTATAATGATGAAACTCGGTATGTGGCTTCACCTAGTTGAATTATATTTATATTTGCATAAACACCAATGTTTAGTGTTCCTTGTTTTAGAAAACCTTCGTTCTCATACTCAATTTTATTGTTATGGAGAATAATTAAAATTGTGTATATTATTTATTATTTATGTAGTATATATCATTATGTGAATATATTTTTATGAAACTTGGTATGCGGCTTTATGTGGTATTAAGACATTGTAAATTAACTGAGTAAGTAGGTTTGCTGCAACGGGGGTGTTACGTTACGTGTTACTAAAGCTACACAACACAATATATCAATACGTCGTGTCGATCGTACACTTGGTGATTCTCTCATGGGGTTCAATCTCGTAGGTCCTGACCGACATGCCGTGTCCATATTGTATATTGGTCTTGCATTTGCATGCATTGTAATTATGAGCATACACTCTTGGTTGGAAAACAAACAATATGCTTCCATATTTATTATATATTAACTACAAAATAGTTAATCATAATACCAGTTTGCAATAACCTACCTCGTTTGCAAGTTAAGATGATATAAAGGAAAACCGTGCAAGTCAAGCAGATTTTTAATTAATTAAATTGTATCAAATTAACGTTAATTAGTGAGATGGTTCCTGATGTTTACTTATTAAAATGTTAAATTAACGGAGTAAGTTACCGTTAATCAATACTCCATTCAAGCAAAACCCTATCGCGCAGTCTTAAATTTTCTGACTTAAAATTTAGTTATACGTGGCCTTTAAAAAAACTAATTACGTACCTTGAAACACGTTTTGTTGGTTTATAGTAAAGTTAATACAGGTTGCTAGTTGTTAACATAACTTGCAATTGACTAAAATGTGTTGCATTGTCGTTTTTAAACTATAGTGATAACAATGGATTAGTTCAATCTACCTAATGGTTAATGGTTAATGGATGGATGTTAATGGTTCAATTATACCTAATACTTCTATTATAAAAACTAAACTTTTCAAGTAAGGAACTCCCTCCGTTACCTCGATTTGAATATTATCATACCTTTTCAACCAGATCCAGTTGTTTTACAAACTTGTTACCTCATTTCTCCCTTACAAAGTTTTTTTCCACTATACGATGGTTGTCACGTTGTAAAATACAATGTAAGATAGAAGTAAGGTAAGAAGTATACTGTGTTTTTATTTGTTTTCTATAATAGATTGCTTAAGTTGTTAATAAGATGAGTAGGTCTCACGTATAACGGGAGAGTTTCCTTACCTTTCAAAATGTTGGATATTAAAGAGATATTAAGTTGTATTAAGATATGAGGATAGTTCATGTATTCAACTAGAAGCAATAGTTAAAGTCAACAAATATACTATAACTAGTGGCTTGAAGGGGCCATAGCCCCCAATCTGGCTCCAATACTCTGCCTCATCTGATTTTCATGCTGAGAAAAATAGAACATTATAAGTAGGATCACATGTTGTAATATAAAAAAATGCAGACGTTTTTAGATTCCCATGCTTTTCTTATGGGGAATGTTTAATGTTATTTATTGTTTGCTGCTAACTTTTAGAAATTCTGCTATTTTTCTCGAGTCCTTGAGATCAAGACCTTTAATTTGAGCCCACTCCCATCATCCTGTGATTAGCCAAACTCCCACAATTTTGACTTAAATATTTCGCCTACATAATTATATATAAAGATATAAACTACACAGATGATGATCTGTTGATTATGGCAAGACATCAAAGATAAGATTCCAACCTAATATGTGGAGGAAATGTGTGTGACACATTTTTTTAATTTGTTTGATTTGTTTTATCAATATCTCTTAAAATATATGGTTTTGATTTGAGTCCAACGGGCTGTATTGGTTGTGGTAGCTATTTCTGTGAAAGTGGCATGAAATCAGGACAACTACTTAAAATACAAACACAACTCAATACAAAAGTTTGTAAAATATCTAGGTATTAACAATTTAGTGGTTTTCAGACAATTTTGGATAACCTTTAAATTACCTATATTGCACAGTCCTATCTTGGATACACTTTAAATCACCTATATTGCACAATCTGAGAACTCCGTGGTAACAATTGTTACAGTTTGTTTTACTAGGGGTTGGCCTCCATGGAAGCTATATTTTTCTTTCGATGGGAGATATGCTATATTTAAATGGGAAAACAATTTTAAAAACAAAATATCGTAATAAAGTTAATAAACCCGAGGCATATATAAACCTTTTAGGAGATCCGTTTTATGGAATAAAAGATTTATATAAGTTGCAAATACACCAAACTTATACATGCTGTTTTAATGAATGAGAGTTAACAACATTGAATATAAGTTAAAATGTATAAGGATTCGTGCCAGATTCAAAATATTTAAATAAACGTCGTGGTGTCGTGGAACCCACGCTCGACAGAAACTCTCAAAGTTATGTTTAACTATCAGGGAAATGTTTAGTAAAAAACTGAATGCAATGACACAAGCCTCATTCTTTTAAATTGTTTTACATTATCGTTCCATGGTTCACCTCATCCGGTATTTGTAGTGTTAAACAGTCAGTCATTTGGATTGTAATGGTAATGTGTTAAACGTGAAATTGTAATAATTTAAATTCGGAAAAATACCAGCTATACAAGCATGCGTTATTGTAAAATTTGGACAAGACATATTTTAAATTTTGGATAATGACTAACTAACTCCTTACACCGGCTTTTGCGGTCCAGTTGGTGGTGATGGTGATGGTGATACTATGTAAGACCTTTACGTACATAACATGACTTATGCCTATCGTAAGATGTACAAGGCTTCCTGTAAGTAACATCCCTTAACTCGTGCACTGTGTTAATCATGTTTATTTATGGTAATTGCGTTTGTTTCCTTGTTAGGCAACCGCCGGAAATTCCGCGCGCCTCATGCACTGAACGCGTTAAGGTAATTTTTTACGTCTTGTGGTAAGCATAGGTCACATTATATATAAGGTGGGCACTTATTTTTAGTAACCGTATCACCCGATTTATTAACAAATATTCATAAAAGCAGACATGTTTAAGGCAAAATGTATTTCTCTATAATCAATTCAACAAATGTACATTAATAAAAATATTTCAAATTTACTAGAATTTATATAACAGCTTAATTTAACAAGAAGAGCTCAAACAATAAAATTTAATTTTAATTTCATTTATTTAGCTAAGCTATTAAATTCAATGTAATTGTACATCGACTATAATTGATTTATCATTTATATTCGGTACACAAGAACAGCACGGATTAAAATTATAAAATCGATCAAACCAAATATATAGTATATCGGATCGTTTTTATACCTACAAACGGAAAGCATGAAATGATACTAAAACGTATTAATTATACTGTATCTTTCCTAATAAAAATCGAAATATCCGTAAATGATAAGACCAATAAATCTTAATACACTTCAATGTAATTAAAACCCCTACTTTTAAACATGTCTGCGAGGTTTTTAATTTTGACCCAGTAGATGATGTAAAAGAGAACATAGTAAAACCATTACAGGTAGTAACAGCCAAGATGACTGCAGAAAGCTGTAAAGATGAGCCAGGATTTACCTTGAACTATACACAGTTTCTACCTCCTCGTCTTGTGTTAGTTTCTTCGTTTGTAATATTTATTACTATGTACCCTGATCTAACTATTGTCAGCCCTAACATTCCTCGACCGGATCTGAGAAAGAAAGTAAGTGTGGTGGTGGAAAACCTCTGAATCATATTCACTGTCCCCCATCCGCCGTCCCAGTGTGCACTGTACCGGTGATTCTCATTATAATTGTGTTCATCATTTGCTACCAAGTTTTTATTATTCTTATCGAGTGATATATACACTCGAAATAAAGCAGGTTCACGTATCTTTCCGTCGTCAATCCTTTGTTGATATTTACTGCCCTAGGTTAACTCAATAATAATCAATTAGGTTTCAAACAAAAGGCCTGATCTCCGCTACACAAACCTTTTAATAAACAACGTGGAACATTGCACCTAATGTTTTTGTGGTTTCAGTTTTAAACTTTTGACTGAGCTCAAACAAAATGACTATGATTTTAGAGTTTTTTAAACATCTTAAAATTTTATGCTCTGAAGTTTAGGGGTTTTAGCTTATAAATTAAATACTTTAAAAGCTAGTAGAGTTGAAACTTTGAAAGATTGTCACAATAAAACAAGCAATTTAATAGATTTCGGTGAAGCCCTTCCCCTTTGCTTCTTGGTTAAATAAGACGTAGACAAATATTTCATCTTTATTGTGCCAAACTTCCTTATTGTTAATACTAATATATATTAAATATACAGTTCGGAAACTATGCAAATTACTTAAAAAAAGTACTTTCTGAAAGTACTTTGAAGATAAGAAAATCCGTACTTTACTTAATAGATATATCGTCAAAACGCAAATACATCATTTTGATCCAATAAATACATTTTAAATATAAATTTGAGTTGGACGGAAAGTGAAACTATTACTAACGGGTTTATACAAAAAACAATTGCAATATTTTATAGTGAAGTGATCTCACCCTATTTAATAAAAACACCTTTCAGTTGAATTCATCCTTGACCCATTTGCGGTATAAAATATTTCCCCGGACCGCGAGCATGATCACGAGTTGTTAAATTCTCCAATATATATTTAATGATTTCCAAGTTTGATGGGTCGAAGAATTATTTTAACGTAAATAACCAATGAAATTTGACTAATTGGAATGAAAATGTAATTCAGCAACTAAATTTTGTTGATTATATTTTTACAAGGTAAATATCATACCGACCCAACTACATGTTATAGTGACAATGGCCTGTATTTCGGTGTGGTGTATGGTGCGGTGCGGTATTATTAAGCTCAATTCATTGTATGAGAGCTGCACAAACAATGGCTAGCATGGTACTACTGACACATATA
Organism: Allygus modestus; assembly: GCA_963675035.1. NCBI lineage: Eukaryota > Metazoa > Arthropoda > Insecta > Hemiptera > Cicadellidae > Allygus > Allygus modestus. The sequence continues at coordinate 69,478,387 of OY776116.1, forward strand.
CTAACAATACAACATTGATATATGTGTTTCTTTATGCTGTAGCTTGTACGTTACTTATTCTCTAAATTAAACAATAATATTCGGGTAAAAATATGAAAATTCAGATATAAATCTTCCTTACGTGTTGCGTATTTTCTATAAGGTTGATAAATTATTTTTCTTCCGTGATTTTAAATAAAAATATAGTGTCTGTTTTTTCATACTTGTTGTGAAACACACGCTAAAGTACGGAACCGGGATTATGAATGGAAAATATATTTTATTACAATAAGTACAAACTTATATTATATTCCATATAAATTGCTGTAATGCAATTTACTGTAGCTTTTAATGCTATTTTAGTTTTTTGTCATAGAGGGAAAGAGACAGTTGCTCAATTTGATAAACTGATAGTTTCGTTTGATATTAAATTAATTGATAGGCGTTATGAGCTCCAATATACTGTAATTAGATTGACGGTGGATGCATGTCGTTTAATATCCTTTGACGTAGAGTCTCATGAAAACCTGCACTGTCGTTTTTAATGCCTTACCTATCTCGGTGGATAACATCATAGACACTTTGATATTTAGAGATACCCGTACATATAATTTAGTTTCGGGAGGATTATTGAAACATTACAATTTACATCATTACAATACACTATTAACACGAGTGCACCATTCAAAGTGAAGGAAAGGTTGCACAAAGGCAACTGAATACTATGTTGTAGATGTATAAATGGCTAGGTCCATCCCAGACAGCTCTTTGGCCTAAATTTGTTTGAATTCACTCTCGAACACCATGAATTGATACTGAACCTATTTTGGTATTTATATCATGCAAATGGATCTTCCTAACAGTCTTTTAATGCACAATATTTTCCATCAATATTAGCAAATCGGAAGCTATCAGAAATCATCCAAAATAGGATGCAATATTATACAGCGAGTACTATACAGAATTAACCGGTGCAGAAGTGAGTTTGATTTTCGAAATGAATTAATTTATCAAAATAATATGAACTTTTCAACATGGCGTTACACAACATTTGTGGACAGTGTTACATAAATTAATTTTTGCATTAGAAATATCCCAACTTGGGTTAAATAGTTTTGTGAATATTGAAATCTCAAAATGGATTTGTTTATTGAAAGAAACCTAGCTAATAACCTAATATAATAAACAAAGAGAACTTGCAAATCTAACTGAATACATATTTATATATAACAGAATCACATGACAGTAAATAAAGTATGATTGTGTGTATATAAATATGCTTGTTTTATAACAGTAAAATATTGGTACTCACTTGACAATGAAGAGATTTTAACATATTTAGAATCTTCTTTAAACGACTAATGTTTTATTGAGATTCGACATGCTTTAAATCTCGGATTTACGCTGCCATTTGTCAAATACTGTTTTTATAATTTTAAACTCACATTTAGGGTGACCGAGCTGAAAGCGGCTGAGAGAGGTCCAAACGTGAAAATTTGTTCAAAACATATTTGAAAATCACTAAATTTAAAAAATATCAAATATTACCGGGTGGAATACTTTCTTATAAAATGCAAAAATCACAAATTTTACTAAAAAATACACTTAATTCGTTTTCAATTCAATATTCGTAAGTATACGTTTTAAAGGATTGCTATAAATGTAAATGATATTTTAAGTTTAATACCTAATATTTTTGGGCAATGGAGGTTTACTACACTGATCTTTGTCTCGCTTCACTTCACGAAACCTCTTAGCCAAACAAAACTCAGGGATCTATCCAATCTCTAAGAGGCCGCCTTCACTCTTACAGCCAATGCGAGCAGTTCCAACAAACTCACTAGATTTTCTTTTTATATCATCTCAAATAAGTCACTCTATAAATCTGTTGAAAACCTAATAATGAACTTAGAAATTGTTTGAGAATTGTTAGATTATAAAAAATTATTGATTATTAATCAATCTAAAGGAACAAAAACTGTTAGGTAATAGAAATCCAAATTAACATAGGAAACATCAGGAAAACAACTTGAGCGCCAACCACAGTTTATTTAACCTTTACAGGTACAGTGAAATATCGCAGCTGATCAAACATTGGAACGTCGGAGCTGCCTTATTATCCCTAGATGAACTAACTCTATGGGTACGTGGATTATACATGGAACACAAATGTCACTTCTTGACTTTGGTAAACTTGCTTTTGCAAATTATTAATATAAGGCATCGATTTGGTCTAGGTATTGCTTATTGTAAATGATAAATTTGCTACAATACTTAATTTTTAAATCATAAAAGTAAGACTGTTTTTTTATGAAGGTGAATGTACTAAAATAATATGATTTTGGAGATTTCAAAGAGAATATAACAATTATGAACTAAAAGATTATGAATGGTTTATTTCCAAAAACATAACATACGTTGCGTGCATAATAAAAAAGGCACAACTTACTTATACCAAATGGTCTACTGACTGTGGTTGGGAACGAGTCAGTCCATACTCCTGAGGGATATGCTATACCAATGAAAATACTTTAAATATTTACATATGAGCCCAAATATACAATTTACTATTCAAATTGAAAAAGAGCTATATATAAGTTAAAGATGCATGCATATTTATTTTATATAGAGACTCAACAAATGTCTTGATTGTCTATAAATATGTTTTATCTTTTGACTAATAACTAAGACTTGTGCCATTCATGCACTAGTCATGCAGACACTCTAGTACCGCAACTCTGGTTGGGTCTTACCGCGACTCTGGTAGCGCCTTACCGCGACTCTGGTAGCGTCTTACCGCGACTCTGGTAGCGTCTTACCGCGACTCTGGTAGCGTTTTACCGTGCCTCTGTTAGCGTCTTACCGCGACTCTGATAGCGTCTTACCGCGACTCTGGTAGTGTCTTACCGCGACTCTGGTAGCACCTTACCGCGACTCTGGTAGCGTCTTACCGCGACTCTGGTAGCGTCTTACCGCGACTCTGGTAGCGTCTTACCGCGACTCTGGTAGCGTCTTACCGGGACTCTGGTAGCGTCTTACCGCGACTCTGGTAGCGTCTTATCGCAACTCTGGTAGCGTCTTACCGCGACTCTGGTAGCGTCTTACCACGACTCTGGTAACATCTTACAGTGACTCTGGTAGCGTCTTATCGCGACTCTGGTAGCGTCTTACCTCTTACCGCGACGCTCGAAGCGACTCCTCGCCAAAGACCGTAGGCGACAATAAAATTCCCCCGAAGAGGAGCGTTGTTTATTTGTTCGCGCGAAACGTCGGGACGTAGTGTGTAGATCCAGTTTGTGTTTTTTTTGGGGTATTTTTTAGCCAATTTCCCCTAAAGGGAAGAAGCTATTACCGGAGTCGGCTTGGTAAGACCTAGGCCCGGGACCTTGATACCTTTTTGTTTTGAGGTCTTCAGACCCAAAAAACACCATTCGTTCGAAACTGTGTGTGTGTGTGTGTGTGTATATATATATATATGTCCGTGGGTGCGATAACACTCGTAAAAATGTCCGATTTTGATTAAATTTGGTACAACAGTGTAAAGCAACGTTTATGAATTTAAATTCGAAAACCAGACAGATCAATCCATCCGAAGTGGTATTTTGGGGGGTTTTGTACCCCAAAAATGGGTTTTTGAAGTTTTAACATGTAATATTTCAAAAAGTCAAATTTTAGTTTTCACCATTCGATTCAGCTTTAAAAACACACAATTTGGCGTTTTGATAATTTCTCTACGTTATTTGGTTACAGAGATATTGAAAGTGCTAAACACAGTACGTTGTCCAATGTAATTCTAATTATTTTAATTACTTATAAATTAATCTGAGACAGAAAACCAACTTCTTTATTCAAAAATAACATTGTAAACTAACAAACTGTAAACATTAACTTTTGATATAAAAAAACATGTGGTACAGAAACATTATGAACTCAGGTGATTGTTTTCCTACAGAAACAAAATACCTCAATATTTCCCCTTTTTGTTTATGTAGAAAAACGATAAAGTTTCCTAAAATCAGCATAGTCCAATTTTCTGGCTCAGCAATATATGTCGTTTAGCTCCAAGAGGTTTTGTCAGCATGTATGCAATTTGTTCTTCAGATGAAATTCTTACAATTTTTACACTGCCATCTAAAACCTTTTCACATACATAAAAATGTCTAGTTTCAATGTTTTTTGTTCTCTTATGAAACTCTGGATTTTTGGCCAAACGAACAGCATCTTCATTGTCAACATGTATTATAGGCTTTCCCTTAACTTCGTCATATCTTGAAATAATCTGCCAATCCACACAGTTTCCCTAGTTGCTCCACTTGCCGCAACGATTTCTACTTCTGTTGTTGATATGGCTATTGATGACTGTTTCTGGCTAAACCAGCTCACTGGTCCACCAGCATAAAAACATATGACCCCAGTTGTAGATCTTCTCGTTGTTATATCACCTGCAAAGTCAGCATCACTGTAGACATTAAGTTTTCTTCCTTCTTCAGGTTGTTGACTGTATTTTATAGCAAAATCAGCTGTCCCTTTTAAATATCGCATGATGCGATTCACTATGTTCCAGTGTTCTGAAGTATGACTGTCCAAAAATCTAGATACATATGAAATGGCAAATGCTATATCTGGTCTGGTACCACAACAAAAATACATAAGAGCTCCTACTGCCTGTCTATAAGGGACCTTTGGATCTTCTTTGTTTGGTTCATCAACTTTACCTATATTCATATTTTCAAGACCGATAGGAGTTTTCCCAGCATTGCAATCTTCCATATTAAATTTACTAAGTAACCTTTTAGTGTAACTTGCTTGATTCACAGAAATAGAACCATCCTTATTCTTAAATATTTGTAGACCCAAAAAATGTGATGCATTCATTGTTTTAATGTGTAACTCTTGACTTATTACCTCAAAAAATTGGTTTATTTCAGATTCCTGAGTGGCTGCGATCAATCCGTCATCAACATACAAAATCACTATTACTTTCATCATATTTTCAAGTTTGTGGAATAGACATGGGTCCGCTGTACTATTAACAAATCCATTTTGTTTCAAGCAATTACTGAACTTTTCATTCCAACAACGGGATGCTTGTTTTAACCCATATAAGCTTTTCTTCAACTTGCAATAACGAACAGATCCATCTTCATAACCCTCTGGTTGGTTCATATAAATTTCTTCTTTTAAGTCACCATAAAGAAATGCAGTTGTGACATCAAATTGCTCTAGCGCCATCTTCTCACTCGCTGCAATACTTAAACTGATCTCACTATTCCCATTCTTGCAACTGGGCTGAAAATTTTATTAAAATCTTCACCTTTCCTTTGGCTGAAACCCTTAGCTACAAGCCTTGCTTTGAACCGGTCCACTGAACCATCTGGGTGCAATTTTAGTTTATATACCCATTTACATGGTAACGCTACCTTACCTTCAGACAATTCTGTCAATTCCCAAACACCCCTTTCCTTTAAAGACGCAATTTCCTCTTGCATAGCATTTTTCCAAGCTGATGCATCAGAACTCATCATTGCTTGCGAATAAGTTTGAGGGGTAAGATGATCCGAGCACATGACTTCAGCAAGTGCCACATAGTCCAGATGTTTTGAAGGTTGTTTGATTGTAGTTCTTTCCCGAAGTTTCATAGGCTGTTCAGATCCATCAAACTCTTCAGTTTCCTTTTGATGTTGTTTACTTTCTTTGAACTGTTCTTATTCTTCCTGTTTGCTTGTGTTTTTACTCTCTTTTAGCTCTGACGTCTGAGTACTTTTGTCACAGCAGTTCTTTTATTCACGTTGCTCAGCCATTTTAAAATTCTGAACGTTGGATTTGTGCACATGAAGAGGGATTTCATTAAATACGGCATCTCTAGATCTAATAAGTTTGTTAGACTTTTGACTCCAAATCCTATAGCCATTGGCTTCAAATCCAATTAAAACTCCTTCCTCAGCTTTTGAATCAATTTTCTTCCTAACCTCTTTTGGTATGTGAACAAAACATTTACAACCAACGATCCTTAAATGGTGAATATTGGGCTTAACCCCATACCATAGCTCATAAGGAGATTTTCCCTTCACTGTTGCTGGGCCTGTTCTGTTTAAAATATAAACAGCTGTCGTCACAAATTCAGCCCACAACTTTTGAGGCAAATTTTCTTGTAAATGAAACATACATCGAGCCATTTCTACAATAGTCCTGTTCTCTCTTTCACTTGATCCATTTCGTTGTGGTGTGTATGGCATGGTGAACACTTGTCTTATACCCTTATTTTGAAAGATTTCCCTTACTTCCTTATTATTAAATTCACCCCCGTTGTCACAAGAAAACTGTTTAACAATATGTCCTGCAGTTTCAGCTTTAGCTAAAAATCTTTTAATAGCAGAAGCAACATCAGATTTTTGTCTTATGCAATAACTATACCTAAATCGAGAAAATTCATCTTTGAATAACATGAAATATTTTGAACCTTGGTAAGGAGTAACCTGGAATGGTCCACAAACATCTGAATAGATGATTTCACCAGGAATACTGGAGCGAGCTCTCTCCCCAAATGGAAGTCTATGAAATTTCCCATACATACAGCCTTGACATGTTTCATTCCACAAACATCTGAATAGATGATTTCACCAGGAATACTGGAGCGAGCTCTCTCCCCAAATGGAAGTCTATGAAATTTCCCATACATACAGCCTTGACATGTTTCATTGTCCAAGTCAACCAAGATACCAAGATTTTGTTGAATTAATTCACTAACGTGTTTCTTGTTTTGATGCCCAAATCTCTCATGATACAATTGAAGCAAATCGGACTTGTCTAGGCCTACAGTATTTATTTCATCACAACCAGTTTTAACTCATATACTCAACCTGAAAATCCCTCCTTGAGTTTCACGGTAACCTCTCAAAACTTCTGACCCATTTATGAAAAACTTACATTCATTTTTGGTAGATTCAAAAGACCTGCTATCATTTTTATCATGAGCAGACAAAACTGAAAATAAGTTTTTTCTAACACTCGGAACATACCAAACATCTGAAAGTTCAACATCTCGCTTTACCCCATTAAACACATTCAGTGCGGGTGGACCTCATGAGGTCCAAGCTGGCCTAGCCAGTCGATCGGTTGGACCTCATGAGATCCAAAGAATAATGTTGTTTTCAAATGAATACTGTGTCTCAGCCACTGCAGATGGATGAATGAAACTTCGTCTCGAGTTTGTCTATTCCCTTGAAATACTCGCACTAAGGTCAGTTTCCGGTTCCCGCCCCTCGATGGTGCGGAGGGGGGGCGCTTCCACGGCGCTCACTGTAAAATTGTTTACCAACACTCTGACTCTTATCCGCGCTCTTTTTTGTTTGTTTTCGTTTCTAGAAGGAAATAATAGTGCATTCCGGTGAATAGTGTGCTTTAGTCGCGTGGGTTTGTGGTGCATGTTGCGTCGCGGCAGCACCTACTACTATTGCGCCGAGCCAAAACTGCGGGTGGACCTCATGAGATCCAAAAATATATCGGCACTAATTACAGGTAAGGACTACCTGAATATTTTTTTAACACTCAGACATTGTTTCTAAATGTATTACCTATGTTTTTAGTGAATAAAAATTGTCAGCTCCTGGGTGAACCTTGGATCACCTAAACCGCACTGAATGTGTTAACTATTGACTCGCAGGCAATGTCACCCTTACCTACTGAACAGTTCTCAATAATGCAGTTATTTTTTACTTCCAAGCAGCCCAGTTCCTCTTACTCTCTAAAGGTGATATTACAATCTTTGTTACATCCATCCTTACACGTCTACTGTAATCACACTTTTAGCAACCAATTAGTGTGTCTGGGCCCATAACCATTATTTTAATTACTTATAAAATAATCTGAGACAGAAAACTAACTTCTTTATTCAAAAATATCATTGTAAACTAACAAACAGTAAACATTAACTTTTGATATAAAAAAAACATGTGGTACAGAAACATTATGAACTCAGGTGATTGTTTTTCTACAGAAACAAACTACCTCAATAATTCTTATGGAGGATAAGTAAAACGTAATGTCTCCCTTAATTAAAAACTTAAATTAATAAAAACCCCGTAGCAGCAAACCTGTGTACTCAGCGAATTTTCAATGCATATATATGTATCTTAATATCACTTATAGCCACATGCCAAGTTTCATCAATATACATTCATAAATAAATTATTTATGACATTTCAATTATTCTCCATAAGAATAATATGGCGTCTGCGGATGAAGATTTGCTGAACAAGATGGGTTTTTATGGAAATTGGTTTATAACTCAACTAGGTATTAATTTACCAAATGCCTAAAGCATTAACCCCTCCCCCCACATTGACCTTGAGGTTGAGCTTGAGTTAATACATTAATGCTTTAACGCCACATACCTAATTGTATTAATTTATGTTCATAATTAAGGGACATGACATTTTACTTATTCTCCATAAGAATAACATGGGGGTGAGTACGCAGGTTTGCTGTTACCGGAACTATCGCAAATATCAATAGTCCACAACGGTATGAAGCAGTATACCAAATTTCGTCAGGATAAGTTGATAAGTAAGCAATATATACAATTTGTCTTATTCTCCATAAGCATAACTGTTGACAACGTACTGTGTTTAGCACTTTCAATATCTCTGTAACCAACTGAGATAGAACAATGATCAAAACACCAAATTGTTTGGTTTTTAAGCTGAATGTAATGGTTAAAACTTAATTTTATATTGGAAAAAAACTCAAAATACCCATTTTTGGGGTAGAAACCTCCCCTCCCCCAAATTATCCCTTTGGATAGAGCAATCTGGCTGGTTTTCAGTTCAGTTTTCGAGCTTAAAGTGACAAATGTTTTTGTGTTCGTTGTTGCAGCAAACTTGCGGACTCATCCCCCATGTTATTCTTATGGGGAATAATCAAAGTGGTATATATCACTTATTTGTGAATATATTTTTATGAAACTTGGTATGCGACTTTATGTGGTATTAAGATATATATAATGCATTGGGAATTCGCTGAGTACGCAGGATTTCTGCGAAGGGAGTATTTTAAGATTGACCAAGGATTCATACTGCACTTGATACTAAGATGGGTGTTGCCCAAATACATAAATAAATAAGTATAAACATACCCCACCAAAGAAATTGTCATATAATTTAGATCAATGTATTTACATTATCGAGTTGTGAATCCGAAGTGAATATGTAGGGGAAACCAAAAGGCCGATAACCTTTTGCACAAATGAACTTAAAATAAACACCAAAAATGGTGAAACAGCAAATTATAAATGTGAGAAACTCTTCGAAAGCAAAACATTGTGTATTTTGAGTCAAACGTTTTATTTTGGATGAAGAGATATAAAGACGAAAGTTTAATCCTGGTGAACTGTCTCGGCGGTTAAAAGCCTGCTGCATTTCTCCTTTTATGTTTTCCTACTTTCAGCTCTGTTTATATGCGAATAAATCCAAACAGGAGATGTATTCTTAGTTGATATAATTACTTTTTTAAATGTGTTAATTATTTATTCAATCCTCAAAACCTACTTTGATTACAATCCATGCAGATCATATTTAAAATTTGTATTAGTTTTCGCATGTCTATTATTATATAAAGAATCGTTTGTTTATTTTAATTTAAAATGTACAATTTTCTTCCATGCGGAATACTAAATTGTTGAAATATTTTTAAAGATAGAATGTCAACCTTTTTGATGTTTTTATTTTTATCGTATATGGTTTAAAGATTTCTAAAATTATCTATTGTAGAGTTACAAACATTATACAACCATTAAACCATCACATAGTGCACTGCAATACATTCACTGATCTAAATCATTGTCTCTCTCTACATTATTTGTTTTGCTTTATCTTAGGACAAACAGTTAACTTAAGAACGCAAATGGTTACCTCAGCCCGTCCTTGTTTACTTTGTTATTGGCAATACTTTGAGAACTCTAGAAAGTTTTTTCAAACTGAAGTAGGTTCCCAAACATAAATTATATCTGGAAACGCTGAACATTATGAAGTGTTGTCAGTTGTATAGTCGGGTGTGTAAAATCGATTTTAGAATCAGTTATAGCAGAGCTTCCTTGTACCCCTTAAAGATTTGTCAAATGGATAAATCTGAGCATATTTACCTAAACTGATCGCAATATATTGGATAATCGAACCGAAGAGAGTTCTAAGGCACCATTATATCTAAACACGTTAATTCCCAAATAAAAATCTGAAGATCTTATGGATAAACATATCTTCGCGTTGGAGAGGTAATAAACATTTCTAATGATTATTAATGTTACTAAATTTTAGAGGTTTTACACTTTTGTTTTGTAGTGCCAGCGACGGTCCAGAGACTTAGTAAAGATTCTGAACAGCGACCGACCTACCAGCGCAGCTATACAGGTTATTTGGAGTCAAACCTCCACGCTAACAAATAAGCAACCTTGGCAGACTTTTTCCTATAATATGCAATTAAAATACTTACCTAAAATATGATTTTCTTAGCTATATGTAATAAACGAACATTTTCCACAAAATAATATAAATATCAATCGTCTCAGTTAAATAAGAGAATTACTCTGGCTGTTGTGTAATGTGAAAACCTAAAAGTAAATGACTAGCGTCCATCAACATATTAAAATGGACAAAGCCTTAATACCATTGGAATATTATTAGACCTCATAATTCTGTATCTTTGAAGCTGTGCAGACTGTGTACAACATCAAAGCAGGCTGTTGTATTCACGTTTAGAGCTTTCCTGCTTTCAAGATTGAGCACCAGAGGAAATTTGATGGAGTTTAAAATAGTTTTAAAAACGTACACATGAGACGGGTCAAAGAATTAGTATTACTCAAACAGTGTGTAAGTGTAAATAGGATCTTTATAGATGGTTTTAAATATTTTTCATATGTGCACATCACGTTAGAAATAAGCAAGCAGTCATATATTAAAAATTTAAATTTGTATGTAGACAAATGAAATTCAAATCAAATGTTGATGTTGGAATATTAATCTAATACAGTCCTCTTATGTAAGTGTAGACCATGTGTTTATCATCTTAAAGGTACGAGTGTTATTGAGCTGAATAATGGCGTAAATTAAATAAAAACAGCTTATCCTAAACATTGAGGTTGTTTAATTAATGGAGATTTTAGCCCGGATCCTACTTAGTTATTTAATTAATGTTTTCATAAAAATATTATCATAAAACTTCAAATAATGTGTAAATATCTATAACCACCTTCCCCGTTAGCTCAAACTTTTAGTGAAAAATGTTAATCTTTAATTGCTTATACATCACTCCTTACATGAATAGTTTGGTGCAATTGGATTAAGAAGTATATTAAAGAAGATTGCTGTAATCTAGGATATGATAGCAGCAAAACTTACTTTGTTAGTAAGGGTTTTCAATTAATACAATGCGTTAATAGCCAACGGATTAACCGCATTCCGGCCCCAGCAAGATTCCACATTCCAGTCATTCCGGAGCGTTTTAGGGTCAATTGATTTAAATTTTATTTGTTGCCACTAAAGAAAGTATCCGAGTAATAGAAACTGTATTGAAAACTGTAACAATAACACCCTTTTAAATGGTTAAATATTAATTTTAATATCTACTAACTACAACATCCTAATATAATATGTACTCGAAACCCAAACGAGAAATAGTACTTCGATTTTACTTTTGAGGTTTTGTTTTGAAAAGGGCACTAAGAATTCAGAGTAGAGGTTTACAAAATCAACTGATTTATGGAACATATAACAGAGTATCACCAATCGGAGACCTTCATGTACTATACAATTTTGTATGAAATATCTCAATAAATGTGATTATAGACTACGTAATAAGAAACCCCTCTGGATTTGTTGACAGAAAAGGTTAATGTTATATTTGTTTTTACTTTACTTAATTATGTTAAGTAAATATTATGTATTAAGGCGTTTATTAGTTATTTAAATTGATTATTTGTGTAACATTTTAACACATATTCAAAATATAAACCGGTAAATACTCTTTGGTAAAATACACAGATCACCCAGTTCAAAAGCTTAACCTTTGCTGATGAAACTATTTAAATTAAATAATCCACAGAGATCATATTAAATGGGCTAGTAACTATTTATTTTCGTCATTACCTATATTGTTTAGCATTGCTAATGAGATTATATTACCAGTCAGGTACTACAAGATCTTTAAAGAGTTTTGAAACAAGAATCACTCCTTAGTTTTTTATAACATTTCGTAAATCGTATTCTATAAAGGATATCACTATACAACATACAACATATTTAGTAATTAGGTCTAATTATATCGTTAATGATACGATGAGTTTATATAGGTCAGCGAAGTTAAAGCTAATGTCTCTTTTCTCAATTATCTTCTAACTTTTTGCCATCATAATTTCGATTCTTTAACACGTGTTTTTCCCCAATCTATAGTTTTAACAAGATCAATATGAGGTCTTGACATGGTGGAGCAATGAAATAAAATATAATCAGAAATACATTGAACCATGGTAAAATTACCAACCACCAACCACCAACGATACACGACATAAAGGGCGTTTTATTTAAGTTTATCTAGCAGGTTATACCATTATGAAATAAAAGTAATTCCTGTTAAATAGACCCCAATAAACCACGTAAATTACATTTTGAACCAGGATGCTCCAAAATCTGAAGGTCACAAGTCAAAATCTCGAAACTTTCTAAAGAAAATAATATAACTTAAAAAAAATAACAGGACAGCTGGAAAATAGAGTTAGGAAAATTCTTGCTTCAGAATAGTATAATCCTTGCAAGGATTTATGGGTAATATATATATATATATTATATATATATAATATATATATTATGCAAGGATTTATGGGTAATATATATATATATATATATATATATATATATATATTACCCATAAATCCTTGCAAGGATTATACTATTCTGAAGCAAGAATTTTCCTAACTCTATTTTCCAGCTGTCCTGTTATTTTTTTTAAGTTATATTATTTTCTTTAGAAAGTTTCGAGATTTTGACTTGTGACCTTCAGATTTTGGAGCATCCTGGTTCAAAATGTAATTTACGTGGTTTATTGGGGTCTATTTAACAGGAATTACTTTTATTTCATAATGGTATAACCTGCTAGATAAACTTAAATAAAACGCCCTTTATGTCGTGTATCGTTGGTGGTTCAGATTGTAATATATTTATACTGCGGTGAGTTTAATGAGTTATTCAGTAAATTATTGCAGATATGTTATATCACTGATGAGACAAAACGAAGAAATGTTAATGTAGTTTGTTCGTTTATTGGACGATTCCACGAAACGAAGCATCATACACATTATTATGAATTTTAATGTCATATTCACATAACTAGTTTTTTTAAACTTTAAAAAGATTCAGTCTTTTTAAAAACTTAAATAAACTCGTTTTTACTAAGTTTAATTACAGTCTCAGTTATTAACATGCTTTTGATTTAAAATGAAACTCCAACCAATCTCCACCCAGTGTGCAGTGAACCACTGCAAATGGAATTGATAAGTACATTAACAATTACCAACCAATACAGAGTTGCTGGGCGAGAGCTGGCTTCATTTGTGATGGATTACTTAATGACTCATCACAGAGTAAAGTTTTTAAACTAAAAAACTATTAGTTGAAAATAAAAATAAAAATCACAACTCGTATTTAATTTGAAGGATTTAAATAAAACAAAACTTATTACTTTTAAGGAGGTCTTTACAATTTTGAAGGCTGCATTTTACTACTACTCAAAACAATCACTCACCGAGAAATTACGCATTAGACCATAAATTGTAATAGTGACAGAAGGAAGAAGCACTATACACTATTCCTAATATAGTATTTGGTGGGGGAAGTGGCAGTTAGCCCCACTCGCTGCCAGGGGAACCTTCCGAGCAGCTGCTTTGGTTTGGAATGGCTACGGGAATGCTACACAGGCAATAATCTCAAAGAGATTGCTGCATGCCTCAAAGTTTAAAATTGGGATAGTCTGGTGACTGAGTTTCCTCCAAAGAATATGACGGGTGCGTGTAACGTATCCCGTTGGATGGACTGTAGGCTTGGGATCATCTTTATCTAAACAAACAAAACTGGGATTATTTAAGGAATGTTTTCAGTTTGAAGGTTTTTTCGATAACCTAAAGTGGTATAACATCAATACTACTTTAGACCACTGAATTATAATTCAATTTAATTAACCCCTTTTCAACGAAATTGTTATTTAATATAATATTCCATATACTAATTTTTGTACCTCCTCCCATCAGGATTTATAATTAATCTCTCAAGCATATTTCACCAATTCGCAATTCACAAATCAATAATATAAAAAGATTTGTAAAGAAATTTGTTTGAATAAAATCAAGCAGTGATGTTCTGATACAATCTATAAATTACCACTTCCTATGAGAAAACGAAGAACCAAATTAACCGCCACGAGTAAATTACGCATTTTTAATGCATTTCCGATTCAAAACATTAGTAATAGTGTATTGAATGTCAAATGAATTGGATTTACCTAATTGAATTTAAAATTAAAGTAGATTAATAACTGCATAAATTCTACGGATACGTCAGTACAAAAGTTTATTATGAACAACATTTCTTCCAAATATTGATTATAACGTAATACTTTTGAGACAACATTAAAGCTGATAAATTGTCGAGGCCGCAAAACTAAACAGTTACACCCTTACATTGATTAAGACATTATTAAAGGCATTTATATATGTTTCGCAAGGGCTTGGAACTACTTATGAAACAATAAATTGAATTTACACTCACCGTTTATGTTCTCACACAGTTTATTAATTTAGACATCCATAACATAGAGACTATTTTTAATGAGAAATATCCTTTAAATAGTTGCTACATAAGGACTGGATCTTGAAAGCTAAAGTTATTCAAACAAGAATGATTAGAATAGTATGTTTGGCTCACAAGGGTTTGGCTCTGACACAAGGAATACCTAACAGCCAATCGCCAATCCTAGTGTCTGACGCTAGGACGTGTTGGCGTTGGCTCGGTCCCGACCGTGATATCAATATTATGGTACTTGCTCTGTGTTCCATGCATTTCTGCTAATTGCCATTTTTTAACCATTTTATCAATATGGAAATTTTAATTTTAATGTTGGAAAAATATGTAAATTTAAACTGAATTTTAGTTTTTTAATATTGGGATTTTGTAATTATTTAAGAATGCCAACTCTATAATATTGATAACTTTTTTATTTTTTAGTTTTATTCAATAAATTAACATCAGCAATTTTACCGATTAAAGCTACTGTAAATTCGTATTATGTCTTACCTTATTTACTTCAACCTTTTTACCGTAAAGTTGTTCAAAATACCGATGTTCAATCTCACTCCATCAGTTAATTCAAACAATTCAAAAGGAAAAAAACGTGAAGAATGATTTAATCCTAGCAAATATTTCTGAAACTATTAGAAAGCAACGTTCCTTAATACATGTTTATTCGAAAAATAATGACATACTAACTAATTACATAATTTACAGCGAGAGTTTGAGACGAATTTTAAACTGGTAAAACAGTACTAAATTTAAAAAATCCAATGTTTTGTTACAATTTCTCTTAATATAAGTCAAATCAAGACTGTACTTTTAAATCGTTATATTAATAAAACTGTAACTTAATATTCCAAAACATTTAGTATTCAGCTCCGATCAGTACATTAAAAGTTAATAAACACAGAAAACATGCATGGTCAATATCTTAGCTAACCATAAACAACAAATAAAAGAATATTTGTTTTTGTTTTTTCAAACTGGGAAAACGGTGATTACTAAGGTAAAAAAAACTGCCTTACATAGTTTAAATTAAACTGCTTGAATTACGAAAATTATTTATATTTAGGTTGTTATATGAGACTCGTGGTTAATAACAGCAGTTTATTGTATTCACTTTTAATCCGACGAAAAAATAATGTTTTTGTTTGAATCTCAAAAATGTTACTTATATCTTATGGTTAATATCAGACCTTGTTCATTACCATTTTTCATTTTAGATCTCTGATGTCTTAATGGTTTTGTTACAACTTAACTGTAAATAACACTTGACTTGAAATAATTTTTATAAGGTTTTACAACAACAATAAAAACCAACCAAATTTCTCAAAAACGACCATAACGATTTTAACTCAACTTCAGCCGTTTTTAGAAATTTAGTTTTCCAACAAAATGAGTCAACCCGTATATCTGAAAAATTCGGTTTCAGAAATTATAGGGCTTATAACATAAAACATTCGATTTTTGATTTTAAATAAAAAACGTATATATAACAAAAATATTACTATTCACCATTAAAAATAGCTAAAAAAAGTAAATAATTTAGTATTTTGAATTACTATTCTACGATTGCTAATTGCGGAGGAAATTTAAATTTTCACAGTAGGTTGTCCAATCAAATTCTTATGGGGAATACAAAAATTACTATTTCTCTCTTATTTATTGATCAATTTCGTTCAAACTCTATATGTTTGTTAAGTTAGCATTGACCAACAGAGGAAATTCGAAATATATTGCCCCTTAATAACCCTGAGGGGGTGAAGAGGGGGCATTTCCCCTCTTAAAACCACGTGTGTAGCGATGGATTCTGTACTTCTGTAGTGCCTCCTATACAGGGATTTAGGTGGATATTTTTGAAAACAACTTGTTCACAAGATTTTCTGTACATACGACCGTGCTTTGTATTATATATTTAGTAAATAAAAAGTAATTTATTCATTAAAGTTGGGCTAAAAGGGAGAAAGTATGTGTAAGTTTTCTGGTACCGTTTATTATGATTGTATAAAGTATCTATGGAAAGGTCTACATGTGTATGTTTGCAGAAAATCATTAAAATTTACATCGGCAAAGTGCCCTCATCGAATATCACTGGTCCTCAAATGTTATTCTTATGGCAGAAATTGAAATTGAATATGAACTACTGTTGAATGTAACAAAACACAGTGCAGAAGCAAGATTAGCTGTTTTAAACCAAGTTATGGAATGGCATCACAATTCTAACTAACAGAACCTTAATTTGCTTGAATTCGAGTGGCTGGATTTTCCAGTATTTATGAAAATCGTTAAAACATTATCGACCGTTAAAAGCATAAACTTATACTTTTACGTGAATCAAAAAATGTATAGTACCTTATCAACAACACATTGCAACATAATAATGTGCTTTAACGTCAACTTATTAACATAGCTTTGTCTCAAAAAGGCAATAACTTGTGGCTGTGAGAACCAAGAACGCTCTGCCGTTTGAGATTTAAGCACTGGACTGAGAGGCTGAACATGACAAAGGGAGGAATTAGACTGATCGATATTTGGAGGATCTAGAAGGCGGCTACTTCTCCTTCATGTAAGCTACACAACTTTGAATACATTTCGCTAAACAGAAGTACAGATCTCTACATCTTAGCAACGGGGCTAACTAAGAACACTAGAGTAGTTGCAGACTAATCGTTGTACCAAGCGATCACAAACAGCAGCAATGGGTTGAAAATACGATCACAAACAGCATACGGGGTTGACCATACGATCACAAACAGCAGTACGGGGTTGACCATACGATCACAAACAGTAGTACGGGGTTGAACATGCGATCACAAACAGCAGTATGGGGTTGAACATACGATCATAAACAGCAACACGGGGTTGAACATACGATCATAAACAGCAACACGGGGTTGAACATAGATCACAAACAGCAGTATGGGGTTGACCATACGATCATAAACAGCAACACGGGGTTGAACATACGATCACAAACAGCATACGGGGTTGACCATACGATCACAAACAGTAGTACGGGGTTGAACATGCGATCACAAACAGCAGTATGGGGTTGAACATACGATCATAAACAGCAACACGGGGTTGAACATGCGATCACAAACAGCAGTATGGGGTTGAAGATAGTGTCAGTAATATTGGGGCTTAAGGCCATTTGTACATTGTCTCTCAGCACACAGCTTTTGATATCACTGAAAGGGTAGATATAGTTTTTTTTTAATATGCCCAAGGCCGAGCATTTTACAAGGGAAATACTTCAAGCTCTTACAGTGACTGTATTCCCCACTCTGATTTTAACTTTAATTCACAGAATTTCAGAATAACGGCTAGAATATATGTTTTAGCACTTTTACCGCCTAAACCTGGTTGATTTTTCACATTAATAACTATATTTGGAAAGTTTATTTAATCTTCGAGGTGATATTTGAACATATTTATAAAAAACGCAAGAGTTGACTTAGGGAGTAGACGGTTATAATCATGCATTTTATTTACGTTTCCCTAATACAGCCTAGAAATATTTCCTTCAAAAAATGATCACTATAATTAAGTACAAACTTATCATCATCAACAAGTTTAGGATATATATTTGTTTACATTATATTCTTTAAAGGTTTCCTTATGTTGCCACTCCGGAGTTAAAATAGTAATAATTGAAATCTTTATATGAATGGTTATATATACGTTAAATGATTTAAAAGATTTTAAAAAATAACTCTCCATACTTAGATTGGTTATATCCTTGTTTACTTGTTTACTAAAATTGTAATAATTTTGTAAAAATTATATAAAAACTTATTGCTGAAGAAGTTAGATGGGATATTCAGATAAATGATTAAAAACGTTTATAGTTTTATATTGAGATTGATAAAACTGAGGTAAAAAGTTGTCATAGTTACATAATCCGAGGGAATTGACTTAACATTTTCCGCCCGGTGGCGGTTGGTGTGCACCAGTGCGGCGGGCCATCGCTCGGGGGGGGGAGGGATTTAACTATGTAATTCCTAACTTTTTAGAAGATTACTTTTATTTTAAAAATAAAATCTTCTATTCTAGTGTAGCCAATGTAAATTTAAATAAGTGAAACAACATGAAGTTTAAATTTAAATGAATTGATCTAAGCAAAACCGTGTTTATTTGTTAACGGAAATAACAGAAACTCTAGATTGGTAATTGGAGTAGTTTGTGGGGGTTTTGGCGTGCTGACACTTTAATTTGATGTACAACTTTACCTATGCATTTCTTTCAAATCTATTAAAAATTCCTCTTGGTACAATTTTTAAAATAGGGAATCTGTGCCTATATTATATTAAACAACTTTTTTATTAGCATATTACGTGTTGTTATTACTTACGGGATGTAATAAAAGACGTCTTACAGCCTAGTACCATCTTTTATATATGTTTACCGACTGTATGTGAATCAGTATAAGTGTAAATATATCTTAAGTGTTGTAAGACGTCTTTTATTACATCCCGTATATTATATTCGAAATCTACCTTATTCAACAGGGGATGGTTTTGCCTGATCTTCTTGATTTATAACTAATCAATATGTATTAGTGTGCTCCGGATGTTTAAAGCCCTCCTTACTAATTACAACTTAACCTGCACTATTTGATTTTATTTATCCTTTTTCTATTTATCCTAGTAGAATAATACTAATGATCACCATTTAATACGATCTCCAATACCGTTTGTCCCAAACCCCCCCCCCCCATTATTTACTTAACGACTGCATATAACGAGATTATCTTCCGTGGAAGTCTTAGTGACCCGAAGTAGGAAACTTTTGATGAGTCCAAATCTTCAACCCCCTCCCCCAAAATAGGGGTTTTGAGGGGTAAGTCAACAAAATTAAATGGTAACACCCCTTGAGTGATCTATCATTTTAAAGGGTGCACAAAATAAGAAGAATGGCACAAGTTAGGGGTTTAATAGCTGTGTTCTATCAAACACAGCGTTCAATTGAATTTTTTAATTTTTATACGTCATTTTGCATTATTTTTGAATAGCAGTCATATAAATTCACCAAAAAGATTCAAAATAATAAGATTTTTCGATGGGAACGTTTAAGTAAACAAGCCATTTATCTTTTAGTAAGTGAACAAGTTTGGCCCCATCCCACAAAACAGGGGGTTTTGGGGCTAAGTCAAAAATGTTAAATAGTAACCATTACTGAGTGATACCTCTTTTTAAAGGTCTTAATAAAAGGACGTGAATGGTGCAAATTAGAGGTCTCCCCTAAAACATGGTAGCTTATTAAATATAAAACTTTACAATGATATTTAATATGCTGTTATGATTTAGAAGATCATCGTAGAGTCCTCTTAATTTGCACCATTCATCTTCTTTAGTTAAGACCTTTAAAAAGAGGTACCACTCAGTAAGTTTTGGTTTTTAATATTTTTGACTTAGCCCCAAAAACCTCTATTTTGGGATGGAGCCAAATTTTTGTTATCGTGTCTATCTACGCCAGTGGCATTTTTTAACGTTTTGATAGGGAACGGTCCAAACCTTGGTCTTGTTACTATCTAACTTCACTCACTAAAATAAAAATGGCTAGGTAACCTAAACTTTCCCATTGAAAAATCTTATAATTTCAAAACGTTTCTGGTGAATATAAATGACTGCTATTCATAACAAAAATTAAGCAAAATGACGTTTAAAATTAAAAAATTCAATTGATCGCTGTGTTTGATAGAACAGAGCTAGAAACCCCTAACTTGTGCCTTTTTATTATTTTTTACGCCCATTAAAATGATACATCACTTAAGGGGGGTTACCATTTAATTGTTTTGAATTACTCCCCAAAACCCCTATTTTGGGGTAGGGGGTTGAAAATTTGGACTCATCAAAAGTTTCCTTTTTGGGTCAGACTTCCCCGGAAGATAATCTCGTTATATGCAGTCATTAAAAAATAATAGGGGGGGTGGGTGGGACTTTTAGTACACACGGTATAATTTTCTTATAAAACGGAAAAGTGAAGAAACGCAAACAAACGATTTTAGGAAAAACTTTTTTTGTTATTATACACTTTTAAGATTACAGTAATGCTTACGAATCATCGCTTCTTGAATAACAAATACGGAGTTGACTGCATCTGCCGTTTAGTAGACCTACACGGACGGTTAAATATGCTAATCACGGCACAGCTCTACTTTTCCTTAAATGTATTTGAAGTTCTTAGTTGGAATCAGAGAGCAGAATTTCCTAATACTGTAGTTTAAAATTAAAATCATTACCTTCAAATTTTATAATTGGTTATCTAAAATTTGCAAAGAAAAGCCCTATGTTATGTTATCCATTACTTTCCTCTTATGACAGTTAATTTGCATACTCCCAAAACCTTTAACATTCTTTTTTTAATTAACAGAGAGCAAGCTTGTCAACAGTGATAAATGAGAGAAATAACGTCACAGATAATTAAAACTTTTTGTTCACTGACCTCGAAAAGCTTGCCGTATTATGGTCGTCGTACTTCTCAACATCAAAAGCATACAGTCAGTAGTTTTATTAACTTTTGATGATCACTGACTTATTGTATTATGCTAGGTTAAATATTATCGTAATTTCTAGACTATTCAACTTATGAGCTTTATAAACTAGATTAATGTTAATGTAAAATTTAATAAAATGCAGTGAAAATTACGTTTGTAAATTCAGAGAAGGATATTTCTTGGGTCATTATTTCAATGCGTCCTAACATAAAACACATAATCAATCGATTTCGTTCATATTGATTTATTTTTAAATTGAAAATTGTCACGTTTGTCTAGATTAAAGTTCTATCTTAGGTTTCCCAAGTCCTATTGCATTAAATCCAATATTACAAACAAATTTGAAAGGCAATATATAACCTATATATTGGTTATAAATTGGTTATATATAACCTCTATATATAGAACCTATAATAACATAAGATTTCTTAGAAATAACTTGGATTTTGAAAAGTTTCCTTTCTTAAAAGATATTTAATTTCCAAGTTTATGACAATATTAGACAAAATAATTGATGGGTGGCAATCTCCGTCAGCAATCTCTTATCGATCGGCGGTATCATGCTCCTGGGCTTGGTCAACAACGTTTTAAAAATGTTACCGATAGTTTTACAAATAATCAAAGTCGGAAATAACGTCTCAGGATAGGACTTCAAATGTCAGATCAACCAACTTATTCTATTACAAATGGTTTACAGTGAATCATTTCATTAAAGGTATTCGAACTTCACAAAATTCAGGTGGCAGATAAGGTAGATCACATCGTTCGTTAATTTTTACTTTCTGTTCAGTTTAATTTTATTTGCATCAAGCTTCATTGTGGAATGTTTTAATTGAAAACAAGCATCTAATACTAAATGCTATTTGATATTGTGTCTTCCATAGATTCGTTTCCTGTCTTTGTGTCCATATGTAACTGTACAACATCCCTGTAACAACAAGCATCTAATACTAAATACTATTTGATATTGTGTCTTCCATAGGTTCGTTTCCTGTCTGTGTGCCCATATGTAACTGTACAACATCCCTGTAACAACAAGCATATAATACTAAATACTATTTGATATTGTGTCTTCCATAGATTCGTTTCCTGTCTGTGTGTCCATATGTGCACAACATCCCTGTAACAACAAGCATATAATACTAAATACTATTTGATATTGTGTCTTCCATAGATTCGTTTCCTGTCTGTGTGTCCATATGTAACTGCACAACATCCCTGTAACAACAAGCATATAATACTAAATACTATTTGATATTGCGTCTTCCATAGATTCGTTTCCTGTCTGTGTGTCCATATGTAACTGCACAACATCCCTATAACAACAAGATCGGTGGATTGCAAAATTATGAATCTGGTACAAGTGGCTTGTGCTACATTAATCTAAATAATGATCAAATTCCATTAAATTTATGCTATCAAAACATTCCATTTGCAAATGGTGGCAATTTTAAGTATTCTATAACAAATTTACTACATAATAAAATAAAATATTGTTTTTATCCAATGATTTTGAGTTAACCGTTAGACGGGTTTACATGACAATTTTTTGAGGAAAGGCAATTTTGCATAGAAGGGAATGTCATAGATATACTTTCCAGTTGGTGTTATTATTTGTTATAGATTTAACTTTAATTTTGAAAAAGTCTAGTAGCCGACACAAACATTTTAAGTTTGTTTTCAAAGAACTTTTAAAAGTATATTTATAGGGTAAATAATCAGCTGCAAAAAATTATATCCTTGGAATAGAATTAGTGGACTGAGGAAGGTTTGTCAACAAATAGGGTATTCAATGCATGTTTAATAATTCTATGTTTTAGTTTATGTGGGCAAGGTCGCGTCAAACAGCTAGTATAATAAAAAGTAAAAACTCCGCGCTAAAACTAGAAAAATAACGATGGCCATATCCGAAAAACGATCCATCTAGTGTGTCTGTGTCTGATAATTACAACTTGCTTTTCTTCGTTATCCGTGGTTCAATAATTAAAAAATGTTAAATTAAACATTATGTTTACCAATTTTTAACACATTTGTGAGATGTTTAGTTTCTTATATTTGTATCATTAGTTATTATTATAAATTTCAACATAAAAAATTCCATCTAATGGATTAAATTTAATTTCAGAGTGTTTTTGCTAATAATTGTATTGAGTTTCAAGATTTTATCAATGACAGTTCTGGTAGTATTAGATATTTAATGAATCACAATATCTCCAGCAGGAACTAGTGTTGATCGGATTGAGATAAAATACATGTTACTTTGTTCTGATTGCTTGTTGTGGTCGGTTATGCAATAAAGTGCAGTCAATGTTGGTCATTCTGTATACATTAAAAGTGGCTATTCCACAGAGTTACACCGTTCATTTACCCTATAAAGATGTATCAGTGGTTAGTAGGGTAACCTCCGATCACCTACGCCTCTTACATCATATCTACACTGTACACCATATATAATATATAATATATCTTCTCACTATCTACAACAAAACCTACGCCTCCGGTCACCGTTGTTCTAGGGCATAAATGAAAAGGAGCTGCAAGGAGGGGAATTTCGAGACGCTGTTTGCCTTACGTAATGTGTAAACGGCTGTTTGTACTGCATTCGGTTGTGGGCATAATTAACTCCCTCAGCTAGTGAATGTTTAAATACGCGTCTGACCAAATACTCTCGTTATGCAAATATATGCTGAGAGTAGTTTTTATGAACTTTTGATAGATTACAATTACAATTTTTTTTGCTCGACTGTTCAATTGTTGTGTTTTATAAAATCTATGTATGTTCCTAATTTCAATATTTGATACAATGTAGTTCAAATTATAATACCTTTAGGAAAGAGTATTAGTTTGATTATTCATCAATGTGAATAATGTTGTCGATGAAATATTGTTGTTTTCAGCCCAGTTAGTGAGACTTTAACCAATGTGTCCATGTTTTTAAAACAATTCAACAATATGGGTTTGTTTACCATCGAACAAAAATCAGTACATTTTATTGTTCGACTTATCCACACTAACCTAATGTTTGATATACATCTTTTCTCAAACAGTTGTTTGGTGTATTAACAATCATTGTGTTGATTGGCAAACAGTGTTTGATGTTTTTTCTAGATTGTTTGTCTAAGCCTCATTATTTTGTTTGTAAAAAAGATTTTACAAACTTTTAACCATTTTTGTTCTTTTTTATTCCCAACAACATGTTTGGAAAACATGTTTGCTCGTTTGGGAAAAGCTTTAACTAAACGACAATTAACAAAATAAAAAGTAATATGAATTGCACAGTTTATTGTATATATGAAAATACTATATGAAAATACAGAACATCGGATATTCTAGAGAGCACTAATAAGAACTAAAAACATGGTTGTTTCATTACAATTTAATCAAAATAAATATTCATTCCCTTGACCTGAGCTTATGGCAACATTGGTGTATTTGAAACCAACAATTATGTATACGAGACATGAATATTTATATTTAGTACTTTTGTTTCGTAATTCATATAATACAGTCATTTTTCAAGAATATTGTTATCAGATATTTCAAGTTGGCCTGGAATTTATTGTTTTAAAATAAGCTCTCAAAACGAATTTTAAACGCAACCTTTATCCTGTGAGAAAATCTTGAACTAAATCTGGATTTTGAATACCTATTAAGTTATTCCCTAAAAGGTATTTTATTTTTCAAACTTATTGCAATGTTGTGCAAAATAATCAATTGGTGGTTATGTGAACCAGTTAGAGCAAGGGGATCTGATGTATCTTGTATGTTCCACAATTCAAGGGCTGAAAAGTCCTAAAATCAAGGAAATCTTAACAAATCTTAAATCCTAAAAATAAATACCCCCGTCGCAGCAAACCTGCGTACTCAGCGAATTTCTAATGTCTTAATACCACATAAAGCCACATAACAAGTTTCATAAAAATATATTTACAAATACGTGAAAAATACAATTTATTTAATTATTCTCCATAAGAATAACATTGGGGATGAGTACGCAGGTTTGCTGCAACAAGGAACAAAAAATAATGGGTTATTATGCAAATATCATTAGAACTCATCTAAGTAAAGTCACATTCTACGTTTCATGGATATCCATTTATAAATAAGCGATATATACAACATTTTTATTATTCTCCATAAGAATAACATGGGGACCGAGTACCAAGGTTTGCTGCTACGGGAACCATAAGTGCAAATTTTGTATTTTCTGTAAACAACTATAAACCCCAACCAGAAAAAGCCACATACCAAATTTTGTCAGTTTATGTTTAGAAATAAGCGAGATATACAATTTTTCTTTTTCTCCATAAGAATAACATTAGACAACGTACTGTGTTTAGCACTTTCAATATCTCAGGAACCAATTGACGTAGAGCAATGTTAAAATACCAAATTGTTTGTTTTTTTATGCTGAATTATATGGTAAATATAAAAATTTGATTTAAATAAAAATTACATGTGGAAACCCCAAAAAACCCATTTTTGGGATACAAAACCCCCTAAAACCCCCCTTTGGATGGTGCGATCCGTCTGGTTTTCGAACTCGTTCAAATAAATGGTGCTTTACACTTTGTACCAAATTTCATTAATATCGGACATTTTTTACGAGAGTTATCGTGCTTACGGACATATATATATATATATACATATATATATATATATATATATAAAAATTTGAACGAATGGTGTTTTTGGCATCTGGGGACCTCAAACTGAAAAGTTATCATGGTCTCGGGCTTAAGTCTTACCATGAGACCTACGGTAATAGCTTCTTCCCTATAGGGGAAATTCGCTAAAACCTAATGGAATTGAATTAAAACGAGTTCCCACGCAGCACGCTTACGTGAGGAAAGTTAATTTCCACATACAAAACTTTTAAAACAAAACCAGTGTAAAAAAATACGTTTATTCCAATTTTGTTGAAATCTGAAAACATTGATTTTTGGCTGTTCTGATGTTCCTGGTTTCATTTACCTGCAATGCTAGGAATACAATATTGTGCATTATAAGGTTAGGAGAAGGTCGAGTCAGGCTTGAAATTAGGTACGAGGTTGCTGGGGGTAATACAAATAACCGACACATGAATAACATGATTTTCTAATGTAAATACCACATAAGACAACGTAAGTGTTTAGCCGACATACATTTTCTTTAATAACTCGGTAAATATATATGCTAGAATGACAAGAGAGGGCTTAAAACTTTCGCTTCACTAATTCCCATCTTAATACATGCATTAATGTTACGTCCGGGGCTTTTCTGGCCCTTTTGGGCCCAAAAACTCACAACTTAAAAGAATAATCCCCAAAAAAGGGGTTTAGAGTTTTCCGATTGTTTTGTCCAAAGACCTTGTCCAACTGATTATAGAAAGGAACGTCCCTACCAAATTTGAGTAAATCTTACAAAAGATGCGACCGCTCCAGTGCATACACACGTAATATATAATTTTGAACTACCCCCCAAAACATGTTCAGGGAGTCACGTTAGGAACTTCTATCGTGGTCCCGGGCTTAAGTTTCACCGTGCGGATCATGCTAACAGTTCACTTTCCATGGGAAATTCACTATTAAACAGATACAGGCAGATTGATAAAACGCAGGTCGAGGTAGCACATATTTTACTTTGGATTGATTGTTTGTTTTCACTTTGTACATTTCGTGGCAAATTCTGTACAGACTAAGCTGGTCATTACTACGTATATATTTAGAAGTGCCAATTCCCCATTGTTACAACTTTCATTTCCTCTTTAGAAATGTGTCAAATGTTTATAGAGTACTTCACCTCCCATCTCCCATCACATTATCTGAATGCATGAATGAAGGGCTGATATGAGAAAAAACTCGCTTTGCTGATGAATTAATGTGAAAACGGTTGTTTGTATTGCATTTGGTTCGAGGTTAATTCCTCAGATAATATATAAATGTTTAAATAAACGTTTGACTGAAAAACGCACTTTCTATCCTTTAAGACTGAGGCCTTTAAAGAAAATTAGGCGGGTAGA
Organism: Allygus modestus; assembly: GCA_963675035.1. Classification (NCBI taxonomy): domain Eukaryota; kingdom Metazoa; phylum Arthropoda; class Insecta; order Hemiptera; family Cicadellidae; genus Allygus; species Allygus modestus. The sequence continues at coordinate 69,505,694 of OY776116.1, forward strand.
GCTCGAAGTAATTTTGGGATATTTTCGTAGGATTTATGTATTTATATTACACTATTACATAAATACACGCAATATTCAACCTGTGACATTTAGTACTAAAAATATCCCTACCACAAGGAGTATCAGAGCAAGTGTAAATGTCACGTTTTGCCTCCAGGTTGGCATTTAAAGTTGTGGGATAACATTGAGATCGAATTTTCAATGTGTGGTATTTTAGTAGAAATAAAAAAAGGGTGGTGGAGTACAGCGATTATAATCAAAAAGTCTCTAAAACAAGAAAATATGGAGGGGAATGAACATGAATAGTAATGAATATTTGTAATGTACAACAACAAAAACTTAATGTATGAGAGGAGCTTGAATATCAGTCTTCGATGACTTTAACCTTTTTTATGCGTTGGTTATTTTAATATTCTTTAGGAAACCTTACACTTATCTTTACATTTCACTTTAGTGACTTTTAGAGTCTCAGACCCTCTTGAAATATATTTGACGGGGTACTAGAGGTACCAGAACAGACGAAGGAATTATTTTACAATCTTACGTGTGCTATACATTAAAGATATAACGGCACCCTATACACAACATGAAATCAATACAGATAGATCTCCTCATTTTTAAAGTATAAATAATAAAAAAAATGGCATTACTGCCTAAAACGGCTAAAACGTCTAGATGTATTTCTTCTTGGTTTGGTAAATTAAGTTATTACTGACTTTATAGTAAACAATCAATATAGTTTGCGGTTACTAATACCTCTAACCACCACACCACTTTTATCGCCTATAAAACACTACATAATTCATGTAATAGTTTTTTATGTAATAATTATTAGTATTGTAGTTTTGAAAAAATATTCGATCAAGAGAGAAAGCCAAGCTTGTCAAGAGTTATTTGCTGGTGTAGAGTTGGTTTGTAAGTCGGAATAAAATCACGATTTTCATGTTCTGGAGGGATTAGAATAATCCTGGAGACGATATTTTGAGTACTAAGCTCTGCTGGTAGAAAAATGAGTCCAGACATGATCCGGCCAGCTTGTCTGGACCATTTTACGTCAGACCCTGGGCTTATAAACTCACTCGTCGTCGTAAGCGGTAGTGAACTGTTCTCATACTAGACTCTTAGTGAGTGGAGTGTCGTTGATCAGTAGGACGTGATTTTCTTTAATTTTTGAAGGATTCGAAGCCTACCTTTGGCAGAAAAATGTTGACTGAAAAACTAGACAGACTGTTTTAAAGTGTTAAATATAAAAGCATTAAAGGGATATTTTCGGTTGTGTGGAAACAATGAAACAAACATTCCAACACTATCCGTGCAGTAGGAGGTGTAGTCTAGTGACAATAAAATATAAACATCAGCAATTGGTGTCGAATAAAGGGGAAAAAAGTGAGTTAGCCATGGTAATACAAGATAAGATAACGCGACGCGACGGCAAGACAACTGCCCGCCGAGCAGGCAGTCTGATTCGTGTCAGTGCGTGGAGCGTTTACCAGAATATGTACTTCCTGTTACAACGATAATATCAGTCGAGTGGAAATCGTACTATCAGTTATATAAACACGGTTATAACCAACAAACAGTCCCCGACAAATCTAATTTTTCGTCATACTGCTTCAAAATCAGCTGTTGAAATACTAACACATCATTTTGATGATTTTTACGTTTTTGGATTAAAAACATCAATGGATGACACTCGGTCGAGGTCATCAACTGTTTATATGAATTTAACGAACTATACAACTTGACAACAATTAAAACTTGTCTAATAGCTGTTGGTTTGGATTTGTAATAAGAACAATTTGGTCCTAGTGATGAAATATACTATTGTTGATCCCGACTCTGATGCGCATAAACAAACTGCAAAGTAGAGTCATTGGAGGTTGCTAAACAGCGCAATAAAGTTCAGTGTGGCACGCACCACGCGATGCTCGACTCATACCTTTGCTAGTGAATTTCCTATGGAAAGTGAACTATTAGCATGACCCGCACGGTGAAACGTAAGCCCGGGACCACCATAGAAGTTCCTAACGTGACCCCCTGAACACGTTTTGGGGGTTCGTTCAAAATTTTATATGTATATATGTATATATATTATATATATTATATATTTATATATATTATATATTTATATATACATATATAGACATATATATATATGTGCAGGCACTCTAGCGGTCGCATTTTCTGTCCGATTTACTTCAAATTTGGTAGGGACGTTCCTTTCTATAATCTGTTGGACAAGTTCGTTGGGCAAAACAATCGGAAAATTCTAAACCCCATTTTTGGGGATTAATCTTTACAATTTCAAGTTTTTGGGCCCAAAAAGGGTCAGAAAAGCCCCTGATGTGAAATTAACGAATGTAAAAAGATGGGAATTAATGTGGCGAAACTTTTCTCGTCATTCTTGCATATATATTTACCGAGTTATTAAAGAATATGTGTATTGACCTAACACAGAGTACGTTGTCTTATGGGGGTTTTACATTAGAAAAGCCTGATAATCATTTTTTTGTGTACTTTTATCATCCCCAACAACCTCACGCCTACTTTAAAGCCTGACTGGACCTTCTCCTAACCTTATAATGCGCAAAATTGTATTCCCAGCATTGCAGGTAAATAGAGTATCAGAGTAGGAGTACCAGGAGTATCAGAACAGCCAAAAAAATCAATATTTTCAGATTTGAATAAAAATTGGAATAATTGTATGTTTTTAACTGATTTTGAGTTTTTATAGTTTTTTATGTGGAAATTAACTTCCCTCACGTCAGCGTTCTGCGTGCGAACTCGTTAATTTTTGTGGCGAGATATACTTGCCTACTGGCCGCCACTATAATGGTAAGGAGTTTTTATTAGTTTTAGACGAAATAACAATATTTAACAGATTGCTGACACATAACCGAAAAGATTCCATTAATTGTAGTTAAATTTTAAGTAAATAGAATATGACGCTTAAGGAAGGCTACCAAGGATTCGAAAGGATTTATATTGGGAGGACCAAATTATTCAATCTCAAAGAGTCGTTTTATTTGTTTTAAATTAAAATTGTTGCAATTTTATTATAATTTGATGACATTTTGTACTGCTTCTTAGACTCCAAAATGTCATAAAATTTCTGAAACTAGAAATTAACTGTGCACACCATAAAGAAAAGAAATTGTCTTTCAAAAATATAAATCAAATTTATTTTGAAAAAATTACAAAGCCAAATTCAATTATGCTAGGTAAACCTTCCTACTTACGTTTTAATTGTGTCAGAGATAATTTGGATTGGTTGATCAGGATCAAAATAAGCAATACGACAGAGACGGTTACGAAAACTCTAAAATGTACATTATGGTGGGAGTCTTTTAAAGTCTTCTGCATCTGACACCGCACCCTTCTGATGACGTCAGTGGTCTGCCTGAAACAATGTCCAGGTCTATTAAATAACTGCTCACAATTTATTCCTTGACATTTAAAAAGAGCAGTAAATGGTATTCCTGGAACTCTTAACCGTTGGTTATAAATAGCACTAACAAGGTTGTAGCCCACATCGAGGAGCATTAGGAAACAACGTTTGAGTACTGACCATTTAAATAACTATACTGTAATTTTCTTAAGTTACCTTCTCCTAAAACATTTGAAAAATATTAAACAAATAATATTATAATATTAAATGTATAATATCCAATAATGAAAACCATTAATGAGACTAATGAACTGTAAAAGTTATTGTTTTATTCATCAACAATGTTCATGAAGCCTAGAGTTTAAAAAGTTGTATTAAATGCATTTCCTTAGATTGCCTCCTCCGGTGCATTACCTAAACAAAATATTGTTGATGAAATAACTCACCAAAGAGTAAGAGCAAATGTGATCTGTGACCTCTGTAAGCAGTACAGCGCTTGGTTAACCTTTTATACTTGATGTTTACATACGTTTGTGTTTAGGTAGATCTAATAAAATACCATTGACTAGATATTTTTAGAACCGTTTTTGGCTTTGAATATGTATATTTATTCTGAATTTAAAACATTATTATTTTTAACAGCGTTTTTTATAAGGAAAGAATTTTAAGAATAAGTAGACCATAAAAAAATGAATAGTAACAATTCTAATAGATCTGCATATAAATATCAAAGAGGTCAAGCCGAGGTCTGTAAAAGCTTGAAAACTTAGGCAAGAACACACATTTATGTTTTCTTCAAAAAAAATAATCATAATTTACGATAATCTATCCGTAACCAATACTTAAACGATATATGCAGAAATATGAAAAACTAAAGTGATTAAAACGTGTAAAAGAACAAAAATATACATTAACAAAGAAAAGAAGTGATACGTCAATACAGAATAAAAACCGCTGCCCTCTGTAATTTAATTTATATGTGTAATTGCACTACAGCTTCTAATAACAAGGTGAGGGGCTATATTGGCCTCATTCAGAAAACAGCACGTATAAGCAAGGCGTGTTGCGGTGGGGGTCATTGCTCTCGGGAATTATATCGTTCTTAGCATACATTAACCATTTATGATAGTTACTACAAATCACCTTGTAATCTCGATGAAAATTGCTCTGAAATAAATAAATAATACAAATTAACCTATTTCAGTAATATTGTTATAAAGAAACTATAAAATCCATCTTTCGATACGTTATACAAAATATTGACGATATTGATATTAGAAAGCAAGCTATTTGGGAGCTCCAGAAGATTCTAGAGTCACGTGGTCCATCACGTGGTTCGGTAGTCACGTGTCTTTCACCTGACTGCTGTCTCAAACTATTTCCATCAATAGCAGTACTAAAAGGTATTATGGTTTAATTTAATAATAATCTTAAAGGAGGTCAGAGACACCGATTAATAAACTCAATATTGATTTTCAGAAGAGACTTTATTATACAGTGCTGCGACATAGGCGTCTTACAAAATACTTTAAATTAAATAAATACATATATAAAAAAAGGTATACCAAATAAAATGTATAGTGTAAAGAATAACTTTTTTAGTTGAATTGTTTTAGTCTAAGCTCATCTGGCTACTAAAATCTGATTTCGTTGATTTTGAACATTGAGAGAAACTTAAATTTGTATCCATTTTATTAATTTGTTCTAGAATTATTTCAGATGCCGGAACAGCTAGTTCTACCACAAAACAAAATGCAATAAAATAATTATCAAAATAAACATATTTTTTCATTGTTTTACAGTACGCTTTATTCTCACCAGCATGATTTCATAAATTAAAATAAGGATATATCATAGGGCACATTATATGCGGTAATAAACTATTAATACCTTATCAAAATTCATGAAGCAATAAAGAAATAAAAATATATATTTTATGGATTGATTCTTATTTGTGTTTAGCTATTTCCCATTCCCCAACTACCATCTAAGTCTAATCGCCAAGGCTCTGTGAATGGTCAACATTTATTGTTTTCGCGTACATAAAGATTAGTCCGCACAATAACGAATTTCAAGACCATTAGAATAATCGCAATCGTGAATGTCAATACCAACGAAGCTATAGTTTTGTACGCTTAAGAAGAAGCACAAGGCGGCTTAAACAACGTTATATTATATGTGTTTAAATAACACCCTTATTGTTCTTCTGTTGCAGTGACGGTCTTCCAGGAGAAGTCGTACATCCCAATGTACACGGCCATCGGATGGGGCGTGCCCGTAGCCATGACGACGGCCTGGGCGACAGTGACGTACCACACGATGGGGTCCACGAAGTGCTGGTGGGGCTACAACCTCACGCTCTTCTTCTGGATACTGGAGGGACCGAGAATGGCCGTCATACTGGTGGGTGAGATCTAGGTGCATTTAAGTTAGGTGTGGTATTGCGCATCGTAGCGTGACATCAGCTGGTGGCGGAAGCGCGTCTGCAAGGTATTCTGACTATCCTATGTGAAGGAGTGGGGGATATGGGGTAGGCAAAAGACTTCAGTGAAGCGATTTTTAGGAACCAGTTTGCAGCCAATCATAAACTTCAGCACTGGCGGCTATAGGCAATCCAAAAAAACAGGTCGGGATCAGAACGTTAAGTAGACGTTCTGATCCAGATCTGGGTTTTTGGATAGGCTCTAGCCGAGAGTAACTTCAGCTCTCACTGTAAACCAGCTGATCAAATAAACACCGTGACGTCTCCTGGTGCCTGCGCAGAACGTGTTCAAATTCGTACTTCTGAATAGCACACCTAGGAAATAGCATACATCTAGGATGATATCAGCTAGCCTTATACTGTTGGGCTAGGTGACGTCATGAGGTGGCCAATCACAGCACTCGGTGGTGTAGAAAGCTGGAGACACACGCGGTAGGCCATAACAGAGGGAAACGTCGAGATACATTAATGAGGTTAACGTGGTGGTTCAGCAGTCAACAGGTGCTACAGGGTGGAGAAGGTTGACACAGGGTTGTTGTAGGCCATTACGGGCGGTTGTGGTGGTCGTTAATGTTGGAACCTGGACACGGTCGTGTGAACAACTCTTGGCGTTGTTAGTGACGCTCCTGCCCTAAGGGTTGGATTGTAGGCTGGGATACATTGTTAACCACCTTTCGAGCTTATAATAGAATCTTGGAACTTAAAGTAGATAGGTTTGGTTTAACTTGATTATTTTCTTCCAATTGTAATGAGTGGAGTTTGTAAGTCTTCGTTGTTTATTCGTTAGATTAGCAAACGGTTTTGCCCAACCGCATACGTTTTTATCAGTTAGTTGTTAGTAATATTTTTTAAATAAATAACTCAAGAAAGCATGTAAAGAAGGGTGTTGAAGGTTTTTTTCTTATGTCAAAAGAACAACAAATGACATTTTCAAATATAAAATAACATATTTTCCGAATGAAAGGAACAATAAATTTGTAAGTTTATATATGTTTTTATAAACTCGATTGTTTAGGGTTTACAAAAACTGTGTTTTATTTATAGTATCATCGCACATCTTATATTTTATGTTCGCCAGTAAGCTGTTAGAGGTCAACTGTGTACGCCACTCAAAGTCACGTGTTCAGTCATATGGGCACCCCGGGAATCGAACCCGTGGCCTCTTGCACAAAAATAGAAGACGCTAACCGTTAGGCGAGGCGAGGCACTCAAGTTAAATCAATCAACATTTTGTGTTCCCCGAACAATTTTCCACTTAATGTAATTATTCAATCGATGCAGCTTTCATGTATCGAGTGAAATTTGTGTTATGTCTTTCACGTATTCGTTGGACTGAAATTTACTATAAATGTTATTCATTTAGTTTTTTCCACCCCGGAAACTGTCAAATAACATTCCAACACATGTGTCACTGAACAACAGCTCAAACATAGTCATCCTCGCAACCGCCCACTCATCGATGTCAATCAAATTCAAACAGTTTCAAATGTCCACTCTTCGCTCAACTGCCGGCGCCGTAGTCAGCCTAGTCTTCATTGTCATAATGAGTTGCATACTGACAAGAGCGTTAACGATGGCAACACTACATAGGCGGATAACAGTCATTATGGTTCAAGGTGTACCGACTGTTTATAGCCAGAGGTCATTAAATATTTATTTTAATGGCCATTTGGACATGATCCTATTTGGACGTCTCATACCACGCACAAATGTGTTTAGAGGATAAATCAATGTACATTAGTTGACATTAAAATAAAAAATGAGGTCTGTGAATTTATAAGTAGGAAGATAGAGTATGAAATCGTTTATATTTAAATTACTAAGATTCTTTCACAATCTATTCTAAAATGACGTTGTAACTTTGAGATTTTATTATTTAAATATTATCGTAATTACTCGATTACCGTAATCAATTATGATACTGTATTGTTTAACTAGCCTAACGAATGTTCCAGCTAAACTTCCTGTTCCTGCTGAACATCATCAGGGTGTTGGTCGTCAAGCTGAGGCAGAGCCACACGAGTGAGACCGAGCAAGTCAGGTTAGTTCAGCATCCATAACTAATACACGTGGTGCAAACTAGGATGAAGCGGGGAGAGCGGCAAAGGCGAGTCTAAGATTTGCCTTCCACTACTGTTTCCTTACCAACCGGGCCGGATACTGTCGGGTACTGTTATTGCAGAGACTACACTACCACTGGAGTAGTCACGTAATGTATGGTCAATGTGACACACTAAAGCGAGAAATGTAGTAGCAGACAAATCTCTGACTGACATTTACTGCAGTCCGTGATTCGTCATAGTTGGCTCTACTGTAACCGTTAAACAAAGACGTGTACCGCAGGGCTCATGCATCAGAAGAGCGGTAACCACTCAATAACAAAGTCAACGGTGCCCATCAGCTGATTGGAACAAAGAAATGTGAATTCTGATGCCAGCAGCATAAATCTACATCAGACTTAAATAGGATCTAAATGAGAGCTTAATAATAGCACCGCATGTTTTAATCATTTTAAACTTGTTGTTAATACAAAATAAATGTATACCATTGGTGAACCCATTTATTAATTGAACTCAATTTATTTCAGTTTTCACTATTTTACTATTTTTGGAGTTTCTTCTATCAAGAAATGACACAATTGTAACAAATATTTATTCATGTAAAACTTGCTACGTGTATGAAAAGGATTGTGAGGCGGTTAACGAGAAAACATGAGGCCAAACTGGATTACAAGTTGTGGTGTTATAAGTTTACCAATTACCCCTTAACATAAATTCCCTCACACCCGTAACCTGGGGCCTTGTCCACCACAGGGAAACTTGCAGTTCGTGTTACAAAGGGTGTTTAGCCTTGACCTTTTAATACAAATAATGCCCTTTAACGTCAAGACCTAAAGAGGCTTTAAACTTAAGTTTAAAAGCTGTTTGTAACATTTGGACAGTTATTAATTAATGTCATGTAAAATATTACTTTAGTTTAAGTAAATATACTAGCCAATATTCCTTCATTTGTTTTAAATAAAGGCGAAAATTTAATTAATTCAGTAAAAGCTTATTATTTTACAGATACTTTTTGCAATTTAATTTACTATTAATTTTTTATTTCTTTCCAAATTACGTGTTTTATTATTCATATGTGAACGATAAGCGTTATCCGTTTAGGTTGCTAGGAATTAATATAACAAAAGCCAACCGTTTACTCAAATAATTTTGTTGGATCAGTAGAGTAATAATACTACGCGCTGATATTTCAAAATTGTAAAAGACTGGTTGAACACGTCAGAATACAAATTGATATGCGGTCAAAAAATAAATACACCCTCTAAAACCCTCAGCACTGTATTACCTTGGTTACGCGCTTCCTTTCATTTGTGTATTCACGATTCATTTAGCCTTTTGTTTTAAGTTCATTCGGATACAGGGAGCGGCTTCTTGATTGTTAACGGACAACAAATTTTATATAAATACAATAGTAATAAATGTATAAATGTATAAGTTAAACGCAATACAATAAACTGTAGTGGTTAACAGTACTAATACGAATCGATTACAAATCCAGTAATCAACAAAGTAGTTAAGAGGAAGGACAAGTGTAAATAGTGATGGTATTGGATTGGTGTCAAACGAGTGATTGAGACAATATCAACTAATAGAAAGAGAAAGCGAACCGATCGCCTTCTACTGTAGTGGTTAGAGCGCGTTTCTTTGGTCCACAACGATCCGGGTTCGATCCTTGCCAATAAATCATTTCTATAAGAATTGTAATAATGTAACTGTGGTTCGTTACCTACCTTAAGCTGTATGACCTTAATCAAGGAAACAAAAATGTACCGAGGGTCTAATGTCACTACCGTGGGGAATTATTTCCCTATCTCTGGAATCAATTTCCCTCAGTTATTAGTCATAAACTAAATAATCAAAATCAAACTCTGGTTCTCACCATGTTTAAGTCCTGTAGTTAGGTTTAGGGAATATATACAGCCTAATATTCTACTAGTTTCAACGAATCCATCACAATTTATTTAGTTGTGATAATTTGTGTGTAATTGTTCCCAAATTGTACTACCGCGTTTTCATAATAAACTAACCAAAAGGGGAGGTTTTGTTTACGACGCTCCTGGTTATTTTTTTCAGTTAAGTATAATAATATCAGTTGTTAAAGTGACACATTATTTAAAACTACTCCGGCATATTTCAAATTAAATTATATGAGACATCTTCTATTTTCCAATCCCAAGATTCGTACAAAATAATAGTCAATACCTTCATTTATGATTTTAATAGATTTACTTTATTGATATTGACGAAACCTGGCGATCCCAGCTACATCAGGGGTGAGCGAAAAACACCCATGATTATGTAGAGCGAAAAATACCCATGAAAATAGAGAGCGAAAAACACCTGTGATTATGGAGAGCGAAAAACACCCATGATTATGGAGAGCGAAAAACACCCATGATATGGAGAGCGAAAAACACCCATGATCATGGGGAGCGAAAAACACCCATGATTATGGAGAGCGAAACGCACCCATGATTATGGAGAGCGAAAAACATTGGTTTGCGTTGCACTCTGTGGAGATACTGACGAAATTTTCCGACCACCACGTGTTTATATAATCACCTGGCCAAATAAAATTATCGAATGCCATGATAAACATTGAAACCTTTGGGCTTTAGGGAATGTGGCGAAATCTGTTTTTCGTTTATTGATTTGCATTAAAAGCGGTGCAGTAGATTAATTTTGTTTTAAAATATCACAGCTTTCTCAGGGGTGGCTAAAAATGTATTTCTAACAAATTTCCCATGTATTTCTTACGAGAAACATTTGATATTTGTTACCACATAAATAATAAATATCATACAACTTGTTTATTATTTGACCATCGGCATCAATAGAGGTTTTCAAATACGCATCAATTATGAAAATTGGCCCGCTGTAACTCTAGATTTATCTGTACAACGATATTCCTTTCTCAGAAGAAAGAAGTTCCTTACTCAATTATGCAGGGTGTCCGGTAACTCTCTGGACAAAGGTATATAGCTTTAGTCCTTGAGTCAAGGCAAACACATTTTATCATAATAACTTGGGTCTACCATGCCTAGTTTTCCTTTTGTCTGACTGTATTGGTTTTTACTTCAAAGTTCATATTTAAAACTCTACTGAACTGAATACAACTAAACTTATGACAACTTTATAACACACATTCACATACAAACACACATTCTGACAGACAAACGGAAATCTAGGCATTGGTTTGACTTGACTCAAGGAATAATGCTATGTACCTTTGGCCAGAAAGTTATAGCATACCCTGTATATCATATTTCCCTGAACACAAAACTACAATCACAAATATGCTCATTTAACTATTCGCCAATGTCTCAAGTATTCAGAGTTTGTTCAAGCGCATCTGTGCTAAGATAGAACATTTTTACAATATTGGGAAAGTTTCGTTTAGCAATCAACATTGTCGGCCGAAGTGATCAATCACCAGACAATTCAGCTCCGAGTCTGCTTCATAAGTTTTCCAACGCGATTAGTTTAACACTTCAGTCACAGAACACAGAAAAGAATTTTGTGTTCAAAAATTTTTCCCCGCAGCTATTACAAGCACTATTCACCACGAATTATTGCATACTCGAATGAAATATGAGGAAGGTATGTGGAATATGTGTTAATATGTGTATAATTTGGGAATAATTATTTTAATTGTGAATTAAATCTTAGTTGGGGATATATTAAGGAAAAACTACCCAAAGTATAAAAGGATAAAGCATATTTACGAACGAAAATTAATAAAATAAAAGTACGATTACTGATTACAATACAATAACCGGCAACACCTAACAGATATATTCAAATGTTAAATGCAAAACTAATATGTAGTGAACTATTACAATTCCGTGAGGTCAATTTAACTTTTAAATACTTGTACAGAGTGCACGCCCTTGGGAATTTGTTTATTGGATGGACACAAAAATAAAACAACATATATACGTACCGCATGTTTTGTTCCCTACATTATTGCTTTGCAATATCCCATGTTTGTAACCGTGGTAAATTGTTTAATACTGCATTCTGTACTTACAGGTGTATATTATATCGTCGGTGGTTGGCTATAAAATTAATTCATCCCGCCTCAGACGTTTAAATAAGGTTCACAAAACAATATTGCTGTAGACTTAATATTGTTTTAATGCCTGGAACGACGATAGGCTTCTTTTCTTCCTTGTTTCCCCAGGGTGAACGGTCCGATTGCTACAGAGTTGAATTTGGTTATCAGCAAGAGGGTTGGTCGAGCGAAAAGTCGATTACTCAAAGCGATTATTTTCCTTCTCACTCTTACTCATACATATAACAAGGACATTCTTTCAAGTAGACCACAATACATTCCCATGTGCATTCTCCTGAAAGACACGAGCAATTTCCGTGTGCAAAACATATCTCGGAATTCCGCGAAAATATGTTACTTAAAATTTTAAAATATAGGTTTTTGAGCCTCATAAAATAACTGGATAACCTAAATCTTAATTTATCCTGATTGGAAAAAAAACTTAATCTAAGATTAATTTAATTTTGCTGGAAACCTTCTCTTAAAATTTAACTTTATAGCTTTGGGTTTGTGAATTTTAAGAACATAATAAATTATTATGCCAGCTGAACAAAAAAAATCAGTGAGCTTTCAAAGTAACACTCACGTGGTAAAGTGTCAAGTGATTTTCCTTTTAGCAAAGCTCGGTGCTCAGGTACTGAGTTAATCACCTGGTCTCCTGGGAGCCTCAGATTGACAAACCCAGCCATTGTAATTGTTCTTTCTTCTCCGCCAAACTCTACCCTGTGTTCCGTGTTACAGGAAGGCCGTGCGCGCGGCGGTAGTCCTGCTGCCCCTTCTCGGCATCACCAATCTCCTCAACATGGTGGAAGCCCCTCTGGACCGCTCCGTGGGCGAATTCGCCGTCTGGTCCTACACCACACACTTCCTCACCTCCTTCCAAGGCCTCATCATTGCATGTCTCTACTGCTTCCTGAACGGAGAGGTCTGTAACAGTGATTAGTTTTCGTACTTTCATGTAAATTTGCACATTTATAAAAAATATTGTATTATGAAGTAGGTTTTCACACTAAAGCATTTTACATGTTAGAAAAAAAAATTATTGTGAAGTAACTACCCACAGGAATAAGGAACTATATTAGGAATAAGGGACTATATTCCTAAGCACTTGCCAATCAATCCATACTAATATCTATACAACTTGTTGGTACCGGTAGCTGGCGAATAGGACGATACGGGAAAATTCTCAACTTGTGGGTAGACTTAAATTCGGTAAAATAAATGTTTCGTAGAGTCATTGCGAACATTATTTTACTACACAATGCAGATGTTTGCTGTCGGTTAGACAATCCTCCTTTTCCTTATGGAGTAAACAACGGTTGGGATAAAAATAATCCTTCTCTGACCCTACTTATTTCAACCGTAGTTCAACCATCAAACACAAAAATTAAATGCTTCTTGTGTAATTTTCATTATTTACCAATTAATATGTTTATCAATCAATGCAATAACATATTATTTAAATAAATCTCCTAAACTTAATTTGTTTTAATACAACACGAGTTACTGAAGTGTTTTCTTCTAAATATAAATGACTACTTTGCATTTGCAGATGATTAAAAAACAAACTGTAATTTTCACCAAATATACTTCGAACTTAAGTATATATAAACAACCCTCTGGTTATTATATATGTATATCTTTGTCCACAAACAAAAATGTAATAGTTCCTTATTTATGTTCACCAATCGAAACATTGTGTATTTAGTTCATGTTACTTTCCTAATCGTTTTGTTTTACCATCGCTTTACTCGTTCATGTCGTATTGTTATCGTTTCGTATATATCTAACTTTGAACCTTAGTTAACTTCCCTTTAACTATTTATGATTAGGTTTAAAGTGTATTATAAGCTTAGTAGTCGAATTAACTGGAGGCACGGCTACATACTGTCAAACCAAGGCTAGGATTTATAATTTTGTTCTTCGTAGAAATCGACAACAGAGGAGTTTGGAACTTACAAATCAAATTGTCTTTTAATTGTAAGTTTTTCTGAGATTGAGTTTATTTCAGCATTTTAGAAATTTTATTGAAAAACTATTAATTATTTAATAATTCAAGGAATAAATTTAAAACTTAACAATTATTTTAATTATCCATCTGACAATTCTCTCTTGTCACTAAAAAATTGTTCAATCTAGATTAATTACGTCATATGAATTCATATATGTGTGAAAAAAGTTTTTATTTGTTGGGTGTCAGAAGGTGATCCTAATATGGTGCTTATTCGAGCAATGTGCTTGCTTTTAGTGCACATATTTACCATTGCTCGTGGGACATTGTGTATGGATGTGTACTTTTCCCTGTCGTTTGCTAAGGATTTTTATTTTCTACTCTTCCGTTACACACATTTAACACTTTAACTAATAGAATTGTTCAAATAGCATATGAATTTTCATATTTATTCTTCGGCACAGTAACAACCCTAGTGTATCAATTGTTTTAAAAGTCATGTCAAACAAAGATTATTTGACGGTGTTCCTACAATTTAAAAGTCTTCATTCCAAGCGCCAATATTAGCTCAGATTAATCAACTCCTCATTTTCTTTTCATAACTCCCTTTTCAGTATATTTTTGTTATCTCAGTTAATTGTATTTTGCTCTTAAAATATTAAAATTAAAAACCCGTTGCATATTATAACACATTTTATTAAGTATTAATAAAGTTAATAAAATAAAATAATAAACAATAAATAAATAAATAATAATAAATAATTAAAAAATATAAGAAAAATAATAAACAAATTAATTGGAAATAACCATTTTTAAATTGCAATCATAATCAAACTATTTTGAGTCCGATTCAACTTTATAACTACAGTTGAAAAATATTTATGTATATCGTAAATGTAACTTGACTGTGGATTGGTAATAACATTTTCAATATAAATACCGCCAAAGTTACTTAGAGGGAGAATCTCCATAAAAAGTGAGGCAATGAACAAAATGAAGAAGATAAAGAATGACAAACAGAAAAAATAATTTCTTGAAAAGAATAATACGTGTTGTCACAATAAAACAGGATAAAATAAACTATGTCTCACAACACTGAAAATATATTTACCCTTATACTGCACTTACATACAAGTCGATAAATATTCATAAATGGTGGTACAAGGCGCTCGATTTCAACCACTTATACCGGGCATTATCAGGCCCAATCAAAGAATCACCTATATTCTCCTATTCCCAATCCATTACATTCCAATCCAATTCGTCTGTAAGTACGGTGTAATTGTAAATATATAATGTAGTTTATCTCTCACTGTTTATCAGGAAAAAATACATTAAGTTCACAACTGAGAACCGTTTTCGTAAATAATGTTACTTTTATAGAACTATCCTCGAGTAAACTAGCATGCATCTTCAATGAGGTTTTCTCAGGACAGTAGACACACGAGTCTATTTATACTTTTCTCCTTGTTCTGATGCCTGGATGGTTTATTGACCCCCAGGTGCGGATTGCAGTAGCCAAGAGCGTCTCCACATACCTGTCACTCCGGCCGCACCACTTCACCCCCCGCCGGAACTCCGCCTACGTCTCCGGGGTGTACACGGAGCAGGCCGCTCCCCTACCCTCGACCCGCGCCGTCCGGCCTCCGCCCTGCTGGCTCCGGCTGTGCTGCACCAGGCCTACGCCACCGGAACCAGAGATTCCCGAGTACGTAACAGGAAAACTATCTAATTGGGATATTTCAATATAAGTGTACTCAAAAGGGTACTCAGAGATGCTTCGTTAACCACCCTGAAGGGATGGTAAACAGATACGTTGAAATTCGTGTATCTTCAGTGTCTTTTCCATCAGAGTTGATTTATGTATTTAAACGTTAATGGCATCTTTGTTAACATAACACACAAACGCCTTTAGAGAAAGCTGTCCAAATCAATTAAATTGTTGTTGGATACCTTGGGATTTGAACCCATGACCCTTTAACCAAAGTCCGAGATGCTAACCGTTAGGCTAGTGAGATAACTGGATTTTTTTGTAGTTGGTGCTTTTAATGGGAAAATTTTTTCGTTTCGTGGTGAGATTTCTTTATTAACATGACACGTGTTGTTACAACTAAGCAGGATAAATAAAATACGTCTTACAACACTATAAAGTATATTTACACTGTTTTGTCTTTTGTGTATATTTTACCGCCTTGTATGTAAGTACAGTATATGTGTAAATATAATTTATAGTGTTGTAAGACTATTTTATTCATCCTGCTTTGGTGAGATTTATGGCACAATTCCCCCATTACATTCCAATCCCATTCTCTGATTGGGCCTAATGATGACCGATACAACTGAAATCGATCGCCTCGTTCCATCCTTATAATCCGCATTATCTTATTATCCTTGGCAGAGAAAACTGCAATAAAAAACAAAGTAAATATTAAACTTTACGATTTTATTGAATATCGTTTTAGTGGTCATTAATGTTTGACTTTAGTATGATTGTAATATAAATGAAAAAGTACTTAAACTTGACGTTTTATTATCAAATTCCATTTTTCTGTCCGAATATCATTTTTTTATGTTGGTCTGGTTAGGAAAATGCAATTTTATTGAGATATCGATATATTATTCATGAAAACATTCGTCCAGCATTTTGTGAGTGCAGTGGTACTTTTTTAAATCTTCGAAATATCCATAGTTTTAGCATTTGAAATAAAATTACCACATGGGAGGTATTGTTAGATTTATATTATGTATTTAATCAAAACAGTTGGTTTATGTTTGAAATGTTCATATATTGCCATTGAATGAGGAAAGTTATTTTTACCGATGATAATAAGGGGGTGGAGGGTTGAACTTTTTAAATAAAACACAAGACCACTCAGGACTTCTTGTTACTATTCGCTTCTCATATAAGACCATGTTAATTTTTAATCCGGCCATTCCTCATGGAGTTATCCAAAAACGATGATGTATTGCTATTTTAAATACAAATATTATTTAGCCATTTTAAAGGAATGAGTTTATTTTATCATAAAACAATTGTTTTATAAAACTCTAAAATACTTAATATTTGCGGGCGGTTTTTATGAATTTCTTTGCGATATAAATGAGAGGAGCAAGGAATCTGTGCCTATCATTCATCCAAATCTATGTTCCAAATTTATATTCGTTCATCGTCTTATGGAAAAATTGAGCGTATGCTTACTATTATAATACTAATTTTTATTGACTATTAAGATGATTATTCTAAAGCCATGATCTTCCGATGCTTGATACTACGGAGTCTTTGTTTGTGATAAATCATTAAATGCCAAGCAATGATGAAAATACTAAATAAAGATCGTAATTAACAAACTGATTAGCTGTATGCCAAATCTTGGTTAAACGTTTAAATCGCTCTTCTTTATTCAAAGCAACACGTGTCGTCAATTTTTGTCAACCTGTTGGAGGCTTGATTTAATATTATTGTATTTTTTTCAGAACTAGAGTTTGACATAAAATGAGACTTGTCCAGAGCGTCACGTCTTCCAGCAGTCTCGGTTCCCCATGAACTGATGATCAGAGTGATTCAGAAGAAATGGTTGTCGTACTCGTGATAAAAGAGATCAACTGACCAAAGGGCTATCATATCCGAAATGAAAACACCCATTCTATTTGTGGAGTATTGCGATTTTTAAGAATATAATATTGTTTTAATTGACGAATGTTTATGATTTAATATTTTGGAACTCCTTTATTCTCACTTTTCAAAACTGGGTATAATATGGTTATCTCTTTCTTCCATTGAACATTAAGCTGATTGAAAACTGTGATTTACAGTATGAAACAACAATAATGTACCTTTAGGTTCCACGTAACTTCCATGCCAAAAGTAGAGTAATTGAGTGATACAGAAATAACTGAGCGATACTTTGGTTAAAAAATGACATTTTTGAGTTGAGACAGATGGTTTATTTACTTATTTTATAGGTAAAATGTAATTTTAAGAAAAAACAGTTGTTTATAACGTGTTATGGTATTAAGAATATTCATTTATTTTACAAAACATTTTGAATTTTAGAATAACATTAAATAAATCTATATTGTCATGCATGATCATGAGCATAAAAATATCATAAAAATGAAAGAGATAATGTTAAGAACCATTAATAAACATGTAAATAACAAATAATCTTTTCAATTAAATTTGTAGTTTTTACTTTTTCTAGGTGAGCCGAACAAATACACAAATATTTGAAAATTGGTTAATGAGTTTTTTTGTGCAGAAATCAGACATATAACTAAGGCATTCTGATAAGTAATATTTAATGTCACCATACAATTGATAGAAATGTAACGGTTTCCCGATGAGTTTTTTCATGTATAAAGTATTAGTTATCCTTAAATCTCTGTACTACTTTCTTTGAACATTGAACTTCAGTAAGCCAAGAAATCATTCGGCACATACAAGTGTTAAAAATACAAAGTCATAAATAGACACATCTCCTTTTAACCAACTTAAATTTTGATATTTATGTATTCTATTTGTGAATGTACGACAAACTGAGTAACTGATTTGCTATGGACCAAATTATCAGGGAAGTCATAAACTGGTATGGGATCAGATGAAGCAGTTATGTGCTTTGTTTTCATTATGTGCCTAGGATGATTTTGTAATTTTAAGTTGTCTTCCCCCTTTGTAAATTTGTTGTGAATTTAGGTGTAGTAATGGTTTACACTATTTAAGTATTAGCAAGGATTTTATAAAGATGTAAATAAAAATAAAAGACAGCGTATGGAAAATGTATTTATTTACTTTGATAATAAAGAGTCCAATCTAAATATTTTATATAGCTAGGCTAAATATTGGAATTAAATCCATAAGGTAAAATTTGATTACTCAGTGTTAAAGACTGATGCAGAATCCAGAATGCAAAATTAAAAAAATGTAAATACTGCTATCATTAATAAGGCCAAAACTTAGGATTGGTTTTAAATTTTAATCCTTATTTCATAAATCAAATCATTGCCACAGTTTCAAAAATAACCGTGTTTCCTACATAGTTGGTTTCCAACAACTACTTTGATGTTAAGACATTCTTCCTATAAATTTCTTAACATTCAAACATTCCTTATTATACCTGCCTAGTAGGCCTACGAATTAAGTGCCTTGCAGACCACTGAACCTTTGAGTAATTCAATGTCAAAAAACAACCATTGGTTAGTCGAATTCGAAAACCATTATTTTGAGAACCATCAAAAATACAAATCGTATGATTGTTGATTATACAGGTTGTGTAAGCTCTTACCAACTTTGTACGAGATTTAAATGTTCTTGTACTTCCTGATGTAATTTCCTTAGACATTTAATAATGGAGTTATCTTTTGATAAGATATTATGTGTTTTATAAAGTGGAGTATCTGTGCAAGCCAATGAACTATATTGCATACAGTTTTTTTTGGTTTTTTTCAATTAAAGTAGAGCAGTATCATATCTAGAGACACCATTTAAATCATATCTATTAACACCATACATTTTGTGTGTTTACCATATACAGGCTGTGTAAAATATGTTATATTTTTAACAAAGAAATATAATTTTATGTTGTGTTTAAAACTGAATATTTAAAGAGACAATATTATGTAAAATGTAATATATTTTATATCTGTTGTATAAATGAATATCTATTAATTTTAATGTTTTATAATTATTTAGTATAGTTGATGTTCAGTTTGTTGTAAAATAAACATTGCAAACCGAGTCGGAGTTAACCTATGAATTCGACATATTCCTTATTGATTTTGACTGGGTGTCCAAACACAGTTTACATATCATAATAAATAACCTTTTGTTGATACGTCTTTATTTCATTATTTTAATTTGTTTGATAAGCTTCCTATGCATTTTAAATAGCAGAATATAGTAAATAAATCTAAACTGTCACCTTTTTCAAATTTATAATGATATGTGACATCTGCTTGTTTTAGTAATTTTACATCGAAGACCTAATTTTCACAAATAAGAACTATAAAAAATAATTTCTAGAGTTAAAAAACAAGGAACGAATAGTTAAGATGCATTGCAGATAAAATAATCACACTAAAGCCGTTTGAGTCCATTAACACGTTCAGTGCAGCGCGCCGGATTTCCCGCGGTTGCCTAAAAAGGAAACAAATGCAATTATCCTGAATATACACGATTAACGCAGTGAATGCGTTAATGGACATGAGGTGGAAAGGTTAGCACTACCATTTTACAATATTGAATAATCCTCTGATTTTTGCTCAAAGTACTTAATGAGGACAAGTCTGTCGTCAATTTGGATTCCCAATATAAAAAGCTCAACTGTCTTTGGACACCAGGGTGAAATAATTACCGATATATACAGATTTATAAGTACTTTGCTAATGATTTAGAATCATTCTTGACCATTGCATTTAGTTATAGAATTTTTTATACAAATTAAATCATTCATGCTGATGAACGTTACTCAAAC
Source organism: Allygus modestus (assembly GCA_963675035.1). Taxonomy (NCBI): domain Eukaryota; kingdom Metazoa; phylum Arthropoda; class Insecta; order Hemiptera; family Cicadellidae; genus Allygus; species Allygus modestus. The sequence continues at coordinate 69,526,099 of OY776116.1, forward strand.
TTATTTTCAGTGCAAAATGGAATCAGATGAAAATTAAAACCTGAATGTTTAAAGATAGTTGAAGCCTCAATCAGTTTTTTATAATAATTTATATTTATTGTTCTGATATGTCTTTAGTAAAAACTAATCTTTAAGTAAGGAAATATGCATTCATTAAAGTGTCTGTGCAATATTAATCCATATAAAGATGAACAAAGAAACCTGCATAACGTTAAGTCATTGTATGACACATAACATACAAAATATAAATAAGACAAAAAACTTTCAGTGGAATTTGATGTACAGATATTGATTGTTATTTGTTATTCTACTATTACAGTACGATTATCTTAACCTTGGGTGGCTTGAGGGGAAGATGTTTGACGGGGAATGATGGAGAGGCAGAGGGGCGCCTTATGTGTCTCCTGGTTGTCATGGCAGCCACCAGGGTTGCCACACTGCTGAAAGTTAAAAAGTCACTGTCAACACTACGCCGACGCAGTTTGGGATGAAGTTTACATTATTGAATGGAACTTCACTGAGCATCGTGATGCGACTAGACCTGAAAGTAGCAACTACTACTGTGGTTATTAGCAAGTAATTTGTGAACAACCCAAAAATCAGGATGAAAATGTGTTTAAATTAAAGTTTTGGATGGACTAACTTCCTACAATATTTGTTCTGGAAGTTTATTTCTACTCCAAACATAAAACAAGGCTTTGAAACTTCTCCGCGTCCCAATTTAAAAACTCCAAGTAGTTTTCATGATAAACATTAATGTTCTTTGTTAAGTGTTTGTACGGTAGTAGCATTGTAAAAGGGAACTTCTAAACCCTGGTCTTCTTGTTATTTAAGTTACAAACAGCCAAACATACATCAAACTCCAATATATTTATACTGTAAAATTCAATAGATTATTCTGATAAAAAATATATTTGTTTTGCCCCGATTAAATAACTTTAGTAATGTGCAAAATCTTATGAGTGATGGTGCGCTAAACGCTGGAATATATTCCCCGGCTTTGTTACCAGGGCTGCGGGTCGTGTTACCAGGGCTGTGGGGCTGTGTTACCAGGGCCATGAGGCCATGTTACCAGGGCTGTGAGGCTGTATTACCTGAACTGTGGGGCCATCTTGTCAGGGCTGTAGGGCCGTGTTACCAGGGCTGCGGGGCCGAATTAAAATATTTATAAAACTCATTTATGCAGGATAGTAGGATAAATAACTAATGTTGTACACACGCAGAGATCTTTGCCGCTAGCTATACCAGGGCTGTGGGGCCGTCTTGTCAGGGCTGTAGGACCGTGTTACCAGGGCTGTGGGGCTGTGTTACCAGGGCCGTGAGTCCATGTTACCAGGGCTGTGAGGCTGTATTACCTGAACTGTGGGGCCGTCTTGTCAGGGCTGTAGGGCCGTGTTACCAGGGCTGCGGGGCCGAATTAAAATATTTATAAAACGCATTTATGCAGGATAGTAGGATAAATAACTAATGTTGTACACACGCAGAGATCTTTGCCGCTAGCTATACCAGGGCTGTGGGGCCGTCTTGTCAGGGCTGTAGGACCGTGTTACCAGGGCTGTGGGGCTGTGTTACCAGGGCCGTGAGGCCATGTTACCAGGGCTGTGAGGCTGTATTACCTGAACTGTGGGGCCGTCTTGTCAGGGCTGTAGGGCCGTGTTACCAGGGCTGCGGGGCCGAATTAAAATATTTATAAAACGCATTTATGCAGGATAGTAGGATAAATAACTATCGTTGTACACAAGCAGAGATCTTTGCCGCTAGCTATACCAGGGCTGTGGGGCCGTCTTGTCAGAGCTAGGACCGTGTTACCAGGGCTGTGGGGCCGTCTTTCCGGGGCTACTTCTAGGGTCGTTTCTGATATAAAAATTCACCAACTTTTAAGCATTAATGAACTAGGGTGAGGGCATATCCAATATTCAACATCTCCTGCCCCATGATCAGACGACACCATCCGTTTACCACCGCTTCCACGCAGGTCAACTTGCTGAAGATAAAAAATTTCATTCCGTAATTTTTTTAGATAGAGTGTGAAGTGGAATTGTTGTTAGTGAAAGATGTCAACGTAAGTCAGAGAATAGGATTGTTGTAAATTTGCGGATTCAAGTGGCGCCGGTTTCCTACAGTCATGCACTGCAAGCTATTCATGAAGTTTACACATCCATGGTTACGATGCGACGAGTTTGCCCCCAACCTCCAACTCATCACCATCTCCCTCTCTTCACTTCCCCTCTTGTCACCCAAGGTAAAGAAAAACATACTTTCATTATAGGCTACTCAAACCATTTTTATTTGCATTTGTCAGCCAATCTGTTAAAACCTGTTGAAGTTGGATTATCCAGTGGCATCTACACACGAGCAGTTGTTGACGGATGGCTCGGGTTATTGAGTTACTCAGGTATGTGTGATAAACTGCTGTTAAGAACGGTCGATGCGTTTAAATAATACTTACCGGTCAATAGTACTCTTTAAATGCAAATTAAAACCAACATTTCACAAATTATACCTTTATTAATAGCTTTAATATTGGTTGTACAAGCTTCTAATTTTAAATCCATAAACTTAAATGTGTAATTGTATTTTTTACAAGACCTATCGATAGCAATGCAAACCCCATGCTACCAAAAAGCCTCGTTAAATATAAATTCTTACTGCATATTTGGTTTTAAACATTTTCAATCAGTAAAAATAAAATTCACAAATAGTTGTGTCTACTAGTCTGTTTTATTAAAAATCTTTGTTTTTCATAGCTGGACCATTTTAGACATGAGTTTTATAAGTACTATTTTTAAATGTTAATCATCACAGTATACAAGTATCATGACAGTTTGTTTGATTTTTACGTGATATTTATTGTAATAATAACATGTCCAGACTCATTTTTTCGAACAAATGTTTAATGCAATAACAGTAGACTACTACAGCATATCATGAGAACAAAAAGCAGGTGTTACTAAAAAAATATTCCCTAAAGGGGAAATTCTAAAAAATATTAAAACATAAAATGCACTACGATATATCTAAAAACTGACAGAGAGTTGTAAAAACTAACTGTTTTAACAGTTTAAGCACATAACCATAGATATAACCACTAATATCTCAGGTCAGTTTTACTATTTAAACTATTTATTTAGTCTATGTGGAATTTGATTTTTAACTATGAAAAATATGTATAACTATCATTATAAAACTTCCAGATATAACCATACAGTATCACTAACTGGCAGGGACGCGTTGTTGCACTAAGCTCTTTTCGTGAACACGACTCTTTATTCTTTGTTTTTTTTCACACGCTGATGGACAATTGTACCTTTATTGTTTGTTCTACTATGGAAAATGTAGCATCTAAAACACAAAACTATTTAATAATAGGTCATATTAAAATATAAACAATGCATAGTGGCATACTGTCAAATTATAAAAAATACAAATATATAAAAAAATTCATAACGAAATCTTTTAAATGAGGAAGTTTTAAACTCGTTTGCAAAAAAAATATATACGTAATTTAAACAGTAAATATTAATGTCTTAATTTAAGACAGCTCTATTGGAATTAAGTAGTTAATTTTATTGCAACTTTGTAAATTTGTTGTGAGTGTTACTGTACCACGGATTTTTTATGTTATAATTGATTGTATATACAATTTTGCTATGTACATCTACTGATATGAAGCAGGGGCCTACAGAAGCAAGCCCTATCCCCCTGCTTGATTACTTGTTAGGCTATTTTTCTACAACGTAGGCTATATATTATATTTATACGACAAGCTTCATAGTCAGCTTTAACTTTTAGCTTCCATTCTAAACCGTATTACTGTTAATATTCATAAATAAATTTAATGTTTTAATCGTTGTTGTTTTATTACTTATTCCGAACAACTTATCCCAATTAGTGAATAACGGTGGGTATACAATGACCACTAAAGTAAACCAAGACCAAATGGTTCATATATGTGATTGCTGGTAGGAGCTATACTAGTAATTTAAGGCTATTAAAAATGAATCAAGTTATTGCACTTCAGTGAAGGTGTACTGGAACATACGAGAGATCCTACTTCCCGTGATGGAAGCAGCACATTTCCTACGCAGAAATACATGATTAGTCGGTTTCTGATGGCGTGGTAGCGAAATGATCGAGCGATAACCAGATATTTTTGTGTAGGTCATTAAAGTATATGCTGCAATCAAAATTACCTAAGAGTTCAAAGAGCGTTCTCAGGTTTTACCCAACAAAACAATACTGTAATTCTGAGATATCAGTTCACCTATAAATTTGTGCAGTAAATGGAATAAATGCTACAAATAATTTAAATATTTAATGGGATTATTTGTTCAAAAGTAGCTGATCAAAAGCCCACGTTGGACAACAAGGAAAACTGCTACCGGTGATTAAATTTCCTAGAAACCCAATGAAAATATTTGTAGCTATATCTATGTTTCAATATTATGAATATGTCAGTAAATGCAATCATATTCCCAAGATTGTTTTGTATAATTTGCTGACAGAAAGGTAAGGCTAACCAAAGATCAGTGCTTGATTCACAACTAAAACTAAAACTCTAAACTAAACTTAGTAACTATAATTCATTAGAATCATAACGCTACACGAATTGCCTCTGCTAGTATTTCTTGCCACTTCTTTCTCCATTGTTGATATTTTTACATTCATTTACAATAAACAAATCCGTCCTAGAACAATCATTGAAATCATTTCTTTTGGTTTATATACAGCACAAAGTTCTTGGTAAATCACTTGGCTGACAAACTTTGTTTGCTTTTGAAGACTCTAAACAGACAACGAATTTTTCATTTGGCTGGAATTTAGTATGCAGCATCCTTTGATGAGATACAGAAAAGTATCTATCGACGACAATACGACTACACGAAGATCTCAGCCACGTCTGGATGCCGTCTGATGAAATCAGAATTACCGCTCGGTAATTATAGCCCCACTCAGTGCAATCCGGGTTCTGAGCAGTGAGCAAAAAGAGGCCACATTCTGAGCAGCTCTCCTGGTAAGATATACACACATTTTTAGTAAAAATTAAAAATACATAAATGGTTCTACTAGACTGTTTCATGACAAAAAACATCTTTATTTTTTATGGCTGGATCTTTTTAGACATGATTCATAAACACAACTGTTTAATGTTAATCATCACAGTGTACAGGTATCATTCCCTATAGGAATATTTCACAATAAAAATAACACAAACATAAATAATAAATAAAAAACTAAACAAATAACAAACTAAACTGATAAATTTAGTATTGCTGTAATGATACATTCCCTCCTGGTAACCTTTTTCAAACATTTCTATCAATATTTTATAATCATTAAACAATTTTTTTGTGGTTTACAGATAATATTTTAAATTAGCGTCTCAAAATAGACGACAAAAAGTCTTTATCAAGTCCACTTTCCAAGAGAAATCAAACAGACAATTGACACTTCAAATATATAAGCCTCTAACCAGGATTTAAATTTATTTAAACTGTTACGAAATATCTTCGTACAACTTCTTTAAAATAGTTTATAAAGCACAAAACGGCATCTCTTACACATGCAAAGGGCATTAAACAACAAAGCTTCTCCATTGGTGCGGTGCGGTATTATTAAGCTCAACTCATTGTATGAGAGCAGCACAAACAATGGCTAGCATGGTACTACTGACACATATACTAACAATACAACATTGATATATGTGTTTCTTTATGGCTTGTACGTTAAATATTCTCTAAATCAAACAATCTTACGTGTTGCTTATTTTCAATAAGGTTGATAAATTATTTTCCTTCCGTGATTTTAAATAAAAATTATAGTGTTTGTTTTTGATATTTTTGTTTTTAAACAGACACTAAAGTACGAAACCGGGATTATCAATGAAAAATATATTTTATTACAATAAGCACAAACGTATATTATATTCCATATAAATTTCTGTAATACAATTAACTGTAGCTTGTAATTCTATTTATTTTTATTTTTCAAATGCTAGTTTAGTTTGTCATAGATGGAAAGAGACAGTTGTTCAATTTGATAAACTGATAGTTTTGTTTGATATTAAATTAATTGATCGGCGTTATGAGCTCCAATATACTGTAATTAGATTGACGGTGGATGCATGTCGTTTAATATCCTTTGACGTAGAGTCTCATGAAAACCTGCACTGTCGTTTTTAATGCCTTACCTATCTCGGTGGATAACATCATAGACAATTTGATATTTAGAGATACCCGTACATATAATTTAGTTTCGGGAGGATTATTGAAACTATTAACACGAGTGCACCATTCAAAGTGAAGGAAAGGTTGCACAAAGGCAACTGAATACTATGTTGTAGATGTATAAATGGCTAGGTCCATCGCAGGTAGCTCTTTGGCCTAAATTTGATTAAATTCACTCTCGAACTCCATGAATTGGTACTGAACCTATTTTGGTATTTATATCATGCAAATGGATCTTCCTACTAGTCTTTTAATGCACAATATTTTCCATCAATATTAGCAAATCGGAAGCTATCAGAAATCATCCAAAATAGGACGCAATATTATACAGCGAGTAATATACAGAATTAACCGGTGCAGAAGTGGATTTGATTTTCGAAATGAATTAATTTATCAAAATAATATGAACTTTTCAACATGGCGTTACACAACATTTGTGGACAGTGTTACATAAATTACTTTTTGCATATTTGAAACTCACTAAATTTTAAAAATATCAAATATTACCGGGTGGAATACTTATAAAATGCAAAAATCACAAATTTTACTAAAAAATATACTTATTTCTTTTTTAATTCAACATTCGTAAGTAGGCCTATTCGTTTTAAAGGATTGCTATAAATGTAAATGACGAAACAAAAATATTTTAAGTTTTAATAGCTAATATTAAAACTAATGTTTTATTAGCCAAATGTTTTATTAGCTAGTTTTGGGCAATGGAGGTTTACTACGCTGGTCTTTGTCTCGCTTCACTTCACGAAACCTCTTAGCCAAACAAAACTCAGGGGTCTATCCAATCTCTAAGAGGCCGGGCCGCCTTAGAATCACTCTTACAGCCAATGCGAGCAGTTCCAACAAACTCACTAAATTTTCTTTTTATATTATCTCAAATAAGTCACTCTATAAATCTGTTGAAAACCTAATAATGAACTTACAAATTGTTTGAGAATTGTTAGATTATTAAAAAATTATTGATTATTAATCGATCTAAAGGAACAAGAACTGTTAGGTAATAGAAATCCAATTTAACATAGGAAACATCAGGAAAACAACTTGAGCGCCAGCCACAGTTTATTTAACCTTTACAGGTACAGTGAAATATCGCAGCTGATCAAACATTGGAATGTCGGAGCTGCCTTATTATCCCTAGGTGAACTCTATGGGTACGTGGATTATACATGGAACACAAATGTCACTTCTTGACTTAGGTAAACTTGCTTTTGCAAATTATTAATACAAGGCATCGATTTGGTCTAGGTATTGCTTATTGTAAATGATAAATTTGCTACAATACTTAATTTTTAAATCATAAAAGTAAGACTGTTTTTTTATGAAGGTGAATGGACTAAAATAATATGATTTTGGAGATTTCAAAGAGAATATAACAATTATGAACTAAAAGATTATGAATGGTTTATTTCCAAAAATATAACATACGTTGCGTGCATAATAAAAAAGGCACAACTTACTTATACCAAATGGTCTACTGACTGTGGTTGGGAACGAGTCAGATCATACTCCTGAGGGATATGCTATACCAATAAAAAAACTTTAAATATTGACATATGAGGCCCAAATATACAATTTACTATTCAAATTGAAAAAAGAGCTATATATATGTTAAAGATGCATGCATATTTCTTTTATATAGAGACTCAACAAATGTCTTGATTGTCTATAAATATGTTTTATCTTTTGACTAATAACTAAGACTTGTGCCATTCATGCACTAGTCATGCAGACACTCTAGTACCGCAACTCTGGTTGGGTCTTACCGCGACTCTGGTAGCGCCTTACCGCGACTATGGTAGCGTCTTACCGCGACTCTGGTAGGGTCTTACCGCGACTCTGGTAGCGCCTTACCGCGACTCTGGTAGCGCCTTACCGCGACTCTGGTAGCGTCTTACCGCGACTCTGGTAGTGTCTTACCGCGACTCTGGTAGCGCCTTACCGCGACTCTGGTAGCGCCTTACCGCGACTCTGGTAGCGTCTTACCGCGACTCTGGTAGCGTCTTACCGGGACTCTGGTAGGGTCTTACCGCGACTCTGGTAGCGCCTTACCGCGACTCTGGTAGCGCCTTACCGCGACTCTGGTAGCGCCTTACCGCGACTATGGTAGCGTCTTACCGCGACTCTGGTAGGGTCTTACCGCGACTCTGGTAGCGCCTTACCGCGACTCTGGTAGCGCCTTACCGCGACTCTGGTAGCGTCTTACCGCGACTCTGGTAGTGTCTTACCGCGACTCTGGTAGCGCCTTACCGCGACTCTGGTAGCGCCTTACCGCGACTCTGGTAGCGTCTTACCGCGACTCTGGTAGCGTCTTACCGGGACTCTGGTAGCGTCCTTACCGCGACTCTGGTAGCGTCTTACCGGGACTCTGGTAGTGTCTTACCGCGACTCTGGTAGCGTCATACCGCGACTCTAGTAGCGTCTTACCGCGACTCTGGTAGCGTCTTACCGCGACTCTGGTAGCGTCCTTACCGCGACTCTGGTAGCGTCTTACCGGGACTCTGGTAGTGTCTTACCGCGACTCTGGTAGCGTCATACCGCGACTCTAGTAGCGTCTTACCGCGACTCTGGTAGCGTCTTACCGCGACTCTGGTAGCGTCCTTACCACGACTCTGGTAGCGTCTTACCGCAACTCTGGTAGCGTCTTACCGCGACTCTGGTAGCGTCTTACCGCAACTCTGGTAGCGTCTTACCGTGACTCTGGTAACGTCTTACCGCAACTCTGGTAGCGTCTTACCTCTTACCGCGACGCTCGAAGCGACTCCTCTCCAAAGACCGTAGGCGACAGCAAAATTCCCCCGAAGAGGAGCGTTGTTTATTTGTTCGCGCGAAACGTCGGGACGTAGTGTGTAGATCCAGTTTGTATTTTTTTTTGGGTATTTTTTAGCCAATTTCCCCTATAGGGAAGAAGCTATTACTGGAGTCGGCTTGGTAAGACCTAGGCCCGGGACCTTGATAAGTTTTTGTTTTGAGGTCTTCAGACCCAAAAAACACCATTCGTTCGAAACTGTGTGTGTGTGTGTGTGTGTGTGTGTGTGTGTGTGTATATATATATATATATATATATATGTCCGTGGGTGCGATAACACTCGTAAAAATGTCCGATTTTGATTAAATTTGGTACAACAGTGTAAAGCAACGTTTATGAATTTAAATTCGAAAACCAGACAGATCAACGCATCCGAAGTGGTATTTTGGGGGGGTTTGTACTCCAAAAATGGGTTTTTGAAGTTTTAACATGTAATATTTCAAAAAGTCAAATTTTAGTTTTCACCATTGGATTCAGCTTTAAAAATACACAATTTGGCGTTTTGATAATTTCTCTACGTTATTTGGTTACAGAGATATTGAAAGTGCTAAGCACAGTACGTTGTCCAATGTCATTCTAATTATTTTAATTACTTATAAAATAATCTGAGACAGAAAACCAACTTCTTTATTCAAAAATAACATTGTAAACTAACAAACTGTAAACATTAACTTTTGATATAAAAAAACATGTGGTACAGAAACATTATGAACTCAGGTGATTGTTTTCCTACAGAAACAAAATACCTCAATATTTCCCCTTTTTGTTCATGTAGAAAAACGATCAAGTTTCCTAAAATCAGCATAGTCCAATTTTCTGGCTCAGCAATATATGTCGTTTAGCTCCAAGAGGTTTTGTCAGCATGTATGCAATTTGTTCTTCAGATGAAATTCTTACAATTTCTACACTGCCATCTAAAACCTTTTCACGTACATAAAAATGTCTAATTTCAAAGTTTTTTGTTCTCTTATGAAACTCTGGATTTTTGGCCAAACGAACAGCAGCTTCATTGTCAACATGTATTATAGGATTTCCCTTAACTTCGTCATATCTTGAAATAATCTGCCAATCCACACAGTTTCCCTAGTTGCTCCACTTGCCGCAACGATTTCTACTTCTGTTGTTGATATGGCTATTGATGACTGTTTCTGGCTAAACCAGCTCACTGGTCCACCAGTATAAAAACATATGACCCCAGTTGTAGATCTTCTCGTTGTTATATCACCTGCAAAGTCAGCATCACTGTAGACATTAAGTTTTCTTCCTTCTTCAGGTTGTTGACTGTATTTTATAGCAAAATCAGCTGTCCCTTTTAAATATCGCATGATGCGATTCACTATGTTCCAGTGTTCTGAAGTATGACTGTCCAAAAATCTAGATACATATGAAATGGCAAATGCTATATCTGGTCTGGTACCACAACACAAATACATAAGAGCTCCTACTGCCTGTCTATAAGGGACCTTTGGATCTTCTTTGTTTGGTTCATCAACTTTACCTATATTCATATTTTCAAGACCGATAGGAGTTTTCCCAGCATTGCAATCTTTCATATTAAATCTACTAAGTAACCTTTTAGTGTAACTTGCTTGATTCACAGAAATAGAACCATCCTTATTCTTAAATATTTGTAGACCCAAAAAATGTGATGCATTCATTGTTTTAATGTGAAACTCTTGACTTATTACCTCAAAAAATTGGTTTATTTCAGATTCCTGAGTGGCTGTGATCAATCCATCATCAACATACAAATTCACTATTACTTTCATCATATTTTCAAGTTTGTGAAATAGACATGGGTCCGCTGTACTATTAACAAATCCATTTTGTTTCAAGCAATTACTGAACTTTTCATTCCAACAACGGGATGCTTGTTTTAACCCATATAAGCTTTTCTTCAACTTGCAATAACGACCAGATCCATCTTCATAACCCTCTGGTTGGTTCATATAAATTTCTTCTTTTAAGTCACCATAAATAAATGCAGTTGTGACATCAAATTGCTTTAGCGCCATCTTCTCACTCGCTGCAATACTTAAAACTGATCTCACTATTCCCATTCTTGCAACTGGGCTGAAAATGTCATTAAAATCTTCACCTTTCCTTTGGCTGAAACCTTTAGCTACAAGCCTTGCTTTGAACCGGTCCACTGAACCATCTGGGTGCAATTTTAGTTTATATACCCATTTACATGGTAACGCTACCTTACCTTCAGGCAATTCTGTCAATTCCCAAACACCCCTTTCCTTTAAAGACGCAATTTCCTCTTGCATAGCATTTTTCCAAGCTGATGCATCAGAACTCATCATTGCTTGCGAATAAGTTTGAGGGGTAAGATGATCCGAGAACATGACTTCAGCAAGTGTCACATAGTCCAGAAGTTTTGAAGGTTGTTTGATTGTAGTTCTTTCCCTAAGTTTCATAGGCTGTTCAGATCCATCAAACTCTTCAGTTACCTTTTGATGTTGTTTACTTTCTTCGAACTGTTCTGATTCTTCCTGTTTGCTTGTGTTTTTACTCTCCTTTAGCTCTGATGTCTGAGTACATTTGTCACAGCAGTTCTTTTCTTTACGTTGCTCAGCCATTTTAAAATTCTGAACGTTGGATTTGTGCACATGAAGAGGGATTTCATTAAATACGGCATCTCTAGATCTAATAAGTTTGTTAGACTTTTGACTCCAAATCCTATAGCCATTGGCTTCAAATCCAATTAAAACTCCTTCCTCAGCTTTTGAATCAATTTTCTTCCTAACCTCTTTTGGTATGTGAACAAAACATTTACAACCAACGATCCTTAAATGGTGAATATTGGGCTTAACCCCATACCATAGCTCATAAGGAGATTTTACCTTCACTGTTGCTGGGCCTGTTATGTTTAAAATATAAACAGCTGTCGTCACAAATTCAGCCCACAACTTTTGAGGCAAATTTTCTTGTAAATGAAACATACATCGAGCCATTTCTACAATAGTCCTGTTATCTCTTTCACTTGATCCATTTTGTTGTGGTGTGTATGAGTAGTTAGGGCGGGCGCTTGAGCCCCAACATTGGTCTTATGGAGAATAGAATAACATGGACTCTTATGGAGAATAGATTAACATGGACTCTTATGGAGAATAGAATAACATGGGTTCTTATGAGGAATGGAATTAGGGTGTAATAACTACCCTGTGTCTTTCTTTTGCTCCCCTTTGGGGTTGATTATTTATCTTTTGCATCCCTCTTGCAACTTTCTGTGTTTAATTATCTACCATTTTTGGTAATTATTTAACCCTCGCGTCCTTCTGTCTCCTTCACTTCCTTCTGTGTATCTAACTGCAGCTCCTGTTATCTCAGTGTACTGTAGCTGGCGGGTGTAACATTTTAAGTAACCCTGTTGGCTGGCATGTTAATCCGCGTTCTGCTCAAGGCTTGACACACCCACTACAATTTCGCACTACTATCGCCTCCAGGCCTGTCACCCAGACGGCGCTCACTACCTGTCCCCAGCCGCTGCCACTGCCCTGTCGCTACCTCCTGTAACAAATAAACATATTGAATCAGCCACCTCCCCACCACTTTCTATTATCTCGCTCTCTCTCTCTTTCTCTCTCTCTCTCTCTCTCTCTCTCTCTCTCTCTTTGCTCCCTTCTCCGTTGCGATCTGACGTGTCCCTGCGTTTGCTGCGCTTGGCGAGGATAACCCTACTTTTCCTAACCTCACTTTCGGGTGTTCCCACGCGGGTGTTTTGTTCGTGTTTGACTTGTCTGTTTTAAGCGCGTTTTATGACTTGCTAGTGTACAGTAACATCAGTTTATTGTTTTACTTGGCTACAGTAATGATACGTCTTACGTTCTGACTTACCTCACCTCCAGTAACCTTTGAGAGTTACCATAACCTCACTTCCTTGTGTCAAGGGTTGTATCATACTTGTGTGTGTTGACTAACAGTAATATCACTTTCTGTCCTTGTTCTTTATTAAGTAACCTCACCATCTTGTTTTACTTGGTAGTGCTGTGTTTGTATGTGCTGACTAACATAACAGTAACCTCAGTTTCTTGTTTGATTTGACTATAGTAGTGTTGTGCGTTGAATTTCATTGTTTGACTTGGCAAGAGTAGTATTTGTATATGCTGACTAACATGACCTCACTGCCAGTAAACTCAGTTTATTGTGTCAAGAGTAGTGTTGTGTTTGTATGTGCTGACTAACGTAACCCTATGCCCAGTAACCTTAAGTTTCAGAGTTAACTTAACCTCGCTTTTCCTAACCTCAATCTCACGTTATCATGCACTTGTCTTGTTCATGTCTGACTTGTCTATGTTAAGAGCGTTTTATGACTTGCTAGTGTACAGTAACATCAGTTTTGAGAGTTAATATAAACCTCACTTTCTTGTTTCAAGAGCCTTCCTTGAGAGTCTTCCTTGTTATTGGGTGATTATTAGCATTATCTAAATTGCTAAAGTAACCTATTTTTTCTAACCTCACCCATTACACTCCAAAATGTATAACCTTACTGTATTATATTAATTTTCCGTGCATGGTGTACTTCATTTTATTTTTGTGATGTATGCGTGTTTATTGTCTTGGCTAAAGTAGTGTTGTGTTTGTATTTAATTGTTCGATTTAGTAGTTTACAGTAAAGAAAGTAAACAAACCCTCACTTCCTTGTGGCTAAAGTAGTGTTGTGTTGACTAACATAACCTCACTCTCAGTAACCTGATTTTTTGCCCTGGTTCTTTTGTACAGTAAATTCACCTCAGCAACCTCACTTTCTATTCCTTTTCTTTTATGCAGTTTTGGTTAGAGCAGTTTCTGTATGTATTGACTAACATAACCTCACTTTTCCTAACCTCACTTCCTTGTATCAAGAGTAGTGTTGTGTTTGTATGTGCTGAATAACAGTAATCTCACTTTCCATTCTTGTTCTTTAATGTAGTTTTGGTTAGAGTAGTGTTTGCTACCTTCATTAGAGTTGTTTTCTGACTTTCGGTAACCTGTAGTTCTGGTTTGACTTGTGTAGTTTGTGTGTTAGTGTTTTTCTGACTTGCGTAGTAATGCAGAGGTACTGTGCTCTTTTGTAGATCCTCTGTACCTGTTCTTTTGGAGAACTTGATCGGTGACTTTAAAGTATCAGTTCCAAGAGTTACAGTTACATCATCTATCTTGTTCATTTAATATCAATGAAGACTGCTGCAAAGTAACAGTTCTAAAAGTAACCGTTCCAAAAAAAGTAACATGTCCAGCACCACCCATTCCCATTCCCACAGTTTTCAAGGTAACAGTTCCAAAAGTATCAGTTTCAGTAGATCAAACAGTGAAAAAGTAACAGTTCCGCTCTCTATATATATCTCTAACAACTGATTCCATTACCTCAGTCTGATTTCAGTCGTGACGCTGATCAGACGTATTTTGTGCTGATCTTGCGTAAGTATTCTCTTGCACAGATTATTATTGATTCTGCGTAATTCAGTTGTATCCGTGTGAGTTTGACTCTGGTCGGTGTGTTTGCTGTTTTAAGTGTTAACACAGTTCAGCTTGTTTTCAGTATTTAATTCTGTGTTGAAGGATGGACGTTTCTAAAAAGGACCCTCAAAACCCGGTAAATTTAATTAGTAAAGATGAAACCTATGTTAGACACTTTAGGCTTTACGGGACTAACACTGTTTTCAAATTCACTAAACCTCCCAAAGGTATCTCTGAGTTTGATTGGATTCGTAAAGGTTTTAATCAAATTGTAGAGACATCCAAAGTCAATGTTGCACCCACTGATTATCTAGGGTTTAAATTACAGTCTATGAATTTAAAAAGTGCTGAACCGGGATATGTATCGTTGAGACCGGTCTCTGAAGTTAGCGGTGATGTTCTCTGGGATATTTTCGGGGGCATAATTCAATCCAATTCTGAATCAATTACCAGCAGTGACACGTTTAGAGTTGATGTTACGCGGATTAACGTCCCCGTAGGTAAAGGAAGGGCAAGACCCGACTTTTACAATACCTTTGATGAAGAATCTAAAGCGAGACGGGGTATTGTAGTAATTAATAATAAAGACAATTTATGTTTGGCTAGAGCGTTGGTAGTAGGCAAAGCACTCGCAAAAAATGATCCTCAGTACAAAGCAATACGTCAGGACAAGGGGAAAAGACAAACTTTCAGAGCTAATAAGCTCATAGCAAAGGCCCGTGTAGAAATGCCGGAGGAGGGTGCCGGCATCCCTGAGCTTGAAAAATTTCAGTCCCATCTTAAAAAATACAAAATTACCGTCTACAACTACGACAGGAAAGGCCGGGACGTTTATTTTGAGGGAGGTAATGAAGACGCTCAATTAAAAATTAACCTTCTCTTTCACAACGGTCATTATAATGTAATTACAAACTTAACTGCTGCTTTCGTATGTTATTATTTCTGTGAAGCCTGTCATATTCCCTACAATAACAAGGGTGAGCACCGTTGCTCTAACAAATGCCCGTCCTGCCATACCATCTCCCCGCCCTGTAAACTAGAACACGGAGGCATTACATGTCGTTTTTGCTGTCGCTTCTTCAAAAACGAGCGGTGTTTAGTAGCCCATCAAGGGCAAGTTTGTAAAACTATAAAGTTCTGCCGTGACTGTAACAAAATGATTCATCCAAAAAAACGTAAGACAACTCATGTATGCGGAGAAGTTTACTGTAAGCCGTGCGAAGCGTTCAAAGACCCCACGCATCAGTGTTTTATGAGGGTAGATAGGCGAACACCGAAAGACCGTGATTTTTTGTTTATTTTCTTTGACTTGGAAACAAGGCAGGACGAGTCTCTCCCCTCTGACCCGCAACAGAAAGTACATAAAGTAAACTTGTGCGTTTCTCAACAGTACTGCTTTAAATGTATTAATGGGGGTGAGTGTGAAACTTGCTCGGAACGGCAAAGGGTATTTGAAAAAGAACCGGTAAAACAGTTTATGGACTATGTAATGGAAATTCGGAAAAAATTTAAAGATGTCTGTGTAATTGCCCACAACGGGCAAGGTTTTGATTTCCAATTCATTCTACAGTACATCATGGAAGAAACTAAATTTACCCCAAAAATAACTCCTCGGGGAACCAAAGCTATTTTGATTGAAGTAGCCAATGTGAGGTTTGTGGACTCACTTAGCTACTTCCCCATGGCCCTCTCTGCACTCCCTAAAGCCTTTGACCTACCTCCCGAGAAAAAGAAGGGCTACTTTCCCCACCTCTTCAACACTCTGGCAAACCAAAATTATGTAGGCCCTATGCCCGACAAAAAATACTACTGCCCCGAGTCTATGTTTGAAAAGAAACACGATGATTTTGAGATATGGTATGACGAACGAGTCGCTGAAGATTACGTATTTGATTTTAAAAAGGAAATCTTAGAGTACTGTATCTCTGACGTGGAGATTTTAGCTCAGGCATGTATTAAATTTAGAGCCTTACTTCTTCAAGAATGTAACGTAGATCCTTTTCTCGAGGCTATAACAATCGCCAGTGCATGTAACTTGGCCTTCCGCCGTAACTTCTTAAAAGAAAATACTATTGGACTTATACCAAAATCAGGGTACCGACTTGCAGACAATCAGTCAGCCGTTGCTTTACAGTGGTTAACGTGGGAGGAGGAGCAACGTGGAGTAAAGATTCAACATGCGGGCCGGGGTAAAGAGGTAAAAATTAAAGGAATGAAAGTAGATGGGTTTGATGGTGAAAGAATTTATGAGTTTCACGGGTGTTATTGGCACGGTTGCCCAAAATGTTATCAATACAGCAGGGAAGAACCTCTGCCGGAGGATCCCTCAGACAGTTTGCATCTCCGTTACGAGAGGACCAAGTCCAAAATGGCAAAATTTAACGACTATGATGTTGTGGAGATGTGGGAGTGTGAGTTTAGAGCTTTGAAGAAAGACAACAAATTAAATCACCTGAACCAATTGTCCATTCTAAACACACTTCCACTTAATCCTAGGGATTCCTTCTTTGGAGGTAGGACGGGTAATACTAAAACGTATTGTAAATGTGAAGAGGGAGAAACAATCCAATATGTAGATGTCTGTTCCCTTTATCCGTATGTAAATAAATATTGTAAGTATCCCGTGGGTCATCCTACTATTTATGTTGGAAATGAGTGCCGAGAGAGGGGTCTTGAGGTAGAGGGCTTGTTAAAATGTAAGATTCTACCTCCTTACAACTTGTATCATCCCGTACTCCCCACTAAAATGAATAATAAATTGATGTTTGTTTTGTGTAGAACTTGCGGGGAAACTCAAAACCAAGGGGAATGTTTTCATGATAGTGAGGAAAGGGCAATGGTAGGAACATGGACCATGGATGAAATTAGAAAAGCTGTAGAAAAAGGCTATGTGATCTTAGACATGTATGAGTTGTGGGAGTATGAAGTCGCCACATACGAGAAAGGGGGACTTTTTACCGATTTTATTAATAAATTCTTGAAAGTAAAGCAGGAAGCTTCAGGGTATCCCGCATGGTGTAAAACAGAGGAGGATAAAGACAAGTATGTTTCTGATTTCTTTGAGCGTGAGGGTATTCAACTGGAGAAAGACAAAATTGCTAAAAATGGAGGACTCAGGTCAGTAGCTAAATTAATGTTAAATTCATTCTGGGGCAAGTTTGGTCAACGCGAAAACATGACAAAAACTTCAATCGTGAGAGACTCTAAAGAATTTTTCAAATCGTTAACTCAACCAGGAACAAAAGTAAAGTTTGTTGAAGTAATTAACCAAGAGGTTTTATTAGTTAATTGGCAGAATGTTGATGATGCCAGTGAGGCTCTAAAAACTGTAAATGTTGTAATTGCGGCCTACACCACTGCTCATGCCAGACTTAAACTGTATGAACATCTAGATGCTCTTGGAGGGCAGGTCTTGTATTATGACACGGACTCGTGTATTTATTTATACCGAGGAGGATTGTACAGGGTCTCTACGGGAGATTACCTCGGGGAAATGACGGACGAACTAGCGAGTGAGTACGGGCCCGGCTCTTATATTGTAGAGTTTGTTTCTGGAGGGCCTAAAACGTACGCATACCTTGTTTGGTCAACCAAAAAGCAAAAGCTAGAATCTGTGTGTAAAATAAAAGGCCTCACCCTCAACTTAAAAACCTCCGAAACATTAAACTTTGAAGCTCTGAAAAAGATGGTCCTCAGTGAAGCTGCTGAAATACTAGAAATTGAAGAGAGTAGAATCAGGAGAACAAAGAGACGAGAAGTCGTTACAGTAAGTGAAATTAAAAAGTTTAAAATTACAGGACCCAAGAGAAAATTTAATGATGATCACGACACCTTGCCTTTCGGCTTTAAAAAACAAAGAGTTGCTTAAAAGAGCTGTCACTCACACGGGTACTGAGTGCATATACCTCTAAACATCAGCTCTATTACCTCATTCTGCTCTGAGACGTGGTACTGAACAGACGTGCCTGTGCTGTTACTGTTTGTCTTTCCTTGTAGAATGTTTGTTGAATATATTACACCCGCTATTCAAGAGGTGTTTTTAAAGTTTATATCTAAAAGAAAGTTAAATGAAAATTCTAAATTTCGCATTACATCCTCAGAGTATGAGTTCTTTCTTACTGGGCCAATAGACGTATTAGAATGGCCTTTGATGTTCTCGGAGTACATAGTAGATAAAATAACGGAGAACTCCTCATCAAACACCTACATCGGAGTATCAATAAAGCATGGCGATGTTTCGGGAAATATACCATTCTTTCCTTTAGGGAATTTAACACCGTCAGTTTTTGATGATCACTTTGAACAAATATTTTGTAACGTTGAGAAACTATCTGGTGTTTTACGTCTTGAAGTAACACTTGTCTCAATTCCATGTTGCTACCTTCGATAAAGGGAGTACCTTTCCCTACGGAGCAGCGTTACTCCTGTATATACCACTTGTCACTATTACCGTTACATCATTCTGCTCCAAGTCGTGGTACTGATCAGACGTTCTTCTGCGCTCCTTTTGCCTGTACTATTGAGTAAATTGTGAAATGGCTGCTAAATACTATACATTCAATAACAAGCCGGTATTGGTTCTGTTTGATAGTGAAGGAAAGCCATGGTTTAAAGCTAAAGACGTAGCTACTGCTCTAAATCATGTTAATGGCTGGAGTGCAGTTCGGAAACATGTAGATGACAGTGATAAATTAACTGTTAGTAGTTTTACTGACGCCCAAAAACAGGGCGTTGGACCGATTGAGAAAACAACAGTTTTCATAAACGAAGCCGGATTATGTTCTTTGATGTTAAAATCAAATACTCCTGAAGCAAGACTGTTAGTAAGAAGTCTGTTGCCGGAGAAGTTTTACCTTACTTACACAAATATGAAATATGAAAGTTCACTTTAAATGTTAGTTTTAAAATCACAAGTTCCCACTGTATGTATGTGTGTGTGTGTGTGTGTGAATGAAGGTCCCTGGCGCGGGTGACGAAAAGCCCCGTAAACCTGTATGAAGGTCACTGGCGTGGGTGACGAAAAGCCCCGTAAACCTGAATGTGTGATGAAGGGCTTAGTAGATTGAGGCGCCGGGCTAACACCCTGGCTACTCCTTCGAACGGTCTATGTATGAATGAGGGGTCTTACAGACCTCGGGTGAATGAAGGACTTTGTAAATTGAGTAGTCTAGACTACTCCTTCGAACGGTCCGTACGGTGGAGACTTGTACAAAATAAAATAAAAATAAAAAAAAATAAATACAAAAGTAAAAAAATATATAAAACGGAGGTAGCATTTTGTTATGGAGTGGCTACCACAGTGAGAGGCGATGGTTGGGGCCTCTCACCCCCAGAGGTTTAGGGCTCCTGGCGATGCTCTGGGTAACCAAAAAGAACGCGCCGACGCTCCTACGGCCTAGCCTAACGGCTGACCGTGGTGTGGAAACGTGAGCGTTCAAAATTATTTCACCGGGGTTAGAAGTGTTTGGCCGGGAAATTTAAGAAGTTTTGGTCAAGTTAAATATAGTTCTCGACCAAGTACTTTCAGCGGAGGCAAGAGTAAATGACCGAGAATTTTAAAACACTACGGTCAAATTAATTGTAGCCCCCGTTAAAGTAACTTCACCGGACTTGGACATAATTGACCGGAAAACTTAAAAAGACACTACGGTAAAGTTAAATGTAATCCCTGGTAAAGTATATTTTACCGGACTCTAAAGTAAATGGCCGAGGAATTTAAGAAGTTTCGGCCATGTTAAATACAACCCCCGGTAAAGTATTTTCAGTGGACGTGGAGACGTTTGGCCGAGATATTTAAGACATTACGGTCAAGTTAAATACAACCCCCGGTAAAGTATTTTCAGCGGACGTGGAGACGTTTGGCCGAGATATTTAAGACATTACAGTCAAGTTATATGTAACCCTCAATGAAGTGACTTCAACGGACTCGGAAACGTTCAACTAAGAAATCACACCCTTAAATTGTAGAACGACCGTCGTTTTACAAAACTTGAACGCATATGACCAAGGAATTACATCGTCAAAGGTAAATGTTGCCCCTGGTTTCATGGAATCATAAATAAATTACCGAGGAGAAAATACCGTATAATTTACCATACTAAAGATCGTATTTCACAGTTGGTCGTCTTCTGATATGTACCCATGGTGTATAATTTATGGCCAACTCTCCGATATTGGTGTTGGTTACAATCCTTTTACTAGTAAATTCAGTAAAATGATATATTTCTTTTTTGTTGGTGTTTCGTAACAGCGTTTTTCAGTAACTGATTTAATAAATACAACTACAACAAAAAGACAACTCTGTATTTGTTTAACTTTACAAAATACCCTACTGTCACATGTCTTTTTTTACACATTAGTTTAAATATTTAAACAGTGGACTCGATGTACCACAAGGTCTAACTCTTTGAATCCTTATCAAGTGGGACCCATTTTGGGTCCCACCTACTTCCGGTGGAGTGGGGGTATAGTTTTCTTGTCTGTCCATTTCTGCTAGTTTTTACAAGCCTCTTCTCTCTTTTCAGTTAATATTACCTTGAGATTTCTAAACAGTTCAATACATGTAAAGTTTCCCAAAGTAATCCTGCTATCATAAGTATAAAGTTCTAAATATTCCTTTAATTTACATACACTACCCCATACACAACAACTAAAGCCCAGCTATTGGTCTATTTATCTAATAAACAAGGCAGATACATATCCCATTAGAACAGCTAAAAAGTCAACATATTTTAACAATAATTACCTTAATTGTAACAGTTAAAAAATAGCCATAGAGCCATTTTAGCAATGGGAGGTGTTTTGGTTCCTTTATTTTCAGTAACTTCTCGTTAAACAGTCAGTCAAAGTATAATTTATTTTGTGTTGGTTTGTAACCAGTTTTCTTGTATGTTTAATATTTTTCAATCACAAGTATTTGACAGCAGTGATAATCCTTGGTTTAAAGCCAGGGAGATTGCTCAAATCCTGGGCTACTCTAACCGACGAAAAGCAATCCGTACCCATGTAAGAGAAAAAACACCGCAAAATTTTACCGGAAGTGCAAGGGGGGCGAAACGCCCCCCTTGCACTTTCATTCCCAAACAATCTTTCTTAACCAGCCCGGTCTTTATTCGCTAATTTTAACACAGAGCTAGATTTCTTGTATGTGAGTGTTTGTATAAACTGCTCAACCATGCCAGTGGCATGATTAGCTGAGGTATTGGATGATGTAGAGAAAACAATACCGGAAGTACGGGGGAGTGAAACTCTCCCCCTAACCCATATTGAATAAACCAAGCCTTTACTCACTTAATTTTACACAACAAATAGAAGCAAACACCCTGAAAAAACTAGTACAACAGAGCTTGAGATATGGTTCTGTCCAGTTTTTGTGATGTTTCTTCTTTACAGAGTTTAAATTGTAGCGAGGGTTAACAAGTGCAAATTTCCATTACAATTGTCCCATCCGTTCTTAAGATATTGATTTTCTACCCCTTCAACTGTCTTGATACTTATCCACAGTACAGAGTTTAGATTTTGGTATGATGTAGAGGAGGAGGAGATGTACATACATTCCAAGTTTCATGTAAGTCGGTCCTGCCGGTCTCAATAAATTACATTTCAAAGTAGAGCTCCTGCAATTTTTTCGATGCTTACCTGCAGTACAGGGTTTAGGTTTTTAATGTAGAGGAGGTTAACAGGTACCTATATACCGAGTTTCGTAAAAATCGGCTTAGCCGTTCTTAAGATATTTAATTTTAAATTACTGCCCCTTCATTTATTTTGATACTTGCCCACAGTACAGAGTTTATGTTTTTGTAAATCGTAGCGGAGGTTAACAGAGACATACATGCCAAATTTCATTAAAATCGGCCAAGCCGTTCTTAAGATATTGATTTTTAAAATTTTCACCCTCCATCATCCCCTAAACAACCCCTTTTCCACCCTCCAACAAAATTAAAAGTTAGAGGATGTTAACAAGTACCTACATACCAAGTTTCGTAAAAATCGGCTCAGCCGTTCTCGAGATATTAAAGTTTCTAGTTTCGGCGGCCATCTTGGATCCGCCATTTTGGTTAATATTTTAGTCATGTGGGCGGATGTCCCTCGCGCGCGCCTACACTACGTAGTAGGCGGATTCTGTTATCAGAATCGCTCTAGGACTTACCGTTTTCGAGATATTAGCGATTTTAGGAATATTTTTACTAAAAAAAGAAGAATAAGAAGAAAATTCGGAGATGGAAGGGTAAGGTGGAGGAAGGAAGGTGAGAGGGAGTCAACATAACATAAGAAGAAGAAAACCAGAACACATAACAGGCAGAAGGAGGAGTGAGGGAGAGGAAGGAAGGTGAGAACAACAGAGATCACAAGTGATAACAAGTGGAGTAGGGGTGGCGGTGATATAGCAAGCCAAAATGGACATCCAAAAAGTCACAAACATTTAAAATGCAAAGGACTGCAAAAAAAAAAGATTGGCCAGCTATAATCACTGTCACCCCTACTCCACTTGTTATCACTTGTGATCTCTGTTGTTCTCACCTTCCTTCCTCTCCCTCACTCCTCCTTCTGCCTGTTATGTGTTCTGGTTTTCTTCTTCTTATGTTATGTTGACTCCCTCTCACCTTCCTTCCTCCACCTTACCCTTCCATCTCCGAATTTTCTTCTTATTCTTCTTTTTTTAGTAAAAATATTCCTAAAATCGCTAATATCTCGAAAACGGTAAGTCCTAGAGCGATTCTGATAACAGAATCCGCCTACTACGTAGTGTAGGCGCGCGCGAGGGACATCCGCCCACATGACTAAAATATTAACCAAAATGGCGGATCCAAGATGGCCGCCGAAACTAGAAACTTTAATATCTCGAGAACGGCTGAGCCGATTTTTACGAAACTTGGTATGTAGGTACTTGTTAACATCCTCTAACTTTTAATTTTGTTGGAGGGTGGAAAAGGGGTTGTTTAGGGGATGATGGAGGGTGAAAATTTTAAAAATCAATATCTTAAGAACGGCTTGGCCGATTTTAATGAAATTTGGCATGTATGTCTCTGTTAACCTCCGCTACGATTTACAAAAACATAAACTCTGTACTGTGGGCAAGTATCAAAATAAATGAAGGGGCAGTAATTTAAAATTAAATATCTTAAGAACGGCTAAGCCGATTTTTACGAAACTCGGTATATAGGTACCTGTTAACCTCCTCTACATTAAAAACCTAAACCCTGTACTGCAGGTAAGCATCGAAAAAATTGCAGGAGCTCTACTTTGAAATGTAATTTATTGAGACCGGCAGGACCGACTTACATGAAACTTGGAATGTATGTACATCTCCTCCTCCTCTACATCATACCAAAATCTAAACTCTGTACTGTGGATAAGTATCAAGACAGTTGAAGGGGTAGAAAATCAATATCTTAAGAACGGATGGGACAATTGTAATGGAAATTTGCACTTGTTAACCCTCGCTACAATTTAAACTCTGTAAAGAAGAAACATCACAAAAACTGGACAGAACCATATCTCAAGCTCTGTTGTACTAGTTTTTTCAGGGTGTTTGCTTCTATTTGTTGTGTAAAATTAAGTGAGTAAAGGCTTGGTTTATTCAATATGGGTTAGGGGGAGAGTTTCACTCCCCCGTACTTCCGGTATTGTTTTCTCTACATCATCCAATACCTCAGCTAATCATGCCACTGGCATGGTTGAGCAGTTTATACAAACACTCACATACAAGAAATCTAGCTCTGTGTTAAAATTAGCGAATAAAGACCGGGCTGGTTAAGAAAGATTGTTTGGGAATGAAAGTGCAAGGGGGGCGTTTCGCCCCCCTTGCACTTCCGGTAAAATTTTGCGGTGTTTTTTCTCTTACATGGGTACGGATTGCTTTTCGTCGGTTAGAGTAGCCCAGGATTTGAGCAATCTCCCTGGCTTTAAACCAAGGATTATCACTGCTGTCAAATACTTGTGATTGAAAAATATTAAACATACAAGAAAACTGGTTACAAACCAACACAAAATAAATTATACTTTGACTGACTGTTTAACGAGAAGTTACTGAAAATAAAGGAACCAAAACACCTCCCATTGCTAAAATGGCTCTATGGCTATTTTTTAACTGTTACAATTAAGGTAATTATTGTTAAAATATGTTGACTTTTTAGCTGTTCTAATGGGATATGTATCTGCCTTGTTTATTAGATAAATAGACCAATAGCTGGGCTTTAGTTGTTGTGTATGGGGTAGTGTATGTAAATTAAAGGAATATTTAGAACTTTATACTTATGATAGCAGGATTACTTTGGGAAACTTTACATGTATTGAACTGTTTAGAAATCTCAAGGTAATATTAACTGAAAAGAGAGAAGAGGCTTGTAAAAACTAGCAGAAATGGACAGACAAGAAAACTATACCCCCACTCCACCGGAAGTAGGTGGGACCCAAAATGGGTCCCACTTGATAAGGATTCAAAGAGTTAGACCTTGTGGTACATCGAGTCCACTGTTTAAATATTTAAACTAATGTGTAAAAAAAGACATGTGACAGTAGGGTATTTTGTAAAGTTAAACAAATACAGAGTTGTCTTTTTGTTGTAGTTGTATTTATTAAATCAGTTACTGAAAAACGCTGTTACGAAACACCAACAAAAAAGAAATATATCATTTTACTGAATTTACTAGTAAAAGGATTGTAACCAACACCAATATCGGAGAGTTGGCCATAAATTATACACCATGGGTACATATCAGAAGACGACCAACTGTGAAATACGATCTTTAGTATGGTAAATTATACGGTATTTTCTCCTCGGTAATTTATTTATGATTCCATGAAACCAGGGGCAACATTTACCTTTGACGATGTAATTCCTTGGTCATATGCGTTCAAGTTTTGTAAAACGACGGTCGTTCTACAATTTAAGGGTGTGATTTCTTAGTTGAACGTTTCCGAGTCCGTTGAAGTCACTTCATTGAGGGTTACATATAACTTGACTGTAATGTCTTAAATATCTCGGCCAAACGTCTCCACGTCCGCTGAAAATACTTTACCGGGGGTTGTATTTAACTTGACCGTAATGTCTTAAATATCTCGGCCAAACGTCTCCACGTCCACTGAAAATACTTTACCGGGGGTTGTATTTAACATGGCCGAAACTTCTTAAATTCCTCGGCCATTTACTTTAGAGTCCGGTAAAATATACTTTACCAGGGATTACATTTAACTTTACCGTAGTGTCTTTTTAAGTTTTCCGGTCAATTATGTCCAAGTCCGGTGAAGTTACTTTAACGGGGGCTACAATTAATTTGACCGTAGTGTTTTAAAATTCTCGGTCATTTACTCTTGCCTCCGCTGAAAGTACTTGGTCGAGAACTATATTTAACTTGACCAAAACTTCTTAAATTTCCCGGCCAAACACTTCTAACCCCGGTGAAATAATTTTGAACGCTCACGTTTCCACACCACGGTCAGCCGTTAGGCTAGGCCGTAGGAGCGTCGGCGCGTTCTTTTTGGTTACCCAGAGCATCGCCAGGAGCCCTAAACCTCTGGGGGTGAGAGGCCCCAACCATCGCCTCTCACTGTGGTAGCCACTCCATAACAAAATGCTACCTCCGTTTTATATATTTTTTTACTTTTGTATTTATTTTTTTTTATTTTTATTTTATTTTGTACAAGTCTCCACCGTACGGACCGTTCGAAGGAGTAGTCTAGACTACTCAATTTACAAAGTCCTTCATTCACCCGAGGTCTGTAAGACCCCTCATTCATACATAGACCGTTCGAAGGAGTAGCCAGGGTGTTAGCCCGGCGCCTCAATCTACTAAGCCCTTCATCACACATTCAGGTTTACGGGGCTTTTCGTCACCCACGCCAGTGACCTTCATACAGGTTTACGGGGCTTTTCGTCACCCGCGCCAGGGACCTTCATTCACACACACACACACACACATACATACAGTGGGAACTTGTGATTTTAAAACTAACATTTAAAGTGAACTTTCATATTTCATATTTGTGTAAGTAAGGTAAAACTTCTCCGGCAACAGACTTCTTACTAACAGTCTTGCTTCAGGAGTATTTGATTTTAACATCAAAGAACATAATCCGGCTTCGTTTATGAAAACTGTTGTTTTCTCAATCGGTCCAACGCCCTGTTTTTGGGCGTCAGTAAAACTACTAACAGTTAATTTATCACTGTCATCTACATGTTTCCGAACTGCACTCCAGCCATTAACATGATTTAGAGCAGTAGCTACGTCTTTAGCTTTAAACCATGGCTTTCCTTCACTATCAAACAGAACCAATACCGGCTTGTTATTGAATGTATAGTATTTAGCAGCCATTTCACAATTTACTCAATAGTACAGGCAAAAGGAGCGCAGAAGAACGTCTGATCAGTACCACGACTTGGAGCAGAATGATGTAACGGTAATAGTGACAAGTGGTATATACAGGAGTAACGCTGCTCCGTAGGGAAAGGTACTCCCTTTATCGAAGGTAGCAACATGGAATTGAGACAAGTGTTACTTCAAGACGTAAAACACCAGATAGTTTCTCAACGTTACAAAATATTTGTTCAAAGTGATCATCAAAAACTGACGGTGTTAAATTCCCTAAAGGAAAGAATGGTATATTTCCCGAAACATCGCCATGCTTTATTGATACTCCGATGTAGGTGTTTGATGAGGAGTTCTCCGTTATTTTATCTACTATGTACTCCGAGAACATCAAAGGCCATTCTAATACGTCTATTGGCCCAGTAAGAAAGAACTCATACTCTGAGGATGTAATGCGAAATTTAGAATTTTCATTTAACTTTCTTTTAGATATAAACTTTAAAAACACCTCTTGAATAGCGGGTGTAATATATTCAACAAACATTCTACAAGGAAAGACAAACAGTAACAGCACAGGCACGTCTGTTCAGTACCACGTCTCAGAGCAGAATGAGGTAATAGAGCTGATGTTTAGAGGTATATGCACTCAGTACCCGTGTGAGTGACAGCTCTTTTAAGCAACTCTTTGTTTTTTAAAGCCGAAAGGCAAGGTGTCGTGATCATCATTAAATTTTCTCTTGGGTCCTGTAATTTTAAACTTTTTAATTTCACTTACTGTAACGACTTCTCGTCTCTTTGTTCTCCTGATTCTACTCTCTTCAATTTCTAGTATTTCAGCAGCTTCACTGAGGACCATCTTTTTCAGAGCTTCAAAGTTTAATGTTTCGGAGGTTTTTAAGTTGAGGGTGAGGCCTTTTATTTTACACACAGATTCTAGCTTTTGCTTTTTGGTTGACCAAACAAGGTATGCGTACGTTTTAGGCCCTCCAGAAACAAACTCTACAATATAAGAGCCGGGCCCGTACTCACTCGCTAGTTCGTCCGTCATTTCCCCGAGGTAATCTCCCGTAGAGACCCTGTACAATCCTCCTCGGTATAAATAAATACACGAGTCCGTGTCATAATACAAGACCTGCCCTCCAAGAGCATCTAGATGTTCATACAGTTTAAGTCTGGCATGAGCAGTGGTGTAGGCCGCAATTACAACATTTACAGTTTTTAGAGCCTCACTGGCATCATCAACATTCTGCCAATTAACTAATAAAACCTCTTGGTTAATTACTTCAACAAACTTTACTTTTGTTCCTGGTTGAGTTAACGATTTGAAAAATTCTTTAGAGTCTCTCACGATTGAAGTTTTTGTCATGTTTTCGCGTTGACCAAACTTGCCCCAGAATGAATTTAACATTAATTTAGCTACTGACCTGAGTCCTCCATTTTTAGCAATTTTGTCTTTCTCCAGTTGAATACCCTCACGCTCAAAGAAATCAGAAACATACTTGTCTTTATCCTCCTCTGTTTTACACCATGCGGGATACCCTGAAGCTTCCTGCTTTACTTTCAAGAATTTATTAATAAAATCGGTAAAAAGTCCCCCTTTCTCGTATGTGGCGACTTCATACTCCCACAACTCATACATGTCTAAGATCACATAGCCTTTTTCTACAGCTTTTCTAATTTCATCCATGGTCCATGTTCCTACCATTGCCCTTTCCTCACTATCATGAAAACATTCCCCTTGGTTTTGAGTTTCCCCGCAAGTTCTACACAAAACAAACATCAATTTATTATTCATTTTAGTGGGGAGTACGGGATGATACAAGTTGTAAGGAGGTAGAATCTTACATTTTAACAAGCCCTCTACCTCAAGACCCCTCTCTCGGCACTCATTTCCAACATAAATAGTAGGATGACCCACGGGATACTTACAATATTTATTTACATACGGATAAAGGGAACAGACATCTACATATTGGATTGTTTCTCCCTCTTCACATTTACAATACGTTTTAGTATTACCCGTCCTACCTCCAAAGAAGGAATCCCTAGGATTAAGTGGAAGTGTGTTTAGAATGGACAATTGGTTCAGGTGATTTAATTTGTTGTCTTTCTTCAAAGCTCTAAACTCACACTCCCACATCTCCACAACATCATAGTCGTTAAATTTTGCCATTTTGGACTTGGTCCTCTCGTAACGGAGATGCAAACTGTCTGAGGGATCCTCCGGCAGAGGTTCTTCCCTGCTGTATTGATAACATTTTGGGCAACCGTGCCAATAACACCCGTGAAACTCATAAATTCTTTCACCATCAAACCCATCTACTTTCATTCCTTTAATTTTTACCTCTTTACCCCGGCCCGCATGTTGAATCTTTACTCCACGTTGCTCCTCCTCCCACGTTAACCACTGTAAAGCAACGGCTGACTGATTGTCTGCAAGTCGGTACCCTGATTTTGGTATAAGTCCAATAGTATTTTCTTTTAAGAAGTTACGGCGGAAGGCCAAGTTACATGCACTGGCGATTGTTATAGCCTCGAGAAAAGGATCTACGTTACATTCTTGAAGAAGTAAGGCTCTAAATTTAATACATGCCTGAGCTAAAATCTCCACGTCAGAGATACAGTACTCTAAGATTTCCTTTTTAAAATCAAATACGTAATCTTCAGCGACTCGTTCGTCATACCATATCTCAAAATCATCGTGTTTCTTTTCAAACATAGACTCGGGGCAGTAGTATTTTTTGTCGGGCATAGGGCCTACATAATTTTGGTTTGCCAGAGTGTTGAAGAGGTGGGGAAAGTAGCCCTTCTTTTTCTCGGGAGGTAGGTCAAAGGCTTTAGGGAGTGCAGAGAGGGCCATGGGGAAGTAGCTAAGTGAGTCCACAAACCTCACATTGGCTACTTCAATCAAAATAGCTTTGGTTCCCCGAGGAGTTATTTTTGGGGTAAATTTAGTTTCTTCCATGATGTACTGTAGAATGAATTGGAAATCAAAACCTTGCCCGTTGTGGGCAATTACACAGACATCTTTAAATTTTTTCCGAATTTCCATTACATAGTCCATAAACTGTTTTACCGGTTCTTTTTCAAATACCCTTTGCCGTTCCGAGCAAGTTTCACACTCACCCCCATTAATACATTTAAAGCAGTACTGTTGAGAAACGCACAAGTTTACTTTATGTACTTTCTGTTGCGGGTCAGAGGGGAGAGACTCGTCCTGCCTTGTTTCCAAGTCAAAGAAAATAAACAAAAAATCACGGTCTTTCGGTGTTCGCCTATCTACCCTCATAAAACACTGATGCGTGGGGTCTTTGAACGCTTCGCACGGCTTACAGTAAACTTCTCCGCATACATGAGTTGTCTTACGTTTTTTTGGATGAATCATTTTGTTACAGTCACGGCAGAACTTTATAGTTTTACAAACTTGCCCTTGATGGGCTACTAAACACCGCTCGTTTTTGAAGAAGCGACAGCAAAAACGACATGTAATGCCTCCGTGTTCTAGTTTACAGGGCGGGGAGATGGTATGGCAGGACGGGCATTTGTTAGAGCAACGGTGCTCACCCTTGTTATTGTAGGGAATATGACAGGCTTCACAGAAATAATAACATACGAAAGCAGCAGTTAAGTTTGTAATTACATTATAATGACCGTTGTGAAAGAGAAGGTTAATTTTTAATTGAGCGTCTTCATTACCTCCCTCAAAATAAACGTCCCGGCCTTTCCTGTCGTAGTTGTAGACGGTAATTTTGTATTTTTTAAGATGGGACTGAAATTTTTCAAGCTCAGGGATGCCGGCACCCTCCTCCGGCATTTCTACACGGGCCTTTGCTATGAGCTTATTAGCTCTGAAAGTTTGTCTTTTCCCCTTGTCCTGACGTATTGCTTTGTACTGAGGATCATTTTTTGCGAGTGCTTTGCCTACTACCAACGCTCTAGCCAAACATAAATTGTCTTTATTATTAATTACTACAATACCCCGTCTCGCTTTAGATTCTTCATCAAAGGTATTGTAAAAGTCGGGTCTTGCCCTTCCTTTACCTACGGGGACGTTAATCCGCGTAACATCAACTCTAAACGTGTCACTGCTGGTAATTGATTCAGAATTGGATTGAATTATGCCCCCGAAAATATCCCAGAGAACATCACCGCTAACTTCAGAGACCGGTCTCAACGATACATATCCCGGTTCAGCACTTTTTAAATTCATAGACTGTAATTTAAACCCTAGATAATCAGTGGGTGCAACATTGACTTTGGATGTCTCTACAATTTGATTAAAACCTTTACGAATCCAATCAAACTCAGAGATACCTTTGGGAGGTTTAGTGAATTTGAAAACAGTGTTAGTCCCGTAAAGCCTAAAGTGTCTAACATAGGTTTCATCTTTACTAATTAAATTTACCGGGTTTTGAGGGTCCTTTTTAGAAACGTCCATCCTTCAACACAGAATTAAATACTGAAAACAAGCTGAACTGTGTTAACACTTAAAACAGCAAACACACCGACCAGAGTCAAACTCACACGGATACAACTGAATTACGCAGAATCAATAATAATCTGTGCAAGAGAATACTTACGCAAGATCAGCACAAAATACGTCTGATCAGCGTCACGACTGAAATCAGACTGAGGTAATGGAATCAGTTGTTAGAGATATATATAGAGAGCGGAACTGTTACTTTTTCACTGTTTGATCTACTGAAACTGATACTTTTGGAACTGTTACCTTGAAAACTGTGGGAATGGGAATGGGTGGTGCTGGACATGTTACTTTTTTTGGAACGGTTACTTTTAGAACTGTTACTTTGCAGCAGTCTTCATTGATATTAAATGAACAAGATAGATGATGTAACTGTAACTCTTGGAACTGATACTTTAAAGTCACCGATCAAGTTCTCCAAAAGAACAGGTACAGAGGATCTACAAAAGAGCACAGTACCTCTGCATTACTACGCAAGTCAGAAAAACACTAACACACAAACTACACAAGTCAAACCAGAACTACAGGTTACCGAAAGTCAGAAAACAACTCTAATGAAGGTAGCAAACACTACTCTAACCAAAACTACATTAAAGAACAAGAATGGAAAGTGAGATTACTGTTATTCAGCACATACAAACACAACACTACTCTTGATACAAGGAAGTGAGGTTAGGAAAAGTGAGGTTATGTTAGTCAATACATACAGAAACTGCTCTAACCAAAACTGCATAAAAGAAAAGGAATAGAAAGTGAGGTTGCTGAGGTGAATTTACTGTACAAAAGAACCAGGGCAAAAAATCAGGTTACTGAGAGTGAGGTTATGTTAGTCAACACAACACTACTTTAGCCACAAGGAAGTGAGGGTTTGTTTACTTTCTTTACTGTAAACTACTAAATCGAACAATTAAATACAAACACAACACTACTTTAGCCAAGACAATAAACACGCATACATCACAAAAATAAAATGAAGTACACCATGCACGGAAAATTAATATAATACAGTAAGGTTATACATTTTGGAGTGTAATGGGTGAGGTTAGAAAAAATAGGTTACTTTAGCAATTTAGATAATGCTAATAATCACCCAATAACAAGGAAGACTCTCAAGGAAGGCTCTTGAAACAAGAAAGTGAGGTTTATATTAACTCTCAAAACTGATGTTACTGTACACTAGCAAGTCATAAAACGCTCTTAACATAGACAAGTCAGACATGAACAAGACAAGTGCATGATAACGTGAGATTGAGGTTAGGAAAAGCGAGGTTAAGTTAACTCTGAAACTTAAGGTTACTGGGCATAGGGTTACGTTAGTCAGCACATACAAACACAACACTACTCTTGACACAATAAACTGAGTTTACTGGCAGTGAGGTCATGTTAGTCAGCATATACAAATACTACTCTTGCCAAGTCAAACAATGAAATTCAACGCACAACACTACTATAGTCAAATCAAACAAGAAACTGAGGTTACTGTTATGTTAGTCAGCACATACAAACACAGCACTACCAAGTAAAACAAGATGGTGAGGTTACTTAATAAAGAACAAGGACAGAAAGTGATATTACTGTTAGTCAACACACACAAGTATGATACAACCCTTGACACAAGGAAGTGAGGTTATGGTAACTCTCAAAGGTTACTGGAGGTGAGGTAAGTCAGAACGTAAGACGTATCATTACTGTAGCCAAGTAAAACAATAAACTGATGTTACTGTACACTAGCAAGTCATAAAACGCGCTTAAAACAGACAAGTCAAACACGAACAAAACACCCGCGTGGGAACACCCGAAAGTGAGGTTAGGAAAAGTAGGGTTATCCTCGCCAAGCGCAGCAAACGCAGGGACACGTCAGATCGCAACGGAGAAGGGAGCAAAGAGAGAGAGAGAGAGAGAGAGAGAGAGAGAGAGAAAGAGAGAGAGAGCGAGATAATAGAAAGTGGTGGGGAGGTGGCTGATTCAATATGTTTATTTGTTACAGGAGGTAGCGACAGGGCAGTGGCAGCGGCTGGGGACAGGTAGTGAGCGCCGTCTGGGTGACAGGCCTGGAGGCGATAGTAGTGCGAAATTGTAGTGGGTGTGTCAAGCCTTGAGCAGAACGCGGATTAACATGCCAGCCAACAGGGTTACTTAAAATGTTACACCCGCCAGCTACAGTACACTGAGATAACAGGAGCTGCAGTTAGATACACAGAAGGAAGTGAAGGAGACAGAAGGACGCGAGGGTTAAATAATTACCAAAAATGGTAGATAATTAAACACAGAAAGTTGCAAGAGGGATGCAAAAGATAAATAATCAACCCCAAAGGGGAGCAAAAGAAAGACACAGGGTAGTTATTACACCCTAATTCCATTCCTCATAAGAACCCATGTTATTCTATTCTCCATAAGAGTCCATGTTAATCTATTCTCCATAAGAGTCCATGTTATTCTATTCTCCATAAGACCAATGTTGGGGCTCAAGCGCCCGCCCTAACTACTTGTATGGCATGGTGAACACTTGTCTTATACCCTTATTTTGAAAGATTTCCCTAACTTCCTTATTATTAAATTCACCCCCGTTGTCACGAGAAAACTGTTTAACAATATGTCCTGCAGTTTCAGCTTTAGCTAAAAATCTTTTAATAGCAGAAGCAACATCAGATTTTTGTCTTATGCAATAAATATACCTAAATCGAGAAAAGTCATCTTTGAATAACATGAAATATTTTGAACCTTGGTAAGGAGGAACCTGGAATGGTCCACAAACATCTGAATAGATGATTTCACCAGGAATACTGGAGCGAGCTCTCTCCCCAAATGGAAGTCTATGAAATTTCCCATACATACAGCCTTGACATGTTTCATCATCCAAGTCAACCAAGATACCAAGATTTTGTTGAATTAATTCACTAACGTGTTTCTTGTTTTGATGCCCAAATCTCTCATGATACAATTGAAGCAAATCGGACTTGTCTAGGCCTACAGTATTTATTTCATCACAACCAGTTTTAACTCTTAAACTCAACCTGAAAATCCCTCCTTGATTTTCACGGCAACCTCTCAAAACTTCTGACCCATTTATGAAAAACTTACATTCATTTTTGGTAGATTCAAAAGATCTGCTATCATTTTTATCATGAGCAGACAAAACTAAAAATAAGTTTTTTCTAACACTCGGAACATACCAAACATCTGAAAGTTCAACATCTCGCTTTACCCCATTAAACACATTCAGTGCGGGTGGACCTCATGAGGTCCAAGCTGGCCTAGCCAGTCGATCGGTTGGACCTCATGAGATCCAAAGAATAATGTTGTTTTCAAATGAATACTGTGTCTCAGCCACTGCAGATGGATGAATGAAACTTCGTCTCGAGTTTGTCTATTCCCTTGCAATACTCGCACTAAGGTCAGTTTCCGGTTCCCGCCCCTCGATGGTGCGGAGGGGGGGTTTCCACGGCGCTCACTGTAAAATTGTTTACCAACACTCTGACTCTTATCCGCGCTCTTTTTTTGTTTGTTTTCGTTTCTAGAAGGAAATAATAGTGCATTCCGGTGAATAGTGTGCTTTAGTCGCGTGGGGTTGTGGCGCATGTTGCGTCGCGGCAGCACCTACTACTATTGCGCCGAGCCAAAACTGCGGGTGGACCTCATGAGATCCAAAAATATATCGGCACTAATTACAGGTAAGGACTACCTGAATATTTTTTTAACACTCAGACATTGTTTCTACATGTATTACCTATGTTTTTAGTGAATAAAAATTGTCAGCTCCTGGGTGAACCTTGGATCATCTAAACCGCACTGAATGTGTTAACTATTGACTCGCAGGCAATGTCACCCTTACCTACCGCCTCCAATACTTGTCCTCCAGCACCAAGGACACAATGCGGCTCTAAAAACTTTTCAAATCTCAAAAAACTATTACTAATATTCGTGACATGATTTGTTGTGCCGTTGTCAACAAGCCATTCCTCTGAGTTCCTAGAATAAAACTTACCTCTTACAAAACTTTGCAATGTGTCTAACTTCATTGCAGTTGGAGCAAACAAGTTTTTTACTCACCAGATTCTTCCTCTGAATTCCTCTTAATGCCAAAGCTTCCGCTTCACTGTTCTCTTTCCCTTTTTCATTGAGTGCTCTCTCAAAATTACACAACTGCTCAGTGAGATTTTCAACTGTCTTCTCTCGTTTAGATAGCAAAATCCAGCTTGAGCGAAAATTGAAGAAATCGTCGGGCAAGGTTCCCAAAACTTTACAAATGAGCAAAAATTCAGGTAAAGCCAGGTAAATTCAGGTCTCTTCATTCAAAAGTTCAGTTTGAAGGTCGTGCCATATCTGTTTTAATTTGCTGAGATCTGTAGCAATATCATCATTTTCCATTTCTCTATAATGGAAATAACTTCAAACCAAGATCATAGATTTTGTCTTCTGACTTTCCTTCATAAATATTATGCAGTTCAACCCATACTTCTCTCGCAGTATGATATCGCATTACTTTGTCTAAGTTTTCATCAGTCAGATTGCTTGTGATTATAATTAGAGCTGTACTATATGCTTTATTGTAAATCCTTAGGTCTTCTTCATATTTTTTCTTAACTGCAGCTGAAACATCACTTCCTAAGCTCGTTGGTTTCTGTAGTTGGCCTTCAACAACTTCTACTGCATTTGGAACAGTTCTGAATAATGCAGTTATTTTGTACTTCCAAGCAGCCCAGTTCCTCTTACTCTCTAAAGGTGATATTACAATCTTTGTTACATCCATCCTTACAAGTCTACTGTAATCACACTTTTAGCAACCAATTAGTGTGTCTGGGCCCATAACCATTATTTTAATTACTTATAAAATAATCTGAGACAGAAAACCAACTTCTTTATTCAAAAATAACATTGTAAACTAACAAAAAGTAAACATTAACTTTTGATATAAAAAAACATGTGGTACAGAAACATTATGAACTCAGGTGATTGTTTTTTTACAGGAACAAAATACCTCAATAATTCTTATGGAGGATAAGTAAAACGTAATGTCTCCCTTAATTAAGAACATAAATTAATAAAACCCTTGTAGCAGCAAACCTGTGTACTCAGCGAATTTTCAATGCATATATATGTATCTTAATATCACTTATAGCCACATGCCAAGTTTCATCAATATACATTCATAAATAAATTATTTATGACATTTTGATTATTCTCCATAAGAATAAGATGGCGTCTGCGGATGAAGATTTGCTAAACAAGATGGGTTTTTATGGAAATTTGTTTATAATTCAACTAGGTATTAATTTACCAAATACCTAAAGCATTAACCCCTCCCCCCACATTGACCTTGAGGTTGAGATAGATATTACAAAACTATTACAAAAAATACATTAATGCTTTAACTCCACATACCTAATTGTATTAATTTATGTTCATAATTAAGGGACATAACATTTTACTTATTCTCCATAAGACTAACATGGGGGTGAGTACGCAGGTTTGCTGTTACCGGAACTATCGCAAATATCAATAGTCCACAATGGTATGAAGCAGTATACCAAGTTTCGTCAGGATAAGTTGATAAGTGAGCAATATATACAATTTTTCTTATTCTCCATAAGGATAACAGTTGACAACGTACTGTGTTTAGCACTTTCAATATATCTGTAACCAATTGAGATAGAACAATGATCAAAACACCTAATTGTTTGGTTTTTAAGCTGAATGTAATGGTTAAAACTTAATTTTATATTGGAAAAAAACTCAAAATACCCATTTTTGGGGTAGAAACCTCTCCTCCCCCAAATTATCCCTTTGGATAGAGCGATCTGGCTGGTTTTCAGTTCAGTTTTCGAACTTAAAGTGATAAATGTTGCTTAATATGTTTTTGTCAAATTTCATAAAAATCGGACCATTTCTATGAGAGCTATCGCACCCACGGACTTATATATACAGTTCTGAACGAATGGTGTTTTTGGCATCTGGGGACCTCAAAACGAAAAGTTATCACTGTCCCGGGCCTAGGTATTACCATGCCGACTACGGTAATAGGTTCTTCCCAATAGGGGAAATTCGCTGAAACTTGATATGTGGCTTCACCTTGTTGAGTTATATTGATATTTGCATTAAACAAATTTTTTGTGTTCGTTGTTGCAGCAAACTTGCGGACTCATCCCCCATGTTATTCTTATGGAGAATAATCAAAGTGGTGTATATCACTTATTTGTGAATATATTTTTATGAAACTTGGTATGCGACTTTATGTGGTATTAAGATATATATAATGCATTGGGAATTCGCTGAGTACGCAGGATTTCTGCGACGGGAGTATTTTAAGATTGACCAAGGATTCATACTGCACTTGATACTAAGATGGGTGTTGCCCAAATACATAAATAAATAAGTATAAACGTACCCCGCCAAAGAAATTGTCATATAATTTAGATCAATGTATTTACATTATCGAGTTGTGAATCCGAAGTGAATATGTAGGGGAAACCAAAAGGCCGATAACCTTTTGCACAAATGAACTTAAAATAAACACCAAAAATGGTGAAACAGCAAATTATAAATGTGTGAAACTCTTCGAAAGCTCATAAAACTCATTGTGTATTTTGAGTCAAACGTTTTATTTTGGATGAAGAGATATAAAGACGAAAGTTTAATCCTGGTGAACTGTCTCGGCGGTTAAAAGCCTGCTGCATTTCTCCTTTTATGTTTTCCTACTTTCAGTTCTGTTTATATGCGAATAAATCCAAACAGGAGATGTATTCTTACTTGATATAATTACTTTTTTAAATGTGTTAATTATTTATTCAATCCTCAAAACCTACTTTGATTACAATCCATGCAGATCATATTTAAAATTTGTATTAGTTTTTGCATGTCTATTATTATATAAAAAATCGTTTGTTTATTTTAATTTAAAATGTACAATTTTCTTCCATGCGGAATACTAAATTGTTGAAATATTTTTAAAGATAGAATTCAACCTTTTTGATGTTTTTATTTTTATGGTCCATGGTTTAAAGATTTCTAAAATTACCTATTGTAGAGTTGCAAACATTATACAACCATTAAACCATCACATAGTGCACTGCAATACATTCACTGATCTAAATCATTGTCTCTCTCTACATTGTTTGTTTTGCTTTATCTTAGGACAAACAGTTAACTTAAGAACGCAAATGGTTACCTCAGCCCGTCCTTGTTTACTTTGTTATTGGCAATAGTTTGAGAACTCTAGAAAGTTTTTTCAAACTGAAGTAGGTTCCCAAACATAAATTATATTTGGAAACGCTGAACATTATGAAGTGTTGTCAGTTGTATAGTCGGGTGTGTACAATCGATTTTTGAATCAGTTATAGCAGAGCTTCGTTGTACCCCTTAAAGATTTGTCAAATGGATAAATCTGAGCATATTTACCTAAACTGATCGCAATATATTGGATAATCGAACCGAAGAGAGTTCTAAGGCACCATTAAATCTAAACACGTTAATTCCCAAATAAAAATCTGAAGATCTTATGGATAAACATATCTTCGCGTTGGAGAGGTAATAAACATTTCTAATGATAATTAATGTTACTAAATTTTAGAGGTTTTACACTTTTGTTTTGTAGTGCCAGCGACGGTCCAGAGACTCAGTAAAGATTCTGAACAGCGAGCGAACTACCAGCGCAGCTATACAGGTTATTTTGAGTCAAACCTCCACGCTAACACATAAGCAACCTTGGCAGACATTTTCCCAATAATATGCAATTAAAATACTTAGTTAAAATATGATTTTCTTAGCTATATGTAATAAACGAACATTTTCCACAAAATGATATAAATATAAAACGTCTCAGTTAAATAAGAGAATTACTGACTGGCTGTTGTGTAATGTAAAAACCTAAAAGTCAATACCTAGCGTCCATCAACATATTAAAATGGACAAAGCCTTAATACCATTGGAATATTATTAGACCACATAATGCCGTATCTTTGAAGCTGTGCAGACTGTGTACAACATCAAAGCAGGCTGTTGTATTCACGTTTAGAGCTTTCCTGCTTTTAAGATTGAGCACCAGAGGAAATTTGATGGAGTTTAAAATAGTTTTAAAAACGTACACATGAGACGGGTCAAAGAATTAATATTACTGAAACAGTGTGTTAGTGTAAATAGGCTCTTTATAGATGGTTTTAAATATTTTTCATATGTGCACATCACGGTAGGAATAAGCAGGCAGTAATATATTAAAAATTTAATTTGTATGTAGACAAATGAAATTCAAATCAAATGTTGATGTTGGAATATTAATCTAATACAGTCCTCTTATGTAAGTGTAGACCATGTGTTTATCATCTTAAAGGTACGAGTGTTATTGAGCTGAATAATGGCGTAAATGAAATAAAAACAGTTTATCCTAAACATTGAGGTTGTTTAATTAATGGAGATTTTAGCCCGGATCTTACTTAATTAATGTTTTCATAAAAATATTATCATAAAACTTCAAATAATGTGTAAATATCTATAACCACCTTCCCCGTTAGCTCAAACTTTTAGTGAAAAATGTTAATCTTTAATTGCTTATACATCACTCCTTACATGAATAGTTTGGTGCAGTTGGATTAAGAAGTATATTAAAGAAGATTGCTGTAATCTAGGATATTATAGCAGCAAAACTTACTTTGTTAGTAAGGGTTTTCAATTAATACAATACGTTAGTAGCCAACGGATTAACCGCATTCCGGCCCCAGCAAGATTCCACATTCCAGTCATTCCGGAGCATTTTAGAGTCAATGGATTTAAATTTTATTTGTTGCCACTAAAGAAAGTATCCGAGTAATAGAAACTGTATTGAAAACTGTAACAATAACACCCTTTTAAATGGGTAAATATTAATTTTAATATTTACTAACTACAACATCCTAATATACTATGTACTCGAAACCCAAACGAGAAATAGTACTTCGATTTTACTTTTGAGGTTTTGTTTTGAAAAGGGCACTAAGAATTCAGAGTAGAGGTTTACAAAATCAACTGATTTATGGAACATATAACAGAGTATCACCAATCGGAGACCTTCATGTACTATACAATTTTGTATTGAAATATCTCAATAAATGTGATTATAGACTACGTAATAAGAAACCCCTCTGGATTTGTTGACAGAAAAGGTTAATGTTATATTTGTTTTTACTTTACTTAATTATGTTAAGTAGTGTGGGTTTGCGGGTTTTGCGCCGGAAGTGACGTCATCCGGTCACGTGACCGGAAGTGCTGAGTCATGAAAGATGTTATCTGGGGCTGAGCCAGTGACGTAGGCGGTTTTGTGACGAAATGAGTAAAAGTTCAAAGTTCAAGGTCACGGGGAGGTAATTTTTAAAAAGTACTACCTCGCACGCGTAAAATCCGATTGTGATTCGATAGTTTTAATTCGATAAAATATCGAATGAAAATTATCGAATGAAGCAATCGAATGATACGAGTGCGAGGTAGAACAATTACAAATATTACTTTATTTTATTTACAATAATTCATATTACAAATATTACTTTATTTACAATAATTCATGTTTACAATAGTTCCCCGTTGTTGGTTGTCATCGATGTTGTTGATCCGGACGAGTTGCGGCCATCACTTCGCTTTCTGAAGAAAGACGGTATATACTTCGATTCCTGCGCAGAGTCCATGTTGTTTTTTGATGCGTAAAGTTCCAAAGATAAATCGTAACCGGACGCAATGAGAAGTCTTAACTCTTCATTAAAAACCTCGAGGTCTTGGAAAGTCGCCAGATGAATAGAGTCATAATGAATACACCTAATTTTAATGGACATTTTAATACAATGTTTTACGTTTGTGAAGAGCACTCGATGTTCACCAGTCGAGAGCCGGAGGTGTACTGACTATTCGCTAGCTAGCGTTCTGGTATCAAACAAAATGGTGGGGCGGAGAAGATGGCGGACAGCAGATGGCAGGCGGCAGGTGGCAGCTGGTTGCTACTACATTCGCCGCCACAGTAATGCAATCCTTCGGCGTAATTCTTGTAGTTTATCTTGTCGGTTCATTTGATACGTTTTACATCTACATATGCAATAGCTGAAACACTTGCACTTACGACAAGCTTTCCCGTCAACTTGATCGCCTGGTATTTTAAAACATTGTAACTCGCAACAATATGTCTTCAAATTGTTATCGAAAAATAAATTTTTCATAGGTGACACCGACATGTTAGCTGCAGCGTGTGTTAGACAAGACTGAGACTAACTTCACTGCTCCCTCTCTTTTATACCTCTTCATAAGTTAACCCTGAATGAAAGTTCAAGGTCATCCATTTGAATTTTAAAAAAAGCAACACAGCAGTATATAAAATAATATACTGCTGTGTTGCTGTTTTTATTTTTTTTTTATTTTATTTATTTTTTTTTTTTTATTTTCTTTATTAAACAAACATTTTACAATACAATAAACTTAAGTTTAACATTGATAACTAGAAATACAAACAATAAAATACAAACAGAGACATTATGTACAAGGATGCGTGATGTGCAGAGTGAGTTCCGTCGAGTTGTTGCCGCTTACACCGTGTGATACCAAATACAACGTCCCCGGTTGAATATCTCGCAAATCTTCATTTTGTAGCAGTTGAACAAATCGTTTTGGAAGAAATACTTGAAACTTCGGCTCATCTCCTGGAGAGAAAGGTCCTTCGCTCAATGAAACTAGAATTGCTTCTCCATGTGTGGTTTCCACTTTCTTGATGTTATGAATAATGTAGTGTTTTTGTTCTTTTAGTTCTGAACACTTTTTAGTTAGCAGAAGGTCGGATTTTGAATGAGTGTTGAATTGATCAACCAGTGTTTGTAGAAACTGTTGTGATGTCATCTTCGTCAGTGGTGTCTTCTGTGATGTTGCCTCTTCGGAGTCTCGAATAATACTCGTGCTGGAGCGGTGCTGTCTCCTCGTATTTATAGGCCCCGCTACCCCCACCACATTTCTGTTCTCCGCTACCCCCACCACATTCCTGCGTTTGTTTCAAGTAAGCAGCCAAACGATACGCGTTGTACAATGCACAGTTTGTTTGGCCGTGTTTAAGATCTTTTGCAGCGACACAAATATTACCGAGATTAATGTTAAAGTCCTTACTGATAGTTATATCGAAAACATCACCGTGCGTGTACTTTTGTATCCAGTTCTTTTTTTCTAATCCTCTTGTGTATATATGTGAATATTGTTTGCAAAAGTTAAACATAATACTGTGCAGATTACTGTAGCTTATAAATCCTTCATACCAATGTATGTGATGAAAGTAGTTTGTTATCCATTTGTTTGTACTTTTTGCTTTGGTGTTAAGTTTGTTAAAAGAAAAAGGAGCATCAAACGTGAATGGGTAGGCTACAAATGTAAGCAAGTCTAAAATTACTAATTCCTTGATAATAAACCTATCATCATTATTTCGAAATGCTTGAAATTCTATTACACAAGGCTTTACACTCACTTCTTCATCCCCTCCGCTCATCATGGCACCTAGCGATCAACTAAACTGTTTTCCACACCACGGTAGGTTAAATACCAGGCCGTACAGTTGCAGGCGCGTTGGTGTATATTTAACGTGGGCACCGTCCCCAATAGGCCTACCCCACGTGTGTTCTTCTTTACTAAGTCAAACTTTAGTCTTTTTTAACTTCTTCTTCTTGTGTTTCGTTTTCTTCTTCTTCTTGTTTCTCCGTTTCTTCTTCCTGTGTTGTTTCTTCTGTAGCTTCTGTAGCGATTTCTACAAGTGGTTCAAAATCCTTTAACTTTCTCCACATGCAAACTTCATGAGGTATTCTATTAAAAATAGATGTATCCACAGGTCCGTACACGATGGTGCTATCAGGTTGTTTTTCCAAGGTATCGACCAAATATTCTTTAATAATAGCGCTTGCAAATACCAACTGTCTCATGTACCTTGTAATAGGTTCTGTTGCGTAGTTTAAAACGTAGAATTCTTCATGTGACAGTAGAATCTTATTTTCATGTTGAGTCAAGTCTCTAATTCGCACTTGTAGTTGTCCACGATGTTTAACAATATCGATTTCATTGTCACAATCCAAAAGTCGAATATGTGTTTTCCTTCCACACAAACTGTTAGTTAAATAACATTCTATTAAATGTACATGTTTCAAAAATGACTCCCAAGCATTTTGCGAAAATAAAACCTTTTTTGTTCCATGGTGTAGTATTACTGTAGGGGAATAATCCAATGACTTCATCAATCCAACTGATACACTTTTACTGATGCATGCTGAGATGGGGTAAAAGATTCGCAAAAAAACTTCAGTTAAAATGTGAGGAGGAATATTTTCTTCAACTTTCTTCTTCCTCTTTGGTACTACCTTTGATGGGTCTGCATTACTTTCCTCCTCTCTATCTCTTTTACCAAACTTTAAAAATGCAGTTATTTCCTTGATGATTTTTTCTTCACTAGTATTATCACGTTCCAATAACGGTGCTACCTCTGCATCACCTTGTACAACAGATGGAGAACTCATTTTGTAGAAGATGTTGCCCATGCGATGATAGACGATCAACTGAAGACCTGCATTGTTGCTCCGCTATTTATAGGTTAGCGACAGTGGCGGTGCCGGTGGTGGTACAACGTTTTACAATACCGTCTTTACGATACCAGTCAACGGTGTGTATGTAACAATTTTATCGTGCAAAATTAAACAATACGCAGATGTATTTGCAGGTACGTTTTCTTGAAATTCCATTTCTATTTTTATATCAACACTAGACGATTTTACAGATTCGTTTTGTTTGGAGCAATCAATTACAACAATCGGAGATTTCGATTCAAACTGTACGGGA
Organism: Allygus modestus; assembly: GCA_963675035.1. Lineage (NCBI taxonomy): Eukaryota > Metazoa > Arthropoda > Insecta > Hemiptera > Cicadellidae > Allygus > Allygus modestus. The sequence continues at coordinate 69,570,187 of OY776116.1, forward strand.
GATAGTAGAGGTGTGTTTGTTTTGCCGTAATATGAATTTTGGAACCTAGCGTACATATCGTATAAAACACTGTACCTTTTTTTATCAAAAGAGATATTAAAGTTGTCGTAGGGAAAGAATTGTGAATTCAGGAACACTTTACAGTTTGTTAATTTACAATGGTCAAATTCACCAGCATTTTCAGTTAATATACTTTTTTTCTTTGTTTGTAATCCAAAGATTACATATCTCGCTTTTTCCAAATGAGTAGAAGTTTTTACAGTCCATGTATGCCGTTGTGTTGAAGGTAAAACGGGGTATTCATGAAACTCCCAGCTTCTGAATGGCATTACAATGTCTCGATCTGATTTTAACTTTCTTAATAATGTAATCCTGTGTTCATCATTTAGTCGCACATGTGGTACTCTCCAAACAATCTTGTCTAATGTTAGTTTCCAGTCTAAATTGGCTTCAGTTGTTCCAGCAGATGCTTTAATAATATCATTATCGTTTGATGACCTTAATAAAACTAGTTCTTGTTTTACATTTATTATTATTCTTCTGTAATCTTCAGCAAATCCTAAAAGTAATCTTAAAGGTACGTAAAAATCAAAGTTTCCCGAAGCGTCAGGAGTAATTATACTTTTGTCTGGTGCAACCCATCCTGCAACAGCTAACAGATTCTTCTCATTTGGTGTTAAAGACGCTAATCCTTTTAAGGTACTGGAAATTCCAACCTTTTTTGTTGAATCGACTGTAACTCCTGAAATTTCATATCTAATCTCGTCAAACAAAAATGCCATAGGATTATTTATGAACGGAACAGTGGTTCCAACAGTACCGTCAGCTTTTGTTACTTTTCCTTCAATATATAAATAACTTTCGCATGGAAGAGTATAAATGTCTTGTTGTTGTATAGGAATCCTAATTTCATCGTTATTGTTTAATTTGGACGAAGCGTAAGGGTTGTGCGTGTGATATTCCTTTTCCCATAAGGTCTCGTCGAATGTTGGGCCCTGCGCTATATCCAGTATATCCATTGTTAATGACCTTTAATCCAATTTCTTCTAGAAAACGAATGTTGTCACTTGTTAATCCTTCTACAGCTGATGAGCTACTGACCTCTTTGCTGGTTGGCTCTCTCTTTTTAAATGATAACCCCATTATCTAAGCGGATGATTTTATATGTATTCTTACAGTAATAGCTTCTCCTCGAAAGTCAATAAGGTTTCCGTCTTGATCCACTATGTTCAGCACGATGTCTGAAATGAAACTGGTGTTTAACGGTAGGTACACAAGGTTTTGAGGCTTTTCTACTATCTTGAAACCCGGTGCGACTGATGGGTAGAATGTGTGTAATATATGCCGATTTTCTCCATCTCTGTAGGATCCTTGTATAATGTTACATGTAATGTCTATGCTGTTTACTTTGATGATCGTCACAGTTCTATTCCCAGAATGAGTTGTATTAGGTTCTAATACCTTTGTTTCCTTAGAAAACCCTAATAAACTACCAATTGAACGTTCTTGGCCAAAATCAATATAATACTTAGAAGTAATTTCGGCTTTCATTGTATTGTTATTGCCTTTTATCGTTATATTTTCTTTTCCCATATGTTTTTGTATAACTTCATTTATATTATCAATTTCATAAGCTCCTGTTGGTAAACTGAATTCTTCCAAAGCTGAATATTTTCCTTTATTATCTTTTGTCTTGTAATAATGTATTTTGTTATTAATTCCTTCACTAACGTTTGGAATAGAGTTATATGTTGTTAAATCCAATAATGCGGCTTCCCATAGTCTTCCTTTTTGCAAACGTAGCGCTGGAAACAGAATACTGCGCAAAGTACATGAGTTACCGGTTAATGACACTGTATACGAAGACATCTTAAAGTTGACTAACACTTTTAGCTAAAAAGTCTAAACATAAATGACCGCAAATGGATGTATCATCAGGTTGTTTTCTTGTATAATTGTAAAAAACATTTTCTGCCGCACGAAAGTATTGTTGAAGTTCTTTCGGTGGTGGAAGGTTTCCAAAACTGTCGAAATAATAAATCGTTTCACCAAGTTTCTTGTAACACACCCAATGAGTGCCTAATCCTTCACTATTATCCAAATTTACTATACCAGTCTCATTTTTCCACATTTTAACCGGTAATTCATCTTTCATAAATACTCCTCTAAAAAATGGGATTTTCAAACAAGAAGCATATGTAATCAGTTCTTCATTGGTTAATTCTTTGTTTTTAATTATTAATTGCTCTTTCTTATTTAATACACACGATACGGTCTTAGGTATAGTCCTCCTCCCTTTTTTATCATTGACCATATTGTTGGTTTCTTTTTACCTTTACCACTAGTAGATCGACGTTTTCTTCTGATATTACCTCCTTGTTTCTTAGCGGGTCTTTTCCCACGCCTTCTTCTCTTTCCTCCTCCTCCAAACGTAGTTTTTGCTTTCATTGCTGCTGTTACTGCTAAAGACGCTGCTTTTTCACCAATACTCGCGTCACTAGATTTTACTCTTTGCCAAGCTTTCTCAGAAAGTGCTCTATCTGCTATTGATCTATTTTTTGTATCACCAAATTTGGAATACGCTATATCGTGCTGTTTACAAGCCTGATCAAGCTTATTTATTCCAGGATCTCCTCTAGCAAGCCGTTTCTCTAATTTGGTTCCAGGACCACAATATTGATATCCTCCAGGTAAATGTAATTCCACAGGTAATAAATCAATCGCCTTGTTAACTATAGCTCCAACCGGTTTACTTAATAGAGAAAATGCTGTTGATGCTATTCCCCTTCCTCTCTGTAATCTCTCTCGATTATGACTGATGCGTTTAGCCCTCGGCATGACTATTTATAGCCAAACTTACAATCAGTAGGTGCACTCTATAAATGTTTTACAATGAATGTAATATTAGTCTTGGCTTCTTGTATTATATATACTGTTTAAAATCCATTTATTATATAGAAATGGATTAATTAATTAAATGTAGATGCTTTATCCTTATCATGGGTATTTAAATTCTTTTTTCTCTTATATAATCTTCATCGTTTTCTGTTGGTTCATTAATCACATTCACTTTATCCCCCTTTCCTAATGTCTTGACTTTAGAAGGCTCAGACGCTTTATCTAATTGATTAGGTTTTTCTGGATTGTGTATCTTTTTCCAGTCTAAATAATTGTGGCTGTCAACATCTGAAGCTACAGCTCTTCCTGAAGCCCGATGGATATAATTAAATAAAGCTGCACCAAACCTTTCCATATGTTTTTCATATTCTGTAGTCCATTTCTTGTGTACTATATCAAATATGTTCTTATTTACAGCGTCTCCATCCTGCTCACAATCACCTACATTTGACAATTTTAATTTTTTTTACATCATAGCTTGTATCAGTTTCATTCTTTTTGTAAATCGTTAACAATTTTAAAGTCGCTAAATTTACTGCTTCACCATCATAAATGGGATGTTTTATATTGCTTAACCTTTTACCGGAAAATCCCCAATGGTCTTCGTGTACAATCGGGGTTCTTTTATCCATGTATTGTACCGTAACCGCATCAGAAGACAAAAGCGGATCACCAACATTTTGAATTACTTTTCCTTCAAAATTATAATTACCATCAGGTGTTAACGGAAACCCAGCTCTTTTTTCACTATATCCAGATTTTACTCCAAACTCGGAATACCGTCCAAACTTGTCCACACTCATGATGTAACTGAATCGCTATCGTTTAGGTTCTTACTATATATATATATATATATATATATATATATATATACGTCTACTGAACAATTATTTCTCGTTTTCGCAGTTCATCAACCAAAGCTACCCATTCGTTTTCTAAACCAGTGTGCCCGGCTTCCATAGCTTCATGTAATAACCTCATTCGATCAACTAACTTATTTATATCGTTGTAATATATTATATTGGTTTTATACAAATTTTTTAATAATCCCCTTCCAGATGTAGTAGGATCAGTTGTTTTTCTTTTTTTATGCAAAACATTTAATTCAGCAGAAGATAAAGCTCTTCTTTTAATTGGAGCTTTATTTGATTTCGAGGGGAAAAGACTAGATATAATGTTTGTGTATTTTATTGACCTGTTTCTATGAATAGGTAGTTCTTTGGAATATTTTTTTCTATGTGCATTTGTATACTCTAGTATATTTTTAAACAATTGTAAATCCTTTTTAGTAAATTTACCAGGATTATTTTTAAAGATGAGTTCAAACAAACCTGTTGTGCCTTTATATTTCTTATCACCAATAACTATATCATCATTTTCGTTTATATCTAACTTTCTATCTCCAATCATTAATCCTTTATCCTCTATTCTAGCTCCATATGTATGATAATTTCGATTAGCATGTGTGCCATGTAACATTTTTAATGTATATTTTCTTCCAAGTGTTCCTTTAAACATAATATCTGTGCCTAATTTGCTTAAGTTGGATGGGTTGATATCCTCTTCTTCTGCTCTTGTATCTTCCGCACTTGTATCTTCTGTACTTGTATCTCCTGCAATGTTCTTTTCCCTTAAATCTCCTATATCTCCGCTTTCTTCATACTCGTCGCTTTCTTCAGATGTTTGTAACTGGTCAGAACTTTCATCATTCTGAAATTCTTCTTCATATTTGGAAATTGGTAGCATTTTGTCTCCTTCGAAGCGAAATGAAGGTCTTTCCATATTTTGTGCTAATCGCTTTAAAGGTTCAGTAACAGGTTTGAATGTTGTTTCTAAAAATTGCTCTCTTTCATTTATACCTGATTTTAAAGCTCGGTTTTTTTGTCTAATAGAATCACTAAGTGATTTTATTTCCTTTAATAGCTTTTCCTGGTTAACCATCTTCACACCTTGACGACTTGTACAGTAATACCGCTAATCAGTGTATTAAAACGAATTTATCAAAACCTATTCTATAACGACCATCTTTTATAGCTTGATCTTTCATAATAACCAAAAATCCATACTTTTCCGCCCATGCTTTTCCGCAAAGCTCTTTAAACTTTTCAAATGGCATATCCGCATTCACATGATCGTTATATATATGTTTTAGGTTAGTATCATCTTGTTTGAATACAATTAGAATATTTGCATTATCTCTGATAAGTTGTTTTGGGATTTTGCTATAAGTTTGTCCTATATATATGCTGTCGATGTTATTATGTCTTCCCATGGCAAAGTAGTTTCTAATAGTATCCTGATTTTCACAAGATACATCGTCAAATATAAATACAGAATACGGTTTCGCTTCGTTTGGTTGCATAATGCTATCACTAGCGTTAAATTTGTAAAAATTAACATCAGACACATCAGATAGGATTTTATCCAGCAATTGATACTTTGGTTGATGTAGAGACTTTGAAAAAATATATAGGTTACTAAACCTTAATCCCTGCGGATTAGTGATCAAATTAAAGACAACATTGGTCTTTCCACAGTTTGAGGGGCCACTTACTATACATCGAACAGTGTTTGGAAGTAAACTACCGTGTTTACCATTGTTGATTTTAACGTTATCCACAGTTAAATCATCTATGTTATTAATATTGAATCGATCTTTATGGTGAATAATCTCCATCCTGCTCAAAGGTTAACGATGAAATGAGTTGCTTGTACTAAACCAAGTCCTTTATAGGTATCCATGAATCCTCAGTTTTGTTAAACCCTAACCACCGCACTTTAACTGCGTCCTTTTTTCTTTGTAACACTTTTTCAACAAGATATACATCACCTACTGTTGACTTTAACATTTCATGTCCATAAAATGCACCTTGCAACAAATCTCCTTTGTTATCTTTTAGGATATACGTTTCAGGTACAGTCGGTTGCACTTTATACACTGTAAAAACTTCATTCGTCCAATTGGGAAGGTATTTTTTGGTAAACACTCCCTTATATTTACTAATCCGTACTTTATCACTTACATTAAATTTTCTTGGCTGCATTTTTTCTACTTTAGGCTTTGTATTTTTCTTTATGCGTTTTAATACATCTTTTGCATTTCTTATATTTACTTTGTTAGGTTTCATACCAATAGTTCTATGAAACCTGTTGTTATAATCATTTATTAATTGTGGTAAAACATCATACCATACGTAAGAACCTCTTTTTGAAAATTGTTTATACAGTGCTCCTTTTAAGGTTCTATTAAATCTTTCTACAATAGCAGCTTTTTTCTCTGAATTTGTAGAATAATGATTTATTTTATATTTATTCATTAACTGTGCAAAGTTTGTATTAAAGTATTCTGTTCCATCATCAGTTTGTAAATGTTTAATTTTGTTTTTATCTCTTTTTATGGCTATTTCCATGGCTTCTGTTACGCTTTTACCAGTCTTGTCCTTTAGAGGCAAAGCGTCTGCAACTTTTGTAAAACAATTAATAATTGTGAGTATATATTTAAATCCTTTGTTTATTCTGCTATGCGGTCGCATTTCAATTAAATCCGCTTGATATAGATCATTTATCCCTTTTATAACAGTATTTCTTCTTGGAAACTTTATTCTTGCAGGTTTGTGTAGTTCATTAATAATCTTCTCCTTCAGGTCTGACATGATGGTTTCACGAAGGCAGCTGATATGGTATTAAATATTCTTTTGTATAAATCTGCTTATATATATATATATATATACATATAGTTCAAGGTCATTCAAAACTTGTGTAAAAAAAGGGGAAACACAGCTTAACATTGCTGTGTTTCCCCTTTTTTTACGGAAAGGAAAAGGATAGAGGATCTAGGACGATGAAAGGGTTATTAGTCAATAGGGTTGAGGGAATAGTGACCGAATGGTAAAGTGTGGATGTTGTCTGGAAGGGTTTGTCTTTTGTCGTCATTACAGGATAGCGCCTTTTTAACTTCAGTCACGCTGTACAGCTGATGGTTAAAACTTCTGATGGTGTTGAATTTAGCTGTAATGATGTTATCCTCAAATAAGCATTGCTTGTAGTGTTCAAAATGCACTTTCTTCTTTAAATATAAACTCTTTACACCTTTAGCTTTCTTAATATAGCTATTCTTCTTTTCTTCTTCTTCTTTTTCATTATAGAGTTTCAAAGAATATAGTTTAGACATCAGTGCAACAATCTCTTCAAGCAGAACACCATTAGCCTCATCCTTGAATTTGCCTAATACTTTTTTGTGTCTGTCATTGTCGTAGTTTGGATGATCTTTTGGATAATCGGAGAAATCAAAGTCGTTCTTGTAAATAAATGTACGTAAATCTTTATACATGTCCAATGTTACTATGCGATATATAAAAGCGTCAGTGTCCATATATGTAATAGATATATTTTCTCTTCCGTAGAACGCCACCATTTTGTTGTAGTGAAAATCGTACATGTGTGTTTTTGAGATGTCCAAGATTGACATGCCTATATACAAAGGACGATCCATCTTCACACTCGTCTTCTTCATGGACACTGCTACAAGTTTTTCATTAATAATTATAGATGTTCTAAAATTTGGCTGCTGTACTAGTTTCTGTAATTTTTTTGCGTCGGTAACAAGTTTAACATTTTTGTGTCTTCTTTTGTTTTCCAATGTTTTTCCAAATATCGCATTATTCATTAATTTAAAGAAATCTTTTTGAAAGTCTGATGTAGCTGCTGCTCTTCTGATGGTATTTGAATCAATGTAGGGTTTCAACCAGCATGATTGAGAAAATTCCAAAACTCTATTAATTTTTGTTAGACGTAGTCCTAATTCGATAGCTTGTTGAACCACCCAAAAGTGAGCCACGTAGCGTTGTTTATTATTTAATGTCATCATTAATTTGGGGTGTTTTCCAATTGGTGAAATTTCTGTTTTAGCAAGAAGTGGAAGGTCATAATGAAGATCATGTAAATTTTCTGGGTATTCAAAATCGCAATCCAAAATATATCCAGTGTCACCATGTTTCGGAATTTGTAAAATATCGCCAATAGAGTCGGGATTAATCCATTTAAAGTTATCAAAAGGAAGTGGGTTTGACATTGCCCATCCGTACAGGTTATTTGCACGAAATATCCTAAATAGGTTGACGGTTTGGTTTCATCGTAATCGGGTAGGTATTTGTTGTTGGCTTTGACATGTCTGGTAACACTTTGGGTCAATCCGCCTCTTACTCCAGCTTCAACCATTAAAACCATGTCAATGTCTGTTAAAAGTTGGAGTTTGCATTTTGTTTCTTTTAACATGGCTTGCCAAGCTAATCCTGGTGAAGTATACGAATGTAGAGGGTCCAAACCGTATGCAGCAAAACAGGTGTTTCGGAATTCTTCCATTACATCACAAAGAAGAGTTACATCTAGTTTGACATAAAAGTCCGAGTAATCTCCTAAGGTCTTCATATCTAACTCGTTCCATACTCGACGTGCGTGTTGATAGTCCTCAAGTGATATTTCCGAATCATTAAGTTTGTTTTTGAAGTGTTCTGGTGAAGGTAGTGATGTTTCATCAAATCTATGCAGTCCATCGATGTAATCATAGGGGAAGACTCCTTTTCGAAGAACCAAATCCATTTTACTATTGGGTACAATTTTGCTTGTTTCTATCAAATCTGTTCTTCTTAGATTTTCAGATAATTTCATGAGGCTTGAAGGCATAAATCTAAATGAATCAACAAACCTTAATTTAATTTTACCCACCTTTTTTGAAAAGCTTATAAATTTTTCCATTGTAGTAGCCAAAACGTCTATTGCTCCATTATCTCTTCCTAGTTCGGGGATTATGAAGTGCAAATCATAACCACTCAGATTGTGCAGAACTACGGGGATAAAATATGGTAGTTTGTAGTTCAAGTTGCAAGCGTTACAGGCTGCACCTCTGTACGCTCCCGTAAGATGATCGTGGTCACGAACTTTAACGTTATCCAGTGTAAAGGTGTTATTACACAAATAACACGTTGTTGTTGAATCATAATGTTGAAGTTCTTCTTCTTCCATAGGTGACATGGGTACCTTTGTTCCATACAGTTCTTCTACCTTTGCAGCTATGTCATACAAATCATCGACAAAGTATTTGGCTGCTTCTTCACCGCGATAAATCTTTGGAGAAGATGATAGTCCATATTTTTGAAGATGGTCTTCAGTCAACGTGGATTTAATTAGTATGCAATAACTGTTTGGTGAATGAAGTTGGTATTTGCTTCTTCTTGTAACGTCCTCTTCTTGTTGTTCAATCGGATGTAAAGAAGACTCGAAATCAGCGTAAACAACAACAGGTACACGGTATTGTTGTATTACTTTGTCAAATTTTATCTGCGCTCTGCTAGGATGCGGCAATTTAATTCTTACTTCATAGTTTCCATTACATAACCGCTGGTGTTCTACTAACCAATCAGACCCTCCCCTTCTTAGTTCTTTGTTCACGTGACAAAAACATCTTTTGCAAATTGTCATCTTTCTTTTATGCTTAGATAATTGATTAGAAACAAGACTTTCAAATTTTTTGATATACACAAAGTGTGAAATATCACCTTTAGTAATTAATAACAAATCGGTATGATCTCTGCGCTCATTTGGTGTTATACGCAAGGGGTACAAATTGTTTGTCGAATCCAATCCGAAGAGGTTGACAGAAGCTGAAGGATTTTGTTTTTCAAATTTTGAAACGTCTGTTATAGCAACAGGGTAAGTCATCCCTTGGAAATTATATCTATGTTGTACTTCTTCATAATAGTGACTTGGTCTTTCCGGATGAATTGTTACATATTTGGCCAACATAGCATATTTAAAACACTCAGTATCTTGATTTTGTACGTTGACGCAGGATAAGGTATTTCTAATCTTTGTTGGTAGAGGAATGTAGCTACTTCCTCGAATTCCATAGCCGTGTTTGTGTACTCTTAAGTCTAGCCCTGTGATGCTTAACAAATTCCATCCAGAGCCTCTTCCTTCATGTTCTTGTATTTTAGTCATTAGCTCTTCAAAACATTCAGATACGATTGAATCAATATCTGACGAAAACATAATAGTTCGGTTTTTTGTTAAAAACCCTCTCGGTGAAGTTTCATTTTGAATGTTTGTAAATAAAGCATCCATTAATAGTCCAAATTTAATAAAATTTAATCTTTTTAATTCATTTTGCAAAGTGTTGCTTACCAATCCTTTTGCGTTATTTAAAAACTCTTTGAGTTGTAATTTTGCATTGTCAATTTTGAAGTGGGTTACTACATTACCCGGAAGTGCTCGGGCATGTAGTTCTACATTTACTGCTGTTGATGCTGAAGGACGGTGAAGTGTAGACAGAGCATGCGTAGAAGTCGATGCAGCTGATGATGTTGAAGGATGATGAAGTGTAGACAGAACAGGCGTAGAAGTCGATGCAGATGATGATGATGATGTTGATGGTGCATATTGAATAACACTAGGTCTGGAATTTTGGTGTTGAGCTAACATTTGATCTATTTCTTTCAATTCTTCTTCTTCATATTCTTCATTTTGGTTTTTGTTATGTTTCAGTTCTTTATGTATCATTAAAATAAATTCATCCTTAAATGAAGACTTGCAAATATCGCAGCGATGCATAATGTAGGTGCGATCTCCACAAGGGTCTAGGCAATAATGAACAACACTGCAAATACCCCTCTATTTATACCCTAGCAAAAGTAATGGGGGTACGTATTACGTTAAGTTTACTATTTTTTTTTTGCATTTTATATTTACTATTGTAGCTGGAGGCTACAAATTTCTGTATTTAGGTCAAGGTCATTGAACAAATTTGCCAAAACGGGGAATAGATCAGTAAATGATTTCATATTAAACCATAAACTGATCTATTCCCCGCTCTGTATTTAACTAAGACAATTTTCTCCAACAGAAACATTTGATAAATTTTAAACTCGGATGTGAAGTTGGATTGTACACATTGCATCTTGATCAACTAAAAATTTCATAAAACAATAGGGATCTTCAGTTGTAGATTCATCTTTAACATATTCAATAGTCAACATTGCCGAACGAAGATCTTGTGGAATTACGTCGACTTTTATGAGTCGCCTTTCGAGTTCGAACCGTTTTGTTATTATGAGGGGAAAGCTGTAGCAAACGGAGTTTCCTGGTGGGTTCATTATGCCTATATGATAAATATACACTGTTGCATCGTCTTTAAATAGACGTTCCCCCACCATTAAATGTATAAGTTACCCCACTTTTTTAATCATGTAAATGGGTCAAGGTCATACAACGATATTACCAAAACGGGGAATAGAGCAGTAAGTGATTCTCACTATAACCACAAACTGATCTATTCCCCGCTTTGTATTTAAAGTAAACTATTTGAAGACAACAAAAACTTATTCAGATTCTTCCGATGATGATGATGATGAGCTCGTATCACTAAATAAGCGACGACGAACACAAAAGTTCCCTGTGACTGGATCTAGAACTACATCATCGATATTAATACTGCTTGGAGGGGTTTCACTATCAACAAGGTCCATTTCCTCCAAGCAAAGCAACTGATGATGAAATTCCGGTTCATTATTATCGACATCGTCGTCGTCAGTCAACAGCTCCAACAGCTCCATCTCTCCAAGATATGGTTCACTGCTAGCATACTCACTCAGTAGTTCAAGATCACTAAATAGTTCAAGATCACTAAATAGTTCACCTTCCATCTCTGAATCGTCTTCGTCTTCATCTTCGTTTAAATTTAATGGAATATTTTTAATCAATTCTAGTATAGTCTTCTTAGAAGGGAAAATGTTATCTCTGGGCGACATGATTCCAAGTAGCAGACTGATTTACCACTAATACTAAACCACCTTTTATACATGATTTCGGTGGTGGTGGGGGTAAGTGTTGAAAGTGCAAGTGGTAGGGAAAAGTGATAGGGAAGAGGTATTATTGTAACACAAAATATTAAGTCCTGTAAGTGGGTCAAGGTCACCTTATCCTATTACCAGAACGGGGAATAGAGCAGTAAGAGATTCTTATTCAAACCTCAAACTGATCTATTCCCCGTTCTGTATTTCCCCCCCCCCTTTGGCGTTTTATTTAGTTTATGAGGTTGTGTAATAAAGGCACAGTGTGTAGCCTTCTTGTAATAATTGGTCAATTTTTTTCTTCAAAGGGATTGGTTTTACATCTATTTTTACTTCTTCTGTTCCACGAATACCCAATCCTTTGACCTGAACATAATGGTACTCCGTTAACAGTTGGTAAACACGCTGGATAAAAGTATCCGCTTTAGCAGTAGAGTCAATATAGTGGAGGTATACCATGGTAGGTGCTCTCTTGACGCAATTCAGAACCAAAGTGATAATTGTCTCTGTAACATCGGGCTTATATACCCATAGTTTTTTTTTTTTTTTTTTGCTTTAATTACAGGTTTGGAACAATATAAAATGTTATATTAATGTTCCATCCATTATTGACTAACCTTACCATATTACCAAAGATTTTATATAACTTTCTACTGTAGTTTATTTCAAATGCTTCATTTTCACTACTATAAACTTCACCTGTTGGTCTCCACATGCACAATTGACAACTAACCTCTATATCAAGATACCGTAGCAGTAATCTCCTTACAGCAAGCAACTGATCAATGTTTTCGACCCGTCTGCTAACTATTATAGTTGCTGCAGAGATAGAAGTAGTGGATGCATTCATTTTCAGCAGAGTACTAATTTTTACCAGCGATGGAGAACCTCCTTTATACTTAGTTTAAGTAGTGGTGGGGGTTAGGAAAAGATATTGTTGTTGTGAGAAATAAGAAGATCTTTCATTATTTTTTATCAAACGAATATTTTCTAAGTCCCAAGGTCATTTACACCAGTTGCCAAAACGGGGAATAGAGCAATAAGAGGTTCTCACTTTGACCTCAAACTGATCTATTCCCCGCTTTGTATTTCAAAGGACTTTAGTTTTTTAAGATAGTTACTCGTCCTGATCTTCATCCATGAGGAAGATTTGTTTGTAAGCTGAAGGTTCTTCAGCGAAGAAATGTTGGTCCGCTAACTCATCCTCTTTAAGAAAAACAGCTTCAAAAGGTGGAGGGTTGTGTAAATCTTCTTTGTGAATTAAGGACGGTTCTTGAAGCTGCGACTGAAGGTTTGAAATGTATTTTATTGACTTTTGTATAGTGGTTAATTTAGAATCATACGGATTGGAGGATGGTAATATGCGTCTTAATACTTTATAACAATCAGCGATCCTTGTTCTCATTTTTCTAGAACTAGCATTGTTTCTCTCGGTTTTGAGAGATCTCGAGTTTAAGTTTGGCGAAGTATTACTAGTCTCTGGAAAAATGTTGGATAGAATCATAGCCTGGACAAGTATCGATGGGGCAGCAGAAGATGAAACAGTACAAGAAGAGGCGTCAGAAGTTGGTTTTCTGATGTGCTCCATGGTGTCTGAGGTGGGCGAATACAAGCAGCAGACTAATTTTACCATCGATAAGGTGTCTCTTTTATACCCAATGGAAGTGGTGGGAGTGCAAGTTTTAGGGAGGGGATGTTTTTGTAAGAAATATATATTTCAATATTTTTTTTTTTTTTTTTTTTACCAAACAAAATTTTCTAAGTCCCAAGGTCATCTGAACAAATTGCCAAAACGGGGAATAGAGCAGTAAGTGGTTCTCACTTGGACCTCAAACTGATCTATTCCCCGCTCTGTATTTCTTAAAGTAAACAATAAATCTTCACACTATTGAGCAGCCTTTGCTCTTTGAAGCTCAAGTTCTAAGTCTGCAACCAGGCGAAAGTCTGCATCGTGCTCCTCCCATTGTTCAGGAGAACGCGGTTGTCCACACCACTTTGTAAAGGCGTACCTCATTGCCTCATTATACTCCTCCAGGATAACATGATAGGGTCTTGGTTGCTGCGTTGTAGACCGCATCGATGATGTAGTTTGTTGCGGTTGTGACTGGGCATCATTCTCCGCAACCTTATCAATCTTAGAAACCTCGGTAATTTCAGCAGCCTCAGCAATCGCGTACAACTCCTCTTCGCTAATTTCCTTTCCCCATGTGTTGCTGTTGACGCTCATGATGATACAACTAATAATTATATTCCGAATCGCTTGCTTAAATACCCGCTTACCCCCTCCCTTCTTCACTGTTGAATAATATCTTTAGTATAATATTTCTCCTTTTTCCTTTTACGTTTATCTTTGTCTTAGTGTAAAATATCTAAGTCCGTTATCTAGGTCAAGGTCGTTGTAACATTGTAAAAAAAAAAAGTGTGGACAACCTATTTACACTCTGCAGCATATGCTACAATTTGTAAATAGGTTGTCCACACTTTTTTTTTTTAATTTGGAAAAACTTTATTTAATTTGGAAAGAATGTTTTTTTTTTTTTTTTTTTTTTTTTTTTTTTTTTTTTTTTTTTTTACAATTTATTCCACACAGTGGTTCCTGAATCGGCTAGGATTAGATAGTGCTTTTTTGTAGGGTTTTTGGGATGACGCATGCCTTTAGGTAATCTTAAAATGTAAAGGCGGTCTTCACATTTTAACATGACCTTCAGGAATCCCATTATTTTTACAAAGACGTATTGTTTGTTTTTAGCTAGCCTATTAATCCGAGTCTTAGCCGGTTTCACTGTTGGATGTGGTGAAGAAGGAGAAGCGGTATTTTTTAAATGAAGATTGCACAGTTCTTCATTTAAAGTACACTGTTTTGCACAGCGTTCGCCTTTCTTTGCACCTTTTTTGAAGATATAATTACATAGTTGTGCAGGACGTATGCACCTTCTATGCAATGACTTTAATTGATTAAATTTCTCTGAAGGAGATTGAATATTTGTGCAAATTACTGAAGGTCTGGTTGAACTAGTGGAAGGTGAAATTTCAATTGGGGGTCTTGTAGATATTTTAGAGCTTGATCTCGAGGTGGAGCTTGATCTTGAGGTGGATGATGAGGAGCTCGAAGAAGACCTTGATCTCGAGGTAGATGATGAGGAGGAGGAGCTCGACGAAAACCTTGATCTCGAGGATGATGGTGAAGGAGAAGTTGGTCGATCCATAATGGGTGGTGAAGTTGTCTTCTCAGGGATGATAAGAGACATTAAAAGAGCCTGACGAAGAATTGAACCAGCAGCCGAAGTCAAGGGTGATGCAGAAGTCGAGGGTGATGCAGAAGTCGAGGGCGATGCAGAAGTCGAGGGTGATGTAGAAGTAGAGGGTGATGCAGAAGTCGGTAGTGATATCGGGTGTGACTCCATAGTTCTGAGTTGAGCAAGCACAAGCAGCAGAATGATCTTACCAGTAATGGGAAGCCTCTTTTATACCCAATATAAGTGGAAGGAGAAAGGGGAAAGGGGAAGGGGGATAGGCTATGGTTTAAAATATTAATTTTCCTATATGTAACCAGACAGAGGTTTTATAAGTCCTGTCAGTGGGTCAAGGTCATCTGAACTTGTTGCCAAAGCGGGGAATAGAGCACAAATTGGTGCTCTATTCCCCGCTCTGTATTAGGGGACAGGGAATTACAAGCAATGATTTTAATAACAAAAAATAAAGAAAAAAAACCCCCAAAAAAAAAGGAAAATCACAACAGTTTCTCAGGCTAAGAAAGGTAATGTCAACCGGTTTACATGGCCGTATTGACAAGTCCGGTAGAGCACAAATTGGTGCTTTATTCCCCGCTCTGTATTAGGGGACAGGGAATTACAAGCAATGATTTTAATAACAAAAAATAAAGAAAAAAACCCTCCAAAAAAAAAAGGAAAATCACAACAGTTTCTCAGGCTAAGAAAGGTAATGTCAACCGGTTTACATGGCCGTATTGACAAGTCCGGTTTTCAGGGCCGAAACTTATTGTCAGGGGGTTAGGAAAGGGATGAGAAACAAATTACATTACTTTGAAACAAACTGGTCAGTTAGAGTTAACGTTAATTTTACAAAGAACAATCAGTATCACTGAAACCCGGACGGACGTAGATCACGAACGGGCGTCAGGATACTGCGGTCAGTTTAACAAGGTCACAACAGCAACACTGAAACCCGGACGGACGTAGATCAACGAACGGGCGTCAGGCTACTGCGAACCAATGTTTTGACCAAGGTAGTTTACAAAGACCGGCATTTAAATTACTTTGATAACAAACCCCACGGATATAAAGACTTTACCCAAGGATAAGGATCTGTAAGAAAGGTACATATTTCATCATTAAATATTTACAAAGACCGGCATTTAAATTACTTTGATAACAAACCCCACGGATATAAAGACTTTACCCAGGGATAAGGATCTGTAAGAAAGGTACATATTTCATCATTAAATAAAACACTCAAAACCAACACCAACATTCATTAAACTAACTACATTAATTAGCAGCAATCTACAAGCAATAATCTAACAAACAAACTACCATGCTTAACAAACTACCATGCACATGCAAAGGCGCGGATCTCTTAATTGCGCGTCGGGCCCAACGCACACTTAAAAGACCTACGCTGCAGCAGAATGCAACCCGGACGGACGTAGATCACGAACGGGCGGCAGCCTACTGCGAAGAGACTGCGGACTGCTCCCGCTTATAAAGGCGGCGGTCAGTGGTGGGAGGTGACTCCGCCCCGTGACGTCGGGGGGGGGGGGGCATGACCCAAATGGGGGGGGGGCATGACCCAAATGGGGGGGGGGACATGACCCAAATGGGGGGGGGGGACATGACCCAAATGGGGGGGGGGACATGATCCAAATGAGGGGGGGGGGGGGTCATGAAGGGAAGGGGAACCGGTTCTTAGCTTTCTACCCGTATATGGAAGTGTCAAGGTTACACTTGGCAAGCCGCCAAAAACCTAATCAACGAGATAAACCGTCTGACCCTTCAAAAGTCAAGACATTAGGACTCATTCCAGCTTTGTCTCTCGAACTAAAACTACGTGCCGATCAGCAGCGCTACGATGACTTCCCCTGTGAACCTTGAGAAACTGCGACGTCTGAAGGAATCCCTGAAGGAGACGGTTGAGAGAAGAAGTGGTTTTAAGAGACCAACTTCTTTCAAGGCCACAATAAGAAGAAATTTTAAGAACCATCCGCTCTACTTCAACCAACATCCGTCATCTGAGCATCGACCTTCGACTTCGACTACAAGTCAGCCTCGACCTTCAACTCCACCTCTCACCGTGGATGAGGTGATGGAGCGGACGAGGGTGTTGAAGGAAGAAGAATTAGTCACTCCTCTAAACTTCAAATCACTTAAATTTAGAAAACTAAAAACAAATATCAAATACAAGTTTGTGGCAAGGCTCAGCGGAAACAGCTATATTTTACAACATGAAGATTTTCACTTCAAGGTCCAACTGCCTCATTCCCTGCCGCAACCGCCTAGAATCCCATCCAAAAAGGAACTGTTTTTCGTCAGACAAGAGGGCAAGGCGCATTGGTTAATTAAATAAATTGTCACAGCCCTTGTCCATTTCCTCCACCTCGACTAACCGCAACTCCTTCAGGACTCCTCTTCATGGCATCAAAAACGGTCCTTTTCAGGACCACCCTAAGCATTTCAAGTTAGGGACTTGGCCTGTACATAGGCAGGAGACTGTTAGTCTTATGTTTGTGTGCAGCCCACTTTGTAAAAATTTCGAAGTCCCAAGGTCCTTGACCTTGACCATGACCATGACCCAAGGGGGGGGGGGGGTATAAAGTTTGTGCAAAGTATGTCATGTGGGTACTCAAATTACGCGGATTGATCGGACGAACAAGTTGGTGCAAACAGAATTCAGATCCGACAAAGGGTATAGAAGCAACAGCGAAAAAACTACTATTTTCAAGGATAAACCTAAATAACTTCTTTATTTACGGTTTAAAGTATATTAAGTGGGTACTCAAATTACGCGGATTGATCAGACGAACAAGTTGGTGCAAACAGAATTCAGATCCGACAACGGGTATAGCAGCAACAGCGAAAAAACACCTATTTTCAAGGACAAACCTAAATAACTTCTTTGTTTTTGGTTCAAAGTATAACATGTGGATACTTCAATTACGCGGCTTGCCAAGACAAACAAGAAGGTGCAATTTAAATTTAAATCTAACCAACAGTATAGCATCTGTAGCGTAAAAACGATGGTTTGAAGGACAAGGTAACGTTGTGGTGGGGGTTAGGTGCCTATCATACATGATAACGCTCCATCATTATTCTTCCAGCTCTTGACGGATGAACATCTACCTAGAGGGTCTGAAAAATGTCGCAGTTTTACAGGAACATGAGGAAGGTGACCTTCAGTAGTCCCCTTGACACTACTTTCTACTTCCCTGACAATGAAGACAGAAGGTCTACACTTTTAGTGGACAATGAGCGGTTTCGTCGAAGAATAATCGAGGTTGAAACACTTTTAGCTAGTTGTTTGCTTCGCAAAAAGAACCATATGAATACATGCACCGGTTTAGATCATAGTAGCTGTTATACTTATACAGAGTTGAAGCGCAAACATTATTGAAGTTTTTAGTTACGGAGCTAAGGTCTTGACAGTCTAAGAGCTAAACCCTAACTAACACATGTAAACTAGTTATTGTGCGATGTAAAACTTGGTGGGGAGACTGGTGTAGTGGGGGGACTGGTGTAGTGGGGGGACTACCATATGCCGCACACTTGCCACCTGCCGCCTGCCACCTCCCACCAACCATCTGCTTCGTTCTACTACACTTTTACCCCCACCATTTTGTTTGATACCAGAACGCTAGCTAGCGAATAGTCAGTACACCTCCGGCTCTCGACCGGTGAACATCGAGCTCTCCGAGACGCTCTTCACAAAATAACAATATCATTTCACTCAAGGTCTGATAGATGTTTCTATTTCATTGCCGTCACGTATTATTTCCTCCTGACAGCAATGAAATGCAAACACCTAACAGAACAGATAGGTGTCAAAAACACAACATGGACTCTGCGCAGGGATCGAAGTATCTACCGTCTTTCTTCAGAAAACAAAGTGATGGCCGCAACTCGTCCGGATCAACAACATCGATGACAACCAACAACGGGGAACTATTGTAAACATGAATTATTGTAAATAAAGTAATATTTGTAATATGAATTATTGTAAATAAAATAAAGTAATATTTGTAATTGTTCTACCTCGCACTCGTATCATTCGATTGCTTCATTCGATAATTTTCATTCGATATTTTATCGAATTAAAACTATCGAATCACAATCGGATTTTACGCGTGCGAGGTAGTACTTTTTTAAAATTACCTCCCCGTGACCTTGAACTTTGAACTTTTACTCATTTCGTCACAAAACCGCCTACGTCACTGGCTCAGCCCCAGATAACATCTTTCATGACTCAGCACTTCCGGTCACGTGACCGGATGACGTCACTTCCGGCGCAAAACCCGCAAACCCACACTACTATGTTAAGTAAATATTATGTATTAAGGCGTTTATTAGTTATTTAAATTGATTATTTGTGTAACATTTTAAAACATATTCAAAATATAAACCGGTAAATACTCTTTGGGAAAATACACAGATCACCCAGTTCATAAGCTTAACCTTTGCTGATGAAACTATTTAAATTAAATAATACACAGAGATCATATTAAATGGACTAGTAACTATTTATTTTCGTCATTACCTATATTCATTATCATTGCTAATGAGATTATATTACCAGTCAGGTACTACAAGATGTTTAAAGAGTTTTGAAACAAGAATCACTCCTTAGTTTTTTATAACATTTCGTAAATCGTATTCTATAAAGGATATCACTATACAACATACAACATATTTAGTAATTAGGTCTAATTATATCGTTAATGATACGATGAGTTTATATAGGTCAGCGAAGTTAAAGCTAATGTCTCTTTTCTCAATTATCTTCTAACTTTTTGCCATCTTAATTTCGATTCTTTAACACGTGTTTTTTCTCTATCTATAGTTTTAACAAGATCAATATGAGGTCTTGACATGGTGGAGCAATGAAATAAAATATAATCAGAAATACATTGAACCATGGTAAAATTATATATATATATATATTACCCATAAATCCTTGCAAGGATTATACTATTCTGAAGCAAGAATTTTCCTAACTCTATTTTCCAGCTGTCCTGTTATTTTTTTTTAAGTTAATTTATTTCCTTTAGAAAGTTTCGAGATTTTGACTTGTGACCTTCAGATTTTGGAGCATCCTGGTTCAAAATGTAATTTACGTGGTTTATTGGGGTCTATTTAACAGGAATTACTTTTATTTCATAATGGTATAACCTGCTAGATAAACTTAAATAAAACGCCCTTTATGTCGTGTATCGTTGGTGGTTCAGATTGTAATATATTTATACTGCGGTGAGTTTAATGAGTTATTCAGTAAATTATTGCAGATATGTTATATCACTGATGAGACAAAACGAAGAAATGTTAATGTAGTTTGTTCGTTTATTGGACGATTCCACGAAACGAACGATCAAACTGTGGTATACACATTATTATGAATTTTAATATCATATTCACATAACTAGTTTTTTTAAACTTTAAAAAGATTCAGTCTTTTTAAAAACTTTGATCTAACTTTGAGCTAACATTTGATCTATTTCTTTCAATTCTTCTTCTTCATATTCTTCATTTTGGTTTTTGTTATGTTTCAGTTCTTTATGTATCATTAAAATAAATTCATCCTTAAATGAAGACTTGCAAATATCGCAGCGATGCATAATGTAGGTGCGATCTCCACAAGGGTCTAGGCAATAATGAACAACACTGCAAATACCCCTCTATTTATACCCTAGCAAAAGTAATGGGGGTACGTATTACGTTAAGTTTACTATTTTTTTTTTGCATTTTATATTTACTATTGTAGCTGGAGGCTACAAATTTCTGTATTTAGGTCAAGGTCATTGAACAAATTTGCCAAAACGGGGAATAGATCAGTAAATGATTTCATATTAAACCATAAACTGATCTATTCCCCGCTCTGTATTTAACTAAGACAATTTTCTCCAACAGAAACATTTGATAAATTTTAAACTCGGATGTGAAGTTGGATTGTACACATTGCATCTTGATCAACTAAAAATTTCATAAAACAATAGGGATCTTCAGTTGTAGATTCATCTTTAACATATTCAATAGTCAACATTGCCGAACGAAGATCTTGTGGAATTACGTCGACTTTTATGAGTCGCCTTTCGAGTTCGAACCGTTTTGTTATTATGAGGGGAAAGCTGTAGCAAACGGAGTTTCCTGGTGGGTTCATTATGCCTATATGATAAATATACACTGTTGCATCGTCTTTAAATAGACGTTCCCCCACCATTAAATGTATAAGTTACCCCACTTTTTTAATCATGTAAATGGGTCAAGGTCATACAACGATATTACCAAAACGGGGAATAGAGCAGTAAGTGATTCTCACTATAACCACAAACTGATCTATTCCCCGCTTTGTATTTAAAGTAAACTATTTGAAGACAACAAAAACTTATTCAGATTCTTCCGATGATGATGATGATGAGCTCGTATCACTAAATAAGCGACGACGAACACAAAAGTTCCCTGTGACTGGATCTAGAACTACATCATCGATATTAATACTGCTTGGAGGGGTTTCACTATCAACAAGGTCCATTTCCTCCAAGCAAAGCAACTGATGATGAAATTCCGGTTCATTATTATCGACATCGTCGTCGTCAGTCAACAGCTCCAACAGCTCCATCTCTCCAAGATATGGTTCACTGCTAGCATACTCACTCAGTAGTTCAAGATCACTAAATAGTTCAAGATCACTAAATAGTTCACCTTCCATCTCTGAATCGTCTTCGTCTTCATCTTCGTTTAAATTTAATGGAATATTTTTAATCAATTCTAGTATAGTCTTCTTAGAAGGGAAAATGTTATCTCTGGGCGACATGATTCCAAGTAGCAGACTGATTTACCACTAATACTAAACCACCTTTTATACATGATTTCGGTGGTGGTGGGGGTAAGTGTTGAAAGTGCAAGTGGTAGGGAAAAGTGATAGGGAAGAGGTATTATTGTAACACAAAATATTAAGTCCTGTAAGTGGGTCAAGGTCACCTTATCCTATTACCAGAACGGGGAATAGAGCAGTAAGAGATTCTTATTCAAACCTCAAACTGATCTATTCCCCGTTCTGTATTTCCCCCCCCCCTTTGGCGTTTTATTTAGTTTATGAGGTTGTGTAATAAAGGCACAGTGTGTAGCCTTCTTGTAATAATTGGTCAATTTTTTTCTTCAAAGGGATTGGTTTTACATCTATTTTTACTTCTTCTGTTCCACGAATACCCAATCCTTTGACCTGAACATAATGGTACTCCGTTAACAGTTGGTAAACACGCTGGATAAAAGTATCCGCTTTAGCAGTAGAGTCAATATAGTGGAGGTATACCATGGTAGGTGCTCTCTTGACGCAATTCAGAACCAAAGTGATAATTGTCTCTGTAACATCGGGCTTATATACCCATAGTTTTTTTTTTTTTTTTTTGCTTTAATTACAGGTTTGGAACAATATAAAATGTTATATTAATGTTCCATCCATTATTGACTAACCTTACCATATTACCAAAGATTTTATATAACTTTCTACTGTAGTTTATTTCAAATGCTTCATTTTCACTACTATAAACTTCACCTGTTGGTCTCCACATGCACAATTGACAACTAACCTCTATATCAAGATACCGTAGCAGTAATCTCCTTACAGCAAGCAACTGATCAATGTTTTCGACCCGTCTGCTAACTATTATAGTTGCTGCAGAGATAGAAGTAGTGGATGCATTCATTTTCAGCAGAGTACTAATTTTTACCAGCGATGGAGAACCTCCTTTATACTTAGTTTAAGTAGTGGTGGGGGTTAGGAAAAGATATTGTTGTTGTGAGAAATAAGAAGATCTTTCATTATTTTTTATCAAACGAATATTTTCTAAGTCCCAAGGTCATTTACACCAGTTGCCAAAACGGGGAATAGAGCAATAAGAGGTTCTCACTTTGACCTCAAACTGATCTATTCCCCGCTTTGTATTTCAAAGGACTTTAGTTTTTTAAGATAGTTACTCGTCCTGATCTTCATCCATGAGGAAGATTTGTTTGTAAGCTGAAGGTTCTTCAGCGAAGAAATGTTGGTCCGCTAACTCATCCTCTTTAAGAAAAACAGCTTCAAAAGGTGGAGGGTTGTGTAAATCTTCTTTGTGAATTAAGGACGGTTCTTGAAGCTGCGACTGAAGGTTTGAAATGTATTTTATTGACTTTTGTATAGTGGTTAATTTAGAATCATACGGATTGGAGGATGGTAATATGCGTCTTAATACTTTATAACAATCAGCGATCCTTGTTCTCATTTTTCTAGAACTAGCATTGTTTCTCTCGGTTTTGAGAGATCTCGAGTTTAAGTTTGGCGAAGTATTACTAGTCTCTGGAAAAATGTTGGATAGAATCATAGCCTGGACAAGTATCGATGGGGCAGCAGAAGATGAAACAGTACAAGAAGAGGCGTCAGAAGTTGGTTTTCTGATGTGCTCCATGGTGTCTGAGGTGGGCGAATACAAGCAGCAGACTAATTTTACCATCGATAAGGTGTCTCTTTTATACCCAATGGAAGTGGTGGGAGTGCAAGTTTTAGGGAGGGGATGTTTTTGTAAGAAATATATATTTCAATATTTTTTTTTTTTTTTTTTTTACCAAACAAAATTTTCTAAGTCCCAAGGTCATCTGAACAAATTGCCAAAACGGGGAATAGAGCAGTAAGTGGTTCTCACTTGGACCTCAAACTGATCTATTCCCCGCTCTGTATTTCTTAAAGTAAACAATAAATCTTCACACTATTGAGCAGCCTTTGCTCTTTGAAGCTCAAGTTCTAAGTCTGCAACCAGGCGAAAGTCTGCATCGTGCTCCTCCCATTGTTCAGGAGAACGCGGTTGTCCACACCACTTTGTAAAGGCGTACCTCATTGCCTCATTATACTCCTCCAGGATAACATGATAGGGTCTTGGTTGCTGCGTTGTAGACCGCATCGATGATGTAGTTTGTTGCGGTTGTGACTGGGCATCATTCTCCGCAACCTTATCAATCTTAGAAACCTCGGTAATTTCAGCAGCCTCAGCAATCGCGTACAACTCCTCTTCGCTAATTTCCTTTCCCCATGTGTTGCTGTTGACGCTCATGATGATACAACTAATAATTATATTCCGAATCGCTTGCTTAAATACCCGCTTACCCCCTCCCTTCTTCACTGTTGAATAATATCTTTAGTATAATATTTCTCCTTTTTCCTTTTACGTTTATCTTTGTCTTAGTGTAAAATATCTAAGTCCGTTATCTAGGTCAAGGTCGTTGTAACATTGTAAAAAAAAAAAGTGTGGACAACCTATTTACACTCTGCAGCATATGCTACAATTTGTAAATAGGTTGTCCACACTTTTTTTTTTTAATTTGGAAAAACTTTATTTAATTTGGAAAGAATGTTTTTTTTTTTTTTTTTTTTTTTTTTTTTTTTTTTTTTTTTTTTACAATTTATTCCACACAGTGGTTCCTGAATCGGCTAGGATTAGATAGTGCTTTTTTGTAGGGTTTTTGGGATGACGCATGCCTTTAGGTAATCTTAAAATGTAAAGGCGGTCTTCACATTTTAACATGACCTTCAGGAATCCCATTATTTTTACAAAGACGTATTGTTTGTTTTTAGCTAGCCTATTAATCCGAGTCTTAGCCGGTTTCACTGTTGGATGTGGTGAAGAAGGAGAAGCGGTATTTTTTAAATGAAGATTGCACAGTTCTTCATTTAAAGTACACTGTTTTGCACAGCGTTCGCCTTTCTTTGCACCTTTTTTGAAGATATAATTACATAGTTGTGCAGGACGTATGCACCTTCTATGCAATGACTTTAATTGATTAAATTTCTCTGAAGGAGATTGAATATTTGTGCAAATTACTGAAGGTCTGGTTGAACTAGTGGAAGGTGAAATTTCAATTGGGGGTCTTGTAGATATTTTAGAGCTTGATCTCGAGGTGGAGCTTGATCTTGAGGTGGATGATGAGGAGCTCGAAGAAGACCTTGATCTCGAGGTAGATGATGAGGAGGAGGAGCTCGACGAAAACCTTGATCTCGAGGATGATGGTGAAGGAGAAGTTGGTCGATCCATAATGGGTGGTGAAGTTGTCTTCTCAGGGATGATAAGAGACATTAAAAGAGCCTGACGAAGAATTGAACCAGCAGCCGAAGTCAAGGGTGATGCAGAAGTCGAGGGTGATGCAGAAGTCGAGGGCGATGCAGAAGTCGAGGGTGATGTAGAAGTAGAGGGTGATGCAGAAGTCGGTAGTGATATCGGGTGTGACTCCATAGTTCTGAGTTGAGCAAGCACAAGCAGCAGAATGATCTTACCAGTAATGGGAAGCCTCTTTTATACCCAATATAAGTGGAAGGAGAAAGGGGAAAGGGGAAGGGGGATAGGCTATGGTTTAAAATATTAATTTTCCTATATGTAACCAGACAGAGGTTTTATAAGTCCTGTCAGTGGGTCAAGGTCATCTGAACTTGTTGCCAAAGCGGGGAATAGAGCACAAATTGGTGCTCTATTCCCCGCTCTGTATTAGGGGACAGGGAATTACAAGCAATGATTTTAATAACAAAAAATAAAGAAAAAAAACCCCCAAAAAAAAAGGAAAATCACAACAGTTTCTCAGGCTAAGAAAGGTAATGTCAACCGGTTTACATGGCCGTATTGACAAGTCCGGTAGAGCACAAATTGGTGCTTTATTCCCCGCTCTGTATTAGGGGACAGGGAATTACAAGCAATGATTTTAATAACAAAAAATAAAGAAAAAAACCCTCCAAAAAAAAAAGGAAAATCACAACAGTTTCTCAGGCTAAGAAAGGTAATGTCAACCGGTTTACATGGCCGTATTGACAAGTCCGGTTTTCAGGGCCGAAACTTATTGTCAGGGGGTTAGGAAAGGGATGAGAAACAAATTACATTACTTTGAAACAAACTGGTCAGTTAGAGTTAACGTTAATTTTACAAAGAACAATCAGTATCACTGAAACCCGGACGGACGTAGATCACGAACGGGCGTCAGGATACTGCGGTCAGTTTAACAAGGTCACAACAGCAACACTGAAACCCGGACGGACGTAGATCAACGAACGGGCGTCAGGCTACTGCGAACCAATGTTTTGACCAAGGTAGTTTACAAAGACCGGCATTTAAATTACTTTGATAACAAACCCCACGGATATAAAGACTTTACCCAAGGATAAGGATCTGTAAGAAAGGTACATATTTCATCATTAAATATTTACAAAGACCGGCATTTAAATTACTTTGATAACAAACCCCACGGATATAAAGACTTTACCCAGGGATAAGGATCTGTAAGAAAGGTACATATTTCATCATTAAATAAAACACTCAAAACCAACACCAACATTCATTAAACTAACTACATTAATTAGCAGCAATCTACAAGCAATAATCTAACAAACAAACTACCATGCTTAACAAACTACCATGCACATGCAAAGGCGCGGATCTCTTAATTGCGCGTCGGGCCCAACGCACACTTAAAAGACCTACGCTGCAGCAGAATGCAACCCGGACGGACGTAGATCACGAACGGGCGGCAGCCTACTGCGAAGAGACTGCGGACTGCTCCCGCTTATAAAGGCGGCGGTCAGTGGTGGGAGGTGACTCCGCCCCGTGACGTCGGGGGGGGGGGGGGGGCATGACCCAAATGGGGGGGGGGCATGACCCAAATGGGGGGGGGGACATGACCCAAATGGGGGGGGGGGACATGACCCAAATGGGGGGGGGGGACATGATCCAAATGAGGGGGGGGGGGGGTCATGAAGGGAAGGGGAACCGGTTCTTAGCTTTCTACCCGTATATGGAAGTGTCAAGGTTACACTTGGCAAGCCGCCAAAAACCTAATCAACGAGATAAACCGTCTGACCCTTCAAAAGTCAAGACATTAGGACTCATTCCAGCTTTGTCTCTCGAACTAAAACTACGTGCCGATCAGCAGCGCTACGATGACTTCCCCTGTGAACCTTGAGAAACTGCGACGTCTGAAGGAATCCCTGAAGGAGACGGTTGAGAGAAGAAGTGGTTTTAAGAGACCAACTTCTTTCAAGGCCACAATAAGAAGAAATTTTAAGAACCATCCGCTCTACTTCAACCAACATCCGTCATCTGAGCATCGACCTTCGACTTCGACTACAAGTCAGCCTCGACCTTCAACTCCACCTCTCACCGTGGATGAGGTGATGGAGCGGACGAGGGTGTTGAAGGAAGAAGAATTAGTCACTCCTCTAAACTTCAAATCACTTAAATTTAGAAAACTAAAAACAAATATCAAATACAAGTTTGTGGCAAGGCTCAGCGGAAACAGCTATATTTTACAACATGAAGATTTTCACTTCAAGGTCCAACTGCCTCATTCCCTGCCGCAACCGCATAGAATCCCATCCAAAAAGGAACTGTTTTTCGTCAGACAAGAGGGCAAGGCGCATTGGTTAATTAAATAAATTGTCACAGCCCTTGTCCATTTCCTCCACCTCGACTAACCGCAACTCCTTCAGGACTCCTCTTCATGGCATCAAAAACGGTCCTTTTCAGGACCACCCTAAGCATTTCAAGTTAGGGACTTGGCCTGTACATAGGCAGGAGACTGTTAGTCTTATGTTTGTGTGCAGCCCACTTTGTAAAAATTTCGAAGTCCCAAGGTCCTTGACCTTGACCATGACCATGACCCAAGGGGGGGGGGGGTATAAAGTTTGTGCAAAGTATGTCATGTGGGTACTCAAATTACGCGGATTGATCGGACGAACAAGTTGGTGCAAACAGAATTCAGATCCGACAAAGGGTATAGAAGCAACAGCGAAAAAACTACTATTTTCAAGGATAAACCTAAATAACTTCTTTATTTACGGTTTAAAGTATATTAAGTGGGTACTCAAATTACGCGGATTGATCAGACGAACAAGTTGGTGCAAACAGAATTCAGATCCGACAACGGGTATAGCAGCAACAGCGAAAAAACACCTATTTTCAAGGACAAACCTAAATAACTTCTTTGTTTTTGGTTCAAAGTATAACATGTGGATACTTCAATTACGCGGCTTGCCAAGACAAACAAGAAGGTGCAATTTAAATTTAAATCTAACCAACAGTATAGCATCTGTAGCGTAAAAACGATGGTTTGAAGGACAAGGTAACGTTGTGGTGGGGGTTAGGTGCCTATCATACATGATAACGCTCCATCATTATTCTTCCAGCTCTTGACGGATGAACATCTACCTAGAGGGTCTGAAAAATGTCGCAGTTTTACAGGAACATGAGGAAGGTGACCTTCAGTAGTCCCCTTGACACTACTTTCTACTTCCCTGACAATGAAGACAGAAGGTCTACACTTTTAGTGGACAATGAGCGGTTTCGTCGAAGAATAATCGAGGTTGAAACACTTTTAGCTAGTTGTTTGCTTCGCAAAAAGAACCATATGAATACATGCACCGGTTTAGATCATAGTAGCTGTTATACTTATACAGAGTTGAAGCGCAAACATTATTGAAGTTTTTAGTTACGGAGCTAAGGTCTTGACAGTCTAAGAGCTAAACCCTAACTAACACATGTAAACTAGTTATTGTGCGATGTAAAACTTGGTGGGGAGACTGGTGTAGTGGGGGGACTGGTGTAGTGGGGGGACTACCATATGCCGCACACTTGCCACCTGCCGCCTGCCACCTCCCACCAACCATCTGCTTCGTTCTACTACACTTTTACCCCCACCATTTTGTTTGATACCAGAACGCTAGCTAGCGAATAGTCAGTACACCTCCGGCTCTCGACCGGTGAACATCGAGCTCTCCGAGACGCTCTTCACAAAATAACAATATCATTTCACTCAAGGTCTGATAGATGTTTCTATTTCATTGCCGTCACGTATTATTTCCTCCTGACAGCAATGAAATGCAAACACCTAACAGAACAGATAGGTGTCAAAAACACAACATGGACTCTGCGCAGGGATCGAAGTATCTACCGTCTTTCTTCAGAAAACAAAGTGATGGCCGCAACTCGTCCGGATCAACAACATCGATGACAACCAACAACGGGGAACTATTGTAAACATGAATTATTGTAAATAAAGTAATATTTGTAATATGAATTATTGTAAATAAAATAAAGTAATATTTGTAATTGTTCTACCTCGCACTCGTATCATTCGATTGCTTCATTCGATAATTTTCATTCGATATTTTATCGAATTAAAACTATCGAATCACAATCGGATTTTACGCGTGCGAGGTAGTACTTTTTTAAAATTACCTCCCCGTGACCTTGAACTTTGAACTTTTACTCATTTCGTCACAAAACCGCCTACGTCACTGGCTCAGCCCCAGATAACATCTTTCATGACTCAGCACTTCCGGTCACGTGACCGGATGACGTCACTTCCGGCGCAAAACCCGCAAACCCACACTACTATGTTAAGTAAATATTATGTATTAAGGCGTTTATTAGTTATTTAAATTGATTATTTGTGTAACATTTTAAAACATATTCAAAATATAAACCGGTAAATACTCTTTGGGAAAATACACAGATCACCCAGTTCATAAGCTTAACCTTTGCTGATGAAACTATTTAAATTAAATAATACACAGAGATCATATTAAATGGACTAGTAACTATTTATTTTCGTCATTACCTATATTCATTATCATTGCTAATGAGATTATATTACCAGTCAGGTACTACAAGATGTTTAAAGAGTTTTGAAACAAGAATCACTCCTTAGTTTTTTATAACATTTCGTAAATCGTATTCTATAAAGGATATCACTATACAACATACAACATATTTAGTAATTAGGTCTAATTATATCGTTAATGATACGATGAGTTTATATAGGTCAGCGAAGTTAAAGCTAATGTCTCTTTTCTCAATTATCTTCTAACTTTTTGCCATCTTAATTTCGATTCTTTAACACGTGTTTTTTCTCTATCTATAGTTTTAACAAGATCAATATGAGGTCTTGACATGGTGGAGCAATGAAATAAAATATAATCAGAAATACATTGAACCATGGTAAAATTATATATATATATATATTACCCATAAATCCTTGCAAGGATTATACTATTCTGAAGCAAGAATTTTCCTAACTCTATTTTCCAGCTGTCCTGTTATTTTTTTTTAAGTTAATTTATTTCCTTTAGAAAGTTTCGAGATTTTGACTTGTGACCTTCAGATTTTGGAGCATCCTGGTTCAAAATGTAATTTACGTGGTTTATTGGGGTCTATTTAACAGGAATTACTTTTATTTCATAATGGTATAACCTGCTAGATAAACTTAAATAAAACGCCCTTTATGTCGTGTATCGTTGGTGGTTCAGATTGTAATATATTTATACTGCGGTGAGTTTAATGAGTTATTCAGTAAATTATTGCAGATATGTTATATCACTGATGAGACAAAACGAAGAAATGTTAATGTAGTTTGTTCGTTTATTGGACGATTCCACGAAACGAACGATCAAACTGTGGTATACACATTATTATGAATTTTAATATCATATTCACATAACTAGTTTTTTTAAACTTTAAAAAGATTCAGTCTTTTTAAAAACTTAAATAAACTCGTTTTTACTAAGTTTAATTACAGTCTCAGTTATTAACATGCTTTTGATTTAAAATGAAACTCCAACCAATCTCCACCCAGTGTGCAGTGAACCACTGCAAATGGAATTGATAAGTACATTAACAATTACCAACCAATACAGAGTTGCTGGGCGAGAGCTGGCTTCATTTGTGATGGATTACTTAATGACTCATCACAGAGTAAAGTCTTTAAACTGAAAAACTATTTGTTGAAAATAAAAAAAAATCACAACTCGTATTTAATTTGAAGGATTTGAATAAAACAAAACTTATTACTTTTAAGGAGGTCTTTTAAGTAGGCTGCATTTTACTACTACTCTAAACAATCACTCACCGACAAATTACGCATTAGACCATAAATTGTAATAGTGACAGAAGGAAGAAGCACTATACACTATTCCTAATATAGTATTTGGTGGGGGAAGTGGCAGTTAGCCCCACTCGCTTCCAGGGGCACCTTCCGAGCAGCTGCTTGCTGCTAAGCAGCTGCTACAAATTTGAAAGGCAATATATAACCTATATATTGGTTATAAATTGGTTATATATAACCTCTATATATAGAACCTATAATAACATAAAATGTCTTAGAAATAACTTGGATTTTGAAAAGTTTCCTTTCTTAAAAGATATTTAATTTCCAAGTTTATGACAATATTAGACAAAATAATTGATGGGTGGTTAAGCCAAAAAGTGAAAGCGGAAAGCACAATATAAATTCCGTATGGCAGCATTAAATTCAAGGACAGATAAGACCTCTTAAGCCGTCTCGAGCAGATTGAGTGTATATTTAAAACGCAACAATAAAAAGCCGTCAGTTCCTTTTGAAACCACCAATTCAGCAGCATAAATCTTTAGTCGTATTTTTGAATGATTTTCAAGTGTATTACTGAAATAACTCGTTGTATAAGACAGTCATTAAGTTAATAGAACGAAACTATTTTTATCTATAAATTTAATCTAATTGTAAAAGGTTTCCCTCCTTTTAGCGAATTTCCCCTATAGATAAGAAGCTATTACCCTAGGTCTCATGGCAAAACTTAAGCCCGAGACCATGATAACTTTTTGTTTTAAGGTCCCCGGATGCCGAAAACACTATTAGTTCAAATTTATATTTATGTATATGTATGTATTTTATATATATATATATTACATATGTTTGATTCACAAATTAGGGTTACTAATATAATACTAACTCCATCTGATTGTCTTTGTTTATTTATATATTAGGTTAATGTACTTACACTGTGAAGATGACTTGAAAATCGAAACACGTTTCGTGTAGAATGAAAATTACAAAAGGGTACTCAAGGTTTATTACTTTAATTATTATTAATAATATATATATTTTACTTGAGTTCACGAATAGGGCTACTAATAATGTTATAAGATTGAAAACAAAACTTCCAGAGTACCCTTTTTTTCTTTTTTTCCAAGGGTACTCTGGAAGTTTTGTTTTCAATCTAAAAATTTATATATATAGACATATATATTTTTATATATATATATATATATATGTCTATGTATATAAATTTTTATATATAAATCTTGTATATATATATATATATATGTGTGTGTGTGTGTGTGTGTGTGTGTCCGTGAACTCGATAACGTTTGTAAAAAACATCCGATTTCGATTAAATTTGGCACAAACGTTTAAAGCAACATTCATACTTTAAAGTTCGAAAACCAGAAAAATCTGACCATGGGAAGTGGGTTTTATTGGTGTTTAAATTTTCCAAAAATCAGCTATTTGCTTTTTTCACCCTAAAATTTGTAAAACACTCAGTTTGGGTTTTGATTATTTTATAGAGTTTAAAAACAATTAATATGGTATTCTGAATTATTAACTTAGGTTAAGTGGTTGCGGACAAAATAAAAAACATGTTCATAAAATCTCCGATTTTAATCTTATGGGAAAAAGGTTTTTAGCTTTTACACAGTTAATTTTACTGTAAACTTCACATTTTCTTTTACAAATAGGTTTAGTTCTATAAACAAATCTTTTTGGTGTTAAAATTATGATTCTATGTCCATTCGTTGCAGAGATATTCCAAGAGCTAAACACAGTACGTTGTCCAATGTTATCCTTATGGTGAATAAATCAAATTTGATACCTCAATTATGTATATTAATGAAAATTGGTATGTATCTTCAACTAGTACTGGTATATTGATATTTGCACACACACAAATTTTTTGTTACTGTCCCCATAGCAGCAAACCTTCAAACTCAGCCCTCATTCTATTCTTTTGGACATTAAGTAAAGTTTTATACATCCTTTAACTATGAACATAAATTAATAAAACTTGGTATATAGCTTAACTTGGTTAAATTACATTGATAATTGCATAAAAACAAATTTCTTATCTTTCTTGTTGCAATAAACCTGCGTACTCATCTTTCGATGTTATTCTTATGGAGAATAAATAAAATGCCTATATATCACTTATTTATTCGTAAGTTTCTATTAAACTTGGTGAGTGGCTTTATGTGGTAGTGAGAAAGATATACATGCACTGAAAATTCGCTTAGTATGCAGGTTTTCTGTGATGAGGGTATTATTAAAACACGATGGAAAAAATAAATAATGTGAAAATCTGAAAAGATATTTGGGTTATTGTGCAGTTTGTCATTTCAATGAAAACCTTAATAATTGTTATTGATATGTTTTCAAATTGAAATGGTTTTTAAATTTGATTTACCAGTTCTTTTCCCAATCTAAAATTATTTTGTACTAATGTATTTAATTGTATTACATTTGGTAATTTTTTTTAAAAAATGCCTCGAAATATTGTTTATATAATTAGTATGATTCATCAAAACTGCACCTTATATTTTAATTTCTAAATATTTAAATACTGTTTTATTTTCGGTTAAAGGTTTTTAAAACAGCATATTTATCTTACGATCAAACATATTGATAATGTGCAAAGGTAAACCAATAACCTAATTAATATTTCTGCATGGAACCCACGCTCTGGTCTGTCTGAGCTACAGTAAATATAGTTAGTGTGTCTGACAACTGACTTGTTATCCTCTACAGTGAAAAAAGTCTGCTCTTTATTCCTGGTATATGTCATAGTACCAATGTCGTGCATTACCTAAAAAAAATATTGTTGCTGAAATAAACTCACCAAAGAGTAAGAGCACATGTGATCTGTGACCTCTGTAAGCAGTACAGCGCTTGGTTGACCTTTTATACTTGATGTTTACATACGTTTGTGTTTAGGTAGATCTAATAAAATACCATTGGCTAGATATTTTTAGAACCGTTTTTGGCTTTGAATATGTATATTTATTCTGAATTTAAAACATTATTATTTTTAACACCGTTTTTTATAAGGAAAGAATTTTAAGAATAAGTAGACCATAAAAAAATGAATAGTAACAATTCTAATAGATCTGCATATAAATAACAAAGAGGTCAAGCCGAGGTCTGTAAAAGCTTGAAAACTTAGGCAAGAACACACATTTATGTTTTCTTCAAAAAAAATAATCATAATTTACAATAATCTATCCGTAACCAATACTTAAACTATATATGCAGAAATATGAAAAACTAAAGTGATTAAAACGTGTAAAAGAACAAAAATAGACATTAACAAAGAAAAGAAGTGATACGTCAATACAGAATAAAAACCGCTGCCCTATGTAATTTAATTTATATGTGTAATTGCACTACAGCTTCTAATAACAAGGTGAGGGGCTATATTGGCCTCATTCAGAAAACAGCACGTATAAGCAAGGCGTGTTGCGGTGGGGGTCATTGCTCTCGGGAATTATATCGTTCTTAGCATACATTAACCATTTATGATAGATACTACAAATCACCTTGGAATCTCGATGAAAATTGCTCTGAAATAAATAAATAATACAAATTAACCTATTTCAGTAATATTGTTATAAAGAAACTATAAAATCCATCTTTCGATACGTTATACAAAATATTGACGATATTGATATTAGAAAGCGAGCTATTTGGGAGCTCCAGAAGATTCTAGAGTCACGTGGTCCATCACGTGGTTCGGTAGTCACGTGTCTTTCACCTGACTGCTGTCTCAAACTATTTCCATCAATAGCATTACTAAAAGGTATTATGGTTTAATTTAATTATAATCTTAAAGGAGGTCAGAGACACCGATTAATAAACTCAATATTGATTTTCAGAAGAGACTTTATTATACAGTGCTGCGACATAGGCGTCTTACAAAATACTTTAAATTAAATAAATACATATATAAAAAAAGGTATACCAAATAAAATGTATAGTGTAAAGAATAACTTTTTTAGTTGAATTGTTTTAGTCTAAGCTCATCTGGCTACTAAAATCTGATTTCGTTGATTTTGAACATTGAGAGAAACTTAAATTTGTATCCATTTTATTAATTTGTTCTAGAATTATTTCAGATGCCGGAACAGCTAGTTCTACCACAAAACAAAATGCAATAAAATAATTATCAAAATAAACATATTTTTTCATTGTTTTACAGTACGCTTTATTCTCACCAGCATGATTTCATAAATTAAAATAAGGATATATCATAGGGCACATTATATGCGGTAATAAACTATTAATACCTTATCAAAATTCATGAAGCAATAATGAAATAAAAATATATATTTTATGGATTGATTCTTATTTGTGTTTAGCTATTTCCCATTCCCCAACTACCATCTAAGTCTAATCGCCAAGGCTCTGTGAATGGTCAACATTGATTGTTTTCGCGTACATAAAGATTAGTCCGCACAATAACGAATTTCAAGACCATTAGAATAATCGCAATCGTGAATGTCAATACCAACGAAGCTATAGTTTTGTACGCTTAAGAAGAAGCACAAGGCGGCTTAAACAACGTTATATTATATGTGTTTAAATAACACCCTTATTGTTCTTCTGTTGCAGTGACGGTCTTCCAGGAGAAGTCGTACATCCCAATGTACACGGCCATCGGATGGGGCGTGCCCGTAGCCATGACGACGGCCTGGGCGACAGTGACGTACCACACGATGGGGTCCACGAAGTGCTGGTGGGGCTACAACCTCACGCTCTTCTTCTGGATACTGGAGGGACCGAGAATGGCCGTCATACTGGTGGGTGAGATCTAGGTGCATTTAAGTTAGGTGTGGTATTGCGCATCGTAGCGTGACATCAGCTGGTGGCGGAAGCGCGTCTGCAAGGTATTCTGACTATCCTATGTGAAGGAGTGGGGGACATGGGGTAGGCAAAAGACTTCAGTGAAGCGATATTTTAGGAACCAGTTTGCAGCCAATCATAAACTTCAGCACTGGCGGCTATAGGCAATCCAAAAAAACAGATCAGGATCAGAACGTTAAGTAGACGTTCTGATCCAGATCTGGGTTTTTGGATAGGCTCTAGCCGAGAGTAACTTCAGCTCTCACTGTAAACCAGCTGATCAAATAAACACCGTGACGTCTCCTGGTGCCTGCGCAGAACGTGTTCAAATTCGTACTTCTGAATAGCACACCTAGGAAATAGCATACATCTAGGATGATATCAGCTAGCCTTATACTGTTGGGCTAGGTGACGTCATGAGGTGGCCAATCACAGCACTCGGTGGTGTAGAAAGCTGGAGACACACGCGGTAGGCCATAACAGAGGGAAACGTCGAGATACATTAATGAGGTTAACGCGGTGGTTCAGCAGTCAACAGGTGCTACAGGGTGGAGAAGGTTGACACAGGGTTGTTGTAGGCCATTACGGGCGGTTGTGGTGGTCGTTAATGTTGGAACCTGGACACGGTCGTGTGAACAACTCTTGGCGTTGTTAGTGACGCTCCTGCCCTAAGGGTTGGATTGTAGGCTGGGATACATTGTTAACCGCCTTTCGAGCTTATAATAGAATCTTTGAACTTAAAGTAGATAGGTTTGGTTTAACTTGATTATTTTCTTCCAATTGTAATGAGTGGAGTTTGTAAGTCTTCGTTGTTTATTCGTTACATTAGCAAAAGGTTTTGCCCAACCGCATACGTTTTTATCAGTTAGTTGTTAGTAATATTTTTTAAATAAATAACTCAAGAAAGCATGTAAAGAAGGGTGTTGAAGGTTTTTTTTCTTATGTCAAAAGAACAACAAATGACATTTTCAAATATAAAATAACATATTTTCCGAATGAAAGGAACAATAAATTTGTAAGTTTATATATGTTTTTATAAACTCGATTGTTTAGGGTTTACAAAAACTGTGTTTTCTTTATAGTATCATCGCACATCTTATATTTTATGTTCGCCAGTAAGCTGTTAGAGGTCAACTGTGTACGCCACTCAAAGTCACGTGTTCAGTCATATGGGCACCCCGGGAATCGAACCCGTGGCCTC
Source organism: Allygus modestus (assembly GCA_963675035.1). NCBI lineage: Eukaryota > Metazoa > Arthropoda > Insecta > Hemiptera > Cicadellidae > Allygus > Allygus modestus. Next base: position 69,607,065 of record OY776116.1, read on the forward strand.
TTGCACAAAAATAGAAGACGCTAACCGTTAGGCGAGGCGAGGCACTCAAGTTAAATCAATCAACATTTTGTGTTCCCCGAACAATTTTCCACTTAATGTAATTATTCAATCGATGCAGCTTTCATGTATCGAGTGAAATTTGTGTTATGTCTTTCACGTAATCGTTGGACTGAAATTTACTATAAATGTTATTCATTTAGTTTTTTCCACCCCGCAAACTGTCAAATAACATTCCAACACATGTGTCACTGAACAACAGCTCAAACATAGTCATCCTCGCAACCGCCCACTCATCGATGTCAATCAAATTCAAACAGTTTCAAATGTCCACTCTTCGCTCAACTGCCGGCGCCGTAGTCAGCCTAGTCTTCATTGTCATAATGAGTTGCATACTGACAAGAGCGTTAACGATGGCAACACTACATAGGCGGATAACAGTCATTATGGTTCAAGGTGTACCGACTGTTTATAGCCAGAAGTCATTAAATATTTACTTTAATGGCCATTTGGACATGATCCTATTAGGACGTCTCATACCACGCACAAATGTGTTTAGAGGATAAATCAATGTACATTAGTTGAGATTAAAATAAAAAATGAGGTCTGTGAATTTATAAGTAGGAAGATAGAGTATGAAATCGTTTATATTTAAATTACTAAGATTCTTTCACAATCTATTCTAAAATGACGTTGTAACTTTGAGATTTTATTATTTAAATATTATCGTAATTACTCGATTACCGTAATCAATTATGATACTGTATTGTTTAACTAGCCTAACGAATGTTCCAGCTAAACTTCCTGTTCCTGCTGAACATCATCAGGGTGTTGGTCGTCAAGCTGAGGCAGAGCCACACGAGTGAGACCGAGCAAGTCAGGTTAGTTCAGCATCCATAACTAATACACGTGGTGCAAACTAGGATGAAGCGGGGAGAGCGGCAAAGGCGAGTCTAAGATTTGCCTTCCACTACTGTTTCCTTACCAACCGGGCCGGATACTGTCGGGTACTGTTATTGCAGAGACTACACTACCACTGGAGTAGTCACGTAATGTATGGTCAATGTGACACACTAAAGCGAGAAATGTAGTAGCAGACAAATCTCTGACTGACATTTACTGCAGTCTGTGATTCGTCATAGTTGGCTCTACTGTAACCGTTAAACAAAGACGTGTACCGCAGGGCTCATGCATCAGAAGAGCGGTAACCACTCAATAACAAAGTCAACGGTGCCCATCAGCTGATTGGAACAAAGAAATGTGAATTCTGATGCCAGCAGCATAAATCTACATCAGACTTAAATAGGATCTAAATGAGAGCTTAATAATAGCACCGCATGTTTTAATCATTTTAAACATGTTGTTAATACAAAATAAATGTATACCATTGGTGAACCCATTTATTAATTGAACTCAATTTATTTCAGTTTTCACTATTTTACTATTTTTGGAGTTTCTTCTATCAAGAAATGACACAATTGTAACCAATATTTATTCATGTAAAACTTGCTACGTGTATGAAAAGGATTGTGAGGCGGTTAACGAGAAAACATGAGGCCAAACTGGATTACAAGTTGTGGTGTTATAAGTTTACCAATTACCCCTTAACATAAATTCCCTCACACGCGTAACCTGGGGCCTTGTCCACCACAGGGAAACTTGCAGTTCGTGCTACAAAGGGTGTTTAGCCTTGACCTTTTAATACAAATAATGCCCTTTAACGTCAAGACCTAAAGAGGCTTTAAACTTAAGTTTAAAAGCTGTTTGTAACATTTGGACAGTTATTAATTAATGTCATGTAAAATATTACTTTAGTTTAAGTAAATATACTAGCCAATATTCCTTCATTTGTTTTAAATAAAGGCGAAAATTTAATTAATTCAGTAAAAGCTTATTATTTTACAGATACTTTTTGCAATTTAATTTACTATTAATTTTTTATTTCTTTCCAAATTACGTGTTTTATTATTCATATGTGAACGATAAGCGTTATCCGTTTAGGTTGCTAGGAATTATTATAACAAAAGCCAACCGTTTACTCAAATAATTTTGTTGGATCAGTAGAGTAATAATACTACGCGCTGATATTTCAAAATTGTAAAAGACTGGTTGAACACGTCAGAATACAAATTGATATGCGGTCAAAAAATAAATACACCCTCTAAAACCCTCAGCACTGTATTACCTTGGTTACGCGCTTCCTTTCATTTGTGTATTCACGATTCATTCACGACACATTTTATATAAATACAATAGTAATAAATGTATAAATGTATAAATTAAACGCAATACAATAAACTGTAGTGGTTAACAGTACTAATACGAATCGATTACAAATCCAGTAATCAACAAAGTAGTTACGAGGAAGGACAAGAGTAAATAGTGATGGTATTGGATTGGTGTCAAACGAGTGATTGAGACAATATCAACTAATAGAAAGCGAACCGATCGCCTTCTACTGTAGTGGTTAGAGCGCGTTTCTTTGGTCCACAACGATCCGGGTTCGATCCTTGCCAATAAATCATTTCTATAAGAATTGTAATAATGTAACTGTGGTTCGTTACCTAGCTTAAGCTGTATGACCTTAATCAAGGAAACAAAAATGTACTGAGGGTCTAATGTCACTACCGTGGGGAATTATTTCCCTATCTCTGGAATCAATTTCCCTCAGTTATTAGTCATAAACTAAATAATCAAAATCAAACTCTGGTTCTCACCATGTTTAAGTCCTGTAGTTAGGTTTAGGGAATATATACAGCCTAATATTCTACTAGTTTCAACGAATCCATCACAATTTATTTAGTTGTGATAATTTGTGTGTAATTGTTCCCAAATTGTACTACCGCGTTTTCATAATAAACTAACCAAAAGGGGAGGTTTTGTTTACGACGCTCCTGGTTATTTTTTTCAGTTAAGTATAATAATATCAGTTGTTAAAGTGACACATTATTTAAAACTACTCCGGCATATTTCAAATTAAATTATATGAGACATCTTCTATTTTCCAATCCCAAGATTCTTACAAAATAATAGTCAATACCTTCATTTATGATTTTAATAGATTTACTTTATTGATAATGACGAAACCTGGCGATCCCAGCTACATCAGGGGTGAGCGAAAAACACCCATGATTATGTAGAGCGAAAAATACCCATGAAAATAGAGAGCGAAAAACACCTGTGATTATGGAGAGCGAAAAACATCCATGATTATGGAGAGCGAAAAACACCCATGATATGGAGAGCGAAAAACACCCATGATCATGGGGAGCGAAAAACACCCATGATTATGGAGAGCGAAACGCACCCATGATTATGGAGAGCGAAAAACATTGGTTTGCGTTGCACTCTGTGGAGATACTGACGAAATTTTCCGACCACCACGTGTTTATATAATCACCTGGCCAAATAAAATTATCGAATGCCATGATAAACATTGAAACCTTTGGGCTTTAGGGAATGTGGCGAAATCTGTTTTTCGTTTATTGATTTGCATTAAAAGCGGTGCAGTAGATTAATTTTGTTTTAAAATATCACAGCTTTCTCAGGGGTGGCTAAAAATGTATTTCTAACAAATTTCCCATGTATTTCTTACGAGAAACATTTGATATTTTTTACCACATAAATAATAAATATCATACAACTTGTTTATTATTTGACCATCGGCATCAATAGAGGTTTTCAAATACGCATCAATTATGAAAATTGGCCCGCTGTAACTCTAGATTTATCTGTACAACGATATTCCTTTCTCAGAAGAAAGAAGTTCCTTACTCAATTATGCAGGGTGTCCGGTAACTCTCTGGACAAAGGTATATAGCTTTAGTCCTTGAGTCAAGGCAAACACATTTTATCATAATAACTTGGGTCTACCATGCCTAGTTTTCCTTTTGTCTGACTGTATTGGTTTTTACTTCAAAGTTCATATTTAAAACTCTACTGAACTGAATACAACTAAACTTATGACAACTTTATAACACACATTCACATACAAACACACATTCTGACAGACAAACGGAAATCTAGGCATTGGTTTGACTTGACTCAAGGAATAATGCTATGTACCTTTGTCCAGAAAGTTATAGCATACCCTGTATATCATATTTCCCTGAACACAAAACTACAATCACAAATATGCTCATTTAACTATTCGCCAATGTCTCAAGTATTCAGAGTTTTTTCAAGCGCATCTGTGCTAAGATAGAACATTTTTACAATATTGGGAAAGTTTCGTTTAGCAATCAAACATTGTCGGCCGAAGTGATCAATCACCAGACAATTCAGCTCCGAGTCTGCTTCATAAGTTTTCCAACGCGATTAGTTTAACACTTCAGTCACAGAACACAGAAAAGAATTTTGTGTTCAAAAATTTTTCCCCGCAGCTATTACAAGCACTATTCGCCACGAATTATTGCATACTCGAATGAAATATGAGGAAGGTATGTGGAATATGTGTTAATATGTGTATAATTTGGGAATAATTATTTTAATTGTGAATTAAATCTTAGTTGGGGATATATTAAGGAAAAACTACCCAAAGGATAAAGCATATTTACGAACGAAAATTAATAAAATAAAAGTACGATTACTGATTACCATACAATAACCGGCAACACCTAACAAATATATTCAAATGTTAAATGCAAAACTAATATGTAGTGAACTATTACAATTCTGTGAGGTCAATTTAACTTTTAAATACTTGTACAGAGTGCACGCCCTTGGGAATTTGTTTATTGGATGGACACAAAAATAAAACAACATATAAACGTACCGCATGTTTTGTTCCCTACATTATTGCTTTGCAATATCCCATGTTTGTAACCGTGGTAAATTGTTTAATACTGTATTCTGTACTTACAGGTGTATATTATATCGTCGGTGGTTGGCTATAAAATTAATTCATCCCGCCTCAGACGTTTAAATAAGGTTCACAAAACAATATTGCTGTAGACTTAATATTGTTTTAATGCCTGGAACGACGATAGGCTTCTTTTCTTCCTTGTTTCCCCAGGGTGAACGGTCCGATTGCTACAGAGTTGAATTTGGTTATCAGCAAGAGGGTTGGTCGAGCAAAAAGTCGATTACTCAAAGCGATTATTTTCCTTCTCACTCTTACTCATACATATAACAAGGACATTCTTTCAAGTAGACCACAAGACATTCCCATGTGCATTCTCCTGAAAGACACGAGCAATTTCCGTGTGCAAAACATATCTCGGAATTCCGCGAAAATATGTTACTTAAAATTTTAAAATATAGGTTTTTGAGCCTCATAAAATAACTGGATAACCTAAATCTTAATTTATCCTGATTGGAAAAAAAACTTAATCTAAGATTAATTTAATTTTGCTGGAAACCTTCTCTTAAAATTTAACTTTATAGCTTTGGGTTTGTGAATTTTAAGAACATAATAAATTATTATGCCATCTGAACAAAAAAAATCAGTGAGCTTTCAAAGTAACACTCACGTGGTAAAGTGTCAAGTGATTTTTCTCTGAGCAAAGCTCGGTCCTCATGTACTGAGGTAATCACCTGGTCTCCTGGGAGCCTCAGATTGACAAACCCAGCCATTGTAATTGTTCTTTCTTCTCCGCCAAACTCTACCCTGTGTTCCGTGTTACAGGAAGGCCGTGCGCGCGGCGGTAGTCCTGCTGCCCCTTCTCGGCATCACCAATCTCCTCAACATGGTGGAAGCCCCTCTGGACCGCTCCGTGGGCGAATTCGCCGTCTGGTCCTACACCACACACTTCCTCACCTCCTTCCAAGGCCTCATCATTGCATGTCTCTACTGCTTCCTGAACGGAGAGGTCTGTAACAGTGATTAGTTTTCGTACTTTCATGTAAATTTGCACATTTATAAAAAATATTGTACTATGAAGTAGGTTTTCACACTAAAGCATTTTACATGTTAGGAAAAAAATTTATTGTAAAGTAAGATATAAGGGACTATATTCCTAAGCACTTGCCAATCAATCCATACTAATATCTATACAACTTGCTGGTACCGGTGGCTGGCGAATAGGACGATACGGGAAAATTCTCAACTTGTGCGTAGACTTAAATTCGGTAAAATAAATGTTTCGTAGAGTCATTGCGAACATTATTTTACTACACAATGCAGATGTTTGCTGTCGGTTAGACAATCCTCCTTTTCCTTATGGAGTAAACAACGGTTGGGATAAAAATAATCCTTCTCTGACCCTACTTATTTCAACCGTAGTTCAACCATCAAACACAAAAATTAAATGCTTCTTGTGTAATTTTCATTATTTACCAATTAATATGTTTATCAATCAATGCAATAACATATTATTTAAATAAATCTCCTAAACTTAATTTGTTTTAATACAACACGAGTTACTGAAGTGTTTTCTTCTAAATATAAATGACTACTTTGCATTTGCAGATGATTAAAAAACAAACTGTAATTTTCACCAAATATACTTCGAACTTAGGTATATATAAACAACCCTCTGGTTATTATATATGTATATCTTTGTCCACAAACAAAAATGTAATAGTTCCTTATTTATGTTCACCAATCGAAACATTGTGTATTTAGTTCATGTTACTTTCCTAATCGTTTTGTTTTACCATCGCTTTACTCGTTCATGTCGTATTGTTATCGTTTCGTATATATCTAACTTTGAACCTTAGTTAACTTCCCTTTAACTATTTATGATTAGGTTTAAAGTGTATTATAAGCTTAGTAGTCGAATTAACTGGAGGCACGGCTACATACTGTCAAACCAAGGCTAGGATTTATAATTTTGTTCTTCGTAGAAATCGACAACAGAGGAGTTTGGAACTTACAAATCAAATTGTCTTTTAATTGTAAGTTTTTCTGAGATTGAGTTTATTTCAGCATTTCAGAAATTTTATTGAAAAACTATTAATTATTTAATAATTCAAGGAATAAATTTAAAACTTAACAATTATTTTAATTATCCATCTGACAATTCTCACTTGTCACTAAAAAATTGTTCAATCTAGATTAATTACGTCATATGAATTCATATATGTGTGAAAAAAGTTTTTATTTGTTGGGTGTCAGAAGGTGATCCTAATATGGTGCTTATTCGAGCAATGTGCTTGCTTTTAGTGCACATATTTACCATTGCTCGTGGGATAGTGTGTATGGATGTGTACTTTTCCCTGTCGTTTGCTAAGGATTTTTATTTTCTACTCTTCCGTTACACACATTTAACACTTTAACTAATAGAATTGTTCAAATAGCATATGAATTTTCATATTTATTCTTCGGCACAGTAACAACCCTAGTGTATCAATTGTTTTAAAAGTCATGTCAAACAAAGATTATTTGACGGTGTTCCTACAATTTAAAAGTCTTCATTCCAAGCGCCAATATTAGCTCAGATTAATCAACTCCTCATTTTCTTTTCATAACTCCCTTTTCAGTATATTTTTGTTATCTCAGTTAATTGTATTTTGCTCTTAAAATATTAAAATTAAAAACCCGTTGCCTATTATAACACATTTTATTAAGTATTAATAAAGTTAATAAAATAAAATAATAAACAATAAATAAATAAATAATAATAAATAATTAAAAAATATAAGAAAAATAATAAACAAATTAATTGGAAATAACCATTTTTAAATTGCAATCATAATCAAACTATTTTGAGTCCGATTCAACTTTATAACTACAGTTGAAAAATATTTATGTACATCGTAAATGTAACTTGACTGTGGATTGGTAATAACATTTTCAATATAAATACCGCCAAAGTTACTTAGAGGGAGAATCTCCATAAAAAGTGAGGCAATGAACAAAATGAAGAAGATAAAGAATGACAAACAGAAAAAATAATTTATTGAAAAGAATAATACGTGTTGTCACAATAAAACAGGATAAAATAAACTATGTCTCACAACACTGAAAATATATTTACCCTTATACTGCACTTACATACAAGTCGATAAATATTCATAAATGGTGGTACAAGGCGCTCGATTTCAACCACTTATACCGGGCATTATCAGGCCCAATCAAAGAATCACCTATATTCTCCTATTCCCAATCCATTACATTCCAATCCAATTCTCTGATTGGGCCTAATAATGACCGGTACAACTGCAATCGATCGCCTCGTCCCAACCTTATAATCCGCATCGTCTGTGAGTACGGTGTAATTGTAAATATATAATGCAGTTTATCTCTCCCTGTTTATCAGGAACAAATACATTAAGTTCACATCTGAGAACCATTTTCGTAAATAATGTTACTTTTATAGAACTATCCTCGAGTAAACAAGCATGCATCTTCAATGAGGTTCTCTCAGGACAGTAGACACACGAGTCTATTTATACTTTTCTCCTTGTTCTGATGTTCTGATGGTTTATTGACCCCCAGGTGCGGATTGCAGTAGCCAAGAGCGTCTCCACATACCTGTCACTCCGGCCACACCACTTCACCCCCCGCCGGAACTCCGCCTACGTCTCCGGGGTGTACACGGAGCAGGCCGCTCCCCTACCCTCGACCCGCGCCGTCCGGCCTCCGCCCTGCTGGCTCCGGCTGTGCTGCACCAGGCCTACGCCACCGGAACCAGAGATTCCCGAGTACGTAACAGGAAAACTATCTAATTGGGATATTTCAATATAAGTGTACTCAAAAGGGTACTCAGAGATGCTTCGTTAACCACCCTGAAGGGATGTTAAACAGATACGTTGAAATTCGTGTATCTTCAGTGTCTTTTCCATCAGAGTTGATTTATGTATTTAAACGTTAATGGCATCTTTGTTAACATAACACACAAACGCCTTTAGAGAAAGCTGTCCAAATTAATTAAATTGTTGTTGGATACCTTGGGATTTGAACCCATGAACCTTTAACCAAAGTCCGAGATGCTAACCGTTAGGCTAGTGAGATAACTGGATTTTTTTGTAGTTGGTGCTTTTAATGGGAAAATTTTTTCGTTTCGTGGTGAGATTTCTTTATTAACATGACACGTGTTGTTACAACTAAGCAGGATAAATAAAATACGTCTTAGAACACTATAAAGTATATTTACACTGTTTTGTCTTTTGTGTATATTTTACCGTCTTGTATGTAAGTACAGTATATGTGTAAATATAATTTATAGTGTTGTAAGACTATTTTATTCATCCTGCTTTGGTGAGATTTATGGCACAATTCCCCCATTACATTCCAATCCCATTCTCTGATTGGGCCTAATGATGACCGGTACAACTGAAATCGATCGCCTCGTTCCATCCTTATAATCCGCATTATCTTATTATCCTTGGCAGAGAAAATTGCAATAAAAAACAAAGTAAATATTAAACTTTACGATTTTATTGAATATCGTTTTAGTGGTCATTAATGTTTGACTTTAGTATGATTGTAATATAAATGAAAAAGTACTTAAACTTGACGTTTTATTATCAAATTCCATTTTTCTGTCCGAATATCATTTTTTTATGTTGGTCTGGTTAGGAAAATACAATTTTATTGAGATATCGATATATTATTCATGAAAACATTCGTCCAGCATTTTGTGAGTGCAGTGGTACTTTTTTAAATCTTCGAAATATCCATAGTTTTAGCATTTGAAATAAAATTACCATATGGGAGGTATTGTTAGATTTATATTATGTATTTAATCAAAACAGTTGGTTTATGTTTGAAATGTTCATATATTGCCATTGAATGAGGAAAGTTATTTTTACCGATGATAATAAGGGGGTGGAGGGTTGAACTTTTTAAATAAAACACAAGACCACTCAGGACTTCTTGTTACTATTCGCTTCTCATATAAGACCATGTTAATTTTTAATCCGGCCATTCCTCATGGAGTTATCCAAAAACGATGATGCATTGCTATTTTAAATACAAATATTATTTAGCAATTTAAAGGAATGAGTTTATTTTATCATAAAACAATTGTTTTATAAAACTCTAAAATACTTAATATTTGCGGGCGGTTTTTATGAATTTCTTTGCGATATAAATGAGAGGAGCAAGGAATCTGTGCTTATCATTCATCCAAATCTATGTTCCAAATTTATATTCGCTCATCGTCTTATGGAAAAATTGAGCGTATGCTTACTATTATAATACTAATTGTTATTGACTATTAGGATGATTATTCTAAAGCCATGATCTTCCGATGCTTGATACTACGGAGTCTTTGTTTGTGATAAATCATTAAATGCCAAGCAATGATGAAAATACTAAATAAAGATCGTAATTAACAAACTGATTAGCTGTATGCCAAATCTTGGTTAAACGTTTAAATCGCTCTTCTTTATTCAAAGCAACACGTGTCGTCAATTTTTGTCAACCTGTTGGAGGCTTGATTTAATATTATTGTATTTTTTTCAGAACTAGAGTTTGACATAAAATGAGACTTGTCCAGAGCGTCACGTCTTCCAGCAGTCTCGGTTCCCCATGAACTGATGATCAGAGTGATTCAGAAGAAATGGTTGTCGTACTCGTGATAAAAGAGATCAACTGACCAAAGGGCTATCATATCCGAAATGAAAACACCCATTCTATTTGTGGAGTATTGCGATTTTTAAGAATATAATATTGTTTTAATTGACGAATGTTTATGATTTAATAGAATATTTTGGAACTCCTTTATTCTCACTTTTCAAAACTGGGTATAATATGGTTATCTCTTTCTTCCATTGAACATTAAGCTGATTGAAAACTGTGATTTACAGTATGAAACAACAATAATGTACCTTTAGGTTCCACGTAACTTCCATGCCAAAAGTAGAGTAACTGAGTGATACAGAAATAACTGAGCGATACTTTGGTTAAAAAATGACATTTTTGAGTTGAGACAGATGGTTTATTTACTTATTTTATAGGTAAAATGTAATTTTAAGAGAAAACAGTTGTTTATAACGTGTTATGGTATTAAGAATATTCATTTATTTTACAAAACATTTTGAATTTTAGAATAACATTAAATAAATCTATATTGTCATGCATGATCATGAGCATAAAAATGAAAGAGATAATGTTAAGAACCATTAATAAACATGTAAATAACAAATAATCTTTTCAATTAAATTTGTAGTTTTTACTTTTTCTAGGTGAGCCGAACAAATACACAAATATTTGAAAATCGGTTAATGAGTTTTTTTGTGCAGAAATCAGACATATAACTAAGGCATTCTGATAAGTAATATTTAATGTCACCATACAATTGATAGAAATGTAACGGTTTCCCGATGAGTTTTTTCATGTATAAAGTATTAGTTATCCTTAAATCTCTGTACTACTTTCTTTGAACATTGAACTTCAGTAAGCCAAGAAATCATTCGGCACATACAAGTGTTAAAAATACAAAGTCATAAATAGACACATCTCCTTTTAACCAACTTAAAATTTGATATTTATGTATTCTATTTGTGAATGTACGACAAACTGAGTAACTGATTTGCTATGGACCAAATTATCAGGGAAGTCATAAACTGGTATGGGATCAGATGAAGCAGTTATGTGCTTTGTTTTCATTATGTGCCTAGGATGATTTTGTAATTTTAAGTTGTCTTCCCCCTTTGTAAATTTGTTGTGAATTTAGGTGTAGTAATGGTTTACACTATTTAAGTATTAGCAAGGATTTTATAAAGATGTAAATAAAAATAAAAGACAGCGTGTGGAAAATGTATTTATTTACTTTGTTAATAAAGAGTCCAATCTAAATATTTTATGTAGCTAGGCTAAATATTGGAATTAAATCCATAAGGTAAAATTTGATTAGTCAGTGTTAAAGACTGATACAGAATCCAGAATGCAAAATTAAAAAAATTTAAATACTGCTATCATTAATAAGGCCAAAACTTAGGATTGGTTTTAAATTTTAATCCCAATTTCATAAATCAAATCATTGCCACAGTTTCAAAAATAACCGTGTTTCCTACATAATTGGTTTCCAACAACTACTTTGATGTTAAGACATTCTTCCTATAAATTTCTTAACATTCAAACATTCCTTATTATACCTGCCTAGTAGGCCTACGAATTAAGTGCCTTGCAGACCACTGAACCTTTGAGTAATTCAATGTCAAAAAACAACCATTGGTTAGTCGAATTCGAAAACCATTATTTTGAGAACCATCAAAAATACAAATCGTATGATTGTTGATTATACAGGTTGTGTAAGCTCTTACCAACTTTGTACGAGATTTAAATGTTCTTGTACTTCCTGATGTAATTTCCTTAGACATTTAATAATGGAGTTATCTTTTGATAAGATATTATGTGTTTTATAAAGTGGAGTATCTGTGCAAGCCAATGAACTATATTGCATACAGTTTTTTTTTTTTTTTTTCAATTAAAGTAGAGCAGTATCATATCTAGAGACACCATTTAAATCATATCTATTAACACCATACATTTTGTGTGTTTACCATATACAGGCTGTGTAAAATATGTTATATTTTTAACAAAGAAATATAATTTTATGTTGTGTTTAAAACTGAATATTTAAAGAGACAATATTATGTAAAATGTAATATATTTTATATCTGTTGTATAAATGAATATGTATTAATTTTAATGTTTTATAATTATTTAGTATAGTTGATGTTCAGTTTGTTGTAAAATAAACATTGCAAACCGAGTCGGAGTTAACCTATGAATTCGACATATTCCTTATTGATTTTGACTGGGTGTCCAAATCCCACCCAGTTTACATATCATAATAAATAACCTTTTGTTGATACGTCTTTATTTCATTATTTTAATTTGTTTGATAAGCTTCCTATGCATTTTAAATAGCAGAATATAGTAAATAAATCTAAACTGTCACCTTTTTCAAATTTATAATGATATGTGACATCTGCTTGTTTTAGTAATTTTACATCGAAGACCTAATTTTCACAAATAAGAACTATAAAAAATAATTTCTAGAGTTAAAAAACAAGGAACGAATAGTTAAGATGCATTGTAGATAAAATAATCACACTAAAGCCGTTTGAGTCCATTAACACGTTCAGTGCGGCGCGCCGGATTTCCCGCGGTTGCCTAAAAAGGAAACAAATGCAATTATCCTGAATATACACGATTAACGCAGTGAATGCGTTAATGGACATGAGGTGGAAAGGTTAGCACTACCATTTTACAATATTGAATAATCCTCTGATTTTTGCTCAAAGTACTTAATGAGGACAAGTCCGTCGTCAATTTGGATTCCCAATATAAAAAGCTCAACTGTCTTTGGACACCAGGGTGAAATAATTACCGATATATACAGATTTATAAGTACTTTGCTAATGATTTAGAATCATTCTTGACCATTGCATTTAGTTATAGAATTTTTTATACAAATTAAATCATTCATGCTGATGAACGTTACTCAAACTTATTTTCAGTGCAAAATGGAATCAGATGAAAATTAAAACCTGAACGTTTAAAGATAGTTGAAGCCTCAATCAGTTTTTTTATAATAATTTACATTTATTGTTCTGATATGTCTTTAGTAAAAACTAATCTTTAAGTAAGGAAATATGCATTCATTAAAGTGTCTGTGCAATATTAATCCATATAAAGATGAACAAAGAAACCTGCATAACGTTAAGTCATTGTATGACACATAACATACAAAATATAAATAAGACAAAAAACTTTCAGTGGAATTTGATGTACAGATATTGATTGTCATTTGTTATTCTACTATTACAGTACGATTATCTTAACCTTGGGTGGCTTGAGGGGAAGATGTTTGACGGGGAATGATGGAGAGGCAGAGGGGCGCCTTATGTGTCTCCTGGTTGTCATGGCAGCCACCAGGGTTGCCACACTGCTGAAAGTTAAAAAGTCACTGTCAACACTACGCCGACGCAGTTTCGGATGAAGTTTACATTATTGAATGGAACTCCACTGAGCATCGTGATGCGACTAGACCTGAGCGTAGCAACTACTACTGTGGTTATTAGCAAGTAATTTGTGAACAACCCAAAAATCTGGATGAAAATGTGTTTAAATTAAAGTTTTGGATGGACTAACTTCCTACAATATTTGTTCTGGAAGTTTATTTCTACTCCAAACATAAAACAAGGCTTTGAAACTTCTCCACGTCCCAATTTAAAAACTCCAAGTAGTTTTCATGATAAACATTAATGTTCTTTGTTAAGTGTTTGTACGGTACTAGCATTGTAAAAGGGAACGTTCTAAACCCTGGTCTTCTTGTTATTTAAGTTACAAACAGCCAAACATACATCAAACTCCAATATATTTATACTGTAAAATTCAATAGATTATTCTGATAAAAAATATATTTGTTTTGCCCCGATTAAATAACTTTAGTAATGTGCAAAATCTTATGAGTGATGGTGCGCTAAACGCTGGAATATATTCCCCGGCTGTGTTACCAGGGCTGCGGGTCGTGTTACCAGGGCTGTGGGGCTGTGTTACCAGGGCCGTGAGGCCATGTTACCAGGGCTGTGAGGCTGTATTACCTGAACTGTGGGGCCATCTTGTCAGGGCTGTAGGGCCGTGTTACCAGGGCTGCGGGGCCGAATTAAAATATTTATAAAACGCATTTATGCAGGATAGTAGGATTAATAACTAATGTTGTAAACACGCAGAGATCTTTGCCGCTAGCTATACCAGGGCTGAGGGGCCGTCTTGTCAGGGCTGTAGGACCGTGTTACCGGGGCTGTTGGGCTGTGTTACCGGGGCTGTGGGGCTGTGTTACCAGGGCCGTGAGGCCATGTTACCAGGGCTGTGAGGCTGTATTACCTGAACTGTGGGGCCGTCTTGTCAGAGCTAGGACCGTGTTACCAGGGCTGTGGGGCCGTCTTTCCGGGGCTACTTCAAGGGTCGTTTCTGATATAAAAATTCACCAACTTTTAAGCATTAATGAACTAGGGTGAGGGCATATCCAATATTTACCATCTCCTGCCCCATGATCAGACGACACCATCCGTTTACCACCGCTTCCACGCAGGTCAACTTGCTGAAGATAAAAAATTTCATTCCGTAATTTTTTTAGATGGAGTGTGAAGTGGAATTGTTGTTAGTGAAAGATGTCAACGTAAGTCAGAGAATAGGATTGTTGTAAATTTGCGGATTCAAGTGGCGCCGGTTTCCTACAGTCATGCACTGCAAGCGATTCATGAAGTTTACACATCCATGGTTACGATGCGACGAGTTTGCCCCCAACCTCCAACTCATCACCAACTCATCACTCTCTTCACTTCCCCTCTTGTCACCCAAGGTAAAGAAACACATGCTTCCATTATAGGCTACTCAAACCAGTTTTATTTGCATTTGTCAGCCAATCTGTTAAAATCTGTTGAAGTTGGATTATCCAGTGGTATCTACCCATGAGCAGTTGTTGACGGTTGGCTCGGGTTACTAAGTTACTCAGGTATGTGTGATAAACTGCTGTTAAGAACGGTCGATGCGTTTAAATAATACTTACCGGTCAATAGTACTCTTTAAATGCAAATTAAAACCAACATTTCACAAATTATGCTTTTATTAATAGCTTTAATATTGGTTGTACAATCTTCTAATTTCAAATCCATAAACTTAAATGTGTAAATGTATTTTTTTACAAGACCTATCGATATCAATGCAAACCCCTTACTACCAAAAAGCCTCGTTAAATATAAAGTCTGACTGCATATTGGTGTTTAAACATTTTTAATTAGTAAAAATAAAATTCACAAATAGTTTTGTCTACTAGTCTGTTTTATTAAAAATCTTTGTTTTTCATGGCTGGACCATTTTAGACATGATTTATAAGTACTATTTGTAAACGTTAATCATCACAGTATACAAGTATCATGTGGGTTTGTTGGATTTTACATTATATTTATTGTAAAGAAAACATGTCCAGACTCACTTTTTCGAACAAATGTTTAATGCAATAACAGTAGACTACTACAGAATATCATGAGAACAAAAAGCAGGTGTTACTAAAGAGATCTTCCCTAAAGGGGAAATTCTAAAAAATATTAAAACATAAAATACACTACGATATATCTAAAAACTGACAGAGAGTTGTAAAAACTAACTTTTTTAACAGTTTAAGCACATAACCATAGATATAACCACTAATATCTCAGGTCAGTTTTACTATTTCAACTATTTATTTAGTCAATGTGGAATTTGATTTTTAAACTATGAAAAATATGTATAACTATCATTATAAAACCTCAGATCTAACCATAAGTATTACTAACTGGCAGGGCCGCGTTGTTGCACTAAGCTCTTTTCGTGAACACGACTCTTTATTCTTTGATTTTTTTTCACACGCTGATGGACAATTGTACCTTTATTGTTTGTTCAACTATGGAAAATGTAGCATCTAAAACACAAAATTATTTAATAATAGGTCATATTAAAATATAACAATGCATAGTGGCGTTCTGTCAAATTATAAAAAATACAAATATATGTAAAAAAAATCATAACAAAATCTCTTTAATGAGGAAGTTTTAAACTCGTTTGCAAAACAAATATATACGTAATTTAAACAGTTAATATTAATGTCTTAATTAAAGACAGCTCTATCGGAATTAAGTAGTTAATTTTATTGCAACTTTGTAAATTTGTTGTGAGTGTTACTGTACTACGGATTTTTTATGTTATAATTGATTGTATATACAATTTTGCTATGTACATCTACTGATAAGAAGCAGGGGCCTACAGAAGCAAGCCCTATCCCCCTGCTTGATTACTTGTTAGGCTATTTTTCTACAACGTAGGCTATATATTATATTTATACGACAAGCTTCATAGTCAGCTTTAACTTTTAGCTTCCATTCTAAACCGTATTACTGTTAATATTCATAAATAAATTTAATGTTTTAATCGTTGTTGTTTTATTACTTATTCCGAACAACTTATCCCAATTAGTGAATAACGGTGAGTATACAATGACCACTAAAGTAAACCAAAACCAAATGGTTCATATATGTGATTGCTGGTAGGAGCTATACTAGTAATTTAAGGTTATTAACAATGAATCAAGTTATTCCACTTCAGTGAAGGTGTACTGGAACATACGAGAGATCCTACTTCCCGTGATGGAAGCAGCACATTTTCTACGCAGAAATACATGATTAGTCGGTTTCTGATGGTGTGGTGGCGAAATGATCGAGCGATAACCAGATATTTTTGTGTAGGTCATTAAAGTATATGCTGCAATCAAAATTAACTAAGAGTTCAAGGAGTGTTCTCAGGTTTTACAAACAAAACAATACTGTAATTCTGAGATATCAGTTCACCTATACATTTGTGCAGTAAGTGGAATAAATGCTACGAATAATTCAAATATTTAATGGGATTATTTGTTCAAAAGTGGTTGATCAAAAGCCCACGTTGGACAATAAAGAAAACTGCTGCCGGTGATTAAATTTCATAGAAAACCAATGAAAATATTTGTAGCTATATCTATGTTTCAATATTATGAAAATGTCAGTAAATGCAATCATAATCCCAAGATTTTTTTGAATAATTTGCTGACAGAAAGGTAAGGCTAACCAAAGATCAGTGCTTGATTCACAACTAAAACTAAAACTCTAAACTAAACTTAGTAACTAAAATTCATTAGAATCATAACGCTACACGAATTGTCTCTGCTAGTATTTCTTGCCACTTCTTTCTCCATTGTTGATATTTTTCCATTCATTTACAATAAACAAATCCGTCCTAGAACAATCACTGAAATAATTTCTTTTGGTTTATATACAGCACAAAGTTCTTGGTAAATCACTTGGCTGACAAACTTTGTTTGCTTTTGAAGACTCTAAACAGACAACGAATTTTTCATTTGGCTGGAATTTAGTATGCAGCATCCTTTGATGAGATACAGAAAAGTATCTAGCGACGACAATACGACTACACGAAGATGTCTCTGCCACGTCTGGATGCCATCTGATGAAATCAGAATTACCGCTCGGTAATTATAGCCCCACTCAATGCAATCCGGGTTCTAAGCAAAAGCAAAAGCAAAAAGAGGCCACATTCTGAGCAGCTCTCCTGGTATGTTTATGTTTATGTGTTGCTGAAGGAACGGATTCAGAGATCCAAAGATTCAAAGATCCTCACACGTCATCCGAAGCTTGTTGTGTGTCCCTAGTACGTTTGTTCGGCAAACCAATGCCCGTACACTTACGAGATCCAGGAGTTTTTTACCAATACTAACGTCCCTTTCACACCTGGTTGCTTACAACCAGAGTCCTTCTTCTTGCCCCGAGTCTCTCGCAATCCAGTATGATGTGCTTGTCAGTCTCTTCAGAGTGATTGCAAAGCCTACACACTTGACTTTCATTTCTGAGTCCGAGAGTGTGGAGATGTTTCCTGAAGTGGCCGTGTCCAGTAATCAAAGCAATCAACTGCTTAACCCGACCTCTGCCCAACCTCACTAACCAGTTAGTGAAGTAAGAGCTAGTGTCTGCTAGCTCTCCTGGTAAGATTTACACACATTTTTAGTAAAATAAAATACACAAATAGTTCTACTAGTCTCTTTCATGACAAAAACATCTTTGTTTTTTATGGCTGGATCATTTTAGATATGATTTATAAACACAATTTTCTATTGTTAATCATCACATTGTACAATTGTCATTCCCTATAGGAAAATTTTACAATAAAAATAACACAAAAAATTGCTACTCGTATATTGAACGTTAATATCTGATAAATTTAGTATTGCTGTAATGGTAAATTCCGTCCTGGTAACCTTTTTCAAACATTTGTATCAATATTTGTAATTATTAAACAATTTGTATGTGGTTTACAGATAATATTTTCAATTAGCATCTCAAAATAGACGACAAAAAGTCTTTATAAGGTCCAATCTCCAAGAGAAATCAAACAGACAATTGCCACTTTAAATATATAAGCCTCTTACTGAAGTTTTCCAGGATTGAAATGTATTTACACTGCTACGAAAATAGTTTTTTACAACTTCTTTAAAATAGTTTATAAAGTACAAAACGGCATCTCTTACACATGCAAAGGGCATTAAACAACAAAGCTTCTCCATTGGTGCGGTGCGGTATTATTAAGCTCAATTCATTGTATGAGAGCTGCACAAACAATGGCTAGCATGGTACTACTGACACATATACTAACAATACAACATTGAAATATGTGTTTCTTTATGCTGTAGCTTGTACGTTAAATATTCTCTAAATCAAAAAATCTACGTGTTGCTTATTTTCAATAAGGTTGATAAATTATTTTCCTTCCGTGATTTTAAATAAAAATTATAGTGTCTGTTTTTGTTATTTTTGTTTTTAAACAGACACTAAAGTTCGAAACCGGGATTATGAATGGAAAATATATTTTATTACAATAAGCACAAACGTATATTATATTCCATATAAATTTCTGTAATACAATTAACTGTAGCTTGTAATTCTATTTATTTTTATTTTTCAAATGCTAGTTTATTTTGTCATAGATGGAAAGAGACAGTTGTTCAATTTGATAAACTGATAGTTTCGTTTGATATTAAATTAATTGATCGGCGTTATGAGCTCCAATATACTGTAATTAGATTGACGGTGGATGCATGTCGTTTAATATCCTTTGACGTAGAGTCTCATGAAAACCTGCACTGTCGTTTTTAATGCCTTACCTATCTCGGTGGATAACATCATAGACACTTTGATATTTAACGATACCCGTACATATAATTTAGTTTCGGGAGGATAGTTGAAACTATTAACACGAGTGCACCATTCAAAGTGAAGGAAAGGTTGCACAAAGGCAACTGAATACTATGTTGTAGATGTATAAATGGCTAGGTCCATCCCAGTCAGCTCTTTGGCCTAAATTTGATTGAATTCACTCTCGAACACAATGAATTGGTACTGAACCTATTTTGGTATTTATATCATGCAAATGGATCTTCCTACTAGTCTTTTAATGCACAATATTTTCCATCAATATTAGCAAATCGGAAGCTATCAGAAATCATCCAAAATAGGACGCAATATTATACAGCGAGTAATATACAGAATTAACCGGTGCAGAAGTGGATTTGGTTTTCGAAATGAATTAATTTATCAAAATAATATGAACTTTTCAACATGGCGTTACACATCATTTGTGGACAGTGTTACATAAATTACTTTTTGCATTAGAAATATCCCAACTTGTGATAATAGTTTTGTTAATATTGAAATCTCAAAATGGATTTGTTTATTGAAAGAAACCTAGCTATTATACCTATTATAATAAACAAAGATAACTTGATAATCTAACTGAATACAAATTGATATATAACAGAATCACATGACAGTAAATAAAGTGTGATTGTGTGTACATAAATATGCTTAATTTGTAACAGTAAAATATTGATACTCACTTGACAATGAAGATATTTTAATATATTTAGGATCTTCTTAAAACGACTAATGTTTTATTGAGATTCAACATGCTTCAAATCTCGGTTTTACGCTGACATTTGGCAAATACTGTTAGCGAATTTCCCCTATAGGGAAGAAGCTATTACCGTAGGTCTCATGGTAAGACTTAAGCCCAAGACCATGATAACTTTTTGTTTTGAGGTCCCCAGATGTCCAAAACACTATTCGTTCAAATTTATATATATGTATATATATCTATATATATATATATATATATATATATCTATATATGTGTCCGTGAATGCGATAACTTGAGTAAAAAACGTCCGATTTCGATGAAATTTGGCTCAAATGTGTAAACAGACATTTATGACTTTAAGTTCGAAAACCAGAAAAATCGGACCATGGGAAGGGGGGTTTATGGGGGTTTTAAATTTTCCAAAAATCAGTTTTTTGTATTTTTCACCCTAAAATTTTTAAAACACTTAATTTTCGTTTTGACCATGTTATAGAGCTTAAAAAACAAATAATATGGTATTTTGAATTATTAACCTAGGTTAAGTGGTTGCGGAAAAAATCCAAAAAACCTGCTCATAAAATCTCCCATGTTAATCTTATGGGAAAAAGGTTTTTGGCTTTTCTCAGTTAATTTTACTTTAAACTTCACATTTTCTTTTACCAATCACTTCAGCTCCACGAAACAATCATTTTGGTGTTTAAATTATGATTCTACGTCAAACCGTTGCAGAGATATTCAAAGTGCTAAACACAGTACGTTGTCCAATGTTATCCTTATGGAGAATAAATAAAATTTGTTATCTTGATTATTTATGAATGTATATTGATGAAATTTGGTATGAGGATTCATGTTGTACTGGTATATTGATATTTTCACAAAAAATAAATGTTTTGTTGGTTTTCCCCGTAGCAGCTAACCTGCATACTCAGCCCTAATGTTATTCTTATGGAAAATAAGTAAAGTTTTATATCTCCCTTAATTATGAACATAAATTAATAAAACATGGTAAGTAGCTTCACCTGGTTCAGTTATATTGATAATTGTATAAAAACTCATTTCTTATCTTCCTCGTTGCAGCAAACCTGCGTACTCAGTCCTAATGTTATTCTTATGGGGAATAAATAAAATGTTATAAATCACTTATTTATGAATGTATTTTTGTCAAACTTGGTAAGTGGCTTTATGTACTAGTGAGAAACATATAAATTCATTGGAAATTCGCTGAGTACGCAGGTTTGCTGCGACGGGGGTATTTTTATAATTTTAAAGTTACAATTAGGGTGACCGAGCTGACAGCGGCTGAGAGAGGTCCAAACGTGAACTTTTGTTCAAAACATATTTTATTAATCAAGACATATTTCCAAATCACTAAAGTTATAAAAATATCAAATATTACCAGGTGGAATGCCTTCTCATAAACGCTTTTTCATAAAATGAAAAAAATCACAAATTTTACTAAAAAATACACTTATTTCTTTTTCAATTCAACATTCGTAAGTATACGTTTTAAAGGATTGCTATAAATGTAAATGATATTTTAAGTTTAATACCCAATATTTTTGGGCAATGGAGGTTTACTAAACTGATCTTTGTCTCGCTTCACTTCACAAAACCTCTTAGCCAAACAAAACTCAGGGGTCTATCCAATCTCTAAGAGGCCGCCTTCACTCTTACAGCCAATGCGAACAATTCCAATAAACTCACTAAATTTTCTTTTTATACTATCTCAAATAAGTCACGCAATAAATCTGTTGAAAACCTAATCATGAACTTAGAAATGGTTTGAGATTTGTTAGATTATTACATATCAATCTAAAGGAACAAGAACTGTTAGGTAATCGAAGATCCAATTTAACGTAGGAAACATCAGGAAAACAACTTGAGCGCCAGCTACAGTTTATTTAACCTTTAAAGGTCTAGTGAAATATCGCAGCTGATCAAACATACGAACGTCGGAGCTGCCTTATTATCCCTAGATGAACTCTTTGCATACTTGGATTATACTTAGTGGATTATACTTGGAACACAAATGTCACTTCTTGACTTTTGTAAACTTGCTTTTGCAAATTATTAATATAAGGCACCGATTTGGTCTAGGTATTTCTTATTGTAAATGAGAAACAATGTTGCTACAACACTTAATTTTTAAATCATAATAGTAAGACTGTTTTTTATGAAGGTGGATGGACTAAAATAATATGATTTTGGATATTTCAAAGGGAGTATAACAATTATGACCTAAAAGATTAGAATGGTTTATTTCCAAAAACATAACATACGTTGCGTGCATGATAAAAAACGCACAACTTACTTATTCCCAAATTTAAGTAAGGGAATACCAAATCACTGATTGTGGTTGGGAACGAGTCAGTCCATACTCCTGAGGGATATGCTATACCAATAAAAAAACATTAAATATTGACATACGAGGCCCAAATATACAATTTACTATTCAAATTGAAAAAGAGTTATATATGTTAAAGATGCATGCATATTTCTTTTATATAGAGACTCAACAAATGTCTTTATTGTATATAAATATGATCTTTTGACTATTAACCTAGACTTGTGCCATTCATGCACTAGTCATGCAAAAAGACATTTGATAGATAAAGGGTCACCCTTACCAAGCTCCCTCCCCCCACACATACCCACACACACACAGTTTGGAATTTCTCTTATCGCCTGACAAGAAATTCCCGTGTAATGAGAGGTGAAATAGTCTCATATTCTCTCTCGGTCGATTTCCAGTTACCATTTATCGATTACTTGTTTTAAGGTTCCCCCATTACCAATTTGGAAGTTGTGGGTAAATTATTTTGTAGCCACGGAAAACGTTGAAATGTTATTTATTGGTTTTGTCACTCAAGGAGTAACAATTCAATCTTGTTAAATAAGAATGCGTAATTTGTTGAAAGAAAGAATTTTTAGCTTTACGATATGATCTCTAGCTTTACATAAAACCGTTTTTACATTATACTTAATTTTTTATTTATTTGGGCAAAACCCACCTTCGTATCAAGTGCAGCATGGATCCTAGGTCAATCCTTGGCAAAAACACACACAGAACACAACACAAACCGGGTCTACAAACTACGTCCCGACGTTTAATCGCGCGCACAAATAAACAAGAGTCTCTTCGGCGGAATTACCTACGGTGTTTGGCGAGGAGTCGCTCCAAGCGTCTTACCGCGACTCTGGTAGCGTCTTACCGCGACTCTGGCAGTGTCTTACTGCGACTCTGGTAGCGTCTTATCGCGACTGGTAGCGTCTTATCGCGACTCTGGTAGCGTCTTACCGCGACTCCGGTAGCGTCTTACCGCGACTCTACTAGCGTCTTACCGTGACTCTGGTAGCGTCTTACCGCGACTCTGGTAGCGTATTATCGCGACTCTGGTAGCGTCTTACCGCGACTATGGTAGCGTCTTACCGCGACTCTGGTAGCGTCTTCCCACGACTCTGGTAGCGTCTTACCGCGACTATGGTAGCGTCTTACCGCGACTCTGGTAGCGTCTTCCCACGACTCTGGTAGCGTCTTACCGCGACTCTACTAGCGTCTTACCGTGACTCTGGTAGCGTCTTACCGCGACTCTGGTAGCGTATTATCGCGACTCTGGTAGCGTCTTACCGCGACTATGGTAGCGTCTTACCGCGACTCTGGTAGCGTCTTACCGCGACTCTATACTATTTATATAGATTTTTAATAGATTCACTAAAAAACACACACAAAAAACAACACAAACCGGATCTACACACTACGACCCGACGTTTCGCGCGAACAAATAAACAAGAGTCTCTTCGGGGGAATTTTATTATCGCCTACGGTCCTTGGCGAGGAGTCACTCCGAGTGCCGCGGTAGTAGGTAAGAGGCTAACAGAGTCGCGATAAGACGGTACCAGAGTCACGGTAAGAGGCTACCAGAGTCGCGGTAAGACGCTACCAGAGTCGCGGTAAGACGCTACCAGAGTCACGGTAGGATGTTACCAGAGACGCGGTAAGACGCTACCAGAGTCGCGGTAAGACGATACCAGAGTCGCGGTAAGACGCTACCAGAGTCGCGGTAAGACGCTACCAGAGTCACGGTAAGACGCTAGTAGAGTCGCAGTAAGACGCTACCAGAGTCGCCGTAAGACGCTACCAGAGTCGCGGTAAGACAGTACCAGAGTCGCGGTAAGACGCTACCAGAGTCACGGTAGGATGTTACTAGAGACGCGGTAAGACGCTACCAGAGTCGCGGTAAAACGATACCAGAGTCGCGGTAATACGCTACCAGAGTCCCGATAAGACGCTACCAGAGTCGCGGTAAGACGCTACCAGAGTCGCGGTAAGACGCTACCAGAGTCACGGTAAGACGCTAATAGAGTCGCAGTAAGACGCTACCAGAGTCGCGGTAAGACAGTACCAGAGTCGCGGTAAGACGCTACCAGAGTCGCGGTAAGACGCTACCAGAGTCGCGGTAAGACGCTACCAGATTCACGGTAAGACGCTAGTAGAGTCGCGGTAAGACGCTACCAGAGTCGCGGTAAGACGCTACCAAAGAGTTGCGGTAAGACGCTACCAGAGTCGCGGGAAGACGCTACCAGAGTCGCGGTAAGACGCTACCAGAGTCGCGATAAGACGCTACCAGAGTCGCGATAAGACGCTACCAGAGTCGCAGTAAGACGCTACCAGAGTCGCGGTAAGACGCTAGTAGAGTCGCGATAAGACGCTACCAGAGTCTCGGTAAGACGCTACCAGAGTCGCGATAAGACGCTACCAGAGTCGCGGTAAGACGCTACCAGAGTCGCGGTAAGACGCTACCAGAGTCGCGGTAAGACGCTACCAGAGTCGCGATAAGACGATTTACATCGGCCCTTTGGGGCCCTCAAAAGGGCCCTCATCGAATATCACTGGCCCTCAAATGTTATTGTTATGGCAATAATTGAAATGAAAAATGAACAACTGTTGAAGGTAACAAAACACAGTACAAAAGCAAGATCAGTTGTTTTAAACCAACTTATGGAATAGCATCACAATTCTATCTAACAGAACCAAATTTGTTTGAATCCGAGCATCTGGATTTTCCAGTATTTATTAAAATCGTTATAAACTTATACTTTTACGTGAATCAAAAAATGTATAGTACCTTATCAACAACACATTGCAACACAATAATGTGCTTTAACGTCAACTTATTAACATAGCTTTGTCTCAAAAAGGCAATAACTTGTGGCTGTGAGAACCAAGAACGCTCTGCCGTTTGAGATGTAAGCAAGCACTGGACTGAGAGGCTGAACATGACAAAGGGAGGAATTAGACTGATCGATAGTTGGAGGATCTAGAAAGCGGCTACTTCTCCTTCATGTAAGCTACACAACTTTGAATACATTTCGCTAAACAGAAGTACAGATCTCTACATCTTAGCAGCGGGGCTAACTAAGAACATTAGAGTAGTTGCAGACTAATCGTTGTACCAAGCGATCACACACAGCAGTACGGGGTTGAAGATAGTGTCAGTAATATTGGGGCTTAAGGCCGTTTGTAGATTGTCTCTCAATACACAGCTTTTGATAACACTGAAAGGATGGATATCGTTTTTTTTTTTTTTATATGCCCAGGGCCGAGCATTTTAAAAGGGAAATACTTCAAGCTCTTACAGCGACAGTATTCCCCACTCTGATTTTAACTTTAATTCACAGAATTTCAGAATAACGGCTAGAATATATGTTTTAGCACTTTTACCGCCAAAACTTGGTTGATTTTTAACATTAATAACTATATTTGGAAAGTTTATTTAATCTTCGAGGTGATATTTGAACATATTTATAAAAAACGGAAGAGTTTACTGAGGGAGTAGACGGTTATAATCATGCATTTTATTTACGTTTACCTGATACAGCCTAGAAATATTTCCTTCAAAAAATGATCACTATAATTAAGTACAAACTTATCATCATCAACAAGTTTAGGATATATATTTGTTTACATTATATTCTTTAAAGGTTTCCTTATGTTGCCACTCCGGAGTTAAAATAGTAATAATTGAAATCTTTAAGTGAATGGTTATGTATACGTTAAACGATTTAAAAGATAAAAAAACAATTAACTCTCAATACTTAATTAGTTATATCCTTGTTTACTTGTTTACTAAAATTCTAGTAATTTTGTATAGTTTTATATTGAGATTGATAAAACTGAGGTAAAAAGTTTTCACAATTACATAATCCGAGGGAATTGACTTAACATTTTCCGCCCGGTGGCGGTTAGTGTGCACCGGTGCGGCGGGCCATCGCTCTTGAGGGGGGGAGGGATTTAACTATGTAATTCTTAACTTTTTAGAAGATTACTTTTATTTTAAAATAAAGCCTTCTATTCTAGTGTAGCAAATGTAAATTAAAATAAGTGAAACAACGTGAAGTTTAAATTTCCATGAATTAATCTACGTAAAACCGTGTTTATTTACTAATAAAATAATAAAAACTCTGGTTTGGTAATTGGAGTAGTTTGTGGGGGTTGTGTCGTAATAACAAAACTTTAATTTGATGCACAACTTTAACTATGCATTTCGTTTAAATGTATTACAAATTCCTCTCAGTACAATTTTTAAAAAAGGGAAACTGTGCCTATATTTTATTCGAACTCCGAAATCTACCTTATTAAACAGGGGATGGTTTTGCCTGATCTTCTTGATTTATAACTAATCAATATGTATTAGTGTGCTCCGGATGTTAAAAGTCCTCACTACGTACAAATTAAGCTGCACTATTTGATTTTATCCTTTACATTAGTGGAATAATACTAATTATCACCATGTAATACGATCACCAATACCGCGTGTCCCAAAATTCCCACCCCTCCTCGCCACACCCCCAAACCATTATTTTTTAACGACTGCATATAACGAGATTATCTTCCGGGGAAGTCTTAGTGACGTAAAAAGGAAACTTCTAATAATTCGAAATTTTCAACCCCTCCCTCAAAATAGGGGGTTTTGGGGGTAATTCAAAACAATTAAATGGTAACCCTCCTTAAGTGATGTATCATTTTAAAGGGCATAATAAATAAGAAGAATGGCACAAGTTAGGGGTTTCTAGCTCTGTTCTATAAAACAGAGCGATCAATTGAATTTAATAATTTTTAAAAGTCATTTTGCTTTATTTGTTATGAATATTAGTCATTTATATTCACCAGAAACGTTTTGAAATGATAAGATTTTTAAAAGGGAAAGTTTAAGTAATCTAGCCATTTTTATTTTAGTGAGTGAACTTAGATAGTAACAAGACCAAGGTTTGGACATTTTGATAGGGAACGGTCCAAACCTTGGTCTTGATACTATCTACGTTCACTCACAAAAAGAAAAATGGCTTGGTTACTTAAACTTTCCCTTTGAAAAATCGTATCATTTCAAAACGTTTCTGGTGAATATAAATGCCTGCTATTCATCAAAACTAAAGCAAAATGACATTTAAAAATTTAAAAATTCAACTGATTTCTTTGTTTGATAGAACAGAGCTAGAAACCCCTAACTTGAACCTTATTCTTATTTTTTACGCTCTTTAAAATGATACATCACTTAAGGGGGGTTTCCCTTTAATTATTTTTAATCACCCCCCAAAACCTCTATTTTTGGGGAGGGGGTTGAAAATTTGGACTCATCAAAATTTTCCTTTTTGGGTCACTAAGACTTCCCCGGAAGATAATCTCGTTATATGCAGTCGTTAACAAAATAATAGGGGGGGTGGGACTTTTGGGACACACGGTATAATTTTCTTATTAAACGGAAAAGTGATGAAACGCAAACAAACGATTTTAGGATAAAACTTTTTTTAGATATTACACTTTTAAGATTACAATAAAGCTTACGAAGTATCTCTTCTTGAATCTCAAATACGGAGTTGACTGCATCTGCCGTGCAGTAGACCTACACGGACGGTTAAATATGCTAATCAGGACACGCTCTACTTGTCCTTAGAAGTATTTTAAGTTTGAGTTGGAACCAGTGAGCAGGATTTCCTAATAGTTTAAAATTAAAATCATAACTGTAGAATGTTGTAATTGGCTATCTAAAGTTTACATAGAAAAACCCTATGATATTTATGCTATCCATTACTCCCTCTTATAATTGTTAATTTGCATACTCCCAAAGCCATTAACATTCTTTTTTAATGAAAAGAGAGCAAGCTTGTCAACAGTGATAAATGAGAGAAATAACGTCACAGATAATTAAAACTTTTTGTTCACTGACCTCGAAAAGCTTGCCGTATCATGTCGTCGTACTTC
The DNA here is from genome assembly GCA_963675035.1 of Allygus modestus. Taxonomy (NCBI): domain Eukaryota; kingdom Metazoa; phylum Arthropoda; class Insecta; order Hemiptera; family Cicadellidae; genus Allygus; species Allygus modestus. The sequence continues at coordinate 69,635,657 of OY776116.1, forward strand.
TCAACATCAAAAGCACACTGTGAGTAGTTTTATTAACTTTTCATGATCACAGACTTATTGTTTTACGCTAGGTTAAAAATTATCGTAATTTCTAGACTATTCAACTTATGAGCTTTATAAAGTAGATGAATGTTGCTGTAAAATTTAATAAACTACAGTGATAATTACGTTTATAAATTCAGGGAAGGATATTTCTTGGATCATTCTTTCAATGTGTCCTACAAGAAACACATAATCATTCGATTTCATTCATACTGATTTATTTTTAAAATTAAAAATGTCACGTTTGCCTAGAATAAATTTCTGTCTTAGGTTTCCCATGTCCTATTGCATTAAAGCCAATATTCCAAACAAATTTGAAAGGCAATATATAACCTATATACATAGAACCTATAATAACATAAAATATCTTGGAAATAACTTGGATTTTGAAAAGTTTCCTTTCTTAAAAGATATTTAGTTTTCCAAGTTTATGGCAATATTAGACTAAATAATTGATGGGTGGTTAAGCCAAAAAGTAAAATCGGAAAGCACAATATAAATTCCGTGTGGCAGCTTTAAAGTCAAGGACCGATAATATCTCTTAAGCCGTAACGTGCAGATTGAGTGTATATTTAAAATGCTACAATAATAAGCCGTCAGTCGATTTTGAAACCATCAATTAAGTAGCATAAATCTTTAATCACATTTTTGAATGATATTCAAGTGAATTACTAAAATAACTCGATGTACAACATAGTCATTAAGTTAATAGGACGAAACTAATTTTATTTATAAATGTAATGTAATTGTGAATGCTTTCCCTCCTTTTAGCGAATTTACCCTATAGGGAAGAACCTATTACCGTAGGTCTCATGATACATATTAAGCTCGAGACCATGATAACTTTTTTTTGTTTTGAGGTCCTCAGATGCCAAAAACACTATTCGTTCAAATGTATATGTATGTTTGTATGTGTGTGTCCGTTAACTCGATAACGTTTAAAAAACACATCCGATTTCGATTAAATTTGGCACAAACGTGTAAAGCGACATTCATGACTTTAAGTTCGAAAACCAGAAAGATCTGACCATGGGAAGTGGGTTGATGGGGTTTTATATTTTACAAAAATCAGTTTTTTGCAATTTTTACTCTAACATTTTTAAACACTCAATTTTGGTTTTAACCATTTTATAGAGTTTAAAAAACCATTAATATGGTATTTTGAATTATTAACCTAGGTTAAGTGGTTGCAAAGAAAATTTAAAAAACGTTTATGGTAAAAAGGTTTTTAGCTTTTCCACAGTTAATTTTACTGTAAACTTCACATTTGCTTTTACCAATCGGTTCAGCTCTACAAAAAATCTTTTTTGTGTTTAATACGCTAAGGCGATTTTTGTTAAGAGAACTACTCCGTTATTTATGGGCCGATTTTGACGATTTAGGTACCACAATATTCGTCCTGATTTGTAGTTGTGCATACCGGTTTTCATTTTTCGATATTTTCAATCTGAAGGGCATGGGCCCTTCAGTTTTTTGGCCATAAGATTAACATGGGGAAAAATTGTATTTAAATTGAAGCTGTTAATACATGACGGACAGGTTATTAGTAATACCATATGTTACAGGTAAAGAATGTAATTACCTATCTAAATAGAATTTGTTTTTTTTCTACATCACTTTGAGCATTGAAATGTTGAATGCAGCGGAGATATTTAAATTTTTGTTAGAATTTGTTTATCTGTTTGTCTGTTTATGGGCCGTATTTGTTCCGCGTTTCACCAAAAAATACTGTACTGAACTAAATAAAACATTTTGCCCATTTTTGCGTGGAGGAGAAAACGTTTAATCTGTTTCAAATCATGTTTAGTCCTTATAGTGTTATGCCCCTTTGTCCGGCACTGCTGCAAAGTATATCTTAAGGGTCCAGGTTACTCAATATTTCATTACAGAATGCAACATATTTGTTCCAATGAGCATTTAGTTAGTTGTTTTTTGTAATCACAGAACGGAGGAAACATGTCCGCTTTACTACTCTACAAAGGTATACTACATTATACCTTGCAACATGGTATTAAAGCTCAGTTTGTCTCGTTAGTCACTGTGATTATAATACTGAATATTTGATGTGTTTTTAAGGCCACCAAAACTTACAGGAGTTTTTTAGCAGCTATTTGGAAGAAGCTGGGTACATACAAAAGGAAACAAAAACAGTTGTTGGCGTATTCCCGTTCCAATGAGGCTCGGCTCTAATGACCTTCAGAATTTACATGTTAATCATATACTTCCTACACCGATTGAGCAAATATTTGACATCAGTCAATGCACTTTAATCAGAAACATGCTTATAATTTCCGCCCTGTATATCCTTTGGGACTTACCTGCTCCGTCGGTCTTTAAAACTTTAATTTAATCATCACTGACATTAGTAGTTAACTAGGCCGATTAGTAGTAGTTAGGCTCTCCAAATGTTGGAGCCATCGAATTTTATGGATTATTTAATGTGGCTAATCAAGCCTCATACATTGAAAAATATTGTTTTGTATAGAAGATTATTCTAAAGACTAACATTGAGGTTATGGTTATGATTTGTAAATAAAAACAAAAGGATCGTAACGGCTGTTCAAAATCAACCATTCAATTAAAAAACGAGTTCGCACGCAGCACGCTTACGTGAGGGAAGTGAATTTCCACATAAAAACTTTTAAAACTCAAAATCAGTGTAAAAACATACATTTGTCCAATTTTTATTGAAATCTGAAAACATTGATTTTTTTGCTGTTCTGATACTCCTGGTTTCATTTACTTGCAAAGCTGGGAATACAATTTTACACATTATAAGGTTAGTAGAAGGTCCAGACAGTCTTGAAAGTAGGCGTGACGTTGCTGGGGGTAATAAAAGTACTCTAACAATGGAATAACACGCTTTTCTAGTGTAAAACCCCCATAAGACAACGTACTGTGTTTATCCGATACACATGTTCTTTAATAACTCGGTAAATATTTATGCTAGAATAACGGGAGAGGGCTTAAAACTTTCGCCTCTCTAATTCCCATCTTTTTATATGTATTCATTTTAGTCTTGGGCTTTTCTGACCCTTTTTGGGCCCAAAAACTCGAAATTTGAAAGATTAATCCCCAAAAAATGGGTTTAGAGTTTTCCGATTGTTTTGCCCAACGAACTTGTCCAACAGATTACAGAAAGGAACGTCCCTACCAAATTTGATGTAAATCGGACAAAAAATGCGACCGCTAGAGTGCATACACACATATATATATATATATATAAATGTCTATATATATACATATATATATATGTCTCTCTCTATATATATATATATATATACATACATATATATATATAAAATTTTGAACGACCCCCCAAAACGTGTTCAGGGGGTCACGTTAGGAACTTCTATGGTGGTCCCGGGCTTAAGTTTCACCGTGCGGGTCATGCTAATAGTTCAGTTTCCAAAGGAAATTCACTAATAACACTTACAACACTTACTTGGTAAAGTGGATATGATTTTTTGTGAGGGTAGTGATTAGAACCAATTTTTACAATTAATTTTAAATATACATGATTAGGTTATTTTATAGATAACGAGAACCATTAAATCTGAAGATTGAATATAAAGCGACATGTCCCAAAATGAAAATAATCGATCAAATAAGCAAAACAAATATGCTCACCTTGGAGGGACCGTGAATATAAGAACTCTAGGCATTCTTAACAAACTGACTGGCTTCTCGAACAAAGCTCTGTCCCCCAGGTGCTTTAATAAATGTTAACTAACTGTTCAAACATAAAATTGTGATCGCGAGCGAAGCCGTGACGGGCTACTAGTTTTAAAATTAATTAAATCAACTGCGGTATTTTTTTTTTAATTAGTGAGAAATATATTGGTTTCTTTAGTATTCTTGAGAAAAAAAGTAACAACTAAGGAGCATTAAGAAGGAAATAAATATTACATCCACGGTTTCGGAGAACGATTATCCATCAGAACTAGGTAGAACAGTCAAAGCAAGAGTCAAGAGTGAGGGATGACAGTAAACCTTCTCACAAATCGATGTGAGATGTCTGCAAGCGTTCTCAGGTCTCTCTATTTGAATATGTTAGGAATCTTCAAAATACTTATAATAAACAATTTTACACTTATTTTTACTCTAAGCTCTTAACATTATTATTTTTTCGTAATCCAACTTATTATTCAGTTTTATCTGAGGTTAGACTATAATTCATCTTAGTGTACCTAGAACGTCCTGCACCCAACGACTAACACTTTGCCTTCCAGGGTTACAGGGGGTTGGCATTAAAACTCATTTCAAATTTACATTAAAACATAATGTTGGCAAAAGCAATCTTTATATATAATTTATCCTTAATTATTTATCAAAATCGATAGTTGAACGATTGAATCAATGAGTGACCTTGAAGATAATTTTCAATGCTAAATGGTAAAAATAAACAAACAATTCAAAATAATGACAATGCCAATTGTATGAGGAATTATAACTTACTTATTTGTCAACGTACTAGTGTCAACATCTTACAGTGACAAGATTAACTATCTGGAACTAGATGAAAATACGTTTGTGAATGAGATTTTAAAAAGTAGATAAGGGTACATATGTTTCAGTTGGGCACACATGGTGTACAATACAAATTACAAGTATTTCAAACGGGAAGCCGTCTAGGTGTCACCCCGACAACCCGTCACCTCGGCATTTTGGCCACAGGCGACAACCTGTCACCTCGTAAAAATATACCGATGCCGTCAAGGTGTCACCCCGTCAAGTTGTCACCTCTTTTATAGAGGTGATTGTTTGTCGTGTGCAGAGACGACAACCTCTCACCTCGCACGTTTGCGTCAAGGTGTCACCCCGACAACCCGTCACCTTCTCTACTCCCAGGTGACGATCTGTCGTTGCCGTTCACGACAAACCGTCACCTCGCACACTCGCGTCAAGGTGTCACCCCGACAACCTGCCACCCCGCTCCATCTGTTTCCGTCTTCTTATAACGCAAAAATAGGCTTTCTCCACTTGGCTTATCAGCGCTACCATGCTTAAAACAAATAATAAACTTTTAAAAATTATAAATTATTCATGTTTAATCTTCTACCGTATTTAAAACTACATTAATTTAGAGGCACGGTCGTGTCTCGTCGCCAAGTCCACCAGCAGACGACGAGCGAACGACGACGCGATGTGACTCGCGATGTGAGTCCTTCATTAACACGAAGGAAAATGAGGCGATTTTTCGACCCACCAAAAAAGAAATTTAAAGCCCTAATTTGATCTAATTCCGTTTTAACACGTTAAAAAACACCAAAGTATACGACAGTTTGTTTTAGAATGGTATAGTAATCGATAAATAAACGTTTTAAGTAGCGAAAAAAATTACAAGTTTCGTAAATTTTGATCGAATCTTCCACCTCGATGTTCAAAAAGCCTAGCGACTTTATTTCTCATCAAACCTAAATGAAATTTCAAAGTCACTCATATTTTTTCTCATAGAAGTGCCTTATGATACTATGAATAAAGTTTAAAATTGAAATATATTAAAAGTAATCATTTTAAAAATTTTCATTTCAATTTTAGTTGACTTTTAAAACGTAAACAAAGAAGATGACACAAAGAGTAGGTTTCGCAAGTAAAAGGCTGAAAAAGCTGACACATCAGGATTCATATATTCTCTGTAACCCGTGCAAATATCAAGTATGTTTTCAAATAAATTTATGATATGCTAGGAATTGTATCTTTGTGGCTACAAATAAAATTTTAGATTGGCTTCATTCGACTTTTAAATTTAAAAATCCTATTACTTTAAATGAACAATGTTCGTAACTTTGTTTCAGAAATCTCAACTCTAAAAAATTATATCTTAAAGAATAGCGTGTAACGTCTTCATGATAGGTAGTCGTTTCATAGGCCTTATAAGCCATCTTAATAAACCTTCATAATAGCGTCTTAATTTTTTAACATACCAACTGATAAAACCAAATAAGTAATAACTGTAATAAAGCATATATGTTGCAGTTTTACCTTATAATTTATTCTTTGGGGTTTCGTCTTAAGGGTAAGCCGTACCTCCCTTCCGCACGCTCAAGTAAGGGGTTTGCATCTCCCTCATTGTACGCTAAACTGTTAATCAATTAAAAATAATTTGATGTTATTTAATTCAATAAATGTTCATCTAGAGATCATACGATTTAAAAATCGTGATTTTAATTCAAAATAAGTGGTAGGCCATTAGTAATGTTCTCAAATTAAGCGTTTTTCTAAAGATTCCTAACGTATGGAGAAAAATTATTTTGGAGAAAAGGAACCGTATGATCCCTAGATTGGAATCTGAAAAGTGTGAAACTGCAAATAGTTTGGTAGAAATCTGTAAAATAACAGTGCGATCGAGGAGAACAAAATGGTCTTCAAGCGTAAATATGCATGGCCCTGCTTGTTGGCGGCGCCGGCGCGGCGCTAAACAACAATGAATTCAATCTGGGTAGGGCGCACCCTTAAAGGCAACAACAAGAAACTGGTTTATAACCTCAGTTTGAGTGTGTGCGTAGCCACGGGAAACTGCTAGTAGGCCTAATCGTATAACGGGTGGTCCAAAAATAGCGCTCACATTTTGTTTTGTGACAACACAGCTATTTCATTGGTTAGAGAGATGATTTTTGCGGTGAACGGTTCTTTAGATACTACCATTTTTTCATATCAGTGGTTTCAACTATTCAACTTTTCTCATGAAGGCGGTATAGAAAATAAATAATATGTAAATTCTATGCGAAGTGTGATTTGCAGGATTGGTCAAATTCTCACGATAATCAATCACATCACTTTGAATCTAGCAATACATAATGACTCAACAACATTTCGTCAGTTCCCATCTAGTAACGGAAAAAATGCAATGATATAGACACAAATGAGTACGCGTGAGTACGCTTTGAAAACTGTCTTGCCTTATGCGTATAAACCAACTGCAGCTTGCACATGAAACACATTTTCATTATGGTCACACCCCAGTGAAACTTATTTTTAACTACTAAGGGGATTGTGTTCAAATTTTTCGATGATGTTTTGACGAAATTGCAAAATAATTTCTATAATGACTACTTCTGCGGTGTTGCGAAAGTTTTTTACCTACCTTAGAATTATTATAAACATGACAAACAGCATTGAAGCGAGCTGAAACGTTTAGTATAATTCACGCATTATAAATTTTGTATGCTGCCTCTATTAAGAAAGTTGGAATAGTTTAAAAAACTGATAGAACCATTCACCACAAAAATCATCAGCGGTTTTGTTGGACCATACCAAGTATAAAGTCTAAGAAGCTGTCTCTATTGCAGTGTTAAACGAATTGATTATGTGTGCAAATATGTAATTTTAGTTTAAAGGGAGGAGCCTATCGGGGTGGCGATTTGCTGTGGTGTCAAGTTGTCGGTTGCATCGACGTCAAACCGCCACCTCTCACGCTCGCGTCAAGGTGTAACCCCGACAAGGTGTCACCTCCTCTCTTTGGAGGTGACGATTAGACGCCTCCGTACACGACAACCCGTCACCTCGCACGCTCGCGTCAAGGTGTCACCCCGACAACCTGTCACCTCCTTCAAATGGTGACGGGTTGTCGGGGACGATGCGTGTCAACTCGTCACCTCAAAACCTGTTTTAAAAGGTGATGGTTTGTCGGGGTGACAGGTTGACGGGGTGACACCTAGACGCGGTCCCTTTCAAACACCAGCTACATTGGCATGCAATTGTTTCAAGATATGCCAGACAAATTACTAAAAATAAAAAAGTTCAAAAATTTAAAGATGCGTTAAAAATATCTGGTGGAGTCAAGTGTTTATGTTATAAAGGTCTCAAAGTTAATTAAGTAATTATAGTTAATTAAGTAATGTTATCCTTTGCTATAACCTACCCTGACCTATCCAATTCCTTGCCTCAAAGGACTAGAATACTCATGTATCATGTATGTATGCATATAGGCCTTTTGATAGGTAAGTCGCGCATAGGCTATATATAGTACTTTCTTGTTTGCATTCTGATAATATCATCAGTATATCATAAGACCACTGCTCCATCCCCTATTAGAAAATTCGTAATACATCAATTCTATTCTATTATGATAACTAATGGTAAATGAATATTGTGTTTTTATGGTTGGAATATTTCGTTTTACTTTAAAACCATGTGAATAAACTAAGCATTGTAATATTATATAATACATAGGATCAATACAGGCTTTAATTTACAGGTTGTTGTATTATTTACAGAGTGTTTACTTATTTTCAAATAAACCACAAAATAATTTAATTCAATATTTTTCATATCTAAAATTTAGCTGTGGTAAAACTAAAAATATATTTGGTAAAAAAATGTATAGTTGTAAAACTAGGTTAATTTGTAAACAAAGTTAATTCTTAAACTTTATACTTAGACAGGAAACTATTTTTGAAACTACAAAAAAGCTTACAATGTCTATCTCAGTAAAAGACATGGAACTACCAGGATAATACATAATATTACTATCAAATAAGAGGGGAATATATATGGTTGTTTTAAATTTAGTTGTTCATATAATCTTAACAAGTTAAACAATCTCCCCGTTTCTAGATATATATAATCTTGGATGTGTTAGAACAAATATTAAAAACCGTTGTTGAAAAGCAGTTGACGTAGCTGTTGATGCTGCACTGATTATAAAATACCCCCGTTGCAGCAAACCTGCATACTCAGCGAATTTCCAATGAATTATAACATAACACATTAAGCCACTTAACAAGATTCATAGGAAATATATTCACAAACATGCGATATTTAAAATATTAATTATTTTCCATAAGAATAACATTGGGGATGAGGACGCAGGTTTGCCGCAACAAGGAACACAAAATAATGGGTTTTTATGCAAATATCAATAGAATTCAGCTAAGTGAAGTCACATACCAAGTTTAATCCATATACATTCATAAATAAGCGATATATACATTTTAATTATTTTCCATAAGAATAACATGGGGACCGAGTACCTAAGTTTGCAGCTACGGGAACCATAGGCGAAAACCTGTTTTTTGTGCAAACAACAGTAAACCACAACTAGATGAAGACATATAACAAATTTCGTCAGTTTATGTTCATAAATAAGCGAGATATACAATTTTTCTTTTTCTCCATAAGAATAACATTAGACAACGTACTGTGTTTAGCACTTTCAATATTTCAGTAACCAATTGACGTAAAGCAATGATCAAGATACCAAGTTGTTTGTTTTTTTATGCTGAGTTCAATGGTGAAATTTAAAATTTGATTCTAATAAAAGTTACATGTGGAAACCCCAAAAACCCCATTTTTGGGGTACAAAACCCCTCAAAACCCCCCTTCGGATGGTGCGATTCGTCTGGATTTCGAACTCGTTCAAATAAATGGTACTTTTCACGTTTGTACCAAATTTCATTAAGATCGGACCTTTTTTACGAGAGATATCGTGCTTATGGACACACACACACACACACACACACACACACACACACACACACACACACACACACACATATATATATATATACACACACACACATATATATATATATACATATATACAAATTTGAACGAATGGTGTTTTAGACATCTGGGGACCTCAAAATGAAAAGTTATCATGGTCTCGGGCTTAAGTCTTACCATGAGACCTACGGTAATAGCTTCTTCCCTATAGGGGAAATTCGCTAAAAACATCGGATACAGTTTGGGTCACAGTGCTTGAAATCTGGTTAGCGTATACTCTGGAATGACTTTTCGCCTTTATTTGGCTTAGTACCGTTAGTTTTACATTCTGCTTTTGACAACAGAAAGCAAAAATCACTTATTTCATTTCAAAGCATTTGTTTTGGATATTCGGCTCACAAGGGTATTGCAGCTCTGACACAAGGAATACATAACAGCCAATCGCCAACCCCAGTGTCTGATGCTGGGGCGTGTTGGCGTTGGCTCGGTCCTTGGTCCCACTAGTTATATCAATGTGATTGTACATGCAATGTTCGGCTCACAAGGTTATTGCAGCTCTGAAACTAGGAATACATAACAGCCAATCGCCAACCCCAGTGTCTGATGCTGGGGCGTGTTGGCGTTGGCTCGGTCCTTGGTCCCACTAGTTATATCAATGTGATTGTACATGCAATGTTCGGCTCACAAGGTTATTGCAGCTCTGAAACTAGGAATACATAACAGCCAATCGCCAACCCCAGTGTCTGATGCTGGGGCGTGTTGGCGTTGGCTCGGTCCTTGGTCCCACTAGTTATATCAATGTGATTGTACATGCAATGTTCGGCTCACAAGGGTATTGCAGCTATGGCACAAGGAATACATAACAGCCAATCACCAATCCCAGTGTCTGATGCTGGGGCGTGTTGGCGTTGGCTCGGTCCTTGGTCCCACTAGTTATATCAATGTGATTGTACATGCAATGTTCGGCTCACAAGGTTATTGCAGCTCTGAAACTAGGAATACATAACAGCCAATCGCCAACCCCAGTGTCTGATGCTGGACACCAACTCTTTCAAAACAGGAGGCAATGATTTATAAATTACGATATTACAGGTTTTCCATTAAAAATTCACGATTAAGATATTACAAAAGAGTACAGTTTTAAGACAATTTACAGAAAAACTCAAATATATATGTATTGCTAATAAATCAACTATTTCGGAGCCTCCAAGATTTCCGTTGTTGTATTTTATTAATGACATACGTTAGTAAATTGTAAAAGTTTGCTTACTAGTTGAAAATAGATAAACAAGTTTTTAATATTAAAGCAATTACGCTGTTACATCTATGTTATCTTTTGTACAATTAAAAATATACGTATTACATAATAAAATACCCCCGTCGCAGCAAACCTGTGTCCTCAGCGAATTTCAAATGCAATATATTTGTCTTAATACCACATTAAGCCGCATACCAAGTTTCATAAAAATATATTCACATATAAGCGATTTTAATTATTATCCATAAGAATAACATTGGTAATGAGTACGTAGGTTTGCTGAAACAAGGAACATAAACAATTGGTTTTTATGCAAATATAAATATAATTTAACTAGGCGAAGCCACATACCAAGTTTCATCAATATTCAATCATAAATAAGCGCCATATAACATTTTAGTTATTCTCTATAAGAATAACATGGGGGCTGAGTAAGCAGGTTAGCTGCAACGAGGAACAAAAAAATGGGTTTTTATGCAGTTATCAATAAAACTCAACCAAGTGAAGCTACATACCAAGTTATATTAATTTATGTACATAATTAAGGGAGTCATTACATTTTACTTATTCTCCATAAGAATAACATGGGGGCTGTTTATGCAGGATTGCTGCTACGGGAATAATCAACCAAAAATCAATTTTTGTGCAAATATCAATATACCAGTACTACGTGAAGCCAAATACCAAGTTTCATCAACATTCATAAATAATCGAGATATCAAATTTTATTTATTCTCCATAAGGATAACATTGGACAACGTACTGTGTTTAGCACTTTAAATATCTCAGCAACGGTTGAGCGTAGAATCATAATTTAAACACCAAAATGATCGTTTTGTGGAACTGAACAGATTGTTAAAAGCAAATGTGAAGTTTACATTAAACTGAGGAAAAGCCAAAAACCTTTTTCCCTTAAGATTAACATGGGAGATTTTATGAGTAGGTTTTTTTGGATTTTCTCCGCAACCACTTAACCTAGGTTAATAATTCAAAATACTATATTATTTGTTTTTTTAAGCTCTATAACATGGTTAAAACCAAAATTAAGTTGTTCAAAAATTTTAGGGTGAAAATGCAAAAAACTGATTTTTGAAAAATTTAAAACGCCCATAAACCCCCCTTCCCATGGTCCGATTTTTCTGGTTTTCGAACTTAAAGTCATGAATGTTATTTTACACATTTGAGCCAAATTTCATCGAAATCGGACGTTTTTTACTCAAGTTATCGCATTCACGGACATATATATATATATATAAATATATATATATATATGTATATATATATACATATATATAAATTTGAAAAAATAGTGTTTTTGTCATCTGGGGACCTCAAAACAAAAAAATTATTATGGTTTCGGGCTTAAGTCTTACTATGAGACCTACGGTAATAGCTTCTTCCCTATAGGGGAAATTCGCTAAAACGGGAATAGTTTCTAATTCAATCTTTAAAAACATTACTTTATCTATAATAATATTACTTTATCTATAATCTATAATATTATAAAGAAGAGGTGGTTTCTGTCTGTCTGTCTGTCTGATGTTCCGGGTGAACGCAAAAACTACTGAACCGACTGTGCTGAAACTTTACACAAAGGTAGATCATGAACCCATGCAACACATAGGCCTATTCACTTCCTTAAAATTCCCTCGGGCTACGACCGGTAAACGTCCTAAGTTTCAATGTTTACATTTCAGAAGAAAGTAAACATTCAGAAACTGTAATGCAAACAGCTGAGGACACTTCCATTTGACAGTTTAAAGAGCAAAAGCAAGAACAGCTGTTTCAAGCTAACTTACCTTTATAACCTGTGTGAAGAACGGGTACATTCAACTAGTAATATTATAAAGAAGAGGTGGTTTCTGTCTGTCTGTCTGTCTGTCTGTCTGTCTGATGTTCCGGGTGAACGCAAAAACTACTTAACCGACTGGGCTGAAACTTTACACAAAGGTAGATCTTGAACCCATGCAACACATAGGCCTATTCACTTCCTTAAAATCCCCTCGGGCTACGCCCCGTGAACGTCCTAAGTTTCAATGTTTACATTTCATAAGAAAGTAAACATTCAGAAACTGTAATGCGGACAGCTGAGGGCACTTACATTTGACAGCTTAAGGAGCAGAAGCAAGAACAACAGCTGTTTCAAGCTAACTAAAATGCAATTTGCATTAACTATAGAACGGGTAAGGAAAACCCCTGTGCGAAGAACGTGTACATCAAGTATATATATATTTTTGTCAATATACCGTATAATTAATCTATATAAATAAAATAAAAGTAGAGTTTTGTCTGTACATTGCTTGGAATTATGAAATTTTTGCATATTTTCACGTTTTACACCCTAGGGAAACCAAAACAAATCTTATCTCAATTTATGTCTGTCTGTCTGTCTGCCGGTAACGATCAAGGACAGGTTTTTGTTCGCTTTTCACTGGAAAACGGGTACACTGACATTATTGAAACGTTGTTTCTTTGTTCTATATATGTGTGAGAAGGTTTTAGGGCACTATAAACTGGCATATGCCTTTTAAAAAAATAATGGCGGCCGCTCAAAAACGTGATTTTGTTTGGTTTTGGTCATGTTTTGTTCGCTTTTCACAGGAAAACGGGTACACCGATTTTTATACAACTTTTTTTCTATGTTCTGTATGTGCGTTAGAAGGTTTTAGGCTAATTGGATTGTTTTAAATTACCTTAGGACACTGCCCCATAGGGTTTTAAATATCCTATGCTATTCTTATGGACAACGCATTTATTTTTATTGAACCAGATGATGGCATAGATATTCTATAAATAGGTTTCGTCGTTCTTTTTAAAATGTTTAGTAAAGATTGGTAATAAATAACATAAGTGGATATATGATCTATATATATATATAGACTCATGCACTCACTGACATAGTGATCACTTTATCTAAGAAACGACAATGTCTATTGAAGATCAAATTTTGGATGGTGGTTCCCCTTATCCTGCAGATTCACAATAAGAATACGTTAAAAAAAGTCCTATAGGGCTCTTCGCTAATTTACTTTTATGGCAATTTTATGAGTATTAGAAGTTACATTTCGGTAGGAACATAACTAATTCACCAGAACAAAACGCAAGCCTATTCCTGTTACGAAAATGTTTAAGGGCTTCGCCCTCCGGAATTTCAAAATATTAAGATATTAATATATTTTAACAATCTCGCACATACTCTTGGACTGATGAATCTGAAATTCGGTAGGAATGTAGCTGATAGCTCAGTGCAGACATTTACCTACTCCAGACACAAATATACTCAAGGACTCTGGCCCAATGGCCTTTAATATAAGCGTGTTAGTCATAACACACCAACTACTCAACCAGTAGAGCTGAAATTTGATGCCTTAAAGGAAATAAGAAACAACACCATGGGGAGTCACGGTGTTGTTCTCTGGAGATTTCACACAGACTCTTTGTCGTAAGTGAGACATGAGTGGACGAGTCTACGCCTCTCTAAAAATATATTTTATGTAGCCGACCACTGAGCGGCTGAACTTAACAGTAAATATGAAAATGTATTTTTGAGAAGATTAAGGGGTAGAGCAGTTTTCTTACGCGCTTTTAAAAGTTGAGATTGGGACATTGAAAAACAAATTAAGTCTCAGAAAAATCTATCCTTCACTCGGCACTATCGATGAATCACAGGATTTACTGATTGACAGTTTGTTACACCGAGGTTCATAACAGTTTAATCTGGAAATTGCCTGGCTCTGTGATTGTGCCATCCTCACGTCCACCAATGAACAAGCAACGGAGATAAACACAAATGTAGGTCAAAAACACAAAACTAGTAACACAAAACTATTCCAAAGGGAGGAACGAAAATATACAATATTTAATACCGTCCATTTAACCATGACCACTGTTAGAACAGTTCGTATATATCGTTTTACATTTATTTAAATAAAATCTTGTAGTCATATGTTTTTAAAACATGTGATTTTTCCAAGTTTAAATTGATTATTTACAATTATAATGAAAACAGGATCTGGCAAGAATGGTGATTTTAAAAGTGGTTTGTCAATGTTTTTAAAGTTTAATGCTTCGTTACATTACTATTAATTTATTGGAATGTAAAGATTAATGTATCAAAGTATTTATAATGTTAAATTAAACAGGGTTAATATTTTGTTGTACTTGAGTTCTTTTATTTCTAAAATCGAATCCAAAGTGTTACGTGTACCGATTTTGAGTCGCAAAAACCACACCGTTCACTACCCGACAAGAGTTCCTTGACTTGGCAACAGTACCCGAACTATCTGCCATAGTATATTTCGTTAACTTTAATTTAGTTCTACTTTAAAAGTGTAAAATGTAATTTTAAGATTGTAAAATTATGTGGGTTATTAATTTTTTTAGTTAATCTACCATTTGTATACAACCCGTACGAAGGACGGGTACACAGCTAGTTCCCAATAAAACAAGAACCTCGGATTCACTAAGTGCACAGGCAGTCCCGAATACATGTATTGACAGTCAAAACAATCTCAAAGTACTTAGTTGTACAAGTTGTGCAGTTCATGTGATGGTCAAAAACAAATTTACCTTAACATTTGCACTTTTTAGAGTCATCTTAGTAGGCATACAGGTAATATTAGTGATTATAAATAATTCACTAGCTGGTATAATTTAAAATGTACCTAGTACTACACCAATGACTATTGTAACAAAATATTGTCATTAAATTAAATATCGGACTACCTAGTAAACAAATAATCATTCAATGACAAAGGAAAACTAAATTGGCTTTCAAGAATAGATGTTCTGTAAACTATAAATAATAACAAATAATAAAAACAGCAACATAGTTTGCATTTTCTCATTGTGCCTGATTTGGACCTTTGTGATTGGTCAAAATGGATAGCCTTGTATATTTTAGATACATATCCCATAATGATTGCATAGCTTATAAGTGAAAATATATTTCAGAGTTTTTTTAAATTTAAAATCTATTTCATTCCAACCTGTTTAAAATTGTGCAAATTATGTTTTATTAGAACGTAAGACTACAGACACGAATGAAGCACAAGTGTTTTATATTTTGCTGAGGTTACAGCAATCGTATCTGCTGGAAGGCGGCCACCATGCCGATTCAACTTAGTTTGTAATCACGTCATTTCCCGGTGCGGTGGCCAATCAGAACCCAGTCACGTCGAAATCACAAGCGGAGTGGTCAACTCGCACTTATTCTATTCCGTCCAGTGATTAGATCGATATAGCATCTTACACTTGCTGGACGTAGTAGGCAATATAATTTAAACTATTTCTAAGCTATAACAATGACCTTATATCCCACACTTAATAATCCCTATCACCCTTAATTAATCAGTAAAACAAGCGTTTCCCTCCAAAGTATTTACTCAAAATGTTTACAGCACTATTTGTGTTCACTTACTGCCAGTTTCACCATTTATTTCTTCTGGTTTTATTTGTCCGACTGATTGTATTGCATGATTGATAATGATATTAAACCTATGTATTCTTTTATTCAATGGCTATCGAAAATCTGACCTGTTCAATAATTATTTTTAAAATGCTCAAACAATTCATAATCATCATCCGATATTTGAAGCCCACTCATCGACGTCATCCAATTGTGAACAGTTGCAAATGTCCACTCTTCAATCGACCGCCAAGTCTTCATTATCATGATTCACTGGCAAGCGTTTACGATGGAAACCATAAAAAAAGGCCGTCAACAGTTTTGATTAATTGCTGGTCTACGGCTTAATTAATGGGAATGACAAGTGGTCATTAAAACAACTGTGGTTTCTCGTTGAAAATGTTAAACTATTTCAATAAAAACTGTATATGATGTGGTTCCAATTAAACTAGATGGTATAATTGCACTGCGGATTGGTTATCTCCGTAAAATTAAACGAATACATTTTTTAAACAGTGTAGTAAATAGTTAGCCTGGTAGATGAGCGGTTTGGGTGCCTCGTACTTAAGGGTTTGGGTCATTCTGCATTATTCCTTCTGAAAATCTGGAAAAATTGTTAAATGTTTGAATGGTCTAAAAGTATTTAAAGTTGCGAGTTTTCATTGATACATAAATACATTGGATTTATTAGGAGAACAATAAATAAATTGGTGTAGTATTTTAAGTATATTTTCAATAAAATGTTGTGTAGAATAATTAAACACAATTTGACTGATTGTAAGATTCCTTAACCATATTCATACATATTTGTATTAATTATGAATATACTCATAGCCCAGCAAAATTCAACAACCCTATTAAAATTTCAATAAATTAAATCTAAAAAAACCTAAAACCTCCTAAATGCATTACAAATTAAATAAATTTTAAATTCATTCTCGTTGGGTGGTTTCTTAACCCCGTCTCCCTTTCAACAACGCGGACCAGCTAGTAATGAGACTCGGCTAGAGGACTCTCCCTCACGTTCCCAACATCACCCCTCCCGTGTGTAAGGGTGGGCTGATTAGGGGTTCCCCTATACTTAGCTCATTACAGGTAAGTATATATTTAGACTTGGCAGAAGAAAATTAATTTATTTTTCGTTTTTTTCATGTTCTTTTGGAATTGTTTGCAGTGTATACGACTAGTTATTATAATATTGTAACTTGAGGGTTTGTTTTATTATTTTTTACTATTTCCTTATTATTTTAGTTACAATTAAAATTATAACCATCCATCATGAAAGTACCCCACTCGTGTCAAGATTTAAATAGCCCGTGGTTCACCAGATCTTGCACACTTTTAGCTCCACTTTGGGTTGGGGTGCTTCCATCTGCAAGGTACATTAATAAGAACCGTAGTGTTTTTCTACTTAAAAGTTAATTCTAAGATTCTTAAACCCCTATTTTTCCGTGGAAAAGTTAGGAAAGGGAAGCTCTGCAAATCTATGTTGGTCTTAAAAACCAATTTTTCAGGATTTGCACACAAACAAACCAATATACCAACAGATATTGCTTGTAATAAAGTATAGGATAGTAACGGAATCAGTTATTTACACTTTATTTTTCTAAAAAAATATATAAGGACACTTATACTTCCTGATTAGAAAGACGATTATCTTAACATTGTTTTGCTTCTATGACAAATCGATAAACCTACCTGGGTAATTTGTGTTTTTTTTTTATTGTACAGTGTAAGACTTGAGAGAACCAACGAAACACCTTGGATTAAAAGTTTTGGTGTTATAAATTTACCAATTATCCCTTGCCATTACTCACCTCATACCCCTGCAGCCCTGGAGCCTACAGGAAAACTAACCGGTCATTGTTTCTAAGGGTGCCTAATATTGACTGTAACATGAATGATCTATACGTCAAATTAGAATTAAAGTAGACTTTTACAATGTAGTTGTTTTTAATGTTTGCTGATACATTTATTTATTATTAAGTAACTATATATTAATAAATAACTAATCCATAGACAAATATTATAGTATAAATATTTTTTTTAATGTTCAATTTTAAATAACGGTTAAAAGGTGATAAAACCACTATTCACTGTTATCATAATGGTGGACGATTTGCGCCGCTTATTTGCCTTTCCTTCGAGGCAAGTGGATTCATCAGTCGCTTTATGAGAAAATTCGCCTATTATTTGAAATATAGTGCTTCTCAGGTCATTGTAGCTCAAAGGTCTGTTAGGTATTTATTGTCATAAAAAAACGTATCCATCGATTCATTTTTTATTTTTATACCGGTAAGTGTTTTTGTTCCAATAGGACTAGCGATGGGTCGGTTGCATTTTTTATCGGTTCGGTTTCGGTTCAGTTAAAAAAAAACGACGGTGGTCGGTTTCGGTTATTTTTCAACGAACTTGCCTAGTTAATAACTGTCTCATCCATAATTAAAATTTAAGTTTGTACCTAGATTCTGCAATTCGGCCTATCTTATATCACAGGGTCATTATCAACTCACAAAAAACTTGTTTACCAAACTTTAATTGATTATATACCTATAAATGCCTATTTCAGACTTAAATACTGCTGCAGAGACACTATGCAGGAGAGTTGGTAAAAAATTCACAAGTCAAAGACAAATCAAATTAATTTAAATATTATGGGCCATAACCTAGGCCTAAAACCTTTACTAGGCAAATAATAGCAAAGATAGCCCAGGGCAGCACCGTAGTCTAAAGCCGTGTTTACACCGGAGTTACCAACAAATGTTACTAACTTTTTTGTTAGCATCAGAAGTTAATAACAAAAGTTATTAACAAAAATGTTGGTTACATTTCGTGTTGAGACTTTTAAATGTTACCAACACTTTTCCCGCCCAAGCCGGCCTCGCCTATGTTACATTGCTTGGAAAATGTCGAGTGTATGATGATGTGGTTCTCACTGCAGCTGTCTGTGTTATTTTGGCGAAACACAGTATACCTAAGTCTTGTATAGTCTTGTAGTCTTGTCTTGTATGCAGTGTTAAGTCTTGTATAGTGGCAGCGATATGCTATGAGGCCTAGAAAAATGTGAAGTCCGTCGATCCTTTGTGAGGAAAGCTGCAATGTGACGGTAGTTTTAAAAACAATTCACGAATTTCAAGCAGTGATTTCGGATATTTGATACTAGTGTTAGCAGACAAGTTCGCTAAACAAGACACTAATTATAGAAAATCAATTCTTGTGTAGGAAAAACTTGCAGTGATTTTATTTTTTTTATCGACCGGAGACTTGTACACAAGTTTAATTTACTTGATTAAGAAAACTTGATAAGAATTTAACTTGATTTATAAAATCAACAATTTCGTCGTTTTTAACTTATCAGAGATATGTGCTGTTGTCATTTGAACAATTTGAAAGATTGGCATTTGGGGACCTCAAAACGAAAAGTTATCATGGTCCCGGGCCTAGGTCTTACCATGCCGACTACGGTAATACCTTATTCCCTAGAGGGGAAATTCGCTAAAACAGTAAACCAAAAACAAAACACTGGAATACAGATACACAGCTTCAGCGCAAGAGAATGGGTGACAGTTAGTTGCTAACATCCAATACGTTCGGTAACATTTGTTACTAACAAATGTTATCAACATTTGAAAAGAGCAAAGAATGTTACCAGATTTTACCGACACGCGGTGGATAACAAAATTTGTGTTGCTAAGTAATACTTTAATTAAACTTTGTTAAGATGTTAAGGTAAAAGTTTAGGCTAAACTTTACTGTAGGCCTAACCTTAAAAACAAAATAAGTCTACCGGTTTTTGCTGGTATTTTAGTTTTACAGACTTTGAAAACCCTAGAATCTTTGCTTATAGGAAGAATTTAGTCATAAATACAGTAGAATTTATATTTAGATTTAGGCTATGGAAACAGTAGGACTAGAACTACCTTCGGGGTCGGGGTTACTATCAATGTCAAGTGGGCTAAATGGCAGATCGTCGACTAATTCTTCTTCTGGCATTCTCGACGATATTCACAAACTTTCTTTATACAAATTCCTGACTTTATTAAATACACAGTAAAACTGAAAGTAATCCTGTAGAACCTATTAAATTAGACGTCGCATCGTCGTCTGCTAGTGAAGAAGTGAAAAGTGAAGTGAGTGATGTCGATATGTCGATGTAATATCGATATGCACAATCTGATACTAGCATCTGGCGTTCTTTTTTATTTTTTATTTTTTAACCGTTTGGTAACTTAGAAATCAATAATTTGGAATACGACATTCCAAAGGTGAAAAGTTTTTAAAACACGGGTATTGCAATTCAGTGCCTCGACATGATACGGTAATACCTACGATATCGAATAGGTGTGATCGATAAGCAGTAAACTCTCCCTTGATCGTGGAAGTGTTACTACGCACTGATTATTTTACCAAAGCGAGATGACATTTAAGTATTGGGAATATGTATCGCGATACGCTTTTCTCTTTTATTGCATCATTTTTGACTTTCACTGATATATCTCAGTGATTGGGTTAGAAGTCTAAGCGATATTTTTACAAAATAATAATGCTTATTTCCTATACGAGCACTTACTGACAGTGAAAACCCGAAACCGACTTTTGACCATCGGTTGTTGGTTTCGGTTTTTTTGTTAAAACCCGGTAAAACCGACAACCGACTTAAAGAACCGACACATCTCCTATATAGGACCAACAAATATCTAAATCACTATACACAATTTAAAACAGTTTGACTAAAAGCAAAATTCTTTTTATATTTAGGGCGGGACAGCAGATGTTTTTGTGAAATATCTTCCTTAAACAAAGTTGATAAAATTACGTAAATCAAAGTCAATTAACCATAGTAATTAACTCATTTACACCTATCAGTTTATGACAGGCCTTTGTTCATTCACTACTATGCACTAACATTTATAATCAAATTAGAGTACAACATATGAATATTTAAGTTAGGAGAAAGAGTCGGTATTATTCTTGTACAAAAGGATGAATAGCAGAAATGTTTCCAGGCCTACAATGGAACATCAAACAATAAGGACCGGTCTAGTGCCTGCAGTATTAGCTCTGCTCTGTTTGCATACTTCTTAAAATATATACCCTTTCTGCATCAGGATTCTTCAAACTACTGAATATGAGCGTCTCGATTATTATAGCATTTACATCTTGGATTGTACTCCTTTCCTTCTTGGATTGCCTGTTTTATACATTCGAGAATTGTTGGCAAGAATTAACTAAAACTTCAGCTTCAGGAAATGCTAGTTATTAAAACATTATTTAAAATAACATTTTTATGACACGGAGCATAATTCAGTTACTATTATGACTATTTGGTTAAAGTATTCCATGTTAGTTATAGTTTGTTATAACATAATACGGTACAAATGTAATAGTTTTATCATCAAATTAAATATCGTAGTTTTAAAGGTAAAATGTTTGATTCTGAACTGTATTAAACAAATTTAAAATTACTACAATTGATCTGATGTCATTTGACATATATTGTCAGATAAAACATCCTCTTGTGAACCTGGGTGTGGTGGAGAAAATAGATGTTCTAGGAAAGGAAATTTATGTTAAGGGAATTACAAATTACATAACACCATCAATTTACAAACCAGCAACTCAAACCAAAAATTAAGCTTAGAATTTAAGAAAATTACAAAGACAAATAATTATATTTTACTGTTGATGGAAAATTGGATTTACTATAACTTAATTTCACTATAGGAAGGTATTTGGATTTTCGATATAGAAGGGATGTAACTGGGACGGGATTTGATATTAATAAAATAGTAGACTAACAATCTTGCTACAGTGGATTTACATCCCCTGATACATAAACTACTCAAGATACCCCATCACTACTTCATTCTACTACTTCATTCTCTTCTACCCCATCGAAGTATCTTCTCTTCCCCTACCTCTCCCCCCATTGGTTGAAGGGATTAATATTCCAGAAGATTCCACACGTCAGAAGCTCCAATTCCTTCTCCATCAACCTGCTGTCATTAATCTGTAACCCATGACGAAATGAGGTCATCTGCCTCAGCAATCAGCAGCAGCACCGCCCGAATACCTTCCTTTATGGTGACGTCCTCTTACTTTCGTCATCTGGAAAATGTAATAAGGTCTCTCATTAGCTTTTAAAATTTAGTCAGGGGCCATTAGAACGGAGTTAAATATTAAGTTTAAAAATTAAGCAATCTTTTAACATTAGTTTTTAAGAATTTTTAGCTGTTAAGTGTTAACAAATTGTTCTCAAATTAAATTTGACTAACTTATTCATTGCAAGCGCAGTTTGTTTTTATACACCAATGCGATTACTTACTTTATAGACATTTGAGAATAATGGTAATTAAATATAACCACATGATACATTCATTACTCTTAATACCAATTACATTTCGTATCAACAGAAAAATATATTCTGATTTTATTTATAAATTTATATTTTTTATTGTGTACCTAATTCCTTCCTCGTACCTCGTGCCTGCTTCGGGTGTCGTCCCGCGGATCCTCATTACAGGGCAAGGGACCAGTCTCTTCTCAAAACTAATCAAGTGCCATCAGGCAATGACGCATCCAGGCAGTCAGAGATCGCAGGGAATGTGAGGTGAAAAAAGAAAAAGGTTTGGGGAAAGAAATTCGGGAATTTCATAATACAATTTGTTCCGGAACATGCTTTTTTAATTCATATTAAAATGTTGAGGCTTGTCCTTTAATTGTTTTCAGGTTATTAAAAAAAATCAATCCAAAATATTCAGGGTTCTATTTATACATTTTTTGCCTATGATAAACAGACGGATTAAGACATTTTTTTAATTTGACAAATAAAATTTAAGGCTGATAACAAAAAATTAAAAAATGATGGTTGTAATGATAAACTACTTGAATAGATGGAATTTACCTAATTTTGTTTCACTTTTATTTTCTAATGCATTCAAAAATGGAGAAAAGTTTAATGAAATGTTCTAAATTTATAAATAAATTCTAAAGCACTATCGAAAACCAATAAATATATAACAATTAATTACCAACAAACTATAGACAACGTAATTTGAATAACAATTCATAGGTTCTGACAAATTTGTTTATAAAAACCAACATGTACGTACATAACTAATATCTTTCACATTACTTTAATTTATCAAATAACATTCATGCATTACATTATATTATTCATGCATATGTTCTTAAATATTACTAAATTCTGAACTTCATATTATAGTTTTTGCATTTTCAATCCATTGTCATTCGTATTTCTAATCTCCATCTCAACTTGATTTTCGGATCTGAAAGCCAGTATTGAAACACAAACATTAAAATTTTCAGTTTCAGAGACATTCAAAACAAAAATTCTGTGTTAGTTTAAACGATGAAAATGTACATTCAAACTTATATCATTTAAATATATTTTTAAAAGTATTATTTTTCACCTTGTTGTTGTTATAACATATGTTTGTTGTTGCTTATACATGTGTTGTACCACGGACTGTTTACTAAATGTAAATTATACTGCCTTGAGGGAGACATTGTTCTTTTTAGGATTTGGTGTTACATTATTTTTGTGAAATTGCTGTGTTGGTGTTTGTGTGTTAATCCTTAAATAAATCCATGAAGGAAATCTTATAGAGAACTAAAAGCAGTTTCGATTCCACCTATACTCTAATTCCTTTTATGATATACAACTACCTTTTTTGTACTATTAAAGTTCTTTAAAAAGTGGGAATAATAAAAAAAATAAATTTACGATAAAAAAGGTAAAAATTAAAATTAGATTAAAATAATATTCTTGAATGGGATACCAAAACTACAATACCATTCACGATTGTTAAAATTTGCAGACCGGAAAATTGTAAAATTAATTGGAACCACGAAATAAGATAGCTTTAAGCATTATAAATTCCAAATACATCTTAGGTGTCATTCGTAGGTTTCGTAATAAATGGTTAAAAACCACAAGATCTTAAAAAATGATGAATATAGTAGTACAAATTAATGTAACAACACTACTCACCACAACATATTTAATAAATCAAATATTTATTTATGAGCTTCTTTGAAAACACAAACATGTACACAAAGTCAGGAAGTTCTGTTTTGCGATCAAACATTTTCGGTTAAAGTGATCAATCACTCCAAGTCTGAAACATAAGTTGGTCAATCCAGTGTTTCACCTCCAGCTCAGGTTTGAAGAAAACAGGAAACTGAAATTATTCAATAGGTACTTAACCTCAGTCAATTGAAACAAAGTTAGTAGTATACTCAATCAGATATACCTCTGCAATTTGAAAATGAAACACCCCCGTCGCAGCAAACCTGCATACTCACCGAATTTCCAAGGCCTATAAATGTCTTAATAACACATTAAGAATTCATAAGAAATATATTCACAAATAAGCGATATGTAAAAAATTCATTATTCTCCATAAGAATAACATTGGGGATGAGGACGCAGGTTTGCTGCAACAAGGAATGCCAAATAATGGGTTTTCATGCATATATCAATAGAACTCTCAATTCGAAATATATTGGTTTAAATTTAAAATTTTGTTTTACTTAATATAGTTTTATAGAAGATGAGAATGCCTAATAGTCAACCAAGAATACAATCACCATCTTCAACAACATCAGAAGGATTTAGAAGATAAATTGCATATAAAGTTCAAAACTTATATATTTAGAAATAGTTATATATATATTTTTTTTATTTTTAGATACATTTGTAGATGAGGTTGGCTGCTATAAAATAAAATAATTTGCTTGCCAGCATAAAGCATACCGCACATAGAACTATTGTTTAACTTTAAGAATACTAAGTAGATGTTTCAACAGGGTAAACTAACATTTTTATCAGTGATACCATTTTATGCTAATTGAAAAACTACATCACCACGGTGAGTGGTGAGTTTATACCAAGATAACAAGATATACAAGATATTAACTAAACAACAAGATATAACAAGATATTAACTAAATAAAGTTGTTAGGTATGAATTAAACCCACACTAACATACCATTTATAAAAATCAGTGTAGATTTAACTTTTTTTACATAAAATTAAGTAAATAAGTATTTTAATAATGGAGATTCAGGACTAACATTCCATACTAAGAAGACGTTGGAGTCACTGGTGCTGCTGAACATGCGTGTTGCGGTAGAACTCGGAACTAAATCTACAACTCTTCAAAATAATTCTTATATCACAACACGTACCATGCTAGTATAAATTTATTGACTAGAATAATGTGTCCGAATCGCCAGCCAAGATGTGTGGATTAAATCGTGCTAGACAGGTCGTCAGTTACTGGGCCAGCTGCGCGCCGGCGAATCACTTCCAATATGCGCTGGATATAGTTCCACTAAAAACCATATTATTTTATTGCTATTTGACCAAATGGTTTGATATAGTTTTTAAATAACACTTCATACAATGTATTTAATAAAATATTTAAAATATTTTTTTGCAAAATAATTTATGTTAAAACTATGAAACATTCATCAAACATTATCAGTTTATTATTTAGTAATTAATTGATTGAATTAAAAAACGAGTTCGCACGCAGCACGCTGACTTGAGGGAAGTGAATTTCCACATAAAAACTTTAAAACTAAAAATCAGTGTAAAAACATACATTTATTCCAATTTTTATTTAAATCTGAAAACAGTGATTTTTTGGCTGTTCTGATGCTCCTGGTTTCATTTACCTGCAAAGCTGGGAATACAATTTTGCGCATTATAATGTTAGGAGAAGGCCAGACAGGCTTGAAAGGAGGCGTAAGGTTGCTGGGGATGATAAAAGTACACCAACAAATGAATAACATGCATTTATAATGTAAAACCCCCATAAGACAACGTACTGTGTTTAGTCGAAACACATTTTCTTTAATAACTCGGTAAATATGTATGCTAGAATGACGAAAGAGCATTATTATATATATATATATATACACAATAAATTATATCTATACAATTATATATAAATATATTGTATATATATATACAATTTTGAACGAACCCCAAAAACGTGTTCAGGGGGTCACGTTAGGAACTTCTATGGTGGTCCCGGGCTTAAGTTTCACCGTGCAGGTCATGCTTTTAGTTCACTTTCAAAAGGAAATTCACTAAAAAACTGCTCACAAACAAAATATTTCTCTACAATTCCTTTAATTTGAGACCTAAACATTCAGTTTAACATAGGAATGGAATATATATCCAACATGGCCGCCGTTTCCAACGTCCTCTTAAAATAATCGTTTTGCATATGACAGTTGAAAAGCAAGGTTAGGTACAAAAGATACGAAAAAATAAATCGGCATAGCTAATGAATGTATAAAAATAGAAATTAAACGACCATTTTCAGAAAACTAACACGATTATTTGTTTCTTTAAAGTAAAAGGAGGCAGTTAGGTCATGAAAAATAAAACAAAGAGAGGAAGCTAAGTGCTGGCTAGAGGGCCCAGACATAATACGCTGTAGGCAATCGCAAATACAGTCCTAAACCCTGCTGTATTTCCATATTGATTTAAAAAGAATCAAATATATTTTCATAACAAATATTGAGCTGCACCATTGCCCTAGGGTTATGGCATTTTTATAGGTAAGTTATTTGAATCGGTTTACTTCATCAATATGTTTTTAGGATGAATTTTCGTTTTCTGTACCTTTATGTTTCATGCACATGAATCCAAATCTTCTGAAGTGCGAGTTCAAGCGAGATTTGTTACTTTCGAGCTATTAGGGAGAGAAGACCTCTCCTATCAGAGGAAAATTAAAGTTAAATAACGAAATTTACTTACATAGAAGCACTTAAGTCTTTATTGCTCTTAGTCTAATTGAATGTTAAATAAAAATCAACGACATCAAAATATAACCTAATAAAATAATTTAATTGGGTCTTACAAATTCACAAGGGTCTCATCTTTCCTGTACAGGTTAAATACCCACACACATATGAAACCACTGCGGTTAACCAGCATCGACTCACTATGGTCATAGTACATTTCTTAATATCTTCAAATTAAACAAAATCCTGCTTTTTGTTCGCCCACGTCCTGAAGTTAATACTTAACCGATTTTAATGATTATATTTTTATTTAAAAGATAATTTCAAGTTTTAAGTCATCGTCCAGCCAGAATTTCGATTTAGCCCCCAGGGCTCTACCCCACGGGATTTCCAAGTTCCAATGTTATGCATGTAGAGGAGAATTTTATTTAGTTTATGTCACATGTGTTTTTTCTTGATTCTATAAATAGTTTTTGTAAGGGTTGCATCCGCAAAATATTGCGGGGGAGTAGCTCGTTGCGTTTTATGTGTTTTCTATCTACAGAGATGTAATATTTATCCAACAGGTATCAATTAAACTTCATATTGATTGTTTTAGTTGTTACTATGATAAACCACCTGCGGTTATTTGATTTATATCTCTTTGTCGTCGAACAGCATGCAATATTTATTCATGTTTCGCAAATAAAAATCCTTTATGTCAAGCATTAAAATTGTTTTAGCTCTCTATATCAGTGTGCAATTTATGCATCTATCATTAAAAACTAATGCAGAGTACATAAACGGGTGTTTTTAAATTTCGACGAATACTACATTAAACCTAAACGAGTTCGCACGCAGCATGCTGACGTGAGGGAAGTGAATTTCCACGAACAAACTTTTAAAACTCAAAATCTGTGTAAAAACATACATTTATACCAATTTTTATTGAAATCTGAGAACATTGATTTTTTGGCTGTTCTGATGCTCCTGGTTTCATTTACCTGCAAAGCTGGGAATACAATTTTGCGCATTATAATGTTAGGAGAAGGTCCAGGCAGGCTTGAAAGTAGGCGTGAGTTTCTTGGGATGATAAAAGTACTCTAACAAAGGAATAATAGGCTTTTCTAGTGTAAAACCCCCATAAGACAACGTACTGTGTTTAGTCAAAACACATTTTCTTTAATAACTCGGTAAATATTTATGCTAGAATGACGAAAGAGGGCTTAAAACTTTCGCCCCACTAATTCCCATGTTTTTACAAACATTAACTTTACATCCGGGGCTTTTCTGACCCTTTTTGGGCCCAAAAACTCGAAATTTGAAAGATTAATCCCCAAAAAAGGAGTTTAGCGTTTTCCGATTGTTTTGCCCAACGAACTTGTCCAACTGATTACAGAAAGGAACGTCCCTACCAAATTTGAAGTTAATCGGACAAAAAATGCGACCGCTAGAGTGCATACACACACACACATATATATATATATATATATATATATATATATATATATATATATATATATATATATATGTCTATATATATATAAAATTGTAAACGACCCCCCAAAACGTGTTCAGGGGGTCACGTTAGGAAGTTCTATGGTGGTCCCGGGCTTAAGTTTCATCGTGCGGGTCATGCTAATAGTTCACTTTCCAAAGGAAATTCACTAATAATGTTATATTAAAAAATATGTTATTTAAATAGCTCATAGAAAAATAATAGGGAG
This sequence comes from Allygus modestus, assembly GCA_963675035.1. Lineage (NCBI taxonomy): Eukaryota > Metazoa > Arthropoda > Insecta > Hemiptera > Cicadellidae > Allygus > Allygus modestus. The sequence goes on from OY776116.1 coordinate 69,664,302, forward strand.
AAGAGCTTGTAAAAGCAAACATCTTTAATTGCATAACCTATTAAAACTAAATTATTACCAGGTACGAAAGTATACCAGAGTGCAAAAGAACAGGTATAACTTTAAAACTCTACCTTCATAGATATATAAGAGCTTTAATTACAGATATACAAAATAAATACGAAATTCTCGCAGCAGGGAAAAGCGAATCACAACTTGCCACGGAAGAAGTTTTTGCCACATTAATTGGACTGCTTGAAGTAACCAACAGAGTTACTTGCGGCTTTGTTTCTATTAGGTTACACAAACAAATTCAGAAAAATAATAGATTAAAAAAAACTGTTTGCAATTGTAGTTTTACATTAAACCAAGCAAGAAATTAAATGATTTTGTATTTTAAAATATAGTATAAGTAATTTTTAATTTGTTCTTTGGTCAGTGAATAATTTAAATTAAATAGCAGGGGATTTTATTCTGCATGAAAAATATTACAATTTTCTTCGCACGATTTTGAATTTTATTGTTCATCTTCCACTTCTTGAAATCATATATTTTCAGTCAAAATCATTTAAACCGGAAGTTGCTGTGGCAGCCCTGACAAATACAGTCAACTGATTGTCACAGCAATACAGTTGGCACTGTATCTACAACAAGACTACCAACTTGCCATTGTCAGTGTAAAGTTGCAACTCTACAACTCTACAGAGTTGCATATCAAATTCTACAAAATATGGATCTTGTTATGCGAAGACAAAAATTTGTATGTAACCGTGGTAAATTACAGTTTGTAGGTCAACCTACAAATTACATAAATCATTTCATCAATTTCTCCGCAAAAAAAGTTTTTTAATGAACATACTACAGATTAAGTTTCTACACACGAACTTTTAAGATAAAACATTATACGGTATATGTTTGATTGAAAATGCCCAAAATAAAAAGTAAATTTAATCCGTTGGAAATCTAGGGCCTACGCCTATCATTTAAATTCCGCAACGGTGAACTTCTTAAGGAGAAATTTATACAGTTTTATTATTTTTACATAAGTGAAAAACTTCTTATGTTTTAGCATTTTAACAAAAATAGTTTCAGATATCATGTTAAACATGACTGTCTGACGAGGCCTGATAGTGGAACATAACATTTCCTTGCACATCTAGTATAAGTACCTAATATCTTTTGCCACGTGTAGCAAACATATTTTTAATTTTTTTTTACACACGTTTAGAGGTTTAAGAGTTTCATTTTGTAGCAGATGTTGGTGCATTCAACAGGTTGACCATAATATGTGCATTGGTATTTTACCAGCGTGTTTGATGCATACTTAAGAAGCGTTCCTATAATAATACATACTCCATTTTCTGTGTAACTACCATTTCGATTTATGACTAAATAATTGATAATTCTGAAACGGTTAAATAGATTTATTCAAAATAGTTCCCCAAAACTGTTTGACATGTAATCAAGTAATAGAGCGTCGATTGAGTGTGCACTGTTGCAATTGGCAACCCATGCTTGTTATGAACTGTAGTAACTGCGTTATATTACTAGGAGTACGCTCTTATATCGCGTATAAGGATTGAGTGATCGCGTAAAAAAAAAAAAAAAATGTTTCAATTGACAATATACCTCATGGGCCCTCCATTATAAATGCAGCTTGACAATGACATACAAATCCAGAACATGACAAACAATGAGGCCTGAAACCTGTCAATCAGTCAGACAAAGTGCATATGAAGTAGTTACTCACCCCTCAGTCTCACTGAGGGCTGTATCATCTAGGCCCTCATAATAATATTAGCTGAAGATTTTGATAAAATGTAATATGTTGGCGGCAATAAAGGTCCCCAATCAGTGAGAGCACGTGGTTTAAAAGTAGTTATTTACACTTTGGTTCCACTGGAGGACCCATCAGGATATTTATTTTATTGTAGCTTAATATTGCTGTAAAAATCTATAAGTATAAATACAGAACTTGATGAACAATACGTTTTAAAATCAGTCAATTGGTTTTGAATGCCTAAATATCTTAAACTCTAATCCAGAGGTTTTAATGTAACACATAAAACTTACTGGGGGGAGGGGGGCTGTGCCCCCCAGGCCTCCCATTGTTATTGTAACTTTATACGGTTGTTCAAATACATAGGCAACCTATAAATGCAGAACTTAAAAAACAATAAGGCTTAAATCATTCAATTTGTTTTTAAGAAGAATAAATTGCCTCATTTTAAAAAGAAAAGAAAAGTAGTACCTTATGTTAAATATAATCTAGGAAGAAATTAAAACTCTTTGACCCACTTCTTAGAATCCACGAGTCATTGTGTCAAGGTCCAAGATTTTGTATACATCTTAATATATAAATACCCCCGTAGCAGCAAACCTGCGTACTCAGCAAATTTCCAATGCATAAATATGCATATATATGTATCTTAATGCCACATATCAAGTTTCATCAATATACATTCATAAATAAACGATTTATGACATTTTAATTATTCTCCATAAGAATAACATGACGGCTGAGTGTGCAGGTTTGCTGAAGCAAGGAACTCCAAAAATGGGGTTTTACACAAATATCAATATAACTCAAGTAGGTAAAGCCACATACCAAATGTGAATAATTTATGTTCATAATTAAGGGAGATAACATGTTACTTATTCTCCATAAGAATAACATGGGACTGAGTACACAGGTTTGCTGCTACAGGAACTATCGGCCGAAAAATGTTTTTTAGTGCAAATATCAATAGACCACAACGATATGAAGTAATATACCAAGTTTCATCAGCAAAAGTATATAAATAAGCGAGATATACAATTTATCTTATTCTCCGTAAGAATAACATTGGACAACATACTGGGTTTAGCACTTTCGATATCTCTGTAACCATTTGGCGTAGAGCAATGATCAAAACACTAAATTGTGCGTCTTTCTAAGCTGATACCAATGGAAAAAAAACTAAAATTTGACTTTTTCAACAATTATATGTAAAAAGCTCAAAAAACCCACTTTTGGGATACAAACCCCCCCAAAATACCTCTTTGGATAGGTCGATCCGTCTGGTTTTCGAACTTAAAGTCATAAATGCTGCTTTACACGTTTATACAAAATTTTGTCAAAATTGGATTAATTTTACGACAGTTATCGTGCTCACGGACACACACACACACACATATATATATATATATATATATATATATATATATATATATATAGGCCTATATACAGTTTTTGAAAGAATGGTGTTTTTGGCATCTGGGGACCTCAAAATGAAAAGTTATCATGGTCATGGGCCTAGGTCTTGCCATGCCGACTACGGTAATAGCTTCATCCCTATATGGGAAATTCGCTGAAATGGATCCCTATTTCCCTTGGTCACGCCATTACTTGAGAATTAGTGGACCAAATTGAATAATTATTTCTTGTTGAGTTCGTTTATGTCAGGACAAGGTTCTTATATAAGACAATTTTTAATCTGACCTAAGAGCTCTGGCCCACAGGCCTTCAAAGTTCGTATTGATTTTATCTAAGTTCAGTTAGTTACACCAAGCAGCTGTAAACATACTTGAAAGGCATATACATATGTTGATTATAGAAATAAAAAGCTACTTGAATGGAAACTCTCATTTTGGAAATAAAAAGAGTACTTGAATGGCAACTCAAACTCTTTTTTAGCGAATTTCCCCTATAGGAAAGAAGCTATTACCGTAGTCGGCATAGTAAGACCTAGGCCCGGGACCATGATAACTTTTCATTTTGAGGTATATATATATATATATATATATATATATATATATATATATATGTATATATGTGTCCGTGAGCACGATAACTCTCGTAAAAATGATCCGATTTTGATGAAATTTGGTATAAACGTGTAAAGCAACATTTATGACTAAGTTCGAAAACCAGCCAGATCGCTCTATCCGAAGGGGTATTTTTGGGGGGTTTTGTACCCCAAAAATGGGTTTTTTGAATTTTGTACATGTAATTTTTGAAAAAAACAAATTTTAGTTTTTATCATTGGATTCAGCTTAAAAAACACACAATTTGGTATTTTCATCATTTCTCTACGTCAATTGGTTACCGAGATATTGAAAGTGCTAAACACAGTACGTTGTCTAATGTTATTCTTATGGAGGGGAAAAAAATTGTATATCTCGCTTATTTATGAACGTATACTGACGAAACTTGGTATATGGCTTCATCTGGTTGTGGTATATTGATATTTGCTCAAAAAAATGTTGTTTGCCAAAGGCACCCGTAGCAGCAAACCTGCGTAATCAGCCCCATGTTATTCTTATGGATAATAATTAAATGCCATGTCTCTCTTAATTATGAACATAAATTAATCAAATCTGGTATATGACTTCACCTAGTTGAGTTATATTGATATTAGCATAAAAATCCATTTTTTGTTTTCCTTGTTGCAGCAAACCCGCGTACTCAGCCCCAATGTTATTCTTATGGAGAATAATTAAAATTGTAATATCGCTTATTTGTGAATATATTTTCATGAAACTTGGTAAGTGGCTTTATGTAGTATTAATGAAAGGGTTAAAGGAAAGGATCCGAATATTTTCTTTCATTAGATTGTTAAGAATAAGTATAGCCTATTAACGTTTGTTAAATAGCCAAAATTACCCGTCACGAATAAACACACCAGATTGGAGAGAGGATTCTCTTGACTAATGCAGGGTGGTGTGAACTTTGAAATTCCATGAGAACGGAAGGGTACACTTTCATAAACGGAACAATACAAAAAGCCGAATAAATTTATCGATATATTGATTAGATCGACTGTAAAATATTTTATCATCTGTATGTTAGTTATTACGTAATATTTGTTTTTTAGTTTTTTTTATCAAATAAACTTAAAATAAAAATGAAATAAACCTTACCTGCATAAACAAAATAATTGATTTACAAAACATAAAAGTAAAAAACAAACAAATTTAAAATGTTTCTAGGAAATAACTTTCTGGTATTACAGCAGCATGTAAAAAGAACATACGATTTCCATAGATCCGTTAAAAGGTTGCTCCCGAGAATACATGTTTAAGTATTATTGGAATCAACGTTTCTTACCTGGAAAAATTTCCAGACAATATCTTCCACATCTTTGAGACCGAACATAACCGAATAACCTAAATAATAGCTATACCGTATCGAACAATTTCATTTTGTTTTAGCGAATTTCCCCTATAGGGAAGAAGGTATTACCGTAGTCGGCATGGTAAGATCTAGGCCCGGGACCATGATAACTTTTTCGTTTTGAGGTCCCCAGACCCCAAAAACACCATTCGTTCGTAATATATATATATATATGTGTCCGTGAGCACGATAACTCTGGTATTAATTATCCGATTTTGATGAAATTTGCTATAATCGTGTAAAGCAGCATTTATGACTTAAAGTTCGAAAACCAGACAGATCGACCTATCCGAAGGGGTATTTTGGGGGGGTTTTGTACCCCAAAAATGGGGTTTTTGCGTTTTTTATATATCATTTTGAAAAACGTCAAATTTTAGTTTTTTTTAGAATCAGCTTAAAAAGACGGACAATTTGGTGTTTTGATCATTTCTCTATGTCAAATGGTTACAGAGATATTGAAAGTGCTAAACACAGTACGTTGTCCAATGTTATTCTTATGGAGGATAAGAAAAATTGTATATCTCGCTTATTTATCAACTTATCCTGATGAAACTTGGTATATTGCTTCATATCGCTGTGGTCTATTGATATTTGCACTAAAAACACTTTTTGGCTGATAGTTCCCGTAGCAGCAAACCTGCGTACTCAGCCCCATGTTATTCTTATAGAGAATAAGTAACGTGTTATCTCCCTTAATTATGAAAATAAATAAATAAAATTTGGTATGTGGCTTTACCTTCTCGAGTTATATTGATATTTGTATAAAACCCCGTTTTTTGTGTTCCTTGCTTCAGCAACCCTGCATACTAAGCCGTCATGTTGTTCTTATGTAAAATAATTAAAATGTCATATAAATCGTTTATTTATGAATGTATATTGATGAAACTTGGTATGTGGATTTATGTGGTATTAAGATACATATATATGCATCGGAAATTCGCTGAGTACGCAGGTTTGGTGCTACGGGGGTATTTTATATGATCGCTCCATCATTTATGAATGTGTACCCGAATGAAAAGTTTCTGATAAACACAGAACCTTATTTGTGAATGCTACAGTAAAAATCTTTCAGAAAAAATAATATAGGCTATGAATAAGTTATTGGTCCAATACTTTCTATTTCAACCGGTTATGAATATGCAACAGTTAAAACTGTTAACACACTGTGGTGGTCAGGATAAGATTAACGCGGTTTAATTATAGAGCTTTGTCACTTTTGTTAAAAAAGTGAAACCTCACTGGAAAACATCTAGCCAAAGAATAATAAAGACTAACATAAGTTGTGAAGAGGGGATTTGATTGGTTAATATATTTGTTGCCATGAAGATCGGAGGGTATAGAGCGTAAAAATGGCGGTCAGCATGTAAGCACAGTTTTTTACCCCAGACGAGACCTCTATAGATATATACCTCGTTGGATACGATAGGATTTGTTATTTAAAAACAACATAAGATAACCTAACCTAACACACTGTACAAGATGGGTGGTAAAAAAAAAATACCATTTCAACATCGGAGGTCACTCTTATCACTGACTTTGGCAAAAAATCAATTCCTAGGTTCTAAAATATAAAAAAAATAGCTAGGATAAACTGGAAAATACCTGAAACTCATTCCGTTAATATCAAAATAAAATTATGGCCCCTATATAGTCCTGACACAGACTTGCTTGATACATAGAGAAATACACCCGCTATTGGCTAAATACACGGCTAATTCATGTACTTTAGAACTTGACGTTAAATTAAAACACATTGTCAATATTAGAAAAATATGTACATACCACTAACTGTTTGTACGTTGTCTTCAATTCCTCAATTGATAATCATCAAAAGTCCACATTTCTGATCCCAGTCATGGCCATGACGCCTCTAGCTTCCATGAAAAAAAAACCCTAAGTGCGAGGCCTTTGTAGGCGCGAGGCCTTTGTAGGCACGAGGCTCTTGTGCGGCTGCATCTGTCGCGCCGCCCTAAGGACGGCACTGGGTCCTTATCACGTTAAGTAGATACCTTGGGTTAGGTAAGGTGTATGAGGTGGTGTGGTCTGTCGGATTCATTGTAGTATGTTTGGCCATTCCAAGTAGGTCTACAGCTTACCTCAGCAAACTTCTCACAAAAAGCGAGTGGACATATGTGAGATTTTGTAAATCCCAAATATAGGCTAAGCTAGTCCTCTTAAAAAATCCTCCCTAATAGACAACCAAGGCCTATATATAGATACTTACAGCAAGGCTAAAATTAGAATGTGATGGTTGACAAACAATAGCATTGGCCTACCGTATCTACATTATATGAAAGTTAAATAGGTATGGTAACTTAGTCTTAAAGAATACCATTTAATCTTCATATATTATTAAAACGTTGCAGACAGTATTTCATGTATATTGACAGCATCAGAAGTTTGTTTTTAGTCACATCTTTCTTATATAGCCTACGTATGTTACTTATGAATAAAACTGTAGGCTATAGGCCTAAACCAAAACCTCAGGTCTAAAGTTATTCCACAGATTATTTAACCAGTAATGGAATAATGTTGTCATTCTCGCCGATGTCACTTTTATCGTGTTAAATTCAACTAAAAAAACACAGTCTTATTTACAGATATGTATGAAACTACCATGGAAACGTATCCATAACTCAGAAGGTTTACATTTGATTACCGGTATTCTTACAATGTAAATTAAAATATTATTATTGAGCATGAAGAACGTCACGTTTATAGTTTATGATTTTCGAACAAGATGTTAGAACAAATTATCAAAAAATAAACTTCTAGTTCGTAATCGTAACCTCAAAAAAGTAATGCCAAACATCAAGATGACAGCAACTAAAGAATTTTGACTGTTCTAAAGAGCCTGTGTACGGTGTGCCAGGTCAAAAGTGGTAGGGTAACTTACTGAAGAATGTTAAAATAATTATTACAATGTAATAATAATCAGACAATCTCCGGTATAGTTTATCAGAATAAGTAAATCGTCAAAACGTTAACCTTAAAAATTTAATGACAATCCATCCACCGGTGGAAATGGAGAGCATATCAGTAATTAGATTTTTAGACTGAGGTATAAGGTTTTTCCTTTGCTTCAATCCAATAAGATAACTTTATATATGAAATTATAAGGTTTCCCCCAAACTACATAACTTAGGTAGGTACCGGTAAACATAATTCTCTCCCCTTTCTGCTTGTGGATATTACGTGACAGGTAATATTAACAGCTTGACCAACCTTAATATTTCCACATTAGGGCCTAACTAAGTAAGCAAATAATCTGTTGATAGCGATATTGTAATATGGCGATACAAAATGTATTGACACCAAAAGTTCTACTGCCGTTGTTTATTGTGAGTTCTGTATTTGAGTTTAAGTTTTTTTTTTACCTCATGTACATTTTAGACACTTAACTTATCTGTTAGTTTATTTATTTGAAATCAGTAAGTATGTTTACCTACAGACATGATTGATTGGTGAGATTTACATGGTTGCTTATTAACTTAGTACGTTAACTACCTTGGGTTGGGTAATGTTTATAAGACAATGTGTTGTGGTAGGTTGATTTCAGTATGTTTAGCCATTCCAAGTACAATTAGCCTCGGCAAACTTAAGTTTACCACAAAAAGCAAGTGGACATTGGTGACATTTAGTAACTCACAAATGTCAATATAAGCTAGACCTATCATAACATTCCCCTGTATAGACTACCAAGACCTAACTTACTTATCGTTAGAATGAATTTACAGCAAAGCTAAATTAAAATATATTTATGAAGATTGACCAACTTGACGGTTGGAAAACAACAATAGCATTGGCCTAAATTAACCTATATGAAAGGTAAATACTTAGTCAAAGGGTACTGTCTGTTATGACAATTCAAACGTTGTAAGTTTATTAATAACATAAAAAGTTAGTTTTTAGTCACACCTTGTATTATAATCATCCATGTTATGGCTAAAACTATAGGCTAATATACAAAACCTGAGTATTATTCGAACACTAACTATCTGCAAAAGAACACAGATACAAAACCACCAAAGATGTATGGTTGTGTTTAGTAGTGCTGAATAATCTTGGCATTCTCCGCGATGAAACATTTTATCGTATGAAATCCAACTTGAACCACAGTGCTTCACATAAGTTATGTGTATCGAAGTCACAAGGTATAACATCCCTAACTTACAGAATGTTTACATTTGATTATTGCTAAACCTTAGTGAAATTGTTATTATTATTGAATTCAAAAGAACAATGTTCTGTGTTTTGAATTTAGAACAAATAAAAAAAAATAAACTGTTTGTAACGTAACTTCTAACCTAAACACAAACAACAAACAGCGATTGCGAACAAAACTAAACGACAGCAGCTGAGCTGATGTATTTTGACAGTTCTCCAGCAACACGGTACCACAAAGCTCAAAATATGTACTGAAATAATGTTAAATGAAAAAACTAACAATTATTAAAATGTAATAATAATTTGACAATTATAGTTTATTTAAAGCATTAATTCATCAAAACGTTACCCTAAACATTTCATGACAATCCATCAAACCGTTAAAATGTAGATAGCGTCACACTACTTCGAATTCCAAACTGAGTATAATGATTCTCTAACGTTCATCCAACAAACATATAAGCTATAAAATATTAATCAGTGTTAAAAATAGCAACCTAATTAATATACCGTAGCCTATCGAACAATTTCATTTGGTTCTTTATTTTGTTCCACTTATAAAAGTATACCCGAGCCGAGTAAGACCGAAACCATATTGGATTCGCCTGGGTAAATTAAATGTAAGTTAAACAAAAGTCAAAGCCTATTTTGGATTTAAAATTTGTATCACTTTACCCTTGTTTCTGAAAAAACAAATGTGAATTCCAAACTCTAGAGGTAAATTTACATGAGGTTAGTTCAATGAAAATGATCATTTTCAATCGAAAAGTAGGCCTAGGATGAACTTGTGTCAAAAGGCACAATTATCCAGAGACTAAGTTTTACCTTACCGAACAATTTTATAAAATGTTTAATTTGGATAAGAATGAAGAAATCTAGTCAAAAATTGGATTAAAACAGTGGTGTATGGGCATCATAAACTATGCCTAGAAAATTATAGTCGATAGGCATACCTTACAAATATTAACCTCCAAAAAGGACCAAACTTATTGAGTTTGCCTTATTGAGTTTGAATAAACAAGTTCTGGTATGCAATTATCATTTTGTAGGAAAATAAATTTATATTAAACTTCAGTTTTCAATCTGACAAAAAGGAAATAGGCTAGTCCCAGAAAATGGTGAAAAGTAATGTGCCACAAGTTTTAATAACATACCATTATAGTTAAAAGCACGATGTATAGGTAGCTATAGTTTGTTCTGTTTTCTGTTCTTACAAATGTTAATTATTGTAATATTGTAAAGTTGCATTGGTGATAGCCGCCAAAAAAAAACCAAAACATTAATTTTATTTGGTAACTTACCGTAAGTTTTATAAGCGAGATAATAATGTTTTTAACAAATTAAGACTTTCTACTGTTAATGAGTGGAAATTATAATGTAAATAATTACATATATTAGCGTATAATCACTTTAATAATTTTCTTGTTGACATCTTTACTTTCGGTTATACTTCTGTCGTCTGGAGTCTGGACTGGCCAAAGTCCCAGCGCTCAGCCTGCATTTCTTTACATAGAGTACGGTACCAATAAAGTTATTTATTATAATAGTATTTAAAATAATAATGTATCTTTTAATTAGTATAAAATAAAATATACATACAACTTTTAAAAGCTAATAAAATTTAAAACTTAGTTTTTGTGTTTCAAGTTACGAAAAGAAGTTTTTTCCTAGTCAACATGAACATGAATAACTACAGTTCTGTAGTGAATCTATGGCACTGTGACTTACGTTACTCTATAGTTGAAACATAGACGTTGGCTAAATATCAACGATTCAAGTACCACTAAAATGGCTCCCAATGTTAATCTTATGGGATAAAAAATAGATTTGTTTTAAAGATAATTTTATTATCACTTAACCAAATATTCCCAATAACGAACTTGACCGAGATTTCGTACTATAGAATCTATCTCTAAAGTTTGAAGTGGATCTGTAGAGGCGTTTTTGAGTTATTTATGTCACAGACACGCCAGTTCGAGTTGATTCTCTTACCACTGTAAGCAGTAAAGTTATGTATAAGGATTTCGTTTCACTCAATCCAATTATGCACCTGAAAGTGCTCGTACAGATTTTCCCTGGTGAAAACTAAAGATCATACCCAAAAACACTAAGTGTTGACAGGTTGCCAAGTCCTAAAATTATATGATATCAAAATGTATTCCAAGTCAAAGATAGCACCTTTGATCTGACATTGTTTATCATCACAAATTACTTAAATATGTTACAATAACAATGCTCGAAAGATTGTTGGTTATTTTCTATCTGTTCTTGGCCAGCAGATAATAATTTTTTATAATATTCAATTACAATTTTTAACTATACTTTATTTAGATTTTTAAATTTCAAAATAAAGATTTTGCATCAGTGAATATGCTGGCCAAGAACAGATAGAAAATAACCAACAATCTTTCGAGCATTGTTGTAACATATTTAAGTAATTTGTGATGATAAACAATGTCAGATCAAAGGTGCTATCTTTGACTTGGAATACATTTTGATATCATATAATTTTAGGACTTGGCAACCTGTCAACACTTAGTGTTTTTGGGTATGATATCATCTGTTTTTTATATAATTGTTTATTAAAAATTTTTATAAATGAGATTTCAAGTTGAAATAAAACAAAATATATATCAAGGATAAAGCATTATAATATATTGAACATTAATTAAGATTAATTTACCTTAATTTTACCTAGATAGTTTTTAGAATTTTCTGGCAGTTTTTTAAACATTATAATAAACATTTTTTCGCACCATATGGGCATTTCTTGACGTTCACTTTCTCATAACCTGCATCTATCTACCTATTTTTGTTTTGAATGTAAGCTATGTAATGCCCTGATGCTGAACTGTTTCCTAAATGGAACACCGCATTTTTTAATTTGTATAGAACTCCATTAATTTTGATTTTTGCAATTTGTAGACTAGCTATTATTAGACTTGAAATTTTGTTATCATGTGTTTGCCAAAGTTGTAGTTAAAAGATTATGAAGTTATTTGTAACTGAGATGGATGTTTTTGATTAGTACCTGGGGGCCGAGCTTTTCTCGGGGAAGGCCAGTCAGATTGTTTAAATTACTTGAAATAATATTTAACCACTATCCCCTACTGATAATCGTATTTTTTAACTCATTTGCCTCTTTTCTACATTTTTTTAGATCCCTCCAGTTGTTATTTATAGATCAATGCCCCTTTGTTTTATTTTAATACTCTATATATATATTCTTCACTCAACGGTTTTAATCACTGCTCTCATAGACGATTAAAAGCAAGACTTTTTCAAGACATTTTGCCAAACATTGAAAATTGAATATTTTTCTAGCCAGATTCTAAATTTTATTTACATGGTTTTTATTCGTTTTTTTTTTCACTGTGAACTGTAACGCAATTCAGCTAATGGGTGACTCTGATTAGAGCGAGCCCGATATGTTTTTTTTTTTTTAATGTTACTTATAACTTATTTATTGTTAATAATTCTGTGTATAACATAAGTTGTTGAGCCGGAAATAAATGTTGTAAAAAAAAAAGGAAACTACATGTTAATAATCATAAACAACATGAGTATTACTTTGACAGTTCATTAATTGATTATAAACAGCTGTTACATTTCTTTTGTTTTGATGTTAAACACCATAAGCCCAATGATAATTTTTTTTAATTTCCATTTTTGTTTAGTGAATTTACCCTATAGGGAAGAAAGCTATTACCGTAGGTGGCATGGTAAGACTTCAGCCCAAGACCATGATAATTTTTCATTTAGAGGTCCCCAGTGTGTGTGTGTGTGTGTGTGTGTGTGTGTGTGTGTGTGTGTGTGTGTGTGTGTGAGCACTATAACTCGTAAAAAATATCTGATCTTAATGAAATTTGGCACAAATGTGTAAAGTACCATTTATTTGAATAAGTTCCAAAACCAGACGAATCGCACCATCCGAAGGGGGGGGGGGGTTTGGGGTTTTCACATTTCATTTTCATTTTAATAAAATTTTAAATTTTACTATTGAATCCAGCTTGAAAAACATACAATTTGGTACTTTGACTATTTCTCTACGTCAATTGGTTACCAAAATATTGTGTCCCATGTTAATCTTATGGAGGATAAGCAAAATTTTATACATCGCTTATCAATGAGCATATATTAATGAAACTCGGTATGTGGCTTCATATGGTTGGGATTCATTGATATTTGCATCCAAACCCATTTTTTTTTGTCCCCATGACAGCAAACTTGCGTACTCAGCAGCTATAATGTTATTCTTATGGAGAATAAGAAACATGTGATATCTTGCTTGTTTATGAATATAAATTGGTAAAACTTGGTATGTTGCTTCATCTAGTGGTGATCCATTGATATTTGCATAAAAACCAGATTTTCTTGGTCCTTGATGCAGCAAACCTGCATACTCAGCCCTAACTTTTTTTCTTATGGAGAATAAATACAATGTCATATCTCGCTTATTTATGAATACGCTTTGATGAAAGTTAGTAAGTGGCTTCATGACTTAGTGAAGTACCATTTTAAATTCGCTGAGTATGCAGGTTTGCTGCAACGGGTGTATTTTTACATTATTTGATTTTTTCTGGAGATGAGACCTGCCTAGTACTTATTTTTATTCCAGAAATTAGTTATTTCCAACATTTGAAGGAATTCGTTGGTGCCATTATTGAGATCAGTGTCGCAAGCAAACACGGACGCACGCACGCAAACCTTACTCATATTAGAGTGTAGGATAGTGATCATTTTCACAAGTTGTGCATATAGAGTCAGCGAGAGGGAACCAGGCGATAAATTGACTGTGGAGTAGTTAATCGAAATTGGCTTTTCTTTTAAGATTTTTAAGATGATTAGGATGAAAATTTGGAATATAAATTTACTGTCGTAGCTGGTTGTGCTGTGGTTGCAGTTTGAACATTTGTGGTTAATTTTATTGAGTGCCTGAATTGAAATTCCAGGGGTTGATGATTCGAAATAAGGAAATTTAAAAATTCCGCACAGTCTTGTTGTTCAAGTGTAATAAATGGTGGTCCCAGTTGATTTATAATATCTATATAATTTAAAATCTGGATTTATTCGGTAGGATATTACCATTTTTTTAGTGGAGCATTGGTTTCGTAATTGTTTGTTAACGTCACGATTGGTGGGCAGTTGAAAATACATTTTAAAACAACAATTTGCATAGCATGACACGCCATAAACATTTTTGAAACCGAGATTTCCCAGTTCGTCTATATTGTTAGTAATGTCTTGAATGGCTCCTAATTTAGTATTTTGAATTTGCCAGATTTGACCAGGGATTTTTTCTTGAGATTTTATTCCAATTTTTTATTGTTTTAATTCTGGTCGGTACTCACTCCTTAGCCTATTATTTTCGGATATGGCTGATGCTTGTGCCTTAACATTTTGAGGGTCAAAGTTTAGAATTAATAGACCAGAGAGTGAAGTCACGCGAGATAAAGGCTACATATGATTGGCCACATGAAAATACTGCATAACCAGCATCAACAATACAACTGTTAAGCGTTAATCCCTGACTTTTTTGAATTGTAATTGATATTATGCTACTGCATTAGGAAACTGCTTTCGGAAAACGAATGCTCCATGAATTACTTCAAATTTTGTGGACGATCTTTGAATTTCAATATCTCTGTCTTTAAAAGTTATAATAATGTTTTCGATTGCATCGTGTGCATCTTTAGTAAAGTCTTTTACAACACCCACTGAACCATTAATAACAAGACCCTGACTTATTTATTAAAAACCAAGCCAAATTTGGTGACAAGTCTATTTAGGCGGAACTATTATGTATTATACTATCGTTTGTGTGTTATTTGAAAACCCTTAACGACTAGATGTGACTTTTGTGGTTTTTGAAAACGTCCTCCTTCAGGTCTTAGCCTCCTAAGCTCTCAAAGTTACAATGTTAAAATTATGGCAAAATTAAAATAAATTTAAATTGAACATATAACAGCTGTTAATACTGACAAAACACAGTAAAGCAGCAAGAACACCTTTTTAAAGCTAACCTCTAGAACGGACTTTTAAATTATTGCAAATGTGCTTATTGAGCAATTTTATTTAGTGAGAATATGCTCGTTCATTTTGAAGATGAGCTCGTTCGCTTGGCTCACTCGCCTCCAGGTTGAGCTCGTTCGCTACACTCACTCGCCTATTTATATATATAAAACCAGAAATATATATATATATATATATATAAAACCAGAATATATAAAACTAACTTCGGCATCGACAAAAGAACTTGAGATGCCATTCAAGTATATTTTGTATTTCCATAATGAACATATGTTTATGCCTTTTAAGTATGTTTAGATATAATCAATATAACAGCTGTTTGGTGTAACTAACTTATATAACTAAATAACATACTAGCCCGACTTTGTTTTTAGATTTCATATTATGTTTATTGCATATTATGTTACGTTCGATTATTATAGTATGTATAGCTTAAACGAATTCAAATATTTTCATTACCTCTATATCCTTTTGTTTGGTTAAATTCACTCAATGATTTAATTTGAATTTACAAGCCAGCTGATCAGATTTGTTTTGGAACACATGCTATATTTGGATTTTTGTTTACGTAGTAAATGTAAACAAAGCAGACATCAAATTCAGTAACAATTTTGAAGGTGGAATTTAATATCATTTGTTTTAAAATATTGCGTTTGCAAACTTACAATTTAGTGTCAAAAGTGAAATATGTGAGTAAAAACAGAAGTCTGTGCGAAATTTCGTTCAAGTTTGATGAGAAATAAAGTTCTTAGGCTTAATGAACAAAATGAAGTGGACAATTTGTGAAAAGTGCCAAAACTACAAGATTTAGGCTACTTTTGTACGTTAATTTCTCGCTTCTCAGAACTTTCTTAAACCAACTGTTGTGATTTTTCGTGTTTAGTGAAAGGATTTAGCATATAAATGCACTGCCAGATTCACTTAAGGTTGTAATACACTAATTTGAGAAGAGAAAAATCGTCTCATTCTGCTTCGTGTTAGTATAGCACGGGTCGTGTGGTGGACTTGGCGACGTGACACGACCGTGCCACTAGATATTTATTTATTAAATGATTTTTGTCGAAAACTAGAATAGTTTTGTTACTTATAAAGCTATTCTAGCTTGGCAAAAAGGAAATTGAGTTTGGCTCACAAAGGTATTGCAGCTCCGGCACAAGGAATACATAACAGCCAATCGCCAATCCCAGTGTCTGATGTTGAGGCGTGTTGGCGTTGGCTCGGCCCCGCTAGTGATATCAATGCCATCGTACATTTTATGTTCGGCTCACAAGAGTATTGAAGCTTTGACACAAGGAATAAATAACAGCCAATCGCCAATCCCAGTGTCTGATGTTGAGGCGTGTTGGCGTTGGCTCGGCCCCGCTAGTGATATCAATGCCATCGTACATTTTATGTTCGGCTCACAAGAGTATTGAAGCTTTGACACAAGGAATAAATAACAGCCAATCGCCAATCCCAGTGTCTGATGTTGAGGCGTGTTGGCGTTGTCTCGGTCCCGCTAGTGATACCAATGTTATTGTACATGCTATGTTCGGCTCACAAGGGTTATTTCAGCTTTGACACAAGGAATACATAACAGCCAATTGCCAATCCCAGAGTCTGATGTTGAGGCGTGTTGGCGTTGGCTCGGTCCCGCTAGTGATATCAATGTTACTGCATACTCTTCGAAGAGTGCATATTTTAGTTTAAAATGTGTAATACTTTTAAGAGAGGAAAAATTAGTAAAGATTTGAATTAGTGTTGATAGTTATTATTCTCAGGTTTATTTTCTAATATCAGTTTGATCAGAAAGCCCTCTAAACAAAACTACATAAAAATAATTTACAGAATGTGACCGGCTGCAAACTAATGCGAAATATTCGTTCGATAAATATTTCACATAGCAATGAAGACACACATAATTCAGTTAACTATTACACTTATTTTTAACACAAATGTTTCGGCTTATTGCAGAAAACTGAGCCATAATTAGTATTTTAAGTATTGTTAGTTAACAATAAATAATTTAATGAGTGTTTTTTAATAATTACACAAGCAACCACTACATAATCACTGAATATTTACTTTGAGGGTATGTTAAAAGAGGAGTACATCTTATTAGAGTGGCTCCAGTTCTTGCATATTTTCAGTATATAAACGAAGATGTTCCTTGCTAAACAGTAGTTTGTAGTTAAACTTATTTGTTTTCTAAGAAACCGTTTTGAAAGTGGATATATTTGGTTCCTTTTATATTTATACTTAAAAAAATATGCTACTGAATAACAAAATTACTAGGACTGATAATCCCTGAGTAAAAATAACGATATGTTTAAATAATCAGTTGATCATGCCATTGTATGCAGCAGATAAACAATATATCTATCTATAACACCAGCATAGGGTTTGACGATAGAGGAATAAAATAAAAGGCATCAATCCGTAACCGTTCAAAGTGGAATTCAGTTTACAATGCCAACATTCTGAAGGGTTCAGGCCGTCCTATATAAGGATAAAGTGGAGATCTGTGTACGGCAAAACTGTTTTTCAGTAAAAAAATATGTTTAGAACTGAGAACACAAACTACTGAAATGGCGAGACTACTTGTGTCTTTGATATTGTCACTTTGCTTCGATCTTGTGCAACAGGGCAGATCTAGTGGGCAACAGGATCACTATCAAGTTATACTTGTCTTTAATATCACCGTATAATCATCGTGCAACTTATGAGAGTGCCTTCTTAAAAGGTAAAGTTAATTATATTAATAATGAGAACAATAATTATTAAATTCTGCAGAAAAACAAAAAAAGGAAACTTAAAACAAAAAAATAAACACTATCTTTATTTTGTTAACAATAATTTAACAACATATTATTGCAACACTTTAAAGACCAAAGTGGAAAAGCCTAACGGATTTTCTGACGTGGACGTAGGAATCACAACAAATATTTTAAAATTATATAGGTTATGTTTTTGTCCCGTAAAACGGATTACAGTTTGTATTACATTGATTCCAAAATTAATGTTTTAAACATAGATTTATTGGTTGAAATTATTTAAAATGTTTGAATATTAAATCAAACACGCTGTTAAATGTATTTTATTATTTAATTTATAATTCTTACAATACGTTACACCACATTAAATAATAAATCTAGTTTCTAATAACATGTTACAGTCACAGAATTTATGACTTTATTACTAGTAAAGCAAGTATATCGGATTCACAAAGGTGACAGGCAGTCCCGAATACATTATGCAACTCCATTGAAAGTGAACAATCTAGACCATTACGAGGATTTCCATTCTACTTGTCCCTGTTGTTATGCAACACGACTATCCCTTGTATTATGTTGCATCTGAAAAGGTCAAGTTGAAATGAAAATATTATATTGAGGAATAAATTTCTATCAGTTTATATATTTAAAATGCTAATTTAGGAATGCATGAAATCAAATGGGAACCCTGCCTTGGAAATTGGAGGTGTAAAGCCCCAACATAATGCATGTAAAAATGTTCGTTGGGATTCATACATATGTAACAATTCAGAAAATGACCAGTGCCTAATGTAATGTAACTCTTTAGGTTTGAAATTTGTTTGGAATGATTAACAAATCTTGTATTTGGCAGTCATATTTATTTGCTCAAATGTTAAGGTAGTCAAATAAATCTTTAAGTTTTCAGTTCTTTAGGTTTTGTAGTACATATAGTCCTCATTGGTAATTCCTCAGACATTACAAATATATGCAGATCGTTTTGGAAAACGGAAGCAGTAGTAGAAGGACAACACAACCAATGATGGTTATTAAAGATTACGGCTATTAAAATTCTAAATCTGGGTATAATTCGTCCAACTTTTTGTCCTGTAACTGTACGGTTTGTATCTACATTGAATATAATACTTTTTTGTTCCAAAATATTTTCCAAAAATAGAAACTTTGAATAGTTAGTACATTTTTACAAATTTGCCTAAATGATTTACCCATTAAAACGAGTTGTACCAAAACTTCAATGTTCAAAGCTGCCTTTGGGCAGTTGTACTCGAAGATTTTCAAAAATGTATTAGGTTTTTATTAACTGAAAAGGTAAAAGCGACTTAAGACTACATTAATTATAACAATTTCATTTTCTCATTGAGTCTGGTAATATCCGGTCTGACAGTTCGATTTAGAATTCCTTTTAAATAGAGGTGTGCGAGTATTCGAGCTTCGAGCTTTTTCGAGCCGAATATTACAGTATTCGGCTCGGCTCAATATTTGCAAAAAAACTCGAAAGTTCCAGCCGAATATTTAAATTGCCGACTAAAGAAAAGAGAAGTTTACAAAAATAAATTTGAAGCAAAAACTTTCAATAATCAATGTTAGAATTCTCGTGATTTGCATCAGTAGAGCTCCATAACAGATATAATCCAGCAATGCTGTGCTTTCGGTCCTCCGTTTAAAAAAATAACGAAATATAAAAGTATGAATGTTTTAAACTGTTGATCTGATCACCCAATGCAATGGAAATAATTTGGTCCTTCCAATATAAATTATTTCAAATCCTTGGTAGCCTTCCTTGTATTATATTTAAGTAAACTTTAACTAAAATCAATGGGATCTTTTCGGTTATGTGTCAACAATCTGTTAAATCTTTTTATTTAGTCTAAAACTAATAACAACTCCTTACCTTTATTGTGGCGGCCAGTAGGCAAGTATATCTCGCCACCAAAATTAACAAAGATATCGAGTGGTGCGTGCCACACTGAACTTTATTGCGTTGTATAGCCAACCTCCGATGACTCTACTTCATCACACCAGAGCAGTTTGTTCATGCGCACCAGAGTCGGGATCAAAAATAGTATATTTCATCAGCAGGACCAAATAGTTCTTATTGCAAATCTAAACCATCAGCTGTTAGACAAGTTTTAATTGTTGTCAAGTTGTATAATTCGTTCAATTCACAGTTGATGACCTCGACCGAGTGTCATCCAACGATTTTTTTAGTCCTAGGATGAAAAACTATCATCAAAATGATGCGTTAGTATTTCAACAGCTGATTTAAAAGCAGTATCACGAAAAATTAGATTTGTTGGGGACTGTTTGATGGTTATAACAGTGTTTATATAACTGATAGTACGATTTCCACTCGACTGATATTATCGTTGTAACAGGAAGTACCAGCGAGCACAGATTCTGTGCTCGCTGGGAAGTACATATTCTGGCGTCCAGCCGTTGCGTCGCCAACGAGTCGCGTTATCTTATCTTGCATTACCATGTCTAACTCACTTGTTCTCCCTTTATTGGACGCCAATTGCTCATGTTTATATTTTATTTTAATTAGACTACGCCTCCTACTGCACGGGTAGTGTTGGAAGGTTTTTTTCATTGTTGCCACATAACCGAAAAGATCCCATCAATGCTTTTATATTTAACACTTTAAAACAGTCTGTCTCTAGTTTTTCAGTCAACATTTTTCTGCCAAAGGTAGGCTTCGAATCCTTCAAAAATTAAAGAAAAATCTCGTCCTACTGATCAACGACACTACACTCACTAAGAGTCTAGTCTGAGAACAGTTCACTGCCGCTTACGACGACGAGTGAGTTTATAAGCCCAGGGTCTTACGTAAAATCGTCCAGACAAGCTGGCCGGATCATGTCTGGACTCATTGTTCTACCAGCAGAGCTCATTACTCAAAATATCGTCTCCAGGATTATTCTAATCCCACCAGAACATGAAAATCGTGATTTTATTCCGACTTACAAAACCAACTGTACACCAGCAAAAACCTCTTGACAAGCTTGCCTTACCCTCTTGATCGAATATTTTTTCAAAACTACAATACTAATGATTATTACATCAACAACTATTACATAATTTATGTAGTGTTTTATAAGCGATAAAAGTGGTGTGGTGGTTAGAAGTATTAGTAACCGCAAACTGTATTGATTGTTTACTATAAAGTCAGTAATAACTAAATTTATTAAACTAAGAAGAAAAACATATAGAAGTTTTAGCCGTTTTAGGCAGTAATACCATTTTTTGGATTATTCATACTTAAAAAAATGAGGAGATCTATCTGTATTAATTTCAAGGTTTGTATAGGGCACTGTTCTATCTTTAACGTATAGCCCACGTAAGATCGTATAATAATTCCTTCGTCTGTTTTGGTACCTCTGGTACCCCTTCAAATACATTCCAAGAGGGTCTGAGACTCTAAAAAGTCACTAAAGTAGAAAATGTAAAGATAAGTATAAGGTTTCCTAAAGAATATTAAAATAACCAACGCATTTATATATTTAAATATATTCACGCTCCTCTCATACATTATGTTTTTGTTGTTGTACATTACAAATATTCATTATCATGTTCACGCCCCTCCATATTTTTTTGTTTTAGAGACTTTTTAATCATAATCGTTGTACTCCACCACTCTTTTTTTATTTCTACTAAAACACCACACATTTGAAAATTCGTTCTCAATGTTATCCCACAACTTTAAATGCCAACCTGGAGGCAAAACGTGACGTTTACACTTGCTGTGATACTCCTTGAGGTAGGTATATTTTTAGTACTAAATTTCACAGGTTGAATATAGCGTGCATTTATGTAATAGTGTATATAAATACATAAATCCTACGAAAATATCCCAAAATTACTTCGAGCTCTACCCGCCTCATTTTCTTTAAAGGCCTCAGTCTTAAAGAATAGAAGTGCATTTTTCAGTCAGACGTTTATTTAAACATTTATATATTATCTGAGGAATTAGCCTCACACCAAATGCAGTACAAACAACCATTTTCATATTAATTAATCAGCATAGCGAGTTTTTCTCATAGCAGCCCTTCATTCATACCCCAGATAATGTGATGGGAGATGGAAGGTGAAGTACTCTATAAACATTTTACACATTTCTAAAGAGTAACGGAAAGTTGTAACAATGGGGAATTGGCACTTCTAAATATATACATAGTAATGACCAGCTTCGTCTGTGCCGAACGTCACCACGAAATTTACAAAGTGAAAACAAACAATCAGTCCAAAGTAAAATATGTGCTACCTCGACCTGCGTTTTTTTTTTCAATCTGCCTGTATCTATTTATTTAAATTAAACTCTATTAGGTTTATATTTTTAGGATTAAAGATTCAAAATTCCTTGATTTTATGACTTTTCAGCCCTTGAATTGTGGAACATGGAAGATATATCAGATCCCCTCGCTCTAACTGGTTCACATAACCAGCATTGATTATTTTGCACAATATTGCAGTAAGTGTGAAATATAAAATACCTTTTAGGAGATAACTTAATAGGCATTCAAAATCCAGATTTTGTACAAGATTTTCCATTTTCCTCACAGGATAAAGGTTGCGTTTAAAATTTGTTTTGAGAGCTTGTTTTAAAACAATAAATTCCAGGCCAACATGAAATATCTAATAACAATATTCTTGAAAAATGACTGTATTATATGAATTACGAAACAAAAGTACTCAATATAAATATTCGTGTCTCGTATACATAAATGTTGGTTTCAAATACACCAATGTTGCCATAAGCTCAGGTCAAGGGAATGAATATTTATTTGGATTAAATTGTAATGAAACAACCATGTTTTTAGTTGTTTTTAGTACTCTCTAGAATATCCAATGTATTTATATTAGCATATTCATATATACATTAAACTGTGCATTTTATTTTACGTTTTATTTTGTTAATTGTCGATTAATTAAAGCTTTGTCCACACATGTTGTTGGGAATAAAAAATAACAATAAAAATAACAATACCCCCGTCGCAGCAAACCTGCGTACTCAGTGAATTTCCAATGCATATATATGTGACTCACTACTACATAGAGCTATTTACCAAGTTTCACAAAAATACATCCATAAATAGGTGATATAGCATTTTAGCATTTTATTTATTCTCCATGAGAATAACATTAGGGTTGAGGACGCAGGTTTGCTGCAACGAGGAAGATAAGTAATTTTTTTTGAAATTATCAATACAACTGAACCAGATGAAGCTACATACCAAGTTCTCTCAATGTAGGTTCATAATTAAGGGAGATATACAACTTTACTTATTCTCCATATGAATAACATGGGGGCCGAATATTCAGGTTTGCTGCTACGGGGACTATCAACAAAAAACTTGTTTTTTGTGCTAATATCAATATACCACAACTAGTTGAAGCCACATACCAAGTTTCATCAATATACATTCATAAATAATCGATATATAGAATTTTATTTATTCTCCATAAGGATAACATTGGACAACGTACTGTGTTTAGCACTTTGAATATCTCTGCAACGGTTGGACGTAGAACAACGATTAAAACACCAAAATGTTTTTTTTTTGAGCTAATCATATTAATAAACATAAATTTGAAGTTTTTAGTAAAACTATCTGAAAAAAATCTAAAAACCTTTTTCCCATAAGATTAACATGGGACACGTTTTTTTGGATTTTCTCCGCAACCACTTAACCTAGGTTAATGATTCAAAATACTACATTGTTTGGTTTTTTAAGCTCTATAAAATGGTTATAACCAAAATTGAGTGTTTTTAACATTTTGGGGTCAACTTTTCAAAAAACCGATATTTGGAAAAATGTAAACCCCCATAAAACCCCCTTCCCATAGTGCGATCGATCTGTTTTTCGAACTTTAAGTCATAAATGCTACTCTCCACATTTGTGCCAAATTTCATCAAAATCGGGTGCTTCTTTCAAAAGTTATCGCGGTAACGGACACACACACACACACACACACACACATATATATATATATATATATATATATATATATATATATATGTTTATGTATAAGGCCTTTTGAAGTCAACTTGCACGAATTCACAGCGTTTCAAAGTCAATTTCTGACGCCACAAGGTGACGCCACAAGGACGGATTTTAGACTGTTTCGCCGCCTTTTGGCGTCGACGCCGGAACGCTTGAATGCCTTGTGACGTCGACTTCGTTAAGCAATTGCATTTCGGCGTCACTTCATTTAATCGTGGAACTTGCATTGTTTTACTGACTATTGATGTCAAGTTAGGCAGGCTGACGCATTTTGACGTCAACAAGTCTGACTCCTCGAGGTGAAGGTATTCCATGAGAACATCTTTTACATTGTTTTGTCTTTTTTACACCGACAACTTAAAGCGACTGAGTTTTAGCATCATTTTATTTTAAAAAAGTGTATTCTTTCGTCGACATTTGGCGTGGATTTACACGTTATATTTTGATGTAATTGTATGAGTTTTCATGTAAATTTAGTATAGTGACAAAATGGAATTGGATTTGTTGATTTTCAACCTCATAAATCTAAAATGAAGAATTCCACAACATGTATTAGTGGAATTACATATACTACATTATTATATATAGTTTTAACACAATATTAATGAAAAATAAAATATATTAAATTACGTTAACAAAGTAATTCAATCTTTGTTTTTTTATAAATAATGATGGCAAGTTTTAAGTTGGTATTATAATTGAATACAGTAACAGAAGTAAGTTAATATTTGGTTTCGGATTTATGATTTTCTAATGACTTTTTTGTTTGTTCTCGATGAAAAGTCTATATTTCGTACTATTATTTTTCGTTACAAAATAAACTCCCTATACGGAATTAGTCCTAATTAAACACAGAAAGTATAAACGTTAAAATAATATATATATATATTATGGTATTCATAGCAAAATAATAAATCATAGTAATGTACAGGTACAATTTTCGTTGGACAACCTCATGCTACATGTATAACAAGTTTTCACGAGATATATATGCATTTATATTATGTGTTTTAAAGGCACTTGTAAATTGTTTACATTCGTCGGCATTTTGACGCTGGCGTAAACGGTTTTGTGTCTACAAATATTAATATAATATACGTTATGCAAACAAATTGTGTATTTAACATATAAATTAAGGTGTACAACAGTTTCATTAAAATTAAAAAATCATAAATAAAAATCAAATTAATTTTTCAAATTTCATATACCGCAAAAATATCTAAGTGTAATTTAACATTGCGTAATTAGTTATTATGACCATCGTTGTTGTAGTTATATGATTTCACGGAGTTTTGAAGAAAGTTCTTGACACCACAAGGCGTCCAAGTAAAGGCGATGTTTACATTCATTTGCAGCGTTTTGACGTCAAAAAAACGAACCAGTAAAATCTACGTATATCTCTTATTATTGGTTAAATGTCTACAGATACGAAATTTTTTAAGAGGACAAAACGTGTGCAGAATGTCATTTTCGATTAGGTTGTACTATTCTTATACTAGTTAGATCAGGTTTATGCCAGAATCTATAAGATAAAATATCAGTGGACATGTTTTTTTTTTTTCATTCGAGAAGAAGTTTCAAGGAGATTGTGAAATTTGTAAATGATCTGTAGAAAGATGCCACATATCTTCACTAAAGAAATGGTCACTATTGGTTAATATATTATGCAAAGGAATAAATTCGCGTTTAGCGCAGACATATTCTCCCGTCAAAAAGTTACATTGAATCTATTTCAAATTTAAAGTTTAATGTTACTTATTTGTCAAAAAAATTTCGTTAGGATATCTTTTCCCATTTTTACACAAAAATTAAATTTGTTTCTAACTCCATAAATACTTGTAAAACATTTTTATTTTATAAAATATATGTATTTTAAACATATGCAATCTTATTTAAATGAAATTAAAAATAAACTTAAATATTATAACTAGTCAAGACCTAAGTGCAATGTAACATTGTATAATTTGGTTTAATAACAATCTCTTTTGGTACTTGTATGATTTCATAGCGTTTTGAAGCCAGTTCTTGACGCCACAAGGTATCCACGTAAAGTCAATGTTTACATTCATTTGCAGCGTTTTGACGTCGTCAAAATGAATCAGTATAATCTACGACTATTTCTTATTCTGGTTAAATGGCTATAGATACGAGATCTTGTAACAGGAGAAAAAGTGTGCAGAATGTCATTTTTAATTAGGTTTTACTATATTTAGATTAGTTCGACCCGTTTTATGCTATACTTTTGCAGAAAGTAAAATGCACTGAAACCTAATATTTTGTAATTCTATAAGTAGTTACAAGAAGATTTCGAAAATTTTGATGATTTGTAGAAAGGTGCCTTCTACGTTCACTAATAAAATGATCACTATTGAGTTAATACACTATGCACATAAATAAATTCGCGCTTAGCGCAGAAATATTCTCCCATCAAAACGTAGCATTGAATCTATTCCAAAATTTTACTGGGTGTTGGTGTTAATGTTACCTATTTGTCAATAAAATTTCGTTAGGATATCTTCACCCATTTTTACACAAAAAATAGATTTGTTTATAACTCCATAAATGTTCGTAAAACATTTTAATTTGTACAATATATGTATTTTAAACATATACAAACTAATTTAATTGAAATTAGATATAAACATAACTATAATACCTGCTCGAGACCTAAGTGAAATGTACAATTGTAAAATATGTTTTGATAACAATCTCTTGTGGTACTTGTATGATTTCACAGCGTTTTGAAGCCAGTTTTTGACGCCACAAAGTGTCCACGTAAAGTCGATGTTTACATTCATTTGTAGCGTTTTCACGTCGACAAAATGAACCAGTATAATCTACGTATATTTCTTATTATTGGTTGAATGGCTACAGATACGAGATTTTGTAAGAAGAGAAAAAGTGTGCAGAAAGTCATTTTTAAATAGGTTTTACTATGTTTAGATTAGTTCGATCCGTTTTATGCTATACCTTTGCAGAAAGTAAAATGCACTGAAACAAAATATTTTGTAATTCGAAAAGTAGTTACAAGAAGATTTTGAAATTTGTATATGACCTGTAGATAGATGTTTCCTAAGTTCAATAAAAAAATGATCACCATAGAGTTAATATACTATGCACAGGAATAAATTCGCGCTTAGCGCAGAAATATTCTCCCATCAAAAGGATACATATAATCTATTCCAAAATTTTACTGGGTGTTGGTGTTAATGTTACCTAGTGGTCAAAAAAATTTCGTTAGGATATCTTTACCCATTTTTACACAAAAAATAGATTTGTTTCTAACTCCATAAACATTTGTAAAACATTTTAATTTGTACAATATATGTATTTTAAACATATACAACCTTATTTAAATTAAATTAGAAATAATCTTAAATATTATAACTGGTCGAGACCTAAGTACATTGTAACACTGTATAATTTGGTTTAATAACAATCTCTTGTGGTACTTGTATAATTTCAGAGCGTTTTGAAGCCAGTTCTTGACGCCACAAGGTATCCACGTAAAGTCGATGTTTACATTCATTTGCAGCTTTTGACGTCGTTAAAATGAATCAGTATAATCTACGAATATTTCTTACTATGGTTAAATGGCTACATATACGAGATTTTGTAACAGGAGAAAAAGTCTGCAGAATGTCATATTTGATTAGGTTTTACTATGTTTAGATTAGTTCGATCCGTTTTATGCCATACTTTTGCAGAAAGTAAAATGCACTGAAACCAAATATTTTGTAATTCTAGAAGTAGATAAAAGAAGATTTTGAAAATTTTAGATGATTTGTAGAAAGATGCCTTCTACGTTCACTAATAAAATGATCACTATTGAGTTAATACACTATGCGCAGGAATAAATTCGCGCTTAGCGCAGAAATATTCTCCCATCAAAACGTAGCATTGAATCTATTCCAAAATTTTACTGGGTGTTGGTGTTAATGTTACCTATTTGTCAATAAAATTTCGTTAGGATATCTTCACCCATTTTTACACAAAAAATAGATTTGTTTATAACTCCATAAATGTTCGTAAAACATTTTAATTTGTACAATATATGTATTTTAAACATATACAAACTAATTTAATTGAAATTAGATATAAACTTAACTATAATACCTGCTCGAGACCTAAGTGAAATGTACAATTGTAAAATATGTTTTGATAACAATCTCTTGTGGTACTTGTATGATTTCACAGCGTTTTGAAGCCAGTTCTTGACGCCACAAGGTGTCCACGTAAAGTCGTTATTTACATTCATTTGCAGCGTTTTGACGTCGTCAAAATAAACCAGTATAATCTACGTATATTTCTTATTATTGGTTGAATGGCTACAGATACGAGATTTTGTAACAGGAGAAAAAGTGTGCAGCATGTCATTTTTGATTAGGTTTTACTATGTTTAGATTAGTTCGATCCGTTTTATGCTATACCTCTGCAGAAAGTAAAATGCACTGAAACAAAATATTTTGTAATTCGAAAAGTAGTTACAAGAAGATTTTGAAATTTGTATATGACCTGTAGATAGATGTTTCCTAAGTTCAATAAAAAAATGATCACCATAGAGTTAATATACTATGCACAGGAATAAATTCGCGCTTAGCGCAGAAATATTCTCCCATCAAAAGGATACATATAATCTATTTCAAAATTTTACTGGGTGTTGGTGTTAATGTTACCTAGTTGTCAAAAAAATTTCGTTAGGATATATTTCCCCATTTTTACACAAAAAATAGATTTGTTTCTAACTCCATAAACATTTGTAAAACATTTTAATTTTATAAAATATATGTAATTTAAACATATACAACCTTATTTAAATTAAATTAAAAATAAACTTACATATTATAACTGGTCGAGACATAAGTGCAATGTAACACTGTATAATTTGGTTTAATAACAATCTCTTGTGGTACTTGTATGATTTCACAGCGTTTTGAAGCCAGTTCTTGACACCACAAGGTATCCACGTAAAGTCGATGTTTACATTCATTTGCAGCGTTTTGACGTCGTCAAAATGAATCAGTATAATCTACGAATATTTCTTATTATGGTTCAATGGCTACAGATACGAGATTTTGTAACAGGAGAAAAAGTGTGCAGAATGTCATTTTTGATTATGTTTTACTATGTTTAGATTAGTTCGATCCGTTTTATGCTATACTTTTGCAGAAAGTAAAATGCACTGAAACCTAATATTTTGTAATTCTATAAGTAGTTACAAGAAGATTTCGAAAATTTTGATGATTTGTAGAAAGATGCCTTCTACGTTCACTAATAAAATGATCACTATTGAGTTAATACACTATGCACAGAAATAAATTCGCGCTTAGCGCAGAAATATTCTCCCATCAAAACGTAGCATTGAATCTATTCCAAAATTTTACTGGGTGTTGGTGTTAATGTTAACTAGTTGTCAAAAAAAATCGTTAGGATATCTTTACCCATTTGTACAACAAAAAAATAGATTTGTTTCTTAATCCATAAATGTTCGTAAACCATTTTAATTTGTACAATACATGTATTTTAAACACACACAAACTAATTTAACTGTTATTAGAAAAAAACTTAACTATTATACCTGGTTGAGACCTA
This sequence comes from Allygus modestus, assembly GCA_963675035.1. NCBI lineage: Eukaryota > Metazoa > Arthropoda > Insecta > Hemiptera > Cicadellidae > Allygus > Allygus modestus. The sequence continues at coordinate 69,693,980 of OY776116.1, forward strand.
AGTACAATGTACAATTGTAAAATGTGTTTTAATAACAATCTCTCGTGGTACTTGTATGATTTCACAGCGTTTTGAAGCCAGTTTTTGACGCCACAAAGTGTCCACGTAAAGTCGATGTTTACATTCATTTGCAGCGTTTTCACGTCGACAAAATGAACCAGTATAATCTACGTATATTTCTTATTATTGGTTGAATGGCTATAGATACGAGATTTTGTAAGAAGAGAAAAAGTGTGCAGAAAGTCATTTTTAAATAGGTTTTACTATGTTTAGATTAGTTCGATCCGTTTTATGCTATACCTTTGCAGAAAGTAAAATGCACTGAAACAAAATATTTTGTAATTCGAAAAGTAGTTACAAGAAGATTTTGAAATTTGTATATGACCTGTAGATAGATGTTTCCTAAGTTCAATAAAAAAATGATCACCATAGAGTTAATATACTATGCACAGGAATAAATTCGCGCTTAGCGCAGAAATAATCTCCCATCAAAAGGATACATATAATCTATTCCAAAATTTTACTGGGTGTTGGTGTTAATGTTACCTAGTTGTCAAAAAAATTTCGTTAGGATATCTTTACCCATTTTTACACAAAAAATAGATTTGTTTCTAACTCCATAAACATTTGTAAAACATTTTAATTTTATAAAATATATGTATTTTAAACATATACAACCTTATTTAAATTAAATTAAAAATATACTTAAATATTATAACTGGTGGAGACCTAAGTGCAATGTAACACTGGATAGTTTGGTTTAATAACAATCTCTTGTGGTACTTGTATGATTTCACAGCGTTTTGAAGCCAGTTCTTGACGCCACAACTGTTCCAGCCATATTTGATATCATAATGTTGCACCTGTCATGAAACAATTCGCGTTTGTACGGTTTCTCTAATCAGGCCTATGTTAACTTTAAAATCCCGTCCCACTTCAAAGGACTATCTGAAATCGTTGAAATTTAAGAGACAAAAAATCCTGGTGATATCTTCTTCTGACGAGGTCTCGTCTGTTGGTGACTTGGCTGCTTCTTCGTGACTTTGAGCTTCCATTTCAATAACTTACCCGCAAAAAAACTTGTTCTTATAATTCATTACAATCCTACTTCCAATGTCTATAGGTTTTCCTTTCTCAAAATGTTCTATTTCATTTTTGTAAACTATATTTTCTTGTCTATTGTCCCACCAGAAGACACAATCCTCCTGTTTGAGCCTAAAAAGGGTATCCATTACAATAAAACAAATGTTAAAGAATCTCTTATTTATATAATAAAAATGAAACAGTCAGGGAAGATAATTTAACCATGTCGTTCTTTTTCATGGTGATAAAACTACATCAACACATGAGAAACAGTATTTACCAATGTATAAACCCCATAAGACAACGTATTCTGTTATTCATATTTTGGTGTAGTTTTATCATCCCTAGCATCCACGCCTACTTTCAATTCTAACTGGACCTTTTTCTAACTTTAAAATGCGCAATATTTTTTCCCAGCATTGCAGGTAAATAGAACCAGGAGAATTAGAACAGCTAAAAGATTAAATATTTTCGGATTCCCATAAAAATTGGAATACGACTATATTTAACACAGTTTTTGAAGTTATATGTTATTTGTGTATTTGCTATTATTTGTGTATATGTTTATTTTGTTTTGTAGAAGTTCACTTCCCTCACGTCAGCGTGCTGCGTGTGACCTCGTTTTCGTTTAAACGACTTAGTTTGTGAGCTCACTTACAATTTAATTTGAATATTAACATAAGATGAAGTCAAAGGTGTTCACAGCAGAAAAAGATTATATTTTAATAGATTTCGTTCGTTGGAATCCCGTATTTTTTTATTTAAAAAAATCTACAAATATATTTATGTGAGGATAGCGCATGAAAGAAAATTTCAACTCAGCTTTGGAGGGATTGCAAATTTAAATTATAACCTCTTTAATATATTGAAATTACGAAAAGTAGGCTTGTGGGCCTAGTTTACTGATTACCCTCGACAGCTTCGCATTGACCCTCGAAATAATTACGCTGTCTATGAAACCACAACCACGTTAACGAGCAGCGGACATCACGTCCGCATCAGTGGATATTACGTCGAACAGGTCGCGATGGCGTGGTCTTGGAAACTAAGGTGCGCCCTACCCCAGACTGAATGATCCGTACGGTGTTGTAACCAAGCCAGGCCATGCATATTTACGTTTGCAGACCTTTTTGTTCTCCTCAATCGCACTGTTATTTTACAGATGTCTACCAAAATATTTGCAGTTTCACACTTTACAGATTCCAATCTAGGATTCGTGCTGTTCCTTTTTTTCCAAAATAATTATTTTCCTTACGTTAGGAAGCTTTAGAAAAACACTTAATTTGAAAACTTTACTAATGGCCTACCAATTAGTTTGAATGAAAACCACGGTTTTTAAACCGTATAAATCATAGATGCTTATTTTGGGAATGAATTAAAAACAAATTATTTTTAATTGATTAACAATTGAGCCTACAATGTGGGGGATGCAAAACCCTACTCTAGTGTGCGGAAGGCAGGTAGGGCACACCCATAAGGAAGCACGTTGGGCGTGCCATTATTATTTATTAACTTAAATATTATCATTTTATTAGATGACAATTTAGCTGAGGACACATGGAGGCATACGTAACAACTAACTAACAATCCATTCACGTGTAAAATGTTTAATAATGATCTGATTGCCCTGTTATTTTATTAGGAAATGAAACACTATAAATGTCTACTAGTAATTTTCGACTCTAAGTTATCGTGTTATTGTTATTGAATTACAATATTGGGACACTTATACTGGTGCTAAGATTTATGAATATTAAAACCGACGTATATGGTAGATTTAGCAAAAGTGTTTTTTTCAACAGTACAAGCTTAATAATAGTTTTTAATGATCAGTCCTTCATTTTGTAAATTTTCTGAGGGGAGGATGACAAACGACCGGTCTTTCAGGGAATTAGTTAAGCGGGACACAAACAGATAACCCCCCATGGGGGGGGCTAGCGAAGGAATCATTGTCTCGGCACGCCTGGTAAATTCCAACCAAGTACGGAGTAAAGGGACCACCCGCCGTACCTGGAAATCCGTTGGAATCCACCATTTTAGAGACCGCATTCTGCATGAGTAGCATGATGTCCCTCAAGTAACTGAGAATACTTACGTGAAAATTTCAACATACATATTTTGAAAGACCTTGTTACTTTGGTACTTTGTTAATTGATCAAGTTTTTTTTTTCTTTTTTTGAAGATTGTTTGAGGCACCTATTTGTTTTGATATGATAGTGGGAGTTTACTAGCTGGACGTTCGGTTGTTTGTAAGTGTAGTTGGGGGAAATATTCCCAACTAAGAATTGACGTTTTTATGAACCTGTCAATGCCAATGGGTTGAGGGGAGAAATGGTGGAAGGATAGCAGCCCTGTCTTCTCGTGGAGAAAGAGTAACGTAATAAAGATTGTATGACATACTCATACTCAGATGAGAAGCTTGTCATCTCCGGAGTTCCTCAGGGTTCAATCCTGGGCCCGTTGTTGTTCATTTTATACATCAATGACTTAAAATCATGCGTTATTAATGTTAATCTGTGTCTTTTCGCAGATGACACCTCACTTGCCATATCGCATCAGGCAAGAACAGATTTGGAAATTGACTCTTATGTTAAATCAAATAGTATTGTGCAATGGTTCCATGAAAATATGTTGTGTGTCAATTCTGATAAGACCAAACTGCTTGATTTCTCCATTGGCCATAAAGAAACATCTCTTCTAAAATTGTCCATAGGTGAAAGTGTCGTTACTGCAGCAGATGACGTAACATTTTTGGGGCTTCACCTAGACTCAAATTTAAAATTTTTTTCTCACATAGAGCATGTCGCTAGCCGTTTGTCTTCAGGTGTTTTTGTGTTAAGACGTCTATCTACCTTCTCTAGTACTGAAGTTCTTCTCTCAGCATATTATGCCCTCATTTATCCATTTCTTTCATACGCAGTTGTGATTTGGGGGTCTGAGAGCTCATATACGAAGACTCTTTTCATTCTTCAAAAAAAAGCTGTGAGAATAATTGCAGGAATCGATGAAGCAGTATCATGTGCTTCCTACTTCAAGGATTTTGATCTGCTCACCTTTCCATCTATTTATATCTTTGAATCACTTATTTTTTTAAAAAAGAACCAGCACATTTTTCAAGAATTTTTGCCATCGTCAAATAGTAAAACCAGAAACAAGCACAATTATAATATACCACCGCACAAATCAACATTTTTCAAAAACCATGCAGTTTATAATTGTATAAAAATGTTCAGTAGCCTTCCGACCACTCTTAAACAAGAATGTAATCTAGTGACCTTCAAAAGAAATGTAAAAAGGTTTTTACTTAAAAGTAGTTTTTATAGTGTTAAGGATTATTTTGACAACAAATATGTTTAGTTTTAGAACAATGTTTGTAATGACGTATGCTAATGCAATTTATTTTGTTTTGTGGCAATAAATATATTTGATTTGATTTGATTTGATTAATAGAAATATATAAAGTGGACATCTAGGGTCGGCTGATAACACCGCTGGTTACTGCCGACTGATCCTATCCTACTGGAACTAGTTCGTAGGTCAGGACCCTGAACTGAATTGCTACACTTTAAACAGTAGTAGTGTTTAATTAAAAATGTAAACTTACTTTAGATTTGTTATTTAAGAAATTATAGTGGACATTTTCCGTGACTGATTGCACTTGGTGGTGTCCCAAAATTGAATGAGTAAATTTGGTTCTCAAACTTACCTTCTTTCGCATATTTTAAGGGGAGGGGTGTCTAAACTGTGATTTGGAATCTGGAGTGGTCGACCTCTGGAGTAGAGGAATGCAAGGGTGGGAAATGACTCACCGCGGTCACCGGCCTCAGGACCACCTTGGATAAGGGTATATAGCCTTGCTGAGATGAACATTCATCTTTTGCAAAGCATAACATTGCATTTTTATATGTGTTAATTGTAATAATGTTCTCGCTTATTTTACATTTTCAGGATGTTTACTCCGTCAACTATTAAATCATGCGGGCTCTTCATTATTAGAGCAACTATCAACTGATAAAGCGGAATGTTAAAATTTTTAAAGAATATTGCTGTTTACATTTCAAATAGAGTTTAAAAAAATGCAAATGTGCATGTTTGTTCATTAGCAAGGGCTTGGTATTCGTGCGGATAAAATAAATACAATAGTACAGCTGTCAGGTTAAATTTACCAAAGTTGTAATAGTTTTGATATGATATTTTCGCAATTACTTAATTAAAAATATGTTAAATACATTCTTACAATTTAAGAATTTAATAAATATAACAACCAAATCCTATCTGGGATAAAAGTTTAATTGAACTTATATTTAACACTTTTAATATTGCTCGGCGAAATGTACAGGCTAGTTGTAATTTTCAGCTACATGAAGAACCAACATCAGTAAACTCTGAGCGTAAAGATTCAGAACGGTATTTGACCGTTCTCTTGTGATCTGTGACTAGCATAAGTTGTTCCCGTTCGGGCGGAGGAGGCATGACATACCCGGCGGGGCAGGTAGGCGGCCGACCCTAATTAGTACGGCTCATTGATTTTCGTAGATGTGACGAACTCGGACATGACGATCTCGGTGGACACGTTGACGGTCCACTGGGGGAACTTACTACTTTTTTAAAGAGTAGGATTATTGACCCTTATATAATTCTTTGACCACTCGGGGAACCCAATGTCAGCCATACCGTCAACCGTTCAGTCCATGATTTAAGCTAATTTTTTAGAGAAAACTCGTTTTTAAGAATTTAACTTTAAGTAACTATATCTTCATCTATGGATAATTATCATATTAAATTGTTTAAGTCAGATGCATGCAGTGTTATATATACCAATGTCGGATCACAACCTGTGGCGATTATGAAAGAGCAATGTCAAACGAAATAAATCAATATAAGTTGTATTAATTTATTTAATTGGTCTTACAGATGTGTTTTAATTGTAATATATAAATGCCAAATTATAATTATTTTGCTGTTTTTTCACGTCTCCTTATTTATGTATTTAATTATTAATTAAAGACTTAAACACGACGGGTAAATTTCGGTAAATATATTTCGTCTACTTTTTACACTAGATCTACTGTATGGACCAACGAATGGAATAAGGTTCGTTCAGGGGGTTTGGTCAGTTTTTCAGCGCCCTGCAAAGACCAAATTTTACGCCCCCCACCATAATCCAAAACCTCCCTACCCCATAGTTCTGAGATAGACTGACACATGCGCGCCTCTCTCCCTTATTCGGCTGAAGTGGGCCCAAGCGCCCTAAACAGCCACAGTGGGCCAGGGACTTTCCCGCTCACTGGAATTTCACGAAACGAACTAATCTCTCCCTCGCTTGTTGTTGCGTTTGCGATGTTTCTGGTTCCGTGCTAAGCTAATCACCTGAAATGACAAGCAATGGAACACATTCAGATAAGAGACTTGTGTAGTTCAAAATCTTGATTTCATATATTATCGTCCTGGAAATGTATCCCGTTTCCGATCTTCCGCGCCACTAAACTTTTTGCCATAAAAAAATTAAAAACCTCAAATAACTAAAAAATTTAAAATTTTAAAACAACAAATGTGCACACTTGTAATCCACGTATCACAATACACTGTGTATCATAAAACAATTATGTGTTTCTTTAAGAGAAATAATAATGAAAACAAACCCTTAAAACTAAGCAGGAACGGTGAAGTACATAATGATAACAGTACATCTGTTCTGAGCGTGGGAAAGATTTCGTCCAGGTCCAGGGGAACCAAAACAATATTCAAAACGCTGATCAAAACCGACCGCGATTCTGACGGTTCGTGGAATCTGTGAGGCTGAAGTTTGCGATGGATAGGATACAGCAAAGTTTGTTGTTGAGTTATTTTTGTTTTTGAAAAAAAAACTAATGATTTCTGAATATAATATTTGTTAATGATTTTAATGTATAACACGTTTTTCAGTTATACTGACTATATCTTCGAGTATTTAATCTTTAAGGTTGTGTGTAGCTATAAAGCTTATTTTGAATTTTTTTTATTCTATGATATATTGAATCTTATCTTCTAAAAGTGTTTGGATCAATTAAGTTTAACACCAATGACTCTAAAAACTCAAGTTGGGTGTAAACATGTTTTTTTTCGATAGTACTATACTGTGATACACTGTCGCAACTTATTTAAAGTAATGCCAATTAGTAAGAAATACAGATGATTAGTCAATTAACCACGACCAGAGCTCAAATAATCTTAATCTGTAATGAGGAAAAGTATATGTTTAATTCTTAACATTTCCGACTAAATCTTCAATGCTCCGAAATGACTAAGTTAACAAGTAAGAACTTGGTTGAAATGGTTACTAAACAGACGGAACGATAAACTATATTTTTCAAAGTAAACTAAACGAGTTAACCTTACAAGTAACGATGTAAGGGGGCGCCAGAATCTGAGGAGGGTGCATCATATTTCCCCCTTATTTCATATTATACTAAACTCAAATAGATCAAATCCCTATTCAATACTCTCCAGCCTCCAAACCATATCTTTCCTCATCTATAGGAACTAGTTTTTAAAAAATCGGCGTGGGCGGATTAAAACAATTAGTTGCATTGTGTTACTTTATATTTTAACATTGCAAATTTCTTGCATCGTACTGCGAGTTTTATTCAAACTCTCAATACCAATCAGAATGCCCTGAAGTTGTCACAAACCGATAGAGGTCAAAACAGCTGCTCGTTTTTCGTTTTGGAATAGAGGGGAGCAGAAGTTGTATTATCTGATATGTAAATTTAATGTTTAAGTATGATGAAGGTGCAAAACATGGTGAATGTTCATAACTTTCTTTCAAATATTGCCTTTCAACAACTTATAATAATAATATACAACAATTTACAAAATCAGTTTGGTTTATATATATTTTCAAATTCTTTACGTTAGCGCTACGGCCTATGCCGCCCACCCCGCACCAGGTGGTGCACTGACATGGGGCGGGGGGCGTAGGGGGCGGTCCGCCCCAGGCCCCGCTTTGGCATAGGCCCCCAAATTTTGAAAAATGTTCGAAAGTCTGAGCGAGTATTTTCCGCCGATCTCCGGAGAATCGCTACGGATCTTCTGTCATATTTTGGGCCGTTATTACGTAGTAAAGTCGTCATTTTTGGACAGTATTTTGTTTTCCGTCGACGTTTGTAGCTGATATTACGGAACAAGGACGTTAATTCCAGATTATTTCATATGTAATGTCTTCAGTTACGGCCGATAAAACGTGGTTCGGTCGCCATCCACACAGTTCGGTAGTTTTTTATGTCCGATTCATGTGTAATACATTAGGTTATGTCTCGTAATTTTCGGCCGATTATACGTGGTGCGATCGTCTTTGGCGGCCGTTTACTACGTGATTTGGCAGGTCGCGATCGTCCTAAGATTGGCGGGAAATACTCGCTCAAACTTTGGAGTATTTTTCAAAACTTTGAGTTCATTTGACTATTTAAATACTCAAATTTTTGAGTATTCGCACGCCCCTAATCATCGTACACATATACATGAATAGGCTTTCCTCTTCAACCCCTACTGTATATATAGCCCCTAACAAATATATCCGCCACCCCAGGCTCCCAACTCAAAGCCGCCTTTAAAGGCGGCTATACCCAACTACGACGGCCGCATTCCACGACCCGTTATGAGCGCCGAGCGCCGCCCCCCCAAAAGTGCCGCGCCCCGCGCGCCCCGTGCTGGAGCACGGCTCGCACTGCCCTAGAGCCAGTACTGGGTTCAAAAGAAACGATACAAACACTTCAATATAATTTAAAATGTATGAGGGACAAACAATAAAACAATAACTTTCGTACTTCGAATTAAGAATAAATGTAGGATTAATGTTATTAAGTACTTGCGTGGCCAAGCCTTGCTCGCGGAAAGTTCAATTAAGATAAGAATACTTGAATTGATTTTAGATCCCTAATTACGAGCATGACTAATTAAGTCACTGTTATTAGAAAACCTTATGTTTCACTGAATAGAATGAGAAATATTTTTGACGGTTAGTGGTTAGTTTATTCAGGTATTCTTAAGCTGTTTAGATATTAACTTTGATTTATATTACATAAGTCCAACGTAATGTACGGTATAAATAAAAATATATTTATCCAGAACCCAAAAAGTGCTCTTTTTAGCATCCAAAACCCAATAACTGCTCTTAAAGAGCACTTAAGAAAGAGCACGTAATGGGAGCTTCCAGAACCCAAAAAGTGCTCCCTCTCCTCTTCCCCAACACTACTCCCAACTACCCCTCGCCCGCTGGTCCCAGTAGGTGCTCCTGAATTTTTGCAAGTGTAGGGAAATTTCTCCCAACGTCCGCGTTTGCCGCCAAATCGTCCCGCCCGCCACTACGCAACGCTCGCGCACTCGTCACGTGTTGTTAATACAAAAACCGTTAGGGACCCCACCTTTTCACTTCCGGGACACACTCTTCGAATATCTCGGCAACCCTTCGACATAGAAAAATAATTCAAAATACTTAAATGATTGTTTTTTCGAAATGAATGTACCTAGTAAACTGAATTTCCTATTAAAATGTGACGTAAGAGAACCTAATTTTTTTGCTGGCGGGAATAACTAAAGATAATCTACAATACTTAAACTTTTTTGCTGGTTTGGTGACTGTAACATTGTGGAGCCCATGACACGTGAATAATACTGTCTTAATAAACATTAAGTATGTCTGATTACTGTTTTTCAAACAGTTTAGATAATCTTTAAAATATAATATTCTCACAAATTACTTTTCTGCCCGTTTAGCTTAAGAAGTACAGAACATTAATGACTATAACTTTAAAGTTAGTACATAAAATGCATATTTTGTGAATTTTACTTCACAGGGAAGGTGCCTTTAACGTTTTTAAATCCATAGTTATTTTGGTATACTAGTATAGATAGATGAATATATTTTATTACCCTTAAGACATTTTAAAAAACCCTTTGTAATTTAAAAAGTATAAACAAGTATTAATTTTCATCTTGCTTCGCACCTGTGAAATCGGCCGTCCGGTCCAGACAGATCTCGTACCCTATTGTCGTTGGGCAAGTTGTTATGACCCCCACGTCTAACCCTCATCAACCAGTCATGGTACCCGAATGTCTTTGCGGGGTTCATGAATACAGCACCAACCCTTAAATGTTGTAAAAAACACATTAACTTGAAACCGAACCCTTCACCGGCCGCCTTGACACACATGTACCCGGTACCAGCCACCCCTCTTACCCATAACACTTACACCCCTCCTCCTTCACCCCCCCCCAACTAACTACTCTCTTGAAAACCGGGGATTACGGGTTATGGGGGAAAAATTGGTTTATCATCTATACAAGAATGGGGGAAAAACTTGTTCCACAATCAATAGAGTGATATGCCCACTTTAAGAAACATCAAAAATGCATCTTGAACTGTTGATTTGACAAATTATGTTTATCTTCCTCTTATTTTTATTTTTAAATTAATTATTTAATCCTCTAAAAGCCCCTCAATCATTTCTTTACATTATCAACCATGATGCAATGATCCCTAAACTAACTAACAAATAGGAGTTTGTGTTACCGTTCCGGTCATTTACTAGATTAAAATAGTAAATTATCATACTTTTTACCAATACAGTTTATTAGAATTGTTTTTCTTTGTCTTAACCAGTGAAAGAACGGGGTGTAAAGGAGCCAACTCTTTTTTAGGTTTGGTATGTTAATTCACTTATAGAGTTGTACGAGGAGCAGTAACGGCTGGTGAGTTACTGAATTAGTTAAATAATTTGTTATACATTTTGCGGGAAACCTAGGGGGAAATGGAGCTTTAACGTGCTTTACGGAGAAAAATCTTAAATATAATACACTGAGAGAGTTAGAGGCAGATGGGTCTGAAATAGTCGGGAGGGTGGAGAAGAGAATGAAGGGAGTATATATATGGGGTTGTGGAGGGTCAACCTCTCTACCCTACCTGTAAATTGCCTTGGTGCCGTATTTAAGCGTGTAATAACGCCTGATTAAACTCTTAATGATGGTCATATTTGGTGCTGTATTCAAGTGGTGCCTGTCGCTGTACGAGATCGTTGCGACACAAAACGCCTTTGTGAATTTCTAAGCTACTTTCTCATTCGCCTCTAGTGGTGGGTCCAGAAATAAAACATTGGAGGGATGGTTTCTCGGTCCATAAATGGTATTTAAATTCCCCGGTGGTCTTTAAAATCTAGTTTTGACTAATCTGCATGTTCTTAAAATACTTACTAAGTAGTTATATATGCATACAATACTAATAAAAAAAACTCCACATTAATTAATAACTTTAGTAAACGGAAAGCTGTTACATTATGTATACAATATACAATATATGTTTACATAATGATAGTAAAATAACTTGACTATGGAAAAAAATCTTTAAATTTCAAGCATTTCCAACTAATCATCGCTACTGTTATAAAAATGAGGTAGTGTCTGTCTATTGTTCTATTTACATTTACAGACACTTACCCCTACATGAATGTTCGTATACGGACACATATCTCTGCGCAGGGGTTTGTGTCCAGCAGTACACATTATATGTATTGCTGGATGTTCCATACATCTCATTTACAGTTCAAACCAATAGACTTGCTTTATTTCTCCCTTCACTATCGGTTTATCGTGCATTTTATATCATGCAAATTTACCTGTACCTACAGTACAGTGCAATACAATCAGATGTTATTTAAAAGCTTTGACTTACGTATTTGCAATCAGCTCACCTTCACAGACACGCACTTAAAGAAATTTAATATAGGTATCAATTTATCCGTTTTATAGCTGCAAAAATGTGCTATCAACAGCGTTGATGCACATGGTTTTCATCCTTCTTTGCATAGGTCCTATGGTTTCAGCGGTATTCATGCCAATTTAGGTTTCTATCTGGGCCTCCTTCAAGGTGTCCAGAAAAATGCAAATGTTCGGGTGGGGAGACTGGCGTGTTTTTTTAAAATTACTATGAATACTTACACAGGCGTTTATGGTCTGTCAAAGGTCCAATGAGTTTAGAGACAAATGAAAATAAGAATCCGTAGCGTTAATTATTTGTTTACATTCCATCCTCCGCCCGATTACCCGGCTACCCGGCTACCTGGGGTATCGTTGGCGCTTTCTCGGTGCGTGCCAGGCAGACCATTTTTCGACCCTCGCATAACTGGCGCTTTCCCGGTTTACCCGTTGCCTTCTGAAACAAAGGGAGCTGCCGGCCCTTTCTGGTCAATACCTTCCATATTTTTGGGGCTTCCTGTTGTAAACTATACGTGGCGTCAACTTGGGGCGAGGTGAGAAACTACAAAAAACTGTAGTCGACTGCGACAATAGTCTCAGCCTTTATATTGTGTCGGCTCCGAGTTCGTTTGACGGCTGAAGGGTGGCGTGATTGGTGAATCAGTACTTGTTTCAGTAACATTATTCAAACATTTTTTGTTCCAAGAAAATACTAAATTAAATCAAGGAGGCCTAACATGATGTATCCCGATCATTTATTTACTCTGATTCCAAGACCTCGTCCACACCGACGCGGGAGCGGTCGCGTTCTAGTTATTATAAATTTATTACCGGACTTTCCGCGGGAAGATCGCTGGTGGGAACTGGAGGGAACACACTGACGCGGGAAGGCCTGTAATCTACTTCAACAGTTGAGGCCGCTCGAAAACGGTTCACATCATTCTTGGGACAGTTTGTATAAGAAAGGGCTATTATCAGGTCAACCTCAGTGGAGCGAAACCTTGCATGAAACGTTGTCCGTAGCAAATATTTCCGCGTCCCACATATATATCAACAGTAATGATAACTCACTTTTAATACTATCTGTGAAGGCATTTTTAAGTTTGCTTGTATGCTTGCTTGCTTGCGACACTGATCCCAAAAAACGGCTCAAACGATTTCCTTCAAATGTTCGAAATAACTAATTTCTGGGATAAAAATAAGTCCTAGACAGGCCTCATCCCCAAGAAAAATTAAATAATGTAAAAAAACTCAAACGAGTTCGCACGCAGCACGCTGACGTGAGGGAAGTGAATTTCCACATAAAAACTTATAAAACTCAAAATCAGTGTAAAAACATACATTTATTCCAATTTTTATTGAAATCTGAAAACTGTTATTTTTTTGCTGTTCTGATGCTCCTGGTTTCATTTACTCGCAAAGCTGGGAATACAATTTTTCGCATTATAATGTTAGGACAAGGTTCAGACAGGCTTGAAAGTAGGTGTGAGGTTGCTGAGGATGATAAAAGTACTCAAACACAGGAATAACAGGCTTTTCTAGTGTAAAACCCCCATAAGACAACGTACTGTGTTTAGTCTAAACACATTTTCTTTAATAACTTGGTAAATAAGTATGCTAGAATGTCGAGAGAGGGCTTAGAACTTTTGCCTCACTAATTCCCATATTTGTACATGCATTAATTTTACATACAGGGCTTTTCTGACCCTTGTTGGGCCCATAAACTCGAACTTTGAAAGAATAATCCCCAAAAAAGGGGTTTAGAGTTTTCCGATTGTTTTTCCCAACGAACTTGTCCAACTGATTACAGAAAGGAATGTCCCTACTAAATTTTAAGTAAATCGGAAAAAATGCGACCGCTAAAGTGCAAACACACATATATATATATATACAATTTTGAACGACCCCCCAAAACGTGATCGGGGGTCACGTTAGGAACTTCTATGGTGGTCCCGGGCTTATGTTTCACCGTGCGGGTCATGCTAATAGTTCACTTTCCAAAGGAAATTCACTAATGAATAGTTACAAAAATTAACATTCGCCTTATGGAGTTTCAAATAAAAACAAATGAATTGTAACAGCTGTTCATAACCAACCAGGGAACTGTCAAAGTAATACTCATGTTGTTTATGATTATTAACATGTCGTTTCCTGAGAGCAGAGGATAAAATATTTGAGTGAGGATTACATATATATTGAGTAATAAAATAAATCAAAGGGACATTGTGCTTTAAATAACAACCGAAGTTTTCCTTAAAAATGTAGAAAAGAGGCAAATGAGTTATACAAATCTGATTATAAGTAGGGGGAAGTGGTTAAATATGCTCCAAGTCATCTAAACAAACTGACTGGCCTTCCCCCGAGCAAAGCTCGGCCCCCAGGTACCATCTCGCTTATTTATGAAAGAATACTGACCAAACTCGGTAAATGGCTTCAGCTGGTTGTGGTCTATTGTTAATTGCAAAAGAAAAAACATGTTTACCGATATTTCCTGTAGCAGCAAACCTGCGTACTCACCTCCAAAGTCATTTTTATGGAGAATAAGTAAAATATTACTAGCAGGTGTCCCGTTCTCCGTACGGGGATGTATCAGGCATAGAGCCAGAGGTTTTTCAATTTTATTTACATTATAATTAGCTGACGTAATAAAACGTAACTCCATAAGATTAACATTGGAACTTTGAAAGAGTATGGGACAAAGCTCTGAAGTTGGAGGTTTTTTCAAAATTCCAAAAGGCACATCTAGAGAGTAAGAGCTTTTCATTGATACCAATCATGTATACAAAATAATTATTTTAGGAGTTGAAAATTGCCGAACAAAAATCAAGAAATTCTTTTAATAATATAGATGTCTTTCTTAATAATGAACATAATGTAATAAAAGTTGGTATAGGGCTTTACCTAGTTGAGTTTAAACAAAATTTCATGAAACCCTATATTTTGTCTTCCTTGTTACAGCAAACCTGCGTATTTAGCTCCCATGTTATTCTTATGGAGAATAACTAAAACGTTATACATCACTCATTTGTGAATGCATATTAAAGAAACTTGGTAAGCGGCTTTATGTGGTAGCCTATGCGATATATTTATGCATTGTAAATTCGCTGAGTAGGCAGTAGGGGGCAAAGACCGATTCAGAACCAGCAAAGGCGCGGTGTGGACGCGTGGACGCGAGGACGTCCCCCCCCCCCCCCCCGGTGCCCCCCCCCCCCCGGTGCCCCCCCCCCCGGTGCCCCCCCCCCGTGCCCCCCCCCCCCGTGCCCCCCCCCCCGTGCCCCCCCCCCCGGTGCCCCCCCCCCCCCGGCCGCCAGCAGCACTTTTCGTGATGACCTTGAACATGAGGAAAAAACTTTCGAAAATTAATAATTAGCCTATTTATCCACCGATTCCCACGGGACTTTTTCCAGAGTGTAGGCCTATCCCCAGGGAAGCGAATGACGTAAGAACCCCATAGATCCACCATTAAACAAGGCCGCTATTAATTTATAACCGCGTTTTCCTTATGGGATCTCAGCTGTTTACCGACTGATTTTGACGAAACCTCACCACATGTCAGGCCGTGACCTAAGAAAACCATCGCTTAAAGAAAATTGAAAATCCACTGTTAAACGGGCCCGCTATTAATTTTTAAATGTGTTTTCCTTATAGGATCTCGGCTGTTTACCGACCGATGTTGATGAAACTTCACCACATGTTGGGCAGCGGCTTAAGTAAACCATCGCTTAAAGAATATTGAAAATCCACTGTTAAACGGGTCCGCTATTAATTTTCAAACGCGTTTTCCTCATGGGATCTCGGCTGCTTGCCGACCGAATTTGATGTGACTTCGTTACACGTTGTATGCCGGCTTGACTAAACCAAACTGCGAGTGGCTCCGTGGAGTCACGTGTCGAGGCGCGTGCTAGGGCCTACGTGACTGTCCCAGCCTGTTTACTCATTAGCGGCCTTCAAGATCCCCTCCGTTCTAGAAGGTTCCGGCAAGTGCGTCGCATGAGGCCTCCTCCTGACTGGAGTGCTATGTATGAGCATGTCACGTGTCGAGGCGCGTGCTAGGGCCTACGTGACTGCCCGGGGTTGTTTACTCATCAGCGGCCTTCCAGACTCCTCATCAATCCCACATTCCTCCGTTCTAGAAGGTTCCGACAAGTGTGTTGCATGAGGCCTCCTGACTGGAGTGCTCCCCGTTAGCGAAGGACCACCTCTCACGTTTCTGGAAGCTTCTAGAAGGTTCGCTGAAGCGTGCAACCTGGGTATAAAACCGAGGCAGAGCCGGTTCCGCGGACGCCTCCTGACCTTCGGCCTGTCCCGGCCCATGGAGGACTTCTTGACCGTGGAGGACGCGCTGGTGCTGCTGTTCGACAGCGTCCTGGAACTGTTGGCCGACGTCAGGACTCGACACCCTAACATCAAGGTCAACATGTTCCTGGAATGTGAATTCGCCAACGTTCACGGAGCCACCTGTCTGCGGGCCTTCAAGACGAAGAACGTGCCTCTCACCGCCGCGTCCAACTTAGAGGACTTCCTGTCAGCGTCCTTCCACAAGCTGGAGGAAGAGAAGGAGCAGTGCCTGCTAGTGGGCAGCGGGTGGAGCTATCTCCGGATACGGGACCTGGAGATCCGCGTCAACCTCTACACCCCGTTGGGAGAACGCGGAGCCCGGTTCATCCTGCTTCCCAGGACCATCTGCGACACGCATGCCGTCATCAACGTGCGCAACCTCGATGACATGTGCTTCGCGTACGCCATCCTGGCCAAGTTCGTCGCGCAACACCCGGAGAGGCCCGCATCGTACACACCGGACGTCATGGCACGCTACGACTGGGTCGGCCTACGCTTCCCCGTGGCTGTGAAGGACATCAAGGTCTTCGAGAGGAGGAACGCCATCAGCGTCAACGTGTACGGGATCGAGCGCGCCATGGTGGGGAGACGCCCCGACGGATCGCCAAAGTTCCAGGACCGCGTGTTCCCGCTGAAGATCTGCAAGCGGGAGTTGGAGGATCACCGGGACTTGCTGTACGTGACCACCGGCGGGGACAGTCACTACGCCTACATCACAAACATGAGTAGGCTAGTGCGACACCAGCTGACGTCTTACGGCCACGCCATCCACGTGTGTAAGCGATGCTTCGCCTACTTCGACAACCGGCCCAACAAGCTGCAGCTGTCCGGTGCCGAGCGTCTGGAGGAGCACATGCGATACTGCACCGCCAAGGCTCCCCTCCGCTTGGACTTACCGAAGAAGCAGCAGATCCGCTTCGCCCACCCCGAGTACACTCGGCGCGAGCGCTTTTGCGTCTACGCCGACTTTGAGTGTGCTCTGCAGCCCGTCGCCGCTGACCCTGCGGAAGCGCCGCCCGGCACGAGGCCCCTGCAACTGCACGTCCCGTACGCCTTCGCTTACCAGATCGTGGACTCGCTCGGCCTGGAGGAGTTCGAGCCCCGCGTCTACTTCGGGGCTGACACGTCCAAGGTCTTCATGGAGAGGCTCAAGATGGACGTGTTGGCGCTGTGGGAGTTCCTATTCAGCATGAGAGCTCTGCACCCTTCTCTGACCCGGCAGGAGATGGACGAGTACCTGGCAGCGACTCACTGCTACCTCTGCGGGAAGGAGTTCACGGACCAGGACGTCAAGGTGCGGGACCACAATCACGCCCCGCCCTACGAGTTCCGAGGAGCCGCCCACCGCTCGTGCAACCTCAGGTACCGGGAGCAGCGACACATCAACTGCTACTTCCACAACCTGTCCAACTACGACGCCCACTTCGTAGTGCGCGAGCTGGCCATCGACCCCGGCGACGTGGACGTGTTGGCCCACACGGAGGAGCGGTACATCGCTTTTACCAAGCGATTCCACTTTGGCCAGCCTGGGGACAACCAACGTCAGAGCAGTTTCGCGGTGCGCTTCCTGGACACCTACAGGTTCCTGTCCATGAGCCTGGCCAACCTGGCGGCGGGACTCCCCACGGACAGGATGCGTGAGACGAGGAAGCGCTTCCCCGACGACCGGCTGTTCGAC